>OY728127.1:671297335-673797335 GCA_963277665.1 Viscum album
TTATAACTCTAATATCGTCCACACCTTAGAACGTCTCACGGTTTTGATTATATGTGCCTCTATATCTCTTCATGAGCTTTGATTTGACTGGTCGTGGCGCTTCAACGGACGCCCGGATCAAAAGTTATGATCGTTTTAGTGTTTTCGGGGTTTCTTACGTTTTTTTATTTTTTTCATTTTATTTCCCGGCGGTTTTACCGAAACCGCCGCTATTTCGCGGCGGTTTTTTAAAAAACCGCCGCTAATCCTTGAATAAAATAAAAAAAAATAAAAAAAATAATTTTAAAAAAATAATTTTTTTTTGCCGTTTAGCGGCGGTTTTTTCGGGGCGGTTTTAAAAACCGCCGCGAAATGCCAGCCTGAAATGCATTTCACGGTGGTTTTTAAAACCGCCGCGAAAAAACCGCCGCTAAACGGCGGTTTTCTCGTATTGATGCTCCATGAACTATGGTATTCCATCCACAAGAATCTATAATGAAACTTATTCAAGTAGTGGAAGAATCTCCGTAGGAAGAATATATAGTTCTAGCTATTGTTATAGGTACCATCACCATTGAATCATCTTTAGCGACTACATAATTTAAAACTAATGCATCTCATTCATTCATTTTGACTCATGTTGTGAATCTGCTAATTTTTCCTAGGGAGATTTTATCTTTTGTGATGGATATTTTTACACCACTTAGAACGAAGAGTGAAAAAATTATTAGTTTTAGTGCTTGTGATTTCTCATTATCAGATATCAAACTTATTCATTATTTTCTTGTTCTCAGCATGAAACTTCTTAATGTCTATTCAGGATGGACTGGCTCATTGTTAAAAAATCCATAATTGATTCCTATCTTCAACGGGTCTCCTTTACTACTCACTATGGGGTGTACCAAATATTTTAGGGGGAATGGGAAATGAGTTCGAGTAGAGATGAAAGTTATTATACAAATTTGGTGAAAGTAATATCATGTTTTTATTTTGAATAGGAGCGAGAATCCTTGAGTACTGATTTATCTCCATTTTTTATTGAGTTTCTCAACATTTTCACTTCTGAATTGTCTGGTTTTTTCCTGAAAAGAGAGGTGGATATCTCTATAGACTGAGTTCCTATTAATAAAATAGTATCTATTCCCTCTTACCACATGGAATCTGTTGAAATTAATAAGTAAAAGACATAGTTGGATGATATTTTAGAGAAATATTTATATTCCCAAGTGCCTCACCTTGGGAAACACTTGTTATATTTTCTAAAAAATCTATTGGAACTGTTCTCATCTATGTTGATTACAAAAAACACAATAGAACTTTGATAATGAAAAAGTATTTGTTACCACATATTGATGATATGTTTGACCGGTTGAAAGGGGTGAAGTGGTTTTGATAGATTGATCTTAAATATGGTTATCACCAGTTGAGAATAAAAGAGTCTCACATTTATAAAATCTCTTTTCAGAGTAGGTATTTCTATAATGAGTACCTTTCCATACCATTTGGTCTAACCAATTCTCCTACATTATTTTTGGATTTGATTAATAGGATCTCCAATAGTATCTTGATACTTTCATGGTGGTCCTTTTTAACGACATCCTTATTTAATCTATGTCTGAGGGGGATCTTGTACTTTCTTTGAGAGTAGTTCTAGAATTGTTGAGAAAGAACATAATTTATGCCATATTATCTAAATGTGTTTTTTGGATTTGGGAAGTGATTATTTTAGGATACATGGTTTCAGAACATTGTATTTGATTTTATCCTGAGAAGATGAAATCTATTATGATGTGAGAGAATGATAGCCCGTAGGGAGTCGTTAGTTCCTACAGGGATAACCAAATTTAGTAATTTATTATATCTCAAACGACCTAACTAAAAGTGTAGTACTTGGTCAGCCTAACTTCCTAACCCACAATTACAATCTATATGTGCCAAATTAATTATGAAAATGAAATTGCAATTAATTGGTTGTTTTTCAGAAAATATAAACAATAGCAGGATTGATAGGGGGTTTTAATCAGGATGAGATGTATTCCAAGTTTAATGATTCTCAAGTTCATGTGCAAGTGATTTACTTGAAAGTGTTTTTATTCAGTTTTGGTGTTAGAATTGGGTCAGTAGGGATCCTTGATCTTGGTACCCCATTTTCTTCCCATGATTGGACCATTGGAATGGTCATCTACTATATTGAATCACTTGGATATGTGACCAAAAACAATTTTTAAACATAAAATACCTCTGTTATTTCATGGATCATAATAATCACGACATGTACTTAAGGTACACATCGTGTACTTCGAATCCAATTTCCTCTCTATAGCGTGGAATCTATAGAAACATCATATACTGGGTTTTACTTTGGTTATTTCATGTACCTAAGGATCACATCATGTAATTGGATTTCATGTTGTATATACTCATCATGATTTGTCCAGCCCATATCGATTTCACTTGAAATTTTAAGGACATGTACTTGTGGTACACAACATGTAACCGTGTTGTTTCAGTTTCCCACTCTACTTCATCTCCAAAAATCCAGAGTTTCGCCGCTAGTACAGCGAAGCAGAACGAAGGGTCATTCGGCTCATATTCTCTCCAATTTTTATTCCTTTTCAAAAAATTCATTATTTCCTGCTATAAAACATAAAACAAGTAAATGTTTTCCAAATTGGAAAAATTTATCATCGAAATCCACAAATCATCACATTAAAATACCATAAAATATAAACATGAAATAGACATATCAAAGAAACCATGGAATATTCTCCAAATTTAGAGCTTATTGGGTTTAACTAGATATTATCTTCATTTCATAATGTATTTCAAAATGTTGGATTCTCTTATTACCACTCTAACTCTAAATGGAGTAATGTTTTCCTGGTACGAGAAATTCTAAATTTCTTTTGTTGAACTAAAATGTCTTTTGATTACTACATTAGCATTGACTCTTCTAGAGGCCAAACAGGGCTATGTGGTCTTTTAGGATTCATTGGGTTTATGTTTGAGCTATGTTCTTATATAGTGTGATCACATAATTTACCTTGTCTCTTGAAACCTTAGGTAACATGAGAAGAATTACCCAACCCATGAATTTGAACTTGTATCTGTGATTTATAAACTTAATTGTTGGAGGTATTAACTTATCAGATAAAGGATTATCGGGTATTCTGACCATAAGATATTGAATTATATCTTCTTTAAAAAAGATTTTAATCTCCTTAAGAGGAAATGGTTGGATTACCTAAAGTATATTGACTTCAAAATTTCATATAACCTAGGGAAAGGGAATGCCATTTCTGATGCTTTGAGTAGGAAAATAATTACCAGGACATGAAACAATCATCAGGAGAGTGGAATTTGATGGCTCTTTTTTCCTAGTTGCATAATGGAGTTTGTGAGTCAAGGGATGAGGTTTTTTGACTAATGTTCAGTTCACCTCCATACTTCTCAAGCTTATTTTTCAGGAATAGTATCTTGAAAATAAATTCTGTGAAATTAGAGGCTTTCTTTATTATGGGGATACCATCACTGACTGATCATTATATACATAGGGTATTTTATGTATTAGTAATTTTTATTTTGTTCCATTATCTAGGATAAATGTTTTAATGGTGTATTTTCATAATTCTCATTGTGATGTGAACCCAGGTATGAAGAATATGTTCTATGACATGCAACGATGATTCTGGTGGCCAGATATGATATGAGGCATTACTGATTTTTTATCTCACTGTTATACTTTCCAACAGGTTATGACTGATAACCATAGAACATTAGACCCAATTCATTCACTTATAGTGCTAACTTGAATGTGGGATGACATTTCTATAGATTGTTTGGTTTTCTTTCATGTACCCAATGAAAGAATAATGTGATAAGGTTTGTGATTAATAGGATGACCAAATTTTCTCAAATTATTCCCATTCATGATATAACCAAAGTAGAGAAGTAAAGAAACTATAAATGGGAGTGATTTTTTATTTTCATTGATTCCCATCTTCTATAGTATCTTTTTGGGATTTGTGTTTTACTTCATGATTTTGGAGAGGCCTTTAGGTAACACTAGGATCTGAAGTTTTTTTGAGTAGGGAATACCATCCACAGACAGAAGGATAGACATAGAGACCAATATTGATTCTTAAGTATATTATTCATGACTGAATTCTAAACTTTGGTTGAGATTGGGATGACCATTTAGGACTGGTTGAGTTTTTTTATATCAATAATTTTCAGTCTGCAATCAAAATGGATATTTTTGAGGAAACATATGTTCATCCATCTAAATCTCTATTATGTTGGTCAGAGATTGGTGAAGTTCCTTGGTTAGACCAAGCATGGTTAATGAGACAAAAAATAAGATTCATATGATTAATAAGAGAATTTTTATGGAACATATCTAGTATAAGTCTTATTAGGATCATTTCCATAGGCCATTGTGATTTTAGATGCTGATCAGGTGTTCTTGAAAGTTTCACCTCATTTGGGTCATTAATGGATTGGGAGGAAAAGGAAGCGTTATTTTCATTTGTGATATCTTCTAATGTTGATGAGAAGGTTGGAAAAGTGTATCATTTCATAAAACTTATTCTGTAGTCGATGTCAATACATATCATGTTCCATGTATGTTAGTCACAAAAATATATTTTTGATCCATCTCATGTTCGGTGCTAGAGTGATCTTCATATTGAGCCTGATTTTTCTGTGATTGAACATCCAGTTTGGATAATTGATTCTGAAACTAAGGTAATTTCTGGAAGGAAAATACCTTTGATCTAAGTGCTATGGTAGTATGGATCTGATACTCATGAGATTTTGGAGAGAAAGGCACTAATGATAGACTAGTGGCCTCATATTTTTTGATATAGAAGATTCCTCGATGGATTTCCTAGGAAACAAGGTTTCAAAGGTAGGGAGGTTGTAACATCATGTTACTATTATTTAGATAATCCTCAACCCTCTTTTTGATAATGCTTTGACTGGGGGTTTCATGGGTTTTTTGGGTAAAAAATTGAGAATTTTGAAAAATTATGGGATGTGCAAGGTTGGTGCCTGATTTTTCCCAAAATCAGGAACCCACTCACTATAAACTATGAAAACACAAATTTCTGAGGTTTTCATGGTTGGCGCATGATTTGATAAACTATGTACCTACCTAGTAAAACAGTGCACCACATCAGAGAGGTTCACTATTAGGTAGCAAAGTTTGAAAAACCATCTATCCCTACCCAGTTAATAATGCAGACATGAATTTTTATTTTCAAAAATTTATTTAAAATTTATTAAAGCACCATATAACCTCACTCTAAAATGTAAATTAAGTTATTACAATTTAATATCTATTGAGACATCTTAAGAAACCCTTCTGTCTCCTCCAAACCTATTTATATGCGGATCAAATCTTTTAGAAATTCATTTGATCCCTCTCCGATAAGAGATCCTCTCTTATTACTTATCTCTTGATCTCTTATCTCTCCACCATAGATTTTTTTAAATAATATTTTTATTGATGGATATAAACTTCTTTTCATTGAATTTTTATTATTTATTTGTTTTTGGGATCTCCATTACCTTCATTTATAGTTTGAAAATCTCATTGTAGTCATTACGTTACATGATCTCCATGATTAAAGTTAGCTTGTTCTATTGATATTTGACATTTAATAAAACCTTAATTTTCTTGATTGATTTAAATTTTTTTAAATTGAAATATTAAAACCCAAATAAATATTAATTGGGACTGAAATTGATATGGGATTGTATTTTGGGAAAAAAATCCCAATTTTAATGGAATTGGAATTTGGGTTGTGATTTGAAATTGATAGAATTGTGAAATTGATTGGTGAACTGATTTTGAGAAAAATGGATTAAAATAATTAGGTAAGAAACATTAATCAATGTTATCTTGAAAAGTAATTAATTTATTAAAATCTTTTGTTTTGGGTTTTAAATTGAAATTGGTATATTCAAATTGGAAATGAGATGATTTTATTTTAAAATGTTTTGATATATTTTCCCATTATTGATTGATTGATTGAGAACATGTGAGCCTGGGTAGTTAGAGGGTTATTTGAGACAAACACGCTATGATTTTAATGACCTAGAAATGAATTGATGCCTTACAAATATATCATAAAACTAGTTCGATGAATATTATCCTTCGTGGTATGTTGATGGGTCCTATTTTTCCCAAGCCTGAGGGATGTGTGTTCACATTACCACGATCACATAAATGAGTGTGTGGGGATCCTACGAGTTTGAACTATTTTACCCCAAGGAAACATACCTTGTTTCTTATCATTACAATGTTGATTAATATTCCATTTATTCTGAAACTACTTTACTCACATGTAGTAATTTATATAAACTATTTTATATAAAAATTTTACTTAATAAATTGTTAGAAATGTTTAAATCTAGTAAAATGAAAAGATTTTTTTTATTTAATATGAAATTATAATTACCTACATATTTTCATTTAAAATTGAAATATTGATTTGTTTTATTTATTATGGAATCTTATTATGGAAAAATTATCGGGAAACTACTAGTTTTTAGATCACACCTTACCTATTCCTTTAGGGGTTTATAGATTTTCTTCTGCTAGGTTCGAGTAAGGGGAAATCACCACTTATAGGTGGTAGTTTCTGTTGATCCATGGGATTGGAGTGCTATGTCCAGTGTGACTTGGGGTTTTTATCTTTTCATTTGGTACTTTGGTTGATGTACTATTTGGGTTTGGTTTTACCTATATGGTTTGTGGTACTATCTCCTTTGGGAGTTTTCCTGAAGCATACTGAATTTTTTCTTTATCTTCCACTATTTATGAAGAAAAACATTTCTTATTTTATCTTGAATGATTCAAAGTGGTAGTTTCCAACCTGTGGGGATCTAGAACACCCTTTGGTTTATTTTGGTTCCCTCTCAGGTATTAGAGTACCAGCGTATCCGGGGCAGTTTGTGACAATGCCCATGAACACAATTTTCATTTTTCTACAAGGTAGAAAAGAAATAAATTAGATAATATTTTAATTTTAAATAATAATAAATATGTTATAAAATTAATATTCATTCATTAGTTCAATCCTTATGACCATACATGTGAGGTAGGAATTAAAAATAAATCACATCACTTTTTAGAGACGATAATCCACACAAACAGAAGAGAGATGTTATCAATTTCCAACGGATGGAAAGGGTAAGAAGGTAAGTAATATATTACTTTATATAATAATAATTATGTAATAAATATCATATATATATATATATATATATATATATTCATTTGATCCATCATTTTAACCTCTAATATAATATGGTGATGAAAAAAACATCTCTTTGTGGAGCTGGTTGTCCACACGTATGAACAAACAGTGTTTTCATTAACCATAGGATAAAAAATGTGATGAATAAGGGTTGTACAATAATAATAATAAAATTTTATATATTTAATATTCTTATGTTATTATTTAATCATGGATAAATAATATTTTAATGAGTTAGAAGAATAAACTAAATTAAAACTCTCAATTAGGAGTTATATATATTCTTTGGAAAACCACAATTTGATTACACATTAAGCTTTATAGGATGGTCTATTAATGAATCAAAACCATATTGGTAGTGGGGATAAATGTCAGGAATGAATTTTTTTAGGTATAGGTTGAGCTAAGTAGATTATGTAGTGTGAATAAGAGATGTAAAGTAGTACCCTTTTATAAGTGAGCGTACTGAAACTCTTTTAATTATTTGATGTTTAAAAATATTAAATGGAATTATTCATTGTAAAGTGGTAAAAAGGCACAAAAAATTCATAGATAATATGTGGTAGTGTGTAAAAATAATCAACCAATCACATTTATACCTATTTTTTAGACATTTTAATCCTTATCTCATAGTTAAAACCCTTTAATCCCAATTTGACTTTTATAGTGATAATTTGAAATTTTACCATGATTACATATTTATGTAACCAAAAATATAACGGTAATTATAAAAAATATGGAAATATATATTACAAATATGTAATACAATTTATCAGATTAATATTTAATATGTGGCATAAATTATATTTAATTGAAGAATGAAAAACACATGAAATATAATTTTTAGGAAAACACCCAATTTAGGTGTAAAAATCATTTTACATTGAAATATAGTAAAGAGTTTATTCAGAAGACTTTTTTGGTTATTATATAAAAAAGCAATGTTTTTTTTAATTTTGGATTAATCCAAATCTGAATGGAACCTTTTAACCATACCATTAAATTCTAAGACACAAAAATATTTTTTAATTTGAATAAAATGTAACTTATGTTAAAAAAATTCATAATTATGTTTTATAATTACAAATAATGTTTTAAAATGATTTACTTAACCCCTTAAAAACTTATTTATTTGAGAAAATGGTTTAAAATGTATTTATCCATGATTACATCAAAATAATTTCATGAAAGATACTATATTTTAAAAAATATGTACTTCCACTATTCACCAAAAAATCAACTATTTTAGGAAAATATCAAAATGTATTATTAAGAAATTTATTGAGATGATGATATAAAAAATTGAAAACATTTTATAAGATTAAATTTAGAAAATTTTGAAATTTCTCTTTTAAATAAAACAAAATATTTTACTGAAAAAAATGTACCCCTTTTTCAATATTTTTATTATAATACTATGATGACAATGAAAATATAAAATGAATGAATATAAAAAATAAAATTGATTTATTTCAATAATTAAAAAGGTTTTACCACAATCACCCCTTAATAAATTTAATCCTTTTAACTTTATTCAATACTTATACAAGTGAGGGTATTTTTTTATCAAAGCATTTCCCTATTCCCATGTTGGTTCCACAATCATGAAAATATTCTATAAATCCTTTACCTAGTGAATCAATTTATTTTTCATTACCTTCTCTCTATGATCCAAAATCTGAACCATCTTTTATTTATAGTAAAGATTCCATTCCAATTGTACTACCTTTAGGATTAAAAAATGATATGCATTAGGCACAAACTTCCTTAGAAAAGAATCATTAAACACAATATATACCTAAGATAAACTTGCAGGTAAACATAATCTATAAGAAACTAATCCAAACTATTATATAATTTCATAGGGTCCAATAATTCATAGACATAACAATACCATTTTACTAAAATTAACAACAATTTTACAAGGATATACTTTAATAAAAACATAATCACCCACAACAAAAAATCTATTTCCACCTATAATCTGCATATCACTTTTTCCTAATCTGAGTTATCCTCATGTTATTATAAATCATTTTTAATTTCTAAAAAAATTTATACTACATGTTATGATCCCAACAACTTACATTCACTGACTTTCTCACAACATGATATAGTTCAACCACAAACTCTATTTAATTCCTCAAAACCTTCCATCTATATACTGTAATGAAAACCATTGTTATTAGAAAATAATTCCAAAAAAAATTGACACCAAATTATTTGATAATATAATAAGAAATCATGAATAATATCTTACAAATTATGAATTTTTCATTCTAACATTCCATCATATTAAGGTTGAAATGTTGTAATAAGTTTAATTTAGTACACAAAAAAAAATTTGGTCCCTTAAAAAACATTGAGTTTAATCTGTGATCATTATCAAATAAAATAGAGAGAGGTACCCCATTTAATCTTATTATCTCTTTAAGATAAAGTGTATCTAGTTGATCCAAATAAATGGTATCTTTAAAAGAAATAAAATTAATTTCATAATTCAATAAAGCAGCAATAACCAAAATACCATTATTAACTTATACTATCTTAAGTAATCCCACCACAAAATACATGGATATATTCTACAATATCCATTCAGGTACTAGAAAATATAGAATCATCCCCTCCAGTAGTTCTTTATCAGATTTAGATTTTTTAAAAGTCAACTATTTCATAGTAAAATCAGTAATATATTTCGTCCTACCTTCCCACCAATAATATTACAAAATATCTCTAAACATCTTAGTACTACTAGGATGAATAGAAAATGGATAGCTATGTGACTCAATTAACAATTCCTTCCTTAATTGGGAATCAATTGATATACATATTATCTTTCCAAATACGACAACACACTATCTATCAATATTACACTGAATAAAATTACCCTTGTTTATAGAACCAACCTTTTCTTACAAACCATGATCTTCTTTTCAAGCCTTCTTATTGTTTTTGGAAAAAGGGGACTGCACTGATACCTAAACCAAAACAGTAAAAGTTTATGGATTATAGTGAATTGTAAAATCATAATGACTAATCAATTGTAGCCATATTGTTTTCCTAATATTAAATACTTTTTATTGAACACATACATTACACTTTTATGATCATTATATATTTTACATTTATATCCATGTAGTTGAAGCCTCTGTATTTTTAAATAAAAAATCACTACAGATAGCTAAAGGTCATGAGTATGACAATTTTTCTCATGGGGTTTCAATTAACGAGAGATATATACAACACACCAATCTTTCTACATCAAGACACTACTATGTTCCTTCAATGAAGCATCACTAGAAATAAAAAATTAATAATTTTTTTTGGAGAGAATAAAACTATATAATTGAACTATATTATTTTCAATTCATGGAAAAATTCATCACATTCCTTTATCCAAATGAATTTTACTCCTTTTTGAGTTAGCTTAGTTAGTGGGATAGATAATTGAAAAACATTTCTATAAACCATCAGTATTAATGAGATAATCCATGAAAACATTGAATCTCGTTGAGATTTGTAGGTCATGGACAAAATTAGACCACTTCAGTTTTAACATGATCAAAGGATATGAAGTCTTTACAGAAAATTTTTCCATGTAAAGAAATTTTCTGTAATGAAAATTCATATATACTAAATGTTTCATAAAAATTATTTTCTTTTAAATTATGAAAAAAATCCTTAGGTTTTTCTCATGGACCTTATCAATTTTTGAAGAAAAAATAATATCATTGAAAAACACAACCGTAAACTTATCCAAATAATCATGGAACACTCAATTCATTAGATCTTTAAAAACAATATATGTGTTTTTAGCCCAAAAGGAATAAAAAAGTCTAATAATTACCATACCCAGTATGAAAATATTTCTTTATAATTTCATCCTCTTTCACCTTCAGCTGATGATAACCAAGCTTAAGATTAAACTTTTAAAATAAAAATCTATTTTGAGAGGATATAAAATCATCATTATGAGGTAAAAAATATGTATACTTAATAGTGATGTTATTTTTTTCTCTATAATCATTGAAATGTCTTATGGAATCATTCCTCTTTTTAAAAAAAATAGGATCACCCCAATGTGAAGTGCTTGGGAGGATGGAAAAATTATCAAGAAACTCTTAAATTTTTTACATTACAACAACTGAAATGAGGTCATTTGATAAAGGGATTTTAAAATTTCCATAACATAAAGAACCAATTCAATATTAAATTAAACCTATATATTTGGAAAAAAACAGGGAAAATAATTGGGAAATACATCCATATATTCATTTACCACTAATACATCACTAATTTGAATAGTTCTTTTCTTTTAAATATTATGTGCAAGATAAATTTCACTTCCATATTTTATCAGTTCCTCAACATCTTGATATATTATCAAATATATGAACTCATTATTATATATGAATTTAAAATCACTCTAAAAAATTGAATATTAATTCTTTATCTATATAATATATCTTATCTTGATAAAATGTTAACTAATTCATACCGAAAATAACACCAAACTTTTTAATGGTTATGGAAATAAGGTTTTCAGGAAAAAAGTAACATCTCATCACCCACTTTTATGTAATTATTAATCCCTTTTATTTGATCAAATTTCATTTGGGTTTTGTTTTGGGTATTTTATATGGATTTACACCATGGATGATAAGTTTTATAGTTTGAATATGCTAGTTGTTGTGCATAAAACCTAACTACAGCGTATGCCATTTTGATACCTCTTCCAATTATAGAATGGCTGCAACGTAGGGAGATGGTTGTGGCATGGATCCATGAGATGGATTCTTTGATTAATTTACTGTTTTAGGAACAAATATGGTGTGGATGATCAGTTGTACCATATGTAGTTTTGGAGCCTCTTCTAATTTTGGAAAGGCTACGATGTGGGGGAGAGATATGGATTAGGAGGCATTAGGCATGCCTCTACCATTATTAGGGTAGCTAAATAATGGTGTATGGGATGATTCATAACCTTACCCCACATAAATAGAATCCTGTTAAGGTATGTGATGTGGATTTAGAAGTCTAGTTGACTGAGGGTGACTACAATATCATCTCTTGCATTGTGCCATCATCTGCCACTTTTTCATAATTTATGTCACATGGATATGTGTACTACAATGTGGTCTTTTTTTACATACTTAAAAATAATCAACCATGTTTTATATTACATACTCCTTCCAATAAATTATGTTTGACTCCTTTGGCTTTTATAGGATCTCAAGAGAGGGTTTTTACCCCTTCAACCCCTTTCATCTCAGATCAGAGTGCTGGTGGATGCGACTGATCTCCCTTTGGTAAGTGTATCTTCCATGGTTGCAGAATCCTCTTATACACACTTCTATCCTTATATGAGTGTGATTAATCCAAACGTTTTTGATAGATTGTATCATTATCTTTATGGATTAGGATTCTAGATATTTCTTCTTGATCACTATCACCTTTTAGTTTGTAATGTCCTGACCTAGGTACCACACAACGGTGCCCTGAAATGGTCCGATACGTGAACTCAAGCATGCCTCCTCATACCCTAGAGGCTACCATATACCAATGATAGTCAATATCAATCTTGGGTAGACTATAAAATCCATATAAAAGTACCACAATAATGGAAATAAATATGAATAACTATTGATATATCAATAACCCACCAAAATAGAATCACATGATAATAGAAACATGAATAAAATATCCAAAACTAAACAGTAGATGTGTGTTGACAATACATGTCAAGTGTCAAAATGAAAAACCCAAAATAAATAAACTGTTAACTCCCATGTGGGTCCTAAAACCAAGTTCAGATCCATCATCCATGCATCATCCCAACTAAGTCATCTAATAAGGCCTATTGACTTTATCTTCTCCTACAACCATGAAATCTATTTGGGTATCGATTAGGCAGCCCATATAGGGTGTGAGTACAACTCTCTAGGTCACCACCAATTTCATTTATAACAATATCTAGTCAAAACAGTGTATGTGGTTTTATAAAGAATATATACCATTCATAATGTTAATAATTTAAATTTATTCAATTACTCTTTTTTAACCACATAAACCCTCATGTTCTCGAAGACACCTGAACTGTCAATACCTTCTTCATCCCATGCCAGAGCCTGGCCTATCCCCAAGAGATACCATATTTATGAATTCCACTATTACAATTCATCATATCAATTCATATCTAAATTCCATTATTACTATTCATTATCTCAATTCACATATGAATTCCATTGTTACCATTCAGTTTATCAATTGAAATATGAATTCCATTGTTACCATTTATCATCTGAATTCACGTTGGAATACAATTGTTATCATTTAGTGTCTCAGTTCAAATATAAATTCTATATGTACCATTCGTTATCTCAATTCACATTTGCATGCCATTGTTTCCATTCATTGTCTCAATTCAAATTTGAATTTCATTTTTACTAATAATCATATCAATTCACATTATATCATAATGTTACAATATCACATATATCACAATATCACATATATCACAATTACACATGTATCACAATTTCACCATTAAATAACTCACCAATTAATTAATACAACTCAAAAATTTCATATTCATATCATTCAATTAAATAATTCAACAATTAATTAACCACATCAAACCAATTAATTAATCCCAAAATTAATTAATCATTTCAATTCCAATAATTAATTCATTAATTAATTAATTTCATAAATTACATTAATTATTTAAGCAATTAGTTAATAACATCAATTCCATTAAATAATTATATAATTAATTAGTCAAATTCCATAATCCCATTATCTCTAGAATTAATTAAAAAATAATTATTCAAATTCAATGGTCTCAATATCCCCAAATTTCATAATCCCTAAATTAATTTGTTTATCTAATTAATTAATTACATTTACGAAACTGAAATGATAATAATCCAATATAAATTCTAAAATTACATACATGTAATTTTAATAAAGACATCAGGATTTGAACAATAAACCACCTACTTCAATTCATTGATGAAAAAACACCCAACAAAAAATACCAATTGGAAATGGAATAAAAAGAAGAACGAGATATAGAACTGAAACCGAAAATAAAATATGAAAAAATAAATATCCAACAATCCCAGAACTAGATACAAAAAACCAAATTTTAATCCAAAAAAATAGAGGATAAATTAAGTTTAAAATATGAGGTAGAGATGAGAGAGAACTAGGAAACCAAATGGGATAAGATCCTTCTACAAGGAGGTATGTAGATCTTTAATCTAGGCTTAAAATCATGAAGAACAGTGGTTGAGAGCCCTAGGAATTCATTCGAGAATGTCCAAAATTTATAGTAATCAAATATTCCTCAGTTAGGGTCAATTATGGGTTAAGATGGGGGTTTCAGGAATGTTAAATCTAATTTTCAATTTAAATAAAAATCCACCCATTGTTTCCTGGGCAGTGGAGCAAGTGTTCCAAACCAAGAACTTTAACTTTGCGCCTATTATAGGGGGGACACTATTACACATAAGAGACAAAACTATTTAAAAATCCATGCACCAACCATGCAATCACTCTCTTTTTATGTTTTCATTGTTTTCTGGGCCAGGGTGACTATTTGGGAAAACCGTGCACTTGACCTCTTCCTTCCAAATTTGTCAATTTTTATCCAAACACACCCCAAGGTATGAACCCAACAAATTTTAATCAAAAATAGAAAAATAGTACCTATAAATAGGCATGATACATCTCTATAAAAGGATAGGATCTTACAATATTACCACCTTATAATAGATTTTACACGATCTATACTCCCAAGAATCACTAACATTCCAAGTCAAAAGGATCGGGGCACTGAGCCCACACATCTTCTTCTCTTTCCCATGTTTCCTCTTACACACATCCATGTTACCAAAATACATGAACTAATGGAACAAACATTCCCCAAAAAACATTATGAAAATGATCCAACACATGTATCAGATGCTCTCCAAAGGGCACATCAACCTCAAGCTCAACATCAACAATATTGATCATAAGAGAAGGGCCATGGTGTTACCGCCAAAGTTGTGACTCATGATAGATGTCATGCAAAGAACCATGACTCTATAGTAGAGAAAATCAGTGGGCCACTAACATGATTCTCTCCACAACCTCAAACAATCCAATAAACCTAGGAACCAACTTTCCCTCTCTCTATATCCTGTGTGGAACCAATCTAGGAAACACCTAAAGGAATATACGATATCCTTTTTGAAACTATAGAGGTCAATAACATCTATAAGTATACTACTTATTTCTACTCTATGCTTTTGACATGCAATTCTGAATCAACTGAACCTACTCCAAGGTCTTAGGTATAATTCTCATTCCCAACAGTTGTGAATCACTTACCTACATCTAACATAAAGGTGATCTATATGTCCAACCATAAATTTACTCACATGGTTCCATATTAATAGTTTGTAATAAAAAATTTTATAGAAAAAATCCACCAATTCATGGTGATTCTACAAATATTTCCAAACGTCAAGGACACATGCACTTAGCATGTCATCAAGAACCTGAATAGTACACTCCGAATGCCCATCAGTCTATGGGTGGGGTGTAGTACTCAACAAAAAAAATATACCAAGACACTTCTATAATCCTTATTAGATGAACAATGTAAATCTTGAGTTAAATTATGAAACTATAGTCTGTAGAACACCATGAAGATGAACTATCTCCCAAACATACAAATGTCCCAATCGCTCCACCGAGAAAGTCTATCATATAGATGAGAAATGCACTACCCTTTTCAAATGGTACACAATCACCAAAATAACATCATTCTTTTGAGGCATCCTTAGTATCCCCACCAAAAAATCCATGGTAATGTCATCCCACTATCATTACAAAATGGTAATTGACTATAATAAACCCCCAGGTGACTGATGATAACCCTTCACCTATTGATAGGTATAGAATCATGTCACAAAAACTAGTATCTCATTCCTCATTCATTGTCACCAAAAATATTGACGTATGTTATGATGCATTTTGGTTACACATGGATGAACCACCCACTTAGTGGCATGGAATTTACATACCATCTCCTCCCATATAATCATAGTCACAACGATCCAATTATAGAAATAGATGATATCATCTACATATATTCTCTAATATGAATGTGACTCCCCACATTCATGACTTTCCCTCAAGGAAAAACATTCCAGATCCTTATACTACCAATATCCGATCTATCTCAAAATTATAGACTCCACTGAAACTAATATGAGAGTCTTCAAATCCCGACACTCCTAAACCATTAAAATAATCTCAACTAGTAAATTCATAATATTTTACTCAGAACTATACTCCTAAACTGATTATGCTTCATTTTTATTGCATAAATCATCAACCAAACATTTCCCCTTATCATTTTTATATGATAGCTCAAAATCAAATGACTGCATATACTCAACCCATCTCCACTATTGGAGATTCAAATCCCACTTCTAAAGGATATACTTCAAGATCTTATGATATGTATATAAAATAAAATTCTATCCTAATAGATAATTCCTCCAACACTTCAAATCATAAACCAATATAGCATACATGAGTTCATGCATAGGGTATCTCAGTTAATGTGGCCTCAACTACCGAGACCCGTACACCACAACATGATATACCTACATAAACAAAACTCCATGTCCTATTATAGAAGTGTCACAAAATTCAATATACACCTCAATTATCTTAGGTAGGATCAAGATTGGTTATGATGTCGAGTTCTTAAAATCCAAGAAAGCATTATCACTTGATTCTAGCCATTCCAACATTATCCACTTCTTGGTCAAGCTCAAAAAGTTGTGATTCAAAATGGTAAAAGTCTTCGATGAACCTCTGGTAATATCTGGATAACCCTTTTAATATATGGACATTAAAAATGTTCTTTAAATTATCCCAAGATACAACTGCCGACAACTTCTCTAGGTTCACTTACACACAGTCCTCTAATATGATGTGACCCATGATGTATACCTAATTAATCCATAACTGAAACATAGATAGTTTAACATATAACTGGTTCTCTCTCTGTGTACTCAAGGTGATTTCAAGATTTTTGGAATGATCATCAAGAGTCTTGGAGTACACTAAGAGGTCATACACAAGCACTACCACAATCATATCTAGTTACAGAAGAAAGATTATGTTTATCAATTCTATAAACATTGTAGGATAATTCATCAACCCAAATGAAATTATGAATAACTCATAATGTCTATAACAACTTCTTAAAGAATTCATTGGTATATCATAAGATCAGATACTCAATTGATGATACCCTGATCTTAATTCAATATTTGAGAAGACGCAAGATCCCCTCAACTATTCAAAGAGATAATCAATATATAAAAGAGGATATCAGTTCCTAAATATCAACATGTTTAACTTTTGAGAATCTACACATAATTAAATGTACTCATAAAAATAAAAACCTTATCCATAAAAACATTTAGCTGATTCTTGATATCTTGAAGCTTAGTCAGTGGAATTCTATTTGGTGGAATATAAATTTTCTCAGCCCCTAACATGAGCTCAATGGTAAATTCCACATCTCTATCAGGTGTCAGTCTTGAGAATTATTCTATAAAGGAGTCTTGAAACCTATCCACTATAGGTGTACAGAAATCATTTTTAAACCTTAGTCATCCAACAAAAAACTAGAAACCTGGGTAGTGATCTCCACCAGTTGTTTCGGAAAAGGAATTCTACAAATTTTATGGATATCCCACTCCTCGGTGGATATATTTGTCACCCACAAGAGATGTAAAAGTCACTCTCCAAGGGTAACAGTAAATATGGCCTTAGTATTCTACTAATCATTCCATAAACATAATTTGGTATAATCCTAACATGTCACAGATATAAATACCTCATATAAAACAATACTCCTATACATCGAGAGAACACCCCCTGCTCAAACATATGTCCCTCAGTTTCACTTCCAAAGGTGAATCTATCATCATCACCCTACTCATAAACTCCACTAAAGGGCTCAAACCATTTACAATTTTTGTAGATATAAATGAATGAGAGTATCCGTTATAAAATAATTAACTAAATAATGTACAATATAGAAGAATAGTACCTCTCACTATCGATGGTACAAACTATTTAACCACTTGTTTAGATTTAATTGCATTTAACTATCTATCCCCTCTTCGCCATGATGCTGTTTGGGATCCCTGAGCTGCACCAATCTAATGATATGATAGATCATTCTCATTATTACATTGTCTTCTTCCACTACCTCCATGACTAGTAGAACTTTAGCTACCAGACTAATGTGGTGTAGAAGATCTCCTTCACACACTTTGGTTTTGTCTAGCTCCTGCATGATTACCTATCATTCGTAGGTTCCTGTAGAAATTCAATAGATGTCCAATCCTACTACAATATATGCTCTTTACTGGTGGTCGAGGATAGTTCCTATGATAGTGGACCAACCTACCGCACTGGTGGTAGAAAATATAGGTAAGATCTGGAGTAACTGATCCTTACCCCTATCTACTGTTCCAACTATACCCCTTCCAACACTCTCATAAAGATAATTCATACTATTGGAATACATAACTTTTAATATTCAAATAGAAATCATCCAACCAACACTATAATCCTTCCTCAGGTTCCCCTTAGTAATAAGAGCATGATCCACCACCTCAAAAAACTTATTTAATTGAAATATGTTAACTTGGGACTTAAATAACACATTTATGCCCTTTCTAGAATCATCTTTCCATCAATGTATCATCCCCTGACATCCCTCGAACAAAGTGCTGCAAGACTATAAAGTGACCTTCATAGTCCATCACATACATGCTCTCTTAAGTCAATCGCATGAAATTAGCTACTGTCTCCTTCCTTAGTGTCTCTGGATAAAAGATCTCTAGGAACATCTCCAAAAAGACCTTTTAAGACATCCTTTACACCTAACATGTCTAGGACTAAACATCCTACCAGTGCTTCGCTAATCCTTGTAGAATATAAGATGAAAACATTATACTCTTCTCAGTGGGAGTCTCTAAATGGTCAATTTTAGTCTCGATTGACTTAATCCAGAACTCTATTACCTTAGGTCCACCCACTCCAGTGAATGTCAAGGGGTGATATAACTAAAACTACAATGTATTTTTAGATATGATTTTTACAACACCCTAGGTCTCTTTCCATGAATTAAATAATCCCAAAAATTTCTCTTGAAACTAAAAATTCTTCACCTGTCACAATCATTACCTTAAGTTCCACTACTATAGGAGCATCTCTAGACATGTCCTCTTATTATCCTCTCAATTGGAATTATAATGGAGGACTGTATCTATAATGCTAACACACATCTTAGGAAACATAAGATAAATTTACCACATTTTCATACCTGTAAAATCACAATAAGGAATGGACAGTTTTTCACCAAAACCATGGATCATGGTCAAAATCATGGATCTAACACTACCTTTAACCATCCTACATATAGGTCATGGTTAAAAAGATAACTACATTCTCAATTTAAAGTTTTTCATTAGACACCCATTTATTCATTTTTTTCATCATTTTAAAATTCTCAATTTAACATTAAGAACAATATTATATTCAATTACTCAAGAAAAGAAAAAAAATATCAAGTCCAATAACTTAGCCAAAACCCGTTTTCTCAGGTGTTCCAAAAATGTTTCATTCAACAAAATAAATATTACTTTCTAGAATGATTCATGCATACCTTGCACTCAGGCCATTCCAAGCCATGACTCATATATCATAAAATCTAAGAAAAAATTATCTTGTTACTCAAAAAGTGCATATATTGAGGTGAAATTGTATAAATTGTAATAGAACACATCAACAACAACAGTCCCACCATGGCTACTTGGATTTTACTATCGTATATGGGTTAACTAATCCCATGAATGAGCTCTTAACCAAGACCTGACTCATCCTATTTCCTTACCCACCTTTCCCAAATAGTAAGACTAAAGAAAAATAAAATAAAACACCCTAATACCACTTTGAAACATCCCGACCTGAGTTCCACACACCAGTTCCTTGAGGGGGGTTTCTACATGACCTCAACTGCACCTCCCCATTCACCAGAGTCTACCGACTAGCAATTTGGGTCAATATCGATCATAGGGAGACTATACCCTCTTTATCAAAGTTTAACTACAGTGGAAATAAATACGAATAACCATTGATATAACAAATAAACAACCAAAACAGAATCACATGATAACCAAAATAGGAATACAATATCCAAAACTAAGTATTATATATGTCATGCAAAACGTTTTCAAGTGTCAATATGAAAAAACCAAAATAAATAAAGAAAATGATAACTCCTAAGTGGTTCCTGACACCAATTACAGTTCCCTCATCCATGATCTGTCCCAACTCAGCCATCTAACAACGGATCATTCCCTTATCTTTTCTCGAAACCAAGAAATCCATTCGGATTCCAATCAGGTAGCCTGAGTATGGTGTGAGTATATCTCAACAGGCCACCACCAACGATCCCGAAAACAATGTCTTGTAAAAATAGTGTTTGTATTTTTATAGAAAATAAATACCATCCATAAAGTAAATATTTTACAATTATTCAATTCCTCTTTATTTAACAACATAAACCACCGGGTTTTCGAACACACCTGAACTCTCAAAACCTTCTTTGGCCTATGTTGGAGTCTGAAATATCCCTATGGGATACCATATATCTAAATTCCACTACTTAATTTTATCATCACAATTCATATCTGAATTCCATTATTACAATTCATTATTTCAATTCAAATCTAAATTCTATTGTTACCATTCAGTTTCTCAATTCAGATATGAATTTCATTGTTACTATTTCCATCTCAGTTCACATCCAAATTATACTCTTACCATTAAGCATCTTAATTCATATTTGAATTCCATTTTTTGCATTCATTATATCAATTCAAATCTGAATTCCAATGTTACCATTCAGTGTCTCAATTCACATACGAATTCCATTATTACCATTCTTCTTCTCAATTTACAATATAATATGATATGACAATATCACATATGTCACATTATCACAGTGTCACATATATCAAAACATCACTATTAATTAATAAACCAATAAATTAATCCATATCAAAAATTTCATATTCATATAATTCTATTTATTAATTCAATAATTAATTAATCACAATTTCACATTAATTAATCCAAAAATCAACTAATAATTTCAATTCCATTAATTAATTCAATAATTAATTAATTAATTAAATTACATTAATTAATTCAATAATTAATTAATCACATAAATTCCATTAATTAGTTAAATAATTAATTAATAAAATTACACAATACCAATATC
This sequence comes from Viscum album, assembly GCA_963277665.1. Taxonomy (NCBI): domain Eukaryota; kingdom Viridiplantae; phylum Streptophyta; class Magnoliopsida; order Santalales; family Viscaceae; genus Viscum; species Viscum album. Next base: position 671,318,957 of record OY728127.1, read on the forward strand.
CCAATAATTAATTCAATAATTAATTGTTCCAATAAGTAATTCAACAATTAATTATTCCAATTCAATGATATCAATATCCCAAACATTCACAATCCCTAAACTAAATAGTTTTCCTAATTAATTAATTAAATTTATGAAAGTAATTTGAAAATCACCCAATAGAAATTCAACAATTACATACACATAATTGAAATCAAGAATTTTATATTTGAATAATATATCAACTACCCCAAATTGTTGATGAGCGATCACCCAATGGAAAATCCCTATTTAAAATGGAACAACGGTGAAGAATGAGATCTATAAAGGAAACCTAAAATCCAAGATAAAAAAATCAAGATCCATCAATACTAGATCTAGATCCCAAAATACCAGATCGAGATCCTACAAAGTAGAGGATAATGTCCATCTAAAAGATGAGGGGGAGAAAATTATGATGAAAAAAACCATACCAGATAAGATCCTCTTACAGGGAAGGGTGTAGATCTTTAATTCGATCTTCGAATTGTGATAAATATAAGTTGGGAGCCCTAATAATTCATCTGGTAGTGTAAAAAATGAGAGGAATCAAATATTTCCATGATAGAGTTAATTTTGGGTTATAATGTGCCTTTTAGAAATTGTAAATCTAATTTTCGAATCAACTAAAAATCCACACACAGTTTCCCAAACAGTGGTGCATGGTTTTCCAAAGTGTGCACCTTAACCATGCATCTCTTCTGGGGGGGTTACTCCTAAGAGGTAACCCAATTTGTAAAACCATGTACTAAACTTGTAATCTATTTCTGTTTGGGGTTTTATAGTTTGGATTTCCATGACACACTATTTGCGAAAACCATTCGCCAACCGTGCACTATCCCTTTTCCTTCCAAATTTCTCAATTTTCATCCAAATGCATCCCAAGGTACAAACCAAACAAAAATTATTCAAAAATAGAAAAATATTACTTTTAAACATTCTTAAGACATATCTAGAAAAGATCAAGATCTTACAGAATCTCTATTGGTTGTTCCCGATATGGGTGATTGATTGATCATGTGACTAATAGTTAGTGGGTAAATAATGATTTTCCCTATAATTAAAACCTTGATATATTTATTGAATTTATATTTTCTTTCTAAACATTGAATTGTGATTTTTTTTATTTATTTCAAAGGCGTGATACTTGAAAAATATAACGTATTTTCAAATTCATTAAAAATATGAAATTATTTGAAAAGATTTGTTTTGTAACTATTTAATGTTGATTCTTGAGAAAAATGGATTTAAATAAAGGATGATTTTGAAATGTTTGAACTTGATGAAAACCTATTTTTTGGTTCTTAAATTGAAATGACATGTTGAACTTTACATTTAGAAGTTGAGTTATAAATAAATAAAATATTTGAAATGATTGATTTTTCCATGATTGATTGATTGATTGAAAGAACTTGTGATCCCAATATGTTAGTGGGTGACTAGGAAAATAATGATATGACTCTAGCTCCATAGAAATGTATTGATAATGAAAACAATAACTAAACCTAGTTCAACACGATTTTCCCTGGATAGGGTTTTGATTGATTTTACCACTATATTTTGAGACTTAGGTACATGTGTACACACGTTGAGTAGTGATTATTGATTATGTTTTTGAAGTACCATATATCCAGGACCTAACAAACCACATGTTTTAAGGAAAATTTTCTTTTTTATTATATTATTATTACCTTCCAGTGATTCTAAATCAATTTTCTTCTTGTATTTTTCGTTTTATGAAAACTTTTCATTTAGGAATATTTTGATATACTTGAAATATTCTTTAATTGAAATAATATGTCGACTAAAAATGTAAAAATTTATTTCAATTCCTTATTAATTTAAAATTTAAGATTAAAATTGTTTATTTTTTTAGAAATGCTTATGAAACATTTGGTGAAATCCCACTGAGATATTTTACTCACACCCTAACATTTCGATCAGATGTTTGTAGATCTTGTCACTCTACTTCTGGGAAAAGGGTAAGTGCTACTTGGAGGTGAAATGTTTCTTGATTCACAGGACATTGGGTGATAATTGTAACAAATGGGGCTATAATCCACTTATTCTAGGGATTTATGAGATCCTTTCTTGATAATTCGATGATGTTTTTTTGGGTGATGTTTTCTTTTATATATGCCTCTATTTATGGTAATTTCTCCTCGAGGAGTGTATGTAATACCAAATATTTATTGATTTATCTTATACTATTATATATTTATTCCTTATACTTATGTAAAAATAATTCCATTTGAATTATTTCTGATGCCTGGTGTTAGTTTCAATCCTATGGGGATTTGTAACATGCTATGGGTTATGTCAGGATAGGATCAAGTATCAGCGTTCTAGGGTATTCAGGATGGCTTGTGAAAAAATGGTATCAAAGGGTAGGTTGTAAATAATTCCTTGATTTCAGTATGGAGTATGGGATATCCTGGTAGACAAGAGGTAGGATTATTGGGATGTAATGGGTAATTGTGAGTGAGTATCTTTCCATTTGACATTATAGCGAGCCTATGTCACCATTAGTGTTTGGGAAAGTGTCCTTGAGGAATAAATTGATCTGATTCTATTATTTTTCCATACTTTATCTTAGTTTTTTAAAATCCATGAAAATTGAATCCATTTGAAGGAATCAATATTCCTATATCTACTAACTGAGTTGATGATTTGAGTATCCTTGTTGATGTTTTAATATTTTTGGTAGATGTTGTATGTTACCATGACCCCGAGAAGATTTTCAAAAAAAAATTATGATAGATATATTAATGAACCAAGAAATTTGAACCCTCCAGTTGATCAGAACCTCATTGAGATAGTGGTGTGTTATGTCCATGCTCTGGGAAAAGTAGCTGCACTCGTTCCTATTCAGGCTCAATTTGTGGAAGTTTAAAGGGATGAATCAAGAGATCTTTATTAGGATATTCTTCAGTAGATTCCACCAACATTCCAATGATTTAATGTTCCTCCAATGGTATATGATTGGTTTAAAATTATTGATTTATATTTTGAGTTATTAGAAACACCTAAATCAATAATGGTAAAATGAGATACCTTCATGCTTGAAGGACCTAGCAGAAGGTGGTGGGATTAAATGATGATAGTGAGAAACATGGAGACCTAGAGTTGAAAGACTTTGAATCTCTTTTAATTGTGAATATATATATACAATCAATGGTTTTAGAAAATTTCATGGATTTTCTTAGCCTCTAACAATATGATATAATTTTGAATCAATATGAAAACTGATTTGATAAACTTGTTTAGTTTACTCCTAAGGTATTGAAAATTGAGAATATGAAGGCTCTAAAGTTCAAGATGGGTATTCAATTAGATATTAAATTTTAGGTTTTCATTCTAAAGATATTTTTATATCTTGAAATTCTATATAGGGAATTTATGGGTAAGATTGATCTGGCTGATAAGTCAGGGCTTTGGGGAGTTTCTCTTATTCCCAATGGTATTTATATTTGTGATTTAATGGATGGAGAAATAATGATGAGCCTCATCGTGGATCTCGATAGTATGAATCATATAAATATTATTTAGTGTTTGTTAGAGTCATATTGACTATCTCATATTGTGGAAATGTTGGGAATTCCATGTGGGCTTGTACTGATACAGTTAGCATTTGTAGTTCATGTGGTCACTATGGACAACTATCAATGATTTTTCATATATTTTATTCCACACATATTGGCCGATGATCATTATCGAATAAAAGTAATGTGTTTCAGTTATATTCTTAAATAACTAATGGGTTCTGTCCACATACATCTAGAATTAATATTCATCATGTAGTGGAAGAGTATCCATAGGAAGCTGATGCAGGTCCAATGATAGTGAGAGGTACCATCACAAGAGTTTCACCTTCAGTGACTACTTTATTTGATACTGGTTCATCCCAATTGTTTCTGTTGACTCATGTTGTAGATTTTCTGAACCTTCCTATGGAGATTATGTACTATGTGATGGATATTACAATTCCCCTCAGAATGAAGAGAGAGTAGGGTCTCTAATTATCTTCTTATACTTTCTCTTTCATAGATATTGAGCTCATATAGTATTTTATACTTCATAAAATGAAACCTCGTACCTTCATTATCAGGATGGATATGATGATTGACCATAAATCCTATATTGAATCCTACCTTTGATGGGTCTCCTTTACTTGCCCTGAGGGGATGTGCCATTTTCTCTAGGGATAATGAGGCCCAAGATCAAGTAGATCCATACCTCTACATCCAGAGTTTGGTAGAGTTATATATGTGTTTCCTTTTGATCTAGATTAAGAATATTTGAGTGGTGATATTATTATAGTGTTCATCTAGTTTCCTTTTGTGTTTCCATACAACATTTGTAGTTTTTATTGATAAGGGAAGTAAAATTCTCTATTGATTTGGTACCATACACCAAACCCTTATCTATTACTTCTTACAATATGGAAAAAAATGAACTGAAAGAGTTTAAAACCCACCTATATTATTTTTTATATAATTTATTTATATTTCCTAGTATATCACCATAGGGGGGTCTAGTTATTATTTAAATAAGTTTTTTTGGGAAACATCGCCATTGGGTTGATTATCAAAAACTCAATCGAGTCATGGTAAAGACACATTATTTGTTTCCTCATATAGACAATTTATTTGACTAGTTTAAAGGGGAAAAGTGGTTCTCAAATATCAATCTTTGATCTAGTTATCATGAGTTTAGAATCAAAGAATATGGTGTTGGAAAAACAACTTTCATGAGAATGTATGGTCATTATGAGTACCTTGTTATGACATTTTGGAAAACCAATGATCAAAAAAAATTATGGTTATGATGAAAATTATATTCCATGATTATATTGATTAACTCATGGTGTTATTTATATAATCCATCTTGGTTTACTTTAATACCAAATAGGATCATGTGAATAATTTGAGAGAAGTTCTATAATTTTTGAGAGATTAACAACTTTATACCAACCTATAAAAATGAAATTTATGGATTGTGGAAGAGAATTTCTTAAGACATGTGGTCTTATAACATGGTATTTCAATCGATATTTAGAAGGATAAGCCTATTATGACATGGTAACAAACAAAAAATGTTTTTGAGATTTAGAGCTTCTTGGGATTAGTGGGGGTATTAGCACCTGTTTGTTAAAGATTTCTCAAATTTTACTTCTTCAATGACTTCTCCAACTTTGAAAATAGTAATTTTCTTATGGGATTATAACTGTTAGTGATTTTTTATGGTTAGAAATTTATTCTAAATTATCATCTAGTGTTTACTATTCTAGAGGATGTGTAAAGTTATATAGTATTTTGTGATGCATTCGGTTCAGGTTTGGGATGTGACCTCACGAAGGTTGGTTATATGGTGGCACAAATTTCCCAAAAGTATAGACCACATGAGAAGAACTATCCTACCCATGATCTCAAAATAAGAGAATTTATGGATTCACATAAGAGTTTGTGTCATTACCTTTTCAGATAATGGTTTATTGTTTATTGCAATTACATGATCCAAAGTTATTTCTTCTCTTAAAATGATTTTAATCTATGATATATGTGTTAGTTAGAGTACATAAAATATTTTTATTTCGAAATTATCTACACCCCTTGAAAGATTAATTCCATTTATGATTCATTGAGCATGATTTTGGTGATCTATGTCATAAAAGAATAATCAAAAGAGTTGAATTTGATGTATCTCGTTTCATTTATACACATAGAAGATTAGGTTGATGAGATTGTGGTTGTGCAAAAGTGTTTAGTTTACCTCCTCTTTTATTGAGATGATTCTACCAAAACAGAAGCTTGATAGAGGATTTCATACCCTTATTAACTTTATTTATAGTGGATAGACAATCAATGGGTGGTTGTTCTCTTTTTAGGATATTCTATGCTTTTAGAACTAGTACATCATACAATTTCCCATGATAATAGAATTGATAGTGGGTTTATATAATTCTTAGTGGGTGGTACACCCTATAAACATGAATTTGTTCTAGGATATGTGATAGTAATTTTGGTTTCCAAGTATTAGATAGGACGTCGTTGACTTTTTCTCTCATTGTTATACATTTCCAATAGTTTATGGTTATGCACCAGAAACCTTTTGATTTACTTCATCCAATTACAATGATGAAATGGAAGTGGGATGATATTTTTATGTATTTTTTAGTTAGGTTACCTCATACCCCTTAAGGTAATTATCTGATATAGCTAGTGATCTATTGACTAAAAAAATCAGATCAATTTTTTCCCTTTCATGATTTAACCAATGTCAAGGACTTGGAAAGTTTGTGTGTGGAAGATATTTTAAGATTTCATGAAGTTCCATCAATTATATATTATTATAGGGGCCCATAGTTCACTTATTGTATTTTTATAGGACTATAATAGGGGATACGATCCTAGGTTAGTTTTTGATAGGGACCTATGGTTCAATTCTCCCCTCTTTCACATGCTCCCCTGACCCTCTTCTTATATTATTCCTTATCTTCTTATCTAGATGTATCCTCTAACCTATTCCCCTACCTTAACATCTCATTGATTATTATCTCCATGGACCACACAAATACCTTCAATTTTACATCTTCAAAAAGATTTTTCCACCATTCCAATCAACCTTCGTCCATGCGTCCTTCACAAGATACTACACCGCCACCCATATATACTTCCCATTCATCATCCACAAAAAGGTTCTTCTACTCCTAAAACCTTAGGTCTTTTCCAATATTCATCCATCCAGTCCCAGGGCATTTCCCAAAACCTTCACCCACATCCCTGCTTACAATTTTCTAAGACTAACCATCAAGTTTTCTTGGTTCTCCTTCAGGAAAAGCCCATAAGGACCAACAAGACCCCAAACCTATCCCTTCAAAGCCCATCTGACACATGAACTTGTCTATCCTTATGAAGTTCCGCAAGGAGATGTACCAAGAGATTTTCTTAGAGCACATAGACATGTTGGGGGTTGATATTGGTCACATCACCTTCCCTCTTAGAGGTCAGGCATGGGAGAACTTGTTGGGATACTTTGGGGTTGGTCTGGGTATTTAAACATCAGACTTCATTTCTTCTCCATCTTATTATACCTTGAGGATCAATCCAATCAAGTAAGATACTCTAAAAAGATAGGAAAATATCACCCATGACCCATTCGTGATTCATGTACAATTAAGAAAACCCAGCTGTAGGGTGATTACTCATGGATAGTACATAGGGATTTCCCTTATTCCTGGATGGACAAAGTTGAATATAATGGTAGAATCATCCAAATAGAGGTGATTATTTGAGAATCTATCATGGGAGACTATTCTGTTAACATGGAAAAATAGTTTGGACTCCAAAATAAGGTAATGACATAGATAAATCATGGTACTTTAATGGGTGGATGATTCATTACACATCTCACATGTCATCTAGAAATTATCAATGTTTGTCAACCCCTTTCCATTCTTAGGAATATAGAGTCCACTGATCCCCTATTTCTTTAGAATATGGGTCTTCTAAGAAAGACAGGCGGTGATATAATTTGGCCCCTGTGTACATTGAGGGGACAAATGAAGATCCATCTCTTCAGGGTACAGATCTTGAGGCCGTTGAACCAGCTTCCACCCTTGCCATGCCATCCACTGATCTTAATCCAACTCCCCTAGATACTACCACTACATTATCTCTTACCATTGTAAACCTACCCACCATTTTCCTTATACAAATGGGATGTTCTATAGTGTATTATAGTGAATCATATAACACTTTTTAAGCATTTCATAATCCCCTATTAAGAGCCTTCATAGTTTACCACCGCTACCACACCACTAACCACTACATCTACCCACCCACCACCTTCTTACATAGACCCATGTTTGACCTCCCTTACCACTCAATAATGCACCAATGTTGAACTTCATTTAGATATTTTGGACCCTTCTTCCTAGAAAGAGTATTTTAAGGATTAGGCTTGATGAGAAAAGGGTTCCAACTTACCATTTTCATCTACGGTTGTAACGTTCTGACCCGGCTTACCATCGAACCGGTGGCCGGACCGGTAGGTCCCATGGCCTCAAGCGCGTCTCCCCGTACGCCAGAGGCTGTCGACTAGTAGTGAGGGTCTTGGGAGGTGATAGTGGGGAGACTATACCCGCATATCAGAGTAACACAGCGGTATTATTAGAGTAAATAATATTCAACAGCGGAAGCAGTAAATAATTGAAATGCAGAAGCAAAAGACATGTAATAACCATTTTATAAAAGGCAGAAAACACCAGTTTACAATGCAAGCATGTACAGATGATGATACAGTTATGAAAGAAGTAAACAATACAACATGATTTACAAATAATAAAAAAAGACAGCAAAGCCCAATAGAGACCCCCTAAGAATCCTAAGCTCCCGCTTTGTCCTTTTTTCCTAACTCCTTAGGTACAAACAACACAACACACAACCTAGGTCCTGCAGGAAAAAAAGTCTTCTAGGGTACCCCAGTGCAACGACGGCGTGAGTAGGGTGTGACATATAAATCTCAGTAGGCCGATACCACCAGTGTCAAACCCTATACAGGCAGTGTATAATAATTAAACATTGAGCATGTATGGAGAAATAAGTAAGCATAATTACATAAGTAAATAACACCCGTCCAGGTTCCCAAGGGACACCTGGCGGATATACCAACTTCGGCTCGTTGCCGATAAAGTAACCTGATCATGTCACCATATATATATATAATGCATTTAGGTCATATATAGCGTGGGGTAAGAATTCATCCCACCCATTAATAATGAAAATAGTGGGTACGAGGTAAGAATGACTCTCGTCCCTATAGGTCTAATGGTAAGGGGTAAGAATGAATCCCTTCCATAAAGCGAGATTAGAGGGCATGAGGTAAGAATGCCTCTCATCCCTATAGGTCTTCTGGAAAGGGGTAATAATGCCTCCCTTACATAAATCTAGATTAGCGGGCATGAGGTAAGAATGCCTCTCGTCCCTATAAGTCTACTGGAAAGGGGTAAGAATGCCTCCCTTCTATAAATTGAGATTAGTGGGCATGAGGTAAGAATGCCTCTCATCCCTATAGGTCTACTGGAAAGGGGTAAGAATGCCTCCCTTCCATAAATCAAGATTACCAGGCATGAGGTAAGAATTCCTCTCGTCCCTATAATACAAATGCAACGAGGTAAGAATGCATCTCATTCCTATAGGATACTGGAAAGGGGTAATAATGCATCTCTTCCATTACATTCATTCAACCGGCATGGGATATAACTACCTCCTACCCAGACATGTATTTAACACTAGGTGGTCTCAGCATGTGATCACATTTATTATACTTCATTATGTGGCATCATCATGTGCGCACTCACAAAACAAACATGTCTATAGTATACTGCTTATGGAATTACCTCATTAGCATTCAACAAGTCATTTAGTCTTAAGTGATCCCACTATGGTTATCATCTTACTCAATTTACCTAAACATGGAAAATTGACCCAAACACAAGTATCAAAACAATTTCATTCCCTTTTTATAAACAAAGCATGTTCACATACAAAGAATAAAAGAGGCACCACAACAATCTAGCAGGCAAGAACAAAAATCTATCACTAATTTTTATCTTGAAGATAGCTCACCTCTGATCGAGGGGTTTTAATATTAAATCGCGAGTTTAGTTAGCAGGAAACCATTTTATCTTATTCCTTCAATTCACACTATTTTCACAGAAGCATTTATTCATGACTAACATGAAAATTCAAATACTGCGACCATGCAGAAATAACTATTTACTACTTCACTTTAAATTAAAGGGAAAGGAGAGGGACCCTGTCTCCAAGTGGATCCATCCATCCACTCCCGCTCTTGGCGCTTTCTAACTAAGAGTCGCCTAAGCTCCAGCAAAGCAAAACCAACCTGAACTTTCCAACACACTAAGATAAAAATACCAGGACCCTTTATAACAACTAAGGCATTAGTTTAGAAGCAGAAAAACCAAGACATGGGTAAAACACTTACCTCAAACCAAATACAGCAACCAAAACCACATGTATCCACCTCGGCTTTGGTGGTAGATGCCCAAACTCAAACTCAAGGGTCCCAAGATAACCTTGGAACTACCCTAGAAAGAAGGGAAAACAAGAATCCAGAAACCCCCAATACCTAGGGTTCGGCCGAATCCCAAGGGTTGACGGATAGGCTGAAATCCGGCCGGAAAACAAGAGGAGAGGAAGGAGAGAACCTTACCTTAGAGATTCGAAGAAGGAACCAGAGGAAATCGGTGGGAGAAAATGAAGAAAGAGGAGGCCGGGGTGGAGCTTTGTGCGCGGCTCAGGGGAGCCCCTACCTGTGTGTCGTGTGGGTTGAGTGAGGGTGAGGGAGAGTGTTTAGATTTAGGTTTTGATTATTTTACTTTATTTTCTTAAATTTAATTAAAAACGTAAACTCACCCAAATGCACGGTTTGACCTGCTCGGTTTTCAAAACCGTGCGGAGTCTCCTGCCTCCAAGACACCCGTTGCATGGGCTAGGTACATAGTTTTGGAAACTGTCCGTAGCCCATGCACAACCCACTTCCCATCTGATTTTACGCCGCACGGTTTGGGCCGCACAGTTTGGTCAACCCGTGCACCAACCTCACGCCCTCTACATCTCTTTAAAAACTTGGGTCATGTGCTTCCGAAACCTCTCGGACCACCCGAGAAACTTAATGGGCCTTCTCCCATGTCCAAAAAAATTAAAAATAAGGGTTCAATACTTTGGAACCTTTTTCCAAATCCCGGTATTTAAAACGACTGGTTCAGTAATCGAAAAAGTTCAAATTCCTTCAGGTTTTAGTTTGCTTCAAAACACGGGTCATTACAACCTTCCCACCTTAGAACTTCTCATCCCCGAGAAGCCTTCAGGAACAACGTACACATTACCCAACCTACAAGGGTCATGAAGCTTCGTTCAAACGATCACGTTGCATTCACAAACGTCCAACACACCCTTAAGAATCCATTAAACCCTACGACGCTTAAGCCACAAAAACTTGAGCCAACTCTCATTTCCCAATCGAAACACCAAGATAGCTCTTCCCGAGCCCTTCTACCCAGAGACACGAACCTGTCGTCGTCTCACTAAGAATCCAGCTGCAGGTACTTCCCACCTTATATTTTTAAAGTTAAGAAACCAACTGAAAACTACGGTTCGGACCACCGTTGGAAATAACTTTCAAAGAACGCCCCAAGCGTTCCCACGACGCTTCTAGCGTGATTTGAAACAGATCAAATGGTCGATTTCCCATCAAACTCAAGGCCCAAGTCGAGATGGTTGTTCATATTAGGCACTGATCGACAAAAATCACACTTTCCTCTACAGGATGACATGCCATAGAATGGTATGTCACTGACCACAGAAATTAAACAATAATCCTGAGTCAAGCCATCTTCGGCTGACTATTTACAAGAACACTCGGCCTAAACGGCTGACATGTTTCAAACATAACCATAATGCCTTTCTCCAAGGCACCTTACATTAAGTACATACACGTTCACCAAATCCTACACCCGACTTCCAATGAAATTTACAACATCAAACCATACAAGAATCCACACATCCCACATGCAACACCGAAAGAGAACCATCCGATCAAGCCCAGCGGCTTCAAAGCATTAGAGTGGTTAAGACTGACGCACTCTTAGTGCATCTAGAACGAGGACAAGATATGGGACATGCTCATTGTTAAACAGAATACACTAATAGGTTATAACGGATTCTAGTTAATCATACATGACTACTAGAAAGAAGAACAGTCAAACCTCAACTGGTCGACTTCATGGAAGGAACTCAGATTCACCTGCCAACACATCAAGATTTCTAAACCGATCACAATGCCTTTTCCCATTCAAGGCATTCCATAATCATTCAAGATTTACCCCCTAAGTCCTCCACGACCAACTGTGTTTCTCAAAGGGGGTTGCATACACCGCAAACCAGATCAATGTCGTGATGCAGAGCAAGCATCGACGCATAACGACACGTGCAAGCCTTAAAATAATTCAAAAAAACCCGACCATTCTGAAATGGTATTTCTTAACGTGTTCCTTATACCCGGAAGAATAAACTTCACTAAACCGACACGGCGCTTCCCACCATAGAAAAGTTGGTGCCACCAAAAGAAGAAAAGACCAGCTTCTCATAAGCAAACTAGTTCGTAATGATTAAACGGATGTGGGTCGCTCCTCTGATCAATGATCACTACGTTGAAACGCACAAGAAATCCAAAGTAACAAGACTGGCGTGTCTACCACCCGAGTCTTCCGAATATAATCCCGGGCATTGGGACAACTTGATTCTCAAATGTTCTGGTCACTCTACCATGTAGATGACCCAAGACCATACACCACAGCACAAGAGATTTAGCCGAACGTCATTTTTCCCTATACGGACATTTACATAACCGAAAACATACCCAATCGTCCATTACCTAAGGAGTCAAACAACCAACCAGCAACCAACCATGCCCGAGGCATGTCTACAGAGCATTAACTGATGCTCAATCCCATAACAATATCAAAAGAAGCATGACCACCCATCCGAAAAAGGGCGTCATTGGAAACTGAAAGTCCTACAAGGGAAAACGGCGCCCAAACGATACCAAACATCTGAAAACCCACGGTACAAGAAAGGAATTAAAATGCTAAGGGTGCTACCAACCATGGGATAGCCCCTTATAAAGATCAAACATCGACCCTAACGCTAGGTCATGAAAAACAAAGTCTCTAGGCTCATAAGACAAACATCAACCCACCACTAAAGAAAACAATGCCCACGGGAAACACCTAGGGTCCTATTCCAAGGAAACTCAAAGCGAAACTCAAAAATAACCCTTACACTAGGGTCTCAACGCACCACCACGGGTTCCATTACCAAGCCCTGAACATTTTATCTTGTTTCAAATTTAACCATTTAAAAACATCAACCATGCATCAGGAAAATAGGAATGTTTCAAAAAAACATCCTCTTAAGAACATCAAAAATTCACTGACATCCTGTCATTATCAACCAAAAGAGAAAAAGAAAACCATCTAAATGAAAGGGAACCTATGAGGGTCCCATTTTATCCATCTTGTGTTCTTAAAAAAACAACCCCAAAGTAGTTGCTCAATTTTTCTCAAACACCCCATACTGGGTTATCTCATACAACACTTTTCAACTGACCTACTCGGGTGCAGTTGCACATTTAACAATTAGCCAAAACCTTTCAATTTTGAAATTAGGAAACATTTTCCATTTAATCATTTCACAATACAGCAAGCCTTTACATTTAATATGGGTTTCCATTTCCCAATTCATGAAGCGCCCATACACCTCATGGATTGAAAACTGACTCCCCTTTTTATCAAAACCAAATTTACATTAGCATTTTAATTTCCACAGCTTTACATTTTTATCAATATCCCTAAAAATGTATTTCTCATGCTCAGAATGGTTTTAATATATGGATTAGCCCTTCCCATTCATTCACAACCAAGGTAAAACCGAACAAAGACATTCCATCATAAGCAGTAAACAAAAAACATGTTATATCACAGAAGCATGTTATAACACATAAGCATGGAATATAATCACTTAAGCATATTATACAAGAAATATAAGATGAAACTACATGGCATGGCACATGCATGACATGTTAATTCACATGTTCCTAATATGATACATGGAATGCATCTTTCTTCCCATATCAGGACAAGGGTAAAATTCAAGGAATTTCATAAACGATACACAGTAGAAAATACAATAGTCACTCAAGGTGAAATCATATCAACATTAATATCAAACAACATGAACAAAAATTCCCAACCCTGGCCACTTGGTCATTTCCCGTACGTGGGGTGATCAGTCCCAAGAACGACTATTATCCAAGCATAGAAACTTTCCTAATCTCCTATATACCAACCCAAAAAAGTAAGGTAAAAGAAAAGAAACACCTCTGATACCACTTTTTAATGCCCCATCCAAGCTTACCATCGAACCGGTGGCCAGACCGATAGGTCACATGGCCTCAAGGGTGTCTCCCAGTACGCTAGAGGATGACGACTAGCAGCGAGGGTCTCGGGAGGTGAGAGTGGGGAGACTATACCCGCATATCAGAGTAACACATCGGTATTATCAGAGTAAATAATATTCAATAGTGGAAGTAGTAAATAATTGAAAGGCAAAAGAAAAAGACAGGTAATAACTATTTTATAAAAGGCAGCAACCACCAGTTTACAATGCATGCATGTACAGATTACGATATAGTTATGAAAGCAGTAAACAATACAACATGATTTATAAACAATACAAAAATAAAAGAGAACAAAGCCCAAAGGAGACCCCATGAGCATCCCAAGCCCCCACTTGGTCCTTTGCTCATATCTCCTCAGGTAGAAACATCACAACACACAACCTAGGTCCTGCAAGCAAGAATGTCTACTTGGGTACCCTAGTGCAATGGTGACCCGAGTAGGGTGTGAGATATAAATCGTAGTAGGGCAGCACCACTTGTGTCAAACCCAATCCATATAGTGTATAATAATTAAACACTGATCAGGTATGGAGAAATAAGTAAGCAGAATTACATAAGTAAATAACACCCGTCCAGGTTCCCAAGGGACACTTGACGGTTATACCAGCTTCGGCTCGTTGTCGGTAAAGTAACCTGATCATGTCACTGTATATATCTATAATTCATTTAGGACATAGATGGCGTGGGGTAAGAATGCCTCCCACCCATTAATAATGAAAATAGTGGGCACGAGGTAAGAATTCCTCTCATCCCTATAGGTCTACTGGTAAGGGTTAAGAATGCCTCCCTTCCATAAATTGAGATTAGCGGGAACGAGATAAGAATGCCTATAATCCCTATAGGTCTAATTACAAGGGGTAAGAATTCCTCCCTTCCATAAATCGAGATTAGCGGGCACGAGGTAAGAATGACTCTCATCCCTATAGGTCTACTAGAAAGGAGTAAGAATGCCTCCCTACCAAAAATCGAGATTATTGGGTGCGAGGTAAGAATGCCTCTCGTCCCTATAGGTCTACTGGAAAGGGGTAAGAATTCCTCCCTTCCATAAATCAAGATTAGTGGGCATGAGGTCAGAATGCCTCTCGTCTCTATAATACAAAGGCAATGAGGTAAGAATGCCTCTCGTTCCTATAGGATACTATCAAGGGGTAAGAATGCCTCCCTTCCATCACATTCATTCAACCGACATGTGGTATAACTGCCTCCCACCTAGACATGTATTTATCACTAGGTGGCCTCAACATGTGCTCACATTTATTATACTTCATTATGTGGAATCATCATGTGTGCACTCACAAAAAAAACATGTCTATAATATACCGCTTATGGCATTACCTCATAATCATTCAACAAGTCATTTTGTATTAAGTCATCCTAATATGGTTATCATCTTACTCAATTTTCCTAGACAGGGAAAATTGACCCAAACACAAGTATCAAATCCATTTCATTCCCTTTGTCTCGACAAAGAAAGTTCACATACAAAGCATCAAAGAGGCAGCACAACAATCCAGCAGGCCGCATAAAAAGTCTATCACTACTTTTTATCTTGAAGACAGCACACCTCTGATCGAGGGGTTTTATTTTTAAATCACGAGTTTAGTTAGGAGGCAACCATTTTATCTTATTCCTGCAATTCACACTATTTTCACAGAAGCATTTATTCAAGACTAACTTGAAGAATTCAAATACTATGACCGTGCATAAATAACTCTTTACTACTTTACTTTAAATTAAAGGGCAAGAAGAGGGACCCTACCCTCAGGTGGATCCATCCGTCCACTATGGCTCCTGGCGCTTTCTAACTAAGAGCCGCCTAAGATCTGGAAAAGTGTAACCAACCCAAACCCACCAACACACTATGTAAAACATTCCAAGACCCTTTAGAACAACTAAGGCATTAGTTTAGAAGCTATGAAAATAAGACATGGGTAAAACCCTTACCTCGAACCAATGTTGGCAACCAAAACCGCCCGTATCCACCTCGCCTTCGGTGGTGGATGCCCAAACTCGAACCCAAGGGTCCCAAGACAACCTTTGCACAACCCTAAAATGAAGGAAAAACAATAATCAAGAAACCCCCAATACCTAGGGTTCGCCCGAATCCCACGGGTCGATGGATAGGCCGAAATGCAGCCGAAAAACAAGAGTAGAGGTAGGAGAGAACCTTACCTCGGAGATTCAAAGAAGGAACCAGAGGAAATCATTCAGAGAAAATGAAGAAAGAGGAGGTCGAGGGTGGAGCGTCGTGCGTGGCTTAGGGGAGACCCTCCCTATGTGTCATGTGGGTTGAGTGAGGGTGAGGGAGAGTGTTTAGATTTAGGTTTTAATTTTTTTATTTTATTTTCTTAAATTTAATTAAAAACCTTAACTCACCCAAACGCACGATTTAACCCGCACAGTTTTCCAAATCGTGCGCAAACCGTGCAGAGTCAACTACCACCAAGACACCCATTGCACGGGCTAGGCGCACAGTTTGGGAAACTGTGCGAAGCTCGTGCGAAAGCCACTTCCCGCCTGATTTTAGGCCACACAGTTTGGGCCGCACGGTTTGGTCAACCCATGCGCCAACCGTGCGCCCTCTACAGCTCTATAAAAACATGGGTTCAGTGCTTTTGAAACCTCTCGGGCCACTGGAGAAACTTAAGGGGCCTTCGCCCATGTCCAAAAACATTAATAGGAAGGGTTCCAACCTTAGGAAACTTGTTCTGAATCCCTATATTCAAAACAACCGGTTCAGTAATCGAAAAAGTTCAAATTCTTTTGGGTTTTAGTCCGGTTCAAAACACGGGTCATTATAAAGGTTCTATTCATATATATAGCTTCCAAACAATGGTCACTAGTATGGATCGATACCTCCCATACAAATATAAAAGCTGGGGAAACTTAAAACACTATAAAACCATCTATGGTAGCTGATACACCTTCCTCTACCTCTATTTCATCCATTGAAATGAAAGGAATTATCTAGGAACCCACTGTTCGAGGGGGTACCGCATATTCTGTTAGGATAAAGTCATCCCACACTATTTTGTTTTTTGTATGTATCACCTTCCCCATTGTACTCTATTTTGGGTGTTCCTTTTTCTAGTTTGTACATTCCTTATACAGATTTTATTTTCCATTTTATCTAATGGGAGTGATATGTTTTTTACTCTATATCACTTTCTATCATTCTCATTATTATTTATGCATTCATTTTTCTATGTCTTGATATGTGGCATTTGAAATGGTTATTAATGGGTATGTTAGACTTCCATACGGCCTCACCCATGAGGTATTTTCTCATGTCAATTATAGATCATGACACCTCTAAGAGATCCATCTATGACCTATACATGAATCCAATCTACGACCTACACAAATGCTCTTGCAGCCACCTAATATTTTTGGATGACACATTCCTAAGTTGGTAAACCCCTCCACATTCCCCCATAAAATTGAAGATATAGATACCAGTTCATTCAAGAGGAAAATGATAGATGATCTGATAAACCCCTCCACTCGATCATTGTTCATTGATCTGGCTAACGACGTCCTATTAGCGCTTTATGGGAGACAACCCATATTTTTGTTTTTTTTTTGAGTTTTCTCTACATTTTGTAGGATATTTTAATTTTAATTTTCTTTAATTTTTTTATTCCTAATTTGTTAAATAATTAATTGGGTCATGATCCATGAATTTATCTAGTTAGCTTTCTAATACTATTTACTATATGAACCTTCCCATTCTTTGCTTCCATATTTCTTATCTTTTGTGTACTGATGGATTATATTGTGCGTATATTTATATTTTAAAAGTATTTTTAGGAGCCCAATTTCAAATCACCATTTAGTATTTTACCCGTGGAAGGATCTTTGATATAGGGTGCTCTTGATTCCCTATATTAAATTCATAAATTTCATTACTAGTCTCTGTATTATATATTTCTTTTTCTCCCACATCACTTTCCAAAATAGTGTGGAAAATATTCCAATTTAAGTATAGGGGTAACATTATTGAGAATTATTATGTTTATGTCTGGATTATGTTTTTTTAATTCATCTAAGAGATTTTTTCCTTGAAATCATGCTATAAGATAAAATCTAATTAAACCCACGTAAATAAAAGAAAGGGTTTGGTTGGAAAATGTTAAAATATATTTTAATTCCTACTTAGGATTTTAGAATTATTGTTTAGTTGAGTAATTTAATTTTGATTACCATTCCATGAATTTAATTTTTTTTGAATTATTACTGGTTGTTATGCCCTGAGTTATTTTGTTATTTTTTGTATTCCCATTCCTGAGAGGATTCTAGACCTATATTTTCATATTATTTTATGAGCATATTTCTTGAGAGATACCCAAGTCTTGTATACATATCATAAATTTCATTACAATATTATAGAGGCTATTAATTAAGAAATACGCTATTAAAATAATCGATTCAATCTTTTTTGATCCACTTATACTAAAACATTCATGGAATTTTATCCTTTTTAAGCCTTCAAAATTTATGAATGACCTTTTTAAGATTGAGCTATGTTACAAGCCCATTTAATCCCTTCTTACCATACTCTTGATATAATTGCATGATTTTCACTTGAATAAGTGTGGGGGAGAGGGTAATTACAAATGTACGTATGATTATTACTAATGAGGAGATATACATTGACTTTCTCACATGATCTGTTGGAAGTATTCCATGGTTCATCTAATTAACCATACATGATTATTCCATTTTAAAGAATACAAATAAATTAAATATAAATATATATATATAACATGAGTTTTGTATTATGAAGGTAAAAAATGAAAATTACCAAACTAATGAATCATATGATGGATCATATGTTGTTAGGTCATGGATGTGAGATCATTCCATGACATGACTTAAAAAAAGAAACATGATACATTCATTTCAATTTTATGACACATCCATGGACCCACACTGATCTTTTGGGACTACAGAGACACTACATTATGGAGGAGGTTTTTTACTAAATGATTCTTGATGATAATTTTGTATACTAGTGATTTTACCTTTGTTTTTAGACAAATATTTATCATTTACCAACCTACCCTCAACCACATAGTCTTTTGAACCGTATTGCTGAAGACCTCATGATTTATTATGTATTTTTATTTATGGAGTGGATATGTTAAAATAAATTCAAGCCAATGTTTAGTAAGATGTACTAAATGTATGAGCATAACTCCAGTTTCATTTACCTTGAGTGATGATAGAAAATCATTGGTGTGATAAATTGTGATATGGGTATAGTTTTTACAAAACAGTAGAGAGATTGAAATTAATGGAATATTGGACCATAATAAAGACCTTACCCATGATGCATGATTGTTTTCATTTTAGGAGTGATTTTGGAGGACTTATTTTTTCTGTTAACACTCAGTTTTATTTGATTGGTTGTAATGCATGTTTCCTGTTTGTTTCATCTGAAATCTTTATTGAGATTATTCTTTTCCTAAGGAAAAGAATTGTTCAACTATGGGGGAACATGATAATATGAATTCACATATATATATATATATATATATATATATATATTGGAAACATTTATTTAAGATCTATTCATTTTTTATTTGATAACTAATGGGGGTTTTGATGATCTTTGCGGGAAATAAGGAATCAATTCTCAAAAGAGGAGCCACTATAATATCAGTAATTTCATATATTACACATTGTGAAACATATTCACAACGTAAAACCCTCAATCACAAGACTCCTGAAGAATGAATTCCAACCCATGATACCATTAAAATTCATGAATATAATATGACAAGTAAATACACAACTACAATCCATTACATGAAATTTGAGATTTGAATTCTAATACCACTAAAATATACAATCCATGAAATTGTGGAGAAGCATGATTTCTGGAGATTTTGGAGGATCTGATTACACAATATTAATTTTCATTTCATGTTGTGAAATTTCATAGGAATATATAATTTAATGTAGTCTCAAAACATGAAACTTCTACATTTTAGGAGAGGTTTGTACTTTGTATATCCAGTGCTCGGTATAGGTAGAAGAAGGATGATGGTTCTTTATTTATTTTATGATTTACTCCTATTCCCTTTATAGAACATGTTTTATTCCTTTTTATTTATTTATTTTCTATTCTGTTTCTACTATGAAACATTCTAAACACTTTTGGATTACTTGTTCTTATTTAAACTATTGTTTCAATTCCAATTTCCACTTTTATCCATAATTGCAATGTTTCTTTTCTTATTCCATCATTAATGTAAGTGTGTTGATTAGTTTTAAAATGGTTTAATAATGTATTTCTTTAAAATTATTTTTAATGAACATTCCAATCATAGATCCAATTTCTCTTTTATCTAATAATATTTTTATCATGTGTGGCCAATCTGTTTGGTTTAGGGGTCGATAGTAGGGGTGGATTAAACATAATGAATCCTTAAAATAAATCTTGGGTAACAATTTGTATAATAATTAGATTAATAATTCTTTTTAATCATATTATATCTCAACACCATGTTATGAGTAATTGTAATAGAAATACCCTAATATAATTCATGTTGAGCAGGTTAGGACCGATAGTTTCAAACACTTTTGAAATTTGATGTCAATCCTTATACAACAGGGTTGATGAGTACCTCTAGATCAAAGAGTAGTTTCCATCATAGGTAGATCAAATTGGTTTAACCAAAACTAATCGGTGACATCTTCACTACTTTTTAACATAATCCTTGGTACTATCCTAATAAAGATATTGGAATACATTTTATATAATACTTGAAATTTACCTTGATCCATTCTATTTCATTTGAAGTAAAACCAAAATACACTAGCCTTATAAAAAAACCTATGAGAGTAATGTGAGGAATCCATCTATCATGTTCATATCTCTAGGTTACCATCTATCTCATCATTTCAATGTGGGTTTGACCCCACAAATCTTCTATGCTATGCCATTGTAGATAGTGTAGTTTTGGATTTATAAAATTATAATTTGATCAACATCCATGTGGAGTCAATGATGCTGACTTGGCTAGTCAGTGATGGTGGCAATGAGTGGAGTATTGATCCACTAGTTGAAAATAATTTTGAGATATTATCTTGATGATGCTTTGATGTTTTATTGAAATATTTTTTCTTCAACATATTCATGTATTATAGTACTTTATCATTGTGGAGTATTTGGAATACCAAATTTTTATTGATTTTTCATCCACTATTCTATGTTGTAATTCATACTTGTGGAAAAACCATTCCCTTTGGCTTTATGTTGATGTTCGGTGCTAGTCTCCAATCCATGGGGACCGGGATTTCCCTCTGGGTCATGTCAAGACTAGATCAGATATCGATGTAAAAGGTTATTTGAGAAATTTCATGAAAAAAATATTTCATTGATGATAATAGGAAGGTTTATAGAAAATATTAATTCGTTTATACTACCCACATTAGTTTTTACAAAAATTTATAACATCATTTCTTGAGATGGTATTTACATTTTACATGGAAATTTCCCAGAAATAAAAGAATGGATGGATCCTGTATTAAAATTGACATTATCCTAAAATCAATTAATAAGTAATGAACCTGGAATATATTTATTTAATGGTCTAAAATATATTATAGTAGTAGAAAAATACTTTTCCGCAACTTTTTTCTTATTTCTTTGATGATTTCCACCTTTAGTAAATAAATTCAGAAATTCATTAGCATAAGCATCCAACTCATTGTAACTAAAACATATCAGTACATTTAGAATAAATACATTCCAATTAAAAGTATGATTAGAAATCATTTCCTTATATCCATGAGACAAATTATTGATATTACCACATTAGTAGCAGTTTATTGATCCTACAACACATTCTCTAAAATATCTTTTACCACATTTGGAATATTTTGTGGGATTAACACTAGATTTACTGGTTGATTACTTCTCCACAACTTACAACATGACCGTTTCTTACTCTTGATATCTCAGAGTTCATATGTTTGGAAAACATCCATCTAAACATTCTATAGATAGAAAAAAAATCTCATAAAATTCAAATTCACAATTTTCCAATACTCCTCAAAATATTGGGTTTATAAATGTGTTAAATCTATCAATTTTTCTGTATTGGTGGAGATAAAAATTTAGTACATACCTGGAAAGTTTGGAATTGTATTTCCCATGATTAGACTTTGATTCTTCTTTATTTTTCTTTAACTATAGACATTTACTTTATATTATATGTAAAGAATATTAGGTAAATACTCATGAAAAAAAATTTATTTAATGTATATCCACTCCATGTAATAAATCCCATTTTTTCTTTAGTATTTATAATTAGAGACACCCATAGACTAACTTCACCTTTAAAATGATATATAAAAAGAGTTACCTTTTTATGTTTCAAATATCAAAAAAATTTGGGTATCTTCTTCAATTCACTTTTCCATACTTCATTTTCACCAGGTTTAATGTTCCACCAAATATAGGAGGGTGTTGTTTAGTGAAATTATCCACTATATACATGTTCCTATATAGAAAATTTAGTCAATATCATTCATGGGTACCATTATTAATATCCTACTTTAGCTGAGTTAAAACTTCCAAAAACAACTCTATTCCAACCACTCTATGTTGCTGATTCAGAGGGTTATTATACTTTAGATGATTTTCTACTATAACTACCTTTTTTACTATATGGAAAACCATTATAAAGAGGCATGTATTAGATGAAGAAATATGTAAATATTAAAAAGATATCTCATGATAATATAATCATGATTTATATCCTCTTTAATGTTAATTTTATATTCTGTTATCCTCTAAAGGTATCTAAAAATTTATCTGATACAAAGTAAAACAACCTTTGAAATTAACAACCCATAAATATGAGTTTCATAATAAGGATTTAAAATTTTCACATTACCATTAAATTTTAGGTTTACTTTTTAGATAATTTGTAAAAAAAAATTACATAAATAAGTGGAAACATCCACAAAATGTACATTTTTTTCCAAAAAAAATAGGGAATTAAGTTTACACCCTTGTTTCTTTCAAGGCACTTTAACTTTGTTTAAGATGAGTCTGCATGCAGAAATCATGAGCATGCTAAAATTTAAAATCATCCCCATATACAATGAAAATAATTTGATATCATGGGATGAGCTAAGCATATCAATATAACGGATATAAAAATAAATGAATCATATTTGTCCATTGGTAAATATGAAACCACGTTACGAAATTTAACTTTTTTACAATAAACCTTTAAGAACATAAATAAAATATTTCTACAGGTGAAAATAAATACTTTCTCAAAGAAAACATTTAAAACCCATTAATAATCATAGTAAAAAACATGAAGGTATCCCGAGACATTTAGGAACTCATGAAAATATTAATTTAATAAAAAACCTTCATCGGTAAACATTCATTACCTTATAAAATCAAACTATTCCCATAAAAAAAATATACTTGTATGAATAATATATATATATATATATATCATACAGAATCATATTAAAAACATGTATTCACTCATGTTTAAATTATTTAAAAATAACTAAAGATAATTTATTTACACAGGAGTAGCCTACTTAGATATCTCCTTCATTTTTCACCTTTGTAGACTAAATCATTACCTAATGAATTTGAGAGGTATCTCAGGCTCCCCCATCATCATGAGATATATTGTGAGCGCCTATCATATGTAATTATAAATTACCATATAATGAAAAAACATTTTTAATAATATAATTTTTCATGATAAAACCCTCAAAAAACTCATTTAAAACCATAAGAAAACACTTTCACTTATGTCAGAAATATGAAAAAAAGTATCCATTTTGTGAGAAACAAATTTTATAACTTAAAATTATAAGAATATTGATAAAAAGATTTATCTGAAAATAAAATTTTTATCTTCTAAATGAATCATGATAATGAATAAAAATAGTGATAATGGTAAAAGGAATTCAACCAATATATGTTAAAAAGCATTCTTTCTTCACTTTTGTAAAAAACATCAAAATGTATCATTCGGTAAATGTTTAAAATATTCATATTTAAAACATTAAAAATAGATTAAAAATTAGTTTAAAATTAATTTTAAAAATATTTGGAGTATAAATAATATCATTCATGATACATTTGATGAACTTGTATATAAATGAGAATGATTCAAAAGGAATACATTAAAATTAGGTTTCAAAGAAAAAAATATCACCTTATCTCCCGTCTACATTCATATGTTCTCTAAATGAAAAATAATAAAATTATATTATTTTTATACTTAATTAAGAATGTTTTTCACTATATTTAAATACCATTATTGTTTTAATCTCAGTTACTACCATGTTTTATTTAGTTACTAAAATGGTTAAGTTCACATTTGATGATTTTGGTCGTTAAGTTTATAAGATCAAAATAACATTAATTCATTGACCATGGTCGAATGGGATTCTAGTTAAAATAACCCATAAATATTAATAATTTTAAATTTATCATATTTAACAATTATATAAACTTTTAAAACCAACTATGTAGGGAGGTAATAAAAAATGAACAATGTAATTTTATAGAGATGGTAGTCCGTACACACACATGAATGAAAGATTCATTTTTCTATAGGGTAGAAAATAATTAAATAATATAATATTTTTCTTATCAAGAATCATAAATATGTAATAAAATTCATATTTATTCATTTTTTTAATTCTTATGAGCATCCATGTGAGGTGGAAATGAAAAATGAATCACATCACTTCATGGAGGTGGTAATCCACACGTACACATGAGTGACATTATAAATTTCAAACATATAGAAATTGTAAGAAGTTAAGTAATATATTATCCTGAATGAGTCATAATTATTTCTGAAATATAATATATTTATATATATACATTTAATAAATAATTTTAACAAGCCATATAATCTGATTGTGGAAAACAAAACACATCCTTTCGTGGAGGCGGTAGTCCAAACATATGCACGAATGATATTTCCATTGACCATTTGATGGAAAATGAGTTGAATAAGGGTTTTACCAAAATATTAATAATAGTTATGTATATGTAAGAAAATTATGTTATTATTACATCAGGGTTAAAGAATATTTCAATTAGTTAGAAGAATAAATAAAATGAAAACCCTCAGATAATAGTTGTACATATTCATTGAAAACCTCCACTGCCTTTCACCTTATTCCATATAGGTTGTTATTTTGATTATAATGGAGACTATATTTCATGGGTAGGATGGTTGGGAAGGTATTTGTGTTTTCATTGGTCGAGATTAGTATTTAAATAGGTGTGATGAAGAGAGAATAAGTTGTTCCCTTTTATAATTAAGGGGAGTGACACTCTTGTAATTATTTAATGTTTTAAAATATTAAATGGTATTATTCATTTTCAAGTGGACCCAATATATCCATAATTCATATATTATATGTGATATATTAAAAAAATGAAAAAATAACATTTAGACAATATTTGGAGACATTTTAATCCTTATCTCATAGTTAATCCCCTTTAAACCCAATTTAACCTCAATCGTGAGAACATAATTTTTTCCCATGATAACATATTTATGTAACCAAAATGAAAAAGGGGAATTATATTTTTTTCGGGAAATTTTGATAAAAATATAGAATACATTTTTTCATATTATTATTATATAGGTGTAAGAAAATAATTTTAATATAAGAACACATAATGCATGAAAAATAATTTTTAGGAAATTACCCGATTTAGGTGTAAAGATCATTTTTCATTGAAATCAAGAAAAAAGATGATTTACATGATTATTTGGGAAATTTAATAATGAGGAAGGATTTTAGACTTTTAAATTAATGAAGAATATAAAATAATATTCCAAACATACCATTAAGTGCAAAGACACAACAATATTTTTTAATTTGAATAAAATACAACTTATGTTTACAAAAGTCAATCATGGGTTAAGAAATTGAAAAAAAAAATTAAATGAATTTGTTAACTCCTTAAACACATATTATTTCTACACCATGGTTTCAAAATTTATTAGGTCATTCCTATATCACAATAATTCCTTAAAAGTGGCAGGATTCTGGAAAATCAATATTTACACTATTCACCAAAAAAATCAATTATTTTAGAAAAATCTAAAAAATTACCATTAAATAAAAGTTGATAAGATGATATATAACATAAAGTCCATTTTATCAAATTAAATTTAAAATTTTTATAAATTTTTCATTTAAATAAATTCATGTAATTCATGGAAAATAATGAAACTATTTCTTTTTCGATTGAAAACTTTTATAAAATTATCTATAAAAATATGACGATTAAAAAAATAAAAAATAATAATATAAATCATAAGATTGATTTGTTTATATAATTTCTTGGGTTTTCATGACTAGTGTATTCCAACAAGTGAAGAGAATCAATAAACATTATGGAGAGACTACACTCTCAATATCACAACATACAATAGTATATAAATAATTTGATCATTATATAACATTAGAGTAAACATATGGAATTATAACAAAGAGATTATCAAAAATAGTGTATAATATCAACATGTGGCATAAAAATATTTCTTATAATGATAATAAATAGATATATTATAATTATTACCCACTAGTATGTGTAGCATTGAAATTGTGTATGTAGATACACTATTACAAGAGGGGGGTGAATTGTATGTTTAAAAAATATCATTTTTAACCTTAAGTAAAATAATGTTTAACAATGTTAAACAAGGTATATTCACAAATCCTCATTAATTTATTAATAAAGAAACAAAATTTCTTAGGTTTCGGAAATATGGTTTCAGAAAAGAAACTTAATAAAAGATTATATAGGGAAATATTATACCTTAATGATCACATAATCTTATTTATTAGAGTAAATAAAGGTACAAGAAAGTATAAGAATTCTATAATTTTTTCCATTATGAAAATAAAACTGAAACAAAACTTCAAACAAAAAAATTTACAAGTAAAAAATATTTAAACCCAAAGATTAGGGTTTCCCACAACCTTGGATAAAGGTCCCTTGATTTATAATTTAAAGAAAGTATGTCTTACCCACACCAGGGTAAGCCCTTGAAAGGAATATCGAAATCTGTCTTATTATCCCCTCAATCCCTCAAACATTAAGGTTATCTGCACCTCTGTCTTCCTATCCCCGGATGTCCTCGAACATTAAGGTAGTTGTAACCTATGTCTTCCTATCCCCGAAAGCCCTCAATTATACTCAACAATAATCGGAGTCACGTGAAGTAAGCTGAACAATTTGTTCACGGCTAAACAAGATGTTCGTGAAAACACAAAAGGCATTAGAGTCTCTCTCTCTATAAATCACTTCACAACAACACAACATGTAATCTCTAGAGTAATGGATCAGTTCATAGATTTATTAATAATGAGCATGTTCAAATGAGCTTATATTTATAGGAAAAACCCCAATGATCAGCTCCCTCCTCCTAGTCATATTTTCATTGAATTTTGGAGGAATTTGTACACATGTCACTAAACCGAAATTTTGTTAGAAACAAATAGTACAACATCATTTTATTGTTACAAAAGAATTTGTAAGGAAAATGGATTATCTTAAAAAATCAGAATATTTTGAGTTTAAGGAAAAATAGAATTATGAGTCTAATCATATAAACAATTGTATTCTATAAAACATGGATATTCTGATTCTATTTTTCAATTAATTCAAGTCTGAATTCTAAGGAATTCGGAGTTGGAATTCATAGGAATTAGGAGTCCATATTTTAGAGAATTCGGAGGTTGAATTTTAGAGATCTGCGAGTATAAATTTCATAAAATTCGGAGTCTGAATTTCAGAGAATTAGGAGTCTAAATTTCAGAGAATTCGGAGTCTGAATTTCAGAGAATCCAGAGTCTAAATTTTAGAGAAATCAGAGTCTAAAAATAGAAGACTCTATATCCATGGAACTGTTAGATTCCGAGGTTTTAGATAAAAAACAGAATTTTTTACTTAGTAATAAAATGAGTTTTGTTTTGAGAGATTATAAAATGGGGAAATGAAACCCAATGTAAGTATACAAATTTCCTTAGAGAAGGTATATTTTCCTTAATAAAATAATCCTTAAGGAAAGATAATTTTACTTCATATAGAGTGTTTGTCATTTTCAAAACATATAGGAATGGAATATTAATAAGGAAACATTATTGATTCAACAATATCACCATTTTTGGAAAGCAAAAAAACCTTTTGAAAAATAATATAAGGAATAAGAATTTGATTTATGAAATTTAGATAAAGAAATTTTCTCCATTTACTTATGAATCATGATGAATACAACTAAATCCCCCTTAGTTTTTAAATCCCTAAGGATCATATTCTTGACATCCTTAGATATATTTTACCTTTTCTGGCATAAAAAAGTATTCCTTATGTAAACTTCCCCTTACTTAAGAAATTATATTCTTTTATAATTAGAATTATTTTTATCATTATTTCTCCCCCTTTGTGATTTTCAAAAAGTACTATAGAGAATGAAAAAAATGTTACCTAAAAGATTAGAACTATACAAAAAAATTAAGTATAATTTTTTTTATTATGATTGGAAAAATCGATATAGGAAAAAAATACAAAAAAAGATTGGTATGGAAAGGAAAAATTATTCATCCTTATTTTCATTTGGGATGATCATCCTTAAGTTAGCCTTCAACTTCTTGAGCTCCTTAGGATCTTCCTCAAACCGCTTGAGCAATAGTTCCTGATCATGATTTTTCTTTTCTAGAGCCTTGATTTTTTTATTCCTGATACATAAGAGTATCTACCTGATTCTTCAGTATCTCTTATTACTGATTGAATTTTTCATTCAACTCTTACATGAGTTCCCATTCTCTCTTCAAATTTTAGGGAAATTAATTTAACTTCCCATTCAGATAATTATATTCTTACTTCTAGGATACTTGTTCAAAGTTCAGATTCTCTATAAAACTCATCAAAATATTTTTAATTATATCATCAGATCTATCAATATATTATTTTCCTGAGACCTAAATGTCATCACGAATTATAAAGTCTTCAATTTTTCTTTTAGAACAGTTTGTCATTTCCTTATGTGATCTCCTATGAGCATCATATCTGATAAAGAATGTTTGTAATTCTGCCTCATGCTTAATGAATTTTCCATGAGAATTCTTACAAAATCTTACTTCTGATTGAAATAGTGTTGATGCAGCTGACACCTTGAATAAATACTTGAAAATATGGATATTTGTTCACTAACAACTTCAACGACTTCCCAATAAAATAATGACCCATGGAAGATGATTCGGAATCTGATTCTGATGTAGGAGAGGATTCTTTCTACATCTCTACATCTTTTCTCTTATATGAACCACCAAGATCCTTCTTATACACCAAAACCTTCTTAGGTGTATCATCAACCACATATTTTCCTTTGTCTACTTTGAAAATTTTCTCCGCAGCCTTCAGAGATTCATGCTCACTATCTGAAAGTTGGATAATTTTATCTTCATCAACCTTTTATTTCTCATCATCTCCCTTAAGATCATTAGGATGGATGAAGTCATGATTTATACTTTCATCATAAGAAGTTTTGTTAACATCTTCTTGTCCATCATCCTCTTTTCCCTGAGAAACAATTTTTGCTGACTTGACTTGGGAAGTTCGAATCGACAGCTTCTCAGAAGGACATTCCTTCTCTTGGTATTATTCCACTTGCTTTATTACATCATCACTATCATCTTCTACTTCCTCTTGTTATTCTTATACTTATTCTTCCTGGACAATCTCTCTTTACACTTCAGGTTCCATAATTGAAATCTTCATTCCCAGAGTCTCTACAAGTACTGATTCCCAGAGAAAAGATTTCGGTACATGAATTTGTTCAGAGGCTTTATTAGTATCCTTGAGAAGTTCTTGAACCATATAATCTTCAGACATTTTCTTCATTTCATTTTTCTGTTTTTCTTTCCTTTCATAATCTTCAAAAACTTGAATTTTTAAAGCCTTTGCCTCAGTAGGATCAAGGCCAAAACTAGGATCTCATTCTTTCTTAGTCTTCTTCTGTTCCCTCCATTTCTCTACCACTTCACCAGGGAATACATTTCTTTTTTAGCTTTGGTGAAACTGACCATGTTTCAAGAACTATATGATTCTCTTTGGTTTTCAGTTCGTTCTCCTTTCATCTCTTCTAAGCATTTTTGGATGTCTCCCCTAATTCCTCTCTCTTAGCTAATACTTCAACATCACTTTCAGATAGATCATAAAATTCTATGGACTTGGTATTTAAACCGAAATTCAATCTTATCTAGGTGTCATCACTTAGCAAGAAGATCTTGAAATTTCATGTCACTACAAGGAATTTTGAATAATTCTAAGTATAGAACTGTGATCTTAGATAAAATAGTCGGATACATGATGATCTGGGATTTTAGAGTTCCATTCTTGATGTTGGTGATTGTAAAAGGTTATACTTCACAAGATTAATCTTCCTCAGGTAAATAAAAAAATCAAAAATAAAGATGTCACTTTTCTTTAAGGTTTCCTCATCTCATTTTATTAGAATGAGAAACCCTTGTTCCCACAAGGATAACATCCTTATATTTGATGAAAAATGGTTTATCATTGGTGATTTTACTTCTATCAGTCCAAGGCACTCAATTGCCTTTTCCTTCTCAAAACATCCTAACCGATCAGGCATATTGTGAGAGCAGAAAATTTCTTCTCCTTCTTATGGAACTCCAAGAATATATGCTTCTAGATTTAAATATAGGGAATAGGTTTTCCCATAGATCTTGAACAAAAACTTATCTCTTCCGCCTTCATTATAAAAACATACTGTATCATAGAATTCAATAAGAATTTATGCGTAAACTAGATCCTGGCTTTTTGGTTTGGCTATGAAAAAACTCTCCCATATATTGAGTTCAATGTTTTTTTAATCATGGAATAATACCTAGAAAATACACTTGGGTCATCTAATCATTCCCTATAGATTTTACATTCCTCAGATTCTTTAGTTGAAGACACCTGTTTCTATGGGGATGTTTCCAATGACATCTGGAGTCTGGGAAAACATGTAAAATTATAACGAGATTTTTGAAGAGAGGAAGAGCTTCGACATAGAAAACATGAAAACTGATGTGGGATGAGGAATAATAGGGACTTTAAATAGGTTTCAATGTGACATTTCGAATTCAAAATTTTATCCAATGGTTGAAACAAGCACGATATGATCCGAAGGTTGAGATGAATGCTGAAGTAAGATTTGGTAGGTTCCAATATTTTGAGGTTTTTAGGAAAATTCTTTTTTAAGGAGAGTGAATCTGATAAAAGTTTCTTAAATACCACCAATAAAATATTATATTACAAAAATTTAAGTACAGAAAAATACCTTCTATATTTTAAGGAAAATTATTAATAATGAAGAATATTCTTCATGAAGAACTTTTGTTTTCAAAAATTTTTATTAAGTAACGAAAAATTTAGGTTCCAAATTGTCAGTTCCGAAAAATGCTGGTTACAAAAAAAATTGGCTACCAAAAAAATTTGATAAAAAAAATTTGATTAAAAAAATTTGATTAAAAAAAATTTAATTAAAAAAAATTTCTTAAAAAGAAAATGTACTCCCCCTATGAGAAGGATTTACTTAATGTAAGAAGATAGGTTTCAAAACAAATTCGATACGGAAGATTACCTTATGGTTATCATTCCTAATTTTTTTTAAATGTATTCAAATCTATCAGAGGGTAAAGATTTTGTAAAAATATCAGAAAGTTGATCTTACATTCTGATAAATTGAAAAATGGTATCTTCTTTAAATGGATCCATGGATTTATCAAGATCCTGAGAATTTGATGTATCTATTTTAGTTCTTATACATTTAGTGTTGTCATATCTATACTTTTTAAGAATATATTTAATATACTTATGTTGTGATATAAAAGTTCTTTTTGGTTTTTGAGAAATTTCAAACCCTAAGAAAAATGTTAACTCACCCTTCATACTCATTTCAAACTCATATTTTATTATATTCTCAAACAAATCAGTTAATAATTGCTAAGTTGAACCAAATATAATGTTATCAACATATATTTGAACAATCAATACATTTTTCTTATCTTTTTTATAAAAAGAGTTGGATCATTAGTTCCCTTAACGTAATTATTTTATAACAAAAATCCTATTAGTCTATAATACCAGGCTCTAGGGGATTTTTTTATGTCCATATAAAGCTTTGGTAACTTTGAAAACATGTTCAGGATGTTTTGGGGATTTAAAACCTGGAATTTGATCAATATCAACTTCCTCTTGAACATATCCATTAGGGAAAGCACACTTTAAATCTATTAGAGAATGTTTGAAATTAAAGAATGTTGAAAAGGAAAGTATAATGAGAATAGATTCATGTCTAGCTATTGGAGCATAGGTTTCATCATAATCTATTACTTCTTATTGATTATAGACTTTAACAACTAATTGAGATTTTTCATACTAGGATTCCATTTTCATCATACTTATTTCGAAAGACCCTTTTTACTAATATTAGAGAGGTTTACTTAGGTCTTTCAACTATGGTCTAGACATTATTCCATTAAAATTCATTTAGATAATCTTGCATGGATTTAATCCAATCATCATCACCTAAAGCATTATCAGTTCTTTTTTTGTTATAATTGGGAAAGTAATGATAGATGTTCTACTTCATTTCTTAAGGTACTTCCAGTCCATATAGGTTGATTTACATAAACACTGATACTATCACTGGGATGATTCTTAAGAAACAACTGATTTGGGTTTTGTAAAACATATTCATCAACATATGGTAGAAAATATTATGGGCTAAATACTTCAGAAATATTTTCCAGAACAATTTCTTTATTAGAAGAATATTCTATCAAGGGTTGATAATAAATTTTTAAAAATACATCTGAAGATGTAGGTTGGGTTTATTTAAAAACAAAAGGATCAGTTTCATCGAATTTGACATGCACTTTTTCTTCAACAGTACAATTATTTTTAATAAAAACTCTATATGCCCTTAAAGTAGTGGAGTAGACTAGGAAAATACTTTCATCAAATTTGGGTGAAAATTTATGTAAGTTATATTTAGTACTTATTGTGAATAATTTTCAACCAAATAATTTAAAGTAATAAAGTCTAGGTTTTCTAACATTCCACAATTCATAAGGTGTTTTGTTAAGAAAAGGTTTGATTGAAACTCGATTTATAGTAAAACAAGTAGTACTAATCGATTCATCCCAAAATTGATTAGTAATAGAATATTCACTCAACATGGTTCTAGTTATCCGTTGAGGAATTTGATTTCTTTTTTCAAAAACACTAGTCTATTGAGAAGTTATTGGAGCTAATAAGTTATGCGTAATGCCTTTCTTACTACAAAATGTTTCAAAATATGAATTTTAAAATTCTCCTCTATGATCACTACGAATATTTATCAATGGAAGGTTCTTCTTATTTTTATCTTGGGCTATAAATGTTTTGAAATAAGAAAAAACCTCATATTTCTTTTCTAGAAAATATACCCACATTAATCTAGTGTAGTCAAAATCTAAAACAAATACATAATATTTTCCTCCAATACTTCAAGTTTCTGTTGGACCAAAAAAATCTATCTACACTAACTGTAATTCATTAGAAGTTGAGACTTCACCGATTCATTTAAAACTTGATTTATGATCCTTTCCATATTGAAAAGGATCACAAAAAAATTTGAATCAAATCTAAGATCCCATAAATCCTTAATAAGTATTTTCTTTGAGAGTTTTCATAGGATCCTATGGTTTTAGTTTCCTTACATTCTATATAATAACCAAGATTAATATTCCATTACACTAAGTCAAGGTATAACTTTTCTTATAAGGTCTTATTAGTTTATTGTGTATACATTATCATTCATATTGGAAGAAAGAATATTATCTTCCTTGTACTTGTGTACAAATCATTTATCATTAATAATACTCACAAGGTAACCTTCATCACATAATTTAATTATGCTAAATATGTTGTCCTTAAGACCTTTAACAAATAAAAAATTTAAAATTAAAGTTTTTTCATGAAGAACAATGTTATATATACCAGCAATTTCTCCCTAAGCATTATCTATAAAAGTTACTTTTCCTCCTTTCGTCTTGATAATCTTTTCAATGAAGTTTTTATTACCAATCATATACTGAGAACATCCACTATCCATGTGCCATGTATTGTTGTTGGTACTTTCATTATTTTCCTGAAAATAAAAGAGTCAAACTTTCGGAATCCAAACTTTCTTGGTTCCAAAAATTTCAGAAAGTAAAATCTAAGTAATCCACATTTTCATAGAAAATTAACATTTATGAAAACCAAAGTATTTTGTTTTATTTAAAGATAAATTTATTTCCTAATGTCTATTAAATTGAAAGTTAGTACAAAATGGAGCACATTGGGGAAAAATAGTTGTTACTAAAAACTAGTTTTGAGTGAGTATAACCAATTCCTAAACTATTCCTTGGAGGAAGAATTTGAGAATACATTTTATCAAATTCTTTTCTTCTTGAAGTAAAATTTGACAAAAGTTTTTTTAAATATTTTTTTTTATTTTAGTCTGATGACTAAATTCTTGTCCTCAAAGTTAATATGTTTAGAACAAGATTTAGCATCTAAAATATTTTTCATAGAAATTAAATTTTCAAGATACCTAGAAAGTTTATCCTCCTCAGAATTAACTTCCTTATGGTTTTTAGAAACACTATCAAAATAAAATGTTTTCTGATCAAGATATTAAGAGAGATCTAATACTTTTTTAGTTAAAATGGAAAATCTGGAATTTTATTTTCCTAAATTATTTTTTATCTTAAAATTTTCATTTTCATGTAGTTTAGAAAATGTTGAAACTTCTACAAATGAAGGTAATGTATTATATTTGGATGAAGAAGATTCATCATCTAAAGATTCATAATATTCTTCATTTGAAAAATTTCTATTTAAATACATTTTGGTTAAGGATTCAGTATTTTGTACCTTATCTATAAAAAAATTATTTTCAATATGTACTCTGGATATAAGACCAATATTATTCTGACCAGAAGATTCATATACTGAAGATTCATTAGAAGAATCACCACCATTGGAAATCTAAGTGTTATTTTCTTCAAAAAAATTATTATCCTTATACTTGTAATAATTCCTTCTATTTCTCTCAAAATTCTTTTCCTTTATATATTTTCTTTTAAGAATTGGACAATCCGGCCTGATATGTCCAACCCTTTTACATTCATAACAAGTTACTTCAGAATCATTCCTGTCCTTTCTATCTCTATTTTTATATCTATACTAAAAATATTATTCCCTCAATCTTTTTCATCCTTTTATCAAGATTGGACAACTCATTCTATGAAAGATCATTGTCACTAGATTCAGATATAACAACAAATTTCTTAGCTTTAGATCTAGTTACCCTTTCTAGAGTCTTGGTTTTAAATGTTTTAGTGAAAGCTACACTTCCATTACCATTCTTCTTTTTGTTGAAATCCACATCTCTCTTCATTTTGGTTTCATGTTGATGAAGTGTTCTAAATAACTCATCAAGAGTAATATTAGATACTTTTTGTTTCTTATTAATAGATGTCCTTTTTGATTCTCAGTCATTGGAAAAAATGTCGATTATTTTATCGACAAGAACTTCATTATCAAGACCATTCTGTCCAATATATTGAAGATTGTTGACAATGGTTATAAACATTTGTTGTAATTCACAAACAGGTTCTCCATAAGTAAATATGAATCCATGAAGTTCATCTCTCAACATAGATCTTCTAGTTTTTATCACTTTAGAATTCCCAAAATGTGTAACTTCAAGTTTCTTCCAAATGTAGTTGGTAACTTCACAAGAATATATTTGACTATATATGTTCCTGGTCATAGAACATAACAAAGTATTTCATACCTTGTAATTTTGTTTATATTCTGATTTTTCTTGGTTGTTGAAGGTTCAGAATTCCATGTCTGGAATTTTGTAGTCTCCAGTGAGCATTAAAAAATTATCAACTCTAGTGTTAATAACAAAAGGCTTCATTCTATCTCTCCAGTACTCATAATAATTACTATAAAAAATTTAATGGTCTGGTAGGGTTTAGATTATCAATGCAACCAACAGTTATTCCTACCATTCTATAAGAAAATACTTTTCCACAAAACTTGTTAACCAAAGATATAAATATGTAAGCAAAACATGAATAAGAAAAGTTAATAAAGAAAAATTTATAATAAGTAAAACATAAGCATGAATACTTATATGTAAGTATAAGCATTTTAGAGACCTTCTCTGATGCTAATTGTAGGATCGAAATAGTCTATATAGATTTTCAATTACAAAATGGGGGTGAATTATATGTTTAAAAAATTTCATTTTTAACCTTAAGGAAAATAATGTTTTACAATGTTAAATAAGGTAGATTCAAAAAGACTATTTAATTTCATAAAAAAGAAACATGTTTTCTTAGTTTCCTAAAATATGGTTTTGGAAAAGAAACTTAATAAAAGTTTACGTATGGAGAGATTCTACCTTAAAGAGTATAGAATCTTATTTATCAGAGTAAATAAAAGTACAAGAATGTATAAGAAAGTTATACTTTCTTCCTTTTTCAAAATACAGTGGAAATGAAACATGAAACAAAACAAGTAACAGGTAGAAATTATTTTAACCCAAATATTAGGGTATCCAACAACCTTGGATATCGTTCCCTTGATTTATACTTTCAATAAAGTCATTCTTACCCACACTAGGGTAAGCCCTTGATAGGAAAATCAAAATCTATCTTGCTGTCCCCGCAAGCCCTTGAACATTAAGGTAGTCGGTGCCTCTGTCTTCCTATCCCCAGAAGTCCATGAACATTAAGGTAGTTGGTACATCTATCTTCTTATCCCCAGAAGTCCTCGATTGTACTCAACAACAATCAGAGTCATATATAGCAAACAGAACAAGTTGTTCATGGCTGAACAAAATGTTAATGAAAATGCATAAGGCATGAGAGTCTTTCTCTAGAAATCACTTTATAGCATCACATCATGTAATATCTAGATCGATTTATCAGATCATAGATTGATTGATAATTATCTCATTAAAATAATGTCATATTTATAGGTAAAACTCTAATGGTCGGCTCCATCCTCCAACAATCATATTTTTCCTTGAATTTTAGAGGGGTTAGTATACATGTCACTCAACCAACAGTTAGTTAGAAAAAAATTGTATGATATCATTTTATTGTTACAAAAGAATGTGTAAGGAACATGGATTAGCTTAACCAAATATGAATATATGATGTTTAAGGGAAAATAGAACTCGGAGTCTAATAATATAAACAATTAGATTCCACAATAGATGTATATTCAGATTTTATTTTACAAAGAGCTCAGAGTCGGAATTATGAGGAATTAAGAGTCTAAATTCTGAGGAATTTGGAGTCCGAATTTTATACAATTTGGAGTTGGAATTTCAGATAATTCGGATTCTGAATTTCAAGGAATTCAGAGTCTGAATTTTAGAGATTTGGAGTCTGAATTTCGGAGAATTCAGAGTCTGAATTTCAGAGAATTCGGATTCTGAATTTTAGAGAATTCAGAGTCTGAATATTAGAGAATTCAGAGTCTTAATTTCATTTAATTTGGAGTCTAAAAACAAGAGACTCTATAAGCAAATAACTATAATATTCCGCGGTTTTAGATAAGAATCCAAATGTTTGAATTAGTAGTAAAATAATTTATGTTTTGAGAGATTATAAAATGAGGCAATGAAAACCAATGTACGGAAACAAATTTCCTTAGAGAATGGAAATTTTCCTTAAGAAAATAATGCTTTGTGAAAGATAATTTGACTAAAGATAGAGTGTTTGTGATTTTAAAAACATAGAAAAATGGAAGATTCATAAGGAAACCTTATTGAATCAACAGTGTGATCACATATTGAATTTAAAAAAGACTAAATACAGTTAGGGTCTCAACTACAAAAATCTTAGTCCCTCTTTGAACCAACATCTCAACATCCATCCAAATACTCAAAAACAAATTATACAATATGTTTCTTGAAATAATACACACAGGTCTGGATGAACACTATAGTGTCCATGTAGGGTGTGATAAAAAACACTATGGGGGAACCAAGACAACAAATATAATAGAGGTACATAATTTTCTTGGATTTTCGTGATACTATTGTCACTTTGTGTGAAATTTCTAATGATTTCCAAATATAAAAACCAAGTTAACTCGAAAGATATTAAATTATCTATATAAAAACTAATGCGAATAAAATTTCAAGGATCTTAAGATATGGTTTCCACTACAACTGTACTCACACAACCTTTTAGTGGAGAGGGTCTTGTGATATATGGTGATACATTAAAGATGGTATTTGGATTTTTACTCCTACAAAATGAAATCGTGGTAGATCATTCCCCAAATCAATTAATATTTCATGAAAAATATTAACCCAAAAATTATTTGTATTTAATTAAATTATAATTTTCATTATCTATATATAGGCATTTTTTTTCAAAATAAAATACCACTTTGGGAATGAAAAAAAGGTTAATGATTCTCAATATAGAATATTTTATCCTAATATATCCTTTATGGTGATGGAAAGTGACCCAATACTCATAGATTTTCAATACATGGAGATGGGAATCATAATGGAAGGGTAAAAATATTATCTTTCACAAATTACTTCTCAATCATTCATCCATATGAAGATCAATGATACACATAAAGAGGATATGAAGCTTCAAAATAAGGTAAGTAATATTACAGAGTTTAACCTTGATGTTGATGGAATTATAAGTTTCATGAAATGAATATGTATCCTATAAGTATTAGAATTAAAGAAGGAGCTATTTTATGATTCACATAGGTCATCATTATTTATCCATCTTAGAAGAATTGATATGTATTGATATATGAAGAATCATTTTTGGAAGGACAACATGAATATATATTATAGAGTACATATATCCATGCTTGGTTTTCAAATAAATTAAGTATGAACATCAAAAGACTAATGGTGTGATTAAATAATTACCAATTTCAATATGGAATTTGGAAAACATCCTTGAGGATTTAATCATAAGAATTACCTAGAATTCTGAAGAACATAATATTATTTCATCCTTAGTTAAACACCCTTTGAATTCTGAACATTTCATCACTATTTCATAAAATTTCACACTTGATAAACATTATAAGATATAAATAAAGAAAGTGGTAAGGTGAGTACCACTCTTAATTAAATATATTTAATATCTGAGGTTTACCTTGAAGTTTTGGAGAAATCTTCAACAAGAATTGAATACTGATATATTCTTTTTAAATACTTATCATCCTAAAATTTATTTTAGATAATAATAGACCATTAAAAACCTATAAAATAAGTTGAGATCCCACTAGATTCATTTCAATGGTGGTTGGGATCAAAACCTTCCCCTGGTAGAGTTCCATATAACAATTGCTTACATTTAGTTTTTTAAATGGAATAATATGATTTTTTTATGGAAAGAGGTCTATAACTCAAACATGTTTGGATGGACTTAGAGAGTGTAATCTTATAGGATCAAATCCTACTCATGAAATTTTTAAGAATATTTAATCCATTGAACAATACATTAAAACCATATAAAGTTGATAAAAGATATTTTCATGATAAAAAACAATGAGATTTGGAATTAAAAGTTATAGATAATGTATTCCATTTAATATAACCATAGAATAGGGTTATGAGTTTTAGGGAGAAGAGAAAGATAATCCCAAAAAACATTATACTCTTTGAAATCCTCTACAATGCGAGAATGGTAGTTTATTATCCAGCACTTTCATAGAACATCTCCCAAGTGCATTGTGTGTTCTATGTATCACATTTGGGAAAGTATATACCCAATCCATCACATGTACTAAATTCAGAGATAGTACAAATTTAACATGATCTATCTTACAAGGAATAACCAATATAAATATTAGGTTATAGGGATAAAATACTATGAAACATGGACACTCACCTGGTTAATGTTATCTAGAGGAATCATATGTTTGAGGAAGTAGTGTGGTAACTTGAATATGTAATGAGGTAGAAGTATCTGAATTTATTTTCTATAGAGAAATGAAATTTCATGGGTGAAATTATTCTAAGGGGTAGAATATAACAACCATTGATTTTAGTATGTACCTCCCCTTAAATTAAAATTATGTGTTAGATATCTTATGATCACAAAAAACCATACAATAAACAACAATGATTTATTATGATAGAATATTACAATTAAAAAGAAAATACATTACATGATTACTAAATTAAAGATAACTAGTAAAATTAATAAAGGAATGAAACCACAAGTTAAAAAAACTACAACAAGGTTAAAATTATCATCATCACGATCTTCCATGAAGATCATATTAATAATGATAACTATATATATAATAAAACATTTTATAAATATGACAAAAATCATGAAAAATAAATTATGGAAATGATGAATGATTTTAGAGATGTATCTATGGCTATATATAGGATTTTAATATGACCATGATATAAGTGGTCATTTGAAATTTGGTTGTTGGATACATAACATTTTAATATATGGTCATTGGATATGTATACAACCAATAGGTAAATTAATGTTTATTAATTTTTAATAAAAAATAATAATATAATGTATATATATTTAGTCATTATATAATAAAGTAAAAATATAATAATTAATTAAAATGATTTATCATAAAAACATATATTTTTATTCATTATATATTATGATTATTATGATTATTATTGATCCACCCCTGGTGGTGTGGTGTTTGGGGTTGGGGGGGGGGTTATTAAGGTAAAGTATATTTGGTTAGATCCTTGGGACTTTGTTTTTTCTGTAATTTCTTTCCGAGTATTTCGTTCCCCGGTGGCAGTTGTAATGGATCTTATATTATTTATTTTTAAATAATGATTCGATGTGTTTATAATATTAAAAGAAGAATTATAATGATTATGTATTAATAAAATTAAATTTTTACAAGATAAATAATTTTAATGGGATCTAATTCAAATCATTTAATGTTAAAAATGGAAATTTTTAGAATAATTTCTTCTTTATGTGTTGTGTATTTCTGATATCAATAAATAAAATTGATCACTTTTAATGTATGATTCTAATAAATATAAATTTTTATATGTATAAAAATTCTATTAACACTCCTTTAATTAGTAATGTATATTAAATAAGATTATGAATAATTAATGTTACAAAAGTAATTTTTCTATACAATTAGTTTTTTCTAAATATGTTCTATTTTTTAAAAAGTTAGAATTTTCATATTTAGAAATTCAATTATATTAAATGGAGTAAAAATTTTGAATCATCACATCAAAATTATTTAATATGGTAAATTTAATTTTTATGCATAAAAAATTTCCAAGGAAAAGGTTAATCACATTGGTTAAGGTAAAATGAGGTAAAATGGTTAAATTAAGGGGAAATGTAATAAAATATAAAAAAATATCCATAAATTAGTGGATAAGGAAATGATCGACCACCACTAATCCCATGTCAACTGTGTTTCCACTTTGGATCTCATTTTCTTGTAAAAATACATTTCTTACATATTAAGGAATGAATCAAATAAAAAATGGGCAACATCTATAGCCCATTCACATGGTTATATCCATGAGGTCCTTAGATATAGTTTATAACCACAGTCATGGAGCTTATGGCCATGAAGTCCAGGGATATATCCTATAAAAAACAGTTGATCTAACATGAAACATGGTAACAAAAGGAAACTTATATCCTTAGGCAACATGACCATGGATAAAAACATATCTATATGGTACACTTAAAATCATAGTCCTTTATAACTATGGATATGGGTTTATTTTTGAAAATAACTGTATGCTATGATTCCAACATAGTTTGATCGCTTATAATTATAGATACCCAACAACTATGTTTCCAATTATTTTACAAATACAAATATATATATATATATATTAATTATATTTTATCATTATTTTTAATTGATTTATAATTTCTATCCCACTATAATAGGACATAAACATGGGTTATTTTTCCAATTGCTACACGACACCTATTACCACGGTCTTATATGGCCATGGATATAGGGTCCGGGTTGAAGGAATATAACAACAATTGTATATAAAATATATTATAGATCTATTGCTATAATTTCCTTCTACGAAGGCATATAGCCACAATCATATAGGGTCATGGCTATAAGGTGATTGTGCAGACACCTATATCCATGATCTAATATGACTATTCCATGATTGTTCATGTGATATGGATTATATCCATGGTTCTATAAGAATGGGAATACATGGTATGAGTGTAATTCTTGTAGTCATGGTCATATAAGACCATGAATTTAATGTTT
This sequence comes from Viscum album, assembly GCA_963277665.1. NCBI lineage: Eukaryota > Viridiplantae > Streptophyta > Magnoliopsida > Santalales > Viscaceae > Viscum > Viscum album. The sequence goes on from OY728127.1 coordinate 671,361,426, forward strand.
GGAAGGGACGAACTATATCCATATTCAAATAGAACCTTCATCCCCTTGTGAAAAAACCTTCACCTCATTTTTCATGTGGAAAATGTGGGATATTGACAAGATAATATTCACCCATAAATAAAGCCTACTGATATCTATAAGAATTCCATTATCATGTCTATAGGTAGGATGTATCCACAATCATCCCACCTGTTGAAATATCCTAATGGTTATAGCTATGTTTTGTAGTAGTGTGAGTATTTATAAAAATACCACTATATCTGACCTATAAAAGGACTTCACCTCTACCCAATTAAAACTTCAACATTATTTAGGCTTCCTGTTGAATACCTTATAAAATTTACTCCATAACAATCTTCTCCCGTTTTTTGGAACCTTTTATCACAATAAAAAGTCTCAAATCCCTCATTTTCAATAGTCTCTCTAAAATTAGATTTAAATATTCATTGTAAGTGTTATCCATTACATAATCATACTTGTTTATATTATTCATATAAATATTATTAAATATAATTTATCACTTAAATAATAATTTTTTTAATTCATTAATATCATATAAAAGTGATATTATTACTATATAATAACATATTATTACTCATTTAGTCATTATAATATGTTTTTATTTGGGTTAGTTTTACCACCTACATGAAATATGTAGAAAAATTTACATCATGAATTACTAATAAAACATAAAAAATGATATTATATTGTAATAATTATTAATTTAATATATTTTCAAAATTCTTCAAATAAATTTAACACTTTTATTAATTCAATAGTCACCTAGAAGTATATTTTTAAGCATTCCATGAGAACCGTCACTATAAGTTCCATGAAATGAAAACAGGACTAAAAAAATAAAAAACATATATCACATATTCATTAATTTATTTTAGGATATTAACACGTGATCAATGGGTAAGGATCATAACCACCAAACCATAACATGCGTTAAAAAACAAAATAGTTAGCATCCAGGTATTAATTTTAAGTGTAAACATTTAATATGTAGTTAATAATAAATTGTCAATTAACTGTATTAAGTAATATAAATATGAATAATGTTATTATATATATAAATAATAATGATAAATTTATTATACAAGGATTTATATCATACCAAACTAAGCAGAAATTTAGGGTAAAGGTTTATTTTCCATTATCACTTTGAAATCGTGATTTTTTATGTTTAAATTCCTAAAATGGGAAATTTTATGTTATGTATCCATAAAAACAAATAAATTAGGTTTTTATTTGTTTATTTATGGGGTTATAATTTTTTCTTACCATTTAACTTCCCTTTTGTTAGCAATTCAACTGAAAGGATGGTTGTAAGTGGAGCTAACATTATCTCTTATTTTTCACTGGTTTAATTTATCTTCCATTTTTATGTTTTCTATATTATTATATGGATGTAATTATATTTACTTATATGTTTTTAAGGTTATTTTATATATAATTTTATTTTAATTAAAAAATCTTGAAAGGGATATGTTTTTCACATTTTTTTCACGCACACTTTCACTCACTGTTTTTTTATTTTTATTTATAAATCTTCCTTTTTGAATTTTCATAATTATTAAAAGAAAAATTTATTTAATTTTTTATTTTTTTCAAAATAATTTTTTATAATTTATTTCTTTTTAAAATATAAGTTATCAAAAATTAAAGGATATTTATTCTTATTTTTCAAATAAATTTTCTAAATATCTTGTAAAGACTTTCTTGTAAATGTCATTATCCTTTAATGTTTCTTATGATTCACTAGGAATAATCTAAAATAATATAATATAACTCCTTTCTCTAGATGGATTATGATCATGAATTGTGTAAATTTTTACAAAACACATTTATTTAACATGAGTTATGTATGCTACTGTTGATTTATGATTGTGATCATACTGATGTGGCACACATATGTATTGTTTTTCATTGAGTGGTGTATGGTTCTAGGATTTTATACCCCTATAACAAATTTTGTAAATATTTATCTCTCACGAGATAACATTTATCATAATTGGGAGTGAACGAAATCCACTATGGGACTCCTTCCACAATGTTTCTGGGATTAGGGAGTGACCATAATTCACTATGAGACTCTATCCAGCATGTTTATGTGTTTGGGAAGTGAAACCAATCTACTTTGGAACTCTATCCACTATGTCATTGGGAATGGGGAGTGAACCTAATACACTATGGGACTACGTGAACTGTGTGATGATGGTATTAACATTAATCATTTACATATGATATTATTTTCTTCACTAATGCATGTTCCACATTCTAATGCCACATTTATATGTTATGCCACATTTATATGTTATGTTTTCATGGACTATGATAATTGTGTCATGATTCCACATTTATAATCCCCATGTCACATGTCATTTTTATTTAATTATTTCATGATTCATTATTTTTTATCTATGTTTTATTTGGTATGATTTTGTTATGTTATGTTCATGTACCTTGATTATGTTCCCATACCCACATCTCCATCTTATACTCAAATATGAGATTCAATTTCTATATCTTATGTTTACCTTAATCGAGAGTTTAAGATCATTAATTTTTTGTTTCCATTCTCCAAGAAATAAAGGTAATTAATGTAATTATTCTATAAGGGTATTATGTGTAAAGATTATTTATGAGATATGTTAAATACGGTTTGTAAAATAAGTTTCTTATATATATAGTCTCTAAAGAAACTAAACCAATATGTTATAGGGTGTAATGTATTATGTGATGTGATAAATATTTATCTAATATGATGTAATATTTATTTATGACATAGCTAGGTTATCTCAATTTGTGGGTTAGTAAACCCTAACACACATTCTGATCCCCAAGTGATAGAATTTAAATCATTTTTAAAATTATTTAAACCCTTTACAATCACTATTTTATCGGTACTCACACTTCATGAATAATTATTATAATTCAATGCTCAAAAATAAAATATTTTATATTATATAAGTCAAAACATATTGGATTTATGTTTTTTTGACATCAAACATTCCCAAAAAATAAATCAAATAAAAAAACACCCCTCAAGATTACCTAGATGTAATTAAGAAGAATTCATACAAAGTAAAGAATATTCCTTAATAGTTTGGATGAATATTTTTCATAAAAAATTATTTGTAGATATCCCTCAATAATAACCTAAGATCTTATGCCTCTAAAGGTTCCCATCATATGTGTGAATCTTCAAACACATTGGGTGGATCTTTTAATTCTCTATAATATATAGTATATTAAGTTAATAGAGAAATAATAAGTGGAGTACCGACCTTTGAAATTCAGACACATCATTAATCACAAAACATTTCTCTATGTTTTATCTTCTTTACGTAAAAAACATAGATTATCTATGGATCAAGTAAAATAATGACTATTTATCCAAAAAAATTATATGACACAATGCTTGTGGAAAATATCTTATCTTGATACAAACTATGACTATTTATCATTTAAAATATCATTATAAATCATTTATAATAACAACATCGGTGGTGTGATAGTCAAATATTACTAAATAATGTGTAAGATATGGATTTACAAGGATATGAGTTATAAAATATCTAATGATGTGACATCTCATATCACAATCTTAATAAGTATATCACACCAAGTGATATACTCATATCGTATAACACTTTCTAATTACATGGATTAATATGTATTATATTACAACATGAAATATAGGATTTAAGGCATAAATACAAAAATATTATAGTTTCATTAACCCTCGCATACTTTATGCACATTTCACCATATGTCACATCATATGTAAAAAGTGTGATAAAATACTCTAATTTTTTTTGGATAAGATATAAAACATTCTATATTATTTTCCTGAAAAACAATTGTAATAATATAAATCCTCATCCAAAAAAAATTTATAATGCCATGGACCTTTTTAGAATTTAATATTATTATAAATTCAAAATTCATAACAATATTTGAAGTCAAACCTATAAAGTGGTGTCAATATTACTCAAGCTACAAAAGTATATGAATTTATCTCCATAAATCATATGTATCTTTATATAAATATCAATTAGATGTATTTTACATCACTCATAAGAATAAAACCCGCTTTTAAGATATGTAGTATAACCAAAAGCCAAAGAACATAGTAATATCATATATTTTAACTCATAAATTCATTATTCTCAAAGAAAATTCCTACTAATACTAATGAATACAACATATGTTATTTACCTAGGTGAATACATAACTTGTTATTTATCTAAATGGATGAGTGCATCACATGTTACTTAACTAGGCATAGTCATATACTTGATTAGACATTAGTATAGACTTCCCATTTATAAAAAATGTTACATAGGTGTATAAATCAATTATTTATTAAGAAAAACCAACCACATAATGAAAGACACACATGAACACACATTTATTAGCTTGGATTTAGGTTTGGCATAAAAAGGTGTCGAAGTATTATGTTTTACATACAAGATAACTTATCAACCTTTGGTAATGGGTGTTACTAAGAAACAAGTACTCCAACTATAATAATTATGCTACATATTACATTTCACATGGGATACTCATGTGAGTCAATCCAAAAATAATAATTTACCCTTGGGTCTCATGATTGAATACCTTCTCTCTATAAAAATATATACTCATTATAATCATAAAATATCATCACAACCTATGTATTTCTATTAATATCACCATCTATGGACAAGTTATATATTCTTCTATATTGATTTATTTACCATTCTACTACCATGTTTTAAATACATCCCACATGAATAAATGATATGTTAGAAATTACTCTGAAACAAACTAGGGTTTACAAATAATATATGTTTTTAGAATAAATGTGTGTTATATTATATTTTATAGTATTATAAACATACAAAAATGAGAGAAACTAACAACACATTAGTTCATTAATTCATAAAAATACATTAGTCCTCAATCAAACCCCTTAAAATGAATAATATTATAATGGGAAAAATATTAAATAGGAAAAGTAGAATGAGAGAACATGTATCATTTTAATGTAATGGAATTATCTTCCCCAAAAATATTGTTATAGATAAGAAACAAATTTTAGTAAGCCAATAAAAATAATAGAAAATAAAAATATATAACATTTGGAGTAATATTTGTGAATTTTTAATGGAATAATTAAGTGGTATCTGTAGGAGGTAATGTGACCATTAGAATAGTAATATGTACATTATAATAATAACCTGACCATTGAGAGTAGATACATAATCATTAGAACAGTACTTTCACCTAAAAATATTATAATTTAATGTAAATAATATTTATGATCATTAATTTATGAAAATATAAATATTATAATTCTATAAAATAAATATCATGAATAAATAATCAAAGAAAATATATGCACATTTTCATTAAATAATATTTTAATACATTTCATAAATATAATAAATTTTATATTAATAATGAAAATTAAAAATGTTTGAAAATTATTTTCATAAAATTAATTTCCTTTTTATAATAATTACATCAAAATTAACGAATGTAATTTTTTTTTCAAATTTTAGAAAATACTTTAATTTTTATATGAACAGTTAAAATACATTTTTTCAAGTACCACATGTTTAATGACATAATAATGACACATTAAATGTTTTAATAAATTTTAAATTTTTTATTTAAGGTCAAAATTAATTTAATATGATAAATGTATAATTTAAAAACAATAAACATAATTTTCAAATATAAAAACTATTTTCTATATTCTAAAGTCAAAAGTGTTCCATTAAAATATTTTTTTACATTTTTCTACAGTCCTTTTTAATAAACTATGGAATTAGGTTTATAATGAGGTTTAAAGTCCTAAATCCATTTTATATTATTAATATATGATTTAAAATTTCAAAAATATCTCTATTTAAAGGTTTATCATGGATATAATAATTTACTCAATATTTTATCCTTAAAATACCCCACTCCTCAAGTATAAAACCCCCCTCCACCGTCCCTTATAAAACCAATCATCCATCACATACCAAGTAAAAACAAATACCATAATAACCTCCATTAATAGCCTTATAATACTTAAGTATGTTCTTGAATAATTCAACACTATGAATCAAATGAGTTTTGTGTTGTAGAAATGAATAATTTCCAAGAAAAGAGTATGTTTTCATCAACTGTTGTCTCATTTTCCTCTTCTATTCCTCCTTTTCCTGATTTGTTTCAAACAGAAAAACTCTATGTTTAATTGAGAACTATGTTAACATAATATTAGTGATGTTAACCTAATGTAATAATTATATTTATGATGTATTCAAATTTAATACTTCTCTTTCTTCTTTGGACAACGTCCCATCAATGATTAGTTAACCGCCAACTAGGAGATTTCCAATTATTTTCTTGTCACCAAACATAATGAAGATTATAATAAATTATTTATATTATATAAATTTATAAATATAAGTATTTATATGATTATAGAGTTAATATTAAAATATAATAAAGAAGTATCGTTAAATTGAAGTATGGTGGGATATTTACAAAAATAAATGTTATTTTAATGTTTCACCTTTAACAATGGGAATTAAAGAACATAATCTAATGATTATAATTGATCAAGTTTAAAAAAATGAACACAATTCATTTATATTTATATGTATTAATAAACCTATATTTATTATTCAGGACGCAAAAAAAGCAGTGAAATAAATAGTCATTTAAGGTAAGGTGAATCTTATACCCAACTTCTTATTTTTGGGTTATATCCTCTTTCTCATTTTTTCTATATATATGTTCTTATAATGAATTTAAATTGACTTTAAAGTATCCTTTAACTTTTATTTTTTGGGTATATACATTTGTATACCCTTTCCAGAGTTTTTCTAATCCATTTACAAATATTTTTAGAAAATATATTAATTTCCAAATCATCACATTGACTTCTCTGGAGTTGTTTATTATACACTCATGAATATTGATGTTTTATACCAAAATATGATTTCACATATTCATCTGAGAACCCCAAAGGTTATCTATAAAGGTATTATTTGAAAACAATTCATGAAACAAAATCATTTTCATGGGCTTATTTCATGACTATGATTGTTTTTAATTCTTTGTATCATGAAAGATTATGATCATTTTATGATGTGATGGGTGGTACTAAAATTTTATTTCCCTACAATGAATTAGTTAATGTGATACATCTCATGAGATTATGTGTATTATGTGTGAATATGACGCAATCTTCATTAACAATTATAATGATATGATTTATGTATATATGTTATGTATGAACATGGTACTATATTTTTTCACAACTATGTGTGGAATTTGATCACTTTTTAATGATCTTTCATTATTATTCATATAACACATTCCATGTCTTCATAAATTGTTTTTTCCTAATTATTATGATGATCCTATGTTTATGATATGATAATTATGATTATGATCACCCATGTAATATTTATTCTTATATATTATTCCTTATGTGTTATCCCTCAACATACTAGGCTTTTAGCTCCCCCATTTCATTGATATATATACTCAGGTGATTTTTTGTAATAAGGGAAATTTGATAAATTTTAGTTGGATAAAAAAGATGGATTTAAATAATTTTTATGTTTTATTATGTATAAGTGATGTATGAGCCTAGTTTTCCCAAGATATTAATCCTTTGAACACTGGATTGTTCCACTATTATGTTACATTTCTTAAAAATGATGTAATAGCAATGAATGAAGAATTTGGGTCCCTATTGTCTGTATCAGAGTACCTTTTTGTTAATTTATGAATTAGTATTATAAAACATTATTAAAAACAATAAGGTTAAGTATAATTATAGGTAAACATCATAAGTTTTGTAAAGTATAAGAGTGAAGGGTCTTTTAGAAATGAAATCCCTATTATATAGTTTTATTAGATGTGGATCTAGAAAATATTTAACTAGGGGTAATATCATGAAAAAGGTGGATTGGATATTAACTTGATCATCACCTAGTATAAGACAAATATTCCTTTCTACACACCTAGTTTGACACTGTCGGAGTATCTACCTTGGTTAATCAAAAGATCTATACTAAAAATTATAAAGAATTTATAGCTAATGTAATTATTTATTTAATAAATATAAAATATTAAAGTATATGATTCTAGAAGAATCATTTGAGAAAAGGGTAAACATAACGAACCCAAAAGATTGGACTTTAGGATTAATTTTCATATTATAATATATTATTTATTCATTATTTTTAACATATATTTATTAAAAACTTTTCTATTTTAGAAAATGGTTGGAACATGGAGAAACTAGACCAAACCCCCATGTGAGGTACAATGCATTGATTGTCTGAACAACATCCCCAATTCTATGAGAGGTGGATTTCAAAACATCATGGAGATGCTTGTGAAGATATCTCAGGATATGAAGAATAACTTTAACCATGTTTAATGTCCTCTTTAACTCAATAAGGAGAAACTAGACATTGAGTCCTTTATGTAGCAATGAACACCGAAATTTAGTGGATCTTTCGATCCACTTGTCATGGAATAGTGGGTTAACTCAACGAAGATGAAATCTTTTATTCCCTACTATTATGAGAAGAAAAAATTCACCATAGATGTCTACTCTTTAGATTTAGAGGCTTATCAATGGTGTGTGTTGATATTTTATACCCAGAAGAAGGATTAAATTGAAAAAATAGAGTTGGAAGACTTTGAGAAGTTATTTCATAAAAAAAATTTCCTTCAAATTATTTGGGAAAAGATAGAGAGATAATTCATAGAACATGAGAAAAATGAAGGTGAATATTTCCTGGCTTACAAGGTAAAATTTTCAAGGACTTCAAGATACACCTTTGGGGTTTTTTTTATCAAAAATGATAACAAAATTGATAGATTCTTGTGTTGTTTGAAACCAAACATCCAAAAGGCTCTAGCCATTAAAGAGTTTGGGAGTAATGAAGGATTAGATATAATTTCTCTTAGAGTAGCGAGATAGATTATGGATAAAGGACCCATGTTTATGAATATAAGAAACAAAAGATAATGTTTTATGTTCAGGGATTAAATAATGAAGCAGAGAAGAATATCCAACCAACCACATGTAAAAAATATGGGAAACTCATTATGGTAATTACCTCAATGGGACAAGGGAATTATTTAAGTGTGGGATTGTAGGCCATAGAAATCATTAATATCAAGGAGACATAAAAAATCTAGCCAACATGATATAGGAAAGGAAGGAACCTCCCAATTTACCACCCATGATTCAATGCTTCAACTATAGGGAATAAGGGAACCATTCAGGATAGTGCAATAAACCTCATGTCATCAAGGGTAATCAACATAAACAACCAACAAAACATAAGTCTAAATTGAATGATTATTCACTGACTATTTATTATGTTGAAAATTAAAACAACATCGTACAATATACAATTCAGTATCACTTAAGAATGGAGAAATTATTCTTTGATTCTAGTTCTATGTTTTCCTTTATATCCTTCATGTTTTCTATAACTTTTGAATAAAAATAATGATACCTTCAAGTAGATATATCAATAAAAACACATTGTGGTATGTTCAATGTAATCCAATTAGGGGACTCTTCTCCTATTATAATTTTTTGGATGATTCTTCGAGTAAATCACACAATCCTTCCCCTTGTGGAATTTTATGCTATACATATCATGGATTGGTTCTTGTTATATATATCTCACATTATTGGTTTTGAAAAGTAATCCTCTATATAAATTCTAAACCTTCCCATTCTCCTATAAAAATTAAAGGATGGCCATAAATCTCTTTTGGAAAACACCTCAATAGTGGGGTTATTGATACCCATTGAATAACCATACCTTAACAAAAAAATTTATTTCAAGAAAGTATCAACCTTAAGGAAATGACCACTGTGAGGTAATAAATAGATGTATTTCCCATTTAGTTTCTTCCCTTAGACCATGAGGTAGAGTTATCAACATAGCTTATACGTGGAGACACTCCTATCTTCAAATCCCCTTATAGGATGGGCTTGATTGAATTGGAGGAGTTAAATAAGTAGCTACAAGATCATTTGGGAAAAGGGTTAATACACCCTAGTGCTTTTCATGGGTGGGTTACAATGCTCTTTTTCAAGAAAAATGAAGGATAAATCAAATTGTATAACAATTATCGTGATCTAAACAAGATAACCATAAAGAATAAGTATCCCCTTTGAAGGATTGATGACTTATTTGATCAACTAAGAGGAGATCAATTCTTCTCAAAGGTGTATCTTCATTCTAGATATCATCAAATAATTTTATTGAAGGAAGATATTTAGAATATGACCTTGCATACATGTTATGGACACTATGAGTTAATAATTATGCCAGTAGAACATATTAATTCTCATAATGTATTCCTATATTTTATTAATAGAGTCATTATAGACCACCTCAAAAAACATTTTGTAGTACTTATTAACAATATTATCATTTAATCCAAGTGTAACAAGAAACATGAATAGAATATAAGTATTATGATGGACACATTATGAAAGGAGGAAATTTATGCTATATTTTGAAAGTGTGACTTTTGGTTGTAAAAAGTAATATTTTTAGGGCACATGATCATTTGTGAGAAAATTTCTATAGACACTTCCTTGAAAAAATAAATTGAGGAATGAAAAAAACCCAATGTGTCCTAGAAATCCATATTTTTTATACCTTAGCAGGGTACTAACAATGTTTTTTTAGAAATTTCTCATAGTTTTCTAGCCCACTATGTATGTTAACACAGAAAGGGGTAAATTATGTATGAACTGAAAAGTGTGAGTAAAAAATTTAACGTTCTCCAGAAAAGGATAATAACTATGCATATACTCACACTATTTTCATGTTTAGAAGGTTTTTTGATATAATGTGATGCATCTCATAAAGGGTTGGGTTGTGTACTCATGCATAATGATAAATGGATAACATATGCCTCGCGGTAGTTAAAGATTCATCTACAAAACATCTCGACAAATGTTATGGAGTTAGAAGCTGTAAAATTCAGCTTGATGATTTGGTGGAACTACCTCTATAATGATATGTGTAATATATATAAATATACCAAGAGTATAAAGTATATTTTCATGTAGGAATATATGATCATGAATCCCTGAATATGGTTTGAGTAGATCAAGGATATTATGTCTCTATTCAATACCATCTTAGAAATATGAACAATGTAACTGGTCCTCTTAAAAGAAAAGAACCTACTACTCTATCCATGATGAAGATTGAGTCAGACCCTATCTTAATAGATATGTAAAGGATGTATTTTAAAATTATAATTATAGAGAATACATCTGACCTCTCCTGGATGATTACTAACCATCTATCCAAGAGAAGATTAATGAGGAACAAATGGATGATTTGGAGATTCAAAAAAAGGTGGAAAAATTAAATTAGGGGAATCTTCATGAACAACACATTGATGAATATAGATTCATTGAGATTGGAAATTGATATTTCTTCCTATATCCCCTAAGATAAAAAAATAGATAATCATAATGCACATATATCATTTTTCTCTATCCATATTAGAAGTACCAAGATATATTGTGATATTTGAGAGGAATTTTGGTGGGAAAAGATAAATAATTAGATCAATGTGTAATCCTCAATGTGATTGGTATTAAAAAAATTTAAATCTTAGTGAAAGAAGACTAATGTTAATATGTAACCATTACCCATACCAATATGGAAATGGGAAACAATCTCCATTTAATCTTTAAGTAGTTTTATAAAGACATCCAAAGGAAACAATGCGATATGGGTTTCAGTGGATTGAGTATCTAAGAATACCCACTTTATCACAATTTAAGATGATTTTTCACTTGAAAAACATGCTAAGATATTCATAGATGATGTGGTGAGGCTGCATGGGGAAACACTTTCAATCATCTCTGATCATGATCCGTGGTTGAATTTTAAATTATAGGCAATTCATAAATATTAATTGAATATTTAAATTAATTTTAGTATGCATTATAACCCCAAAAATGATGGAAAATATAAAAGGACCATTCAGAAACATGAGGAAATGCTAATAGATTACTCAACTAAATTTGTTTGTGGATGAGACGAACATCACCCATTAGTTGAGTTCTCAAACAAAAACAGCTTCCACTCAAGTATTCATGTGGCTCCAAACGAAGCTATGTATGAGAAGAAATGTAAAAATCCTAATTTTTGCGATTAAGTTAGTGAATCAAAGATTCTTGGACCCGATCTTGTATAAGATATAACCAAAAAGTTCATGCCATCAAATAACATATAAAACATGATTAGAGTTTATATAAGAGTTATTAGGAAAACCATTTAAGGGACATGGAGTTTCATGTTCAATACATTGATTTCCTTCAAATATCATCACATAAGATATTCATGTGGTTTTTAATTAAATAGAATATTATCCCTAGCTACATTAGACAGTTTTAGGTCCTTTCTTTTATTGGAGTAGTATCCTATTGTCTAGAAATTCCACCAAACATAGATCATGTTCCTGATGTGTTCCAAATATATCTCATAACAAGGTACAAACTCAATCCATCACATGTACTTAATATAGAGGTCAGGTAACTAGAGAATGACCTCTCTTAAGAGGATCAACCAGTGGATATCTTGGACTGTAGAGACAAAGTTCCCTAAAATAAGACAACTCATCTTGTCAATGTGTTGTGAAAAAACCTTAACTATAAAGAGGTGTTGTGGGAAGCATATGAAACAATGAAACAGAAGTACATTCATATATTTTGAACTATGAATATGATATGTAATTTCCCGGATGTAATTTCTGATGGGGGAAGAATGTACCGACCTGGAATTTATAAGTAGTATACATTTCACGAATAAAAGTTTACTCTATTATATTTTATAGTATTATAAAAATAAAAAGAATTGATAAACTAATAACACTTTATTTAATATTGGATATCATTACATTATTCATAAACAAAACCCATGAAGATTACATATATTTGAATGGGAAAAACATTTAGATAAAAAATGTAGAATGATAAAACATAGATAAATCCAATTTTCTATATTTATAACTCCCACAAATAACACTATATAAATGAAATAGAATATTAGTAAACCAAATGAAATCTTTGAAATTTAAAAAAAGAACCATGGGAGGAATTTTAGTGAATGTTGAATGAAAAAATGAATAGGTATTTATTGGAGGTACTGTGACCGTCAGAATAGTAACTTACCACTATTATTATTATTTCACCTAAAAATAATAATATACAAGGAGATTAAAATCTATCATAATTAATTTAAGAAAATATAAATATTATAATTCCATAAAATAAATATCAATATTAAAAATTCAAATAAAAAAATGCTCATTTTTAATAAACTATATTATATTGAATTTCATAAAAATTATATTTTTTATATTAAAAATTAAAATTACAAATATTAAAAAATTATTTTTATAAAATTGATTTCACTTTTAGAAACATCAATTAAAAATTTTATAAGTGATTTTTTAGTAATTTTACAAAATACTTCAAATTTAACATGAATACTAAAAATACTACTTTCCAAATTTCACATATTTTATGACATAATTATGATGGAATAATTTCTTAAGATATGATAAATTGGTTATCTTAGAACAAAATTAACTTAATAGTATTAATGGTTCATTAAAAAACAATATTTTTAATTTCCGAAACTAAAAATTATTTTCTGATGTCTAAAGTTAAAATAATTCCATTAAAAAATAATTTTTTATTTTTACACTTTCCTTTTTAATAAACTAGTGAATTATGATTATATAGGGGATCAAATTCCTATATAATTTTTATTTTATTTATATTTAATTTATATGGGAAAAAATAACAATTAAAAAATTTAGCAAGGATATAATAATTTATTCAATATTTTATGCTGATAATACCCCTCTCCTTATGTATAAATAACCTCTCACCATTCCATTAGAAAAACACCCTTTCATCAGTTACCAAATCCCGATATGTAACTAAATTCCCTCTCTTAATCTACTTATAATACTTAAGGTTGTTATATAAAAAACCAACTCCAAGCATCAAAGGACTTTATTGCCTTAAAAAAGAATCAACATCGAGAAAGTAGTACGCTTTCATCAACTATTCTATCATTTCATATTCTATTTCAATTTTAAAAAATTCATTTCAAACAAAAATATTCAAATATTAAATATTAATTACTTTAAAATTATATTAGTTGTTTTATCCTACTGTAATAATTATATTAATGATGTATTAATATTTCATACTTCTCTTTGTTCTTTGGAAAATTTCCCATTCATTTTCGGTTAACAACAGACAAGGAAGTTTCCAATTCATTTATTATCACCACTCATATGGATAATTATAATTAATTATTTATAATATATATATATAATTAATTATAATAATTTTGACATAGTATTAATAACGTTTAACGTAATTTCATCAAATCGAATCATGTCTGGATATTTTAGAGAAATTATGACATCAAAATGTTTCACCATTAACATTGAAAATTAAATAATATAAAATAATGATTATTCATGATCAAGTGTGAAAAAACTAACATAATTTACTTATGATTCCATTTTTAATAAACATGAGTTAATTATTCATTACATGGAAAAGATAGGAAATAAAAATGTATTTAAAGTAAGGGGAATCTCATGCCTAACTCCTTTTTTTTCGGTTATATCCTCATTAAATTTTTTATGGATGGATGTTATTATAATTTCCTTAAAATTTCATTTAATATATCCTTTACCTTTTATTTTCAATGATATATGTAAGTCTACGCCTTCAAAAGTTTTTTGATCCACTTACAATGATTTTTCGAATAGGATTTAATTTACAAAACATTACATTGAATCTTCTTGATTTATTTCTTATCTACTCAATAAAGATGATTTTTTATTTAAAAATATTATTTCCATGATTAATTTTTGAACCCCATGTTTATTCATGAAATGATCGTTATGAAACACATATGAAACTAGTTATTTTATAGGGGTTTAATTCATGACTACGATTGTTTTAAGTTCTATGTGGCATGCATGATTATGAGCATATTATAATGTGATGGGTGGAATCAGAATTACATATACCTCTGATGAATTGGGTGATGTGCTATATCTTAGGATATTATTTATATTATCTGCAAACTTGATTCCATCTTTGTTCACACTTATGATTTTATGATTTATGCACATATGTTATGCGCGAACATGATGCTAGAATTGTTCAAAACTATGTGTGGTATTTGACCACATTACTATGATGTTTCATTATTATGTATATGAAATATTCAAATACCTTTTTAATTATTTCCCTCATTATTACGGTGATGATCCGATTCGTGTGAAATGATGATGATGATTACACTTAACCATGTACTATATTTTCATTCCTCTTATTCCTTCTATGTTATCCCTCTCCTTAACGGGATTTTATCTCACCCCATTCTTTGATGTACATCCTTAAGTGATTAATTATACTAAGAATAATTTGATATATTTTAGTAGGATAAATTTTTTTTTTAAATTATGTTTAAATTTTATTATATACAAGTGTTGTATGTGCTTAATTTTCCCAATATACAAAACCTTTGGATCCTGGATTGTATCACTATTATGTTTCTAATCATAAAAATTATTTAATAGTCATCAATGGAAATTTGGGTTTTTATAGTATATGTATGACATGATACATTTTTTTACTCTTAAACACTTTTATATTATCTTGACCAAACCAAACATATAAAATTCAATCCAATATAAGAACCTTAAATAAACCTATATTTTTCTAGTTTTAGGGGTCATGTCAAAACATATTAATTTAATATGAAACTCTAATTATATCATCATATAAACACCTAAATAATCAACCGTCCCAATAAAATATTGAGTGAGATAACACAATAAAAAGAAATAATATATGGATAATAATGACATTAGGATTCTCAATCATTATATTTAATACTTTAACCTTTCTATATAAATAAATATAATTCATAATAACTATTACAATGATGTGTTGAACATGTAGTTTTTTTTAAATAATAAATATGAAAACTTTTGTATGCTTCTCAACATTATTATTTATCCTTTTATGAGAACTTCAATTTATCAAATACAATATTTCTTTAAGGTAATTTAATATAGTAACTAACATCAATGCAACTATAATAATGATCTTTACTTTACATATTTAGAATTATTCTCAAATGGAAATAGAAATTATTTCCTAATTTCACTTGGGTAATATCCCATTACTTATTTTAGGTATGATTCCTCCTCTGTGCTTCTTTTTCTCTTGAATTGGGTGCATATTTGGACTCTTGGGTATAGAGAACATTTTTTGAGGCAAATAACCAAAATTATGGGGATGCATGTATGTTTGAATTAACGGAGTCTGAGTATAAATGTGTTAAAGTATTTGTGGGGTCCTTCTTGAGTTTGGAGGATTCCCAAGGTGTTTTGGATTTTCATGTAATAATCTATTATTCTTTTAATATGTAGAATAAATACACACTATATAATGGGATTATGCAGCCTTTAATCTATAAAGGGAATATTTCATGAATTTGGTACAAAACATGAGCTAAGTACACACGATATACTGATTTCGTGCCATCTAATGTTAAAAATGAGTTTTTAATTCAAAAAGGTGATAGGTATTTCAGTGTATCTAATCCCTTAGGATTACACAACATGTAAAGGGATTACGCACCATGTAAATGTTGAGGAAATTTATTTTAGGGTGCCATATGAGTGATTTGTTATTTCAATAATCCACAAGTCTTTTTTCTATTTAACTAGAATACTTTTAAAACAATTTTGGGAGTCTCTATTCATTCTAATTGATTTGTTAGAAGATTTATCACAATTTTAGTTGGTTTTCATCTATCTCGGTGAGTAAGACTTTCTACTTCATCATATATTTGATCATGGTAGTTCCATTATGTTTCTAAGAACCTGGATATTATTTTTCAGTTATGTTTTCTTTTTTCTAGTGTTTTTAAGAAAAAGAGGAGTTTCCTGAAATTTTTGAAGTAAATACCATGTACTTTATAAGTACACACCGTGTACTCGGTTACCCTGAGTAGTCATGTGCTGGCCGTGTAGCGGTCTTGCCCTCAACTGTGTCTAGTGACCTGGAGACCACATAATGTGTGGGTCAGTAAGGGAAGGTACATGCTGTGTACTTCAAAAGTACATGCCATGTACTTTTTTTTTCATTAAACGCACTAGGGTCGTGTCTGACAGACAAAACCTCCTTCTTCTAGGTCTGGTTCATTCGAGATCTACCGCACAAATGCATTTCTTCTCCGAGCCCCCAATCCACCTTCTAGTCTCCGATTCGACCACTTTCAATTGCTTTGGGACCACAATGGTAAGCTCTTCCTTCTTCTTGAGCTTCATTTACCAATTCCTCCACTTTCTCATGTTATCCTCTGTTGAATGTTTAAGATGTTTTTGTAGATCTATAGTGTTCTTGGGCGATTCAAGGCTCAAGGCTCACATATAATGATCTCCCAATATCGAGGTTAGTGGTTTGTGCCTTTCCATAGAATGTCCTTGGGTTATATGTGCAAATCTCCCAATACCCTTGAACGAGGTATTGCATGTTTACCGTTTTACCCTTTCTGTTTTCCTGCAATGCTTGTATGCTAGAGTAGAGGTAAATTGAATTTGAAAAGGGTAAATTTCTATGATTTGGAAGTGTTTCCCACGCATGTTGTTTTTGATAGTTTTGTCTAGATTTCCTATTACGATGATGTTTGTTTTCTATGCCTGTTATTGTAGGACGGTGTGATTATCTATCTGACATGATGATACGCTATAGAATATTAGCCAAGTAGTTCTTTAAGTTTACTTTGGCCGCTACATTTTGCTATGCTCGTTCGATATTCACAGGTTCGTGATAACCTAGTGTTATAGACGATAAGGAGAATGGATGTAAGGGATTCTCAAGAGTGACTTTTATAATATTACGTTTCGAGACCACAGGGGGAATTGATGTTGAGTTCTTCCTCAGATTGTGTTTAGTTCCTTGACGCAGGCCATAGGGGGAATAGTTGTTGAGTGCTTCCCCATAGTGCCTTTAGTACCGATACGAGACTATAGGGGGAATTGGCAGTGAGTGCTTCCCCAGAGAGTCTATACATTAACTGAACCAGAGGGGTGAGACTGTGTGTGCTTCTCAAAGGGTTTCTTGTACTATTTGGTTGAACAAGAAGGTATAGGAAGTGTGCACTTTCTAGAGGGTTACCTACTTTGATTAGATACTTTCGTGATATGTAAATTGAATTAAGTTGAACTGTAGGAATGATTTCTTTTGAATACTTCCTTATTTACTCTTCCTTTTACTTATTACCTACTATATACTCACTGATTGTTAGGCACAAATATTTTGATGGTTTCCTTCTGGGATTAGCCTCACACACTTTTTGGGTCATGCTTTTGGGCCCAAACAGATTATATTGCTACAGGTATAGATAAGGGAAGGTTCCCTTATACTACAGGTACTTGGTTGTTGTTGAGCTGGAGAGCATGAGACCAAGTTGAGGCTTGCAATACTGAGGAGTTGTCTATAAGTTTTCTTTTGTACTTTGGATTAGTACTGTATTTCCAGCATTGTGACTTGTTTGGGTGATTTCCTAGACATATGTATCAAGCACCATTTATATATGTTCTTCTGTTTATTCTTTTATTCTTCCGTTGGTTATTGTGGTATGGTATTATTATTTCTTCCTCTATTGCTATTTGTTTTAATTCCACTATGTACTCTACCAATGATGGAATAGTTTCCCCATTATTACACCTAAGGTCCTCACTTCTAGTCGACATCCTCTAGAGTTCGGGGTTTCGTGC
The DNA here is from genome assembly GCA_963277665.1 of Viscum album. Taxonomy (NCBI): domain Eukaryota; kingdom Viridiplantae; phylum Streptophyta; class Magnoliopsida; order Santalales; family Viscaceae; genus Viscum; species Viscum album. The sequence goes on from OY728127.1 coordinate 671,380,320, forward strand.
TTCAGGCCCTGTGACTAAATGGGTATGCGGTGCCTCTGGGTGGCTTCTAGAACCAAGACGTTACAAAGTGGTATCAAATGGAGTTTTCAATCCTCCGACCTATGGGTTATGGGCACACATGGACTGGAGTTTGGTGGATTATTTCCTGTTATGTTTGTGTATAATTTGTTTAAGATGCCAAGTTTTGATTCACATGGAGTATGGGCCCTAACGGATCAGAATTTGGAACATTCAATATTTGTTTCACTATTTTTCTGGGTTATTGAGTATTTTTTGAGGCGTACTATCCAGAAAAGCCTAGAATATATGGCGTGTAATGTTAAATACATGCCATGTGTTCTTCTGTTCAAGAAGAAACTATTTTTAATAAGTACACACTGTGTACTATATGTACACACCGTGTAGTCTCTAACTGTGTCTCATAATGTGTCGGTGGGGACACGGGGTATGGAAATCATTGGAAGAACATGCCATGTACCCTATGTACATGCCGTGTTGTAGACTATGAAAAAAAACTATGTCACTAACAACACAAATGGGAAAAATATTCCTAGTACACATCATGTCCGGATGGAACATGCCATGTAGTCTGAGCAGTTTATCCTGCCATGTCACCAACAAAACGGGTCAAATAAGCTCATCTAGTACATGTCATGTCTGTCAAGAACACGCCGTGTAGTCTTCTTCCAGGAGAACCGTGTGGCTTAGCAGTGTAAGAGAACTCATTTAGGGGAAGGAAAGTCAATTACACATCATGTGTTAGGACAACACATCGTGTGTTAGGACAACCCGTCGTGTGTTTGGGGTGTTACATGACCAGTGGTGGCAGTAGTACACACCCATGTGAAAGGCTTAATTGACACGCCGTGTTGGTTATATACACTCCGTGTAGTCATCTTTTTCAAAAAATGAATGTTTTCTTTCTCTTGTTCCCTTCTTATACTTCTATGTTTCAGTCCCTGTTAATCATGATATATGGTGTGCCCTCGACCATATAGAGTAATTCCACCAAGACGTCCTCTGGGTTTACACTAGTTACAAGGCGGTGATCAGACACCAAATATGGATGATCAGGGACTGCTGATAGATCCTCAAGTTGTGCCATTCTTGGCACCAACAATTATACCTGACACAGGTGTAGATTCACAGTTCAGGGAGCGCTTTCTGAGAATGTTCCAGACCTTCTAGGTAGCGCTGCCTCCTGCCCCGTCGATGGTATAATTGACGCGGGTCTTTCTACAGCAACATCCTTCCAATTTCTAAGGGGAAGGAGGACCCTAAGTTGCAGTGTCATGGAAAGAAGTCATGCTGACGAACTTCAAGCATCTAGAGATGCCTCCAGAGAGGAGGGTAAAGTTTGCTAATATATGCTATGATATTCCGCCAAGATATGGTGAGATGTGATCTCACAGGCGGGATATCATAAGGTTATGTCTTGTTAGGAGTTACAGCATATCTTCCATGACTAATTCTATCTGGAGACCTTGAGGGCCGATCGAGCCCGAGAGTTCATGAGACTGAAACATGGTACTCTTTCTGTTATGGAGTATTTCTCTCGATTCACCGAGCATCAGCACTTTACACCGTCCCTAGGGGGAGATGGGTTTTTCCTAGCAATGAAGATTGAGGATGGTCTTGGACAGGACATCTGTTCCTAGTTGAACATCTTCCGGTTGAATTCCATCACTTATATAGTCAACCATGTGTTGATCCCGGAGTACAATTTGAGGGATTCTGGAGCTGTGAGTCAGGGCGGCTCAATAACCAGGGTTAGTTCCCTGCCAGTCGATAGCAAGAAGCGCTAGAGGAAGACTACACGAGGAGATCCGAGTAGGAGAGATGCATCTTCTGAAAGCCAGGTGGTGCGATACCAGTGCCGAAGGAGTGGGAATCAAGGTAACATTGGCCGATAGACCCAGTGGAGTGCCGATCATGCGAAAAGATAGGGCATCTTAAGTGTTTCTATCAGGCCTTCTCACCAGCAACTGGTGACATGGGTTCTTCTATGACTCTGCGTTCAGGAGCAACACCACCAATTAATCCTCAATCAGGGAACTCGAGTTCTTCCAGCCATTCAGGAAGAGGTGGAGGTTGTGGCCATGGTAGTCAGTCATCAATCTTGTAGCAGCATTAGGGTGGATCAGCATAGATTGGTTAGGCAGGGTCACAGGTCCACAGTGTAGGTCCGACTTTTGTAGTGGATAAGACCCAACAGTAGCAGGATCCCATACCCTCTACCATTCAAATTATTATTCTAGTTTCCTCGATTTTATATTCTTCTATCTTTGATAAAGGGGCTTCCCATAGCTTTATATCTGTTGCTATTGTGGAGTTCCTAGTGCTCTGTGTCTTTTCTATTGATGATATCTTTACTCTAGACACTCCATTGGGAATAAGAACGACTAGTGTACGCCAGTGCAAGGAGTTCCCTCTTAAGGTTTGTGGGTGTCACTTCTTATGGGACCTCTATGTCCTAGAGATGACAGGTTATAATGTCATTCTTGGAATGGACTGGTTAGTTCCCTACCAGGTAGTCGCCGATTTCTATTACCGTAGGGTGAGTTTCACATCACCATAAGGAGTATTGTTTATTTATAAGGGTGAACAGGATGTCCATGCGAGTAGAGTAGGACCCGACCATCATGGGTTGGGAGCACATATATAAATGATGCATGATACATATGGCCTCAAGTGCATTTCCCCGAATGCCAGAGGCTACCGACTATTAGTGAGGGCCTTGGCTGTGATAGTGGGAAAACTATTCCCTCATATGGGGGAGTACACAGTGGAAGTAAAACATATATCAATAGAGGAAGCAATAATAATACCATACCACAATAAAAAGTGGAATACTGAATTAATAAATAGGAGCACATATATAATTGATGAATAATAAAAATGTCTAGGAAATCAACCAAACAAGTCACAATTATGTAAATATAGTACTAATCCAAAGTAAAAAAAGGAAAACAGATAGACATCTCCTCAGCATCGCAAGCCTCAGCTTGGCCAAATGCTCTCCAGCTCCACAACAGTTAAGTACCTGAAGTAGAAGGGAGTTTTACCTTATCTATACCTGTAACAATATAATCAGTTTGGGCCCAAAAGAATGACCCAAACAGGGTGTGAGACTAAATCCCAGTATCCAACCACCAAAATATATGTGCCTAATAGTCAGTGAGTATATAGCAGGTAATAAGTAAACTGAATAGTAAACATGGAAGTATTCAAAAGAAAGAATTCATGCAATTCAATTTCATTCAATTTACATATCAAGAAAGTATCTAATCAAAGAAGGAAACCCTTTGTAAAGTACACACAACCTATCCCTCTTGGTTCCACCAAACAGTACAAGAAACTCTCTGGGAAGAACTCATAGTTTCACCCCTTTGGTTCAACTAATGTATAGACTCTCTAGGGAAGCACTCACCGTCAATTCCCCCTATAGTCTCATATTGGAAATAAAGGAACTCTAGGGAAGCACTCAATGTCTATTCCCCCTATAGCCCATGTCAAGGAACTACAAACACGCTTAGGAAGCACTCAACATCAATTCCCCCTGTGACCTCTCAACGTAATATTATAAAATAATCTTGGGAGAATCCCTTACGTCCATTGTCTCTATGGTCTACTACACCAGGTTCTCACGACCTTGTGTATATCGAATGATCATAGCGAATTGTTGCGGCCAAACTAAACCTTAAGAACTACTTGTCTAATAGCCTACAACATATCAGCTTGTCAGATAGATAATAACACCATCCTACAATACTAGGAATGGAAAACAAACAACATCTTAATAGGCAAGCTGGACCAAAGGGTCATAAACAACATGCATGTGAAACACTTCCAATTCATAGAAATTTACCCTAGTCACATTCAATTTACCTCTACTCAAGCATACAAGCATAACAGGAAAATAGTAAGGGTAAAATGGTAAATACGCAATACCCCATTCATGGGTATTGGTATATTTGCACATATAACTCAAGTAAATTCTACAGAAAGGAAAAAACCACCTACCTCTGTGCTGGGAGATATTTATATGTGAACCTCGAGCCTTGAATCGCCCAAGAAAACCATAGATCTACAAAACATATAAAATGTTCAATGGAGGACAATATGAGAAAGAGCAGGAATTAGGAAATGAAGCTCAAGCATAAGGAATAACTTACTATTTTGGTCCCAAAACAATCAACGAAGGTCAAATCAGAGAACAGATGGGGGCTCGAGGGCTCAGAGAAGAAACGCGGTTGTGCGGGATCTCTCAAACGAACCAGACCTAGAAGAAGGAGGTTCTGTCTATCAGACGTAACCCCAGTGCGTTTAATGAAAAAAGGGAAAGTACATGGCATGCAACTTTGAAGTACATGACATGTAATTTCCCTTACTGGACCCCTCATTAGGTAGTCTCAAGGTCACCACACATGGTCGTGTGCAAGACCACAACATGACCATCACACGACTACCCACAGTAACTGAGTACATGGTGTGTACTCATAAAGTACACAACGTACACTTCCAAAATTTCTAGAAACACCTCTTTTTCATAAAAACACCTGATAAAGGAAAATATACCTGATAAAGAAGATTCAGGTTCTTAAAAACTTCCCCCCTTAAAGAAATTCATCCCCAGATTTCCCTAGAAAGGCGACGTAGAAGAAGAAACTTCGAACAACTCTGGCCACTACAATCGTACATCAACCTCCCTCTCCCATGTCTCATCCTATACTACCCCTTGTTTCCATATAACTCATACCATAAGAATAGACTAGCATCAGAGAACCTTCGTACTTCGATCAACAATCAGGATAGGATGCTCCTTAAAAGTTGCATCCACCTCTAACTCGACTTCCTCGGGTTGAAAAGCATGAGACAGGTCTGAGAAGTAACATCGAAGTTGAGAAACATGAAAGACATCATGCATAGCCCGGTATCTCTGAGGTAACTTCAACTGATAGGCAGCCGGACCCACTGTATTCAACACCTTAAACGGACCAATGTACCTCAGTGAAAGATTACCCTGTCTCCTAATCATTATGTGTCCCAACCTCGGTGTGACCTGTAGAAAAACCTGATCCCCGACCACGAACTGCAGATGTCATCTCCGTTGATCATCATAAGACTTCTATCGGGACTATGTAGTAGCCATCCTCTTTTGAATTAACTCTATCTACTCAGTGGTCTCTTGGACAAGACGAGGTCCCAACATAGCTGCCTCTCCTGCCTCCAGCCAACATAAGGGTGATCGGCATGGCCTACCGTACAAAGCCTCATAAGGTGCCATCTGAATAGTTTCCTGAAAACTATTATAATAGGAAAACTACACAAGAGGTATGTGCTTCTCACAAGAACCTCCAAAATACAAGATTAATGCTTGAAGAATGTCCTCAAGCACCTGAATCATACACTGGGATTGGCCATTCTTCTGGGGGTGGTAAGCTATACTTAAAAGTACTTATGTACCCAAAGCCTTCTGAAGCCCCTTCCAGACCCGAGAAGTAAAAAATGTATCTCTGTCTAAAACAATGGAGTGTGGAAATCAATGTAGACGTACAATCTCTCGGATGTACAACCTTCCCATATCATCAACACTGAAGGTCTCATTGATCGGAAAGAAGTGAGGAACCTTCATGAGTCTGTCAATGACAACCCACACTTCATCATTCCCTCAGGGTGACCTCGGAAAACCTATCACGAAGTCCATCATGATTTCATTCCACTTCCACTAGGGATTGGGAAACTCTTTCAAAAAACCATGTTGGTCACTGATTCTCCACCGTCACCTACTGGTAGGTGGAACACCTCCTGACGAAACCAGAAAAATATTTCTTCATACCAAGCCACCAATATTGATTTTGTAGATCATGATACATCTTGGTGACTCCAGGATGAACTTCCCGACCTGAGGAATGAAAGTCTTGCATCAGTTACTCATGTATGTCTGCCGACACCCATACGTGCCCATGAAAAAGCAAGATCTCCTCCTCGCCTACGGTCCATCCAGGAATATGGTCCTCTCCTGACACACTCTCCCATAGTAATAGGCCTTCAGAATATGATATCTTCCTCATTTGAACTTGATCAAGAAGTGTATAGGTGAAAACTACATAATATAGAAACGTCTACCCTTGTCTATCATGTAAATCCAAATGCATCTCAGAGAACATAGCCATAAGCTTCCACTCACTACTGGACTCCTGAACTTCCTGTATCTGGGTCCTTCTTCTCAATGAATCATCCACTTCATTTCAGTTCCTAAGGATATAGTCAATATCGAAGTCAAAGGACTAATGGTACTCAAACAATCTTCGCTGTCTCAGATTCAGGTCACACAGAGTGAAGATGTACATCCGACTTTTGTGGTTGGTGAAATCCAAAAAATGCTCTCCCAGAAGATAATTTATCCAAAAGAATAAAACATGAACAATCTCAGATAACTTGAGATCGTGCGTTGGGTAGTTCCTCTCATGTGGCCTCAACTGTCAAGACCCATACACAATGACTCCTTCTCCCTGCATAAGCAAAGCTCCCAGCCGGATACCTGATGAATCATAGTACACCGTATAAATATTTCCTGACTCTGGTAATACTAGTATCGGTGCTGAATTCAACCTCCATTTCAGCTCCTGAAAGGCTGAATCACAAGATTCTGACCACAAGAACTTTTCACCCTTCTTAGTCAGACCTGTCAGTGGTGCTTATAAACATGAAAAGTCCTGTATGAAACGTCTATAGTATCTAGCCTGCCCTAGAAAACTCTGCACCTCAATGATATTCTTTGAATACTCCTAGGAAACTACTGCTCTCACTTTCTCTGGGTCTATAGATACTTTTGTCTTCAAGATAACATGACCCAAGAAGTGAATTTGATCCATCCAAAAGTGTCATTTTGAGATCTTAGCGTATAACTGATGCTCTCTCAGTGTACTCAGAACGATCTAAATATGTGTGGCATAGTCATGTCAAGTGTGATAACACACCAAGATATCATCCATGAAGACAACCATGAAATAATCCAAGTATGGATGGAACACTCGGTTCATCAGTGCCATGAAGACTACTGGTGCATTCTTTAGACCGAATGGAAAAACCACACACTCATATAGAACATACCTGCTCTGGAAGGCTATATGAGGTAAATCAGATGGTCTAACGTGAAAATGATGATAACCAGATCTCAAGTAAATTTTCGAGAACACCCAGACTCCTCAATGATAATCAAATAGATCTTCAATCCATGTTAAGGGATATAGGTTCTTGATCTTCAACTGGTTCAACTTCCGATAATCCAAAAAATGTCTGAGGGTACCGTCCAACTTTTTCAAAAATAGGACAGGTGAACTCCAAGGAGAAGTACTAGGTCAGATAAAACCCTTAGCCTGCAACTCCACCAACTTCTTCTTGAGTTCCTGTAACTCTGGTGTAACCATCCTATGAGGAACAATGGGCATCGGTGCTGCTCCTAGCAAATGATCAATGGAAAAGTATACCTCACGCTCCAGAGGAAAACCTGAAAAGTCCTCTAGAAAGACGTCTCTGAAATGATCCACCACTGGAGGAATGTCAATCTGTAAAGTCCCTTGGTCATCCAAATATAGACTAGAAATTTGGTCCGTAACTCCTCCCAACCCATGATGCTTGGGTCCTACTATGCTCTCCTGGACATCCCATTCGCCCTTATGAAGAAACGATCTACCTTCTGGTGATGTGAAAATCAACCTATGACGGTAGAAATCGATGACTGCGTAGTAGGGAACTAACCTGTCCATTCCGAGAATGACGTCATAAACTATCATCTCTAGGACATAGAGGTCCCATAAGAAGTGACACCCACCAACCTTAATAGGTCACTCCTTGCACTGACGTACACTAGTCGTTCCTATTCCCAGCGGAGTGTCTAACATCAAGATATCTATAGAATAAATGACATAGAGCCCAAGTATCTCCAAAACATAATCATATATAAAGCTATGGGAATCCCATGTATCGAAGAGAGATAAAGATAAAACTGAGGCAACTAGAATCATACCTCACAGAGTAGAGGGTCCGGGATCCTGCTTTTGCTGGGTCTGCTCCCCTGCAAAAGACTGACCTACACACCGGACCTGTGACCCTGTCTGAACACTCTGAGCTGATCCACCCTACTGTCGCCGTAATCCTAGAAAATTACTACCACTACCATGACCTCCACCTCAGCCTAAATGGCCAGAAGAAATCTATTTCTCTGATTGAGGAGTAACTGGTGCTATTCCTCCTAAACATGGAGTCATAGAGGAACCCCTGTCCCCTGTAACTGGTGAGAAGACCTGATAGAAACACTGAAGATGCCCCATCTTGTCGCAAGATCGGCACTCCACTGGGTCTCTTAGGAAGTGTGGTCTCGTATGCCCACTCTTCCCACATTGGTAGCACACCACCTGGCTACCTGAAGATGCATCTCGCCTACTTGGATATCCTCGTGAGGTCTCTCTGCGACACTTCCTGCTATCGACCGACAAGGGAAAAACCCTAGTTGTTGAACCGCCCAGGCTCACAGCTCTCGAATTCCACAAATTGCACTCCGTGATCAGCGCCTGTTTGACTATAGAAGTGATGAAAGTCAAATGGATGATGTTCACCTTGGAACATATGTCCTGTTTGAGACCATCCTCAAACTTCCTTGCTAGGAAAAACCCATATCCCCCTAGGTAGGGTGTAAAGCGCTGAATCTCAGTTAAGAGAGATGAACACTCCATAAGAAAAAGAGTACCCTACTCTAAAATAATGAACCCTCGGGCTCGATCGGCCCTCAAGGTCTCTAGATAGAAGTAATAATAGAAGATACGCTGGAACTACTCCCAAGACATATCTTTCTGATTTCCTACCTGTAAGATCACATCCCACCATCTCTTGGCGGAATCTCATATCATGTATGTAGCAAGATTGACCCTCCTCTCTAGAAGCGTCTTGAGATGCTCGAAGATCATCATCATGTCTTCTAGCCATGAATCTATAGCATGGGGTGCTCCTTCCCCTGAGAAAGTGGGAGGATGCTACTGCTGAAAGACCCACGTCAATTCTGCCATCGACGGGGTAGGAGGCGGTGCTTCTTGGAAGGTCTATATCATTCTTATAAATCCCTCCCTGAACTGTGCATCGGCACCAGTGTCAGGTATAACTGCTGGTGCCAAGACTGGCCCAATTGGATGATCTTCCGGCAGTCACTAATCATCCATATCTAGTGTCTGATCACCGCCTTGTAACTGGCGTACAACCGGAGAACATCTTGGTGGCATGACTCTGCAAGGTCGAACACACACATTAGATCAAGATTAATAGGCACTGAAACATAGATGTGTAATAAGGGAAAAGGAGAAATAAAACATTCATATTTTTAAAAACATGACTACATGGAGTGTATGTCACCTACACAACATGTCCCTTAAACCTTTCACTTGGCCATGTACTCCTACCACCACTGGTCATGTAACACCCCAAACACATGGCGTGTTGTCCTAACACATGGCGTGTACTTGAATTTTTCCCCTTCCCGAGTTCTCTTACATGGCTAAGCCACACAGTTTTCCTGGAAGAAGACTACACGGTATGTTCATGATAGACATGGCATGTAATAGATGAGCTTCTCTGACCCGTGTTGTTGGTGACACGGCCAGATACATGGCTCAGACTACACGGTGTGTTCCATCCATACACGGCATGTACTAGGATGATTTTTCTGACCCATGATGCTAGTGACATGGCTGGTTTACATTGGTTACAACACAGTGTGTACATAGGGTACACTGCGTGTTCTACCAAATATTTCCATACCCCGTGTCCCCACCCACACATTATGAGACACGGTTAGAGACTACACGCCATGTGCATACAGTACATGGTGTGTACTTAAGAAAAATAGTTTGTTCCCAAATAGAGGAACACATGGCATGTGTTTAACATTAAACACCATGTATTCTGGTTTTTTCTGTATAGTAAGCCTCAAAAACTACTACCGATCCCAGAAAAAAACCAAAACGAACATAGAAAGTGTAAAATTTTGATCTGTGAGGGCCTTGACTCCCGGCGAATCAAAACTTGGCATCTTAAACAAGTTAAAAACAAACATAACAGGCAATGATCTACCAAATTCAGCTCCATGAGGGCCCATAAGACCGCAAGAACCAAAGCTTGGTGTTCATTCAAAAAAAAACATTACACAAGCAATACCCTATCAAACAACATGTATTTTATCAAGGCATCTATCAAAACAACATGAACATTTAACACAACATCTGTCACAACAACATGCAATTGCTAATTCACCCTAAATGGCATGGAAATAATGCATGACATGTGATTTTATAGAAGGTGCCTATATGATGCATGAGATGGAATACCCTCATATGATCGGGATGCGACATGAATAAAACCTCAATAACATCAATGGCAACAACACGAAACATGTGAATCACTCAAGGTGAAATTAAATAAACTATAAAATTGAAAAAGCAGAAAAATTGTAGTAACGAGGTAAGTTTGATTTTCCCAATACACGAGTTAGCTACTCCTGGGAACAAATTGTTACCAAGTACATATTCCAACCTATCCCGGGATTTAGTCTCCAAACAGTAAGTCAAGAAGAAAGAATTCCTCTGATACCACTTTGTAATGTCCCGGTTCCAGAAGCCACCTAGAGGCGCCCCGTACCCAGTTAGTCACATGGCCTCAAGCGCATTTCCCCAAATGCCAGAGGCTACTGACTAGCAGTGAGGGCCTTGGGTCTGATAGTGGGGAAAGTATTCCCTCATTAGAAGAGTACAGAGTGGAAGTAAAACATATAATAATAGTGGAAGCAATAATAATACCATTCCACAATAAATAATGGAAGACTAAAAGAATAAACAAGAGAACATATATAAATGATGCATGATACATATGTCTAGGAAATCATCCAAACATGTCACAGTGCAGGAAATATAGTATTAATCCAAAGTGCAAAAGAAAAATTATAGATAGCTCTTCAGCATCGCAAGCCTCAACTTGGTCCCATGCTCTTTAGCTCCACAACAGTCAAGTACATGAAGTAGAAGGGTGGTTGCACTTATCCATACTAGAGACAATATAATCTGTTTGGGCCCAAAAGCATGACCCAAACAGGGTGTGACATGAACTCCTAGTAGGAAACCACCAAAAGATCTGTGCCTAATAGTCAGTGAGTATATAATAGGTAATAAGTAAAAGGAACAAAAAACAAGGAATTATTCAAAAGCAATCATTCCTGCAGTTCAATTTCATTCAATTTACATATCAAGAAAGCAGCGAATCCAAGAAGGTAACCCTATGGAATGTACACATATCCTATCCCTTCTGGTTCAACCAAATAGTACAAGAAACCCTCTGGGAAGCACACACAGTCTCACCCCTCTGGTTTAGCTAATGTATAGACTCTCTGTGGAAGCACTCACCATCAATTCCCTCTATAGTCTCGTATCAGTACTAATGACACTATTGGGAAGCGCTCGATGTCTATTCACCCTTTGGACCACATCTAGGAACTACAGACACTCTGAGGAAGCACTCAAAATCAATCCCCACTATGGTTTTTCAATGTAATATTATAAAAGACACTCTAGAGAAGCCCTTACATTCATCCTTCCTATGGTCTACTACACCAGGTTCTCCCAGACCTATGTTTGTCGAACGAGCATAGAGAAACATAGAATCCAATGTAATCCTTAAGAACTACTTGGTAACAGTCTACAATATATCAACATGTCAGATAGATAATCACACCATCCTACAATACTAGGCATGGAAAACAAAAATCAGCCTAACAGGCATGCTAGACCTAACGGTCATAAACAACTTTCATGGGAAACACTTCCAAAGCATAGAAATTTACCCTATTCACATTCAATTTACCTCTACTCAAGTATGCAAGAATAGAAAGAAATCAACTGGGGTAAAATGGCAAACATGCAATACCCTGTTCATCGGTATTGGGAGATTTTTTCATATAACTCAAGGACTTTCTACGGAATGTCAAAAACCACCTACCTCGGTTGTGGGATATCGTTATATGTGAACCTCGAGCCCTAAATCGTCCAAGAACACCATAGATCTAAAAATACATCTGAAACATTCAATGGAGGATAACTTGAGAATGAGGTGGAATCAAGAAATGAAGATCAAGCATAAGGAAGAGCTTATTGTTGTAGTCCCAATGCAATCGACGACGGTCGAATCAGAGAATATATGGGGGCTCGGGGGCTTGGAGAAGAAATGCAGCCATGCAGGAGCTCTCGGACAAACCAGACCTAGAAGAAGGAGGTATTGTCCATCAGACGTGACCCCGGTGCGATTAATGAAAAAACATACACAACATTTACTTTTGAAGTACACGACATGTACTTGCCCTTACTATCCCCCACATTAGGCGGTCTCCAGGTCCCCACACACTTTTGTGTCCAAGACCGCTACACATCCAGCACACGACTACCCACGGTAACCGAGTACATGACGTGTACCCATAAAGTACATGGCGTGTACTTCAAAAATTTCCAAAAACTCCTCTTTTTATTAAAAATACCAGGAAAAGGAAAACATACCTGAAATATAAGATCTTAGTTCTTACAATGTTGCTTTATCAGATTTTTTGACCTATGGTAATGTTTCTTCTTGTTTACTTCTAGATCCGTTGTGTGATATTATTTTGGGGGTCGTTCATTTATTGGTTGTGGTATGTAGGGTGTTTGTTCTTGAGTTAGGTGTCGATTACTCTTCTCTACATATATTTTTTATTAATCGAATAAATTCTAATATGTGTAGATTTGTTTTAGGGCCTCCATTATCATTGTTGAATCATTTCTTGTGGTGGGTTCCATTGTGGGTGTGTGTAAATCGAGTTTTGAGGTAGCTGGTTCTATCATTAGACTATGTTGGGGAATTCCATTAATTTTGTTTTTGATAAATTGTTTTATTAAATTAATGGTAATGATTTATTGATTTGTTTTTGTGTATGGAATTGAGTTTTTATAAAATACGGGTTTCAACTATTTTTGGTAAATGAAAAGGGTTTTCATAGCATTGTGAAATGGTTTTGTGAAATTTTTTTCAATGAATTAAATGATGAAATGATTTTAAAAATATAGTACATTATAATCCTTGGGTACTTAAGTGGAAGGTATAATAATAGGTCTAATCTAATGTTGGGGGGTTTTCTCATGGGGATTTACACTACTACTTTGGCCCAATATTCCAGGGACTTGTAAGACTTGTTGGGAGGTTAACTCGTTGGAGTGTTCTACTTCATTATAGAATCTATGCATATGTCTAGTGTCAAAATGTGTAAGCTATTTTCTATGTTTGTTATTAGTTTTTATCTATCATGATCTTGTGTGATACATAGCGGGATGTTACCTATGCTTCTTCTTTTTTAGACTATTTTATTTTACTCCCATCGATTTGATATGATATGTGATGGATTATTTATTTTTACAAGATATATCTAATGTGATATAGATATGAAATGATTTTAAATTTTTTACCTTCTTTACATGGAAATGTGGAAAAGGGGGAAATTAAATTGTTTTTTAATGATTTTGACATAAAAAATGTTAAACTATTATCATGCCTTTTTCATTTAAATTTGATTATGCTTGGATTATTACATAGAGAGTTGATATGGAAAACCTGTGTGAGACCATAATTAGCCTATTATCTCACACCCTAAATACCCCTTCGGATGTGCATAGAACTAGTTATGTATTTTGATGCACATAAAGGCAAGGAACTAGAGTGAGGTGTTTTTTTCAGTTAGTTGAGATGGTTAGTTGGTTGTTAGATGGGGGGAGTTTTCCCACACTATCACATGGTTAAGATGTGCTTTTTCTATTTTAGCAGTCCATTGTGGTTGTACTTGTACATATAGATTCTTTCTTCCCTTGGTTTTTTGGTTTCCACTGTTTTTTCTTAGCTATGGAATATATTTATATTTTCCAATATTCCCTCTATTATATATATGTTCCATGTAGTTTCTTTGGGTTGGATGAAATAATTCCATATGTTTTTTTGATGTCTGGGATCTAGTTTCTAGCTAGTGGGGATTGATAACTCCCTTTGAGTGTGTGGAATATCAGATCAGCTACTAGTTAGAGAGGTTATTCGAGTTGATTCATTATAGTTTGGTATCAAAGGTTCTATTTACTCAAGAGTCCCTTTCATGGGACATTTAGTAGAATGAAGATATAATTTTCGAGACTTGAGAGGTATATTACAGTGATTTTCAAGCCTGATATTGCTATGATGGGACTCAAGTTACCATGGGAAGTTTGGATTAGATTATCCTATTTTTGGTTCCTGATGATAATATTAGTTTTTTCTTATGGTTTTTATGGTTTGTACTATGTTTTTTTATATTTTATAATCGTTTATTTTGTTTTAGGGTGGAACAATATGCCTCTGATACATGTTTTGTGAGTTCCTTAGGAAGGTGCAGCTGAGGCTCTTTAATGGTTTCCTTTGATGGTTTTGAAAATTATTGTGGCTATTGCATGAGAAGCCTTTATTATTGAACAGAATATAACACAATCTTGGAATACATTTGTTGAGGTTTAATAAGAAGCTATAGGAGAAAGAGATCAATCACATGGGTTATTTCATGAGAAAACACTATCCAATAAAGGTAGAAATGACCCTTAAGAGGCATAGGAATGGATTGAAAATATTTATTAGTTCTTTTACTTCCTGGATACTCTTGAGTGTATCAAGGTAAAGTGTGAAGCATTTATACTTGAGGGTCCCAACAAGAATTGATGGGATTCCATGGTACAGGCGGATAGGAATGTGGTCTTGGAATGGAAGGGATTCAAGACTCTTTTCGTCTAGAAGTCTTTTCTAGAGTAATTAATGTTATATATATCTCTAATAATATTCTATTTTCAATAGGGAGATCATTCAATGTTGTTGTACAAAAATCAGTTTTCTGAGCTAGTTCATTTTTCACAAGTGGTTGTATAGAATGACCAGATAAAATGCCACAAGTACCTGTAGGGTTTGAAACTAGATATCTTAATATAGGTATTTATGATGATTATTTATACCCATGTAGAGATAGTTGATTGAGCTATGATGGAAGAAATTATTATGGAAGATAATGTTGGATATTCCTACCCTTCTCCTCCACCTAGTGGCAACTTTAGTGGTGTGTGAAGGGAAAACGAAAGTAGAGGAATCAACATAAGAGTGGTGGAGTTAGTTATCAGTAGTATGACTTTTTGGAACCTCTAGTTTTAGCTAGTGGTGAGCCTATAAATTTCAACCAGTGTGAAAAGGATGAACACACATGATTTTCTTGTCATTCACATGGAAATATGTGCAATAATTGTGGATGTTATGGTCATCTTAAACATTTCTATCAGGCTATGTCCACTTCTCGATATGGCCTGGGATTTTTGTCTTCAACAAATAATGAAGTATAGTCATATGCTTCAAAGACTACAGGGATCCATCCACATTCCTTAGGAGTGATGTACCTTCAAGCAATAGATGAGTTTCCTATGCAGGTATATGCATGTCTAGCAATAGTTAGAGGTATAATATTTATTGAATCTTCAGTAGAGATTGCTTTATTTGAAATTGGTTCTTCCCACTAATTTATATCTATCAATTTTTCTTTGATATGATTAAACATTCAATGGAACTCGTTATATTTTTTATGGAGTTAGAGGCACCTCTTTGGAATAGGAATGATTTGGTGTTTTGGTGACATTTCACATTATCGATAGAGGATGCAATGTTCATATGGGATTTTCTGGTTCTTGATCTGGATCTATATGATACCATCATTAGCATGTATTTTATTGTTACTCATCATGCTGATGTTGATTTTTATAATCAGTGTTTTATGTTTCTTTTGGATGATGGGAGATCATGGGTGTTTAAGGGATATTAGGATCCGAGGTATGGCCATGATGAACCTTCCCTCCCAAAGATCAGAAGTTTTGTGTCTGCTGTTGTAGCTGAGCCTGATGAAGTTTCTTTTTCTATTGTTCTTCCCTCCATTGTTCTAGATTTTCTTGATGTTTTCCTATAATATTTGTCTATCCTTACTTCATATAGGGAGGTATAGTTTATGAATGACATGGTTCTAGGGAGGTAGCTGATATTGATACCTTATGGATCAATTGGAGATCAAAGAACTATCAATTCAGTTGTACAATTTGGTAGAAAAGGGATTTGTTCTCTATAAAAGCTTTGGGATCCTTGGTGCTCTGTTACTAGAATAAATATGGGTCACTCTAATTGTGTTTGGACAATCAGAAGTTGGAATGGGAAGCAATTAAGAATAAGTATTCTTTGCCTCGTGTGGATGATTTTTTTGATCTGTTGAAGGGGGAAAAGTGGTTCTCAAATATTTATCTTAGGTCAGGTTATCATCAGCTCTGATTTTGTGAGTGTGATATATGAAATATGGATTTTAGGAGATTGTATAGACATTATTAGTATCTTGTAATAATGTTTGGTTTTAATAAAACTCTAGTAGTTTTTATGGCGTTGATGAATTAGATATTACATTTGTATCTTGACACTTTTGTGGTAGTTTTTTTAGATGATATTTTGTTTTATTTAAGATATGAGTGTGAGAATGAGCACTATCTGTGTTTGGTCTTGTAAATCTTGAGGATTCACCATTTTTATGGAAATATTTCAAAATTAAACTTCTAGATTTAGGAAGTTAAATCCTAAGTTCATGTGATTTCTAAGAATGGATTATCAGTTAGTTAGAAGAGGGTAATGGTTTTTTTTCATGGGAGGGTCCACAGAATGTATTTGAGATTTGGAGCTTCCTTGGTCTTATGGGATACTACCAATGGTTCGTTAAAGATTTCATAAATTTGGCACTAACATTGACTTCTCTTACCAAGAAATGGGTGAAATTCACAACGGAATCAAAATTTCATTATTCTTTCAATGACTGGATATGGATTCCAACATCCACTCATATTTTGATCTTACCTAATCCTGATAAAGGATATGTGGGTTTTTGTTACTGTTCAGGAACTAGTTTGGGTTTTTTGTTCATCCAGGATGATCATGTGGTAGCATATGAGTCTCATTATCTTCGACCCCATGTGAAGAATTACCCCACTCATGATTTAGATACTTCCTCAGTTATGCAAGGATATAAGTGATGGTGGAATTATATTTTTAGGGAAAGGTTCATAGTATTTTATGACCATAAGAGTTTGAGATATATATTTTCTCAGAAACACATAAATAATAGGAAAATGTGGGGGATGGAATAACTTTAGATGTTTTAATTCAATAATGACTACACCTCGGGGAAGGGGAAAGTCATTGAAGACACTCTTAAAAACAAAGTACCATCACAAGCTATTCAGGAGTTGATGGAAAGTGGAACCTTATGTGGATTTTTTCTTAGTTTCATCAAGATACTCAAGAGGTCGTTTCTGGAATGGTTATGACCAATGTTCAATTTTAATCATTCTAGTTGGGTATATTCTTCACAATAAGATGTAGGATTATGTGTTCATAAGAATTTGAGAAACCCTATATGGTCGAAATACCATTTCTAGTTGGTCTCTCTCTTCAAATGGTATTCTCAGTTTTGAAGATCCATTTTCATCCCATCATATATGAGACTCCTAGTTTTTTTGATTGTCATGGTCAATCATGGTAAATTCTTCCCAGCACTATGAAAATATATTATGACACGATACAGTGTTTCTGGTGGCCAGGTATGAAGCATGACATAGAAAATTATGTGTCTCACTATTACAAATTCCAATATATTAAGGAATATAATTTGAAGCCTTTTAGTTTTCTTCATCCTATTATTATGTTAGTTTTGAAATTGGATGAAGTATCCATATACTTTGTTGATGAATTAAAATGGTCTACCCAAGGGAGAAATGCAATATGGGTGGTGATTGATCATCTAACAATGGCTGCTCATTTTATTCCAATCAAGGACACCAAAAAGAATGAATATATGAGAGAGATATATGTGTATGAAATTATAAGTTTATATAGAGTTCCTTATGACCATGTTTCAGATAGATATCATAGGTGTACTTAGAGATACTAGAAGAGTCTTTAGGAGAAAATGAGAATATATGCCAGATTAAGTACAACTTATCATCCACAAATAGATGGTTAGATTGACATTTATATTAAGAGTTTATAGGATATCATTTATGCATGTGTCTTGGATTTTGGTGGATCTTGGGATATCCATCTAGGATTTATTGAGTTTTCTTAAGATAATAGATTTCAGTCATCAATCACAATGGATCCTTTTGAGGATTTTTATGGTCACCCATGCAGATCACCTATTTTTTTGGAAGAGGTGGGAAAGGATTCTTTGGTGGGACCAAGTTTGGTTCAAGATATGTATTTGAGGAGTCATTATATACATCGATATTTGGTTAAAACTCAGATTGGGAATAATTCTTATGTATACTCGAAACATATTCATTTGGAGTTTTTCATCAGTGATTGGGTTTTCTTGAATGTTTCTCCCCAGTCGGTCACTATCATCTTGGAAAATAGAAAAATGTGTATCTGTGATATGTGAGACCATTTGAGGCCACTCAGCATCTTGGGAAGGTTTCTTATAATTATAAATTATTGATTCAGTTGATAGAAATTCATGTTGTTTTCAACATATCACAGTTTAGAAAATATCACCAAGATCCCTATCATGTTCTGAGTTGGGAAGATATGGAGTTAGAGCCAAATGTTTCCACTATTGATAATCTAGTTGAGATTGCTGACTCTCATGTGAAATTCATTCATGGTAAGTTTATTATGCCGGTCAAGGTGTTATGGAGACAAAAATCATATTCTCAGAAGACTTGGTAGTGTGAGTCATTGATGGGGGAGTAGTGGCCCAAACTCTTTACCGGGCTTCATTATTCCATATGAATTCATGGGGGTAGAACGAATTATGGTGGGTAGTTTGTAACAAATTGTTACGACTTTCAGGTGTTCTTCCTCTACCTTATTTTTTCCTCTTGAATTGTGTGCACCTTGGGGTTCTCAATTATTTAAAAATTTTATGAGAAAAACGACCTAAATTTCTAGGATGCATGTTTTTTTTTCAATTAGTGAAGTCAAGGTACGAATTTTTTAACGGTTTTTTAGGGTCCTTCTTGAGTTAGAAGGACACCCAAAGTTTTTTTAGTTTTTATAAATGAATCTATAGTTTTTTAGTCTATAAGATAAATAAACACCACGTAATGGGAGTACATGACATGTACCATCTATAAGACTAATTCCATGAATCTAGTACACAACGTGAGTTTCGTACACATCGTGTAGAGATTTCCTGTCAAGTAATATTAAAAGATCAGTTTTAATTAAAAAGTCAATGAGTTTTTTTGGAGTATATGAGCCCTTGTGATTACAAATTTTGCAAATGTATTACACACCATTGAATTTTCTCTAGGGATTCATATATGTGATATGGTATTTCATTAATCTACAGGTCTTCTAATCTTGTCCTAGAAGGCTCCTCTTATGATTTTGGGAGTCTACTTTTAATCTCGATTGATTCTTTTGGTGATTTATCACAGTTGAAGTTGGTTTTCATCTATCCTGGTAGGTGATAATTTCTTCTACTTATTTTTCTTGTTTGTGGTATCTAATTTTAATTGTATTATCGAATTATTTGACCCATGGTGATGTTTCTTGTCATTTCCATCTAGATCCATTATGTGATCTTGTTATATGGGATGTTCCTTTGTTGGTTGTGGTGCGACAAGTGGTCATTCTTGAGGTAAGTGTCTTTTCATCTTATCTGTCAATCTATTTTTGTAAATTCAATAAATTCTATGATATATATATTGGTTCCATGAAATATATTGTAGTCGTTGAATCCTTTATTTTGGAAGGTTCTGTTATGGGCAATTGTGCCCCGAGTTTTGAGGTATACAGTTTTGTATCTAGCCTGTGTTGGTGAAATGCATTGATCATGTTTTTGATAAATTGATTTATTATATTTAATTCCATGATTGATTGATTATTTTTCAATTGTAACTAAGTTTTTATAAAAGATAGTTTTCCCCAGATTTTTTCTAAATGAAAAGGGGTTTCAAATAACTATGAAATTGTTTTGTGAAATGGTTTTAAAATCATGAAAATATTAAATGGTTGGATGAAATTTTTTCGGAAATAAATTACATGAGATTACTTTTATACCTAGGTGGAAGGTATATTAATAGGCCTCTTCCACTTTTTGGGGGTTTGATCATGGGGATTTCCAATAATCCCTTGGTCCGTTGTTTTAGGTACTTGTTAGATATATTGGGAGGTTCTGTTATGGGGGTCTTCCTCTTCTATTTATACTCAAGAATATGTTTAGTGGATTGATGTGTAAATTTTTTTAGGTTAGATTTTAGTGTCCCACACATCTTTATCTAGTGTGATCGTTGGAGTGATGTTACCTATGATTCTAATTTTGATTTGTACTATTTCTTATACTACCATGGATTTGATATGATTTGGGATTAATTATTTGTTTTGACATTATATATCTACTATGATATATGGATATAAAATTTTATGAAAATAATTTACCTAATTTACATGGAAATGTGGAAAAAGGGAAAGTTAAAATATTTTTATGATTTTGATATAAAAACTATTAAACTATTATCATGCATTGTTTTGTTTAAAGGTGAGAATTCTTGGTTTTTTGTACATAGAGTAGATATAGAAAACCTAGGTGATACCCTACTTATCCTGTTATCTCACACTCTTCTTACCCATCCAATTTTTCATAGACCATTTGATGACTTTGAATGTAGGGAAAGGAAACACACCATAGTAAGGTGGCTATGTTTTTTATCAGAAGTTATGTGTAGCTGCTACTGATATGGTTGTAGTTTTCCCATACTATCACATGGAGTTGACTTTTTTCTGTTCTAGTTATGATTTTTGGCTGGACATGTACTTGGATATTGTTTCATCTCTTGGGTTTTTTAATTTTCACTATTTAAATTTAGTTATAACATAAATTTAACTTTTTTTTTCTATTGTATGTATTCTATATATGTTCCATTTCATTCATTATGGGTTGGAAAAATTATTCCTTATATTTTTTGTTTGATTCCTGGGTTCTAGTCACTAGACTACGGTGATTGGGAATTCCTTTTGAGTATGTGGTGTATCAGGTCAAGTACCAGTTTGAGAGGGTATTCAAGTCAGTTTTTTATAACTTTTATTAAGTTATTATATCAGAATTCAACATTATCTATAATATTTATTTGTCTATTTAAATTTAAACTTTTCCAAGATCGATATTAACTCCCACCAGTCTTTAAAAAATATTTTATCAAATATATATTATTTGAATACCAACACGTTATGTGTTAAATAAAATGAATATTATCTTTCTTTATCGGATTTTCAATAAAGAAAATTCAAAAATCATACCTCATAGGAAATAATTATATATTATTTAATCTGCATCTAGAACAAAAATTTGAAAGAAAAAGTTAAAATATGAATAATTTTAATAAATATGTAGGTAAATTATTTTTATTATGATCTTATTAAAAATTATAAATACTTTCATCCACATCTTATTTTAAATACAATATTAAAGACTATATTATGTAAAGAACCTTTTGTGTTAAACAAGTTTTTATTTAATTCACCATGGAAACAACTTATATTTTTTACATAATGAACATAATGTGTCTTTTTTAATTAAAAAATGTTATAGACATCCCATGATATCTTAATTCATAATCCTCATAGTTGAAGTCATTCATGTATTTCCTTCATACAATGTATATATTTTTTTCATTGTTCAAATAAGAGCTTCAAGTAAAATTTATCGATTCCTCTTTACTTCAAAGTCTTTTTACCTATGCACACTAATGTAATGTAAAACAAGGATCATATAACCATAAATAAAAAATAGAGTATCAAATTTCTATAATATAAATCCCTAAAGTGGGATTTACAAAAATTTTGTTAATTTTTTTTAAATACTATACATAATTATGTTTGTAATGTATAACGTCACTAAAATGGAATCATTTTCCCGCTGTAGTGACACAAAAATTTGATTTTAAAGAAGTGGATGAATTTTTGGACTCTTTAAACACTTTATTATTCCACTTATGGTCAATAGAACTACCTTTACTCATATGTTCAAGCATAAGGTATATTGGTTCAGAACATTACATTCCCTACCCATTAACCCTCAACATATTTTGGAGATCATGTAAAATTTTATAACTTATTCATGTTATAATTAACAAATAATGGATGAAAACTATCCATGAATGAATTCATGATGATGTTTGTAGTTATATATAGCATGATCAGTGACATTAATCTTTTTATATCAATTACAAACCTATTCATATTGAGAAAATGAGAAGAAATGGAATTCAGCTAAGTCATATTACACTAAAACAACACCTTTTAAACCTTATGATTCTCAATATTTATTATTCCTGACATATAATTTTTTGTTTATCTATTATCCTATACCAATCCATGTTTTCATATTTTTTTTCAAAACAACACTTCCATGAAAAAAACCAAATTTTAGAGATACCTAGAGAATATTTATTATGTTTACTTTAAGAATATTTCTTCACTTTATTGGATTAATTAATGAGTGAAATTTCAATATGTGGTTTCTTTAATACATAAAAATTTTCCCCTTAATATAGAATAGTTATCATGTTATGATACCAACTGTGAAAATTACTACTATATAGTATTATCATTCTAAAATTGATCTTGAAGATAAGTTTAATATTTTTTCTATTTCTATTTTAATATATAATATAATCATTTCGCAAATGAGGATATTTTTTAAAAATATTTAATAAGTAACATAATTGAATATAATACCACAAAAATAATGTCTCAATTTATATTATATTTATCATTAGTTTATGATAAAAATTTCACTAATCTTTGAGTTAGTTTTAACTAGTCCTTCATCAATTATATATTTAGGAATAGAATCATGCAAGTTATACCATATATAAATACTTTATAGTTGTGTTGAAAAAACCATTCCCAATCCATCTTATTGATATTCTCAATACCATTACTCTAGGCACATAATAATATGTGTGCCACAAATTCAAGTACATCTTAAAGATTACTATCATATATTTTATTATAATTACAGTCCTTTTTGGAATTCCTCTCAAATAATAACTAATTTTCGGAATAAATAATATGTAATATAATCTACGGGTACCTAACATTGTTATTACCCACCCATACTAGCTTAAAGGGGTCTTGATAAGTGATCACTTGGAATGAATCTAACACTTGATATTTTGAGTTGTCTTAAAATGATATCACTGTTACATTCTATATAAATTCCGTATCATTCACTCCCTATAAATATGTATTCTTTTATTTGATTTAATTTTTACAATTATATCAATAAAAAAATTTATCATGGTCCAATCATGTTAAAATTTGAAAATTTATACAGTAAATGATATGTATAATGAGTGAATAGTAAAAACATAATTATAATTTTTAACATAAATGTATACACATAATATAAAAATAGTACCTGGAAACCATTCATTTACAAGAATAATATCATAAGAAACTCATATCCTATTCTAGAGATCATATATTATAGGGCAACAAACCATCCATTCATGAAAGTATGACTCTATTTTTTTCAATTAAAATTACTTTGTTTAATATTGGTAAACATGTAAAATTGACTAAGGTAGGTCTTTAGAGCCTTTGGGGATTATTTAGAGCCTAGTGTTTTGAGAACTGGGAAAAAGTGTAGGCCACATGGTTACCATTTAGTTTGTTCTAACTGTGTAGGGTAACCGTGAATAAATCCTTTGAAGAAGAAGGGCACATATTCTATGTCTACAACAATTCATCCTGATATGCAGAATTGTGTGAGATTTCATATATCTTGGATAGATATATTTTAATGGTTTGAGCACTGTTAGGGAAACCATACACCCTAACCATGCGTGCCTCCTCCTTTAATATTGAGGGTAGCATGCTTTTACCACGGTTTGGCCAAGCCATGTGGACAAACCATGAACCACTGTTTTTAAGGATGCAATTTATAAAATAGCATTAATGAACCTAAAAGATAAATCCTCTCTTTCCCTTTTCATTTCTAGTGTAGGAGAACCCCTTTTTCTCTTCTGAAGGCTTTTCCTCCTCCTCTCTTAGGTATTTTGATATCGTTTTAATCTAAACTCCAAATCAAATTTCATCAGTCACTTTGGATACACATTATTATGAAATGGAATCATATTCCTTATTTTATATGTTTTATTTTTATCTGTTGCACTATTTTTTGCAAGCTAATTTTCCCTATTCTTAGGGTACTGAAGAGTTCTGTTTTCTTCCAAATTTCATCAACATTGAATCCAAAATTGGATGAGGACTGATCTATGACCCTAACGTAGGTGGTCTTGATTTTTTTAAAAGATTTTTGTTTCCATAGTCACATTTTTGTTACACATACAATCTTTTGTCATGCGTTGACTATAAATGAGTCCATTGATTCCAAATAAATGTTTCAAAAAATTTTACACTCACGAGGATCATTGTTTAGTAGTTAGAGGATTTTTACCTCGATCATAGACACCCCTTGGGTGTGTTTTATTTAATTTCCCCTCCATATTTAATTGATTTAATGACATAATCTCCTATTAAGTAATTTTCTTGAATCATAAATGAAACATCATTGTAGGTATTTGCCTAATACAAAATGGATCCTTCAAAGTGCTTCATCCAACCATGAAATTTATCTACTGAGTATTGATTCATTAAATCACTTTTAATAAATTAAATGGATCACTTTATAATGGTTAGATTACATAAATGAATTAAATTTTTTAAATGAACTGGATTATAAAGGATGGAAAGGCCACAATAATCATTTTACACTTCATTAAATACTTTATATTATATCAAATGTGGTGATTTGGTTATGTTGGGATTAATGAGTATGATTCTTATGATGTGAAGAATCAAGTTACATACATAATAATTATTATTACAGTTATATTTTCCATCGAATGATGGTTAAATGAATTATTGGGAATTATGTTTCACCCTCCCACACATCGAGTGTTGAGCATGATGTCTCATGCCATTGACACTGTTTGGATGGTGGGAAAGACGCACCACATCCCATTCTTTAGGTGATGAAATGATGAATCACCCACCATATCAAGTGATGATCAAGAAATATTATATTTATCATGAGATGTATTTATTGTACCCTTTTTGAGTTTATAGGCTCATTTAGTCTGGTTATGGATGATTGAGTTATGCCCCGGTCTAGCAAACACCTAGTACTCTATGTATAAAGCTACTTACATCCACACATATATAGAACATATAGGTGGATGTAGTATATAAATTTACTATATATATAAATAAATTTTGTTATTATATATATAGTTACTGATGTGACTATCATTGCATCATGAGCTGATGTAGGTAGAGCTGCCAGGTCTCCAATTGGAACCCGAGTAGACTGGTGATTTTTATCCTTAATTGTTTATTATTCTTTTACATGTAGACTAATTAGATATGTACACTTCTTAGATTACATCTAGATAATTTTGGTGGTGGCCTAATAGGATTTTATTCCACACCCTAATCAGGCTTCCATGGATCCTGAGTAGATTACATGTCTGCTTGTATGGACAAGGAAAACATCCCTGTTATGAATTATTGATATTCATTACATATAGTTGGTTCATGGGAGTAGAGGACAAACAATATACTTGAGATTATAGTGTAATATTTTTTTATTATAATTTTCTTTTTGTGTAGTATCTTTAAAATTCCTAATCCACGTACCCCTTTTGTAGATTAGAATTTCATGACATCATGATGTATGTGATGATGCCTTGTGGATTTTGATATTACTAATAAGTTGCTTAGTAATTTATGTCTCCATAGTTTATTATTATATATGTTCTATGTGCTTCTGCTACAATAGGTTACTAGGGAAATGTGATAGAGTCTGTTTATATTACACTTCTATTATCTATTATTTATTATATCCACTATACCAATCTAATATGATGGTATAGTCTCCTCACTGTACAACCTTTACACCCTCACTTCTATTCAGTAGCCTCTGGCATACATGGTGGCACTCTTGAGGCCATGTGACCCACCAACTCAGGGAATGGTTTAAGTAGACCCCAATTTGGGATGTCACAAAGTTGTATCAGGGGTAATTATTACTTTTCCTTACTATTTAGGAATTAGATATGAGTCTAGGTGTTAAATGGATTCAGTAATGAGCTTGTTCCTGGGCATAGATAACTCACATATAGGTAAAACCCAAATTACCTAGGATGGGCATTTACAGTTATACATTTTGGATGATATGGTTTATACGACATCACTATTGGATGACACACAGTATTTGTGAAGCTACTACTATTGTTATTATGTCAATGAAATTTCTTTTATTTAGTCTATAACGACCCTAATTTTTCTTACATTATTATTATTATATGATTTTAAAGATACACAATATAATAAATTTAGAAAACTAGGATCCAAAGGTTTAGTGCCTTAAGATAATTATGACCATTCATAACTTTTACATAATAAAACATAAGAATTATTTAATTCCTTCTACCCTATATTCTTAGTATAACTCATGTTATCTTTAGTATAAGTAATCACTCTAGGATATAAATTAATGAAACTGGTAAGCTAAAATCTTAGTAAGAGGATAGATAAGAACATGAAAAAATATGGAATGGGGTGATCATAATAATCATCCTCATAACATAATCATAGGATCATCATCATAATAATTAAAGGAGGCATTAGAGAAAGTCATGGAGTGTGGGAATTCATAAAAATGTAACATCATGCCTTAGTGGTCTTATACCACACATAGTGGTGAACAAAGATAGAATCATGTTCACACATAAAATATTTGCATTATTATAACATCATCATTTTGAACACAGATAAGATCATTTACATGAATATTTAATATTATCTAATGATATATATCACATTAACTAATGAATTTTAGTGATATATGACTCCGGGTTCTCCCTTCACATCATACCATTTACATAATCATGCTTGCCACATAGACCGTATAACAATATTTGTTATAATATAACCAATGGAAAGGAAATGGGTTTCATGAGAATTTAATAAAGACTAATTTCAGGAATAATAAATTATGTTCCAAAAATAAAAAAGTAAAAACATAAATGGTATAAGAATCATAAATCTTGCATGAAGAGAAAACAGTCTCAATAGAAGTAAAATATGTGTTTTTAGAAAGCAGAGTTATTTTGGAAAAATATTTTCATTTGTCACAAAATTAGGAAGGAATCATGTATATCCTAAAAAATAAAAGGTATAAAAGAAATTATATTTTATAAATATAAAAAGAACATCCACACTAGAATTTGTTATAAAATAAGAATAACCAAAAGAAAGGAAATTGGGTTTGACAATCCCCTTACATTATGTCCGAATGATTTATTCAATTTAGTATCATGTAAAATAATATTAGATTAATTAATTAATAATTAAATAACCTTTTATACAAGAATTTTATTCATTATAATGTTATTAAGTTCTTATGTGGCCATTTTTATGAGTTATAAGGTTCAATTTCATCATCCTGAAAGTGTTCATTTTCATGGTTCTCATGATCTGCCTGCTTGTATAAATTTATAAAAATTCATGTAAAATGGGGATAATTATCAAGAATCGAGATTATAAGTTATTAATTAAATTAAATATGATTAAAATACTTATATATAATTTTTTTATATGGTATGAGGATAAATCATGAGATAAATAGTTAATGAAAATGATTTAATTTATTTGGAAGATTTTACGATCATCAAAAACTCATATAATTTAATTTAAAATCACACATATATATTTAATCCCGAACATTAAATAATCTATAATATATATAATAAAATATTATTTAACCATAATAATGGTTTTATGACCAGACTTGAAGGATGTAAAATAAAAATAAAATGAATCATTCCCGATGGTTGTAAATCGACACATCACAGATGATATTCTCATTTTTAGAAAAAAAAAAGAGAGGATAAGAGGGTCGATGATGTTTTAGTCCATTAAATTAATAAAATTAGAATATATTTCAGATACTGGAGTTATCATTCAACTAGGATAATGGTATATTAGGAGATTAGAATAAAAGAAAATAAAATGAAATGAAATTAAAATAAATTGAAATAGGGATTTACCTCTTTAATTTTCCTCCTTGAGAACCTCCTTAGGGAAATTGTTTTTTGGAATTCTGTTGAGACTAATATCTATTGTATGCGGGGGAGTGGATTAGAAATAGTATAGGGCAGAAATTTGACAAGATTCAAGTCTAGGAAGGTGTGAGGAGAAGAGGTGGTGAGGGGTGGTATTTATAGGGGATGAGAGGGGTGTTTTATGATTTTTTTATTCCTTAGTATATTTTTTTCCCCAAGAATATGAATAGTTTAAAACATATCACTAAAAATATTAAAATAATTTTGGATAGTTAGTGATTTTCGGTTTACATCAGGAATACACCATCTATGACTCAATAATTTATGAATTTGAAATATACCATAAATTATCATGTTTCAATATTCAAATAAAATTCAACTATTTTAGAAAAATACCAAACAATTCACCCTAACCATTTATTGAATTATATAATTCAAAAAAATCAGTTTTAATAAAATAATTTTCTAGATAATATAAATTTAATTTTTAATTAAAATCATCTTTTACTTGGAAAATACGAATTTTAAAATTATAAATGATTTTCTAATACTTTCTGGACTTAATTAAGGTCTTATAAAATTATCTTATAAGAAAATGAAAATAAAATAATTATTTATGAATACATTTTTTGAAAATAAATTATCTTTTAAATAATTATATTAATTATAAAATTTAGTTACATATATATAACTTACAAAAACAAAAACACTTAATTTATCATTTTTAAAAAGTTTATTAGCTTATACCATGAAACAAATATATTATATTTTAATTCATAAGATACCTAAATGTTATTTATATTTTCATAAGTGAGGTTAATATTCTATTTTCTAGATTAAAATTCTTAATGGTTACATCACCATTCCAAAGGTTAAGTTACTATTCTATTGGCATAGGTTCCTTAACTTCTAGATTTACATCATATTCCATTCATTAGTATTTTATACTCTTTTATTGTGTTATCTATGTGATTTTATGTGATTTATAATATATGTCACAATCATCAGAATGGATTTTACATTGATAAAATTATCGGTTTTTACATTCTTCCACCCTTATGAAATTTTACCCACAAAATTTATTTTTACAAAAATAGGTGAGGGTATTTTTCCTTCATCACATCCTCCATTTCCTGTGTTTTCTCTTCGTACTTATGGTTTCATAATAGTACTTTGACCAGGTGAGTAGTATTTCTGTGTAGAACTTTATCTGCACAGTCCAAGATCCTCAGGGAATACTCCTCATAAGAAAGATCACATTCCAATTGTACCACCTTTAGATTCAATACGTGTGAAGGATCTGGTATGTACATCCTCAAGAGGGATACATGGAATACATTGTGTACTTGAGACATGGTTGTTAGAAGTGTTGGTCTATAAGACACATCTTTGAAATGATAAATAATATCAAAGGGGATGATGTAACTAGGACTTAACTTTCCTTCAAACAAAAATCTCATGATCCTCTTCCATTAAGATATATAGAGTAATTCCATGTCTCCAAAATTTTCACTCTAGGTCTCACTGATGATTGTCTACATAGCTCTTTTTTTCATATTTGGGATTACTTGATGTGATGCTGAATGGTTTTAAACTTTTCTAACACTTCATCACCCATTTTAGTTCCCAGAAGCTTACATTCATTGACTTCATCCCATCAGGAAATAGATATGCATCTTTTCGCATAAAGGGATTCATATGGATTGAATTAGATTCCCAAGTTGAAATGGTCATTATTAGATAACTCATCCAGAGTTAGATATTGGTCCCATCTTCAATAAATTTACATAGAATAAGATCCTAAGGTGTATTAAAATTTCTGAATAGTTTGTTCAGATCTTCCATCAGTTTGATGATGATAGGTCGTGCTGAATATCAACTCAATTTTTAGAGCATGTTGGATGATTTTCTATATCTTTGAGGTCAATCTCAAATCTCAATCAGATACAATTGAGAGTGATACTCCATGAAGCCTTACCACTACTTTAATGTATATATGTGAATGTCGATCTAGTGATAGGTCCTCTCAAATTGTGATAAGTGAGTTATCTTTTTCAGATGATCCATGACAACCAATATAGCATTATTTTCTCTGGATGTATTCGTAAGTCTGATGACAAAGTACATAGTGATGTCTTCCGATTTACATGTTGGTATGGGTAATGGTTGAAACATTATCATAGAATTTTTCCTTTTATCCTTCACAATATTAAATACTAGGAACACTAATGTATACTCAGCAATTTCCTTCTTTATATTGTCTCACCAATAGTTTTCTAGGAGATCTGGATACATCGTTGTGCTCCCTAGATGAATAGAGAAGTTTGAGCTATGCATGAAATTAAAAATATCTTTCTATATCTTTGGATTAGTTGGTACACATATTCATGACCAAAATCTCATGAGTCCTTACTCATCTACCTTTAAAAATTTGGATTTCCCATTTTTAATAGATTCTAACTTGTTTTTGAATTTCTATACCATTTCATTGAGAATCTATTATTTTCACCATGAGGGTTGGATGATAAATAATTTTGGAAAGGATTGATGTTTTTACTTCCTTAATGATTCCCAAGTCCAACCTTTGTAGGTCTAAGAAGATTGGATCCTTCTAAATTCTCATCATTGATAAATATGTCAGATACATTCTACATAGACCATCTTCCACATTATTTACTTTACCAAGATGGTAGAGGATTGAGTAGTCATAATACATGATGAGATATAAACATCTTCACTAGAACATGTTAATCTTCTTTTGTGTTAATATATATTTGAGGCTATTATGATCAATATATATCTCAATCTCCTCCCCATATATATAATGACTCTATAATTTCAATAATAAAATAACAATCGCCAACTCTAGATCCGACATATTATAAGTTTTCTCATGATTTTTCAACTTCCTTGAGGCATATGCAATCAATATATCATTTTCTACCACTACACATCCTATGCCCTAATTTAAAGAATTGATTTATACCATTAAGTGTTCCCCACTTGTCGTAAGTGTGAAAACTGATGTTGTGATTATCCTCTTTTCTAACTGTTTGAAGTAGTATTAAAATTTGATAGTCTAGCAAATCATTCTCACTACCGAGTCTTTTTGGGTAGTGGTTTTAAAAATTATGAGAATATTTTCACAAATCATCGGTAATACCCATCTAGAATAAGTAAACTACTAATCTATATTGCAGATGTTTTCTTGGGCCATTCTTTGATTTCATTTTTCATGGAAGGTCCACAGATATTTCTTTATTGGTGGTACCATTCCCCAAGAAAGATACTTCCTAAATCCAAAACTCACATTTACTACAATTTTCCTAATGTTTCTCCCTTAAAAAAGTCTTTAGAACAATATTCAAATGCTCTTAATGTTCCCCCTTTTCACTTGGAGCATATAAGAACATTTTCAATAAATACTACCAACAATTTTCCATGGTGATCTCTAGAGACTATATTCATTAAGTCCATGAATATCATTGGATAATTATTGATTCCTAAAGGAATCATTATGAACTCATAGTGTCCATACCTTGTTTGAAGGGTAGTCTTGGGAATATCATCTTTCCTCTCCTATAATTAGTGATATCCTAACTGAAGGTCCACCTTAGAGAAATAGTTGGCCCTAAATAGTTGATCAAACAAGTCATCTATCAAGGTTAGGGGATACTTGTACTATATAATTTTTTTTTGGAAAACACTATAATCAATACAAAGGCACATTTATCTATAATTCTTCATTATGACGAGGACTGGTGCACTCCATGGTGAGGTAATCAGGCATCTAAAACATTGTTCAGATTCTCTTGTAACTGTTTCTTCAGTTCATCCAAATCCTTAGTGGCAATTCTATAATGAGTCTTTGATATTGGAAGATATCCAGGAATAAGTTCAATTGATAATTCAAACTATTAGAGAGTAAAAAGACCAAACAATTATTTAAGGAACACATTACTATATTCCATTGAAATGGGAATGTCTTCGGTCATGAATCTATCAATTGTCTCAATCATTTGAGCTAGATATTCTTTCCCATAAGTTAATAATATCCACACTTGAGATGATGATTCTAATGGAGATTCATCCTCATTCTTACACTTATATTTAATTGGAGGATTATATGGTATGTTAAGTGTTATCTCCATTTCCTGATAGTTAATGTTGGATTTGTAAAAAGATTTCCAATCCAAGCCCAATATAGCATAAAATTCCACCAAAGGAAGTAATAAAATATTTTATAGGAGGTTAAGTCTACAAAAAGTGACCAGGGAGGATTTATATAATTTAAATGAAATAATTTCCTCAGTTTATACTCTCAAAGATAACTCAATATCTATATTTTGATGTGGTGTTTTAATTTCCCTACTAAAATTGGAAGATATTAAATAATGCATAGAACCAGACTCAAATAGTACATTTTCTATTCTTGAATGAATAAACAATTTACCGGTCAACACATCATTGTTGGGATCCACCTACAAAGTAGGGATTCCATATACATTCCCTTTATCCTTTGGCATTAGTGGATACTGAGGATTATTATCCTTGAGGACACAAGGTTTAGTTCTTTGGCTTGAATAGTTCCCTTGCTCCCTATGGTAGAATCAATGAACCATATGTGGTTATCTCCTTTCCTCTAATACATTGTACAACCTCTTCATGTCTTCTTAGAATTCTTGAGCTTGGTGGCCGTCTCTACAAAACATGAAGAATTTCCCCACCCCTTTAAGGTAATTATAAGGATTCTTCTTCCCAAATTTTTGACATGTGATTGGTTGAGTTTTCATTCCAACTTTTTTTAGATCCCCAAACAAGAAACCCAAAATTTCATTTCTTATCTCTATAACTACATGCCCTTTATCCAAACTCCATCCCCACTTTGAGACAATATCGAACAACTTCTTCAACACTCCAAATGTCATGAATTTATAGATCCTTTAGAAGGTGTGGCTTTATACCACTAAAGAATCTATCTATTTTTCTATCATTATTGATAACAAAACCCATGTAATTCCTTGAAATACTTGTGAAATTTTATTTGTATGATTTGAATGTTTCACATTCCATTTTCTTCAGCTTTATAATTTCTCTCTCCATCTTCATATGAAGAGTTCGAGGGAAATAATTGTTAAGAAATATTTTATTAAAGTATTCTCACTCCATCTCTTCAATTTCATCCTTATTCTTGATTTTGATAATCAAATCACATTGTTGATCAGTTTATCTATATAAATAATAAATGTCCATAGTCACCTTCTCCATCTTAGAACAATGAAGCATATAAAATATCTTCTCTATTGAGTTAACACACTATTCCACGACTAGTGAATCATTAGATCCAATAAATTTCAATAGTCGTTGCAACATAAAATACTCAAAAACCAATTTATCCCCCTTAGGTGAATGAGGAAATTCCACATTATTCATGTTATTGTCAATATCCTAAGACATATGGGTAATATTTTTTATGAAAATTTGAACTCCATCTCACAAGGAATTGGTGATGTCATTTGGGCAATCACTGCATTGTCCCTCACATTGATTGGTGGCATGGTTTCTCTTAGTTCCCACTATTTTCTAAAATAGAAAAGGTTTGAACAAAAAATAAATCAACAAGTCATGAATACATAATTTATTCCATTGTGTAATTAATACTAAAGGCATATCTTTTGGGATCCCTATGTATATAAGTTTTCTAAAAAAAACTTATTAGATGCTTATATATACTTAGTATCATACTATGGGATTTTGAATAATGTTATCATATCCTTATTCCCAAATTAAACAAAACATTCAATGATAAAAACTGTACTGACCCTCATTTTTCATACATTACTATTATTTAATTTTAAAGATGAATAATATAATAGAGTTACAAAACCAGGATCCAAATGATTATTGTCTTGGGGAAATTAGAACCATTCACAACTTTAACATAATAAAACATAAAAATTATTTAATTCCTTATTCTCTATATTCATAGTGGCCCTCATTTTCTCCTTAGTATAAGTAATTACCTGAGAATATACATCAAATAAAAGCGTGAGATAGAATCCTAGTAAGATAATAGATAAGAACATGAGTCAATATAACATGGGGTGAGCATAGTAATCATCATCATAACATAATCATAGTATCATCATCATAATCATGAGTGGAATCATTATATGAAATCATGGAATTTAGAAATGCATCAAAATGAAATATATTGTCTTAGTGGTAAAATACCATACATTTTATGAAAAAATATAACATCAAGTTCATGCATAAAATTTGTGAATAATCATAACATCATCATTGTGAAAAAATATAGAATCATGTTCATGAATATTTCACATTATATAATGATATACATCACATTACCTAATTAATTGGAGTGCTATGTAATTCTAGGCGCACCAGTCACATCATAACATTTACATAATCATGCATTCCACATAGAACGTATAACAATATTAGTCATAAAATAACCCAAGGAAAGGAAATTGGTTTCATGAGAATTTCATAAATCATATATTCATGAATAAAATTTGGTGATCCAAAATAAAAATGGAATAACATAATTGGTATAAGAATAATCAATCTTGAGTGAAGAAGGAACAATCTCAAGAGAAGTAAAAGACATGTTTTTAGAAAGAAGAGTTATTTTGAAAAAATATTTTCATTTTTCACAAAAGAATTATAGAAATAATATATATCCTAGAAAGGAAAAAGAAAAACAATGAAATATTATTTTAGGATTATTAAAATAAAATCCACAAAGAAATATTTCATGAAAGAGGAATAACCCAACGGATGAAAATTTGTTTTGAGAATACAGTTACCTTATGTTTGAATGATTTCTTCACATTAATATCCAAGATAATAATATTAGATTAATTAATTAATAAATACATAACCTATTTTATATATATTTTATTCATTATAATTTAATTATGTTCTTTTATGGCCATTTTTATATGTTATAGGTCTAAATTTTATCGTTCCTAGAGTGTTTGTTTTTATAGTTTTCATGATTAGTTTGCTTGTATACATGTATGGAAGTTCATGTAAAATGAGGATAATTTTCCAGAATTGGAATTATATGTTATTAATTAAATTAAATAATATTAAATGAACATATATATAATTTTTTTATATTCTATGAGGATGAATCATTAAGTAAATATTTAATGAAAATTATTTAATTTATTTAGTAGATTTTACGACCATCACAAACTCATATAATTTAATTGAAAATCATGTCTATATATTGCATTCAGAACATTAACTAACTTACAATAGGCCTAATAAAATATTATTTA
The DNA here is from genome assembly GCA_963277665.1 of Viscum album. NCBI lineage: Eukaryota > Viridiplantae > Streptophyta > Magnoliopsida > Santalales > Viscaceae > Viscum > Viscum album. The sequence continues at coordinate 671,415,907 of OY728127.1, forward strand.
ACCATAATAATGGTTTTATTTCTTGACAAGAAGTTAGTAAAAAAAATAAAAATGCATCTTCCACGATGGTGGTAAATCCTCACATCACGGACGATGTTCTCATTTTTAGAATAAAAGGAAGAGGAGAAGAGGGTTTATGATAAATTATTCAACTAATATAATAAAATTAATTTATAATTAATATACAGGAGTTATCATGTATCTTGGATAATTGTAGAATAGGGTATAATAAGAAAATAAAATCAATTGAAATGAAATTTAAGGAAAATGAAAAGTGTTTTACTACTTGAATTCTTTTCCATGAGAACATATTTAGGGAAATTGGTTTTCGTATTTATTTTGAGACCAAAGGATCCTACATGTGGGAAATTGGATTGGGAAGAATATTTGGTAGAAATATGGACAAGATTTATGGCTTGTATGGTGTGAGGAGAATAGGTGGTGAGGGGTGGAATTTATAGGGGAGGAGATGTGTTTTTTTAATATTTTATTGATTAGATTATTATTCGTTGCCCAAGAAAATTAATATTTTGAACCTTATCACTAAATATATTAAAAGAATTATTGATATTTTGAGAATTTGGCCTTACATTACCCATACATAATATATGACTCAATAATTTATGAAATTGTTAAATACTGTAAATTACAATATTTCAATATTAAAAAAAATTCTACTATTTTATAAAAATACAAAAAATTCAACCTAACCATTTTTCAACATGTAGAATTAAAAAATTATCTCCATTTTATGAATTTTTTTTTCTAAATATGATAATTTTAATTTTTAATTATAACCACCAATTACTTGGAAAATACCAATTCTAAAATTATAACTGATTTTATAATACATAGAAAAATTAATTAAGGTCTTATAAAATTAAATTATAATCATAATATAAAAAAATTGTAATTTTTGAAATCATTTTATAAAAAAATTTCTTTTAAATCATTATTTTAATTGTAAAATTTTACTTAATGATTTATAACTTAAAAAAATACCAACACATAATTTTTTATTTTTAAAATGTTTATTTATATATATCATGAAATAAATATATCATATATTATTTCATAAGATACCTAAATTTAATTTTTAATTTTATATATTTGGTGTATATTATATTTTCTAGAATAATTTTTTAATGGTCACATCATTATGTTACAATTCTATTGGCATAGGTTCCTGAAATTCTAGAAGTACCATCTTATTTCATTGATTCATAATTTTTATTGTTTTATTGTTTTATCTATGTGGTTTTATATGATTTATAATATATTCAATACTTATAAGAAGGTATTTTCTATTGATAAAATTCTAGGTTATTACATAGGATCAATAAAATGAGGTTGTTTACTTACATTCATCATTATAGGCACAATAGGACTCGCATGCCATGTATTTTCCATAAAACATATGATTTCAATGTGAATTTAACTATTTTATATTATTGGTTACATGATTATTATATGGAATTTTGATGACATTGCCCATAGTTTTAGAGAACACAACTGATGATTAAGGTTCTTCCCTTAACCTAACAGTGTTTCCCTGCATAGGATAAACCAGACACCTTGAGCAATAAGTTGTGGCACAATGAGCCGCAGACCCTAATTTTCATGGGATGAAATGTGTTATGGAATGGATTAAGTGGACACCACATTTAAATTTATATGGAGTATATTCCCTTATAAATTGGAAATGTATATCCATCCAATTATACCATTAGAATAGGTTTAAAAACATAAATGGGTAGATTGTTAAAACTTAAATTTTGAAGTGAAATGTTTATCTTATCCACGTGACACAAGACCCATACCAGACCATAGTTGTGGGTAGTTGGGGTGTCTCTTATATTTATCGTGGCATATCCTGGCCTTTATCTATCTCCAAGGCCTATATTTAAGATTAGTCAGAGGTGTGTGATCCATTCATAGGAAGGATATTCACATTTCATAGATATATATATTTAATTATTACAACTATTAAGATATCTTATGATGTGTATGTTTGTAATTTTAGAATATTCCCTCCATGATGTCCTCCAGTCATACTCCATGAAGGAGGTGATGACCGTGCACCTAATATTGTGGGCCTTGAGCCACCGGTTATCACTCGTGTAGTGCCACCAATGGCTCCTATTTCTATTCCAGATATGGGAACTGACACCAGCTTATAGAGGGATTTATATGTATGTTTATGTATATGGAATGTGTTTCTTGACCTACCCCGAGTATGGAAGAGTTGACTTAGGAGTTCTAGCAGCATCATTATCCCACATTTTGGGGGATGATGGACCTCATGCTACTGATTCTTGGTTCAAATATATTCTTTATATATTTAACAATCTAGATATTCCACTATAGAAGAGGTTAAACATCATTGCCTATATGTGATGCGAATCTCGAAAGCGATGGTGGGATGTTATTACTCAGGCATATCAACACCAAGATATGGGATATGAAGATTTCCAGATGTTCTTATATGAAATTTTTTTTTCAAAAATTATGAGGGACAACAAGGATAGAGGGTTTATGAACCTATAGAATGGAGTCATGTCTGTTATGGAATACTCTACTTTTTTTACTCTATTTTAGTATTTCACTTCTACTCTATCAGGTAAAGATCATATGAACACCAAGAGATTCATGGATTTTGTGGTATACATCATCCAATTATTGGTCAATATTTTTAGGATGAATACAATTTCTAAGAGAGTCAACCATAAGATCATTATAGGGAGAAATTTTAGGGAAGAATATGGTGTAAATTTGGGTGGTTCAGCACCTAGATCTGGTAGTGTTTATTTTAGTGGTCAAAAGAATTGTTTTGAGGCTACTCATAGAGGTAGCAATATTCAGGTTCCCTACACTGATAGTTTCTTGATATGTCCCTAGTGTGGGATGTCAGGACATATGATTCCTAATTTTTTATCATATCCAGTGTAATTTAGAGGCTATGACATGATAAAGTATATCTAGTGCTTATATAAGAGTTTTCTATCTGTTCTTTGAGAGATAATATTTTCACCCACTCCACATTCTAGAGTAGGGATTGTAGTATCTCATCCATCAATAACCTAGAATACCATCGACCATCTAGGAAAATTTGGTGTTCAAGGTAGAGGTAGTCAGAGTTATTATTCTCAATGCGAGTAGAGAAAAATTTATCATGGAAGTTGGTCTATAACTCAAGGTTGAAGTACAAGCCAATTACATGCAGTAAAAATTATTCTAGTGGAGAGAAGAGACATAACTTCAATAGTTTGAGGTACAATTCTAGTATCATCCACATTATTTTATTCTCTCTTTGACAAAGTCACACCCCACTATTTTAGATATGAAGCAATCATGGAGAGTATGGACCTTAATATAGAACCTTTATGTGGTGTAATGATGCTCGATACCACTATTGGTATTTGATATGAGAGTGTATGTTGTTGGAAGGAATGAACCTTGCAGATAGGTGGATTTATTCATGTATAGAACCTTTTTAAACATTATAATAAGCGATTTGATGTAATCATCAGGATGAACTGGTTAATTCACTATAGATCCTAGATTGACTTCCGTCATTGTAGGGTTTCATTCATATCACATGTGGTTGGTAGAAATGTGCCAAAGGGATAATGGGATGTTATTTCATCTTGGGTTGGACCTGAGAAGAAGAGGTTGGGTAGTGTGACAACTTAGATTTCCAATATTTTCTTATATGATCAGGGGTAACAACCAACTATTTTCACTCATATAGTAGATAATTTCAAGGATGTCTTCTGTAACAAATTTCATAGGATACCTACAGGGAATTATGTAGAATTATCTATTGATCTAGTTCCAATAGCAACACCAATTTCCATTACAATGTAAAGGATGCCACCTATGGAGCTTCTAAAGCTGATGAAATAGTTGGAGGATCTTTAAGAAAAATGATATACTCACCCCAACACTTCTCCTTGGGGTTAATCGGTCAACTTTTCTATGAATGTGGAGGGTACCCTTATGATATTTATGGATTACCATCTATTTAATCATATTATGGTCAATAACCAGTATCCACTACCTCGAATATAAAACTTCTTCAATTATGTGTAAAGATAATGTTTTTTTTCTAAATTTATATTTCGTTCGGGAAATCATTAAGTGCATGTAAAGATATCAGACATATCATATAGAGATTTTAGGAGAATATATGATCTATATGAGAATTTTTCAATGAGGACTGATCTAAGGAATTCACATTCTTTTTTAATGGATCTAATAAATTAGGTTTTCCACCCATACATGGATTCATTTTTGGTGGTTTATGGGGATAACATCTTAGTGTATTGATGTTGTAAACACAACCATGCCAATAATATTGATATGGTTCTAAATACACTAAGAGATAATATGATTTATTAAATTATTATAAAATTCATCTTTGGGATTGATAATGTACTCTTTATAGGTTATATCATCTTGGATTAAAGAGGTTTTGTAGACCCAGATAAAGTGAGAGCTGTGGTTTCTTGGGAACAACCCACAAATTGTTTTGACATACAATGTTTCTTTGGTCTATCCAGATATTAAAGATGCTTCATCTAGGATTTCTCATTCTATGCAGTGCCACTTATGGGCATGAAGAAGAATTGTGTGAAATTCATGTGGTCATAATCTCATGAATCATCTATTAAAGAGTTAAAGGGAATATTTACATCAGTGCAGATACTAATTCTTCCAGATCCAGGAAGGAGTTATATAGTATGCTATGATGCCTCAGGTATCAGGTCTGGTGCTATTTTGAAGAAGGATGAATGAGTAATCATGTACGGGTCTCGTCATTTGTTGTCTCAAGATCACAATTACACAAAATAGGACCTAAACCTAGATATTTTAGTTCACGAATTATTCTTTTGGAGACACAACTTGATTAGAGAGTGTTTTTTGGTTTAAACTGGTCAAAAAAACCTCAAGTCCATCTTTACAATGTGATATCTGAATCTCAAGTGGTGTGGATGGGTTGAGTAGATGAATTTGTTTTATTTATAGATTCTCTACATGCCTAGAAAAGGCAATGTTGTATCTGCTTTCTGATCTGGACGACTCAGACATAGGTGGTTCAGGAGGCTGGTAGAGAGTGGAAACTTATGTACTTGTTTTTAGAGATTCATGTTGAGGATCAAAATTATCATGGGGAAACTACCCTATCATCCTTAATGGTGACCTATAACCTTCTAGAATGGGTGATTTTGAGAAAACTATATGATACCATAGGCTTAGTCCTAAGGGAAAGTGTCTGAGATAACAATTATTCTTTTGGTTGGACCATGGATGGGGATGCTACATTACACTTTCATGGGCGTGTATATGTTCTAATAGACATTAGAGATGACATGATTAAATAATTTCATACCTCAGCTAGGGTAGTTCATCTCAATGTACCCATGACAAATTGGGATTTACAATGCCAATATTTATGGCCTGATATGAAAGGGATATTTCCATATTTATAACATGGTGTTCCACCTATGAGTATGTGAAGGAAAAACATCATTTACATTTAGGAATTTTACAGCCATTGTCCATTAATGAGTGGAAATGGGATGGTGTTTCTATTTATTTTATGGTTGGTTTACCTAGATCACCTTATGATAATGATACATCTTGGATTTTCATTGATCATTTTATGAAGGTCACACAATTTTTACCCTTCCAAAATACCTACTCGGTAGATGATATAGGGATGTTATATGTCATGGAGGTCGTATTTCTTCTTGTAGATCCTGGTTTATTTTTTTATGATAGAGATCGTATCATTATTTCATGATTCTGTTAGGGGATGTAGAAGACTATGGGTACATAGGTGATTCTGAGAATGACCTATCACACTTAGACAGATGGACAGAATGAGCATATGATTTAGGTGGTAAAGGAAATTATCTCTCCATGCATCCTTGATTTATGGGGTCTTGGGAGAAACAAATACCCCTCATTGAGTTTGTTTATAATAATAGATTTAATTATACCCTCGAGATAGATATTTATGAATCCTTATATTTTATCCCTTGTTGTTCACCTCTATCACAGATATAGGTAGGGGAGGAAACATTTTGTGGACCACGTCTCATCCACGAGACAACAGAGAAGGTCTAGTTAATTAGAAAGTTCATGATGAAATCTTACTCCAGATAGTAGTCATATTCTAACCGAAACTGACAACCTATTTTGAGGTTAGAGATCTATTTTTATTTCATGTTTTTCCCTAGTTAGACCATCGACGTATTCATAAGTAGGGTTATCTCTCACATACATTCACTGGAACACTTTAGTTTATGAAACAGTTTGGGATAGTGGATTACCAGATAGGGATATCAGTCTATGAATGATGTCTTTCATGTATCCAATTTTCACCAATATTATCCAGAACAAACACATTTCATTCTTCATGATGAGGTGGAGTTTGAAGTTTATTATTTTGTGTGTGTAGTATCTAGTTTTTATCATGGATCAGAGACCAAATAAACTACATGGAAATTCAATTGCTTTTGTACGGGTGCTATGATAGCACGAAAACGTAGATGATAAGACCTAGGAGTGGGAAGCTGATATACAAGCTCCGTGTCCCGATTACTTTTTTTGATGATAGATCTTTACCCTCATAAGAACAAATCAAGGATGGGTTTCATTAAAAAGGGGAGGTTTTAGTGACCCATCCTTTCATGAAGTCATGGATCATTTTTTTCAATTAAAATTATAGTGATTAATCTTGGTAAATGTGAACTATAGACTACGGAATGTCCCTAGTGCATCTGGGTATTTTTCAGAGCCCGAAGATCTGAGAACTTGTAAAAAAGGGTATGCCACATGGTTACCTCATGGTTGGTTCTAACCATGTGGGGTTACCATGTAGGGGAATTTTGAAGTATTAGGGACCAAAAATATTTTCTACAACTGTACAAACTAAAGTGCACGTCCTTGAGAGATTTCAAATATATTGGACAGAGAGATTTTTCATAGTTTGTGCGTGGTTCGAGAAACAATACACCTTAACTGTGATGGGTTCCTCCTTGGACAGTGATGGTAGGATGGTTTTTTCATGGTTTGATCAAACCATATGACCAAACCTTGCGCCCTAATTTTTGAGTGTGAAATTTCTAAAATTACCTTAATGAACCAAAAATAAAATTCATGTTGTACCCATTTATACTTCCAGTGGAGGAGCACCGCTTTCTCTCCCCCAAAGGCTTTTCTTCCTCCTCTCCTAGGTATTTTGATATATTCCTAATCAAAACTCAAAATCAAATGTTTTTAGTTTTGTTTTATCTTCAGTGGTAATCACTCGAATCCCATTCATTGTTTTCTATGTTTGTATTCCTATCTATTTCGCTACTTGGGTGCAATATCATTCGCCCATTTTTTTAGATTTGTTTCATTATTTAGTTTTCATCCAAATTAATTTGAATATGTAGCTGAAATTGCATAAGGATTTGTATACGGTCCTATGGTAGGTAGTTTATTTGTTTTCCATAAAAATTATTTTATTTCTATAGCCTCTCCATTGGGCCCCATGCCGGACATTACTTTTATTTTCTTATAAATGAGTTCTTTGAATCCAAATAAATGTTTCACATATTGATATACTACTGAGGATCATTTTTTTTACATAATGTTGAACTCGATCACAGCCACCCCATGGGTGTGTGACTTGAATTCCCCCTCCATATTTAATTGATTGGATATCCAAAGAACCTCCTAAGTACTTGGCTTGACTCCTAAAAAGAATTTCCATTCTAGGTAGTTTCCTAATTAATAATGGATACATCTATGTTCCTCATTAAACCATGATATTGAATTCCCAGGTTTTGATTCATTAAAATGATTGAATTAAATTGAACGGGTCTCTTCATGATGGTTATCTTTATTAAAATAATTGAATGATTTAATTGAAATTGATTATAAAGGGTGGAAAGTCCACATTGATCATTGCAAGATTTATTATATGATTTATATCAAATATGATAAGATGGTTTTATTGGGATTAATGATTAGGAATCTTATGAGGTGATGAGTCATGTTAATTATATAATTATGATTACACCATTGATATTGGACATCGAGCAATGGTTAAGGGACTTGTTGGGAATGGAATTTCACTCTCCCTTACATTGGGTGTTGAGCATGATATTTCAAACCAATGATACTATCTAGACGGTGGCAATGGGGAACCATGTACCATGCTTCGATTTTGGACAAGAAGACTCACCCACCATCTCAAGTGACAAGCATGATGTATATCATTCATCGTGAGATATAGGGATTGTACAATTTCATGATATTCTAGGCACCTTTAGACTGGAAATGGATGATTGAGTTATGTCCCGGTACAACCAACACCTAGTATTCTAGGTATACAATTACATACATCCACACGTACATAGTGAATATAAGTGAATAAAATATATAATGACACTATATATATTTTTATTATATATATAGTTACTGATCTGAGAATCATTCCATCCTGAGCCAAATATAGTAGAGCTTCTAGGTTTTCTATAGGAACCTGAGTAGACTAGTGATTATTTATTCAACATTTTTTATTATTCCTTTACCAATAAACTGTTTATCTATGTACACTACATGGATTACTTCTATAGGACAGTGGTGGTGGCCTACTAAGATTTCATATCACACTCTACTTGGGCCTCCTTTGGTATCCATTCTGATTACATGAATGAATGTATGGATAAGGTTAGGCACCCTGATATGGATTTTTAATATAATTTACTTATAGTTAGAGCATCTGAGAAGAGGATCGATCATATTCTCGAGATTACAGTGGAGGAATATTTTTGTTCTTTTTATTTTTTTTATAAAATGTTGTATATGCTAGCCCCATGTAATACTTTTTTATATTAACATGTCATGAAATCATTAGTTATTTGACACTGCATATTGGTTCTTTGTATTATTATTCAGTTTTTCTATTATTTATGATTCTATAGTTTGTTTTTATATCTGTTGTATGTTCTTTCACTATGAAAGGTTACACATCTAGTACGATAGTGTCCGTTTATATTAAGCTTCTCCAAGTGTATGTTATTGATCATGTCCACTATACGACTCTTATACGAGGGTATTTTCTCCCCACTATACCACTGTTACACCCTAGTGGCATGTCAGTAGCCTATGGAGTACAAGGATGCACGACATAGGCCATGTGACCCACCAGACAGGAACATGGTTTAAGTGGACCCCGGGATTGGATGTTACCTATGGTTTGTATACAACCCCACCATTCTTGATAGTCTTATATCCCACAGGTATATAAGAAGTCACACCTAAAGTCTAAATATCCATAGATCTTTACTTAAGAGTTATTTAAGGTCCGAATTTTTTTCTCTATATATGTAGGAATAATTAAAATAAAATATTTAGTTTGGAATAATATCCAACAAATAACTAACATTGGTTGAACTAAATCAAATCATATATTATACCAAGAATGGAAATCCATAAATTCATGATATAAAATATATAAATGAAATTTAAACACTATAAATTTAGGATAAAAACATTTATATCTAAAAAAGATAATATATTCAGAATATATAATAATAGATAATAAAAATACATTTGAAAAAGAATCCAATATTTAAGTATGAAAATTATGAACACATCATTGTTTATGCATTATCACTAAATAAATCATTAATATAAATAATTTATAATTTATATCAAAGAAATATATATTTTTTATAAAATATAAATATAAATAATTTTAATTTATATAAAAAATATGAAGACTTCATATTTGACATTTATATGATAAAGACATGAACTTGTTTGTATTTGAAATATATGATTCTTAAAATCGTTAATTATTCACAATTTTAAATCTACATAATCATTTCATATTAATAATTTAAATAATTTATATTATATAAATATCTTATATTATATTTTTAGTTATGAATTGATCTCACCCACCAAAACTACTTTTTTGGCAAGGTCAAAAAAAATTTCCATGTAAAACAACTGTAAACATAGTTATAATATTCCATGAAATTTTTTTAAGTTAATTTTTTTTAAAATAAGACATTAATATGAATATTTCATACTTATTTAAATACATGATAAATATTATATTATAAAAATTTCTTAAATAAAATGGTAATCATGAACCTTCTGTAAATTTAATAATATTTTTTAAATTTCCTTATTTTTATAATTTATATATAGTTTATAAAAAACCCATTTCGTAAACGAAAATATTTTATTTTGATTTTGAAAATCTTATACCATGGACAATGATATACTATTTTTTCAGGTGATATTAGATAACTTATTTCTCCATGGAATAACACTGAGTGATATATTATAACATGGTCATAACTACATTTCATATCATAGATAACAATATAACAAGTTTTTTTGAAATATTATGAGTGTAATGGCACAAAATTCCATGGATTCTTTTTTTAAAAAATTAAATGGGATTTTTATGAGACCAGGCTCTGAGACAGAATGTACTTCTAAGGGATGGATTGGCTATAATAGAATTTTGAACTTTTTTAAGTTTATTAATTAAACATTCAAGCAGATTTTTCTATCTTTTGAACTAGTGCCCAGATTTAAAATAGGAGGGCACTATTTAACTCAGAACATCAAGATTCACATAGTAAGGGCCTAACATTGTCCAGCATGGCGCAATAGTGGAAGTTAGTTTTTGGTCGCAAATAAAATAATTTAGTAACAATTATTTTATTTTCAAATTATCATAACTCTTAAATGGTAAGTCAGATTGGAAAGCTGAGAGTACCGTTGAGCTCATGAGGGTGTGTTTCCCTTCGATGGAGCTTAACCTAGACCGGCATGGGTCGAGGGTGAAAGTTAGTTTTTTAGTTTTTTAAGAGAACTAAAATGGCACATGTGTACACTTTTGGTAACTTCTAAAAAGGTGCTCAGATTGAAAATCCCAAAGCACTGTTGCATTCAGAATGATGACATTACCTAAGAATGGACATAACATTAACCGTAGTGGGTCTACTAGAAAAGATAGTTTTCATACTTTTTAAGAAAAAGTAAAAAAAAGAAAGTGGATGTTTTATTTTATTTTAGAACTTTTGAAACCATTGCATCGAAACAACATGTAACTCAATGAAACCAAAACAATTATTTATTAATTAAATAGCATAATGACTTTGTAACGCAGTGTAATAGAAAATGCTGAATCATGATTCACCACATAATGGATTAGTAAGGACCCAAGGTCAGGGGGGGAGATGCTTGATTCTATTGAGAAGCCTTTAAAATTCGTTGACGAATGTCCAACGATGGTAGGGTTAATGAGCGAGATCAAACTTGACGTCGTCAGTTGACGATCGATGAATGCTGGTGGAACGAGGATCGACGTGGCGACACGACTTCATTCTACACCTTCAAGAGATCCAAACACCTGGTAGGGGTTGTATTTTAAGTTTGTTCTTCCATGTTCATAAATTTAATGATGAAAACAGATCAACTCACAAACTGGTTAACCCATGGATCTTCATTCTTGAGATATATTTTTATAGGGTTTGTTCCTTGGGAATTAATATTCCATATTTTCCATGTTTTTATTTTTTCCATTTAAAACTTGTAAGGGGAGCGGAATAACGACGTGGCGATTGATGGTTGAGCATTTTTACTCTCTTTGATGTTTGTCTCTTCTCCTTCCTTCTTCCCTTATACTTTGTGATATTCGTGGGAAGATGAACGAGGAATCATCACGCACCCATTCTTTGGAGAAACAAATAAAAAACAGAGATTCGACATTGTTATGAACCAGAGGAGGAGTGGTGACGATGGCGGTAGGCGAATCGAATCAGCTTAAGGAAGGGATCAAAATGGAGATTTGAACCCCAGGTAGTGAAGATGGAGACCCGAGGGATTCAGATCACTCTCCGGATCAAAGAATGGACCACCATAGTGTGTCTGGAGGTCTGCGAAAAACACTTTCGGGCCACCGGGTGCATGCCAGATTATGGGGAGGTACACCGCAATGGAGCTGGCGGTGATAGCCACGTGAAGGAGGCCATGACCTCCTTCCCAACATGAGATGGACCCTCAGTGCAGGTCAATCCGAGAGACTAGGTCCGCTATGATGACCGGTTAGCGGAAGTGGCATCGCCAGATGGCGACACCTAGTGGAAAGAGACGCAGATATGCTGTGTCTGGGTAGGGGGAGTCGTCCTACTATGTCTGGCTGGGAAAACGTAGGTGGGTCACACCCAGCCAGTGGGCCAGGCTGGACTAGTGGCCCAGCCGGTCCGGGCCAGACCAGTGGCCCAGCCGGTCCGGGCCGGACCAGTGGCCCAGCCGGTTCGGGCAGAGGCCATTGGGTTGGTGGACCCGGGTCAGTTCGGACTCGACCTGGACCCAACCGGTACCTATTTCACAAAAATGACCATAACATTAAAATAGAGCGTTTGTTTGACAATTCGTATACAACATAGGAATCCTTGGGATGGGACGGTAGTTTGGGATACTCTAAGTTAGTTTTTGTGGAATTTGGAGGACAAACTATTCGTTTGAAGTGTAGGTCCTCCAGTACAAGTAGAATTTGGGAAAAACCGGGGTGGTTCTTGTGAAGGAATGTTAGGAAGTTTACTCCCATGAAGACTAATGGTGTGGGTACCCCTAATCCCTATTCTTATATAGAGACAAGACTCCCCACGTCATGGGTGCAGGTTCGTTTCCTTTGCGTAGTTTCCTCTGGGGGTGTTACTCCCCTAAATGAATAGGGTGCACTTTCTGAGAGATGTTTATAAAAGAAGAGTTAGTACTCTTTTTTGGGACTATGGAGCGTATCCTCTAACCTTGGAGCCAGTGCTCCTATGAAGGAATAGGGTGCAAGTCCTCCATATCTAACACTTAAAGATTCGGTACTCCCCTACCGGGTTGGGAGTGAATCCTCTATTATAGTAGTCAGTACTCCCCTTCCCTTCCAGGGTGCAGGTCCTCCTTACACAGTGCTACGGCAGAGTCAGTACTCCCCTTCCCTGCCAGGATGTGGGTCTTCTAGCCTAGAGTCAGTGCTCCCCTAATGTACTAGGGTGTGGGTCCCCAAAAGAGAACAAAATGACAGAGTCTGTAATCCCCTATATTACCAATTTGTGGGTCCTTTAGTCACTGAGTAGTACTCTCCTACCGAGTACGGTGTGGGTCCTCGATATATGAAGTTGTAATCCCCTATCGATTAAGGGTGCATGTCCTTCATGATTAGTACTCTCCGGTTGGAAATAGGGCATGGGTCCTCACTTACAGAGTTGTACTCCCCCGTCTTCGAGTAGGGATGGGGAGCAGGTCCTCATTATGAGTTGGAGCTCGCTCGACTATAGGACACACCTGCGAGGTGTGGCCCCTCCATTTGATGAAAATTATTCCTAGATAAGAGCTAGTGATACCTCAACAGATTGAGGTGTGGGCCACTCCTTATAGGAGTTACAGAGGTTTCTAGAGATGGTTAGGAGCTGGGATCCCTTTTTCATGTAATGTGGTGAGGGTGGGCCTCTCCACTTGGGTTTCCGTAGACGTGCATTAGGTGCAAGACGATGATGACTGAACCTATGGTGCTGGAAACTAGAGGTTGAAATTGTAGGAAGTTCCTGATGAAGAATGTTCTCTCAGATGTACCATTAGTAATGGTAGAGTTGTTCCTGATGGAGTGTACCTCTCGATAGGGTTCCATTAGGCATGGAAAAGATTGTGGGGAATGTACTCTTATATTACTTGTTACACTTCAAGACTTATGTGAGAATCATGGTACAAGCTGTGTGTTTGGGAATACACGTTTCATTAGTGGTTGAGACTAGTATATATAGATGTTCTTGCTATGTGTATGGGCATATACCAATGTAGAGATGATTTTGCGTTTCTTTGTGGTTTCCCTCTTGTGCTTTACCTTTGGGGTTTCGGGTCCCCTACTGTGTATTGTTATACTCACCCTTCATGGGATTTTCCCACTTTTGTCATGTCTTGTGAAGATGACCAATTCTCTAACAGAGTCTAGGGAGGACCAAGACTAGGTGGTGTTCAATGAGAGCCGAAATACGAGGCCTACTCCTACGACTTCAGGAAGCTACCCTCCACCTACTATTTAGGAAGTGTTCTCAATGGACAAGTTTCAGGGACCTGGATAATATTTGTGTTCTTTTTTTCCAATGTTCGACTTGTATACTAGCCCAGTTTACCCCCTTGTACTTAACTTGCTGTTGTACTCCGGTTGTGGTTTTCTTAGCAGATGCATGCAGTGTTTGACTGTTCAGCTTGTGGACAAGGGGTGGTGAGTGCGCATGTGTATTGGTTCTCAGAAAATTCCTCCCACATGTAGGATTATTCGTTCGGTGCTAGTCGCCAGCCCCTTTCCACTGGGAGCTAGTCATGGGGTAGTCGCGACACAGGTCTCGGGGGAACGGTCATGAAAAAATGGAATCAAAGGTGGTCAGTTCTACCTCAAAAACCAAGGGTATGTTGATTTTGGTTTTGGAAAATAGTGTTAAGGGTTTTGAGTTCGATTTTCCAGCTAGGGACTCTATTGATGGTGTGGCGGATGATGTATCCATACACGAATACTCTGGACACCTGATTTCCAACTAAGTACATGGAAACACTGGTTTTAGGGAAATAAAGCATACATTCATATAATAGGAATGGTTTCTTTCCATGTCTTTCTTGAGTTAGCTCTGCAGATATAATCTTTCAACATTGGTTAATCTTGATTCATTCTAGTATGCCTCCCCGTTGACAGATAGATAGGATTCAACTGTGTGATCGTGATAATGACTTTCCCCATGATGAGGCTTCAGTGCAGGACACTGGTTATGTGGAGTTTTCCCCCAGGTGGTCTGCCAGTGGTGCCACCGCCTGCAGAGCAGCACGTTTTACAAGGAGTTTAGGCCAAGGATGTGCATAGGATGAGTGCGCTGCATGTGTTCCAGAGGTAGAGACCTCCCAGGTTTCAAGGCGAGATATATCCTTAGGTAGTTGAGGATTATCTTGAGGCGGTTAAAAGAGTATTTTTCTTAGGGAGGACACCCCTTGACCAGATGGAATTCCTATCTTCGAGCATTCAACATGGGTAAACGGGACGATGGTGGAGCTTTGTGATCCAAATTCACAGGGATGCAACCTTCACATGGATAAACATTGAGCCCATCTTTAGGGAGGAGTTCATTCTGGAGACTTTATGATTTGTGTGTATACATGAGCTGCTGCACCTACGGTAGGGAAACATGTTGGTAGCAGAGTACTTAGCTTGATTCAAAGATCTTTCTATCTACTCTATGGATATGGTGTGGGACCCTTACTTCAGGACCTAGACTTTCGAGTAGGGGTTACGCTTGGAGATCAGGGCATTAGTGATACCCCTTAGAATTCCGACATATGCTTGGTTACTTGAGTGAGCCTTGATGGTTGAGAGATTCCTAGAAGAGCAGTATATGGATGTGACCTAAAACATAAGTCATGAGGTAGAGGTATATGATGAGTTAGTAGAAGACCAGAAACATGTCTGTGACATAGGAGGCATACCAATTCCCGAACACAGACATGTGGGCCTGTGGCGCTGGAGGAACTACAAGGAGATGATCAACTGCATGAGATGCAGTGTTACACTTGAAATGGTCGGGGACATCCCACAAGGGATTTTCCAACCCTATATGACACTAGGAGGGAGCTAGAAGACGATCCTCATTGGCCGAGAGAACATTTGGAGCAAGGAGTTCTACAGTTCATTGGACGAGGAAGAGGAGCTGGATGAGCAGCAGGAGGTGGTTCATGCTAGGCTCAGGGAGATGCAGGGACAGGTTGAGGATAGCTGTATGCGGCCATGGCTTATGAACATGAAGCTTTGGGATAGATTTGAGATACGATATGTGTCTTTTCATTTGGATTCATTTTTAAATAGATAAATGTTTTAGTAGTCTACCTTTTTCTGAGAGTTCTGTTTTAGACATTGAGGTTCCAGTTGGACCGTGTACTTGCCCCGTAGGCTTAGAGACTCTTACTGGAGGAGACCCATTGATCACACACTAGTGGTGTTAGTGTGACTTGACTCTTGGAGGTGAGAGTTGCGGTTGGGATCTCATAGTCATGGAATAGAGGTCTTACGACTTCATTATGGGTATAGACTACTGTTGTTTATGCATGGATTGATGATATTAGGAAAAGTATATGGTGTGTATGTGATGGCAATTAAGGTTTTTCCATTATGGTGAAAAGGAAACGATGATGGATAGGGAGTACTCTCGTATGGAGTAATTCTTGGGATCATTCCATGGTGGCAGAGTTAATCCCCCCCCCTGATGTTTTCTGTAGTATGGAATGGTTTAATACAATCCATGATTAGCTGGGATACAACTAGTCGGTGTGACAATGTTCTTGTTTTGTAATGTTGTGTGGCTGCTAGAGGATTTAGACAGAGGTCCTAGTAGGACCCATCATTCACTCTTAGACATCCCTGTTTCATTCATAGAAACCCATGCGTGCTTAGCGTCAACCCTAAATTCATAATGATTGTAGAGACTTTAGTGCAGTTCATCCATGGGTGGATGTGAACTGTGGGCTCCGATCAGTATCTGCGGTAGGTTAGCATAGAGGTGAGCTACTAGAACCTATGATTGTAGATGGATCAAATTGCTTGGTGATTTTCCCACTTGTTGTAGCAAAAGAAACATGATACCGTTGTTACATGATGTTGACCTAGCAAGATATAGACATGAGAGTGGCTGATCTTAGTGGTTCCTTGAGGCACGTTCTTGTATGCAGCACAAGGACCCTTAATGAACTCGCTTTTCTTCACATGAGAATAGGCCTTCCCCTTTCATAGATGAAAATACCTATGGTGGGGGTAATGAAACGACCCATAATTTCAGGGAATTTTTTTCAAAAAAATAAATTGGATTTTTACGAGACAAGGCTCTGAGTCGACACATAACACCGAGGCTTGGATTGGCCAGAATAAAACATTGAACTTTTTATGTTTATTAATTAAATGTATGAGTAGGTTAGCCTATATTTTGAACCAGTTCCAGCATCAGAAATCTGAGGGCATTGTTGAACATAGAAAATCAGTATTCAGCTAGAAAGGGCGTAACGTTGTCCGGTGTTGGCCGAAATTGGAAGATAGTTTTTGGCCGTAAATAAAATAATTAAGTAGCAATAATTTTAATTTCAAATCCTTATAACTCTTAAACAGTAACTAAAATAGGAAATATGAGAATATCATTGAGATCGTGAGGGAATATTTCCCTTAGGCGGACCATAACCTTGACCGACACGGGTAGATGGTGAATGTTAGTTTTTGAGTTTTTAAGATAATTAAAATGGAACGTGTACCAGGTTTTGGAAACTTTTAATAGGTGACCGGATTGAAAATAAAAGGTCATCGTTGCATCTCTAATAGTGACATAACCTATGAATTGAGTTAACATCAACAAATGTGTGTCAACTGAAAAAGATAGTTTTCAAACTTTTTATGAGAAATGTTATAATAAAATAAAGTGGATGTTTTATTTTGTTTTCGAACATTAAAATTGTTTAGTGAAACACTGTGTAATGAAATAAAACCAAAATGATATTTTATTAATGAAATAGTGTAAAAACTTTGTAACGTAGTGTAACAGAAAACACAGATTCACCATTCACCACTTAATGGCTTAGTAAGGATGCAATGTTAGGGGGGAGGATGGAAGAAGCTAGATTTTGGTGAGAAGATGTGAATAATTCCTTATCGAATGACAAAAAAATTGTAGGATCAATGAACATGATCAAACCAGATGTCAACAATTGAAGATCGATGAACGATAATGGAATGAGTATCAACGTGGTGACATAAAATCAATATATGCCTTCAAGCGATCAAAGCTCTAGATAGAGGTTGTGTTTTATGTTTGATCTTCCCCATTCTTAAATTTAATGATGAATGCATATCTACTCACAAAATAGTTGGCCCATGTATTTTTATTCTTACGAGAGGATTTTTATCAGGTTTATTCCTGGGGAATTAATATTCCATTTTTCCATGTTTTTATTTTATTCTATTTAATACATCTAATAGGAGTGGAATAACACTGTGACATACAATGGTGGAGGTTTGTTCCTCTCTTTAATGTTTGGATTTTTTCCTTCCTTCCTCCCACGTTCTTTGTGTTCTTCATCGGAACATGAACAAGGAATAATTATGTCCCCATTCCTTTGTGCAAAAAATTGAAAACAAAGACTCAACATCGTGAAGACACATCAAAGGTGGGGCGACGATGGTAGTGGATGAATAAAATCAGCTCAAAGAAGGGATCCAAATTGAGTTTTGAACCCCATACATTAAATAGGGTGACCCTAGGGCTTCAGATCACCCTACAGATCATAGAACGGATCACCAGAGTGTGTCCCGTGGTTCACGGAAAACTCTGCGGGCCAACGGTGGTGGTGCTGTCTGCATGCTAGATAGCAGGGTGGTGCTCTGCGGTGGTGCTGGCAGTGGCAGCTGCTCAGCTTCCACGTGAAGGAAGTTGCGGCCTCTGACCGAAACATGAGATGGACCCATAGTGTGGGTCTAGCAGGGAGACCTGGTCAGTTACATGGTCTGGTTGGTGGAAGTGGTGGTGCTAGCTAGTGCCTCCTGGTTGAAAGCGGACACGGCTATACCACATCCACACTGGGGAAGTCGGCCCGGCGAGGTGGTTCAGGCAAGCATGAGTGGGCTGTGCCCAGCTAGCTGGCTGGGCCAGACTTGTGGCCCATCTGGTACGGGCCGAGGCCATTGGGTTGGTGGACTTGGGTCGGGTCAGACCAGATCCAGACCCAACTAGACCTCATTTAACAAAAATTCATGTAAAATTAAAATGGATCATGCATTTGACAAGCCATCTACTGATCTAGGACCCTTAGGAGGAGACTGTCCTTTTGAGATACTATTAGTGTGTTTCTGAGGAAGTTGGAGGATGAACTAATCATTTGAAGTGTAGTCCCTCCTAGTATAAGAAGACTATGGGCAGAACCATGGTGGTTCTTATGGAGGAATGTCAGGATGATTACTCCCTTGATGGCTCAATTCATGGGTACTCCTTATCCCTATGCTTCTGTAGAGATGGGACTCCCCATGATATATGTACAAGTTTGTTTCCTTTGCGTAGTTTCCTCTGGGGGTGTTACTACCCTATGGACTAGCGCGTGGTTTCTTGGTGATGTTCATGATGGATGAATCGATACTCCCATGTGGGACCGGGTCCTCTAACCATGGATTCGGTACTCCCCTAATGGATTGGGTCGCATGTCTTCCATATCTGATGCTTATATAGTCGGTACTACCCTACTGGGTAGGGAGCGAGTCCTCTATTGTAGGAGTTAGTAATCTTCTGGCGTTCTAGGGTGTGGGTCCTCCTTAAGCAGTGATATGACCGAGTCGGTACTCCCCTACCATTCCAGGGAGTAGGTCCTATAGCCTAAGGTTGTTAATCCCCTAACATACTAGGGTGAGGGTCCCCCATAGCATACAAAATGACATAGTTGGTACTCCCCAATATTACAAGGGTGAGGGTCCTCTAGTCACTTATTAGTACTCCCCTACCGGGTAGGGTGCATGTCCTCGATATAGGATGTTGTACACCCCTTCCGATTCATGGTGTAGGTTATCCATGAGTAGTACTCCCGTGTTGGTACCAGGGTGCAGGTCCTCACTTACGGAGTCATACTCCCCTGTCTTCGAGTAGCGATAGGGAGTGGGTCCTCCATAAGAGTTTGAGCTCCCTCAAATATTGGAAACAACTTCGTGGAGTGGCCCCTCCTCTTGAAGAAAATGATACCTAGATAGGATATAGTTCTCCCTCGACAGAATGAGGTGTGAAACACTCCTTATAAGAGGGATAGAGGTTTCGCGGGATAGTTACGAGTAGGGATACCTTTTTCATGTACAGTGTTGAGGGTGTGCCTCTCCACCTGATTTTCCTTAGTCATGCATTCAATGCAAGACGACAACGACAGAACCTATGGTGCTGGTAATTTGAGATGGACCTAGTAGAATGTTCTCGATGGAGAACGTTCTCTCAGACATACCCTTAGGAATGGTAGTGTTGTTCCAGATAAATTGTACCTCTTGGATGAGTGACATGAGGGATGGCTAAGCTCCTGGAGAGTGTACTCCTAATTTACATGTTACTCTTTGATCCTTCTATGAGAATCTTCGTATAATCTATGTGGTTGGGACCACATGTTTTCTTAGTGGACAAGACAAGTATATCTGTATGTTCTTGGTATTTTTATGGTTATATACATGTATAGGGAAGACTGTGCATTTCTTTGTGGTTTCCCTCTTATATTTTACCGTTGTGGTTTCGAGGTCCCCTACTGAATATTGTTTTACTTACCCCTTTATCGACTTTTCCTCCACGTGTCGTGCCTTGTGAAGAAAACCAAATCCTTGATGGATTCTAGGGAGGACCAAGACCTGGCGGTGTTTAGTGAGAGAGGAAAGATGAGGTGTACTCCTATGACTTCAGGCAGCTACCCTCCACCTACCCTTCTGGTAGGGTTCTCGGTAGAGTGAGTTTCAGAGACCTTGGGTTGTACTTGGGTTCTATTTTTCCAATATTGGGATTGTATACTGGCCTGGTTTACCCGCTCGTCCATTACATGATATTGTACTATGGTTGTGTTTTTCTTAGTGGATGCATGTATTGTTTTACTTTTCAGCTTGTGGGTTGGGATTGTGAGTGTGCGTGTGTACAAGTTCTCCTAAAATGGCTCCCACTTTCAGGATGATGCCTTCGATTCTAGTTTCTAGCCCCTAGCCATTGGGAGGCAGGCTTGGGGAAGTCGCGACACGTGCCCCAGGGGATTGGTCGTGATAGCGAGTTACAACTATTCAGTCACTATTTCAGATCTAAGATGATGATATCATCATACATATCCTATAATTAATCAATAAACTAGATTTTAATTGTAACATGTTCTTTGATATTCCCTTTTCATGGTATCATATAGAATACTCTAATCTCTAAAAAATATATTATTATCATTAGGTGTGATAACTCAGAGAATTTTCCATGATATCATGATCAATATGATGAACTTTAACATGTTAACCCAAGGAAAAACACTACCAATTATATATATATATATATATCTTCATATAATATATACATGTTCTTCACAATTTAAATGTTTTTCTAAAAAATTAATATCTTTCTAAACATTATGGTTTCAACTCTGATACCACTTTGGTATTGTATAAATCAGAATTTCTTAATAAAATTAAATAAAAAAACCCATGTCATGAGATAATCCTTGAGAGGTATATAATTAATTATACAAAAAAATAATAATGTAACCTAATTTTTGGGGGAAATATTATTCTTCAACAAATTATTAATAAAGATCCCCTAGTGACCACCTTAGAAAACATATATCCAAAGGTATCCACTAGATGTATGAATCTTAAATCACCTTGTAAGGGTCACTTAATTATCCAAGATATATTGGTATCATGGGTTAAAGGAATAATATATAGTGAGTCTCCTTACATTTGTTGTTTATATGCAGTAAGAATCACATACCATTTCAGTCAAGTTGATACTCTTTAGAAAAACACATATGGATTCACCAAGAATTAATTAAAATCCCAAATATTCCACAAAAATTCCATATATTAAAGCACCCATAGTATATCTATTAATTCAATAAAAGCCATTCATTGATTTTTAACATTTAAAAAATTATTATAACCCATTTATATAAACATTATTGATTGGTGTACTGGATAAACATTAATACCTTAAATAAAAGACATGACTTGGTAGTGGTATGTGATATCAAATATTTCAAGTTGTGATATATCATATCACATACCCATAAATTATACTACTCACAAAAATATAATCATATTTTGTAATACTTTCTTATCACATAGGGAAATATTTTTTATTTTATGCTATATGAAATAGTATTTAAGGAATACCTCTATTAATTGGGACATCAATTCATATAAAATTAATATTACAATAGGTTATCAACATTTAAACTTATTTTATACAAAGAGTCAATGGAATAAATGATTTTCATTAATTTTACATTGATAATTCACTTTTTTATACCATTACATGTATAATAAATAATAGGTGTTCAAATTATATGTTGATCCAGCAGAACAATTTTTTTCTCATACTTTCATAGAGAACTTTAACAAACAAAAATGAAATTTAGTATATGATCCATATCCATTAAAAAATAGGACTTATTTAGTTTATTCAATTTATATGAATCAATTTTATTTCCCCATTATATAATGAAAAATCTATAATAATTCACACATCAAGAAAAATATTGATTGACAGATGAAGTAAGTATAATTTTGGATAACTCATTTGAACATACTCAAACATAAAAAACACACCAAAACTAATGAGGGTCATGTTTAACATAAAAATCAAAGAGAATATAGGGGAAACTCTACTAGAAATATAATTAAATACTCAATGTGAAAAAATTTACAATAACCATTGAAAGGAATTAGAGGCCCAATAGTACGAGATATGACCATGAGAATAAAGGAGGGTTTTTATAACTTATTCATGAAATTATAAGAGGAGGCCAACAAATTTTCTTAAATAAAAATTTCCTTTTATTTACATTAATTATGGACCAATATTCTCTTAAAACCCAACCCAGATGGTTCTATTAAATTCATGTATAAATAAACTAAATAATTTTAATGTTATGTCTTAGCCACAGAAGTTTTTTCCGGTATGCAGTTTGTCATAAAGAAAATTAGTATGTTCAGGGATTTCAAATGAGGTGGGATGTTTTATAATATTATCATGGAAAATTATTTTTTTAAAAAAGTACTTTTAATGATTTTTTATTTATAATAACTATGTGTTAGGTAATTATATAATCTTTTGGCGAAAAATATCTAATCCCTTTATAGGGAATGGGCTCATAAATGAATTTATTTTTACTCTTTTAATTTTATCCAACCACTTTGATTTTTTTCTTGAATATTTAATTATCATAAGATTGGTTCTATTTTGGGGGAATATTATGGCTATAGTTATTAGGGGTATGTTCTATTTGGGTTATACCATGACTATCCTTCCCACCCTCCTTATTTACACCTTTCATAAGTCATTGCTTTATTTTTCAATGTAGATCCAAGAATTTTACACATGATCACTATACAAGGACCATATAGAATATCCTAGAAAATAGACTAAAAATAATAAATTATGTTTTATCTTTCTTAAATTGTATTTTAGTTTCATTTTTCTTTAAATTAATCCAATATAAATTTCTATATATTTTCTTTACCATCAATGAAAATCATTTTTATTTCATTTTTATAGTTTTGAAGATAATATTTCGTCTCCTTTTGAAATATCCAAAATTTATGTTATGATTTGTGAGACTTATTAGATCAATTCTTGTAACAAATTCTATATTTTTAAATTCTATACATCTCCCATTTTGATTTCAATTTTATTTTTTATTTTTTTCATCAATTATATCAGTATAATAAATATTATCTTATTGTTACAAAAACTATTAAAAATTTAATCACATGTTGTGAAAATGATATAAAAAAAATTGAATCCTACATTCCATAACTATCATCTTCACTTATTTTCATTATTATTTATCTTATAGTCCTATTTATTCCATTATGAACTATTTCTTTGAAATATAGTTTTAGATTAAAAAAATAAAGCAATTATATATATTATTTAGAATTGATAAAGAACACAATAAGTGTCAATTGATGTAGAAATAAGTATAAAAGTTAAATTTTATTCATAAAATTCAGCAATTATGTAAATCATGAGTGAAATTACTTTTTTTAGTGAACATGAGAAAACGTGTGAGGAATATCTTTTATTCACTTTAAATTTTATTTTAGGAACCATTTATGGAGGAAGGAGGATAAATAAAATAAATATATATTAATATGTTCATGAGGGTAATTTGAGAAAAATTTGAATGGTTCAATGTAATGATAGAAGTATTACAATCTATTTCAACTTTAATGGAACCTATAAATTGGATGGTAATTGAATGAGAGGATGGATTTTTCATTTTCTAAGTTTAATAGATTATAATAAATTGATAACTAAAAAGGATAAAAAATGATCATGGGGACGTAAAGTTTATGATTCCTTTATTTTATGGAAATAATGACTATACAAGTACTTATAGTGAGAGAGAAAGGAATAAAATGTTTTTATATGTCATAATTACATAGAATTAAATAAGTTCATTTAGAATGTGGTGAAATTAACTAATTATGTGAACATATAGTGGGATAAACAATAATCCAATTAATGGATAATTTGACAAAGAACCATATAAAATTGGGAGGATATGAAATTTGTAATAAAACAAATGTTTATTTCTATCCACTAATATCATGTTTTTTTTTAAAGTTTTAGGGATTAAAACAAGGATCTATGAGTGCGCAAGATTTATAAAAAGATATAGAGATCATTATGATTACGTTTAATATATAATTGGAGACAAATACTACCATGGAAATGTTTACAAATGTCATCAACCATGATATTAATAGTATAGTGGACGCCCACCACTAGTTGAGAATAAATGAACACCTTAACATGGATACCAAATCCAAATGGTAAGTGAATGATATAAGAATACATTACACATATTATTGTAAGGATTTTAGAACATATTTTATATTGAAAGATTAAAAATCATATAATCCTATGAAGGGATACAAAATTGAATCAAATAATGTACCAAAACCCAAACCATTGTCTTTGTAATTTAAAGGTATAAATGTGGAAATTTTTTAATCTAAATAACATGACATTAAATGTTTTAAATGTTATGTATTTGGACACATTTCTTCAAAATTACAAAAATTAAAAACAAGATTATTTTTTAAAATTGTATTATTCATTTTGTCAGGTCATGTGAATATGAAATTAAAACACTTGAGGAGTGTTTAAACGTAGAATTAGAGAGACTCATACATGAAGAAATGATTTTGATACAGAATGATTTGAGTGCATAAATAGAAATAGAAAATGATCAAGAGAAAATGGATACCATTTTTCATATTAGGGTCCTCATTAAAGATAATATATAAATTATGATTATTGAAGGAAGAAGATTAATAAATATATTAAGTGGTTTTAAAAGTGATAAACTGTGAATATATATATTCAAGAACATTGGGACTTATAGGTTATAATAGTCCAATAATAGTGGGGATGTTATGGTAACAAATCTATTAAAAGTTAAAATTTTTCATTTATGAATTATTAAAAATACCATGATATAATTTTATTCCCATGTATACTACTCAAATTATGTTAGTAAGGGAATGGAAATTTGATAGAGGAGTCAACATAAAGGATACACTACTAATCATTATTTTGAATATAATTGGGGGAATATTATCCATAAAACCTTAAAGAATATTCAGATTTATATAGATAAATTAAGGATTGAGATAGATTATAAAAGTAGAGGATAAATAAAGAGTGAAACATATTGATAATTAAATTAGTGAGAAAAATAATAGTGAAAAAGGAGTGATGAGTAACATCAAAAGAGACGAGGGAAATAAAAGAGTTGAAAAATAACGTGATAAGGTAAAAATATATGTTTTTTTCTAGAAAGGAGAGATAGGGAGATATTAATTAGGGGATACAACTATCATGATTCTATAAATGGGAGAATTTTTTTCCAGTAGCACTATTAATTCATCAATTCGTTAGGTGTTTCCTAACTTTTATAGGAATTTAATGATGTATTTCTGAAGGATGCACTTCCTGAATAACCTACCATGGAAAGTATTTAGATCTATATTAATTTCCTACATAGTGAAATTATTCATAATATATTGATATCATATATTGAAGACGAACATGTTTTAATGAAAAGTATAGAATCTGGTAAGAAATGTTTTTGTAATATAAATTTTGAGTCATTGTATTGTATCAATAATACTTCTTCTAGAAATATAAATTAATTTGAAAAAGTAACTTTTTTTGAGAAATATATTATACAATAGTAGAGTTTAATTATCCCTTGGATCACTTGGATGATACTATTTATGAACTTCATGGTGCATATGTAGTTTCTAAAATTGGTTTATCGTGCGGATTACAAAAAATTTGGATGAAATATGGGGAAGAATACAAAAAAACATTAAATTTTTGTTGTTGTAATGGATAGTTATTCATATTGGGTTAATAGATACCCTAGTACATTCATGAACCTATTGAATCAATTTTTATATCCATTAACTGAGATTTCTGTGGTAGTTTACTTCAATGAAATCCTAATATATTATAAAATCCTAGATGAATATATTAAACATATAAATATTTTTTAAAAGTATTTTAAAAAATGACAAGGTTAAAAATTGGAAAAAAATACATTTTATTAAATTACATTATTTTCTTAGATTTTATAGGGGTAAATAGAAACATATCAATTAAGAGAAAGTAAAAAAAATCTTGGAATCCTTAACACCTAACAATATAAATTAAGTGAGAATATTCCATGGGATTTGATGTTTCTATTAATGGTTTTTGAGATACCTTTAATCCATTACTAAACATTCGACTGAATTGGTCAAGAAAGAGGTAAACTTCATGTGGGGGAAATCTCAAGAATACTCTATATCCATACTCAAATATATTATAATATAGTACCTTATCTATATTTTATAATATTTTACATGATATTTTTGGTTGAATGTGATGGATTTTTGAATATGAATTGTGGATTTTATAATACACGGCTCTAAGACTATAACTTATTTTAGTGAGAATCCAAATATGGATACATTAATCTACTCTATGAATGGAAAAAATAATATCTCCTATAAAATAATTGAGAAAATTATATAAAATTTTTATTACCAAGGGAATTCATGATTAGTTTTGATCATAAAGGTCCAAACAAAGAAAATAAATTAGGAAGTATACTAGATGCATTGAATTTACTAAAACATTTCCTTAAATCATAAATCATAAATAAGGAATATTAAATCTCATGGTTTATTATTTTTATGGAAGATTTTATTATCAAATATATATACACTAAAAAACCTTATTTTGAAATAATAAAAAGAATGTATGGGAATGATGTTTATTTTTTTGAAATTTAGAAATTATTTAAAGGACATTGGAAATCAAATTTTTTAATATATGTGATGGGAATATTTTTCATAAAAATAAAAAACATATTCCATGTCATCCCACGCATGAATTTATAATTATAGAAACTCATGGTTGCGGACTAATGGGGAACTTTTAGGATGTGAAATTTTTGGCTTTGTTATATGAAATGTTTTATTTATCCCACATGAATAGTGATATCAATATTACATTTAGAACATTAATTATGTGTCAAATTTCAAAATATAAAATTTTTATACATGGAATATATATTCATTTGCCTATTTAATATTATCCTTGGAATTTTATTTCTATGGATTTTGTTCTTAGATTTACAAGATCACAATAAAACAAGGATAACATATTTATGCTAGTGTAAAATTTTAGTTAAATTATATGTTTTAATAAATTTTATAAAAAAATAATTATACTCATATCAGTGATATATTATTTTGGGAAATCAATAGGTTTTATGGGTTACCTAAAATTATTATGAGTGATAGAGATTCTAAATTTATTACACACTCCTAGAGAAGATTTTGGGAAGAATTATCTATTATTTTTTCAACCAAAAAATATCCACAAATCGATGGTCAACATGTGGTGGCCAATAAAATACTTTCTATATTGTTTTAATCCATATTTAGTTTTTTTTGAAATAATAGGAAAGATGCTTTCGTCACATTTAATTTTTTTATCATGCAGTCAATTCCATTATTTGGGTTTTGAGGAATGAGAGGTTCCTAGAGTAAAGGGAATCAAAACTCCATCCATTAAGAGATAGTGTTTTATATGTTTTAATTAATATTGATAACAGTGAGTAAAATATAGAATTACTTGATATTCTTGTTAATGCAAGTGTTGTATTTAATGTTGCATATCATTTTCCCTATGAATTTTTAGACATGAGGGTAGATATTTTTTGAGGAGGGATGCGACGATGATGATAATGATGTCCATATACATTAAATATATTGTAAAATCCCATAAAGAACAACCCAAACCATACCAATTTATTGGGAAAATGTGGCTTCATCATGATGTTATGTGCATTTTGTCATTACAAACTGGAGAAAGTAGTTCCTTTACAAGAATATGGATAAAGAGCATGTTCTCATGATATGAGTATAACTACACTTTAATTGTATGATGAGTGGTGATAGAAAAGATTAAAATGAGAGGTATATCATTATTTGGTATGTTTAATAATAATAAATTGAGAAGCTTGAATGATGAAAGGAGAAGCTGCATCATTTTTAAAAGGGGAAAAGTAAAATGCATGAATTTATTGTTTCTTTGAAAAATGAGAAATTAAATTGATATTTTTTGTGGAACTAGAAAATTTGATTGTACATTGATAATTTTTTCTTTTATTTCATTGAAATTTGAATATTCGTAACATTGGTGCCCTTTGAATTCCATGTGGACATTTTATGCTTGAGGAAAAGAATAGTTTAAGTGTGGGGGAATTGATAGAGATAATATTTTAATAATTTTTTATATGTATTTCAATGATTTAATCACTAGAAATTTATGAATTTGTGTTATTTAGATCAGTTTTGGATTTATAGGTTGTTTTGAGTTCAAATACGAAAACTCCTTAATTTGGAAATATTGACAGATTTTAATCAATTTGGTAATTCATGCATCTATTTTAAAATATAAAACAAATTTATGTAATTATTTTTTATTGGATTCATATATTTATTGTATAAATCCTTTGTTTCTAGGCCAGGATTTAATTCGCCCATCCAAGGGTCCTAAAAATTCAATCATGTTGGAAGATAATTCTGGATGACCGCATGGAGCCCAACTCATTGAATTGGTCATAAATCGGTCAAAACACATCCAATTGAAGTTATTAAAATTTTAATATATAGATAATTAAATGGGGATTTTGGTTGTTTAATACTATGAATATTTACTTTCATTAATTTGGCCCATGGATGTTCAAACTTTGTGGAATAAAATAGGAAACATTCAGCCAGAATAAAATATCCCATTTAATTAGCCATATCTCTTAGTACAGAGTGATGATAATGCTGAAATTTTGTGTACAATAGTATAATCTGTTTTAAAAATATTTTATGAAGACACCATGTCTATATTCTTCAATTTAATTATCCTACCATGGTAAAAAATTCGGTGGAAATTATCTGAATGAAATCTGAAAGAGAGATTTTGAAGATCTGAAATTAGAAGCCCCATGGATGGCATCACCTTGTCCTATATAAGGATGAGTTCACCCATTCTGAATGAAGATTTTGACACCAACATTGGAGAGGAGGACTAGGTACATGATTTTAACTTAGGAATTTTATTTTCTTTTTAATTAATTTACTTTTCTCATGTAATGAATTTTCATATTTTTAATTCAACTAATTCCATCTTCTTCCATCTCTATTTCTCTTCCAACCCTAATCTAATTCATCTCATTTATTCTTATTCTATCCACCACGAGCTATTATCCACAAAAATTAGGGGATATCTCAAGGGTTGTCCCTAGGGTTGGTTTCACGGTGCTCTTCATTAGTTCACTTTAAATTAAAAATGTTTTAAATAAATTTGTGGTGGAGGCGGGAATATTGCACTGGTGCGGAGATTTTCCACCATGACACTATTCCCAAATCCATTTATTTTTCTTGATTAATTAATTTTCCCTCCCTTATCTTAGGAAAACCCTTCATACAGTGGATTTGGGGTTTCCAAAAGGGATGAAATGACGTCCAATGGAGCCGAGTATTTTTGAAAGCATTCTCAGTTGAGGTGTAATCATATTTGACTATTGGTGGAGGTGTGGGTTGGTGTGATCAATGCATACTAATGTCAAACTCTAAGGAAATCAAGAAAAAGTAATTCATTAATTTGGTTTCAATAAATTAATTATCAAATTAAATTTAAAAAATAAATAAATAATGTATGAACCTGTGTTATACAACCCTAGGACCAAGTCTTTTATTCACCAATTACATTTTTTAATTGCTTGTTAGTATAAGTTTTTAAATATATTTTGACTTTTAAATATCATTTCATTATTAGATTAATTAATATTAGTAAAAATATTTAGTTTAGGTGATATAGATTAAGTATGTGAACAACTGAGAAATCTCCTCATGTGAGACCACCCTTGTCAGCCTCTGTGTTACATTAGGAAAATAAATTGCTTTTTCCACGCCCTACAACAGGCGTGCATCGTGTAGTAAATTTTATCGACCTCTATTTAGATGTGTAGCTTGACTTAAGTGAACCCCCCTAGAATGAACTTATAAATTGAGATTTGATATACACCATATCTAGTGTGTACCCACTAAATATTATCCATGTAGGAAAATATGCCATGATATGCATAAGAGTTAGAAGAGCGATATGCAATACCAATGTGTTGGGTTTGACCCTATATGTGAGTTAAACAAAAAGGTGCCCTGAGTCAGGTGCCAATGCCTTATATATTCCCAGAATAACCCAAGTAGGTTTCCTCCTTATTGACTCGACCTAGGGGTCTATGTAGGTAACACAATGATAAACCGACCATGAGTGGACATAGATGGGTATGGGTATAGAGGGAAGTGGGTCTCACCTTAGAAATCACATCAAATATGTAATCCATTGGGGATATGGAAACTGACTATGGGTTTAGGTATTCAGACAGTCTTATATTTTTTTTTGGATTTATTTATTTATTTTCATGTAATGTGGATTCCCAGACGTACTTCCTTAGATTTGAATTAAGATCCTTATATGAGATAATGGTGATTTGGTGGGTACTTATATGTACCTCATGGGACCTGGATTTTGAGCCTCTTGAGATTCTACAGTGATAAAACTTGGTCATGATGAAACTCTCATGGATACTTGGTGTGTATCCCCATATTTGGAAATTGAACCATGTAAAAGTTTACCAAGAATTTGGGAATTTACCTAATGTCTATATAGGATTACCTGGAAACCATGGGTCCTTAGGATTCATAGATTGTCTAGGATTCATCCATTTAGTATTAGGGGTTTGGATCACTATTATTATCATTGTGATATGCCTAGTTTACCCCTATTATCCATAATGTTAAGAATCATGACATTAGATGAAGATTGTGTGTCTGAGTTTCCGGGGATTTGACCATTTAAGATGGTTACATAGAGATATTTCTAATTCAGTGATTTCCTACCATTATATGAATAGGATTTGAGATATTTTTTATACCTATATATTGGAATGATTCCCATGATACATAAGATCTAGACATGGATCCATTCATGATTAATTGTTTTCCTTTTATCATGATTATTTGCGATGTTTATGTAAAAAAATATAATTAAATATTTATATAGAGTCACAATCACCGTGTCAGGCATAATGACTCCCCAACATTAGCTAAAACAAGTATGGTTGATTGAGTTCCTAGACCCAAGTATTGATATTGGTTTATTATTTATTTATTTTTATCTGTTATTTATTGTTTTCAATTGGGAATGTCACATGCACATATCACTACATTGTTGCGGTTGTACGAGACCATGTTGGTAGTTCCCTATTGAGTGATGTACTCAAACCCTGATTAGGCAACCATGACAATTGGTTATCCAAGAAGAAGTATAGGTTCTATTTTGTATCTATATTGATCAATTGGGACATCTCAACGAGTACCTGGAGTTAGGGATGATGTGTGTCAGGGAATTGGGAGTAATGTAGCCTTGGTATTTTATTCATTTTTTTGATTCTATAAATGTGATTGGCCCAATGGGTGGTCAATTATATATGATTATATGAATGTTTAGACCTCATTTTATTATCATATGGATGTTTTATTTAACTTTATACTCTGATTGTTATGTGTTTTTATGATAGTTGATGATTTTTGATATGATTACCAACTTTGATATAGGGGGTATAGTCTCTTCATGGTACCACTATAGGTCTATGCTATTACTTTCCACCTCTGGAGTATGAGGAGGAGATCCTGTGGATATATTTTGTACCAGTATAGAGAACCACTTGAGTGGAATTTTTATTAGGCATTATAATATAGTATATGAGGCGTTTATATTTTGTTTTACTATTTTTTATATGGTAGACAGGCGATAAAGGAATGTGTCGAAACCTGTGACAGATATTGGGCTAGTGCATCATGAAAATCTTTTCTAATATAAATTATAGGTTATCATGGATGATATTAGTGATTTAGATTTGTATTGATACATTTGATATGATTTTACCCTCATGTGATACTCATGGTGTTTGAGGTCGATGATTTTATCATTGGATCATTGACTCCTGGGAAAATGAGAAGAGACCAGTTCTAAAATTAGCACATGGACTATTGTGGAAAGAGTCATATCATGTATCATTTTTGGATTGTTGGATCAAAAAGACATGTAATCTAGTATATGCGATATTTTTATCACTTAAGATAGGATCAACTATTTGTAGTGTTAGAAACTACTCAAATGGTGTTTTGCTATATATGTACTTGATAGAAATCTACTCGGTTGGCTGACCAGTGTTTTTATTTCCTTATGATGGAAGGTAATGTGGATTTATAGTGAGATAATGTTTATAATTATTACACAGTCTATCATTGTATAGGACATTGAGTTACCATATTAGGGAACTAAAAGGATCTAATTCCGTACTTAATAATCCCCTATGGGTTGTTAGTTTGCAGGATTGGTTATATAAAGTGTGTGTAACAACCTATATAGTGTTTTTTTCATATAGAATGGAATGAAATTATACCCCATTAAACCTCATTATTATGGTTCCCATTATATGTTTCATCTATGATGAACCAGTTATATGTATATAACCTTACTAATGAGATCATGATTATCGAAGGAAATTCTTATATAAGGATGCATAGCGAGAATCAGTGCCATAAAAGGTTGATGACATGTAACGCGATTCCTAATTGATGAGAATATAGGACCCCAAAGTGGGTGTTGGAATGTTGATTCTAATTTTTTTTTGAGATAGTTATAGTGAGTAATATCCCATGAGTTATCATCCTTTATGAGACCTACTTTTTGGGGATAACTTGGGTACTCTAATTACCCCTGAGATTTGACTTAGACTTTAGTGAGTCAACAAGTGGAGTGATTGGGGTGACTAAAGGGAGGGTTTATCCCAAGATGTTGGTTTACATTAAGATAATAGTGGTGGTAGGTGATTTGGGTTATTAACAATGCATGTGAGGTCTGACCAGATATGGTTGAGGCATAAAAATACCTTGAGGGCGATTGTATGTGTGGGGAGGCTCGGGTGACGTGTTTTTGATCAGACACAAGTATTATTAGTGTTTTATAATTCCCATTCAAAGGGATTGAGTGATTTAATGAAAATATATATATTATACTGGAATTTTAATAACTTATGATGCTTTGTGTTTTGAGGGTAGGACAGACTAGGTGCCTAACACTACTAATATTGGATACACATTAACAGCATGTTGAGAGTGTGGGTAAATAAGGTAGTATTTAGTATGGAGTTGGGTGTTAGATCAGAATGTATTCAAGTGTATAATGGTTAAAGTTATAGATTTTATAGAGCGGTTCCTATGTAATTATTATTAGAGTAGATTGAAATGTTGTGGAGAATGGTTAGCCCGGTTTAATGATGTGAAACTCACATGACCATGGGATAGGTTTTAGTGATATTGTGGTATGGTAACATAACCCCATTTTGGTATAAAGAGATTGATATTATACACACTACATATGTGTGGTAACTATATAATTTCAAAATCCGTGATGACCATGAGAGGGCCAACGACTAATGGGTTTAATGAGGTGGTTGTGGGCCTCATAGTCTATGAATTTAATGATAATGTATCGAGAGGAGTGATAAATTTTTAATTATGATTGATCATATTGAGGGGATGCTGGAAGAGAATCATAAGTAAATCCATATAGTGGGGAGTACCCTAGTGGATGATTGGGGTTGATGAACCTCATAATGGATAAAGTTTGGTGGATTTTCTGGATGATGTTTTTGATATATATGAATGGGTAATAAAAAACGTTACATGATAATGATTGGGAAAGGGTGAGATGACCATTTCCGATGGTTAGGTTCAGTGACATACAAGAAATGGGCCTAGATGATTGAATGTTTGGTTCAATGGTGTGTTTAAAAAAATACTCTTAACATGGGGTGTGGTATTTCAGTTGTAGGTTGTGTGACCCTCATGCATGGATAATCGTGGGTGCGTGGAACAAGCTTCTGGATGATGGTTACCGAATTTGGATACCGGTGGATAAAGAATCCCAGTGAAACCAAATTCCCCAAGGAATTCCACATATAAAATGTGGTATATTATCAGATGGAGTATAGGAATTAAATTCAGTCTTAGTATGAACTGATATGATTGAAACTTTATTAGATTTGAGGAATGTCAGTGCTCATGATATGGTAGAGCATGACGACTAATTTAGTTAGGTGAGAACCCAAGTGATGAATTTAACTGGGATTTAGATCAAACTAAAATTAGAATTTAGAAATTATAATGGGGTGACTTTGGGGGTAAAGGCATCATGATCATGTTCCTTGGGAGATGCTTCAGTAACTGGAGCTGATCGCTTTTGGGTATGGTTGTCTCGAGGAGGTCCAACTGGTGATTTTTTCATGGAATTGGATGAGATGAGCTAGAAACTAAATCATGTGTTTTTTTTGGATATTATAAGTACATTTTAGCCATTGAGAATGTTTTTTTGAGGAAAATATGACTTGTTTATAGGGTTCTTGGATAGTGGATATTTATGATCTTACTTCATGTTTATTTTTATTTGTTGTCAATATGTTAATATGTGATGAATCACTTGATCTCAATATGAATTTAAGGATAAGACTAACTTGGAATCATGTTGAGGTATTCATATTCAAATTTGGTAATTTTTATGAAGTAGTAATGTTTTTAAAGAATGTTCATCAATAAGATGTTCAATGAACTTATTTTATACTATGGATGATGCGATTTTTGTATCACAATTGATGAATTGGTCTACATGTTTAAAGAACATGTGTTAGGGGGTAGAACATTGTCTACAACAATTATAAAGATAAATTAAGATATATACATTTGTGTTTTGAATACTTATTTATATTTATACGAAGAATAATTATATAATTCCCTAAAATATTTCATTATTTCACGAGGACCATGTAAAATATTGAAGACCATGAAAATATTCAATTTCATGAAAATGGTCAATTGTTTTTGTGGTAGAATTGATTTGAAGGCCAGGAAAAAATAATTTTATTTTTAGCTAAATATTTGCTGATTAAAATTGACAAAATGGATAAATTTTCTGCAAAAAACTATATATCTAGAATTATTCTTAGTGTTATTTTTTGTGGGCCCTTACAAAAAAAATTGGGGCATCCGTATCCACCAAAAGAGGGACATCTCAACCAAATATGGGGGCAAGGCTCTACCACATGGGAGAAATAACACAAATGGATATACATGATAGCAGTTATGTGTATGAGGATCCATATTTCTCAATGGGAGTGAATGGGGTGCATAAAATATAAAAAAAGGCTCTCTAGAAGATAGAGAAGAGGCCACAATGTGTGTTGGTGTGATAGTGAGGCATGGTGGTAGGAGTGGACCCTATTGCTCGTATATAGCCTATTATCCACATTAAATTTCTTATTAAGTATATAAAAATATAATTATAGATTTATATGGGATATAATGAACACATATTACTCTTTATATGATAAAAACATAAGAAAATAACATGATATGCCCGATCAATTTAATCTCATCCATCTAATAAAGCCTCAATTTCATCATTAACCTTGGTGTGTCATGGATTTATGCCACAATAAACAGAAATATATGAAGGATGTGATTTATATCTATAATTATTATACCACCATCCCCATTGATCACGAAATAGTTAATAAAAGAAAAAACAAATAGATCTCTTGCATGCAATCTCTATCTTTCATGAAAGAAGATATTCAAAAGATAAGGCTTCTCCCAAGACGAAACATGATTTTGAAAAGAGTTTAACATGAATTAAAAGTCATTGTTGGGTTCATAATACTTTTAGATGTTATATGTTATGATTAATAATGATCTAGTGTGGTGTCTCTGCGAAGGAAGAAGACAAGTTCCTAAAAAATATGATTTCACTTTTCTCAGTATCTTAAGATTTTGGATTTCTATTATCATTAAGAAAATTAAAATATTTTTTGAATAACAAAATTTAATGGACATGACATATTTTATGAATGGGAAAAGGTGGTGAACCTTTTATATAATTACTATGGCACCAATACCGATATGGACTAATGAAACAATGAGAACTCTAATTTTTATCTAAAAAAAGAGAATCTGGATGAGTATTCTCATATCCTCCAATGCATATAATAAGTCCGATGAGCTTCCAGGTATTACGAAGGAAAAATATACAAAACTGTATTGATTTTTTGAGGAAAAAACCAGGTACATACTATTGTGTCTGTGATGAAGGATAATGTCTCTATGGGGTAACCTCGTCACCTAAAGAAATATTAGGTGATCCCGCAAAGCACTTATAACATTTACAAAGTCAGTAAGGATATGTGAAGAACTTATCATGTGATTATTATTTCATGATGGAACCAAGACCTCACATAATCACCATTATTTTAGGGAAATAAGAACATCACTTACACAGCCACATGATGTTTTCATTCATGTTAATAAGAACATAATAGTGCATGCATGAATATAGAAGTGAAAAATCTTGAACAAAACTATATTGAAAAAAGGGAGGAATATCGTTCAAATAGTGTTTGAATGATAATACTATACATGATTCAAATTCATTAAAGATATTATGTGATATTTCCATGCAAAGAACATGCATAATGAAATCATTCTTCAATAATAATGAAAATCAGTGTAAGGTAATTAGTGTTTGTAAAAATACACTTTCACTAAGATGAGACCAATATTAAATACAATATTGACATGGGGTATTGAAGATTGAGAATCCATCACTGTAATTTGATATCTCATATTGTATATTGAATATAAAAATTAGATTAAGAATCAATGACCTAGATTTTATTTTTGGATTAACATTTGGGTTAAAAAAGAGAGCTTTTGAATACCAGTCTGTAACATCTTGATATAACTGTGACTGGAGAATAGGTAGAGGAAATGAAATAGATAACTATATTTCCCAAAAAACCCATTTTATATAAATTAAATACATGTATTAATTTAATTTCTAAATTCAGAGATAGTGTATTAGAATCATTTCAATCTATTATAGAAGAATTTTTATAGACTTTGGATCACTTCAGAAGGGACATGTGAATGTCCTGTATTTTTGTTATTCAAATATTTAGCCTGAATTTTACATAGTTAGTTATATGAGAGTGGGTTTAAGTACATTAAAAATCTCATGATTTGTTTGATAATTGTAAGGAAGTAGTGTTTGTGTAGAATAAAAACACAATGACACCAAGGATGTATGCATCTATATTGGAGGTGAACCCCATTAAAATTTTTGGTGTTCTTTATGCATTATTATTTTTGGTACAAGATTTATAAATATAGGTGAATAATAAAATATAATCATCCATTTAATAAGTTATAGAGGTATTAAAAGGGGTAATTTTTTTAAATTGATAAGAAACCACCCTACCCATATTCACCCGAACCACAGTTTGTTCATCCCAAAGTGATCCTGAAAATTGGTATCAGAAGGAAAAGGCACAACATTATTTTTATTCTATAATTTGGAAATAATTGAATATATTTTTTGTTTTAAATTTAGAATGTATTTCAATCATGGAGGATTTTCATCTATTTCAGATCATAATTCCTTCATAGTTAAGTATTTCAATTAATAAATAACGAGAGAATTGAAAAATATTATTAAGATAGCCTTTTAGTTCAAAGAGGATGATGAATCAGTTTTACAATGCATTTTTTTAAGAATGAAAAGCCTTACATGAGAGTCAAAGATCCAGTAGTATATTTTACTAACAAGGATATTAAAGTCTTTTCTACCCCATATATTTATGAAGAGGTATCATATATGGTATACCAATATTTATCAACAAAAAACCCAATCACATGTGGTGAAGATAATTCCATATAAAGTGAAAATTATATATTTTAGAGGAATACCATGATAGAAGAGACCATCGATCTAGAAGAAGAATCAAATAAAAGAGACAATTCATTAGAAAAAAAGTTGATAAAAGTGTTGATATCACGAAATAAAGGAATTCCAAAATTGTTAATGTTCATGATCATAAAGAAGACTTAAGATAACTTGAATAAAGAAATATAATACATAATTAAATCCAACATCAAGATCTCCAAGAAAATTACAGTAAGGGAAGAAGAGATTATTTAAATTTAAGAGACTCCAATTTTGATGATTAGTGGCTAAGGAATTTGTTTTGGAGAAAGTAGATACCACTAATAAATTTGAAAATATCTACAATGAAATAGAATAAAAATAAATATACATCATATATTTATAGAAAAATAAACATTATATATATGAAATTAGGATCATGGATCTAAAAATATTACTACCAAAAAATATATAATGCATTATAATGAAGTTATAAATATAACTAAATAATGTGTAGATAGTATGAAGTTAATAGAGGATATTAAATTCATACTAAATATATATTTTTATGAACATGGAGTCATAATATAAAATATTGAGAATGTTCAAGATGATTATTTACAAAAACGTGAACAAAAATTTGTTACTATAAGAGTTAAAACCACCCAAATTTACTTATAGGAATATTATCCTAAAATACATAAATCTAGTAAAAATAAGAGATTCAAACCATCTAACAATCAGTCTAATAAACTCTCAATGTAGAAGGTTCCTTCTATCTATGATAATAATGTTTGTGTTAATTATTTTTATATGCATTATGAATTTTCAAAACCAAAACCTAGGAAAAAGTGGATGAATAAATGTGATTAAGTTTTTAAAACAACATACATAGTGATGATAGATAAGAGTATAAATAAATATTCCCATAAATAATTTCATCAAAATAATGAAGGGAAACAGAAATAATAAACATGTTAATCAGGGCACACTATTACTCAAAAAATAAAATATTAAGATTTAATAGCTAATATTGGTACTTTTAATTATTCAAGAACATGGAATATGATTTTTAGTATAATATGTTAATATGTAAAAATTAAAGTATGCCTGTATTAAGGGAGATCAATTTAGTGATGAAGCAAAGACCACAAATGAAATCGAATAGTCAATATATTACAAATAGATTTTCATTTATGAAGACTATTTTTTGTATATTTAATGGAAATATTCATATTAAAGAGGTATATAAGTATGAATCATTCATGCATTCATCTAAAACAATTCTGAAGAGATGAAAATAAAATTTAAATACTAAAGATATGACTATCTTGGGAATGAATTTGGTAGCTTTATTTATAAATAACATTCTAAATAAGTTTAAAAAGAAGATCAAAAGGAAATATACACTAAATGGAATAAGATAATTATTCTATAGAATAATGTATCACACCACGGATCACTGTACGTAATCCATGCATATCAAAATAAATGAAATTAATGTTAGGAAATAATGGGGAATTCCAATCTAAGAACAAAATAAATGGGATGAAGTGGAAAATAGAAAACCTAAAGATATATGAAGAACCAAAAACAATAATTTTCTTATTACAAATGACATAGAAGTAAATTTTTCATCTAATTTGGAAGGAAAAATAAAATTAGATGAAGCATAGATGAAGGTAGATGATAAATGAAAACATAAGATTCAAAATGAATAAATGAATGTTTTAGAGTGGTTATCAATAAATAATGACTATAAAATCATAGAAGTACTATGTGAAATCTGTAATAAGGTTGGAAATATAATATAATTTATTGTTAATAAATCCATCTCAAGAAGAGACACCAAAGAAGAATAAAAAATCAATTAATGATCAATATTCCTTAATGTATAGTGTTAATAAGAATAATCCAAAAAAAGTTATTACTGAAGAAGGTAAAGATTAAATTCTTCCAAAAACAAAAAATACCCACATGATAGTTAATAGTAAGGGTTCATCCTCACAATGATCTTAATATAATATGGCTTTATCGATAATATTCCATTCTCATCCTTATTTCTCTCATAGAGAAACAAAAGTGTTCCTCATTATTACTATCCACACAGTGTTTATTTGTTATATCTTTGGAAATGAATAAGAAGCATATATTTAGGGGGATAACTGAAATGATGATTATATTTTTATATCATCAAGATGAAATATTCATTCCAAGATAAATATTATACATCATCATGGATTCATCTATCTATTGGAATCTTGAAAGTTTATTGAAAATGATTAAGGTTCAACCTTGATGAATATGATCAAGTTATTATAACTAATCAAAAAATTTATGTCACCATAATGGATGAGATCACAATAATGTACATTCACAATAATTTGTATTTATATGATAAACTAATGAAATGATCAATCATGATGACATGAAGCTAGAGATTATACATTGAGGGGGAATATCTAAATAAGTTCTCATTGCCTTATATTTCATCCAAATCTATAATCTCTATAAGTTAAATATTCATGGAATCTTTGATCTGGTATGGCTACATACTATCTTATCCTTATTCACAAAAAATAAAATTAATTCTATTCATAAGGGGGAGAACATTAGTGATTTAATGAACTAAAAAAAGAATCTTGATGAAAATCGAGGAAAGATTTCATGAAAATTATATACCCATTATAATTTTTTGTTTTAATATCTGTGTTGTTATGAGTCGATGAATTTCAAGTTTAATGTATCACGAGAAGGATTTTTTTAGAAGTTCCATCAGTAAATTTCCACTTGAATTATATCAATTAGTATCAACTAGTATCTATCAACCTAGAAATAATTGAATACTCATTAAGGAGTGAAACAAGTTTTTCTATATCACTTGGTGTCATACTATGAATTGAGAATAGATACCATTTTTTTTAAATCACACCATCTTCTTTTCAACATCATGCATGTATCAGGTATCCTTATAGTGGAATAATTAATGGCACATTTCTCAAGAAATAGATGATACCATCCTCTCTCAGGTAATTTTCATTTGTTATCAATAAGGGGGAGAGAAGAAAAGGAGAAGAGAGAAGAAATAAAGTGAACATTTTTAAATCCCATTATCAACATTGGTATTAAAAAAAAGTACAAAGGGGAATATTGATAAGCCCATATATTTCTTTTATTTTTTTTATTCTCAATAAGTTAGTAAGTGGTGAATCACTTGATGTCAATGTGAATTAAAGAATAATACTAGCTTAAAAGCCTCTCATGGTATTCACAGTTCTGGTTGGAAATTTAGTTGAAGTAGTTGAACTTTTAAATAAGTTCTATCCATAAAAAGTACAAAGGTAAGATGTTATTTTTTGGATGGGGTGAATTAAATATGATGTTTTATGAATTGGTCAACATGTTTAAAAATCATGTGCTAGTGGGTAGCATATTTTCTACACCAATGAGTAGGATTGGATAAGATTATTCCATTGGTGTTTTTTATACTTATATATATTTGGATGAAGTGGAATTAAAGAAGTCCATGAAATATTTCATTATTGCATGAGGACTATGTAAAATATTGAAAACTATGTAAATATTTATTTACATATACAACTTGAAATTGATTGTGGAATAATTAATTTTAAGCCCATGAAAAAAAATTATATTTTTTACAATGTTTTATTGATTAAGCATTATAAAAATTGGTAAATTTAATTGTATTAAATTATATAATTATAATTATTTTATGTTTTTTTGTGGACCATTATTAAAAAAATGGCCCATCATAGCCACCCAAGGGTAGCCAACTCAACCAAATATTGGAGTAAGGATCTACCTAGTGGGATCCAGATCACACATGTTCATCGATGATGATAAGTGAGTGAACGAGTATTTATAATTTCTACATAGAGTTCACAAGTTTTGTAATATGTTCACAAGGTGCATGTGAAGTCAGAGTACGGGCCTCCACACATGCCGTTACGATGATGATACAAGTTTTCTGTGTGTGGAATATGTTACTTGAAACTATTACATTATCCATATGTATTTTCTTATTATTTATAAGGAAAAAGGAATCAAATATTGATGTTGGATAGGAAACTTGTGAAGTATTGTTAATGTGTTAAAAATATACAGAAATAACACGAGTCACCTGATCAATTTGATCTCTACAATCCTATCAATCCTCTGCATCTTCTTCAACCTTGGTATGACAAGGGTTCATTCCATGATCAAAAAAACAAAATTGATGAAGTGAGATTTATATATGCTGAAATTTCCACTATCACTTGTGATTATGAAACAAATGAAACATATAAAAAATGAGATCCCTTTCATGCAGTATTAATATTTCATGCAATAAACGGTTTGAAATGTGGGGATACTCACATGATGTAACATATATTTTGAGAGGGTTTATCATGAATTCAAATGAATAGTAACTTTAAGATTCCTTTGAGACAAAACATTTGATTATTACTTATAATCTGGTGAGGTGTTTCTAAGAAGGAATAATCCATGTTCATGAGAAAGAAGACCCCACTTTTCTAAGTGTCTTAAATTCTTTAATATCAATGATTCTTGAGAGATTTAAAATATATGGTGAGTAACTAGTTTTATTAAAGATGGAACATTTTTTTAGATGATAAAACGTGATGAACCACATTTATGAATTATGATGTACTAACACCAAGATGGGCTACTGAAACCTTTAGAGATATCATTTTTCCCAGAAAAATAGAGCTTATGGTTGAGCCTTTATGCATCCTCCTATGAATATAAGAAATCATACAATCTTCCATCTATCATGAAGGAAATATCCATGATTTTTTTGAGTTTGAGAAGATAAAAGAAAAAATTACTGTTGTGTATGTGAAGAAGGAGGAGGTATCCAAATTCTAAACTAGTCATTTGAAGGAATGGGAGGAGATCCTAGAGAGTACTTACAGATTTTCAAAGGTATTAAGGATTCAAAAATAATTGTCCAGCATGATTCATAATCATGAATAAACCAATACCTCACACACTACCTAAAATGGAAGGAAAGAAGAACATCACATACACTATCTCATGAGGTTTTCATGCATGTTATTAGGATCTTGATAATGAATGCATGAAGATATAAGTGTCAATCGATGAAAAGAAATATATTGATAATAAACGGGGGGAATAACATTCATTTAGAGTTTTGATGATAATTCTATTCATGATTCAAATACATGAATGATATTCTATGGCATTTCCATGAAATGCACACGCATGAAGATATAATTATTGAATAATAACAAAAATTAGGGTAGTGTAATCATTGTTTTAAAATAAAATATTTCAATACGAAGAGACCAATAATTTATTCGTTATTGACATTGTGTATCAAATAGTATGAATTAGACACTATAATTTGATATCTCATACATTCTTTCAATGATAAAATTTAGCAGAAGAATTAGTATCCTAGATATTATTTAATTATTATAATTTGTGTCATAAAGGAGAGCATGATAATACTAGTTGAAAACATATTGATATTATTACAACTAAATAAGGAGAAGAGAAATCCTACTATATTGATACAATTATGAGACATCCATTTTGAATATTGTGAAATATAGGTATCCATTTGATTGCTGCATTAAAATAAATAAGATCATAATTATTTATGTATATTGAAGAGGAATTGTTATATATTTTTGATCACTATTGAAGGGATATGATGACATCCCGAATTCATGTGCTTTAAAGATAAATCATTCATTTTACCTAGTAATTTATAGTATAGTGGGTTCAAATCCATTCCCTTTCCAATTCTTTCATTTATAATAAGAAGGAATTAGTGTGCATGTGGGATAATAACCACTTACACTGAGGTCATATTCATCAACATAGGAGGCGAACCTAATTAAAAATACTAGTTCAATTTTTAGTGACACTATACTTTTATACATGTTATTAT
Organism: Viscum album; assembly: GCA_963277665.1. NCBI lineage: Eukaryota > Viridiplantae > Streptophyta > Magnoliopsida > Santalales > Viscaceae > Viscum > Viscum album. The sequence goes on from OY728127.1 coordinate 671,460,091, forward strand.
ATGATTTTAAGCATAATTAACCATTAAATATAAAACAAGGATCGTAAAGTATAGTTTATTTTTAATATTGGGTACATGAAAACGAAATCATAGAACTAAAATAAAACATCACATTATTAATCTTCCATAGTGATCTTCTAACATCCTTTGATCTCCAATATCAGCATATAATAACCTAGGGAATACACAGAAAAAAGGGATTATCCAAAAGTCCTTGTAAGGGAATAAACATGGGAATAAAGAGTAAAAAATTAGATAGATATCATAAGAGGGTAAAATAAATGTCATGGAACATCAATAATAAATGGAAGAAAATCACATATAATGAGGAATCATATGATCATGGGAACACAGAAATGTGCCAGCAATATACAACACGATATAAACATTAGTTAAGGATAATCCCGAAGACTATATCACATGGTGGTCAAAGTCCCATAATGGATTTGATTTACTCCCTAATCTCATACATGATGTCTAATTTTACTTAAAATTACCCAATGTGTTAGAGAACTATCTAGATACACCCATCATAACATGTTAATTCATATGTGATCCACATGAATAATCAAACATAAAGGATAAACAAAGGTTACCCATGGAAATAAATGGGTATCGTATTCATGTAATAAAGCATTACCAAGGGTGTATAACAACAGTATTGATAAAATAATGGATTTAAATAATTTTTGGACATTAATAATGTAAAATTAAAAGTAAATCATGAATAATAATTTATAATTGAAGTTAAATGATGAAAATAGTGGTTGGATAAGATTTGAAATGTGTCACTAGGAAAGGAATAAAGAGTCTTTAAAGAGTATGAAATCAGAATTGTTTTCATAAAAATAGAAATAAAATAAGATATTTTTTCATGATAAAATGTTAATTTTATAATAATAATGGTTTCTTAAAATAGATTATGAAGTGTACTAAAAAATGGGTAATAAATTGAGAAGTTCCCTTTAACTGGCCTTTCTTATCTAGAGGAATTGAAAAGTGAACCTTATAAAATGTGAATTTACCCATCAAATATGGACGAACTGATATGGATAAATAATCATGGAACATATAAAGAGAATAAAACAAAAGCAAATAAGAATATTTTAGAAATAAATTTTTTAAATGAAAGATAAATTGTAACCCAAATTTAATTTGGAGGTTCGGAGAGATCCCCTACCTTATGTATGAATGCGTTCTGCATTGGCACTTAATATCTAAGATAATAAAATAAGATTCATCAATTAAATAATTAATAACATTATAAAAATATATTTTATTTATTATAACTTTTTTAATTTTATTTATTTCAATATCAATGGGTTATAATGTTTAACTTTGTTGTTCCAGGAGTGTTAGTTTCATGGATTTCATGGTTGGTTTAATTTTGTATAATTATGAAAGTTATTTTAAGATGGATGAAAAACTATATAATTGGAATGAAATTGTAATAATATAATTCCGTAACATTAACTGGTCTCATATGTCATTTTTCAGATATGAGAATGATTAATTAGATAAAAGTTAATGAAAAATGATAAGTTTATTTTGGCAGTTTTTACGACTATCATGAATTAGTGTCATTTTATTTAATATTATGTTTATATATTATTAATAGAACATGAAATAAGTTATTATTTACATATGATAAACTTTTTTAACCAAAAAAATTGTTTTATGACCATCCATGGGGGCAGTAATGAAAATCCAAAACTTTTCATCCATAAAGGCGGTGAATCGATGAATCATGGATGATGATTTAATTTAAGAATAGAAGGATAAAATAAGATATTTTAAAACAGATATTATATTGACATAATAAAATTATATTATATATATGATATGAGAATTATCATTTTTTTTGGATACGGGATGTGAGAGGATGATATGAAATGAAAACAAATTAATAGAGAAAGAAAGAGGATTTTACCTCTTAAATATCATCTCCTAGAGAACCAACTTAAGGAAATCACAATTCGAATTTTAGTGAGACTAGAAAGGCCAAGGCATGCGGATGAGTCCTAGGAGAGGAATTGGTAATGATATTATCAATCTTCAAATCATAGAAGGAATGAGGAGAAGGGGTGGTGATGGGTGTTTTTTTATATTATTAATTTGTTTATTATTTTGGATCAAGACTATAAATATTGTTGATTATTATGACTAATTATAGTAAATTAAAAATGTGAGTTCAAAATAATGATTTCTAATAACATTCATGTCTATAAAATTCTTGTATTTTTCTTATAATGCTAACTATAATAAATTATTGTATTTCACTATTCACCAAAAATTAAAATATTTTCCAAAAATCCCAAAAATTCACATCATTCGTCTTTTAGTGCATAGATTTAAAAAATTAACTCTATCTTATTAAAATAATTTTCTTAATATGGGAAATTTAATTTTTATTTAAAAGCTTTATTTTTTTAAAAAAATAACAATTTTATTATTATAACTGATTTTATGAAACTTTTAAAAATTAATTAAGGCCACATAAAATTATCTTGTAATGATAATAGAAAAAATATCAATTTATGAATTTATTTTATGAAATTTATTCTTATTTTAATTAATAATCTTAATTTCTAAATTTTAAATAAAAATTTACTTTTAATTAAAATACCAACTCTTAATTTATAATTTTTAAAAAATTTATTCGCTTATTCCATGGTATAATTATATCACATTTTCAATTATAAAATTACTATATTTTATTTATACTTTTATATATGTGGTTATTATTCTAACAGCCATATTATTATTCCTAACCATCATATTAATATTCCAACTGTTATTTTACTATTCCAAGGATTAGATTTCTAATGCTCATAAGGGTTTATTACCTCCAATAATTACCAATTATTCCAATAATAGACCACTTTTATTTTATTCCAAGGTTATATATATTTTTATCTTTGAAATTAATATTTTATTACTAACATTATGTTCTATTTCTATAATTTTTTCTTGATTGCATTCATTATAGTAGATCGAGCAGATCCAAATTTTCATCTTATTATGATCTAATTTTCTATTTGATGCCCATCTATAATATTTGGAATTATTATTGAATTGTTTTATGAATAAATTAACATAATTAATTTATGATAATAATGTTTTATTGGGTTCTCTATGTGATTTATGTGCTTTATACCACTAGAAATAATTATAAAAATGGAAATTTCATTAATAAAATTCTGTGTTGTTACATTCTTTACCCCTTATGAACTTTAACCCTAGAAATTTCATTTATCCAGCTGAGGTGAAAACATGTGTGGGTAATTTTCCATTATCACTTATTATAGTTCCCATGTTTCCTTTTTGTACATTTGTTTTTTCCATAATACTTTGACAAGGTGATAAGTCTTTTTGCATGGAACATTATCTCTACAATCCAAGATCTTCACTGTGTTATGCTTAGAAGAGAGAATATTTCAAGAAACATCACCAAAAAATTTAGAACTTATAAGGGATATAGTATGTAATTCATAAATAGGGATACCTAGGATACATCATGTACTTGGTACATGGTTGTGCGAATTGCTTTTCGATACACCAAAACATTTATGCAGTCAAGAATCTAAATAGGGCCAATGTACCAAGGATATAACATTCCTTTCTTTCTAAATCACATGACTCTCTTCCATGGAGACATGTATAAGAATACCTTATCACCATTAATAAAACTATATGTCACATCAATAATTATTTTCATATCTCTTCTATCGAATTTGGGAAGCCTTGATGTGTTACTGAATGGTTTTCAACTTTTGTACCTATTCTTCAACCATTTTATCTACCAAAATCTATGTTTCAATGAATCCATACTAGAATTAGGATTTTCGATATATTTTCCAATAAATGGATGCATATAGATCCATTTTTATATTTGAGTTGAAACTATTTTTGTGAGAGAACTTGAACAGAGGAAGATGTTATTCCCATCCTACATTGAAGTCTATAGAACATACTCTCAACATGTATTCCTATTTCTAAATAGTCCTCTTAGGTTGGCCATCAATTTGAGGATGATAATCCATATTGAACTTCATATCAGTGTTTAAATAATATTGAATAATTTTCTAGAACATGGAGGTAAATCTCAGATCATGTTTAAATATATTTGATAATGGTACTACATTCAACCTCACAACATCTCTGATGTATAATTTTTTTTCATAACATGATATGTCCCCTCAAATTGAGATAATGTGATATATATTTTTTAGAAGATCCAAAAAAACCCATAGAGCTATATTTCCTATATATTTATTTGGAAGTCCAGTGAAAATATCCATGGTGATGTCTTCCCATTTCAATGTTGGTATGGGTAATGGATACATTATCCTATTTATAATTTTCATTTTAGCCTTCACTTGTTGACATACATGGAATCTTGATGTATATTAATTTATCTCCATCTTCATATTGTCACACCAATAGTTCTCTTAGATATCTCGATACATCTTTATAATCCATATGTGGATGGAGATGTTCGAGAAAAACACAACATTTAGAGTCTCCCTATTTATATCCAAATTTGATGGTTTCAATAGTCATGACCCGAATCTTATGACTCACTCCTTTTAAATTTTTAACTCTCAGGATTTTCTATTTCTGATAGCTTCTTCCTTCTTCTTAATTCCCACATTGTTTATTGGAGAATCTTTTATTTTCTCCATAAGTGACGGTTGAGAAATCAAATTTGAAAGGAATGATGATTTTCCATTATTAATAATTTCCAGGTCTATCCTATGAAAGTATAATAAAAGTTAATCCTTCTCAATTCTCATTATTGATAATGTTTCAGTATCCTTTCTATTTGCAGAATCTGTGTAATTATTTTCATTACTAGGATAGTTGTGGATTGAGAAGTTATAATCCTTGATGAGCTATTCACCATATTTGATGGTGAATATTAATATTTTTGTATGTGAATATATATTTGAGTCTCTTAGGGGTACTATATATCATACACTTCTCCCCATAGTGATAATGTCATCATATATTCATTGGGAAGATTATAGCTACCAACTCTAGATCATGAATGATATAGTTTTTATAGAGACATTAAGATACCTTGAGGCATAGGCTACCCCTTAATCATTTTTCATATACACATATCATAAAACCTTCCTGAATCATTATTGTATACAAAAAATAGTTCACAAATTATTGGTAGTGTAAGTATTGCTGAAGTAATAATATCCTTTTCAAATATATTACAAATTTATTCACATTCAGTAGTCCAAAAAAACTTTACTACCTTATGATTCTGCATGGTTAGTGGGTTTTACAATTGCAATATGTTTCTAAAAAATCATTGGTAATACCTACATAGACCAAGGAAACTACATATCTCCATTACATATGTTGTCTTGGGCCACACCTCAATTTCCCTTATTTTATAAGGGTTTTGATATTTCCTTCTTCTGGTGATAACATGCCTTAAGAATGCTACTTCTTTCATGCATAATTCACATTTAGAGTACTTCTCATAAGTTTATCCCATTAAAATTATTTAGAAAAATATTCAAATGCTCCTATTATTCATCCTTTCTTTTAGAGTATATTAGAATATCATCAAAAAAGAATTCCAAATATTTTCTGTGGTAATCTCTAAAGACTTTAATAATTAATTTCATTAATAATTATGGATAATTAGTTATTCCAAAGGTCATACCTATGAAATCATAGTGGTAATAACTATTTTGAAAGGAAATATTGGGAATATATTCCTTCCTCACCTATAATATAAGATATCCAGACCGAAGGTCCACCTTAGAAAAATAATTTACCCCAGTAGTTGATATAATTAGTCCTATATCCATGGTAGGTGATACTAATTCTTTATCATGATTTTGTTGAGATCACGATAATCAATGAAGTGGTTCATTTATCTACCATTCTTCTTGATGGAGAGGACAGACACACCCCATGCTTAAGCACCTGAGTGTAGGAAACCCTTGTCTAAATTTTCTTGTAACTGCTTATTAAATTCTTCCAAGTCAATGCTGGCTATTCTATAAGGTTTCATTGATATGGGTATTGATCCAAGTATAAGATCAATTGAAAACTAAACCACTTATTTAGGATAAAGACAAAAGAAATCTTGAGGGAACACATCAGTGTAGTCCGTCATAATGGGAATGTATTTAAGAACGATCCTCCCCTTTGTTGACATAATTTGAGGTAGATATTCTTATCCATAAGGAAATAATATAAAAAATTGAGATAATAATTCTGAAGGAGACTCATCATCCTCATTACACTTATAATGAATTAGAGGATGCCTTAGGATGTGAAGAGTGATCTCCCTTTCATGACAACTAATGTTATATTTATAAAAAAATTTACAATCCATGACCAATATGTTATCATACTCCACCAAAGGATGTAATTCATGTTTTACTGTGTGGTTCAGTCCAAAAAAATTGACTAGGGAGTAATTATATACTTTGGAAGAAATAATTTCCCCATTCAATGTTCTCACAGATAAATCAACCTATATATTTTCAGGTGGTGTTTCAATAGCTCTACTAAACATGAAAGATATGAAAAATTTTATGAACCAAAATAAAAAATTTTATTCTCTATTCCTGAATGAATAACTAGCATATTGATCACCACATCATTTTTGGGAAACACCTTAGTATTAATGATATCATATTTCCTACATTGGTTCCATAAATTGTGTTGTTCTTGATTAACTTAGACAAACCTTGGATTAGTTAATTGTATTATATAATTCCCATGCTTCTTATACCTAGAAAAATATATTATTGGTTGAGTGTTAGTATTATCCTTCCATTATTTTTCCAAATGAGCAGGCTTTTTTAAATTCCATTTTAGAAAATTATCACAAGGATAGTCTATTACATAATTGAAGCATCTCCTAGTTCCCTTTAGGTTATTTCCAAGATTCTTCTTTCCACACTATTGACATGTTGGATGTCGGATTTTCTTTCCTTTATGGAATTTATTTGTTGATCCTGCCATATTAAACACCATTTTCCTTTTTTTGTATCTAATCCCACGAGACCACTAAGAGTATACGATTTCCATTTTGACAATAAGGGTACAACTTAAATCTCATCATAGCTATCAAAGTGTCAAATCAACAAGGATTTTTTAGGGCTTGTCTTGAGTCCACTAAAAAAGAAATAAACAATATATTCGGTGTTCATGAAAAATTTGGAGGTGTATCATGAATGAATTTTTATGTTTTCTTCATATTACCTGATGGGCTCATCCCCTTTATAATACAGTCTTAGGAACTCAATTTCCATCTTATTATTGATTGTATATGGGAAATATTATTGAAAAATATTTTATTGAATGATTTACAATCTACGGAATCAATTTTCTCCATATAATTTTTTCTTTCTATTAGAGTCCACCACTTTTTAGCTTCTCCATAAAAATGATACACCTCCCGCATGAATTTATCTACTTCTGAACATTTAAGGATAAATAATATCTTCTCAATATAGTTAATTCATTATTTCATGATAAGGAGATCATAAGATTTAATAAATATATGTTCCTTTTGGAAAAAAGTATTCAACTACAACTTGATATTTTGTAGGAGGAGGGAATTCCACATGATGCAAGTTATTATTAATAATTTATTCTAGTTGAACCAGTGTTTTCATGTTCTTCTCGACTTCTATTCACATAATATTAGGCATCTCATTATAGAAAGTTTTACATTTCCAACCACACTGGTTTTTGGTATGGGTTCTCCTATTTCATTCCAAAACCTAAACAAATGAAAATATAGTTATGCGGGATTGAATAATTATCTAATAAGAATATAAAAATGCAACATAGAACAAAGAAGGAAAAAACATATAAATTAAAAGTATATCCTAAATTATGATTCCCTAGGATTCAATCTTGGTTATACATGGAAATGTAATTATCTATAGGGTTCTCACTACTGTTTTCTAGTTATAATCTAAAAAAATAACTAGAATATTATTTGATGCCAACTCTAATGACCCTACCCCTTTACATAAATTATTACAATATCTTTAGAATAATTAACCATAAAATAAAAACCAATCATCATAATGTCTAGTGTATTTAGAAGATTATGTATATAAAACTAAAATCATGGAACTAGAATAAAATATCAATTTATTAATCTTACATAATGAGATTCTAAATTATTTTGAGAACCTATATCTACATAGGATAACCTATTGAATACATAAATAAAATGGATGGCCTAAAAAGCCACATAAGGGAATAAAAATGGTATAATGCAAAAAATGAGTCATAAGGAATCAAAAGAAAACATAAAAGTCACAAAACATGAATAATTATATGGAATAATATCATATAGAACATGGAATAATATAATCATGAAAACACAGGAATGTGGTAGCAACATACATTATGACATAAACACGAGTCAATGATATTTTCCAAGACTATATCACTTGGTTTAAAAAGTCCCATAATGGATTTGGTTTACTCACTAATACTATACATGATGTCTCATGAGACTAAAACAACCAAATTCATTGAAGAGATATCTGGGTGCACTAACCGTAACATGTTAATGTATGTGTGTTCCACATGAACAATAAAATATAAGGGATAAACATAATGGTTACCCAGGGAAATAAATGGGTATTAGAGTCATGTCCTAAAGAATAACCAAGGGTGTATAATAATGGTATCCAAAAAAATAAGGGATTTAAATAACAACTGGAAATTCAGAATGGAAAATTATGAGTAGATCATGAATAATTATGTAGATATTATTTGAAAGCCGGAAAATGGTCATTGTATAAGATTAAAAATGTGTCACTTCAATGCATTTTTACGAAAATAATAAAGAGAATTTAATGTGGATGAAGTCATAATTGTTTGAATAAAACTAGAAATTAACTAAGATAGTTTTTAATGATAAAATGAGATATTTTTGAAAAATAATAGTGTCTTAAAACCAATTATGTAGTGTACTTAAAACTGTAATGAAATTGAGAAGTTCCCTTTAATCAGGCTTGATTATCATGGTGAATTGAAAAGGGAACCTCAAGAAATATGTATTTACCCATCAAATAAGGATGAATTGTTATGGATAAATACTATTGGAATAGATAAATAGTATGTATAACTATTATATAAGAATAATTAATAAATAAAATGGTTTACATATATAGATAGTGTATCAGAATGTTAATTTGGACACTCAGAGAGATCCACTACCTTATTTTTGAATGTGTTATGATCATTCACTTAATGAAAAAGATAATAAAAATGAATTAATAAATTTATTAATTATGAGATTTATCATAATATATTTTATTTATCCAAATTTTATTAATTTAATTTATTATCATTTTAATGATTTATAATGTTTAATTTTTTCATTCTGGGAGCATTAGTTTCAGGGATTTAAGGGTTCATTTATTTGTGTCAAATTATGGAAATTATAATGAAATGGATGAAAAACTCTATAAGTGGAATTTAATGGTATTAATATACTTAATTAATTTTTTTAATGGCACCATATATACTTTTTTTCAGATATGAAGAAAATTATTTAGTTAAAATTTTAATAAAAAATGATTAATTTATTTTGGTAGTTTTTACAACTATCAAAAACCAGTATCATTTTATTTAATATTATGTTTATATATTAGTTTAAAATCATGAAATAAGTTGTAGAACACATATTATATTATTATTTAACCATAAAAAATGTTTTATAACCATCCTTAATGGTGCTAATGAAAAACACAAACTCATCTTCCATGAAGGCGGTGAATCGACACATCACATATGATGTTTTCATTTTTTGAATAAATGTAGAAGATAAGAAATTTGATAATAGATAATTAATTAAAATAATAAAATTAAATTGTATATATATTATATTTGAGTTATAATTTTTTCTAGATAGGGGAGGTTAGGGGAGGATAATAAATGAAAATTTTAAAAGAGAATGAAGAATGATTTTACCTTTTGAATATCGCCTCCTTGATAACCTCCTTAAGGCTCTTGGAATTGGTCTTTTGGTGAGACTGGAAATACCAAGATGTGGGTATGAGATTCTGGAGAGGAATTGGGTAGATTATTAGCAATATTAAAATATTAGAACGTGTGAGGAGAAGGGGCAATGATGGGGTGCATTTACAGGGGAGATGGGGCTGTTTTTTTGACTATTTTAATCATTTTTTATTATTTTAGCTCGCGACTATAAATAGTGTTAATTATTTTGAATATGTATAGTAACTATTTAATTTGAGTTAAAAAATGGTTTCTTACAACATTCTTGACTCAAAAAATTCATGTATTTGTCTTTTAATGTTAAATACCTTATATTATTTTATTTCATGTTTCCCCGTAAATTCAACTATTTTAGGAAATTTAAAAAATTTAACCCAACCATTTTAGGTTGATTATATTTAAAAAAATAACTTCATTTAAAAAATAATAATTTTCTAATCATGATAAATTTTACTTTTATTTCAAATCATCATGTATTCAATAAATATTGATTTTATTATTATAACCGATTTTATGACACTTTGTGAAATTAATTAATGTCTTATGAAATTTTCTTATAATTATAATACATAAAAATATTATTTTGTGAATATATATTATGAAAATTAATTTTATTTTAAATAATTATATTAATTATTGAATTATAAATAATAATTTATATATCACTAAAATTCCAACACTTAATTTTTCATTTTTAAAACATTTACTCACTTATTTCATTGTATAAATATATCATATTTACACTTTTAAAATTCATAAATTTTATTTATACTTTACTAGATGAGTTTACTATTCTAACAATCAAATTATTATTCTTAACATGCATATTACTATTCCAATGGTTTGGTTACTATTCTAATGGTCAGATTTCTATCATTAATAAGGGTTTATTACTTACTATAAAGAAATCATATTCAATTTATCAGTCACTTATATTTTCTATTAATGTTACAAATATTTTAATTTTTAAATGAATATTTTATTATTAACATTTTTTTATTTCTACATCTTTTTTCATGAGAGCAGACATTCTAGTGGATTAGGCAGATTCAAATTTTACTACACTCATTATATTATTTTCTATTTATTGTCCCACTATAATTTATCAAATTCTTATTTATTTTCTGAAAAATGTATAATTATTAATTTATGGGAACAATTCTTTTATTGGGTTCTATATGTGATGTTTGTTCTTTATACTATCTGACATAATTATAATAAGGAAATTTTCATTCATAAAATTCATTCTTGTTACATTATTCCTCGCTTACAGAATCTCAACCTTGAATTTTTTATTACAAAACTGAAAATATTTGATTTTACTTATCCTTCACAACTTCCTCCAATTCCCATGTCACGTCTTCGTACTTATAGTCCTTCTATAGTACGTTGACCAGGTGAGTAGTCTTATTGCAAATAACATTATATCTACGGTTGAAGATCTTCACCAAATTCTCCCTATAAGAGATATCATTATCCAACTGTATCACCGATGAATTTATTAAATGTAAAGGATTTGGTATGTAGTTTTTCTAGAGGGATACATGGAATACATCCTGTACTTAAGACATGGTTGGTTGAAGTTCTAGTCGACATTCCAGAACTCCAATGTGATCAAGAATCCCAAAAGTGCCAATGTACCTCGGAACTATCTTTTATTCCACCCAAAATGTAATGAATCTATTCAATAGAGATATTAATAGGAATAACTTGTCACAAATATCAAACACTAAATCCCATCAATAATTATCCTCATATCTCTTCTATCAAATTTGGGATGCCATGATGTGATGCTTAATGGGTCTCACCTTTTCTACAATTCCTTTGATCATTTCGGGTCCCAATAGATTACATTCACTAATTTCATCCAAGCATGCCACTATTCTATATATTTTCCCATAAAGTGCTTCATATGTATCCATTTGGTTTATTTAGTGGAAACTATTATTATAAGAGAACTCGACTGGAGGTAGACCTTTGTCCCATCCTCCTTTGAAGACCATAGAACATGATCTGAAAATGTATTCTAGTGTATGAATATTCTGCTTAGATTGGCCCTTAGTTAGAGGATGATAAGATATACTAAAGTATAGCTTATTTTTTAGGGTATGTTTGAAAATTTTCTAGAACATGGAGCTAAATATCAAATCATGATAGGATATAATCAATAATGGTAATCCATATATCCTCATCGCATTTTTGATGTATATCCATGAAAGATGATCAATTGAGAAGTCCTCTCAAATTTTGATAAGGTGTGATATCATTGTTATATGATCCAAAAAACTATATATAATTATTTCCTCAAGATGTATTTGGATGTCTGGTGACAATGTTCATGGGGATGTCTTCCTATATCTATGTTGGTATGGGTAATTGTTGATTTATCCCCTTAGATTTTTTCCTTTCATCTTTCACTTGCTGACATACCTGGAACATTGATGTATATTCAATGATCTATTTGTTCATATTTTCCCACCAATAGTTCTCTTAGATATCTCAATATATTTTTATTCTCCCTAGGTGGATGTATATGGTCAAGCTATGTGAATCATTAAAAATATCCCTCTTTATCTCTAGATTTGGTGATACATATTTTCATGACCTAAATCTTATGACTCTTTCCTTATCATTCATGAACACCCAGGATTTCCCATTTTTGATAGATCCCAACTTATTTTGAATTTCCTCATCATTTCATCGAGTATCATCTATTTTATCCATAAGGGATGGTTGAGTTATCATTTTCAAATCATTTTCAAAATGAATAATGATTTTTCTTCTTTAATAATTCCCATGTTCATACATTATATGTCTAAAAGGATTGGGTCCTTCCTAATTCTTGTCATGGATAATGTTGTGAGATCCTTTATACTTAGAGCATCTTTCATGTTATTTTATTTACAAGGATGAAAGTGGATTGAGCATTCCTAATCCTTTATTATCTCTTACCACCATTACTAAAACATATTAATCTTCTTCCATGTGAATATATATTTTAGGCTCTTATGACTTGAATATATCTCACACTTCTCCCCATAGATATAATGCTGCCAGATTTTAAATGTTAAGATCACATCCAAAAAATCTAGATAAAGCGTGAGATAGTTTAACTCATGAACATTAAGCCGCCTTGAGGTGTAGGCTATCAATTTATCATTTTTAATCATAAAAAAAACTTAATCCAGTTTTTAAAGCATCGATGTATACCACAAAGAGTTACCCACATATCAATAGTGTATGTACTAGTTCAGTGATAAGCCTCTCATTCAGTTATTTTAAGTAGTATTCATATTCAATAGTCTAGAAAAACATTACTCCCTTCCGAGTCATCAAGGTTAGTGTGTTTGAAAATCACAAGTAGATCCTTACATATCACAATTAATTCCCATATATGCAATAAAAAATATTTATCTTCATTATAGATTTTTTCATGGGTCACTCCTCAATTATATTTGTTTTATAATAGTCTATAGACATCCATTTATAGGTGATAACATGCCCCAAGAATGATTATTCCTCCAACCAGAAGTTTCATTTATTGTACTTTTCATAATGTTTCTCCCCTAACGAATTATTTAGCATAGTATTCAAATTCTCCTCTTGTTCCTCATTTCTCTTGCAGTATATCATAATATAATCGATAAATACTACCATAAATTTTCTAAGGTAATATAAAAAGAATATATTCATTAAGTCCATGAATATTTATAAATCATTTGGGAGTCTAAAGAGAATCACTATGAACTCATAGTGTCCATACCACTTTCAAAAGGAAATCTTTGGAAAATCATCCTTTGTCACATTTAATTGATGATATCTCAATGGAAGGTCCGTCTTAGAGAAATAATAAATCCAAAATAGTTTTTCTAACAATTAATATATCCTGACTGAAAATTAAATTTTCATTATTTCAAACACTTTTTAAGGAAAATGTGAGAAACCAAACATTCAACCACAAAAAGAGATGATAAAACCATTAAAGGAAAATTTAAGTCTGACAGAGTTGGTCTCCCTATACAATTTCATGGATATAGAGGTTACCCAAATGTTTGGTTCATCTATTATCAAATCATTAAACTCATAGGACAGCTTATCCCCTGACTGGATGTACTTCACAAGGCTGATATTCCCATTTTTGAAGCCCTGAATTAGAATCATGTCCTATTTTTCTATCCAGGTGTATTTCTCCACATTAAGTGCCACCCTCAGTGACCTGCCATTAATTTTGGAAGCTTCCTATTCAAAGGCATTGAGTATCCAAACCTATTCAACCAATTATTATTCAAAACTCAATAGAAAGTCCTGAGAATGTTCACCCACACCACCTAACTTCCAATGGAAAATGAAATCACTGTCCATCTTCATAGAAATTAACTTCTTGGCCGATCGCATCTCCATTAGAGGTGGTAAAGAAGAGTAATCCTTCCCTTTGCAGATCTGCCACCGGTTACCCCTCAGTCTCGAAGGTTCATCTTTAGAAAAATTGTTTCCATATTTGATGGGATCCATCTTGCAGACTATAACATTGGCCTGGAATAGGTTTGGCTGATCTATATTCATTCCATCCACTTCAAGCACTTCAAAACCGTTGCTCAATGGAACTAGTGTCTAGGTCACTAGGAGAGCACCCCTTGTTTTCCCTGTTTAGGTTTGTTGAGTTATGTCCTAGATAGCCCCATGAAATCCATCCTTGGACACAACATCACTACGCAATATTAGGACCTCTGTGAACAAAGCCGCATTGGCTAGGAAACAGTGACCAATCATTACTATCATCTCATGTCCAGTAGCCTTCTCATAATTTCCTTCCACCCGAGTCGTAGCAGTATTACTCACATTCAAATAAACCCCTCTCAAACCAGTTTTATTCTAAATGTGGAAAATATACTCCCTGTTCTATGTATTGCCATTTGATGGACCATCTATATCTTTCTTTAGTCTGTTAAAAATATCGGAAACCTTCAGATTGGAGGATGATACCTCCTCCTGTATCATTCCCAATGCAGCATTCGATTTACTCATACTCACATCCCTTCCAAACTTGTGCATTTAACCTCCACTATCCTCACTTAAAATATATAAATCCACATTCTGTGTCTTAACAAAATGGGGTTTAGCCGAGCACCAAGTCACCAGATCACCAACACCCCCAAACTTCTACCCCCATGTGCCTGCAATCCTCCTCACTATGACTCAATCTTATGAATAATGAAAAGAACTGAAACCAAGACTCAAACACAACCACATTCCTATACCGAAACTCCTCACCCACAATAATAAAAAATGACTCAAAATGAGGCCCAGAAACATCAAATTTGTCACAAATTTGCAGTGACATCGGATGGAGAACCACCTTAGTCCTACTTTCTAAACATAGGTATTGTCTAATTAAATTACCAAGAATTTGAAGTATTTAATGGTCTTGAAAAGGGAGAGGGATATCCATAAATATTTCCCATACCACCATTTTTGAAGAATAACTATTCATATTAAAATCATAGGACCACTTGAACTGAAAAAAAGAGTTCATCCACATGCACAAGGCACACTCGACTAGGAGAGATTCAGATAAACCTCTGATGGAAACCAGATCAGAAATTACTCAAGTATATGAAACCCTTTTCCATATTCTCTTGTAACAACTTATTCAATTCCTCAAACTCAATAGTGGTTATTATATATGGTTTATTTCATATGGAAAATGATCCATGTATAATATCAATTGAAAACCCAACCACTTGGTCAGGAGGAAGACCGAGAAATTCTTCGTGGAACACATCAGTGTAGTCCCTCGCAATGGGAATTTCATCAATCATGATACTATCCTTTGTCTAAATCATTTGAATTCAATATTTTTTATCATAGGGAAATAAAATCCACAATTAAGATGATAATTCTAAAGTAGATTCATCATCCTCCTTCACTTGTATAGAATTATAGGAGGCCTTGAGATGTGAAGAGTGAACTCCCTTTCTCAAAATATTATGTTGGATTTATTTAAATATAGACAATCCATGCCCAATATATAAACAAACATATCCAAATTAAGTAAGGTAACATTTTCTAGGTGGTTCAGTCCACAAGCATTGACTAGGGAGGAATTATATATTTTGGTTGAAATAATTTCCTTATTCAATGTTTCCATAGATAACCAAACCTTCATATTTTGAGATGTTGTTGGAATATTTCTACTAAAATTGGAATATATTATAGAATGGGTAGCACTAGAAAAAACAAGGTTCTCTATAATTTAATTAATAACTAGCATACCTATCCCCACATATTTTTCCAGTACCACCTCAATAGTAGTGATAAAATATACCCATATTTGATTCATTGAGGTTGTTTTTTATTACCTATGAAAATCCTTAGCATAGGGCATTGGATCGAATAATGTCCACATTCCTTACAGTTTGAACACTACACTATAGGTTCAGTGTTTGTTTGAAACTTCCTTTATTCTACCACAATAGTGGGCTTCATTAAAACCCTTTGAAAAAATTTATCTTGATGACCCTCTCTTCCACATTTGAAGCATCTCCTAGTTCCCCTTAGGTAGTTTGAAAGATTATTATTCCCACACTATTCACATATACTATGTTGGGATATCTTTCCTTTATGGGATTTATTTTTTTATTCCCCTTTTTATAATCCATTTTCCACTTTTTATATTTGGTCCCTTGAGACCATTTCGTGTCTACTATCTCAAATTCAACCTTAAGGGAACAACAGATGATCTCCTTAGAGATGACAAAGTCTCAAGTCCCCAATGATTTTCATAGAATCATCTTTAGACAACTAAAGAAGTGATCAACTAGGTTTTCAGTGTTCATGAAAAGTCTAGAGGGGTATTGTGAAAGTCTTGGGAAGTTTTCTTCATATTCCCTAATGAACTCATTTTATTTCAGCCTATGTCTAATGAACCCCCTTTTTCTCTTAAGTAAAATAGTTGAGGTAAAATATTAACTGTAAAAGATTTTATTGAATGGTTACCATTCCATGGAATGATTTTTTTTAAACTTCATGTTTTTGATGAGTTTCAACCACTGAGCTATTTTCCTAGTAAAATGATAAACCGTAAGCATGAATTTCTTTTCTTCTAAACATTGATGGATAAATAATATATTCTTGACAGAGTTAATCCATTTATCAATGATATGAGAATCATATGATCCAATAAAGATAAGAGGATTTTTTTGGATAATGGATTTGACCACAAATTTATCTTTCTTAGGAGGGGGGGGGGGATTGTACATCATTAAAGTTATTATTCGTAACTTATACCAATTGAGATAGTATAGTCATGAGGTTCTGGGATCCAATTCTAATCATATTTTTCATCTCATTACGGAAAAAATCATATTCCCTTATGCATCTCTTATTAGAATGAGTTCTCCTATTTAACTCTATTAACTACGAAAATGAAAATACTGTTAGGGGGGTTTGAATACTTATCTAATAAGAATCTAAATAGGAAACATTGATCATAGAAGGATATACTTACAAATAGAAAGTATATCCTAACTTATGGATCCCATGGTTTGAATCTTGGTTATCCAAGGTGATATAATTACCCAAAGGGTTCCCGATAAGGATTTGTACTCATAATAAAAAAATTACTAGATCAGGATATGATACCAATTATAGTGACAGTATCCTTTTACACATATGATTACATAATTTTATGCATGATTAACCATCAAATACAAGCAAATGATCATAGTTACTAGTTTCTTTGGAAGATTAGGTACATAAAACTGAAATCATAGGACTAGAATAAAAAAACTCATCATTAATATTCCATAATTAGCTTCTAACTTCGACTGATCTCCTATATCTTCATAGGATAACCAATGTAATACATAGATAAAAAAATGAGCTAAAAGGCTAACAAGGGAATAAACATATATTGAAAATTAACTTTTTATTAAAAATGAGAAACCTTCTAGAATTCACGAATACAATATAGAACATGTAATCAAATGATCATGGAAATATATTAATTTGGTAGCAACATACATAATGTTATATATATGAGTTGGTGCTAATTTCCAATACTATATCACAGGATGGATAATGTCCCATAATGGATTATGTATACTCCCTAAAACCATACATGACATCTCATGAAGTTAAACATTACCCAATTCATTGATGTGCTATTTAGGCACACCCATCCTAACATGTCCATGCATTATTGTTCCACATGAAGAATCAAACATATGTGATAAACATAACTGTTACCCATGGAATGAAATGGGTAACATAGTCACATCATAAATCATAACCAAGGGAGTATAACAATGGAATCTATAAAATAAGGGATTTAAATCATTCATAGAAATTAATAATGAAAATTGAAGTATAGATCATGAATAATTGAAATAAAACTAAAGTAAAATTAAAAAAATGAGTGGTTGGATAAGTTGACAAATGTGTCACTTAAGTGTGGTTTTAGTAAAAGAATAAATATTTTTTAAAGAGGATGAAGTTATAATTGTTTTCATAGAAGAAGAAATTAACTACGATAAATTTTCATGATGAAATGAATAATTTTTAAAAAAAAATTCAATTAAAAAAATTATAGAGTGTACTTGAAAATGGGTAAGAAATTGAGAAGTTCCCATTAATCGGGTCTGCTTATTTGGAGGGATTAAAAAGGGAATACAATAAAATATGTATTTCCCCATAAAATAAGGATTAATTAATTTAGTTAAATAATCATGGAACATATAAACATAGTGTTGAATAATTATATAATAATAATGAATAAATAAATTAGTTTAAATAAAGATAAACCATAACCTATCTGAATTTTAGAGGATCCAATAGATTCCATACCTTATGAATGATTCAGTTCAGAAGTTGAACATAATTTCCTATATAATAAATTTAGATCTATTAATTGAATAAATTAGAACCTCATGAACAAATATTTTATTTATTATAAATTTATTAAATTTATTTATGTATATTTTGATGAGTTAAAATGTTTAATTTTGTCATTCTGGGTGTGTTCGTTTCAAGGATTTCCTAGACGGATTAATTGTGAATAATTATGGAAGTTATTTAAAAATGGAATAAACATACAGAATTGGAATGAAATGGTATTAATATACTTCTATAAAATTAAATTTTTCCATATATTATTTTCTTCATATATGAGATTGATTAATTTGATAAAATATTAATTTCTAATGACTAGTTTATTTTTACAATTTTAATGACCATCACGAAATAATATTCTTTTATTTAATATTATGTTTATATATTAGTTATAAAACATTAAATAAGATATAATATAAATTTTAAAATATTATTTAACAATAATACTGGGTTAATGACTATCCTTGAGGGAGGAAATGAAAAGATGAAACTCCTCATCCATGAAGGCAGTGAATCGACGCATCACGAATGAGGTTTTCATTTTTAGAAAAAAATAAGGGATTTTATGATGAAAATTATATTAAAATAATAAAATTATAGCCTATATATGATACTAGGTTTATCTTTATATTTTGGAAAGGGGATCTTAGGGGAGGATAAAAATAAATAAATGAAATTAAAAGACAAATAAGGGGGATTTTACATCTTGAATATAGTCTCCTGGAGAACCGCTTTAAGGAATTTGGAATTGGTGTTTTGGTGAGACCAGAACGTCTAGGAAGTGGAGTTTAATCTATAATATAAATTGGGTAGAATATTAGCATGACCCGAATCTTATGAGGTTTTAGGAGAAGGGGTGTTAGGGGGGTATTTATAGGGGAGGAGATGGGTGTTTTTTTGATTATTTTGTTAATTTGTATAGTATTTTTCCTCAAGCTTATGAATAGTGTTGAATACAGTGACTAAGTATAGTAAATAGTTCATGTGATTTCTAAATAATAGATTCTCACATCATTTATGACTCAATAATTCATTTATTTGGTTTATAATTTAAAATACAATAAATTATTGTATTTCACTATTCACAAAATTCAATTATTTTAGAAAAATACAAAAAAATTCACGGAAAACTTTTTTGATGTTTCGATTTAAAATATTTACTCCATTTTATGATTTTTTCCTTCTAAATTTGAAAATATTAGTTTTTAATTAAAATCATAATTTATATTGAAAAATAAATTTTCTTTATTATAACGAATTTCATGACACATTGAAAAAATAATTACGAACTCATAAAATTATATTATAACTAAAATAAAAAATACTAATTTATGAATATATTTTATGAAAATGAATTTTATTTTAAATCATTGTGTTAATTATAAAACTAAATATTAACATTTAAGTTTAAAAGAAATACCAAAACTTAATTGGTCATTTTTAAATCATTTATTCACGTATAACATTGTATAAATATCTCTTATTTTCAATTATAAAAAACCAAAATTTTAATTATACTTTCATTAGTGATTTTACTTTTTTAATGGATAAATTACTATTCCTAACAATCATATTATTATTCCAACGTTCATATTACTATTCAAATGATAAGATTTCTAATGATCAGAAGGATTTACTACTTTTTATAAATACATCATATTATATTACTCAAACACTTCTCTTTTCTCCTAAGGTTTTATATATTTTCATCTTTAAATTGAATATTTTATAATTAACATTATGTTCTTTTTTCTAAAGCATTGTTCAAGAGTGTATTAATTCTAGTTGATCGAGGAAATCCAAATTATCCTATTATAAATATATTATTTTCTATTTATTACCCCACTGTAATATTTTGAATTATTTTTGGTTTTTTTCTAAATAATGTATCATTTTTCAATTATAAGAATAATTTTTTCATTGGGTTCTCTATTTGATGTAAGAGATTTAACTACCTGATATTATTATAAGAAGGGAAGTTTCATTGAAAACATTATTGGTCATTACATTATTTTTTATTTTTTATTAAATGTTCCTGATTCCTAAACAAAGGGGAAGATGAAAATAAAATCATTCATTGAATAAGTGATTTTTTTTTAAAAAAGGATAAAAGTTTTAAAGTGATAAAAAGTCATCCCCCACTAATTCACCTCCCCTCACAGTGTGGT
Source organism: Viscum album (assembly GCA_963277665.1). Taxonomy (NCBI): domain Eukaryota; kingdom Viridiplantae; phylum Streptophyta; class Magnoliopsida; order Santalales; family Viscaceae; genus Viscum; species Viscum album. The sequence continues at coordinate 671,481,177 of OY728127.1, forward strand.
CATCCCAAAGTGACCTGAAATTTAATAATTAGAATAGGTACCAGATTTTAGAGAGTGTTGTCAAGAATTTTTGTGAGTCTTATGTTAGGACATATGTTGAGTGGGTTGGTGAACCACTAATAGCTTGTTTTAATAGGCAATTCTAGTAACAAGGAGCATCGAGATTCATAATTTCTTCTTGAGGTATGTGTTATGGAGGGGTGTACTATAGGTTTGGTAATAAAATTAATGATCAAATGAGTATTTATCAGGATGTACTAGATTAGGTAAGCACTATATTCTTGTTTCAACATGAAATCCCAGAATCAGATGCAAGTAATGGTTCCATAATCCTAGTAGGCTACATGTCCTCAAGTGCATTTCCCCAAACACCAGAGGATGCCGACTAGAAGTGAGTTCCTAGGGTGTGTCCAGGGGGAGACTATGTACTGATTATGAGAGTGTATCATAGTGGTTAAATAAGATAACATTTAGATATTGGATTCCATATAGGTATACATATGGAACAAAAAATGAAAACAAAAGTAATAAATAATTGAAAAGGATAATAATCATATACAAAAGTTAATTCTGATAAAGAAATGTTACTATAAAATTGGAAAACATGTATTCAATGTAGAGGAAAATACATGCTATAAAAAAGTTACAAAAAAGAATCCAAAACATTGAACAACATCCTGAGATCCAGCTGAGTCATATGATACTAGATCCATCCCAAAAAAGAATGTAATCAAGTGTCTGAAGCAGTACACATTCTTTATCAACACCTGTATATATTTAATCATCTCGGGTTCAAATGACCTCCCAGATATGTTCTGAAATAAATCATAGTAGGCCACCACCAATGGTATCTATAGCATATTTCATCTGTAATAAATACTGAAAGAGTGTGTAGGAATGCATACATAAAAGTGATTAGTACAATAATGTAAAAACCCAAGTACCTACTTGAGCCCTTGTCTAGTCTCTAAAAATGTAAAAAAAAAATTAATTAGTAATTTTTCCAGTTTATATAATTATGTCAAATGAGGTAAAACCATTGCAAACATCTTCCTATGGCAATTTTAGTGAAGTATCCATGAAATAACATGGCATCCTATAATGATAATAATATTGAAGAGGTTTCAATGTAATAACCAGGGAAACCTTGACCTCGAGGGTCGCCAACATAGTAGTAACTGCTACCTAGATAAGTGGTAAGTTAGTAATACAAAAGCCTCATCCAAGGAATTCCATAATAATGGATCTAAACAAGTCGAAGGAAAACATCCATGTTAAAATAAGATAACAAATAGCTATCCCCAAGGCTGTAACCCAGACAACCCATGTTTATAGAAGACATTCTGGATCCAAAGAGTGTATCCAATGCATCATTTAATAGTAATTATGGTATCCTATATTATCATACCGAGAATCCACTAATAGGTGAGGACTAGGTTCCAAGGTGGTCTCATCCTTGAAACACTAACATCCTTGAATTAGAATAGCGTCCATGAGTTCTCATGAAATTCAATCCAGAATCCAAAATATAACATGAGTCTTACCACTTCTATAATGATTTCAATTTCATTAAAAATTTATGAACCTTACAATTGATTCATTTAATTAATTAGGCCATGTAGTGGTCATACCATTTAACAAGTTCATTTGGTTCAATCCTTGACCTTCATTAGTGTGATAAGTCCAAGGAGCATACAAATGATATTTAATAAATATGAGTCATATTCAATAAATGAGTTTCACTCTACTACCATCCAAAAACATGTAAATATATTCTAGAGAAGTGAAACTAAGTTACTCATCTACATTTATTTTGGACAATATTTTGGAACCAAGTTGGCCGATGATGTTTTTTGATGCATGAAGTGTTGTATTTTGTTTTCAAGGAAGTTTGAGAAGAAAGGAAGTCACTTAAGTTTGTATAAGTGGGGTGAGGATACACAAGAAAGATGCAATATTTCCATGATGAATCTGATGATGCAGTATTGGTCTGTATTTTACAAAGATCATATGTTGGTTGGAGAACTTATGATTCAACCATTCTGATGGAAAGGGGTAGAAACTATGTTGTCAATCAGCATGGTTGGTTTTGGAGAAGAAAGTGTCTAAGGTGACACAGTTCTCCAGTGTTTTCCAAATTTTTGGGCTCCGAAATTTGGAGTTGGGATAGCTTTGTGAAAAGTGGATTTACATTGTGATCTAATCAAAACATGGAAAAGAGAAGAATTTTGAGAAGATGGGTTTCATGAATTGGATTTAGAGATAAAATGAAGAAAGTTGTGGGTGTTCTTCCTGATTTTGACAAGCTTCACGAATGGTTGAAGAAAGGATAACTGGGGGTGAGAATTGCAGCACAAATGAAGAAGCAGGATCATGGTGGTGCAAAGGATTTGATGGATCACTTGGTGATTACGTCGACCATTACGAATTTCTAAAATAGCTATGGTGCATCGCGAAACAGAGTGAATTCTGAAAAAAAAATTAGAGTTCCGCAATTTGGTGTTTATGTGGTGATGAGGTGGCTCGACGGTTCTAGATTCGGTGTAAAAAGACTACAAATAGGAATTTACCCCCTCGATAGAAGTAGAGAGACTTGACAAGAATTTTGGACCTCTTGAATTGTGAAGATGGTTCACGGAGAAAAATGAGCTTTATGAAGGCAGTAAGCTCCACGAAAGAAATGAGATTCACGTCGAGCCATTGAGCATTTCAAAGGAGGTGAACTTAACATAGACCCATATGTGCTCCACGAAATAGTGAGCTCTTTTATCTAGTGATCTTTTCAAACTAGATATCTTTGAGTACTATATTGCTCTGTGAAGCTGGGAGCTTTGTCGTGCAACTTCACGAAGGTGCTCTATGAGCTGAATATTTGAGTACACAAACCATGTAACAAGTGCTTTAAAGTGGATCAAAATAATATTATAGTATATTACTACATATTTTTATGAAGTAAAGGTAGTTCCTATGAGATTTTGGATAAGAAATAGAAGAGCTGTTTTCAAAGATTATATTTGGGAAGGTTGGTCAATAAGAACAGTGATATTGTTTTTTCCTATTTGTGATAATAGGGTGCACAGGTTCTTGAGGATTTATTTCCAAGTGCTACACTAGTGTAATGGAATATCCTACTTTTTAAATTCTAGATTAAAGGATTGTTTTCTAGTGGATTGTGTGGTACTTGATTATTTCCATACCATACCAAGTATGTATCAGATCTTGTTGAGTAGTGAACCTTGTTAATCTTGTGTTCCTGTGGTTGTGTGTGTTCAGTAGGGAAGGAACTCTTTAACCAGAGGTGAAGATTTTTTCAAAAGTGAGGAAACATAAAAGAAAAAGATATCACTATTTCAACCCCTCCGCTTCTCAGTGATACTTAGATCCTGACTGGGTAACTTCACAATTTATATATATAGCACACTTACCAATTCCATTTAAAATCAATTTATCAAGTTTAAGCACATAACATAGGTAGGTAAAGTGTTAGGAATACATGTTCAAGAAACTAACAATCCATTTTATAATTAAACACTTACCATTATCAAGTACATGTTAGGGAACACTCGAACAGTGGCTCAAAATAGGCTCAACAAGACACTAAAAGAATAACTATGGAAAACACCCCACATGGGGTGGTCGATGTTGTGGACATAACCACCAATGATGGAAAACACATTTTACCAGGGTCCTAGAACAAGTCTCTAAAGACTATAAGCATGGAATATAAATTAAACAGGTGATTCCTGATGAAATTGGAACACAATCACAACATTTTACAATCCAATAAACCATTAGGAATGTGTTATATACTTCCAAACTCATACTCATATGTCTCTATGCATCTAGTATTACTGTCTAGTATAGTCTGGATTGAATTAGATCTAATGAACTCATTAATTCTATAACATTTGGGCTTATGATATTGCATCTAAATAGGGTTTTTGATTGGAAGAAGGGTGATGAAATATTAAAAGCGAATTAAGATCACAGCATCACAGATCCAATGAGATTCACGATTATCGAATATGACTCTGGATGGATGGATGAGATAAATTCCAAGATTAGTCTTGAAAAGGGATAAAAAATGGAGAGAATAGGGTGCTCTGTCCACTAGAATGATAAAGAGAGATGGAAAATTAGTTTAGAAATTTCATTTAAGGGGAAAAAAATAAATTCACCCAAAAAATAGGGTCACATGGTTTTTTAAAGCAGTTGGCCAAACTGTGCAATAAACATGAAAATTCTATTATTGGGAGGGTCATTTCACATGGTTAGAGAAACCATGAACCAAATATGTGAGAAACCTCTAAAATTTTGTATTCTATTTTCACAGTCGTATGGCACTTGGCACTTGGTTTGGGAAATCTATTTTCAAAAATCCAACCGACCAAACTACCTCAAATGGTTAGAAAAACCCATGCGAACTTCCCCACACAGTTTCCTCTAACTATTTGAGAGGCCAATTTCTCCAAAAAAATGGTTCCAAACTCTGAACAAGCCCCAAATATCCTTGATACCTTCATGAACTCATTATGCATCCATTTTAGGTCTATAAAAGAGAATTAGAAAAAAAATTAGAAGGATCCACAATTCAGTCAAAATGTGGATTCTTACCATCTTACCCTATTAATGGAACTCGCCCCGAGTTCATCTACCAAGGGTGGTGAAACACTATATAAGAAAAACTTTGGCCTCTATGAATGTACGTGAGACTCCCACTCCTATATCTCATCCTATAGACTATCATGCCTCCATAATGCCCATACTAGATGGGAAAACCATCCTCATAGAGCCTTTTTTCTTTGGTCAATGATACATGTAGGATTCTCCTCAAAATAGTAATCAATATCTAGCTCAACATCCTCAGGATAAAAAGTGTGTGATGGGTAGGAATGATACTGGGGAAGCTATGAAACCTGGAAGACGCCATGCACGGAACTGTACATGTGTGTTAGTAACAACTGAATGACCTCTACCTTGACTCCCTCAAAGAACTAAAAAAACCCTACATAAAAATGAGAAAACTTCAATATATTGTGTATTTATCAATTCCCTTCCCGAATGATACTCGTAGGAAAACATGATCTCTGAACTCAAACTCTAGAGGTCATCAGAGGGGATCAACATACGATTTCAATCTAGGTAGATTAGTATTAATAAAATTATTAATTAGCTAAACTTGCTCTGAAGTCTTCTATATAAGATGATGTCCTATTAGGGCTTCCTCTTCTACCTCTAGCCAGAATAGGGGTGAATAGCACAACCTACCATACAAGGAATGAGAAAGAGTTATCTGAATCATCACCTAAAATCTAATATTATAGTAGAACTAAATGAGAGGAATATTATTTTCCCAAGAAGCACTGAAATAATGGACACATGATTGAAGAATTTGTTCTACAACCTATATTGTCTATTATGAATTTCAATTAGACTCAGGGAAAAAGGCTATGCTCAAGGGCACCTGTTTCCCATAGCCTTCTATAACCCTGTCTAGAATTGTGACATGAAATGGGAATCCCTATATAAAATTATAGTATGAGGGCCCTATGTATACCAATTATCTAAAGGAAATACAACTTTATTAGCTCATCAAATGATAATGTCTTATAGATAAGAAGGAAGGGGGTACATTCATCAGTCTATCAATGAAAACCCATATAACATCGATACCTCTAGGAGTCCTCGGTAAAACAACGACAAATTCCATGAAAACATCATCCCATTTAAATTTCGAGACTGAAATTGGATGTAAAAAGCATATAGGTCTTTGGTGATCTTCCTTCTTATATAGATAGGTGGAATACCTAGTTATAAAGCCTTCTATGTGATGTTTCATCCCAAGACACCAATACTAGCATCTCAAATCTCGATACATCTTGGTGATGCCTGGATGAACTGCCCAATGAGAATCATTGGTCTCATGCATCAATTCCACTATTATATATATAAGAACATAGACATGAACATGAAAAAATAGATCATAATCTCTTTCTACAGACTAATCCAGAGGTGGGTCATATCCATCAATTCTCTCCTAGAGAACTAACCCCTCAGTATCAGAAACTGCATGTGGTTTACCCACTAAAAGTGTGATGAGGTAATTGTTAAGGCTGAGAGATAATAATTCGCATTACTGTGATGAAACTATATGTATAGATCAGAAAACAAGTCTATAAATTTCCATCCATTACTGGATTCCCATATGATATGTGCCTAAGTTTTCCAACTCAGCACATATGCTACCAAATTTCCTTTCCCAGGCGTATAGGAAGGCTCAAAACATAGGGACTAAAAATACATGGCCCATAGTTTCCCTATGAGGTTTAAGAAACAATGTTTAATAATATATATGAAACTATTGTGGTCTTTATAGACCACAAAGAACTCAACCATTAGATAGTGTCCTCAACAACATAAGGCCTAGACAATAACTGTTGGATCAAGGTCATGCATTGGGTAATTTCTATCATGATTCCTTAACTACTGAGATTTGTAAACAAAGACTCTATTATACTAAATTATAACTACACAAAACCTAATTCAAAATTAATCATATAACATTTTATACCCTCTTCCAGGATCTGGAAGAATAAAAATAGGTGTTGAGACAAGCCTCTCTTTCATCTCCAGAAAGGCTTTTGTGCACGCTTCTGAGCATAGGAACATGATACCTATGAAAACCATTCTCTTTATTTAAGATTAATTATTTATTTATTACAAAATATTAAACATAATTCCACTTATAATATTTATATTTCTATTTTATTTGGGAATTTGGTTCATAGAAAAACATCTTGAACATGGGATACATCAACATTATTGAAAACCTATTTAACATTATTCTAAAATTCAAGGGTTTTTAAAACTACACAGGATAAAATGAGGATGTACATAAGAAATGGGTAAGCTATAAATAGTAATAAAGTAATAAACTGGTAATATGGTAATAAATATTAAAAAATAGGCATATAAATTCTTAATAATTATAACATGAATAATAAGGATTTATATAACATGAAAACCATAAAATGGGAAACATGGAAACAATTTAAGACACCACATCCTAAACATTTTCAAGGATAATTAAAAAGAAATAATGGTGGAAGAAGTCCCACAAAGGAATGAGATTCACTCCCTATCCCAAAAAGACATCTCATGAGACTAAACATTACCCAATTAATTTGTGCACTATAAAATTTTTGGTGCACTCATCACATTCATTTCATTATCATGCTTAAGTGTTCCGAAAAGATCATAAAACATGAATTCATTCTTCATAATATTTTAATCCATGATAAAGTCATGTCTAATACATAAATATAAGTCCCAAGTAAAATATTTATATGTCTATAAATTTGAAAACCCTTTATCGGAAAAGGGTATGGAATTCATTGCACACTTGCTCTGGTATGGGAAATCATGGTGAAATTTCAGCAGGATAATGATGCAACCTAAAAATTGATAAAATGGGTTGATGAGAGATAAAGGGGTATATAAGCATTTTTAAATCAAATGTTTAGTAATAGGGTCCTGGTAATAAATATACCAACATTTGGAATTGGAAATATAAGGCAAAAAATAATAAATAAACTTGAATAAAGAATGGAATGTAAGGATCCATTACTAGAGAATGTGACTCCAAATGCATGGGAGGAGGTTTCTGAGAGCTTGGGGGAACCATGGGAGGTCTTTAGAGAGGTTTGGGAATCATAAGGATGTGATATAAGGATTCTGAGTGAAGGTAAATGGGAGATGGGGTGGGTTTATATAGGAAATGGGTGGGAATTTCTTTAATATTTCTCAAACATAGGTTTTGGACTCTATATAATAAAATAACCAAAACCAAAAACCAAACCTTTATTTTTACCCTTGGTTTCATCCAAATGGGAGTGTATTTAATTATTTTATAAGTTAAAGGGAACAAATTATGAAAATAGAACCCTTTATTATGTGGAAGTGAGCTATACTCTTAAAGAAATGATTTTAAATCCTTAAGATATATTAATGGTTTAGGGGGATTCAGAAGGGCTTTGTAAAATTAATAAAATTAAAATAAAATAAAATTATTTAAAAGTTAAATAATATATTTCATTGTGGATACCCATTATAGTATTTATTACCACACTTTGGGGTCATTATGATGTCATAATATACAACATTAATCTATAGAGTATTTAACTTTAACTTGCAAATTCAACAGTTTCAGAAAATTATGAAAAATTAACATTTTTGATAATTTTGAAATTATGATTCCAAAAATAATATTCATTGTATATAAATAATTTTATAAATAATTTATCAATAATTTTAAAATAAGAATAAAAATTTATTGAAAAATGCTTAATTTTCATGTAAAATACAGTTTTTCAAACCCTTATAAAAATTATATTTGAATTCAAAAAAATTAAATGATAATTTATATTTACTAAAAACTATTTAATAATAATATTTTACTAAAATATTTTTTATTTTAAAAATAAATTAATTCATAAAAATAAATTCCATAATTTAATTTTAATATTACCAAAAACTATTGTTTTTGTTTTATTGTATCAAAATAAAAATAATTTATAAAGTAACAATAATAGGATAAAAATGTATTAATAATTATATAAAATATCATATAAAAATAATATTTCTAGTTTCTTGATACATATCTCTTCAATACACCAAGAAACACCCTATGATTAAGGTGCATGATGGTGAGATTTTCATGGGGTGGTTTGGCGAACATGGTTTGGGCCATTGTCTCGATGATATTGAAATTCTTTCGTAAACAGTTTCTCTCATGATTATGATTTTGGATCATAGACTGGTATTAGTCAAGTTAAAATCAAATAGATTATGTATCCCTCATAAGATTTTGTAAATGGGATTTATAGGCTATGATCCTACTCGTTCAGGCTATAACTTCCATTATCTTTTTCAATTGGATTTTTTAAAATCCAATATTTATATAAATCATGTGATCACTGTTCAATGACTTAATTATCAACAAGAATGATTCTTAATGGTATTTAAATCCAATAGAATATAATAAAACCAAATAATTTCAGGTCAAGTCTATAACCATATTACATAATAAGACATTTAATGACATCAAAATTGTAATTTTGTTAGAAATGGTTCAGGTTGTTACAATATCCCACCAAAATAAATTTATCCCTTGAAATTTTCATTTCCAACAATAAAATAGATGAGGTTTACTCTATTTCAACACTTCCTTCGTTTCCCTCATAGCTTCTTCAAATTTTTGGATACTCCATAACACTTAGAACATATGCATTGTCTGATTCTGTAGATATTTTCTACATGATATAAGATATTCACCAGCTAATTCTCATTGGAAATGTCATTCTCTAATGGTTCCTCCTTTGGATTGAGTATATTTTAGGGCTATGGTTTTTTCTTTCTCAATAGGGATACCTAGAATACATTATTTACGTGAGATTGGATAGATGGGAGTTCATGTCAGTGGGCCACCACTTTCATGACATCAAGGATCTCAAATGAGGCGATGAATCTTGTAATAAGATTTAACTTATTCACAAATCTCATCAATTTCTTTCAGGTAGATATGCAAACAAATTCCATGTATACAATATCTAACAATAGGTCTCATAGAATATTGTCAGCACAACTCTTCTATCGACAATGAGTAGCCTTGTTGTGATACTGAATGGTCTTTATATTTTCCACCATTTCATTAACCTGTTCATGGCCTTGTAGTTTTGTATCCCCAAATTCATCCCATCAAGTAGGTGTTCTTCACCATTTTGAAAAAATGGATTCATTGGGATCCATTTGGATGCTTGAGTGGAAATTTTTATTGTAATAGAAATAAAACAGAGGAAGATGCTGATTCCAAATTCCTTTTAATTTAATTGAGAATGATCTCATCATTTTCTCATGTGTCTGGATAGTCCACTAAGACTGGCATCAGTTTGGGTGTGATAATAGGTGATGAAGTTCCTCTCAATGTTTAGATCATGTTAGAGACATTTCCAGAATGTGGAGGTGTATCTTAGATCTTGATCAGATATAATCGATAGCGGTTCTCCATGAATCCTCAACACTTCTCTAACATATATTCATGCAAGTTGATCATGTGATAAATCCTATTGAATCACAATAAAGTGTGTAGTCTTTTTAAGATGACACCCCACAACCAATATTTCATTATTTCCTATGGATGTATTTTTAAGTTCGTTGAAAAATTCCATGGTGATGTTTTCCAATTTCTATATAGGCATTTGTAGTGGTTATATCATCCCCATATATTTTTTCCATTTTGACTTTCCATTCTGACATTAAGACAATTATGATGTATATTCCACAATCTCTTTCTTCCGGTTGTCCTACCAATAGTGTTGGAAAAGATCTTGATTCATCTTTGAGCTTCTTGGATGGATAACGAAGGTTGATCTAGGTCCATTATCCAACAACTCCTTAATTAACTCATGATTTTATAGTACACATAATCTTGATGAAAATGTCACAACGCCTTCTTCATTAACATTTCACTTTGAGGATTTATCTTTTCTAATAGTTTCCACTTTATTATATATTCCCACATCATCTCTTTGACAATCTTTTAAACTCTCCATAAGGGAAGGTTAAGTAATAATTTGTGTATGGATTCAAGATTTTTATTCCTTTATGATTCCAATGTCTTTCTTTTTCAAATTTAAGAAGATCATGTTGCTATAAATTATCATCCATGATATAATTTCTAGATACATTATACATAAAACAATATTATACTTTATTCTATTTACTTGGATGGTAGTGTATTTTACAGTCATAATTCATTATCATCCCTAACCATCATCATTTGTTCATATTTATCTCTTTTTGTATGAATATATACTTATGGGTTTTGTGATTCTTATATATTTTATACTTCTCGCCAAAGAGATACTGCCTCCATATTATCAAATCAAATATCACTACAAACAACACTTGATCATGTGTTGGGTAGTTCAATTCGTAAACCTCCAATTCCCTTAAATCATAGGGTAAAACATTATCCTTATTCATTAACATATATCCCAATCACTTCTTCCAAGAATCACTAAATACCATAAAAATTTATCCACTTGTGGGTAGTGTAAGCACAGGTGCAGTGATATGCCTCCCTTTCAGTTCCACAAAGCTCTCTTCACACTCATCATTCGAAGAAATCTCGATTCCAGTACTTGTTATCTTGGTTATAGGGTTTGAAAATTGTGATAAATTTCCCACAAATCGATGATAATACCCATCTAATATACATAAACTATGGATATATGTCATAAATGTTTTTTCTATACCACCTTCAATTTCTTCATTCATTATAGGGTCCATAGATATACTATTTCTTGTGATGATATTCCCCCAGAATGAGGCTTCCTTCATCTAGAACTCACATTTTCTGTACTCGGAATATAGCTTATCCTTTCACAGGGTCTTTACTGTAGTTCTCTGATGCTTCTCATGCTCCTACATCATTTTGGATAATATTATACTATCTTCTATAAATACTACCAAAAATTTATCTAGTTAATCTCTAAATACTCTATTAATCAAGTCCGTGAATATTTTTGGATCCTTATTCAGTCTTAATGGCATTAATATGAACTCATAGTTCTTATACCTTTTATAGAAAGAAGTCATGGGGAAATCTTCCTTCTTCACCATAAGATGATAATATCCCAACCACATATCCATCATAGAGATGTATTGTGATCAACATATATGATCGAACAAGTCATCAACCCATGGTAGAAGATACTTGTTCTTTATCATGATATTGTTGATCTCACAAAAATCCATGCAACGACACATTGACCCACCATTCTTCTTGATGAAGAGGACTGGTGAACCACATACTAAAGAAAATGGGTGTATGAATCCTTTATATAGATTCTTCTATTGATGTATATTTAGATCATCAACTTACACAACAACAATTATTGGCATATTATTAGATAATGTTAATTCCCCAAGCATAAAATTGATGGAAAATTCAACCTCTTAGCTTAGAGGAAGAACAAGAAATTCCTTAGGAAACACATCAGTATATTCCCCAAAAATGGGAATGTATTCAAGGATGGTTATTTCCGTATAATCATTCTTTTGAGATAGATATACTTTCTTATAGGGAAATAATATCCATGTTAGATATGTTGACGCTCAATAAGATTCATTATAATAAATTCACATGTACTGAACTAGGGGTCGATTTGAGATATAGAGAGTAATTTTTTTGGAAGAAATTTATGTTATCTTTATATAGGGAAATCAAATCCATGCATGGAATTTCAAAAAATTGCACTAAAGGGATTATGAAAATAATCATTAGGATGTTATAAAATCAAATTTTGATAGGTTAGGTTTTATATACTTTTGATGCAATAATTTTCCCATTTTCCATTTTCACTAACATCTCTACATCCATGTTGTTTGGTGGTGTTTGAATAGTTATAATAAACACATGATATGAAAGAATACATAGAAAAAAAATCAAAAATTATGTTCACTATTGTTGAATGAATGACTAGAGTACATATCGCCACTTCATTTTCTAGATCCACTTCAATGGTTGTGATAGAAAAAGCCCTCTATTTCTACCTTGGAGGTTGTAGCCTATCTCCGAAAATCCCTGGCTTAGGGAATTGGTTTTTAAACTGACCTGGTTCATTATAATTGTATAAATGAACAATACACTAAGGGTGATTACAACATTCCTCTCTTTCAACACATTAGTGGGGTTCTCTTGTTTGAAATCTCTACATAAGTGTCTTTCCTTACCACACTTAATAAATTTCTTCATCCCCCTTAGGAAATTTCTAGAGTTCTTATTTTCACACATTTGGTTGGTGGTTTGTTGAAAATTATTTGAACCATTATATTTATCCATCAAAACACAATAATTAATATCCACTTTATGCTTATTATACCCATGATACCCTTGAGAGTCATCGATCACCATTTCAACTTTGATGGGACATCATACAATTTCATTATATCTATAAAAGTCTTGGATCACCAGATATTTTAATAGAATTGGTTTTAGCCCACTAAAGAAGTGGTAAACCATGTATTTAGGGGTAATGAAAAATCTAAAGGAATATCATGAAATTCATGTGAATTTTTTCTTGTATTCCCTGATAGATGTAACTTTTTTAGGTCAAGGAAATACCTTTCCATTTTAAGTTAGAGAGTTTGAGGAAAATATTCACCATAAAACATTTTCCATAATCCATACCACCCATTTTTTCAATATCTTCCTCAGGCTTTGTATTCTATATCAATGACCACCAATGATAAGCTTCTACCTCCACATAATAATCACTAATTTAAACCTTCACCTTTTCAAATAATTTAAGGATATATAATATCTTCTCGATGGACTTTTTCCATTTTTTTATGATGGGATCTTATGTATCATTGAATGTTAGAAACCTTTGTTTCAAAAAGCTATATATTTTGTCTTGTTATTTCTTATAATGATTTGGTAAATCCTCATGATCATTGTTTCTATTCATAACACGAGTCTTCTAATGTAGTATCAATACAAAGTTTCTGATTCCCACTCCCATCGTGTTGGTAGTCTCATTGGGGAAGTCATCATATTGATTGTTTACCTAATTCCTCAATTTTCTAGAAATGGGCTAGAATAATCAGAAAATTAGTGTTGGATATTTTTAAACTAATAAACACATAAATAAGAATTTTATGACATTAAAGGGATAAATTATAACTTACAATTATTTCCTTAACTTTTTAATTTCTAGGCTTTAATGTATATTATCTTATCGATTCCATAACATATATTATTATGTGCATTTTTTGTCCCTTAATAATGGTTTGTAATGAGATTATGAATTTACCAAAGCATATAGTGTCAAAATAGGTGTGTAGTATGGGTCATTGTCATGTACCAAGTTACACTGAGTCAAGTACGATGTACCTTGTTAGAGTTGTTACCCCTAGGTACATCTGTTCCAGAACCACGTCCCTGTGTAGTATCTGTATAGGGATTTATTTTTCTTGATAAACCACTTAAAATATAAACAACCAAATTTTGGGATGTTTATTATACCCAATATTAACCCTAAGGATTTCATAATAGTTTTCTAATCATAATCACAAAAATAACTAATCTTTTCCTTTGATACCAACTATATAAACCCTACTCTTTATTACACATTATTTTATGATTTATTACAGAAATATACACATAATTTATCCCTGAAGATCAATATGTCGAGTGTATTTGGGAATTAGGTATATATCATAACATCTTGAACATGGGATACAAACAAATTGTTGAAAACTTCTTTAACATTCTTCTAAAATTCTACGGATTATAAAGTAACAGATTATAACTTGGGGATAGAAATAAGAAATGGGTGAGCTATAAACCCCAGTAAGGGTATAATCATTGTATATTTAATACATTTTAGAAATTATTCACGTCAATGGGGAAGAAAAAGAACATGGATAATAAATCATGATATATCCTGATAATCATAACATGGGAAATGAGGAAACAACATAAAATACTGCATCATAATCATTGTTCAAGGAAAAATAACAATACATAATGATAAAAAAACTTCTGTAAAGGAATTAGGTTAAATATATATCCCAACATGACATCTAATAAGGCTAAACATTACCCAATTTAGCAGAGCTATATATAATTTTGGGCACACCAGTCACATTAATTTCATTCTCACTCAGAACTATGCCACATATATCATGCAACATACATTCATTCATCATAATATTTTATTAAACAATCAAGGAGTGTGGAATAAATATATTCATGTCCCAATTCAAGTAAATATAAGTTTATTATGGTGAACACCATTGATAATATATGGGTATGGTATCCACTGCACAATTTTTTTGTCCTGGAAAATTTTAGTGAAATTTCAACTGCATAACGACGTCACTTAAAAATTCATAAAATGGGTTGATGAGAGAGAATGGGGTCTCTAATATTTGGTAAATAATATGGGTAGTAATATTTACAAGTAAAAAAAATCCAAACAATAGGAATTGTAAATATAAGATATAAACTAATAATAAATCCTAAATAAAGAAGAGTAGGTGAGGATACCTTAGTTGAGTGTGTGACTCAAAAAGCATGTGAAGAGTTTCTTGAGAGCATGTGGCCACCTTGGGTGGCTTATAGAGAGGGTAGGGAGGAGGATTGATGTGATCCATTTATTTTCAGTGAAGATAAATGGGATATAGGGTTGATATATATAGAAAATGAGTTGGGATTTCTTTGATATTTTTCAAACTTAGGATTTAGATTCTATGAAATAAAATTACCAAAACTGCAATCCGTCCCATGATTTTTGCCTATGTTTCCATCAAAATGAGTGTGAGTTTAATTTTTTTCAATTAAAATGTTTGAATTTATAAAAATAATACACTTTCTTATGTAGAAGTGACTCATACTCTTAAATAAATTATTTTGAAAACATAATATATTTTAATGGTTTTAGAAGACTCATAAAGACTTTGTAAAATTAATAAAATTAACATAAAAACATATTATTATAATGGTAAAACCCATATTTTGTTTTTAATAACTTTTATAGTATTTATTACATAACATTTTGGTCATTATGATGTCAAGATACACACTATATATTTATACAGTATTTAATTTTTACCCGAAAATTCGACTCCCTCATAAAATTATGAAAAATTTACCGTTAGATAATTTTGAAAATTTGATTCAAAAAATTGTATTAATTTTATATAAATAATTTTCCAAATATGTTTATTTTTTACTTTTAAATTAATATTTTACATTTATTGAGATATTTTAGGATTTTTGATTATAATAATTTTTCGAGCCTTATAAAAAATATATATGACATAATAAAAATTAAATGATATTTAATATTTAATAAAAATTATTCAATAATAATATTTTATTAAAATAATATTTATTTTAGAAATCCATTAATTCATAAAAATGTATTTCTAAATTGAATATTAATATTACCCAAAAATATTGTTTTTGTTTTATTTTATCATAATAAAAATAATTTATAAAGTAAAAATAAAAAGATAAATATATATTCATTATTATATAAAAAATAATTTACATAATCATATTTATAGGGTATTGATACATATCCCATAAATACACCAAAAAATTCTCTAAACGTATGGTTAATAATAGTGAGATATTCATGGGGTGGTTCGACGATCTGGGTTTGGGCCATGATCTCAATGATCTTGATCTTCTCTTAAAAATGATATCGATGATGCTTAAGTTGTTGGATCTCAGCTTCGTATTGGTCAAGGGAAAATCTTCATGATTCTATCTCCCTCAGAAGATATGTTAAATGGGCATCATAGTGTATGATCATTCTGGTTGATTCCATCACTTACATTTTCTATGTAAAATTTATTTGTTAAAACATTATATTTATACTAATCATGTGATCACTATTCAACAACTATATTATCAATGGTAAAGATTCTTAATAGTTTATTAAATCTCATAGAATATAATAAAACCAACGAAGTGCATGTTTTTTCTATACCCATATTACATAATGGGAAATTGAATTAAACCAGATGGAAATTTTTTATTTATAATAGTTCAGGTCGTTATGACACCCCTCCTTGTAAGATGAGTAAGAGGTGAAGAAGACATGATAATTACAGTGATCACCTTCTATGGGTCAACATATACTCTTGAATATGTGAAAATATGACCAACGAAGTGAATTTTGATAATATATAAGTGGAACATAGCAAGCTTGAAATAAAGACGATTCTCTATCAATATACTAATAAAAATCTCAAGGTTCTTAGAATGGCCACTACAAGTGTGAGAAGACACTAATATGTCATCCACAAAGACCATGACAAAAGAATCTTTATATAAGTGGAAAAAATTATTCATTAAATACATGAAATCGACGAGTGCATTCATAATATCTAAAAGCATAATGAGGTAATCACATAAAACATACCGGGTATGAAAACCTATATGAGGTTTTTCTATTGTCCTGACTCACACCTGATGATATCACGATCTCAAGAGGATTTTAAAAAAATCCCTAGCTCCCCAAAGTAGGTCAAAAAGTTCATATATTCTAGGTAGTGGGTACAAATTGTTGAATATAATCTAGTTCAACCATCTGTAATCCAAGGATAGATGAATGGTCCCATCCTCCATCTTGGTGAAAGGCATAGGAAGACCCTAATAGGAAGTACTGGGTTTTATAAAACCATTATCCTCTGTGTCCACCAACTACTACTTATGCACCTGGAGCTCGGTAGGTGCTATATTGTATAGAGGAATGGACACTGGACCTGCTCCTGGAATATGGTCAATCATAAACTCGGCATATTTATCAGGAGGTAATGTAAGGTTCTGACACCAATTTCCTATCTCTGGTGCCTTATTTTATTAAATTTCATCTAAAAATGGAATATTCATCCTGAGGGAATTATTTGTTTTGTATAATTGGGAAAAATACACATACATAAGTTCAATAATACAATGTTAACCAAAAAATAGACATTCCTTTGACAACATCCATAACTCATAGGTTATTTCTGCATTTTATTCATAATAAAAATATTCATATCCTGAGTAAATGAAACATAATAAAGGGGTGAGATAAAATTATCATTATGGGTAAGAAATATAGTGGAATATATCATAAACATAAACATTAGGCATGGTGAACAAGTTAAAACACATGCCTTTAATAATAAACTTGAAAACATTTTGGCAGGAATAAGATCTGAATAAATAATTCCATAGTAAATCATAATCCTGGGTATTCTACTAGTCAAATAACCACATGAACCATCAATACTATTTTCTCATGAGGGAATTCATATTGTGGGACATAATTACGATACTGTCAAGGCCTCGTGCTAAGACCATAAATAATCATATTGTCAAGGCCTTGTGCAAAGGCCGTTGTTTGTCTCAGGAGTCCTACCCATGCAATGATGGGATATAGTGGGCCCCACACAACTCTTACTAAGTCCAATTCATTCCTACTATGAATGAGGATAAATATAAATAACACACACATTTATATTGAAACTAACATATGAAATGTAAATAAATTTCCCCAATCATTAATCATAAACGCAAACCATTCGAAGTAATATAGTTAATGGTTTCAGGATAGCGCATCCACATCCTGATAATCATAAAAAAATCAATAGAACATGGTGGATGTTATCATTGAAGATAAAACACATTGAATTAAAATATTCAATAATAGACGTTGACATAGATGAAGATACTTTTAAATGAGACCATTGAAAAATCCTTCATGAAATAATTTTTAAACATTTCAAAGTGTCTCATACAACCCCAAAACATTAAAATAATAATATATTAGAATATATTGGGAATAAGGAGACTCATAATATGATATACCAAATGGAATTACATATATAAAATTAATGGAATAAGTGTCGAACAAGGCATATATCTCATAAAAGTTAAAGAGAGACGAGAAAAATCCTTTTTTCCTTTGGAAGGATGATTTCTTTTGTATTTGTCATAAAATAATTTTTTTAAAAATTTATATCCAAAAAAATAAGAGGGAAGAACATTGAAATTATATTTTCGGAATAAATTGTTTCCCACTAGAGTGAAATCCTATAAAAATAGTTTTAAAGAATCTTCAGAAATAAATCATTTTAGTGCGATTTTAGGAATTCATTAAGGAGATTTCAAGGCGCAATGGCATGTTTGTTTTCATAAGATAAAAATGAACCAAAATATATTTTTCATGGTAAAATGTGTGATTTTATTATGATAAATATGGATTAAAATATATTATATAGTGAACTTTGAAATAGTTATAAATTTGAGAAGTTCCATGAATCAGTCTTGTATTTTAGAACATTTTTTGAAACATTCTTTTAAAAAACATAACTCCCCATAAAATAATAGAGGATTAAGACTGGTAAATAAATAAATATATATATATATATAATATTCACACATAATTTATGAGTATTACATAGGAATAGATACAAATTTTATAAAGGTGAGTAGAGAATAAGTGTAACCCGAATGAAAATTTAGGTTCAGGTAGCAAATACTTAAAAAATTGATATCAATTGAATAATATGCCCCTAAATTAATAATAATCAAAATATACATATATTATAATGAAAATAAAGATATTAGTTATTTTAAACATTAATGGGTATTATACATACACCATACACAAGTAGTATTATTGAATATGGAATATCTCACAAAAATGAAAGTGAGATGCAGAAACCCTTACCTTACGTCCGAATGTTTCGATCTTAACCTTATAATCATGGAATATGAAATTATAATCATTAATAAATTAATTGATAACCTATTATAAATTTATTTAGTTTATCATAATTTTTTTACTTTATTTATTTCCTTATTGAAATGTTATAATATTGAATTCTATCGTTCCAGAGTGTTTGGTTTCTTGATTTTCATAATCAGTTCACTATTTTTTAAGTAATGGAGTTCATGCGGAATGGATGTAAATCTCCAAAATTGAATTTAGACATTATTTATTAACATACATATATATTAATGTTCATTTATATCATTTGGATACATTTAATTAGTATGAATCATTATTTTTAATATTAATGACAATCACTTAGATTATTTTAGTGGTATTTTGATTTTTAAGATCTTGTTTGGTCATATGATTTAATATTATGTACATATACTTGTTCGTGAATATAAAATAGCTTATAATACATACATTATATACTTTATCTACCATAAATTTTGTTTCACAACCAGTATTGAAGGGTATAATGAAGAATGAAACTTTGTCATCCACGAATATTGTAAATTGGAGCCTCACAGATGATGATTTTGTTAATAAAATAATAGAGGGAGAGTGAAGATATTGATGATGGTTATTTGATTAACAAGATATAATTACATTATATAGATGATACTAGAGTTATCATGTTAAATTTTATAGAAGAGGTGAGGAGAGGATAATAATATAAAGCAACATGACATGAAATTGAATGAAATAGAATGTGAATTTATAACTTGAATCATCATCCTCGAGAATCTATTTAACAGAAGGGGTTTGGTCTTTTGGAAAGACAAAGAGATCCTGGACGTGGGTAGTGACAAAAGAAGGGTATTTAGGAATAACATTGAGGAGATTCAGGGCTTATTGGAGTGAAGTTAAGAGGGATTGAGGGGGGGGGGGGGTTCTTATTATTTTACTCATTATTTTATTATTTCCCTCTAGACAACCAATAGTGTAGATTCTTGTGACCAAGAATATTAATATGTGCATTAAAGTTCAAAAAATTTTCATTTACATCATCCATGACTCAATAAGGATTCAAAAAATAACATATATATCATATTTTGAATATTGTCGAATTTCACTATCCACAAAAAAAATCAACTATTTCCGAGAAATCCCAATTATTCTCGCTATCCATTTTTCGATGTGAAGAATTAAAAAATGAACTCTATTTTCTGAAAATAAATTCCTAAATAATTTTTAATTAATTTTTAAATAAAATCATAATTTCTTTGAAAAAAACAATATTAAAACTATAAATCACTTTATAAAAAATTGAAAATTTAATCAAGGTTCCATACAATTATCTTATAACCATAATGTAACTTCTAAGAGCTTGGTTCCACACATAGGTTCTCCATACCTAGTCTGACACATAACCTCAAGAGAATTTCCCCAAATACCATAAGCTGCCGACTAAATCATGGGATAAGGTAAGACATTAGGTAAACTATGACCTCATTGGAAGAGTATACATAGTGGAATAATAAATTGTAAATAGTAGCAGATGTAGTAATACCATACAACATAAGTAAACAATGGAAGACTGATAGTAAAAAATAGTTAGAGCATATAAAAATTGTGTATGTCACATGTGTCTATGAAAGCATCCAAACAAGTCACAATGATGGAAATAAAATAATGAAACAAAATTAAAGAAAGGCAATTAACATACAACAACACCGCAAGCCTCAACTTTGTCCCATGTTCTCTAGATCCAATAGAAATCAAGTACCTGATAAGGAAGGGAGATTTCCCTTGTCTATACCGAAAAACATATAATATGTTTGGTTCTAAAAGCCTGACCCAAACAGGTGGTGAGACGAATCCTAGTAGGAAACTAGCAAAAGATCTCTGCCTAATTGTTAGTGAATATATATAGCAGGTAATCTTCAAAAATGATGCAATAAACAAGGAAGTAATCAAAAGTAAACAATCCTACAGATTTCAAATACATTAATTTAATAAAAACCCTCTGGGTATCTCTCATGGTCTATCACATTTGTTCTAACCTAACACTAAGAATTTATAAATGACCACCTTGGAATCTCAAAAAGACAACAGAACTTTGTCTAACATAACATCAATATATTATAAACAACCACATGGGAAGTTCTCACGGTCTAAACCCCCAATTCGGTGACCTCCTAGAAGCTCTCACAGTCAATACCACTAGGTCAACATAACAGTAAAACATACATAAATGACCCTACCACTGAAAGGTCCCACAATAAAATTCCCCATGGTTAAAATTCCACAATTCATATCCCATGCATCTATTATAATCATAAATTCCATCCTAAAAAAAATAGGCTTGAAAAAAAAGACCTAACAAGAATCCTAGACCAAACATCCATGAACAAACAATCAAGGGAAACACACCCACATGGTTTCCCATAAACAAGGTATCTAACCTTACAAATATGAAACTACCCATTATAAATAAACCAAACCACAATAGGTAATAAAAATGGTTTAATTACAAAACACGCAATACCCAGAACGTAGGTATGCCACACTTTTAGAAAATATAATTGAAATATGAAAAATGAAATGAACAAACCACCTACCATGATATCATACAATTGATATAATTTAATGTTGTCCCTTGAATCGGCCTATAATTTCGTATATCTACAAAAAGGTGAAAGTTGATCAACCTTGAATAACCTAGAAGAGAGGAAGAATCATGAAGAAAGGCTACAGGGTTTTGATAACTCACTGGTGGGATTCCAACGCACCCGATGACTTTTTAATCAGTGGTCGGATAGAGAATCAGGGGTTAGATCTTTTTTTCATCATTCTCGAGAACTATTGTATGAAACAAGGGAAGAATAAGACATTTCCATACCAGAGACACGACCTCCACTGATATATCAAATAAAAAAGAAAACTTCATGAAGTTTTCATTAAATACACACACCCTTTAGTAGCATTATCTGCCCCTGCCTTAAGGGGTCTTCCAAGTCACCACACGACCATGTACTCGGCCGTTACACTGCCATTACTTGGCTATATGCGGAAACTGAGTGCACGACATGTACTTAGAAAATCCTCATTTATTCCATTTTCCTAAAAAACAACCCAAAATCCATATCCACACAAAAAATGGAGATATGGGTTCTTACACATAAGACAATAAAACAATAATTTATGATTAAATTTTATGAAAATAAATTTCAATTTTAAATTATTAAATTAGTCATAAAATTTAATTAAAAAATTTATGAACTACAAAGATACCAATACTTATACTATGATCATTTATTTCACATATAAGATGTCTAAATTGTATTTA
Source organism: Viscum album (assembly GCA_963277665.1). Taxonomy (NCBI): domain Eukaryota; kingdom Viridiplantae; phylum Streptophyta; class Magnoliopsida; order Santalales; family Viscaceae; genus Viscum; species Viscum album. The sequence goes on from OY728127.1 coordinate 671,503,812, forward strand.
TACATTAATGGGTGATGTTTCTATTTTTTGGCTGATTTACTGTTAATTTCAATTCTATACTATTCATAAGGATACGCTACCATTCACAAGGGTATGTTTCTATTCATAAAAAAACTATATTGATTCTATCAGACTCTAAATATTTTATTGAACGCAAGGATGTATGACAGTTTTTCAAAATTCCAATCACAGAGGTGGAATAATTATGTTCACTAATTTGGGTATAACAAAGTGGTGTTTTATAGAGACTTCGTTTTTCCTGCATTCAATACTAAATTTATTTTAAAAATCACGGGGTGTTACATTATCCCCTCCTTACAAAAATTTCATCCTCAAAATAACCAGAATGTTACCTCCAATTTTTCTCAGTAGTTCTTTATCGTAAGCTCCTCAGGATCCTATGTTGCCTCTTTGATTTTTTGATTTTTCCAATGAATCATTTCCAGTCGAGTCATCTGATTCCTCAACACTTTTTCTTTAGTGTCCAGAAACTGGATAGGCTCTTCATAGTAACATAAGTCAGGTTACAATTCTATACCATCATATGTGAGGACATGTGTTAGGTATGGCATGTACTTTCTAAATAATGAGACCTGGATAAAATTGTGTAATTTAGACATTCTAGGTGTCATAGCTAAATGATATGAAACACCTCCAATTCATTCAAGAATTTTAGAAGTGCCTATATACCAAGGGCTGAGATTCTCTTTCTTCACAAATTATATAACACCATTCCGTGGAGATACATTTAATAAAATATGATCTCCCACATGAAATTCAAAATCCTTCCTTCAATTATCAGCCTAGATTTTCTGTCTACTTTGAGATGCTTTGATATGGCCTTGAATAGTCTATACCTTCAATGTTGTTTCCTCCACAAGATCTGGGCCCACAATCTTCCTTTATCCAACATCATCCCAACATGTTGGTGTACAGAATCTTTTTCCATACAATACTTCATATGGTAACATTTGAATACTTGAATGGAAACAATTTTTATCGGAAAACTCAACCAAGGGTAAATACTGATCCCACATACCATGAAAATCGAGCGAGCATGATCTTAGAATGTCTTATAAATTTTGAATCAACATTTATGATTTCCCATTAGTTTGAGGATAATAAGCAGTACTCAAATGAAGCTCAGTATCCAAATCTTGCTGAATACTTTTGCAAAATTTCAATGTAAATCAAGGATCGAGATCAAACACTGTTGAAATAGGTGCTCTATAAAGTCTTGAAACATCTTTGATATAGAGTTATTCAAACCACTCAAGTGGAAATACCTCCATTATAGAAAGTAAATGTTCATATTTATTATGTTGATCCCCAATTACCCATATTGAGTCATTTTTTTCTTGCAGTTTTTGGTAATCCAATGAAAAAATCCAGGGTGATGTCATCCCATTTCCACGTAGGAATACGTAGAGGTTGTATGAATAATGTAGTATGTTTTCATTCAAAATTTATTTTTTAACAGACTAAAAATCATGATACATAATTATAAATTTCCCACTTCATGTTGTCCCACAAGAAATGTTCCTTCAAATCTCTATACATCTCAGTGCTAATAGGATTTATAGAGAAATTTAAGCTATGAGCATCATCCAATAACTCCCTTTTTATCTCATATAGAGAGGGAACACATAGCCTCTTCCAAAAAAATTTAATTCCAACTTCACACATAAAGTCATCCAACTTCCCATCTTTGACAACATTAATTTTCTTTTGAAGATTCTCATCGTCAAACTGTGAAGCGTTAATTCCTTCTAAAAAAGTAGATTGGGAAACCATTTGAGAAAATAGTGATGTTTCACCTTCTTTGATAAATTCCATATCCATCCTCACTAGATCCATGTATAAATGATCCTTATCAATCCTCATTTTGTTGAGAACTCCATGATCCTTCATGCTCAATGCATCAACTACCTTGTTTGCCTTTCTTGTGTGGTGGTGTATGGAACATTTATAATCCTTGAGGAGTTAGAACCATCAACTTTTCTTCATGTTGAGTTCTTTCTATGAGAAGATATATTTCAAACTCCAATGATCGGTATATATCTCACATTTTTCTCCATAAAGATAATGTTTTCCAATCTTCTGAGTAAATATTATAGCTTCTAACTCACAATCAGGAGTAGGATGCTTTTCTTCATGAATTTTTAAACGCCTTGATACATATGGAATAACTCTATCATTATTCATAAGGACACAACCAAGTCCTTTTTTTGATTAATCACTATAGATCACAAAACCAACATTCCCCGATGATTGAGTCAGGATCAGAGCATTCACTAATCTCCTCTTCAATTCCTCAAAAACATTCCCCACATTTTTTGTCCATGTGAATATAACCCCTTTATTTGTAAGCTTAGTCATTGGGTTGGATAAATGGGAGAATTTCTGAATGAAACTATGATAATATCCTATTAAACCAATAACAATATGTACATCAGTTATGTTTGTCGGAGTAGGTGATTCTTGCACAACCTTTGTCTTCGCATGATCAATAGATATTGCATCCTTAGAGACAATGTGGTCATGAAAGAAAACTGACTAAAGAAAAAAATTAAAACTTTCTAAACATACCATATAATTCATTTCTTCTAAGAGTCTTCAAAATAGTAATCATGTAATTTTCATAATCCTTATAGATTTTGGAGTATACCAAGATATCATCAATAAATACTACCACAAAGTCATCAAGATATTCCTTGGAAACTCTATTAATCAGATCTATGAAAACAAAGGGTGAAATAGTCAGTCTAAAATGCATTACTATAAACTCGTAATAACAATACCTAGTTCAAAATGTTGTTTTTGGAATGTCTTCCTTCCTCACAAGAAACTGATAATATCTAGATCGAAGGTCACTCTTCAAAAAATATTGATCACCATGAAGTTGATCAAATAAATCATAAATACAAGGTAGGGGATACTTGTTCTCAATTATTATATCCTTGATCGCCTTGTAGTCAATTCAAAACCTCATTGATCCATCTTTCTTCTTAACAAAAAGAATATTCTCTCCCCATGGAGAAACAATAGGGAGAATCAATCATTTATCCCTAAATTCCTCTAGTTTTTTCTTTAGTTACACTAATTCTAAAGTGTCCATTATATGTGCTTTATTTGATATAGGCCTTGAATCAATAATTAAGTCAATGGAAAACTCAATTTCCCACTCTAGAGGATGTCTAGTTAAATCCTCTAGAATGACATCAACATATTCTTACATAATAGGTATGCCCTCTATTTGAACATCCTTTTCCTCACCCATAACTATTTCATTACCTTACTCCCCAATAATTGAATTTAGAAGAGCTAATATGGGTGGATCTAGATGAAAATTAGATGGTGATGTTTCTTCCCTAAAGATAAGGGATTCCACATCGTCCTAAAAAATTGTAACATCCACCTTTTTGATATTAATTTATGCATCATGGAATGAAATAAAATCCATACTAAGGATTATATCAAAATAAATAATGGGTATGAAAAATTAATAAGTAGATAAAGCACGTTTATATCTCATAATGGGGAATTCCTAACACAACTTTGGTGCAATGATACTTCCCTTAGGAGTTTTTACTGACAACACCCTTTTTAAATAACATTTGAAATATCAATTTTTTTTTTGAAAATTGGGAAGATATGAAAGAGTGAAATGATCTAGAATCAAATAAAGCAATGGATGAGTTTGAGAAAATGATTAAATTACCTTCCACCACATCCTTATAAACTTTATCCTCCGTAGTTATGACTTCATAAGCTTGTACTTTCCCCCATTGCTATCTTTTGGGTTTTTTCCCTGATACTTAAGACATTCATGGGAATAATGTCACATATCCCTAAAATTGTATCATTGAATATTGGTAGATTATTTATTACCCTTATAATTACAGGATTGGTGGCCTTTTTCTTCACAATTGTAATAGACTCCCATTCCCTTACAGGGGAGTTCGAGGGCGTTTCTTTCCAAAATTACTGTAGTACGGAAGGTAAACTCTTCCCTTCTTCCACATTTTCATATTTCATTTTCCAGAGTTTTCAGAAGCCCTCTTATTCTATTATTTTCCATTATATTCATAAGACTTAGAAAATTTCTTATCTATCATTATGGCACTTGAGACTATATATTCATATCATGAGGATCTTTGGGAGACTAGTTCTGTAACACCGCAGGTAAATAAAGAATATGAAATTTTCATATTTATCCATATTTGTGAATAAAATATTAATATGACTTTAAAGGGGATTCTATGCTCGATGGCGTACCCAACACGCAACAACGAGTTTCTTGGTAATCTTACGTTGCACTCTAATAATAAAATAATATTATTTTAAATGGTAGTTAACATGTAGACGTTGTATTGGAAGGAATGGATAGAAATAACTAAAATATGATTATATATGTTTTTAAATGTCTTTACATTTATCCAATAAAATATAAAGCCTTAAAATATAGAAAGAATTCAATTTTAGGCGTATATGCCCTAGTTTTCACTAAAGGTTGACTTATCGCCTTTTGATGGCAAACCGTCATTAAATATAGTTTTGATTCACTCTTATACATTCTATTGGACCAAATAAAACTCTTCTTTAGAATCGGGACATCAAAATATACGTTGTGTAATGTTTTGGTATCTTTCCGATAAAGTTCATTTTTTTAATGAATAGTGTAAAATATTGTATTTTAATTCAAAACCTCTTTTTAATATAATTTATTTATATGATTAGATTATCTTTTTAATTGGTTTTAAAGTGAAATTAGAATATATTTTTACCATTAAATCTAATAGTGGTCGTTGGAATTAATTTCACTTTGAAATCAGACTTAAACTAGTGTCAATCTTTTGATACTTATTGTTTCATAAAAACACGCTATTTGCTCTGACATCGGGAATTAATTATTAAATTAATTAATGTGACTTATATGTTTTGAATTTTTTAAAATATACTTCATTTTTGAATTTGGAATATCAAATATAGCTTAGGGTGAATTTTTGGGATTTTTCTAAAAAACTTCAATTTTTGATGAATAGTGAAACCACTAAGTGGTACTTATAAAAACTAATTTTTCGTTTAAATGAAATTTTACCACTTATGTGTTTTGAATTTCAAAAATCAGACATACATGGTTGTCATTAATAAGTAAAATGTGGTTCAATGAGATTAAAATAATATTTTGGTGAATAGTAACTTTTAAGTTCTTAATCACGATTAGAGGTAATTAGTGTAGTTTAAGGTAAAAATAATGTTTTAATAATATTAAATGAACTTTACATAAGTCCTAAACTCATTGGATGTGTCATGGCCGACCAAGACAACCCATGGGTCAACTTAGGGACCCCATGAAGACACTTTGGTTGGAAAATTACATTAATATCTTTTTATTTAAAGTTAAAGTAAAAATGAGACAAACATGAAATGTTTTACTAAAACAATTTTTACATGGGGTTATACAAATAATATTTTTGACTATAAATATTAATTGGAAACCTAAAATGATTTCCTACATCATAGTATTTTTTTATAATATTTATACATTATATAAATTAAATTATTTATGACATCATGATGATGCTGCGATGACCTCATTATTTAACGATTTAAATGAAATGGAAAGATAATTTAATATCAAAGACCTACACATGTCCAAAACCTATTGGATTAGTGAATTTCGAACCCTTATCACCTTATAATCTAATTATATCAATGTGGGACCTCTTAAATCCGAATATCATTTTAAAATAAAGTGACTTTGCTTTACTTTCCAAGAGTACCCCACCTCTCCTCTTATAAAAGAACCCCACCTCTACCTCCTTACCCATACTCCCAAAGCCTTTGGCTCGGCCAAAACCTGCCCATTTTGTCTCTCCACTTCCCTATATTACTCCTTTAAGCCTAAATTTGGACATAAGTCTTCCCAAGAAATCCTTTGAGCTCAAACCAAAGAGAGTTACCCGATTTTAAGCTAATGTCTTCACTTGAGTCCTTTTGTTTTATTTTGCTTCTCCAACCCCCTAAACTCTTTTTATTCATTTATTTTGTAACAAATCCAGTATCATAAATATACTAGGTTGTTTTTATAAGAAGGATTATAGCTACAATTGCACACACCTACATCTAATGGTTAAAGAACATACTATTTCCGTGGATGGTGAATTTCAGCCTCCCGAAATGATGATTGTTCAACATTCTTTTAACACCTTCAAAGGTGGCCATTAAGATGACAATATATTTATATATGATATATAATATGTTTATTTTTTCCTTAAGCTTCTGTATTTTTCATTTTGGGCATACCTTTATGGTTTTCATTACGGGTAAACACGATATCCTCATTTAAGGAAGTGCGGACTACCGCCCCCTCAAAGTGATGTGATTCGTTAATGCCTTACGTGGTACGTATAAAGAATGGATTTAATGTTATTATATATGATTTTATACTATAATTATAATATACCTCTATATAATTTTTATTTATTTCCATTAAAGTATGAGATAGAAATGAAAGTAGCGTTCATGCGTACGTACGACTTACTGTCTCCTTGAATGGTGCATTTCATTTCTTATCCCCAAATGTAATGTACTATTATAAGTACATGTATATAATGTATATATATGATGAATGATATATATAAATGATGAATATAATTCTGGAATTAAAATATACATACCTCTCATTTAGTTTTAGTTCCATTAATATGACAAGGAAATGAAACTAGCGTTCATGCGTACGTACGGCTTACCGTCTCCATGAACGGTGCATTTCATTTATTACCTCTAAATGATTATGTGATATTATAAATACATGTATATTATAGATATATATGATATATATTATATCCAAATCAGGAATTTTATTCTGGATATAATGAACTTTGACCACACGAACAACATGAAATTGTAAGAAGTCCACTTTTGACTTAAGAACCAAATTTCGACAAAACAAACATTATTAACTTAAATGATTACATAATGTTTATAACATGGCAATAAGTGATATAAAAGGAATAATGAACTTGAAACTGGTTCTTAAGAAAATATAAATTAACTGAAGTTTATTATTCAGGATGTTAAAGAACGATCGAGTCAAGCCGGACCCGAGGTAAGGGATCTTACTCCTCTCTTTCTTTTTAAGTACACTCTTTTATGTCATTCCTTTTAAAGCTCATCTTTCTTGTTATTGGTATGTTATTTTATATTAATCTTACTGTAATTTGTATTTTTCATATGATGAGAGACCCTATTCTATCTCATCAATCCATTTTGGATGTTTTGGGTGGCGCCGTTAGGCTGCCGAATTTTCGTAAGAGATCTAACCTCTCTCTTTCTTTTTAAGTACTCTCCTTTTTGTCACTTATTTTAAGCTCCTATTTGTTATGATGGGGGATGTTCTTTTATATTTCTCTTGCTGTAAATTTTATTGTAATATGATGAGATAATCTATTGGATCTCATCAATACATTTTGGATGTTTTAAGTGGCGCCATTAGGCTGCCGAGTATTCGTAAGGGACTTTTCATCTCACTTTTATTCCCGTGAGAGTTATGCTACATCTGCCACAATTTCCTTTGAGTGGTGTATGTACTTCCTGTTATTTTTCTCATTGTGTAATATACTTTCATTTATGAGTATTTACATCAATATTGTATTGTCCTTCTTTCGCGGGGTGCATGTCTCGAAAGATACCCATGTCGGTAAGGGAACCTTTCACCCTCCTCTTTTTGTAAAAGACTTCTTTTGTTATGTCTTTTAATTCACATAATATTATGTTGGGATATGTTATTCTATATCCTTATTGATCTAAATTTTATGTACATTTATGAGATACCCTTTTTATCTCTCATCAACTCTTTTTCTGAATTTTGAAGTGACGCCGTTAGGCTGTCAAATTTTTGCAAGGGAACTTTTTAACCCAAATTTGATTCTTTGGGATAAACTTGTACTCCTTGAATATGTCATTCTATGAATATCTGTGAATAACCTCTGATTTTTTTACACTTAATATCCACTTATATTTGGTGTATTCGTTTGTCACAAATAATTATGCAATTGATTTATCCTTAAACCAAGGATATCGTCTTTGTAAGGGTCTTCGTCTCAATCTCCATTCATTGAGGCATATTTTGTTTTATACACAACCTTCTTTTATACGGTGTATAAACCCATTTGACTTTTACATTTATTCAAAAGGAATCTTTTTTCTACGAAGCATTTTACTAAACGACAAAAAGGAATGTTTCTTTTTACGTACGCGGTGACAACGACCTTTTTCGCCGCCGCGAGTATTATTTGATCTTTTGCTTCCTCAACAAGCCGTAATGTTTTTAAAATAAAATAAATACCATATACTTCTTTTTGTATTATGGTATTGAAAATGGTTTTGATAAAGGATTCTATTATGTAAATATATTTAAATGATATATTGTGATTGAAATGTGGAAATGTTATCATTCCTTTATGTTGGTTTTATGTGTTATAATTTTATAATGGTACTTGGACATTTTACGGGTGGTTACGTGATAAACCATTATGACGGGTGGTGCCTTGAATACCAGGACAGGTGGTTACGTTATAAACTCCAATGCATTGGGTATGGAAGTCAGCCGTATGGCTATTCCATTAAGTATGTATGGAAGTTTTCCGAATGGCTATTCCATTAAGTATGTGTGGAAGTCGACCGTATGGTTATTCCATTTAAGTATGTTTATGTCCCATGTTACCTTTATATGTTATGTGATCTTTATATGGGTTTTATGGTAATATTTTGGTTACAGAAGGGTAAGTAATGAACTTTTTTTTCAGCGAAGAGTTTTTACTACTTCGAAAAGGTGAAAAGTATTACTTTGATAAAGTATACATGGTTTACTTGTTGTTTTGAAAAACTAACAGTTTTCACTCTTTGTGTATCCCTTACTGAGCTTTTTATGCTCATCCCAAGTTTTTGAAATGTTTTTCACAGGACATAGCATGGAATAGGGTCAAAGATGAGATCAAGAGAAAGTCATGCTACCTAAAACATGGAACTAGACATGTTTCTTTTTAAGAGTTTTTATTTTATGGAAATCTAGTAGAAGTGACTACTTTGTAATCTTTTGAGATGTAATAGTTATGTCCTAATTCTCTAAAACTCTAAACCTGAAAAGATCCTCAATGTAAATTACTCATTTAAATTCAATATTAAGTAAGGTTTAAGGCTGGGGCCTTATAGTTGGTATCAAAGGTCGGTTTAGATAACTTTAGAGGTTAGGGAATTCTTTAAGTAAAACTGACATTACCATAATGGTTAGGATTTCAGAAAGAGTACTAGTTTTAGATAAAGTGAATGAGTAAGTATATATTAGTGTTTATCTTCCTCATTAGTACATGATGGTTTTGTTTATATACTCACACTGACATTTCTGTTTTTAGTGAATGGATGGATCTAGCAAGCACCAAAGAGACAACAGGTTTGAAGGAAACTGTGGTGGTTCTCTGATTAAGATACTAGAAAAAATGGAGGATTCAATAAGGAAACTCGTGGTTGTTCTAAACCAACTATCAAGGAGTCATGATCAACCACTTGAACCTTGGTATGTTCTGTAATGCATCATGTACGAGATGACCAATAGATGTGGAAGTTCATGTAATAATTATAAAGGTAACCATTAGAGTTTATATGATCCTTACTTTTGAGGTAATTATGGGTTACTCTATGATATTATGGAAAATGAAAGGCATGAGATAAACTTGAGGTTAAATTATGTTATGATTTTTTTTGAAGATTTTATCTCATTTTGGGGAATATTTTAAGAGTTATATAGTTTTGGAAAAAGGACAACACGTAGACCGTGTGACAATCCATCGCGTTGGACCAAGCTGCGGGAATCGAACCCACAACCAATGTGCGACTGGTATTTATCACCTACCACTGGACTACGTGAAGTCCCTGGTTAGTTTGACTGATTCTTTTTAGTTAGATGATTATATGAATTAAGAGTAAGTTGATTTTGGGTTATCTATGGAAATTTATTAACCTATCCTGGAGGATATGTGATTAGGTTAATTACTTTTCAATACGAGACATTAAGAGCAACTGATGTTGTTTGGAGATAAATGTTACGATTTAGCTTAGAAGAATATGTGACTAAATCCTTAAAATATTTGGGGTTCAATCTTAGTTTAGTTTAATTTGAATAATTTTATGGACAAATATTTTATCGAATAGTCCCTGTTGAACTTTGGGTTTTGTTGGACAAATTTTGGATATTAAGAATAGATTTTCTTTTTATAAAGGCTTATCCTTTTCTGGATTATCTGATCTTGTACTAACCTTTTTTGGTTTTGGTTTTGTTTAAAGTCTAAAGACATGGGAAGTATATAGTTCTCTATTGTGGATTTGGTGATTCTCTAGAAACTGATTATAGTACTCTTAATGCGAACAAGTCTTCCTAAATACTCCTCTTTTGGAGGAAATATGAGTTTGATTAAGGAATCAAGTAAAAGTTGAAAGTCAACATGATAAGTGATTATGTTTCATTATCAATAAATTCCTCAATAAAAAGTAACTTAAAACAAAAATGTTGTCTATTAACTTTTCCTACTGGGGAATTGAATACCGTTTAACCCATCACAAGTTTGTGATTTTATTATGGTTAACTTTCTCCTAGACATGTTTACTATCACTCTCTATCAGAACATGACCCTTTGTTTTTTCCTCCATGTCCATATTTTCATACTTGGAATCCTAGTATGGGTTAACTCGGGTGACCTTTGTACTTATATTTATTTATTTTAAAGTGATTGTTTTACCGACTCTTTTTCCGATGTGGGACTTTCAAGGATGTTTCCAAGCCCAATTTTAAAAATTGCGAGGACGCAATTCCCAAAAGGGGGGAAGGATGTAACACCCCAGGTAAATAAAGAATATGAAATTTTCATGTTTATCCATATTTTTGGATAAAATATTAATATGACTTTAAAGGGGACGCTATGCTCGATGGCATACCCAACATGCAACAACGAGTTTTTTTGGGAATCTTACGTTGCACTCTAATAATAAAATAATATTATTTTAAATGGTAGTTAACATGTAGCTGTTGTATTGGCGGGAATGGATAGAAATAACTAAAATATGATTATATAAGATTTTAAATGTTTTAACATTTATCCAATAAAAGATAAAGGCTTAAAATACAGAAAAAATTCAATTTTAGGCGTATACGCCCTAGTTTTCACTAAAGGTTCATTTATCACCTTTTAATGGAAAACCGTCATTAAATATAGTTTTGACTCACTCTTATACATTCTATTAGACCAAATAAAACTCTTATTTAGATTCAGGACATCAAAATTTACTTTGTGTAAATTTTTGTTATCTTTCTGATAAAGTTCATTTTTTAATGAATAGTGTAAAATATTGTATTTTAATTCAAAACCTCTTTTTAATCTAATTTATTTATATGATTAGATTATCTTTTGAATTGGTTTTAAAGTGAAATTAGAATATATTTTTACCATTAAATCCAATAGTGGTCATTGGAATTAATTTCACTTTTAAATCAGACTTAAATTAGTGTCAATCTTTTGATACTTATTGTTTCATAAAAACACGCTATTTGCTCTGAAAGCGGGAATTAATTATTAAATTAATTAATTTGACTTATATGTTTTGAATTTTGTAAAATAGACTTCATTTTTTAATTTGAAATATCAAATATAGCATAGGGTGAATTTTTGGGAATTTTCTGAAAAACATCAATTTTTGATGAATAGTGAAACCACTAAGTGGTACTTATAAAAACTGATTTTTCGTTTAAATGAACTTTTACCACTTCTGTGTTTTGAATTTCAAAAATCCGACATACATGGTTGTCATTAAGAAGTAAAATGTAGTTCAATGAGATTAAAATAATTTTTTGGTAAATAGTAACTTTTAAGTTCTTAATCGCGATTAGAGGTAATTAGTGTAGTTTAAGATAAAAATAATGTTTTAATAATATTAAATGAACTTGACACATGTCCTAACCTCATTGGATGTGTCATGGACGACCAAGAAAACCCATGGGTCAAATTGGGGACCCCATGAAGCCACTTTGGTTGGAAAATTACATTAATATCTTTTTATTTAAAGTTAAAGTAAAAATGAGACAAACATGAAATGTTTTACTAAAACAATTTTTACATGGGATTATACAAATAAGATTTTTACTATAAATATTAATTGGAAGGATAAAAAGATTTCTTACATTATATTATTTTTTTTATAATTTTTAGACATTAAATAAATTAAATTATTTATGACATCATGATGATGCAGCGATGACCTCATTATTTAACGATTTAAATAAAATGGAAAGATAATGTAATATCAAAGACCTAAAAATTTCCAAAACCTATTGGATGAGTGTATTTCTAACCCTTATCTCCTTATCCTCGAATTATATCAATGTGGGACTTCTTAAATCCTAATATCATTTTAAAATAAAGTGAGTTTTCTTTACTTTCCAAGAGTGCCCCTCCTCTCCTCTTATAAAAGGCCCCCACCTCTACCTCCTTACCCACACTCCCAAAGCATTTGGCTCGGCCAACCCCTGCCCATTTTGTCTATCCACTTCCCTCTATTACTCCTTGAAGCCTCACTTTGGGGAAAATACTTGTGTGTAGATGTCCCATATGAAGACTTAGTATTCTTATCCATATAATGGCCAAGTGTTATTACTTGGTTATGTGTATGGGGTTATTATCATATGGTTGTATTTTTCTTCAAGGATGAAAAAAATTAACGGTTTATATTATGTATAAACCCTCAAAATTAGTAATATGATTTAATGAAATCCATATATTGTTTTTATTGGTTGTGTTACATATTTTAGGATTCTCATGCAGAAGTTTTGTAGAAAATGGAGGTATAAATTTATTTTTCTAATTTTACTCTAAGTGTGTATTTTTATTTTGTAGATTTTAATCTAGGACATCAATTAAAATTTTATTAACATTGTATCATTTTTATTATCGATTTTTACAAAAGGTGTTAATTTCACATATATGGTTTTTGATCATCCATAATTAATATATTATAAATAAATTGGTCTAAGAGTTATTTTAATTTCAATTGAAATAGTCACAGGAGAATTCATTTGACGAGTGGAGACATATTGGTGAATCTGTATATTAACAGAGTATTAAGTTTTATTAATGACATTATGAATTATTTTCTATATATTATCATATTAGAAAATGGTCTTTAATTTTCTGGTTTATATGAAACTCTTCTTCATGAATTACTAACTTTAAAATAATTTTTGATTTAATATGATCCATCTTTTGAGAGACCTATAAAATTGAACCACTTGAATAGAAAAAAATCAACATCATATAATTTATCTTGAATCAAACCTATGTTTATTCATAAAATATATGTTTTATGTATTTTTATTGAAACTATATGTTCTCTATTTTCTCTTAAACAACCTGGATTCTGATATTTTGGTAGAAATAAATTGTTTATAGCTCACTAAAATGAATCTCCCAAAATAAATTTTGTATTTTTTGAAAAAATACCCAATGTATCTAATAGTAGTTGGGAAGTCTTAGCCAACCCTCAGTTTATATATATATATATATATATCTGTGTGTGTGTGTGTGTTTATATATTTATATATTTTTGTGTGTGTTCATATATGTGTGTGTTTAAATTATTGGTCTTAGAAAAAAATATATGGCTCTTTTGATTTGTTAGGGAAATCCCAACTCAAGTCTAACACAATGTGATTGAATTCCTAGAAAGACTTGTAATTCCATATTTTCAAGACTCATGAGACATTTCTATAATTCAATGTGACTCCATATAATTATTTTTTCCATTTTTAATGAAATATTATAGTACTGGACTTCTAATACTCATGATTTTGCTATGAAATTTTAAATGATATCACGAGTTTCATGATTTATTTATTTTAAAAATTGAATACATAGACTCAAGATTCAATCTCATTAATGAAATTCATTAGACTAACATTTAACACATGGACCGAGATGGGGGTCCCATGTAACCTCATGCACACTCTATTATTGATATGGGATAGTTATAAGAATTAATAATTTCAATGTTACATCAAGGAGGGATTTAATCTCGAGTCCCAATGCTAGATACTATTAATAATAAGAAATAATCAAACAATAATAATAATATAGAAAAAACATCCATGTGGAACTAAAACTTCAGTTTAATGAAAATACAAAATAAATTTCGATAATATAATCACCATGTAATGGTAAATTATATCATACAGTTAAAAACAATGGTTCGACAATCGGGTATGACATGCATAGTTCATTATGAAAAAAGAAAAAAAAATTATTGATACACCAAACCTAAATGTGATTTTTCTATCTATAGTAACATTTCAACATCTGCTCTCATCCGGGAACTATTAACTCAATAACCTTCCCTTGCATCCTTTCCCTTACTTCTATCACTATCAACAAAGCTTTCACATAAAATGTGGTTCACATGTAGGTTATGAGTTTGAAAATTAGTAGGAAACCCCCCAACATGACCTTAAACTTTTATATAATATTTTTAAGATAATGTATGATAATGAATTCAATGTGAAAAAATAAATTATCTTGAAAACATACAATTTCATTGAGTAATTTTATCCTTACTAAGAACCCATAAATCTAATCCCTATCCATTATAGGCTCCGTAAAAATTTCATTTATTTATAAAATTAAATGATCATGTTATGTAATATAGGATGTAAAAAAATAACATATCTAGACCATTTTATATTAAGTAAGGTGACATAATATAACATAGTTAGAATATATCACATCAGAACTACAGTTTCATTGTATCATATCTGACCCATATCATATCATCTAGAGAGATGAAACACAATACCATTATCTTTTATCATATTATATCAGAATATGTGGTGTAACAAAGATGATTTGTGGTATCACATATACATTAACCACGTCAAGGGTTAAAACACATCATAACCAACCCATATTCTGATAAATATGAGTCATAGAATAACAAATACTTCCCTCAGTATCAATAATTATTTTATAATACTATAATTACATCAATATATGTTTGGAAATATAATCAATTAACAAAGAAATATCAATCACTTGAATACTCTATATCCCCTTTAAGCTATCATATAATATCTTTTTCCTAATGATACAACCTTATATACCCATTATAGTATAATAATAATTATTGGTTACTAATTAATAAATAATATCAAGATAAAGGAAACCAATCAATTAATCAACTAAAAAATAACTATACCAAAAGTACCCATATTGTTCCCAATGAGACTCATTCCCTATTCCTTGGCCCAATTCATATGGATTTATCTATTATACCATAAAACATCCCCAAATAACTCCCTTTTCTACTTTACAAATAATAAATAGACACATAATTCTTAAATATAATATTTCTACTTTAACCAATTATCCAATTTAAGAGGTTGTGTCACTAGTGATGTACACGTACCTGTACCCTTATAAAAAAATTATAGTTACAGTAGATCACATTAATCAATATATTTCATTTACCTAACCTAGAAAACCCCATAGAATTATACATTAAATAATAACCAATTGATAAAGGTATTAAACTATCATACAAAAAATTGAATCCTAAAATGGTTGAATAACTATGAGAGCCTAATTAGTCTCCATAATTTATTTATTTAATTACTAGATTATAATAACTCTCATTTGGTTTCCTTTTATCCATTTACCCTTTCCGATAAACATTAATATATATAAAATAAACATATAAACACATATGATTTTAAGGATGAACAATTAATCAATATAAAAAAATATCCAAGAAACATTGACACATGTTTGGAATATAATCTGTATGTTTCTCTAAAAACTATAAAAATGATTAAAAAAATTATATTGAAATTATTTTAAACAAAAAGATAATTTTATCCAATGAAATATGGTTCCCCACCTTATAATAGTTGAGAAACAAAACTTCCAAAAATAGTTCATAAATTCATTTCAATATGATAATCCATAATACCATTGAAACTAGAGGAAGGAGGAGAGAAAAATGAAATGGGTCCACTATTTAAATGTGTAAAAATAAGGGGAAAATTATTTAAAAATCATTCCCAAAAAAATCACAACAAATAAATTTATATAATATATACTAAAAACCCACCAGAAATATAGTATCCACTAGTTATCTACTGGACACTAGAGACATGGTTCTATGTCATAATATACCTATTAGATTAGGTAAGGACATGAACAACCCTCTTTGATCCACACTAGTTACCCAATGAGGTCCCACTAAGTACACATTGGGGCCTAATATGTCAGAATAACTCCATAACCTAAAATTTCCCTAACATTTCCATCCCCAATATCAGAAAGCATAAAATATGATGAAATTATATGCACATTAGGTAATGACCCAAACTGTAATAAATGAAGGTTCCCTTTGGGATTTAATTTAATGTATTATTATGTAATATGGTTATAGAAAACACATTAACATCCTTGTTTATATATTTTTATTTAAATTAGAAGTATGAATATTACCATTGGTGATATAGCCATTTAATAGTGACCACATGTTTAATATAAATACAAGGCTTTAATGAGTCCAATTGACAGATGAAAAAGAAGTGATAACCTCATATTATTGTATTATCCCCTATGAAGCACATCTACCAGAGAATATGAGGGAGATATCATTATAGTGATTTTCCCTTGACTAATCCAAATCTAAGATCCAACAACTTAAGAATGAGTGAAACCATTTTTGAGATAAGTTCAAGATCATTGTGATCACGACCCAACCCAAATTCACAGAACAACCCCATGAAAGTGTCACCACCACACAAATTAATCGTAGGGAATGTATCAATATAATAAAGGTATATGTATTAGGAACATAATAATTTGAAAATGTATATTTTATAGAATAAATAATGAATTTTCAATTTTATTATTACTCTATAAATGATTTTTATTTTGATTTAATTAAACAAAATTTTTTTGGGTAATATTCCAATCGAATTATGGGATTTATTCTGACGAATAAATGGATTTTCGAAATAATTATTAAATTAGTAAAATATTATTATTAAATAATATTTTAATAATAACAAGTTTTCATGTAATTTTTATGAACCGAAATGTACTTTTCATAAGGGTTAAAAAACTATTGTTGTTAAAAACCCAATTTTTATTTTGAAAAATGTAAAACATTATTTTAAAAGTGAAAAAGAAAATATTTATAAAATCATTTATATAAAATCATTTATATAAAATAAATATTATTGTTGGAATCAAAACATTGAGATTTTCCAATTGTGAAAGATTCATAATTTTTTGAAACAACTGATTTTTTTGACAAAATTAAATACTGTATAAATATATGTTGTATTTTATGACATCATAATGAAAAAAATGATGTAAAAAAATACAATAATAGGTTTCCTCATAAAAATATATTTTTACCCTAAAAATATATTTTTACCCTAAAAATAATGTGATTTTTTTATTTTATTGTTTTCATAAAGCATTTATGAATCCTCAAAAACATTTAGTATATTTTAGAGGTTTAAATTCACTTATTTAAAAGTGTGACTCTCCTCCACATAAGAAAGGGAATTATTTAAATAGGTTAGGAAATTTTACTAATAAAACAATGAAAAATTCCATAATTTTTAAAAAAACTAAGGGAAAAACCATGGGAAGCTTTGTGGAATTGAATATTTTATTTTATAGAGTCAAAAACCTAAGTTTTTGAAATATTAAAGAATAAAACTTTCATTTCCTATATGAACCCACCATAGAACCCACATCACATCACTTAAAATCATTATATCACGTCTTTAATCTTCCCTCCCCTCACTAGAATCCTTTTGAGGCACCCCAAGCTATCATGATTCTCCTTTACAAACTCTTGGATCCACAAATTCAAGTACATGTTGTTTCCTTTATCATCTTTATCCAACTTTCTTTATATTTTTATTCCCTTTTATTTTAAATTAATAAAGATGGGGTATGTTTTCTTAACTCCCCCCATATGACCCTTATTGTGTCTAAATTACAAGGTACCTCTTTATCTCTCATTAAGAGCTCCCATGTACACCCAATGACATGCCAAAATTTCTTAAGAATCCATTGCTTTTTTTTCAAGATTATTTATTATCATATGCCTTTTTTTCTAATTATATATGTGTGTAAAAATCCTTATATGTCCCTATTATTGTCCACTTCATGTCAGAATGATGATAGATCCATTTCACTCTCATGGACCCATTTTATGAATTTTTACGTGACGTCGTTATGCTGCTGAGTTTTCACTACAATTTTCTATTCCAGAACAATTTTATAGTGAATACCATACCCATTTCCTATCAAGGGTGTTTAATTTTATGATAATATACCTTTTTGTTGGGGAATTACATGTATCTATTCCACACTCCATAATCATGGAATATATTATGATGATAAATGAATCTATGTTTTATGATCTATGTGGAACACCTAAGCATGAGAATGAAATGTATGTAATGGGTGCACCTAGAATTATATAGCGCTATAATGAATTGAGTGATGTTTAGTATCATGATACATCATGTTGAGAAAACGTTGTACCTAATTAATTCATGGGACTTTATCTCCCATGATGTCTTGGTAGATTATCCTTGAATTATGTTTATGAGGTAGTATTTTATGTTGTTTAAACATTTCCCATGTTATTATTATCATGCTATATCTTACTAGATTATTCATGTTACTTTATATCTCATTGATATGCCTTTTATAACATGTATTATTATATTCATGTTATTACATGTTTATTCCCTTACTGAGCTTTATGTCTCACCCCTTTATTAGGTATTTCCCTAGGTTTTCCAATTTAGTTTTAAGCCCAAGAATGTTACAAAAGTTTTCAATAAATATGTTGTAATTCATGTTTAAAGTTGCAACGCAGTGTACCAAATTCTAAAAGACACTGGAATTATCAATCTTTTGGGTTGTATTAATTTTAATATTATGTAATTAAATAATGTATTAGTTTTTAATAATGATAAGGGGTTTTTTGGTCAGTATTAGAGGAAATGTTTAGTTATTATTGGTATTTGGATTCTAAAACTCTATAGAAATCCTTAGAAATAAGACCATTTATAAGAATACATCCTTAATGTTTTGGTGAGTATAGATTATGTGTTCTATTATGAAAATAAATCCTTATCTGGATACTAAATTTGGGCATAGATCTACCATAGATGAACTTTAGAGTACCAACTCTGATAAGGTGTTCTGTGCCTGACTTAGGGTAACCTGTTGCATGACAATGGGCCTTACTGCACACTTAGTTTGACACTCGTAATGGATATGTTTTGGTAATTCATAAGATCATTGCAATTCATTATTAATGGATTAAAAAATGCCCATAATATTATATGTTAGGAAATACATTATGGATAACAAATACTGAAACCTAGAAATCAATAAGTTAAGGAAATACATGTATGTTATAAGTTATCTAATTAATGTCATTAAATTTCTATTTGTGAGTTCAAAAGTTAAATATACTTATACATAATTTTCCTTTTATTCTGCACAATGGCTAGAAATAGGAAGAATGGGATAAAAAATTAATGTGAAGAGAAACGTGATGACTACCCCAATGAGATGCCCAACCCAATGGGACTGGGAATCAAATACTTCCTCACAATAATCTATCATCTGACTCAGGATTCAAATAGAAACCAAGATTAGGAGTTGTGTCCAAATCCAACCAAAAGAAAACATTCCATAATTGGGAACTTCAAATGACAAAGTATTCCTACATTAAATAGATCATATAATCCCTTAATAACCAAACAAAGGATCAAATCCATTGAAAATATCTTCTCCATCCTTCATTGTTCTATACGAGAGAAGGATATTATAGATGTTTATCATTTGGAAGGTGAATCTAATCAGGGTTCGACATTGTAAAAAAATATTAAGCCTAAGGAAGTGATTGAAGAAATGATGTGAATGGATTTTGGGAAAATGTTTTTTGAAAAATATTTTCCTCTAACTATCTTTCTTAAACTGAAAAGGCAGTTCCTTGCCCTCGTGTAGAAAGAAGACGAATCTATATGGGTTAATGAAGAAAAATCGACAATTCTTGCATGATATTCATCTGGCTTTGACATTACCACTAAAGGAAAGGTTTAGTGCTTCTGGGGTGGGATAAAGACTAGCCTACAGATGTCCCTAGAGATCCACAACATTGATATATATTAATAAATTGTTCTATTTGTCCTCAAAGTCTATTTGGAGACAGGAGAATCTCAGGGGGATCATGGGGAAATGAAGTAGAAAGTAGAGATTAATCCTAGAAATCTAATAGAGAGATATAATGGTGCCCTGAAATTTAAACATCAAACTTTCCAAAGGTGTGGAAAGAAGTACCCTGGAAATTGCCTGAAGTGGATGAGGAAATTCTTTAGGTGTAGGAAGTAAAAACATCTAGTGGTTTTTAGTAGTATAACAATGCTACTACGATGGAGGAATGTAATGATTCATTTAACCAACAACATTTTGCTAATTTCTATAACTGCAAGTAACCAGGGATCATTAAAAATCAATTCACTAAGCCAAGGGTTTTTAGAGATAACCATCGTCCTCCATGGTAGAAAGGGTAAGATTTTACTATCACTTCCATCGAAGTGAATTCCATCAATGAAGTGGTGAAATTTATGCAAGTTATTCATTCTAGAATATTGAACATACTTTTTGATACTGATTCAATTAATTTCTTCATGTCACGAAATATTAGTATCACTATTAAAACACCATAAAAAAATATAAGTATTGATGTGAGTGAAAACAAAAAAAGGGGAAAGTATTGTATACTACGTATATAAATTATCCCATGTGAAATTTTATTGGTGGAATTTACCAGAAAACCTTAGCATACTTCATTTGATTGAATTTGATTCATCTATAGGCATGGATTGGCTTTCCATGTATAGAGATGGAATAAGTTTCTGCGAGAAGTAAATCACTCTTCGTATAACGAATCTTCCCCAGATTCTATAGAAATGCAAGGAGAAGGATGAATATTATTTTGCACTATCATCTCAAGAAAGGATATTATTGACCAATAAATAATAATATCTAGATAACATGATTGAATCTATAGACAAGATCATCCATTAATATATTCCCATTATTAGGGAATACACTAATGTGTTTCGTGAGGAATTTCATGATCTTCATTATAGTCAGGAGGTTGAGTTTTAAATAAATCCTATAATTGGGGAATTGGAATTATCCAAGACTTCATATGTAATGGATGATGTGGAATTTGAGGAGATGAAGAAACAACTATATGAGAATCTAGATAAAGGGTTCGTACACCCAGGTGCTTCACCATGGGGTGCACCAGTCCTCTTCATCAAGATGAAGGGTGGGTCACTGCTTCTTTGCATTGATTATCATGAGCTCAATAAGATCATGATAAAAAACAGGTAACCTCTACCACTTGTTGATGAATTATTTGATTATATACATAGATAGCAATACTTTTCCAAGGTGGATATGTGGTTATGATATTACAGAGTTAGGGTGGAGGTGGAGGATATCACCATGACTCCTTTTTGTATGAGGCACTGGCACAATGAAGTCATAGTAATTCCTTTCGTAATCACTAATGCACCATAAATCATCATGGACTTGATGAATAGAGTATTTATAGATTTTCAAGACAAATTTGTGGTTTTATTTAAAGATGATATTCTAATATACCCTAAAATAAAGGAGGAGCATGAGGATAATTTTAACATTGTTCTAAATAGTATATGAAAAGATAATATTTATGAAAAGTAAAGAACATGTGAGTTTTGGTTGAAGGAATTATAATTATTATGGAATATCACCATATGAAATGGGATATATATAGACCCTTCAAGGACAAATGAAATTGAAGGATGGAGGAGGCCAAAATATGTGACTAATTACTATAGTTTCCTTGGGATAAAAGGGTATTATAGTAGATTTGTGGGAAATTTATCATGATTGGAAAACCCTCATACCACGCTAAATCAGAATGGTGTAATGTTTTCTTGGAATGATGAATGTGAAGAGAGCCTCAAGGAGTTTAAAAGGAGTCTTGTCACTTCCCCTATTCATAAACTACCCTCAAGGGGAGAACTTTTCATGGTTTTCTTTGATGCTTCACATAAGGGGTTGGGCTCTATGTTGATTAAAAATGGAAGTCATTGAATATGCTTCAAGGCAGTTGAAAGTTCATTAATAAAACTACCAAATGCATGATCTCGAGCTAGATTTTATGATCATCACTTTGAAAATATGGTAGCATTATCTCCTTGTGGAGAAGTATGAAATATATATGGATCACATAATTCTCAATTATATCATCACATAGAAAGAGATGAATATGCACCAACAGAGATAGTTAGAGTAGATCAAAGACTATGAATAATCAATCCACTACCATCTTGGGAAAGTGAAAAAATATACGATGCTCTGAGAATAAAGGATCTGACAATTTTGTCATTGATGAGAATTGAGAGGGAAAATATCTTCATAGATTTGGAAAGGATGGACATGAGATTCATAAGGTAAGGAACATCATCAATCCATTCAAAAATGATTACTCAACCACCTCTTATAGAGAGGTTAAAGGATTTTCAAGGAGTTGATGTGGGACTTCAGAATAAATTATACGCAATAAGGAAGAGTAAATCCTCATATTTCAATGTTAATGATGAAGGTATTGTGATATTTGGGTCAAGAATACGTGTACCATCAAATCCTATGTTAAAGAAAGAAATGTTGGATGAAACACATATATCAACCTTCTCCATCCACCCATGAATCTCAATGATGTATCGAGATCTCCAAGAACACTATTGGTGGGAAAATATGAAAAAGGATATTGTAGAATATACATCAAGATGGATTATATATTAGCAAGTGAAAGTGGATGGGAAAAAATATAAAGGGATGATGAAACTATTACCCATACCTATACGAAAATTGGAAAACATCACCATAGACTTTGTCACTGATCTTATAAAGAAATAAGGAGGGAACGATGATATATGGGTTATGGTGGATGGTATTAAAAAGACCACACACTTCATTACAATATGATATTAATTATCACTGGATCTAATTGCACAAATATACATCAAAGAATTGGTAAGGCTATGTGGATTGCCTCTATCGATTATATCCAATCAAGATCCAAGATTTAAATCTATATTATATAAGATTCTCAAGAACACTTTGAATACTGATTAGAACTTCATCATGTCCTATCACCATAAATCTAATCTAAAATTGGTGTGGACTATCCTGACAATTGAGAACATGTTGATGGATTTCTCAATGGGCTTAAAAGGAGGCATGGATCAACGTATTCCAATGGTTGAGTAATCCTACAATAATAATTTCCATCAGATAATCCAAATGGATACCTATGAATCCCATTATGGGTAAAGGTGCATGAAACCTTCATGATGGGACAAAGTTGAGGAATGAAAAATACTAGGTCCTAAAGAAACTGAGGAAATTGTGGAAAAGGTTCTGACAGTTCAACAACACATCAACGCTGCATAGAGTAATTAAAAAAATAATTGATATTAATGGTTGATGAGACATAGATTTTGATGTTATAGACATGGTATTTTTCCTCATATCACCATGGATGAATCTGATGATATTTGTTAATAAGGGAAGGATTATTCCAAGACACATCATCCCCTTTGAGATCCTTGATCGCATCCGAGAAGTGGCCTATTGATGTGCATTCCCTCCTAACCTATCTCATGTTCCTAATGTATTCCATGTATCACTCTTGAGGAAGTACATACCTTACCCCCACATGTACTCAATATATAGGTGTTACCATTAGAAAATATTTTTTCTTATGAGGAGCAGTCAGTGACGATCCTAGATCATCGAAACAATGTTCTACGAAATAAGACAATGCACCTTGTAAAAGTGCTATGAAGAAACCACATGTTTGATGAAGCAACATGGGATCAATAATATGTAATGACACATAATAACCCTCATTTATTTCAAGTGGGAGTGTGGGTTAATGAGAAATTTGATGGAAAAATTTCTCAAGGGGGAATATTGTAATGAACCAAACTTTTGTAAATGAAGTTTCCCTTTGTGATTTAATGAAATGTCTTATTCTCTAATATGGTTATAGAAAACACATGTAATTTTGTGGTTATATATTTGGATTTAAAAGTACCTTAACAGTATTACCATTGATAATATATCCATTAAACAAATATCACATGATTAATATAACTATATGGATTTTACAAATAAAATTGACACAGACAAAGGAAGTGATGACCTCATCCCGTAGGATTATACCCTTTGAAACCCATTTATCAGAGATTTTGAGAGAGATAGAATCACTAGGATTTTCAATTGACCAATACCATGTTGAGATCTAATAAATTAAGCATGAGTGAAACTATTTATGGGATAAGTTTAATCTCATTGACATCACAACAAAAACCACGTTCGCCGAACAACGGCATGATAGTCTCACCATTTCACACATTACTCTTAGGGAATACAACTCTTTAATAAAGGGATATGTATCAATAACTTCATAACATGAATATATATATCATATATAAAAATGAAATTATTTTCATTTTTATTATAACATTATAAATTAGATCGATTTTGATTCAATTAAAATCTAATTGTATTTTTGGGTAATAATCAAATTCAATTAATGGATTTATTTTGATGAATTAATTTATTTTTTAAATATATATCATTTTTAAAAAAATTATTAATAAATAATGGTTTATTCATTATAACTGGTCATATATTTTTTATGAAGTGAAAATTAATTTTTAAACTGGTTCAAAAAAAATTGTTGTAAAAAACCCATCATTTTTCAATAAATGTCGAATATTATTTTAATAGTGAAAATTCACATATTTAGAAATTATTTAGATAAAATAAATATTATTATTGGAATCATAGTGTTGAAATTATCCATTTTTTGATATTTCATAATTTTATAAGACAATTGAATTTTCGGGTTAAAATTAAATACCATATAAATATAAGGTGTGTTTTATGACGTCATAATGACCCAAAAATTATGTAAGAAGTATTATAATGGGTAAAATCTAAAAAATATATGTTTTACCCTTTCAATTATATAATTTTATGTTTATTTTATTATTCTTATAAAGCCTTTTTGAATACTCCAAAACATTTAATATATTTTTGAGTTTTAAATTCATTTATTTAAAAGTGTGACTCACCTCCACATAATCATGGTAATTATTTTAATATGTTCAGACATTTTCCTAATAAAATAATAAAATACTCAACACATTGTAATAAACCAAGGTAAAAATATGTTAAGGATTGTGGTTTTGAATATCTTCCTATATAGAGTTCAAAACCTATGTCTGTGAAATATTACAAAATTCACCTAAAATTTTCTTAATAAACCCACCCAATATCCCACTTCTCATCACTCAAAATACTTTTATCATGTGATTAATATTCCCTAACCTCACTAGTGTAACACCCTGACCCTAGTTTCCCAAAGTCGGTGCATTATTACATAATATTGGCATGATCACAAAGGATCAAGTCTCGAAAGACCTATTAGTTTTGTAGTCTTGGAAATGCTATATATATTCATAAGTCTTACATTACATCATATAGTAAAAAAAACTACAAAAACATATTGTCTTCATATCCCCTCATACTATCCATCCTGGTCATTCATAAATTATGTCTTCACTTCCTGGAAAAAATAAAACATTGAAAGGGGTCAGCTCAGATGCTCAGTAAGGATAACAATATAGTGGAAACCTTCATAGATAAGCATAAACATTTAAGGCAATGTATAACTAAAACAAAAGTATTTTAAACTTGAAATTCAGAATAATATGGAAAAGAAAAGATGAAATAATTCCATTTACATATTCACATGGTTATTCTACTAGTCGAATAACCACATACAATATCAATAACTACTTTCATAATGATGGAATGCATAATGCCAGACTATCATAACCACATAGTCAAGGCCTCGTGGTAAGACTGCAAATAAGATTTTGTCGAGGCATTGTTCCAAGACACTAGTTTGTCTCATGAGACCTACCGATGCATCAAGGAGCTATAACGGGATCCACCCATCACTTACTATGTCCAATGCAATCCTCATATGAACAGGTTTAAACATATCAAACACATTTGTATTAAAACTAGCATACGAAATGTCAATACTTTATCCACAAACCATGAATGGTATAAAAAAATCACATCCACAGTCATAAATGACTCATTCGATACAATATGAAAGATTTTATTTTATAAGATTAACCTCAATCGAGAATAATGAAGGATATCGACATAGAAGAAAATAATCATCAAAACTATTAGAGAGAAATATCCCCCTTTTCTTGAAATCATTTAAAAGTCACACTATTTGTCAAGAAGCCATTTAAAAATAGATTTTTGAATCAAAGAGTCCCATACCACTTTGAAACTTTTAAAATGAATCTCAGTTTTAAAACCTCAATTTCTATATAAATAAAGCCTTATAACCATTTTTTAAACATGGACATTAATAAGAATGATTTAGAATAATAAATATTTAAAACATTTTAAAATGATATTTTAGTTAGAGTTTCTAACCAAAAGAGAGACACTTGAATAAAAATAATTAAGATAATGAAAACATTATAATATCATGAGAATAAAGGGATTCATGATATACTATGTCAAAGTACATTATATACACCATATAAAAGTGAATTGGTGTATAACATCCAATAAGTCTCAATGGAATGTTAATTGAGATGAAATCTCATAAAAAGATCGTATATTTAGGTTAAGGACAAATAAATGACATAATTATGTGTGAAAAATATAAATATACTCAATATGATTGGATTTTCAGTGTAAATCAATGAGAGGACATTCACACATATTCTTGTAAAGACAACACTAATGAATTGGATATTTAACTCAACAAATGGAGAATGAGTTAAAAATTACTCTTATCAAATTCATATCGATGACTTGAGAAATTATAAATGGAGTTATTATGTGTAACAAAATTATATCCAAATAAAGGGGAGTGAGAATTATGACATAAGCATATTAATAGTGATTCTACACACAATCTTGGAGTAAAATAATCAACGAAGTATGTGTAAATCCGAATAATTGGAAATTAAAATTTCATATTCCATTATTAATTTGGTAGCTTACGAAACATACACCCATGAAAAAAAAGAATAATACAATAATGATGTAAATATAAATAAATTAAATTATATTAAACAGTGAATACAATCAGGGGGAGTACACACACCACATGCAATAAATAAGTGGTGAACAATGAAAATCTCACAGAATTAAAAGTGAGATAAGAAACCCCTTACTTTGTACTTTTTCCTTGGTTGAGGGTAGGTTAGCCTCCTGTATAGTGGTGAAATAATTGTTATTGAATTGTAAAAGGACAATATACGTTAATTTGATATCATATATGATCTTCTAACATTTCTTTGTTAATAATATCTTAGTATTATCATCATTTCGGGTGTTGACTTACCCGTTTTCTTTTATATGTTTTGTTACATAAGTCGTGTTTTTATGGGTT
The DNA here is from genome assembly GCA_963277665.1 of Viscum album. Taxonomy (NCBI): domain Eukaryota; kingdom Viridiplantae; phylum Streptophyta; class Magnoliopsida; order Santalales; family Viscaceae; genus Viscum; species Viscum album. The sequence goes on from OY728127.1 coordinate 671,531,496, forward strand.
GGTTGTATCTTATTCATATAAATAATGGTATCAAGTGCTTAAACAATATTTTTAATCATCAAATGAGAATTATACTTCTATGGATACGATGGGGAATGAATCTCATCGCGTTCGTGGAGACGGTAGTCCGTACGTACGCACGAGCGACAATATCATTCTTTTGATATTAAAATAATATATAATTGGATGGTATAACATATATAAAGAATAATTATCATGTTATATTTATTATTTACATGAATTACACATCATTATTATACCCATCCAAATAATAATGTATTGAATAACAATTACACCACGACGTGGAGACGGTAGGCCGTACGTACACACGTATGGTGACATGTCATTAAAAGGATGGATAGAATACTGAATATGGTCGTACAGTATTTATAATAAAATCATAGTATATAGAAGACACGGGAGTTATTATTTTATAATATAAAAACAAATAAAGAAGAAGTTTAAGAAGAAAGGAACTTGAAAAAGGTTTTTGAAAACATAACCTCTTCTTCGGGTTCTTATTTTTGATTTTATCTAAAGGGATCCTTAGGTTGGCTTTTTGACTAAATGAAGGACTCTAGGATTAAGGTAGGATAGTTTATAGGGTATTTTGATAGATGTTTTATAAACCAAAAGGCTTTGAAGGTATGAATAATTGGTCATAAGTGGTGTCCTTTTATAAGGGGGAGGTGGAGCTCTTTAGAAAAAACATAAAGTATTAATTTATAATAAATTCATAATCGGTTTTTAATGGCTCCAAAGTGAATTATTCAAAGTCTAAGTTGGGGATGGGTATAAATCCTTTCAATGAATATATTTTAGATAGGTTTGGGTCACTATATTAGCTTTATCATTTTCATTTAACTCTTAGATAAATAGTTTGACATTTACCATGTCACTTTGTAGTTTTATATTATATTGTTAATAAAATTACTATATACCTCCAGGAAACCCCAAAGTGGTCCAGTAATCATACAAATATCATTATATAAGTCCTTTTTCCAATCCTTAGATTTTTAGGAATAGAATATCAATTAATAATATAATATTTGTTTTAAAAACTCATTTATGTCAATTTTGACAATATTTAATAATTGATTTTTGTTAAAGTCTTAACAACTTTATTAATTAGAACCAAACTCATTTAAGAAATAATAATATGTCATATTAACTAATTAAATTCGTTTATGGCATCAAAACATTCAGATTATATTTATTTTAATATTTATTATATTAATTATTTGATTCATTCATTAATAAGGAAAATAATGCATCATTTTTGTGTCATAAATAAATTTAATTATTCAATGTATAAAAATTATAAATAATATTCAATTATGTAGGAAATCTTTTTATATTTATAATGAATATTTATAGTCGAAAATATAACATATGTAACCCTATGTAAAAATTGTTTTTCTAAAAGATATATGCTTATGTCATTTTTGTATTTACTTTAACTTAATTAATACAAAGTGTCATTATCACTTACAAGTGGATCCATGAGGTCCCAAAATCGTCCCAAAGATTTCCGTGGTCGGACATGTATCAACCAATAGGGTTATGAAACGTTTTAGGGTTATTTATTATTATTATAATAATATTTTTTACCCTTATTTACCGGATTTACCCTTTAACCATGGTAAATAAAATATTGACCGAAGTAATTATTCAAAATGTATAAAAATAAAAGTTACCTATTTACACAATTTGGACCTCTGGATTCTAATTATGGAATCCATTTTTCTAAATTCAAAACATAGAACTAGAATAAATTAATTTAAAATTAATTCCCACTGTCAAAACAAAAAGCGTTTTTTTAAGAAATAATAACTATCAAAAGATTGACACTTGTTTATGTCCGGTTTAAATGTAAAATTATGTACAATGACCAAAATTGTATTAAATGGTAATATTATATTCTAAATGTACTTTAAAACCACTAAAATTCATAATTTATCACTAATAATTATTTCGATTAAAAAAGTTTTTTTTTAAATAAAATTTTGTGATTTTCACTATTCATAAAAAAAATGATTGATTTTAGAAAAAATACCAAAAATTCACCCTAAGCTATATAGATATTATGAATCCAAAAATTAAGTCCATTTTGAATGATAAAATGTATAAAGTTTCAAAAAGTGGGAATTACTATTCATAATGGCTAGTTTGATTGGTTGTGGTGTGTGTTAGAACTCGAAGTTGCGTACAACACATGCTACTGTATTATTCAAAGAGAAGCGTACCATGGAAGCTTGGGGTGTTACATTCTCCTATCCATAAAATAATTTTTCCCTTTAAATTTTTAAAATTGGGCTTGGGAATATAATGGAAAGTCCCATATCGTAAAATGAGTCAATAAAACCATCCCCTTAAAAGAATGAAAGGGAAGTACAAAGGTCACCCAAGATAACTCATAATAGGATTACATGTTGGAAAACATGGATATCGAAGATAAAATAAGTGTCATGTTTTGATGGAGAGGGATAGAAAACATGATCAGGAGAAAGTAAACAAAAATAAAGCCACAAACTTGTGATGAGACAAACAGTCATTAGTTTCCCAGTAGGAAAAGTATAAGGACAACATTTTTTTAAGTTACATTACATAAATATAAGGAATTCATTTATGAGATTGACTAAGAAAATAAAGAGATATACTTAGTTTTTATGTAGAGTTTAATTCTTTAATAAATTTCCACCACATACTCATTTTTTGAAAATGATAAGTATTCAAGAAGACTTGGACAAACTGGAAGAGCTAGAATAAACTTCTATAGAATCACATGATCCACGAAGGATAAACTATATATTTACCTTGTCGTTAGAGATTAATCAAAACCAAAATGGTTAGTACAAAATTTGATGATCCCCCAAAATGATATTCCTTTAGATAAAGAGACACTAATCTGAATTTCTAAAATTAAACTAACAATACCCCAAAGTTAAATTAATAACATTCAATAAACAATTGTCCTTAAAATATTTTAATATAATCCAAACTAATATTGAAACCCAAAACATAGAATAATTTTGTTATGTAGTCTTCCATGTTAAATTGTGTCTCCAAATGGCATCAACTACTCATGAAGTCACATACATAAAAGTAATTAACCTAATCACATATTCTCTATTATAGGTTAATCATTTCCATAAATAATCCAAATCACCATAAATCCACAAAAAAAATGTAGATAAAAATCCACCATTACTCCTCAAATGAAACCCCGTAGTATTCTATTTTCATTGGGCATATAGTGTTCCCAACAAAGCGAACATCTTCCAAAATAACATTTATCACTTAATTTCCAAACCATTTTCCTATACTAAGGATATTCATTTGATTAGACATAAGAACCCAAATCAACTTTTTATTGATCAATGAAATCATTTAACTAAAAACAATTAGTCACACTAACTAGGAACATCATGTAGTCTGGTGGTAGGCGATAAATCCCAATCGCACTTTGGTTGTGGGTTCGATTCCCACAGCTTTGTTCGATATGACGGGTTGTCACACGGTCTGCGTGTTATCCTTTTTCAAAAACTATATTTTATAACATTACCAAAATGAGATAAATTCCTCAAAATAACCATAACATAATTTTAACCAGAAATGTTATCTCATACCTTGCATTTTCATCCCAAAATATAATAAAATGTAATTGCCTCAAACCCAATGATCATATAAAACCAAATGGTTATTTATAACTATATCCATAAGGAAAAAGATAAGACATACTCAAATATCATTATCACATGGAAAACTACGGGGTTACAAATACAAGAGAAAATTATTCCAATTTAATCTCATCAACAAGGAGCACTAATACTTTTAAACATTTCTCCAACCATTTATTCCACATAGCTTCTTCATTGACCAAGAAAATATCCTATATAATAGGGAATTTACTCGGTTAATGGCTAGGTCCACTACATTTATGGAAAATGACTGTAAATGGATTTTTGGGACCATTTTTATTTTCTTCCATAGTACTCTTCATTTTCCTCAGCAATTCTTCACTTAATGTCTTTCTTTCCCGCACGTAAAGCATTTCTTGGTTCCATTGAGACACTTTCCCGGGTGTCTCCTTCCACATTTCCTGCATGAGGGAAATTTAGGATTCTTTTCTCCATGGTCTCCATTGCTGGATCTCTTATCATTCATCGCCTTTCTCTTCTTTGTTGAGTCCGGGAGTTTGTTAATATATATGTTGTTGATCATATTTTTGGAAAATTTATTTGGCATAAACACCATATCTTTTACGCCTATCGACATTCCATTTTGTTTCTCATTTCCACCACCGTTCCCACATTCTACATCATTCTCAAAGTTACTATGACTTTCTTGGACTCCATCCATTGACTAAAACCAGAAAACATTGTGTGAGTAACAGTTTTCATAAAATCATTTGGAAAATATCATGACACCATATTCTCAATTTGAAACACCATAGGATTAACCAAGGTCATTTATTCTCATCTTATATTATAATAATTCAAATTGGTTTGTAAAGAAAATGTAAATTATCCTAAGCATATCCCCCAGGAGTGTCATAACCAAGAGTGCAGCAAGGCCTGTTGTTGTGAAAAAGTTCTCGTTCGAGTCTAGCTCAAAGCGGTGTTTTTGGGTTTTACCCCTAGGTACATCTGTGCCAAAGCCACCTCTACCTGCTTGTATCCATACATGGATGTATTTTTTGGAAAACTCACAAAATCTATACAATACCAAAATTCAAGGAAGTTCTTCTATACAAATCCTCAAAGTCTATCTTAGGGCTATGTTCTCCAATCAGTGTTTATCTAAATCTAGTTTCCAATGTTTGTACTAGAATTCCTTTGATAGAAAGTGTAATACCCCGACCCTAGTTACCAAGAGTCGGTGCCTTATTACATAACATTGGCCTGATCAAAAAGGATCAAGTCTCGAAAGACTGATTATTTTAGTAGTCTTGGAAACGCAAGATATATTCATAAGTCTTACATTACAGCATAAAGTTAAAAAAAGTACAACAACATATTGTCTTCATATCCCCTCATACTATCCCTATGGGACTTTCATAAATGACTTCTTCACATCCTGGGAAAAATAAAACATTGAAAGGGGTGAGCTCAGATTCTCAGTAAGGATAACAATATAGCGAAAACATTCATAGATAAGCATAAACACTTTAGGAAATGTATAACTAAAACAAAAGCCTTTTAAACATGAACCTCAGAATAATATGGAAAAGATAAAATGAAATAATTCCATTTACTTATTCACATGGATATTAAACTAGTCAAATAACCACATGCAATATCAATAACTACTTTCATAATGATGGAATGCATAATTTCAGACAATCATAACCACATAGTCAAGGCCTCGTACCAAGACTACAAATAAGATTCTGTCAAGGCCTTGTGCCAAGACACTAGTTTGTCTCATGAGACCTAGCGATGCATCGAGGAGCTATAGCGGGCTCCACCTATCACTTATTAACTCCAATGCATTCCTCATATGAACAGGGTTAAACATAACATCAACATTCGTATTAAAAATAGCATTCAAAATGTCAACACTTTATCCACAAACCATGAATGGTATAAAAATAGCACATCCATAGTCAAACATAACTCATTCGATACAATATGGAAGATTTTATTGTATCATATTAACCTCAATTGAGAATAATGAAGGATATCGACATATTTGAAAATAATCCTCAAAACTATTGGAGAGAAATATTACCCTTTTCTTGAAATGATTTAAAAGTTACACTATTTGTCAAGAAGCCATTTAAAAATAGATTTTTGAATCAAATTGTCCCATACCACTTTGAAACTTTTAAACATAAATTTAGTTTTAAAACTTAAATGTCCATATAAATAAAGCCTTAAAACCAATTTTTAAACATGGGCATTAATGAGAAAGATTTAGAACAATACATCTTTAAAATATTTTAAAATGATATTTTAGTTAGAGTTTCTAACAAAAAGAGAGACACTTGAATACAAATAATTGAGGTAATCAAAATGTTATAATATCATGAGAATAAAGGGATTCATTATATTCCATGTCAAAGCACATTTTATACACCATATAAAAGTTAATTGGTGTATAACAACCAAGAAGTCTAAATGGAATGTAATTTGAGATGAAATCTCGTATAAAGACCGTATCCTTAGATTAAGGATAAATCAAAGACATAATTATTTGTGAAAAATATAAATACACTCAATATGATTGGATTTTCAGTGTAAATAAATCAGAGGATATTCACACTTATTCTTTTAAAGTCAACCCCAATGAATTGGATATTTAACTCAACAAATGGAGAATGAGTTAAAAATTACTCTTATCATATTCATATAGATGACTTGAAAAATTATCAATGGAGTGATTATGTGTATGAAAGGTATATACAAATAAAGTGGAGTGGAAATTATGACATAAGAAAATGAATAGTGATTCCACACATAATCTTGGAGTAAAATAATCAATGAAGTATGTGTAAAGACGATTGAATGGAAATTGAAATTTGAAATTCCCTTATCGATTTGGTAACTTACGAAACATACACCCATGAAAAAAAAGAATAATACAAAGATGATGTAAATATCCATAAATTAAAGTATATTACAGAATGAATACAATCATGGGCAGTGCACACAACATATGCAATAAATAAGTGGTGAACAATGGAAATCTCACAGAATTAAAAGTGAGATAAGAAACCCCTTACTTTGTACTTTTTCCTTGGAAGAGGGTTGGATAACCACATTTATAATGATGAAATAATTTTTATTGAATATACAAGGATCATATACATTAATATGATATCATATATTATCTTTTAACATTTCTTTGTTAATAATATCTTACTATTATCGTCATTTTGGGTGTTAAATTACTCGTTTTTTATATGTTTTGTTACATAAGTCTTGTTTGTTATGGGGAGGTTGTATATTATTCATATAAAGAATGATATCAAGTCCTTAAACATTATTTTTAATCATCAAAAGAGAATTATACTTGAATGGATACAATGGGGAATGAATCTCATCACGTTCGTGGAGACGGTAGTCTGTACGTACGCACGAGCGACAATATCATTCTTTTGATATTAAAATAATATATAATTGGATGGTATATGATATATAAAGAATAATTATCATGTTATATTTATTATTTAAATGAATTAAACATAATTATTATACCCATACAAATAATAATGTGTTGAATAATAATTACACCATGACGTGGAGACGGTAGGCCGTACGTACGCACGTTTGGTGACATGTCATTCAAAGGATGGTTAAAATAATGAATATGGTTGTACCATATTTATAATAAAATCATATTATATATAAGATAATGGAGTTATTATTTGATAGTGGAATAACAAAGAAAGAAGAAGTTGAAGAAGAAAGGAACTTGAAAAAGGGTGTTGAAAACATTACCACTTCTTCTGGTTCTTCCTTTTGATTTGATCAAAAGAGATCCTTAGGTTAGCTTTCCGACTAAAGGAATGACTCTGAGATTAAGGTAGGATAGTTTAGAGGGTATTTGGGTAGAGTTTGGCAGAACCAAAAGGATTTGATGGTATGAAGAATTTTTTATAAGTGGTGTCCTTTTATAAGGGGGAGGAGGGGCTCTTTAGGAAAAACTTTAAGTATTAAATTATAATAAATTCATATTAGGTTTATAATGGCTCAAAAGTGGATTATTAAAAGTATAATGTAGGTATGGGTTGAAATAATTTCAACAAATAGATTTTAGACAGGTTTGGGTCACTATATTAACATTATCTTCTTTATTTAACTCTTAGTTAAATAGTTTGACATTTACCATGTCACTTTTTATTTTTATATTATATAGTTAATAAACATACTATATACCTTCAAGCGACCCAAAAGTGGTCCATTAATGATACACCTATCATTATATAAGTCCTTTGGCCGAACCATAGATTTTTAGGAATATAATATCAATTAATAATATAATATTTGTTTTAAAACTCAGTTATGTCAATTTTGAAAATATTTAATAATTGATTTTTTTTAAATTCTTAAAAACATTATTAATTCGAACCAAATTCATTTAAAAAATAAAAACATGTCATATTAAATAATAAAATTCGTGGATGGCATCAAAACGTTCAAATTATATTTATTTTGTCATTTATAAAACTAATTATTTGATTCTTTCATTAATAAGGAAAATACTGCATCATTATTGTTCCATAAATAAATTTAATTATTCAATGTCTAAAAATTATAAATAAAAAACCATTATGTATGAAATATTGTTATCCTTATAATGAATATTTATAGTCGAAAATATAACATATATAACCCAATGTAAAAATTGTTTTGATAAAAGATATTTGCTTATGTCATTTTTGAATTTAATTTAACTTAATTAATATAAAGTGTCATTATCACTTACATGTTGATCCATGAGGTCCCCAAATCGACCAAAATATTTCCATTTCTGGACATGTATCAAACAATATAGTTAGGACACGTTTTAGTGTAATTTATTATTATTATAAAATTATTTTTTACCCTTATTTACCGGATTTACCCATTAACCATGGTAAATAAAATATTTACCGAAGTAATTATTCAAAATGTCTAAAAATAAAAGTTACCTATTTACACAATTCGTAAATCCCGATTCTAAATATGGAATCCATTTTTCTAAATTAAGATCACATAAGTGGCAGAAATTAATTTAAAATTAATTCCCGCAGTCAAAACAAAAAGCGTGTTTTTAAGAAATTATAACTATCAGAAGATTGACACATGTTTATGTCCGGTTTAAATGAGAAAATACATCCAATGACCAAAATTGTATTAAATGGTAAAAATATATTCTAAATATACCTCAAAACCACTCAAATTCATAATTTATCACTATTAATTATTTTGATTAAAAAAGTTGTTTTTAATTAAAATTTAGTGATTTTTACTATTCATCAAATATTGAAAGTTTTCAGAAATAAATACCCTAAATACACCTTAAACTAATTTAGATATTCCGAATCAAAAAATGAAGTCCATTTTGAATGAAAAAATGTATAAAATTTCAAAAAGTGGGTATTACTATTCATAACAGCTAGTTTGATTGGTTGTGGTGTGTGTTAGAACTCGATGTTGCGTACAACACATGCTACTGTATAATTCAAAGAGAAGAGTACCGTGGAAGCTTGGGGTGTTACATCTAGAATCCTATAAAGGCACCCCAATCTCTCAGTATTCCCCTTTTCAATATTTTGGAGCCACACATTCCAGTAAGGGTTTATTTCATACTCATCTTTATCCAAGTTTCTTTATCTTGTTATTCTATTTTATTTTCAATTACTAATGATGGGGTATGTTTTAGAACTGGCCAATTAATTCCCTTACTATGTATAAATGATTATATACCCCTTTCTATCACATTCATCCCTCCCATGTATACCCTTTACCATGCCGAAATTTCATAATCATCCTTTCCCTTTTCATTATTACAACATTATTTATTATTGTATGAATGTTTTTAGAATTATATTATTGTCGACATGTCCTTACATTTCCATATTACTATAAACTTCATGTAAAAATTATGTGAGACCCATTTCTCTCTCAACAACCCATTTTATGAATTTTTATGTGACACTGTTTTGATGTTGAATTTTCACCATGATTTTCCATGCCAAACCAATGGTCTATTGAATTCCATACCCATTTCCTATCAAGGGTGTTCAATTTTATGCACATATACCTTTTTATTGGAAAATTAAATGTACGTATTTCACACTAAATGATTGTGGAATAAATTATGATAATGAATGAATCCATGTTTTGTGAACTATGTGGCACACTTATGCATAATAATGAAACGAAAGTGACAGGTTCGCCCAGAATTATATAGCACTCCAATGAATTGGGTAATGTTTACATCATGATACTTCATGATGGGACTTGGGTGTACCTGATTCATGTAGTGGAATTTTTCCACCATGATGTCTTCTCGATTTATCTTTCACCTATGTTTATAATGTAGTGTTTTAAGTTTCTTCCACATTTATCATGTTATGATTATCATGTTATATCAATCTTTATTATTCAGGTTGCTTTATGTATCATTTATATGCCTTGTATAACATGTATTATTATCTTCATATTATTCCATGTTTATTCAGATACTGAGATTTATGTCTGAACCCTTTTGTTATGTATTTCCCCAGGTTATCCAGTACAATTTTATGGTCATGAATGTCAAAGAAGTTTTCAGTAAGGTTGTTCTATTTCATGTTTAAAGTTATAATGAAATATACCTAATTCCTAAATACACTAGACTAATCGATCATTTAAGTATTATTCAGTGTAATTTTATGTAATTAAACCACGTTTTAGTGTTTAATAAAGATAAGGGTTGTTATACATCATTATTCCAAGGAAAAATAATAATTTAAAAACTAAAATAAAAACAAATATTTGTTATAAATTCCCCATCAAAGGGTTTCTCTTCCATAATATGCCTCATAGAGAATATTTAGTGTACAACTCCTAACATTGGGGCCTCATGTCCACATACTACTATTACGCCCCAACATATAATTTTCCATAAATCCAAAATATGTAAACAAAATGATAAATTTATCCCTCTTATAATAAATCCTCCTTGATATGTAATATATATACATTAATCCTTATATATTTTGTTTGACTGAAATTTAATATCATAAAAACTGATTACATGTGAATTACCAAATTTTTATATCCTTAATGAAACATGGGAAGTCAACATTCATTACACTATAAAAAGATGCATTTCCAACTGATAATTATGTATCCCAATCTTATTTAGGAAATCAAATTGGACCATATACATGGGTTCCAACTTCCTATATTTCCTTAAATAGTGATTTACTATTTATGATGACACCCATAGGGATACTCAATTTTCAAAAATAATTACATTTGTTAGTTACTCTTGTTTTTGTAGAAACACTATGTACTCTAAGTCATCACCAATATTTTATCAATAAATAACACCATTTTTATAGTTTCATATACAAGACTATTTCAATGAAATGATGATTCTCTCATCTTCTTCTAGTACATGGGAGAGTAACAAGACCTATAGTACAAAGCCTTAAATGGAACCTTCCATATTCATGAATAATAAAAAATATTGTATGAAAATATAATTAATTCCATATTATTATCCTATGAACCAAAAAAATCTATAACACACACTAAATCCTAATATATTATATAAAATCATAATAGTAAACTCTAACTAACCAATATTCTACGGGTTAGTGATATGTCGTACTCATCTTTACATGAAGTCATAGAGCTCAATAAATTCTCTAAAATAATCATGATAATAATCTCACATAACCATCTAATTTGATTCCCATAGATAATCCACGTTATTTAACCATATCATATACATATAGTATTCCTAGGATATATATTTTTAGATTCTCATTGACTAATAGTAAGTGTGATACCATTATTTTTCTATCCATGGAAACCCATATTATATCCTTGCCTTGGGGTGAACTCATATGACTTCTCAATAAATACATCATGACTTCATCTTATTTAGTTATCATAAGTCATGTTTATATTGTAAATTATTTTTTATGTAGTGATAATCATTAACTTATAGAAAGGTAATGCTTTACAATGAAAATTTAAAATATCCTTCTTTATACCTTACTAAAAAATAAGCACTTTATATTATGATACATGTTCATATTTCCTGAATAAAAAACCATTTAGAGGAGAGATAACCTTTTAAAATTTACACAATCATTCCTATTGGGAAACCAACCATTCCATCAATATAATGTAGTGAATCAACTTCTGTATCCTATCTTGAAAGGTGTATCCTAATGTATATCCTTTTGTGATTAATGTATCAATTTCAATCAGATTTTTTTCTATGATTCACCCTATATACAAGTGAAGATAATATTCTCATAGGAGCCAAATATACCCTACCACAGTTCCCTATATTTTATAATTGAATCTCTTATATGAGTTATAAAATTTAACACTACTTATTTTAATTGTACACCACTTACAATAATGTATTAATGATAATTAAATTATCCACCAAGTTACCATTATGTGATGTATAAACTATCTTAAAATTAAAATGTGTAATTATTTTTTCCACCTAATCCACATAAAGTTCAACTCATGTAGAGAAAATATATACTCTAGGATTTTATGATTAATATAAATAAAATAACTCTCATAAATGTGATAGAAATTTCAATATTTTGGTGTATGAACCATATATTCTAATCATAGATCATACATTGGATAGTTTTTTTTCATGTGGTCCTACCATTGAAGAACCATATTCTATCCCTAGATCCTTATACATTATTACACTTTCCAATGGAATTCCTGAAGAACAAAAATAAACAATGAAACACTTACTCAGCTTGGGTAATTTGAAAATAGTTATAGAAACTATCACGCCATTATCTCATGAAAATTAACCTCACAATTATTATCGTAGTGTACCTTTATCCCTTTATTATTAAGGGCCATCACCAAAAAAACTAATTGAGAAAAACCAAGGAAACATTATTGATAATATTTAAGGATTTTGAAAAAACATTATTTAAAAAATTGTTGGGGTTCCCATAATACATCACAACAACAACCTTCATAGGGTCTGCTAATAATCCGGAGTTAGACACCATGTTCCACAAGAATATTACAACCCATATCAATTTTTAATACTACGATATATTTTGGTAATGTTTATTATCTCACAATATCTCTAATTAAATATATATATGTCACTCATGTTCCTCCTCCATTTTTGAGTTTATCAAAATTTGAAAAATAAAAGACACTTGGAATGGGTTAAAGTATTTATAAAATATCCTACTCATCTTATCCATGAACACAACAAGTAGATTTAGAATTCCAAACTATATCAATAATAACTCAAACAATGTATACTACATATTGAATCACCTTTGTAATATCCTTACCTCATTCCATGAGCTGATGATAGTCAGATTGTGAATCAATCTAGGAAACCATCAATAGTCCATTATCTATTCAAACATATCATTTTTTTATGAAAAAGGATACCCATTATTGGTCGTCTCTTGGTTCAACCTATGGTAACCCATATACTATCTCAAACTCCCATCACCATTTCTGGTTACTATGAATAAAAACCCCTACTATGAATTAATATTTCTAATAGACCACTTTATGTCAATGTCGCTATGATGGAACTTAAATTCTTTCTATTCACATAACACCATAGAATAAGGAATCATTGATACCAACTCATTTCATGGAACCAAATAAATGGAAAACATAAAATTTCCCTATGAATGTAAAGTTAAAATTTTTCCAATGAATATATCCTAAATATAATTAATTTATAGAGAGAGTATTCGATGATTTTTCCCCTTAACTATCTAAGAAATGATAGAGATATTTATGAAGTGATGACTCCCTTATGTCCAATGTTAGGTAAAAATTGACCTACCTATAAATATCACTCTTTCATTAATATATATCAACCACGTACCAAAAAAATTATTATTTTTCCTATAGTGTCAATCTATGAAATCCCATAATCCCGGTATCCAATGTATGAGAAAAATCACTTCAAAAATAGATATTTCTAAAATAATAAATTTCAATAGATGTTAATGGCCACTCACCAATACCACCCATCTTAGACACATACTTATAATCTCTGAATTCCATCTCAATGGAGTTTTGGGGGTTAATAAACACACCAATAATTCTATTTATAACCCTAAATCATTTACTAATTTTGAATAAATAAAGAGATGTGTAACATCTGAATTAAAAATTTCACTTTCCAAGATAGAATTCACTAAAATAACAAAACAAGATATAGATGGTCCCTCATCACTATCCACTAGAGTATTCTAAATAGTAATAAAATTCACTAAAATAGTATCCCTATCTTTTCCTTGAGAACACAAATTTTAACCCATTCCAATAATTTCTAGAAATAAATAATTTGAGGAGACTCACTTAACTAGGTGTGAGATGCAAGAGTTTGAGACATACCTATCCACCACCTCCATGAAGAATCTGACAATCAAATAAATTTGGATGACCCATATTTTCACATGAATAACACTCATTAATCTCCTAATCCCATAAAGATTAAGTGTATTAAATAGAAATTATATTAAAAATCCCATTACTCAAGGAGGAAGAACATATGAACTCCAACCCTAGTTTTCCAATAATTCACTACCCTGACATACATCCCAAAACATTTTCTTCCAGCTACTAGAAGATCCAATCCATAAATTCTTAGTAAAATATTAGGTTCCCAATACTTAAACTATTATAGGGAACTTAATAAAAAGGGATTTGTTCATCATCTTAATATATTTTACAACACTAAATAAATTTAAATGGCCTCAAATAAGAAATTACAACCCAAACTTAAAAGGATCAGTCTTTGTGGCATTATTTTATCCAAAAACTGGTGTCAAGATCACTTTGGATTTAAAACACACTATGGAGGTGTGTGAATCCATGTGTGTGACTTGTTAAAAATTTAAAAAATTTCTCCTCTCTTACTTATACACAAATTATTTTAATGGATCTCATACAATTTTCTCTCATCTGATATTCATGAATGAAATGATAAAATATAAACACAATATAAGGAACACCATAATTTTTTAATGAGGTTCACCACCAAGATTGATGACTACATCCTCAGTGTACGGTGGTTGGAATCCCATGTGTAAAAAACCCTTATTTTTATTATCTTGATGAATCTTGGGAGTTGTTATGACCTTTGACTGACAATATCATCAACAAAAAGATACAATGAAATCATAAAATTTCTATTATTAGGCTATGGCACTAACTATGACTCCATCTACCAATATAATATTTTTATTCAAAAACCTTGCGGTATGGCCAGTACTTGTAAAGTCTCATGTCATTATTTGATAGAGTGTATCTGATCTCATTCATCAACATAAAAAAATCCATGTGTATATCTAAAAGTGAAAAAAACTTTTTTTACATTGGTTATTTTTCATTTTTTACGTCGGGTTTTAGCCGACATTAACACGGACAACATTATAAATATTATTTTTTACATTGGTTATTTAAAAACCGACGTTAAAAACATAACATCGTGATGTTTATCACGTCGTTTATTTAATAACTGATGTGAATAACTAGTGGAAGAGTGTTTATCATGTAGGTTATTAAAAAACCAATGTGGTAAACCATTTCCAAGTTGTTATCACGTCGGTTATTCAAATAACCGATGTTATAAAACCTTCCCAATTCTTTATCACGTCGATTATTAAATAACCGACATGAAAAACCAGGGGGAGGGTTTATCACATCGGTTATTTCATAACCGACATCATAAACCAGTGCAGGGGGTGTTTATCACGTCGGTTATTAAATAACTGATGTGAAATACAAGGGGGGGGGGGTTTTATCACGTCAGTTTTTTAGTAACCGACATGATAAACCAGTGTGTTGGGTGTTTATCATGTCGGTTATTAAATAACCAATGTGGAAAACTAAGGGGAGGGTTTATCACGTGGGTTATTTAATAACTGACATCATAAATCAGTGCAGGGGTGTTTATTACGTTGGTTATTAAATAACCGACATGAAAAACTAAGGGGGAGGGTTTATCATGTCGGTTATTGAATAACCGATATAAAATACCATTCCATAGGTGTTTATCATGTCAGTTATTCAAATAACTGACGTGATAAACCCTTCCCCATTCCTTTATCATGTCGGTTATAAAATAACAGAAGTGGAAGACCAATTTTTTTAAAAAAAACAAAAAGCAGACCTCTACTCTCCCCAGAAACAACCAGAAACCAAACAAAGAATTCGTTCCAGAAAAAATGAAGTAGACCAAAAAAAAGAACCAAAGAAAAATTAAGAATTTACATTGATAACATTTAAAACATACCCCACTAGACAGCCCCCACCACCCCCTAGACAGCCCCCCTCACCCCACTGGACAGCCCCCACCAAACCCCTGGACACCCCCCACACCCCTGGACTTCCCCCTGACCCCCAGGATAGCCCCCCACACACCTGGAAATCCCCACCACCCCATGGAAATCCCCCAAACCCCTGGACAACCCCCACCCTCAAGTATACCCCCACCACCTGGACATCACTCCCACACCCCTAGACAACCCTCCAACACCCATGAAACAAACCAAAAAGTTAACAAAAACAAACCAGAAACCCCTCAGCCCATTGGATTGTCCCCACCACACCCCTGGACACCCCACACCCCTGGAAATCACCACCACCCCTAGACATCCCCCACACTCCTATATACCCCCACCCCCTGGACAGCACTCCCACACCCCCTGGACAACCCTCCCACACCCCTGAAATAGACCAAAAAGTTTCCAAAAACATACCAGAACCCCCTCACTCCACTGGACAGCCCCCAACACACCCCTTGGACACCCCCCACACCCCTCGACTACCCGCACCCCCTGGACAGCCCCCCAACACCCCTGGACAACCCCCACCCTCCTAGACACCCCCACCCCTGGACATCCCCACTACCCCTGGATATCCCCCCACCATCCTGGACACCCCCCCACTCCCCTGGACTGCCCCCACCCCTGGATGCCCCCACACCCCTGGACAAACCCCCCCACCCTTCTAGACACCACCCACACCCTTGGACTACCCCCAACCCCGGGACTTCCCCCACACTCCTAGACACCCCCCTGGACACCCCCACCCCACCTGGAAACCCTCCTGGACACCCCCCTTAGGGGGCACGCCGCTGGAAGGTACTCATAACTCCCACATGCGAATCTTGAGCTCCTAAAATGTTTCACATGTGGGAGTGATGAGTACCTTCCAGCGGTGTTCAGCCCCCTGATGGATGGGGACGCCTCCTCTTCCACCCCCTGGACTTCCCCCCATCCCAATGGACACCCTGGACCCCCCCCGCCCACCCCCACTGGACAGCCCCCACCCCCCAGACAAACCTCCCACACCCCTAGAAACCCCCTCACCCCACAGGACAACCCACATCCCTGGACACCCCCTAGACATCCTCTCACTCCCCTAGACAGCCCTTCCAACCTCCTAGAAATTGCTCCCACCCCCTGGACTTCCCCTACTGTCATGGACACCCAGGACCCCCCCCCCCCCCCACCGTACATCCCTCCCACACCCCTGGACACCACCCACCCCACTGAAAACTCCCTACACCATTGGAACACCTCCCCCCCCCCCCATAGCAGAATCCATACCAGAAAACCCATCATAAGTAGACCAAAAAAAGAAGTATAGAAAAATTAAACATTCACATATATAACATTCAAATATTACACGGTCAACATCAAATAAAAACAAAATCCAACCTAAACTACTACCAAATACACATTTACAATGAAAAAAATTCAAAATTACATTTTACACTACAGACAACTAAAATTCAATCAAACCTATAAAATAATTTGACCATTCAACTTGTAAGTGTTTGATGTCTTGAGTAGTATAGGGTTGAGGGACATCAAATAGCTACAAATTAAAAGGATATTTTTTAACGTGTATAATGTATAAATCAAATTGAAATATTATGGTAAAGTATAAAAGGAAATCTTACCAGGTCGTTATTCACAAATGTCCCAGTTGTTAATATTTCATACATAAATCTAAACATATAATATCCGCATTTGATGAAGCCTTGTTGTTCATGAAAATTCTATTTGAATGAGTGTAAATTAAATATATTATTTTTATGTAATAAATAAAAAAGTACAAATTATAAATGGATATTAACCTTCACATTTACATATTTGATCTTTACACTCCTTTTCTTTGTGTTTTTTCGAAAGTAAACCAATCCCCTGTTAGAAAATAATAAGAATGGGGTAAATTTAAAATTCATTATAATATATAAAACTATTGAGAAATTGAAACTTACTTTTCAAAAATTTTCCTCAAACATTCCCACACATCACCATGGACAGATCATATCCAATAAAGTGTTTTCTCCCTTGGAAAAAAAACCACTAACAACCAATGATCACTGATAAAAGAAAATTTACGGTTAGTGGGTTTTTATGTTAAAAGATAATGAACACTTTGAGAGATATGTGATTCATAACTCTCACAAAAATGAATCATCCAAAATTGTCTAACTATATTCTATTCATGTTTTTCAGCAATATAAAGCATTATTTCTTCCTCATCCAATGCAAATGCTTCAGTGGAAATCAATTTCCATTCCATGAATCCATATAAATCTATCTTCTCATTCTTCTCACAAATGTTATAAAGATACCTAATACAAAACAGACATAAGTATACATTTTTAATAAATATAACATAGGGAAAAGGTTTTAAGACTCACATGGAAAAACTTTTCACCACATTGATTCCCAACTTATCTCTAGTAACAAGCTCCATGATATCAGTTTTCACAATCCCCACAGTTATTGCACATCCACAAACATGAGCTTCCATTGGAAACTCATAATGACCTACCAACAAATTTGAATATATTGACAATATGTCAAGACTACTAGAATCTGTATCTAATGTCATAGCCAATTGTCATTGTTGTTGTCTATACAATATTTCTTTACCTTTGAAGTATTCTTGTAAAATTAAATTGAAAATATATTAGTTTTCAAATGATAAAACAACTTTAATAAAAAATAAAATAGAAGATATAACATACATACCTCTATGGTAATAAGTCGAATAAGTCTAAATGGCCAAATTAAAAAATGGTCGATACTATGTCCAACTGTCGTCACCTCATCTATAGGTAATGGTACTCGAGCTGATCTATCTATAATATCATGTACAGTGACCCTCTGATTCTCTACCTATAATTTTTTATGATGAACTGTATCTCCTATACAATATACCAACCCATATGAAACTATATGATGTTGAGGATCATCAACATACAACTCGCAATAAGTAGGAAGCTGCGGCGGAGTAGGATAAGAAATGGGGTTTGTAGGCTGAGGTGGGGGAGTGGAAGCTACTGGTAGAGGTGGAGGATAAATAATGGAATCTGCAGGGGGAGGTGGAGGAGTGGGAGCTGCAGTCTGAAATTATCTTTTCATGTCTACAAAAATAGACTATACCGACGCTCTAATAATTTCCACTATCGTCGCATTAATATTATGAACTTCAGCCTCCAAGGATTCTATTTTTTTATAAACACCCTCAATGTTAGAAGCTGATGAATGTGGCAACACTTTTCTTACCGATACACCTTCCTGATATCCTCGTATAAGACCAGGTTGTTTGGCCTTTCACAATGCCGCAGATAAAATATCATGCCTCCCAGCAACTGTAAATACCCCCTGTGAGCTCTACTCCCCAAGAGAGTCATGTATTAATTAATTGAACATTTATATAATGATTGAAATTATATGAAGAAAATAGTTAACTTAAATAAATAAAATAGATATTTTATAATCCTCTCAGATATGATTCTCGATTCTTCCGAAAGATATTGCCCTTTTTTCCCATCTGAGCTCTCTTCCATTTTTCATGTCTAGATGGAGGGGATGGAGCGGCCACCATTCCAGAGCTTGAAGACTCAGCTCTTAGTTTTTGTAATTTTTCCGCCATCATTTTTTCTTCCAAAAATGCATACCCTCCCCAAGATAAACTATGAAGGTATACATTTTTAGATTGGGTCTCCTGATGATCATTCCTTGTTTTCTATAAATTAAGAATAAAAAATCATTAACAAAACATTAATAAGATCATTTATATAAGAATACTTATAAAATTTTACATTGCCCTTACCTAAAATGACTATTTTCTTCTACTTTCAACAAACTGTCTCCATGTGTCTTCATCTATAAAAGGATATATATGAAATGGATTGTCATGACTCCTATGACCAAAAAAGAAATTAGATGAGAGGGTTGATTTGAAATCCCTCCATCTCCTGGAAGCCACCGATAAGCATTTCTTCCAGACTCCTCCAGTGTCAGGAATATCAAACGTCATCTGATAGAGAAGAGGTTAAACATATTATATATACAAGAAACATTTAAATAATATAAAAACAATAGAAAAAGATCTTACCAAAATCGTCTCCCACAACTGATATATTATCGCTTTATCCACACTTCTCTGGTCATCATAAAAAATTCTTACTTTTCTCTTACCCTGAGTTGATACAAAACTATTAAAATATTTTTCATTTGGACCTCTAGGAATATCAGCCTCATCAAAATCAACGAGTATCCTCTGATCCTGCGTATGGGAAAGTGATAATTTTGGAAAATGTGTGCACCCTAGTTTACCAACTCTTAAACTATTTGTCGTAATAGGAGAACATGAGGAAGATTGGGGAACATTAAGAGGAGCATGTGAATGTTCCTCCCCAGAGGTATGAGCAATATGCTCATCTCCATAATCATGTGGTTGATCAACTGATTGATCTGTCATTATCCTTCAAATAAAAAAAAACATTAGTTCACAAATATACAAATTCAAATATTTTAATAAAACTGTAATCAGAAAATAGAAAATTTTACTATGTTACGTAATAGTAAACATGGTTAATATGGTAATAATGTTAAACAATGGTAATGATGGTGAAGATAGTAAAGATGGTAAACATGCTAAACATGGTAAACATGGTAAAGTCATTTTCACTGAAAAAAATAATAGATATATAATTTATTTAATGGAAAACATGATAAAGTAAACTAAAAAGACTTAAAACAAACAAAAAATTATACTTACTTTGTTTTAATACATGTTTTAATAAAGAAAAAACTTACAATATATAACATTTTATTAAAAAAATATATGCACAGAAGAAATAAAAAAATGTTACCTATAATTTTAGGAATGTACAAATGGATTGTTTTCACAAATTCCTTCATCGTGATCGTTCCTTATGGCACCAACCATGTATTCAACATGCTCATCATTATGTTCTGTTAATCTTTCCATTGAAGTAGGGATCTCACATAAATCAGCATCTTCATCAAGGTCATCCTAACCAATATATTGTTTTTTCCCATGTAATACAATAACACACTTTATATCTGATTGATCTACTCCATAGAAAATTTGTTTTTCATGTGTTTCCATTATAAAAGAATCAGTTGTGTCTTCCAATCTTTTCAAAATAACAAGTGTCATTCCAAAATTCATCGTGTCTAACTCTATTGTTACAGAAAAACCGTTTACAGTTAAAAACAAGAACATTAATTTTAATGTAATCAACCTCTCATATGCCATCAATCACTTCATAATATGCACTTAATGCAGAAATTGGGTTTTTTTCCTTAGCACTCGAAAAATGCATTGATTCTTCAAACACCAATACACCACTATTCTGAACTGCACATCTATTTTCCTGAGATTTTGTATGAAATGTATAGCCATTAATGTCATATCAGGACCATGTTATCACAACTAAACATGGACCACCCACAATCCATTTTAATGTCTCTGATACATCTGATCTACTAATCAAGGTCTTTTTAAACCATGATAAAAATGTTTTGTTGTTCTCATTCAAAATCCACATTTCTTTCTTCTTTGGATGACATTGTTTCAACTCATTAATATGCAATGTGATATATGGTTGAGAATCATCTATGTTATTCAAGATGTATTACTCTAACGTCTTCATCTATTCAGCTGACAACGATTTGACTTTCAATCCACGAATCCCCTTTCCGTCATTATTCACTCATTCAGGGTGAGATGGAGGCAAACCTATGTGTTGCACCGCAACCAAGTAGCTCGTACAAAACTTTTCAACCTTCTAAGATATATACTTTTCAATAATGTAGGCTTTAGGTTGATATATATTCTTAACATACCCATTCAATATTTTCATATACCTTTCAAAAGTATACATCCAACAAAGATATACAGGTCCACAAAGCATTATTTCTTGAACTAGATGAATCATTAAATGCCCCATTATATCAAAAAAAGTTGGAGAAAAATACATTTCCAATTGACAAAGTATAAAAATTTCATCCTTTTCCAGAATGTTCAAAGCATTCACATCAATCTCCTTATTAAAAATTGAATTGAAAAAAATAACACAACTTCATTATATTATTTCTGACACGGATGGGCAATATTCCACGCAATGCAACTGGTAGATGTTGTTGCATCATGACGTGACAATCATGAGATTTAATACCTATCAACTTCAAGTCCTTCAATGAGAATTTTTTTTTACATTTGAAGAATAACCTTGAGGCACTTTGATATCATGAAGACACTGAAAAAATATAATTTTCTCCGTCTCTGATAATGTATGACAAGCCAGGGGAAGGAATTTTTGTCTTCCATTAAGAGTGGGAGCTAACTCCAAACGTATTATGATTGATAGTAAGTCTAATATTGCATTCAACCCATATTTTGTATTTCCTTTAATATCTAACAATTTTCCAATCAAAAAATCATAGATATTATTTTCCACATCCATGGCATCAATATTATGTTTAACTTCATGATATCTCCAATATGTTAGATAAAAAAATATTGACATTTTCTTCCAAATATGTCTATCGTTACCAGATTTCTGTGTCCTTCCCAATGTCACATCATGTTTTTTCACCCTCTCAAAATACAGATAAGTGGATAAAGGTTTTGGAGAAATATCAAATTCTTATGAGCCATTGAATGCCTTTTTCAGTCTTCAATAAAATTGATCCATATGAAAAAACTTTCGATGACCCATGTACACTATTTTCCTCCCATGATGCAATTGACAATATGAAGTCTATTGTTTGAAAATTGGAAATTCTATATTCCCATTAACACTGTATCCAAACAAATTTCCATATGCTGGGAAGTCATTTATAGTGAAAAAAAGAACTGAATATAGTTGAAAATATTCAATTTTATAAGAATCGTACACCCTAATAATATCCACCCATAAAAGTTTCAAATCATCAATCAACAGTGACAAGTAAACATCAATATCCTTGCTGGGTTGCTTCGGACCAGAGATCATTATACTCAACATGACATATTTTTACTTCATACAAACATCAATAAAGAGGTTGTAAATCACCAATAAAACTGGCCATGGACTATGTGTGCTACGGAGGGTTCAGTATGGATTCATTCCTACTATGCACAACCCTAGTCTGAGATTTCTAATTTCATTTCCAAATGTAGAATACTACTCATCAATTTTCTTCCATTGTGGACAATCAGCTAGATGACATATTTTTCCATCACATAACCTCTCATCAGCAAGCCATCTTAACCTTTTGGAATCATGTGAATTAGTAAATAAACATTTGAAATGATGAATTATGTGAAGATACCAAAATACCTTTGAAGGGATCTTTGTAATCTCTACATCAGCCAATGATTTTTCTTTCACCTTATACCGCGATGTCCCAAATTTAGGACCCTCTGACAGAAATTAATATTCATTATTATATATCATACAATCATTCAGATAGGCATTTATTTTCTTGTACCCGAATCCCATCGGGCATAATATTTTTTTGGCCTTATAATGTGAATCTGGAAGATCGTTATCTTTTGGAAGAATGACTTTCATCAATTGTAGTCACTCGGTAATACTTCTATTACTCCATCCATGTTTAGTCTTCAGGTTAATCAATCTTAACACCACCAAAAACCATAAAATATGTACAACCATGATATAATGGTTTTTCAGTATCATCATATAGACACACAATTGTTGGTTCTATCCCAATCTGTTCTGCTGCAATATCACGAATCATTTCTTCAATTCCATCGGAGTTAGCATCTTGCGCATCATCATCATCAGTGACATTCCGTCCAGTTTCCCTATGCTAAATCCAAGGTCTATAACTCGGATTAAAACCATGACAAATCAGATGATCTTTTATCTCTCTACTTTTCAACTTCTTCATATTCAAACATTTTAGGCATGGACAGGAAAAAATTTCACTACATAGAACATTTCGTTTAGAAAATTCCAAAAAGGCATCAACACCTTCCTCATATTCATTACTCATTCGATGTGCCATAATCCAACTTCGACTAATTATTACCTATAACAAATATAAAAATTATAAATCTTTTTAAGATAAGAAAAATATATGTTTATATGAAAAAAAATCATAATTTGAATGTAAAAAAATTTTGAATTATAAAACAAATCTATGCGTATTTAAGAAAATATGCCTAAATATGATTTTAAAAAGAAAATATAGTATGATATAACTGTTTTAAATTCCATGGAATCAACGAAAACCATGGGGCCTCCAATGGTTGATAGAAAATTGGTGAAAATAGGGTAAACCTGAGAATCAAATCAAATTTAGTATAAAAACTCAGATGGAGAAAATCACAATAAAAAGCCAATCATCACGACACAATGGAATCACGATAACTATGGATATTTGAAAACCATGACATGGTTTCCCCATAACCCATAATTTTCTAATTGTAGATGACTGGTCAAAATATTTACAGCCAAATAGAATCATATTGCAACACTAATATCCATGAAACAATACAATCCTCATTTCATAATCCCACAAACCACGATGCAATAGTCAATCCCAACTGACACTTATCCCCCACCCCTTGGACACCCCTGGACACCACCACCACCTTAGATAGCCCCCACCCCATGGACACCACCCCCACCCCCTTGGACACCCCCTGGACACCACTATGTCCTTGGATAGCCCCCCCACCCCTAGACACCACCCCCACCCCCTTGGACACCCCATGAACACTACCACCCCCTTGGACATCCCCCCACCCCCTGGACACCACCCCCACCCCTTGGACACCCCCTGGACACCACCACACCCTTGGACAAACCCCACCCCTCAGGACACCACACCCACCCCCTGGACAGCCCCCACCCCCTTGGACACCCGCACCCCTCCTGGACACCCTCACCCCTCATGGACACCACCACCCACCTTCTACTCCCTTGGACACCCCTTTGACACCTCCCAACCCTATGAATAGCCCCACCCCTTGGAAAACCCCCAAACCCTCTGGACAGGCCCCCACCCACATGGACAACCCCCACCCCATTGGACCCCCCCCCCCCACAGACACACCCCTGGACTTCCCCCCCCCCCCCCCCCACATCCATGGACACCCTGGACACCCCCCAACCCTCTAGACAGCCCCCAAACCCTCTGGAAACCACCCCCACCCCATGGACACCCCTAGACACCACCACCCCCTTGGATAGCCCCCCACCCCTCTAGACAGACCCCACCCCTGGACAGCCCCCACCCCTCTAGACAGCACCCCCACACCATTGGACACCCCCACCCCTCCTTGTAACCACCCCCACCCCCTACCCCCCTTTGACACCCCCAACTCTCTAGACAACACCCCACCCACGGACAACCCCCCAAACCCTCTGGACAGGCCCCCACCCCATTGGAAAACCCCCCCACCCGCCCCCTTGGATAGCCCCACCCCCTTCAACACCCCCAACCCCTTGGACCCCCCCCCCCCCACACCCCTGGACTGCCCCCCCCCCCCACCTCCATGGACACCCTGGATAGCCCCCAACCCTCTGGACAACCCCCAACCCCCTGGACAGCCCCCAACCCTCTGGAAAGCCCCCCATAACCATGGTATTTTAACCTCAAGCTACTAGTTTTCGCATATCAAGGGATTTTAACCTCAAGCTACTAGTTTTGGTATCATTACATCATTCAAAATGATAACCATGAACTATATTTCCTGCTAGTCTCAAATTATCTATTGTTCAATGAATTGGGTTTTAATATCATATGAAGACTTATAATAGTCCATGAAAATAAGAAACGTATATAGTTTATGGAAAAACAAAAAGTGATACCCAAAACAGAAACAACCAAGGATCCAAAACAAACATTCCACCATGAAAAACCATATATACTTATAAAATAAATCACACTGGTACACGAAATAGGTCTATCACAATGGTTTAGATATAAATTGCAGTAATATAGGTGAATGAGATCATCAGTTGTTAATGACAACAAATATTACCATAAATGTTGGGCATCCACGAAACAAAAACAAACGAAATAGAAGTAGGTGAGGATTACTTGAATATTATGAGTTGATATAATAGATCTGGTGATAATAAATAAGATGATTATGGCCAAAAGAGGTAAGAGGGTTCAAAATCGAATAATAATACCTTGTTTAAACAAAAAAAATCGCAAAACATAAATATAGACTCTACGGAAAAAAAATAAATGAAATAAAGTTGTGGGAGGCTTACCTGAGTGTTGCGAGTGGAGATGATAGATCCTAGGAGAGTAAAGATGATAAACGGTGATGGTAAAATGTGTTTAATGATACAAGATCGAAGATTCGATTCTAGGTTTTTTGCGTGAGAGAGACGATTCGTAGGTCTATCGATCGAAAAATGATATTGACAATTCACGGGGCGTGATAAATTTTTTAAATGTTTTATAACGTCGGTTATTTAATAACCGATGTTATAAACTATTTTTTATTAAATTTATAACATCGGTTATTATAATAACTGATGTTATAAATGTATCAGATACCGCATTTTTTATGTCTGTTATTTTATAACCGACATAAAAAAATCCGCGTGTTGGTTTTTTAGGTCGGTTATTCTATAACCGACGTAAAAAACACATCAAAAACAACAATTTTTACTTTGGTTATTTTATAACCATCATGAAAACTACCGTGTGTTGGTTTTTTACATCGGTTATAAAATAACCGACGTAAAAAATTCCACGTGTTGGGTTTTTACGTCAGTTATCAAGTAACTGACGCCAAAAAGGCCTCAGATGTCGCCTTTTTTACGTTGTTTATTTTATAAACGACGAATAAAATTCGTTAGAAACATCATTTTTTACATCGGGTATCAAATAACCGACATAAAAAATGCCCCACGTTGTTTTTTACGTCGGTTATAAATTAACCGACGTAAAAAACCACATATCACAGATTTTCACATCGGTAATATCTAACTGACGTAGTAAATGGTGACGTTAAAAAGATTTTCTGTACTAGTGATATCTCTTCTCTTATCTAGACATTATGATTTAGATTTATCATATAAAAAAATTCATATTTCTTCGACTTTATCCTGCAGGATCTTCATTTGTAGGAATACCAATCACTCTAAATTTGTCTTATTATTCAACATGTAAATACAACCACATGAACACATGTGATAGATCTCTCAGTCTCCAACACATAGAATATTTAGTAACAAAACAGGGTCTGTTATCTTTCTAATTCTTCAACTCATAGTATCTATAAGATAATAATAATAAATAATCTTCTATCTCTGTTTTTCTGATTATTCTCAGCATATATATTTAGATACTATATATACATTTTTTCCACTTCAATTCTAATTCATTTTAAATATTCAATATCATTTAAAAATTATCAAAAATAATATTTTTTAATTTTCATAAAGGTACAGTCTTTTAATCATCATGGTCTCACTCAATTAGTATGGGAACTCTCCTATAAACTTCTTAAATAACCTCTTGCACATTAAACCCTAAGTATACATGAAAAAAATTTGAGTTATTTTCATGGTCATGAAGGTATTCCATATGATGAATGGTACATTATTTTTTTGATGGAAATATCATGGAATATCTTGTGTTAGAGTGGCATAGATCATAAACTTTTTCAAGTAAAGTGCTAAACATTCATGGCCAAATATCATGGAATAAAATATCTTCCATGAGATCTTCACATTATACACTATTTCCTGAAACTCCCCATTACCCCATTTCATAGTCACCATGGAATGGAAATGATTCACATGGTGTGATAACATCTCTTCATGACATGACACTCATCATCAAATTATGGTCACATCTCAAATTTCAGAACAGGCTTCTGATTGTTCCTCTCATCAATAACATATTGACATGATATTTCTCTCCAATATGTGGAAACTAATTATTCTTAAATTTTCCAAATAAAAATATACTTGAATCACAGATTAAAAAAAATTGAGGTATTTAATCATCTAAGAATAAAAAAATACCATCAGAGCGAGTTTATTAATTAATCTTTTGAAATAACTGGATTTTTCTAATTTCTTGAATGCATTGTTAATATTACTTTTACACATGCTATCGAGTTACTTTATCATATTACATGTCTCTTCAAATGTAACCATATATATAGTTCCTTTGAAAAATGTATCTATTATAATCATAAATTAATTTTAACCATTATTTAGATAACTCTTACTCAATATTTAGATTACTTTTATGCGTGCTCATCCCATTTGGAAAATTTGGGTTTTCACTATAGTTACTTTTATTCATGAAATTACTTTTCCAATTCTTATGTTATTCTCATAAATACCTATTGAAAAAATGAATCTTATTTAATAAGGTATATAAGAATATTTTTTTGAATTCTTCCACTTCATCTTAAAGTCACTTTTATATAACTCATTATGTAATATGAAGGACATTTCTATTTTTTTGGAAATGTATTTAGAGATGTTCAAAAATGAGGGTTTTATATTTACTAGAGCTCAATTATTTTACTCTTTTATTGAATTTTAGATATATTATATATGAATTATATAATTATCTAAACTCTCCAAGTATGTTTGGAATATCTTCACATCAACTCCAAGCATTACCAAAATGATTCAAATTATTTTTCAGCATATAAATACTTCGTGGATTATTTCTATGATTTTTAATTACCATAACTAAATATTTATCCTCCACAAATTTCATCCAATTAAAATCTTAATAAAAAATTTGTCTTTATAAAATGATAACACTTTAGACAGAAATTTTTAGCTTCTTTATAGAGTTATAATATTCAATAATCACCACACTTCATACAGGTATCCATCATATCTTGTGATCTTCTATGTAACACCTTAAGATTTTGTGAAATAACTTTTTTAATTAAATTTTATATTTTAAATATTTTTCATTACATGAAACAATGAATTTAGATTGTGTTATAATAAACAACGATTTTTAAGGAAACATGTTATAATATTAAAATATTATTATTTAATAGGACAGTCATCACATATCCATTAGAATAGAGGGTATTAATATGTTTAACTAAATTATGAAAATATATTTTTTAAACATGTATATAATATGAATTATTTGGTGACCAATTAAATATAAATTAAAATAAAAACTATTTGAAAATAATTTTAATCTTTTTCTAAAAACAGTCTTTATGGAAACAAACTCCTTTTACATAAATAAATTATAAAAATCAATTTTTTAGAATTATTTTAATGATATTTAAATATAATACATTGAATAAAATATTTAACATTAATATTATGTGTTTTCTAGTTAATATAGAATAATCAATCCAGTTTTATGATTAAATACATTTTTTATAAAGATTAGTTTTGTCGCCTTTTCTGCATGATAATACTGTGGGCATTTTTAATTCCTATAGGGTTACAAAATTTATAAATTTATAACATGAAATAAAGAAACCACTGAAATATATTGTATTATTGTAACTAAAATCTCTAGGACGAAACCATAGAGATAGGGTTGGAGAAAATATCAGTTTGATAACATGGACTTAAACTAATTAAATTTTTTGAAACCAAAATCTATGCTATTAAGCTTCGGATTAGTGGATAAATAGGCACAAGATAATATAAAAATGATGTCAGACAATAATGAATCTAGGTTTATTTGTTTACAAGGTATGATATAATCAATTAACAATCTTGTAATCATTATAATGTTTTCACTGTGAGTTTATTGGTCATGGTAAACACTATACATCCTAAGTTATCCTTTTCTTATGATCATGTGCTTCATATTGAAATGAATGGGTAAACTGAAACTTTATTCAAAAATGGGGAAGAAAAAAACCAAATGGTAACTATGGGAATATAAAACAAAGATCTCAAATAAAATAAAAGCATTCAATCCACTCATGCAATAGTCATTCTCAAAGAAATATCAAAATTAAATCCACTCCCTATCGACCCTCATAATGGTCCTTCAAAAATGAATCGGGGAAGAGGTATAATTGAAGAACAAATATGAAACCCCACCATTAATTACAATATAAAATAAAATACACCATACAATAAATCATCATTCATCATGGACACCACTACCTGAATAAATGACCCTTCTTACTAGATATGAGAGGATAGAGAAATGAATAACGAAAACTATAAAGATAAGAGGTAGAAGCAGCGATTTTTGGTTGTGTGTGTTGTCTGAAAGAAGTAACTCATCATGTATACCTTGAAAATTCCTCAAAAAGTGCATCCAATTACTTTAAAAATAGGTTTTCCCATTAAAATCTTTATTTGATAGTGTATCAAATTTCTGTTCTCTAGAAATTACATGATGTGTAAGTGGTGCATGTCGTGTAATAATCTAATTTTTTTTACTATGTGAGAAGGAATATTGAATTTTGTAATATATATTCCAAAAAAACTTCTCAAAAAATATCATTTTATACATTTGATGTATCTGTAAATGGAATTTTTCTAGTTTTCCATCCTTCCCTACCTTTAAAAACCTGGTGTCATGCATGTTCATTTTTTTATGATGCGAATATTCATTTACCTCTTATATTCATATCTTTTTTAACCTTTTTCACATATCCAGTATGTCCTTCCATAAAAAATAAATAAATTCAAACCATTAAAATTTTTTATGATTAGTCATTTAAATATAGAAATTAATTTATTAAAATACCATAAATTACATGGATGAAATACACATATCATCGCACTTATTCTTAAATTAATATTTCCCAATTTTATAAAATTAATTTGAAAATTTTAAATTTATTTGTGAAATAATCATTCCAAAAATAACATGGATATAATTGTTGAAAATTTTCTGAAATTAGATTTTTAATGAATAGCTGAAAATATTATTTTTTATTAAGAATATTAATTTCTATTAAAGAAATTAAAATCTTAGAAAATTTTTTAATATGTTTTTCAATGTTAAATTAGTTTAAGTATATGTATTTTAAGACAATTTTTGTCACTGAAATCTATTTCATATTTAATTTTGATGTAAAACATTTTGAATCATTTGAAACTTTTATATTTGGAAAAAAAATATTTTCATCACATATCTGGCGTTAATTTTAAATTAAAATTTAAAAATTCTAAAAATTTAATTAAAAAACTATTCCATATTTGGAATACTAATAATATATATAATTTGATAAGTTCAAATTAATTTTTAACTATTATGAATAGTAAAAGAAATAAAATTTATGTACCATAGCTAAGGTGAAAATGGGTTTATCAGGGTGTTAAAAAAAATTATAGGGTAAAATGACTTTGAATTATATCCAATATAATGACCCAAAATCCAATATCCTTGATCCAGTGCATGATTTATTATATTGGCATAGATAAAATGAATAAAATCCAAAAGGACCAAACAATTTCATAGTTTTGGAGACCAAGATACACATAGAATACCAATTTGACATTGGGAATCTAAAATAAAACATAATACATAAAAGAAAAAAAAGACTGCATCCTTGAAATCTCATTCAAATATCTATTATTCATATTATGTGGAAAGGAAACAAAATAGGGGTGAGCTCAAATTCACAACAAGGGTTATTTGCAATTGAATATTTCATGAATAATTAAATAATAATCAATATGGAAAAGTAAATAACTTAAAACACATGCCATTTAAATTACTTGATTTCATGAATATATAAGGAATAATCAATATGTCCAGATAAATAACTGAAACTGATCGAGTTTAATAAATAAAATAAGAATGAAATGCATTCAGATATAATATCTTTTTGAAAATATCATGTATAGTAATAATTGAACTCTTAATGTTGGAAATTATTAATTATTTTATTCCATGATCTCAAGAATCATGATACCTCTAGTTTCAAGACCATTCACATGAGAGTTTAAATACTATAGGTATAAACACTTTTAATTTGTATTATGAGGCCTAAAAATGCATCGATGGGTTATATTATTCCAGGCCTCACCCGTCATTGCAGGTCCAAATAATTCTTCATATACTGAATAATCTAATTAATTTATGAATCAATAAGACTTAACATCAAATATCCATGTTGAGTAAAGGATAAAATTTATCAATATTTCCTAGTTAATAAAATGTTATTCTAAGTAATAACCATATATAAAAATGGTATACGGTTTAGAAAATAATAATATCCCTCAAATAAGAATATGGATATTAAGGATAAATGAAATTTCTTTAAAAAAATATCATAAGAAATCGATTGTTTCGAGGTGAACTTAACAATCACAAAATAAATTGAGACTGTTCAATAACTTTTACCACTTGGTAATTTTTTTCAAGTCCGTTTAGATGAAATAATTTAAAATGAAATATAAAATAATTTAAATAATGAATTAATCATTATATTTTATTTCATATGGGTAGTATATAATCCATATAAAATTGAATTGATTCATAACGATATCGAAGTCTTAATGAGATGTAATTTGAGATGAAATCCCTTACCTCACACTTAATTTTGGTTGACCATTATTTAAACACCAATATAGTAGTTTTAAAGAAATTATTAAATTATTTTATAAGTATATTAATTTTTTTAATATCATATATAATCCTTTTATAACATCTAATAATCCATTCATTAATAATCTTTCACCATTATCAATATTTCAAGTGCCAATTTCCATATTTATTATACATGTATTGTAATTAAATATCTAGTTCATTCACATATTATTGAGTTTAATGAGATAAATAATAATAATCATGAGATTATTATCAATTTTTTATATCAATTTTACCTTTTTAACCAATCATGAAATATGGTTATGATAAATGATGTATGTTACAGTCATAGAGACTGTAGGCCGTACACACGCATGAGTAATGCTTCCATTTTTCAAAGATCATTATAGGACGATGTTAATTAATTTTTTATAAAAAAATAATATTAATATCATATACATCATATTGTATACTTATATATGTCATCCATGTGGTGTTGTGAGGAAAATAGGGTCACCACGCTTCGTGAAGGCGGTCGTCCACACACAGACAAATGATGTTATCATCTTTACATGAGTGAAAAATAAAGATAGAAAATAACATATATTTTATTAATTGAATGATAAATATTTCAATAATATAATAATTATGTCATTTAAATAATATATAATCATTAATAATATCCTTATCGCCTTCAATGTGAAGCGTTAGTGAATGATGAATCACATCGCTTGATGAGGCGGCAGTCTGCCGTACACACGAGAAATATTATCCTAAATCCTACACAATGAAAGGTATGTATATATATATATTATAATGATTATGTTGATTTAAATATGTTATAAATTTCATATAAATACTTTTTATCCATCTTAATACCCATCCTTGATTGGTGGAAATTAAAAAACAAATGGCATCTGTTCAGGAGGGGGTAGTCTGCAATATACAAAAACAATGATTTCATAATATATTTGATAGAAGGGGAGATGGATTTAAATACTAAAATAATAATAAAATTATCCATGTATATGGAATATATTTATTTTATTATATCCTCATGGTTTAATAAAAACATAATGAAGTGGGGAATGATGTAAAACAAATAATATCGTTGAAGTATGTTACCTATTCTTCAGGTCTCGTCCTTGGGTTTACACTAAATACTTACTAGGTCAGATTTATGAAAAAAATATGTTTTATAGAATATTGGGATTTTATTTTTGAAGTGATTATTTTAGGTATTTTCCTATCCAAATATTTTTATGGTGTGAATAAGTTATGGGAGTGAGTTCCCTTTTATAGATTTGGTGGAGTGATATTTTTGTAAATACAAAAAAAAATCAGTATTGGGAGGTCAATATTATAGAAAGTAGATAAAAAATTACAATTAAAGTTGTGAATAGATTGTATGGCTTAATGATACTTCTAACAGAAAATAAAACACATGTTTTAAAAAAAATCCATAGCTTCTATGTTCCCCTGCTTTTAGCATTTTGGTATTTCACTATGGTAACTAGTTTTCTAACCTAGTTAATTTATCCATTAACATTAAATTATAAGTATATTTATTAGAATTTTTTGACCTGATTATTCAATATATGAAATATAATTTATCAATTAAAAATACCTTTTTAATAAAATTAATTTTAATACAAGAACTTCTACGTGTAAAAACATTGTTTTAACCATAACTGCGCTAATAGAGTTTTTTAAAATTTAGGTGTCAATTTATTAATTATAAGAGAAAAATTGGTCCATGATTGTAACATAGTAGATATTTATTATCATTTAAAAATCACAGGTAATAATATAGGATTTTTGGTAATTTTCAATCATTTAACAAAATATTAGTTTTTATAAAATAACATTAATGTCAATCATGACACTATTTATAAAATTTGAGTTTACAAATATCAAGAAAATGATGGAACTCAAATATATTAAGTTAAAAACTATGTAACATGATATATTAATCTATAAAATTAATTTATGATAATAATTTATTCATTTTACTTCCCTTTAAATTTTTTTAATAAAATTTATTTTATTTAGTTATTATTTAAATAATTACAGTGTCGGTGTTTTTTAGGAATTAAATATAACTATTTCAACTCAAAAAAATTAAAATAATATAACATGATGACAAAATTTAATTTATCCTGAGAAATAATATTTAAAATAAAAAATATGTTTCATTTTCCAAATCCAAATAATTATAGAAATTAAAAGGAAGACAGGTTCCTCTTTTCCTTTTCATTAATTAACTAATTATATAGGTCACATTTGTGGTCAAGTGACCCAAAAACTCCTAATGATATATCCTAAAGTCCAAAGAATCGAAATATGTATATAAAATGTGTGTTTTATAAAATTTTAGGTCATTTGAACCCTTTATTCATAGTTTAACCTCCGATAAATCCATTTTTACCTTAACCGTAATAATTAATATTTATTGCATCAACAATTTATTTTTGTCAACAATTATTTTTAAATTATTATCAATTATAAATTACTCAGATTCCAAATATAAAATATATTTTTCCAAATTAAATTCACATATTTGGAAATTTTTAATTTAAACTTAACCCAATAAATGTGATGAGAAAACAAGTTTTTAAAGAGAAAATGTTCAAAGTTTACCATGTCTTAATATCAAAATTATATATGAAAATTATTCCAATAAAAATTTGAATTATATTATAAAACATTTAACTAATTTATCTTTGAATCCAATTAAAAATTCCATTTATCCTTATAAATTATTGAAATGAAAATGTAGTTTTCGATTACAATTTATTATTTTCAATATTCATCGAAACATGAAACTCTTCAGAAAAATAAAAAAAATCCACCTCAAGATAACTTTATTATTATATATAAAAATGATATTTATTAAGTCAAATATATATTAAAAAGTTGTAAAAATTAATATTAAATTATGTGTGCACATCAGGACGAAACTTTGTTTTGTTTAATTATGGTGTTGTGTACATCATAGGGTATCGATGAAATAATTTTTTTTCTAAAATAAACATATTGTAATATCATGGGCTATTACATTCCACCCAAGAAAAATAAATTTAATCCTCACAATTTATACTTATTCTCAATAATCAAGTGTATGATATTTGAAGATTCCAAATTTTAAAATCCCACATCATAAAAGGATTGTAAACCAACATCTTAAAAAGAGGAAAAGGGATATACAATGGTAATATAGAATAACACATACTAGGATTAAAAATAAGATAGCATAGGTGGGAATTTGAAACATATAAATAGAATATAAAAATATCTCCCATGTATAGATGCAGAGTGATAAGTAATATTTATTAGGAGAAATTGGGTGATCCAGAGAAGGTTAGCGACCACAAAGGCATAAACTAAAGAGGTATAAAAAAGGTCATTGATTTCATAAATAATTGTCATAATAGGATAACATTTTTTCTTCTAGATAATTTTACTAATATTATAAAATTCATTTTCCATCTAGATATAGAATATATAAATATTTACATACTTGATGTATCAATATTTTGAAGGAAAATATCATATTTTGGGGTTTTCTTTGATCGTTTTCCTCTTCCTTTAGTAATATATTAAATGAATGTCCAATAATTATTTTTCATTATTCCTAAAGCAATAAATTTCACTTTTAAATGATTTTAAGATAAAAAATAGGATGATAATCCATTCATATGATATCTTATTATTATTTTTATATCAAAATGGTTTTTATAGGTTATATAATATTCATAAATCCTCAATTAGTGAAGTAATACATTAATCTCTAAAACCTTTTCCAAATTTTACCTTAAAACATTTCTTAAATTGTTATCCTTTTGACTCTTATATAAGACTTTGATAAATAACATTATAAATAAGGTTACTAAATTTTTAAAATGAACATATAATTAATCCCTTGAAAAATATTAAGTTCCTCTTAATTAGAACATACCAAAAATGTGAATACCTTCATCATGTATTCTCTTGAAACATGGTAATAACCATAATTACCATAAAAAATAAAATAAATGCAAATTTCTTTATTACATAAATAAAGTACGCATTATTTTATATATTTCTTAATTCAAAAAAATGGTTAACTCCATCAATTATAGAATAATTAGCTTTCTAAAAAAGTCATTAATCACATCCAAGGTAGTCAGTACTATCTAATTTAAATTACCCATATAAATATTTAATTTATCCCAATATCATTATCTCAACATTAGGAACATATTAAGGGCTTTCTTTACCTCAATCATTTTTTTTAAAAAATATTTAAAATTTTACATGATTTATATTTTTATTAGTCATCAGTATCATCCAACATATTCTCTTAGATCCTGAACAAAATATTATAACCATAAAATGATTATATATGTCATAATATTTATTATGATAATATCATCAATAAATATATTTACACAATTTTTTTGGATCCAAATAGACATAAACATTATTCATTTCAATTTGGTTATATCAATAGCATAATTTGGAAATTGATCCCTTAGCATGTTCTGAGTTATATTCCCTTTATGCTTGGGGAATTCATTTACATAGTTCCCTATATGTTTATTATTGAAACACTGAATAAAATTATTTTCTTTCTTAACTTTGCATTATTCATTCTAGTGACCATATTTTATACACTTATAAGAAACTCCCAATCCCTTCAAGAATTTCTGAGGGTTATTCTTCCCAAAGTCATCACATATGGAAAACTTCTTCTTTTCTTTATTCCCTTCATCCATTATTTTTATTACCATATTCTTCTTATCTTGATTCCCTTAGAAGACATAATAAATAGATAATTCTGTCTCTATATTATTATCACGTGATACTATATACTCACTTGATGAGAATTTTTAGGATACTATGTCCCTTTAGAATGACTGGCACAATACCATCCAAGAAATGATGATTTTTAACCTTTGGAATATGTTCATTGATGCAGTTTCTATTAATTATACTAGGATTATTTTCTAAATAATCTAATAAACAATATTAGATCATATGACTTTGACAAATAATTTATAATCCCAAATAATATGAAATACTTAAGATAAATTAAAAACATTATTCAAGATAATATCATACTCATAAACATGTTTTCTTTGAGGATATATATTTTTTAAATCCTTCATAATAGTTTATAAATAAAATTTGAATTATCCATAGAATGTTCCCCCCGAGAGTCAAAAATATGTGTAGTAAGGACATTTTTCATGCACTTGTTGGTGATCAGGTCAAGACCAATGTGCCCTTTTCAGATTTATTACCCCTAGGTACCTCTATGTGAGAACCAGATCTGAATTTAGTATCCAAATGGAGATGTATTTCGTGGAAAAAAATACATAATTTCATACAAAAACATTAGGAGGTTCTTCTATAATTATCCATAATGTTTATTATAAGGATGTATTCCATTATATATTGTTTCATAAATCTTGTTCCTATCACTTATTTTAAACTTCCTCTAATTCCAACTGTAATGACCCCAACCCCAGTAGCCATGAGCTTGTTTCAGATTTATCACAATAGCATATATTCAAAGAATCAAATCCCGAAGGACAAATAAATTTATGAAGATTTGGATAACTAGATAAATACATTATACCCATTTTAAATTGGGAATAGAAAATAAAACATAAAACATAACAATAAAAAAATAGATTTTATCCTTGAATAATCATTCAAATATAACTTCTTAAAATCATAGGGAAAGAAAAAAATAAGGGTGAGGTCAAATTCTCTATAAGTGTTAACTACAATAGAGGATTTCATAAATAATCAATGAATAATAAATATATTATGTAAATAGTGGAACACAGATTACATTTATAGAACTTGACAACATCAATAGATGTGGTATAATCAATATGTTGAGGTAAATAATTGAAACTCATTCAATTTAATAAATAAACTGAGAATAAAGGGAATACATAGACAATACCATTGTGAAAATCTCATGGATAACAATAATTGGATCTTTAATGAAGTAAATAATTAATTATAGGACACCATGATTTTGAGCATAATTATACCTCTATTATGAAGACCTTTCACAAGGTGATTTAAATACTACCTGTAGAAACATATTTAATTTTGGAAATTAATTTATCTCATGATACATGATGATTAATAGAGGGAATATATTAAACTTGGACCCACCCATCACTAATGGTCCAAATCATTATTCATAGAGAAAATTATTAAGTAAATTTATGAATCAATGTTCTATAACATCAAATATGTGTATTGAGTAATGGATACATATTTATCAATATT
Source organism: Viscum album (assembly GCA_963277665.1). Classification (NCBI taxonomy): domain Eukaryota; kingdom Viridiplantae; phylum Streptophyta; class Magnoliopsida; order Santalales; family Viscaceae; genus Viscum; species Viscum album. The sequence goes on from OY728127.1 coordinate 671,570,290, forward strand.
TCCCTGATTGATTAAATAACATTCAAAGAAAACACCATATGTAAAAATGGTATATGATATTGGAAAAAATAATATCAATCATAAAATAAAATGAATATTTATGAGAAATGAAATATCTAATGAAAAATGATCATAATAAAGTGAATTTTTGAGATAAAGTAAAAATAAAAAAAGACAGTGAAATTTTTGAATAACATTGTCCACTTTATAATTTTCAAGTCAAATACCTTTTGATGTAATAATTAAAATATTAAAATCGAATACCATGAATATTTAATGGATCATGATATCACATGTCAAATGGGAAGTATATACACCGTATAAATGTGAATTTGTTTATAATGAAAAATAAGTCTCAATGGGATGTAATTTGAGATGAAATCCAATACCTTATGCTTTTTTTGGAAGAAAACTATTTAAACTCTAGTATATTGGTTTTAAACATGTTATTAAATCATTATAAAAGAAATATAATTATTTATAATATCACATTTTACCCCTTTATAACATCTTACCTGTAGTTCATTAATAATATTTCATTATTCTCATTGTTTCTGGTGTTAGTTTCCATATTTTCTGATGCTTTTTTTTATTAATGATCCATCTCCTCTAACTATTATATAGTTCCATCATCTCCAGAATAAAAATTATGAAACAATTATAATATTTATAAATAAATTTTACTTTTAAAACAAATCAGGAATGATTATAATGAAAAAATATATATGTTATTATAATGGAGATGGTAGGTCATATGTATGCATGAGTAACACTTCATTTTTGAAAGATAAATATTGAAAAAAGGTAAATATTGTTTTATATTTCTAGAATGATAAAAATATATTTTATACCATATTATATTCTTATATGTATCATCCATGTTTTTTGGTGCGGAAAATAGGGTCACATCGCTTTGTGGAGGCGGTAGTCCACACATACACAAATGATGTTATCATCTTTACAAGAGTGAAAATGAAAGAAAGAAAAATATTGATATTATCATTAAATAATGATTAATATTTCACTAATATCATAATTATTTCATTAATATCACATATAATAATTAAATATATGCTTATCACCTTCCATGTGAAGTGTTAGTGAAAGACGAATCACATCGCATCATAAAGAGGTAGTTCTTCGTATGCATGAGAAATATTAGCTTATCTAATATGGGGTATAAGATAAATATATATTTATGATATAGTGACTAAATAGGTATAAATATGTTTTAAATAAAACATAGATAATTAATATCCATTATCATACCCAACCATTATAGTTGGAAAAGGAAAAAATGAACTACCTCAGTTTGTGAGGTGGTAGTCTGCCATACATATGATCAATAATTTCATAACCCATTTCATTGAAGTGGATATGGTTTTAGGTAATTAAAATATTATAAAAAGATCATGTTATATGTAATATGCATATATTATCATATCAGAATGTTTTAATAAATATTTATGGATGTGGAGAAAGAAGTAAAATAGATATTCTTGTCGAAGAAAATTACCTCTTCTTCAGGTATCCTCCTTTAGTTTGCACTAAATCCTTCTTAGGTTGTCATTATTACAAAAATAATGATTTTAGAATTATGGTAGGGGATATAGAAAGTGATTTGGGTAGGTCATGGAAAAAAATAGGTTTTAATGTGTGTTTAATTGAGGGGGGTGTGATCCCATTTATAGTTGTGGAGGAGTGAATTTTTGGAAAGTACACAAAATTATTCACTTTTCAATGGTCAATGGTAACATTGTGTTTTTTCTCAGAGGTACCACATATTGTTTTTTTCGTATTAACTATTTATATATCACTTATAATTTTACATATTTAAGTCATGGAGATCATTAGGGTTCCTGAGGTTACTTTAGAACTCGAAGCCCTATTTTTGGAGAAAACAGACTGGGTATCATGATTTAGAGAAACTATGTATCCCAACCTACAAAATTTTCCTAACTCTTTATGAGTGAGTAAGAAGGTAATAATGAGCCACATGGTATTTATATAAACATGTTGAATGGGATGCACGATCGTGCGAAATTTAAGGTCCCTGTTGATAGAGGCATTCCACAAAGATTATGCATGGTTAGGGAAATTGTGAAGCTAAACATTGAAGGATCCCTCCTTAGGGAGATTCGAGTTCATGGATGGATCACATTTTGGAAAACAATGTGGCTAAAATGTCAGGACATGAAAATTATGAGAAAATTACACATTTTCCCATCAAAATGTTTTAATACCCTAAGATCTTATTCCTCTTCTTTTTCTCTAATAGACCAAAAATAGGAGTTATTCCCCCCTCTTCCCTTCAAGGGATTTTGATATCTCCACTATTCAAACACCATATCCTTCACCGTTGGATGAGTGAAAAAGCTTGAGGTAAGCTCTATTCTCTCCTTCCTTCTGTTCTACATCTATCTTCTTCTCAGTTGTAATATATGAGTACACCCTCATTTTACCTATTTTCAAGTATTTTAATAATTTATACTATATCATCCAACATAGCTTGATTAATGGACGAAAAATTGATGAGTTTTATTCTATACACCTATGTTTTGTGATTTATCTTCTTTCATAAAGTTTTACTACTTTTAAAATGGTTCACCATTGTGATGTATGTAAGAAACATACGAAGAGGTATTTAATTTGTAAACTAAATTAAATTGTCACAAGTGCAAAAAAAAAATTTTACGTCAGTTATTTTTCATTTTTTACGTCAGTTTTTAGCCGACGTTAATACAGAAGACGTTATAAATATTACTTTTTATGTCAGTTATTTAAAAACCGATGTAAAAAACATAACATTGTGGTGTTTATCACGTTGGTTATTAAATAACCCACCTGATAAACCATTTCCCAGGTGTTATCACTTTAGTTATTCAAATAACAGATGTTATAAACCCTTCCTAGTCCTTTATCACGTTGTTTTTTAAATAACCAACGTGAAAAACCTGGGGGAAGGGTTTATCATGTCGGTTATTTATTAACCGACGTGATAAACCAGTGCGGGGGGTTTTTATCATGTCGGTTATTAAATAAATGATGTGAAAAACAAGGGGGGGGGGGGTTTATCACATCGGTTATTTAATAACTGACGAGATAAACTAGTGCGGGGGGTGTTTATCACGTTGGTTATTTAATAACCGACCTGATAAACCAGTTCAGGGGTGTTTATCACGTCGGTTATTAAATAACCGACGTGAGGAACCAGGGGGACGGTTTATCACGTCGGTTATTTAATAACCGATGTGATAAACCAGTGCGGGGGGGGGGGGGGGGGTGTTTATCAATTCAGTTATTAAATAACTGACGTGCTAAACCCCTAAGAAATGGTTTATCACGTCGGCTATATAATAACCGACCTGATAAACCATTTCCCAGGCCTTTATCATGTTAGTTATTAAATAACCAACGTAAAAAACCATTCCTCAGGTTTTTATCACGTTGGTTATTAAAATAAACGACGTGATAAACCCTTCCACATTCCTTTATCAGGTCGGTTATAAAATAACCAACGTGGAAAACCAATTTTTTTTAAAATAGAAAGCAGTCCTCTGCTCTCCCCAGAAATAACCAGAAATGAAACCAAGAATTCATACCAGAAAAATAGAAGTAGACCAAAATAAGAACCAAAGAAAAATTAAGCATTTAAATTGATAACATTTAAAACTTACCCCACTGGAAAACCCCCCAACACCACCTAGATATCCCCCCTCACCCACTGGACAGCCCCCACCACACCCCTGGACCCCCCCCCCCCCCCCACATCCCTGGACAGCCCCCGACCCCCCGGACAACCCCCTATACCCCTGGACATCCCCAACACCCCCTATACATCCCCCCCCCACACCCCTGGACAACCCCCCTCCCTCCTGTATACCCCCACCCCCTGTATAGCACTCCCACACCCCTAGATAGCCCTCCCACACCCCTAGATAGCCCTCCCACACCCCTGAAATAGACCAAAAAGTTACTAAAAACAAACCATAACCCCCTCACCCCACTGGACTACCCCCACCACACCCATGGACACCCCCACACCCCTGGACATCACCACTACCCCATGGAAACCCCCCCATCCTCTTGTATACCCCCAACCCCTGGACAACACTCCCACACCCCTAGACAGCCCTCCCACACCCTTGAAACGGACCAAAGAGTTACCAAAAATAGACTATAACCCCCTCACCCCACTGGACAGCCCCCAACACACCCCTTGGACACTCCTACACACTTGGACTACCCGCCACCCCCTGGACATCCCCCGACACCCATGGACAACCCCTCACCCTCCTGGACACCCACACCCTTGGACTTCCCCACCACCCCTGGACTGCCCTCACCCCCAGGGCTGCACCCCCACCCTCCTAGACACCCACTGGACCCCCCCACCCTCCCGGACACCCTCTTGGACACCCCCTCAGGGGGCACGCCGCTGGAAGGTACTCATCACTCCGACATGAAAATCTTCAGCTCTCAAAATGTTTCACATGTGGGAGTTATGAGTACCTTCCAGCGGCATTCAGCCCCCCGAAGGATGGTGGCACCTCCTCTCCCACCCCCTGGACTGCCCCCCCACCCCATCCCCATGGACATCCTGGACCTCCCACCCCATTGGACAGCCCCCCCCCCCCTCACCCCACTAGACAACCCTCCCACACCCCTGGAAACCCCTCTCACCCCACATGACACCCCCACACCCGTAAACACCCCATGGATAGCCTCCCACTCCCCTGGACAGCCCTTCCACCCTGTTAGAAAATGCTCCCACCCCCGTACTGCCCCCAATCGTATGGACACCCAGGACCCCCATCCCAACCCCACCAGAAAGCCCTCCCACACCCCTGGACACCCCCAGCCCACTAAACCCCCCCACACCCTTGGATCCCCTCCCCATAGACTAGAATCCATACCAAAATTCCATTATAAGTAGACCAAAACAAGAAGTAGAGAAAAATTAATCATTCACATATATAACATTCAAAACATACATTGTCAACTTAAAAAAACTAAATCCAACCTAAACGACTACCAAATACACAATTAAAACGACAATATTCAAAATTACGTTTTACACTACAAACAACTAAAATTAAATCAAACCTATAAAATAATTTGACCATTCCACATGTAAGTGTTTGATGTCTTGAGAAGTATAGGGTTGAGGGTCATCAAATAGCTACAAATTTAAAGGATAGTATTTAACGTGTATAATGAATAAATCAAATTGAAATATTATGGAAATGTTTAAATCGATGACTCTTTGTTGTTCATGAAAATTCTGTTTGAATGAATGCAAATTCAATATATTAATTTTATGTAATAAATCAGAAAGTACAAATTATAAATGGACATTTACCTTCACATTTACATATTTGATCTTTGAACTCCTTTTCTATGTGTTTTTTCGAAAGTATACCCATCCCCTATTATAAAATAATTTGAATGGTGTAAATTTAAAATTCATTATAATATATAAAACTATTGAGAAATTGAAATTTACTTTTCCAACATTTTCTTAAAACATTCCCTCACATCACCATGGACAGAGCATATTCAATAAAGTGTATTCTCTCTTGGGGAAAAATCCCAAAAATCCAATGATCACGGATAAAATAAAATTTATTATTAGTGGTTTTTATGTTAAAAGATAATGAACTCTTTGAGAGAGATGTGTATCATACCTCTCACAAAAAGGGATCATCCAACATTGTGTGACAATATTCTGTAAAAGTCTTTCAGTAATATAAAGAATTGTTTATTCCTAATCCAACGAACATGCTTCAGGGGAAATCAATTGCGGGTCCATGAATCCATATACATCTGTCCACTCATTCTTCTCACGAATGTTATAAAGATACCTAATAAGAAATAGACATAAGTATACATTTTTAATAATTATAATGTTGGGAAAAGGTGTTAAGACATACATGGAAAAAAATTCCACCTTGTTGATGCCCAACCTATCTCCAGTAACAAGCTCCAGGATATCAGTTTTCAAAATCTCCACAGTTATTGCACGTCCACAAAAATGATATTCCATTAGAAACACATAATGAACCTCTAACAAATTTGAATATCTTGAAAATCTGTGAAGACTACTAGAATTTGTATCTGATGTCATAGCCATTTTCCTTTGTTGTTGTCTATACAATATTTCATTACCATTGAAGTATTCCTCTAAAAATAAATACAAAGGCACATTAGTTTTCAATGATAAAAAACATTAATAAAAAAATAAAATAAAATATATAACATACAAACCTCTATAGTAATGATTTGAAGAAGTCTGGATGGCCAAAATAGAGAATGGCCAATACTATGTCCAACTGTCATCACCTCATCTGTAGCGAATGGTACTCGAGCTGATCTATCTATAATTTCCTGTACAGTGACCCTCTTATTCTCTACCTCTAATTTTTGATGATGAACTATATCTCCTATACAATATACCAACCCATATGCAACTATTTGATGTTGAGGATCATCAATATACAACTCGCAATAACTAGGAAGCTACGGTAGAGGAGCATGAAAAAAAATGGGGTCTGCAGGCTGAGGTGGAGGAGTGGGAGCTACTAGTGGAGGTGGAGGATAAATAATGGGGTCTACAGGGGGAGGTAGAGGAGTGGGAGATGCAGTCTGAAATTGTCTTTGTATGTCTGCAAACATAGACTGTACCGACGCTCTAATATTTTCCTCCATTGTCACATTAATATTATGATCTTCAGCCTCCAAGGATTCTATTTTTTCTATTAACACCCTCAACTTTAGAAGTTGAAGAACTTGGAAACACTTTTCTTACCGATACACCTACAAGATATCCTCGTACACGACCAGGATGTTTGGGCTTTCCCAATACTGTAGATAAAATATCTTGCCTCCAAGTAGCTGTAAATACCCCCTATGTGCACTGCTCCTCAAGAGAATCTTGTATTAATTAATTGAACATTTCTCTGATGATTGAAATTATATGAAGAAATTATTTAACATAAATAAATAAAATATATATCTTACAATCCTCTCAGCTATGATTCTCAATTCTTTTGAAAGATATTTCCCTTTTTCCCATCTGAGCTCTCTTCCATTTTTCATGTCTAGATGGAGGGGATGGAGGGGCCACCTCTCCAGAGCTTGAAGACTCAGCTCTTAGTTTTTGAAATTTTTCCTCCATCATTTTTTCTTCCAAAAATTCATACCCTCCCCGAGATAAACTATGAGGGTATACATTTTTAGATTGGATCTTCTAATGATCTTTCCTTGTTTTTTATAAATTAAGAATAAGAAATCATTTACAAAACAGTAATAAGATCATTTATATAAGAAAGATTATAATAGTTTATATTTCCCTTACAAGAAATGACTCTTTTCTTCTACTTTTAACAAATTGTCTCCATGTTTCTTTATCTAAAAATGGATATATACAACATGGACTGTCATGAATCCTATGTACAAAAATGAAATCAGATGAGAGGGTTGATTTGAAATCCCTCCATCTTCTGGCATCCATTGATAATCATTTCTTTCTGACTCCTCTAGTGTCAGGAATATCAAATGTCATTTGATAAAGAAGTGGTTAAACATATTATATATACTAGAATCATTTAAATAATAGGCAAACAATAGAAAACGATCTTACCAAAATCATCTCCCACAAATGAGATATTATCTCTTTATCCACACTTCTCCAGTCATCATACAAAATGCTTACTTTTCTCTTACCCTGATTTGATAAAAAACTCTTAAAATCTTTTTCATTTGGACCTCTAGGAATATCATCCTCATCAAACTCAATGAGTATCCTCAGATCCTACATACGATCAAGTGATAATTTTGGTAAACGTGTGCACCCGCGTTTACCAACTCATGAACTCTTTGTCGTAATAGGATCACTTGAGGAAGATTGGGGAACATCAATAGGAGCATGTGAATGTTCCTCCCCAGAGGTATGATCAATATGCCCATCTCCAGAATCATGTGGTAGATCAACTGATTGATCTGTCATTATCCTTCAAATAAAAAAAACAAACATTAGTTCCCAAACAAAAAAATTCAAATATTTTAATACTACTGTAATCCGAAAATAGAAAATTTTACTAAGTTAAATTATAGTAAACATGGTTAATATGGTAAGAATGTTAAAAAATGGTAAATATGGTCAAGATGGTCAAGATGGTAAACATGGTAATGATGGAAAACCTAGTAAACATGGTAAAGTAATTTTCACTGAACAAAAATAATAGATACATAATTTATGTAATGGTAAACATGACAAAGTAAACTAAACAAACATAAAACAAATCAAACTTATACTTATTTTGTTTTAATACATGTTTTAATAAAAAAACATACAATATCTTACATTTTATGAAAAAAAAAATTTAAACATGAAATAAACAAATGTTACCTGTAATTTTAGGAATGTACAAATGGATTGTTTTCCCAAATTCCTTCACCATGATCATTCCTTATGGATCAAACCATGTCTTCAACATGATCATCATAATGTTCTGTTAATCGTTCAATGGAATTAGGGATCTCACATAAATCAACATCTTCATCAAGTTCATCCTCACCAACATATTGTTTTTTCCCTTGTAAAACAATAGCACACTGCATATCTGATTGATATACTAAATAGAAAATTTGTTTTGCATGTGTTTCCATTATAAAAGAATCAGATGTGTCTTCCAATCTATTCAGATTAACAAGTGTCATTCCATGTTCATCGTGTCTGACATTGTTGTTACCGATAAACCATTTACAGTTAAAAAAAAGAACTTTAATTTTAAAGTAATCAACCTCCCATATGTCTTCAATCACTCCATAATATGAACTTGATGCAGAAATTGGGTTTTTGTCCTTAGCACTTGAAAATTGCATTTCTTCTACAGACACCAATACACCAATATTCTGAACTGAACTTCTATTATCTTGAGCTTTCTTATGAAATGTATAGCCATTAATGTCATAACCGGACAATGTTATCACATTTAAACATGGACCACCCACTATCAATTTTAATGTCTCTGATACATCTGATCTACCGAGCAAGGCCTTTTTAGACCATGAAAAAAATGTTTTGTTGTGCTCATTCAAAATACACATTTCTTTCTTCTTTGGATGACATTGTTTCAACACATTAATGTGCAATGTGATATAAAATTGAGCATCATCTATGTTATTCAAGATGTATGATTCTAACTTCTTCATCTATTCATCTGACAATGATTGGAAATTCACACCACGAATCGCATTTCCATCATTATTCACTCATTCATGGCGAGATGGAGGCAAACCTATGTGTTGCGCCATAGCCAAGTATCTTGTACAAAACTCTGCATCCTCCTCAGAAATATACTTTTCAATAATGGAGGCTTCATGTTGGTATGGATTCTTAACATACCACTTCAATATTTTCAAATACCTTTCAAAAGGATACATCCAACAAAGATATATAGTTCCACAAAGATTTATTTCTCAAACCAGATGGATCATTAAATGTACCATTATATCAAAAAAAGTTGGAGGAATATACATTTCCAAATGACAAAGTATAAAAATTGCATCTCTTCCAAAATGTTAAAAGAATTTACATCAATAACCTTATTAGAAATTTAATTGAAAAAAGAACACAGCTTCATTATAGTCTTTCTGAAACGGATGGGCAATATTCCATGAATGCAACTAGTACAAGTTGTTGCATCTTGACATGAAAATCATGATATTTCATACCAATGAACTTCAAGTCCTTCAATGAGACAAATTTTTTTACATTTTAAGAATAACCTTGAGTCACTTTGATATCATGAAGACACTCGCAACACCTAATTTTCTCCCTCTTCGATAATGGATGACAAGCCGGGGGAAGAAATGTTCATCTTCCATTAGGAGTGGGAGCTAACTCCAAATGTATTCCCATTGATAGTAAGTCTAATCTTGCATTCAACCCATATTTTGTATTTCCTTCAAAATCTAACAATGTTCCAATCAAACAATCATAGATATTCTTCTCCATGTACATGACATCAATATTATGTTTAACTTTATGATATCTCCAATATGGTAGCTCAAAAAATATTGATCTTTTCTTCCAAAAATTTCTATCATTACCGGATTTATGTGTCTTTTCCAATGTCACATCAAGGTTTTCAACCCTCTCAAAATACAGATCAGGGGATAAAGATTTTGGAGAAATAACAAATTCTTGTGAGCCATTTAATGCCTTTTTTAGTCTTATAAAAGAGTGATCCGTAAGAAAAAACGTTTGATTATCCATGTACGCTGTTTTCCTCCCATGACACAATTGACAATATCACATTTGTTTTTCTCAAATTGGACATGCTTTATTCCCTTTAACACTGTATCCAGAAAAATTTTCATATGCTGGGAAGTTATTTATAGTGGACAAAAGCACTGCATGCAGTTGAAAATATTCCATTTTAGAATAATCATACACCCTAATACCATCCACCCATAAAAGTTTCAAATCATCAATCAACGGTGACAAGTAAACATCAATATCATTTCCAAGTTGCTTCAGACCAGAGATCATTATACTCGACATTACATATTTTTGCTTCATACAAACTTCAGGAGAAAGGTTGTAAATTACCAATAAAACAGGCCCTGAACTATGTGTGCTATTGAGGGTTCAGTATGGATTCATTCCATCTGTACACAACCCTAGTATGGGATTTCTAATTTCATTTCCAAATGTAGAATAATGCTCATCAATTTTCTTCCATTGTAGACAATCAGCTGGATGACTAATTTCCCATCACATAACTGCTCATCATCATGACATATTAACATTTTTGAATCATGTGAATTAGCAAACAAAAATTTGAAACGATGAATTATAGGAAGATACCAAAATACCTTTGAAAGGATATTTGTAATCTCTACATCAGCATGTGATTTTTCATTCACCTTATACCGTGATGTCCCACATTTAGGAAACTCTGATAGAAATTCATATTCCTTCCTATATATCATACATTCATTCAGAAAGGCATGTATTTTCTTGTTTCCCAATCCCATCGGGCATAATATTTTCTTGGCCTTGTAATGTTAATCTTGAAGGTCGTTATCTTTTGGAAGAATGTATATCATCAATTGTACCATCTTTGTAAAAATCCTGTCACTCCATCCATGTTTCACCTTCAGGTTAGTCAATCTTAACACCTCTAAAAAACCGTAAAATCTATACAATCAGGATATAATTGTTTTTCAGAATCACCATATAGATGAAAAACTATCGGTTCTATCTCAATTTGTTCTTATGAAATATCACGAATCATTTCTTTAATTCCATCAGAGTTACCATCTTGAAAATCATCATCATCAGTGACATTCCATCCAGTTTCACCATGCCAAATCCAAGGTCTGTAACTTGGATTAAAACCATGACAAATCAGATGATCTTTTATCTCTCTACTTTTCAACTTCTTCATATTCAAATATTTTAGGTATGGGTAGAAAAAAAATGTCACTACTTGGAATATTTCATTTAGAAAATTACAAAAAGGCATCAACACCTTCATCATATTCATTGATCATTCTATGTGCCGTAATCAATCATCGACTCATTATTACCTATAAAAAGTATCAAAATTATACATCTTTCTAAGATAAGACAAATATATGTTTATATGAAAAAATCATAATTTGAATGTAAATTTTTTTTGAAATATAAAACAAATCTATGCGTATTTAAAAAAATATTCTTTAATATGATTTTGAAAAGAGAATATAGTTAGATATAACAGTTTTAAATTCCATGGAATCAAAGATAACCATGGGGCCTCCAATGGTTGATAGAAAATTGGAGAAATTGGAGTAAACATGAGAATTAAAATAAATTTAAAATTAAAACTTGGATAGAGAAAATCACAATGTAAAGCCAAACATCACGGCACAATGTGGTCAGGATAACTATGCATATTTGAAAACCATGACATGGTCTCCCCCATAACCCAAAATTTTCTTAAAGTCGATGACTGGTCAAAATATATATAACCAAATAGAATCATATTGAAACACAAATATCCATGAAAAAATACAATCATCATGTCATAATCTCACAAACCATGATGCAATAATCAATCCCAACTAACACTTTTCCCCCACCCCCTGGACACCAACACCCCCTTACACAACCCCCACCCCCTGGACACCACCCCCACCCCATTGGACACCCATTGGACACCACCACCCCCTTGGACAACCCCCCCCCCCCCCCCCACGCCTGGACACCACCCCACCCCCTTGGACATCCCCTCGACACCACCACACCCTTGGACGGCCCCAACCCTCATGACACCACCCCACCCCCTGAATAGCTCCCACCCCCTTGGACACCCCCACCCCTCCTGGACACCACCACCCACCTCCAACCCCCTTGGACATCCCCCCTAGACACCCCCATCCCTCTAGACAGCCCCCCTGGACAACCCCCAAACCATCTGGACAGGCCCCACCCCCTTGGATATCCCCCTAGACCGTTAGACACCCCACCCCCTTGGACCCCCCACACACCCCTGGACTGTCCCCCCCCACCTCCATGGACACCCTAGACACCACCCAAACCTCTAAACAGCCCCCCAAACCCTCTGGACACCCCCACCCCCTAGGACACCCCCGGGACGCCACCACCGCCTTGGACAGCCCCCACCCCTCTGGACAACCCACCCACCCCTGGATATCCCACACCACTCTAGACAACACCCCCACCCCTCCTGGACACCACCCCCACCCCCTACCCCCTTGGACACCCCCCCTGAACTCCCCCAACCCTCTGGACAACCCCCACCCCTCGGAAAACCCCCCAAACCCTCTGGATAGGTCCCCACCCCCTTGGACATACCCCACCCACCCACCCCCTTGGACCCCCCCACACCCCTAGAATACCCCCCCCCCCACCTCCATTGACACCCTGGACAGCCCCCAACCCTCTGGACATCCCCCAACCCCCTGGACAGCCCCCAACCCTCTATAAAGCCCCCCTGAACCATGGGATTTTAATCTCAATCTTCTAGTTTTGGCATATCTATGTATTTTAACCTCAAGCTACTAGTTTTGGTATCGTTCCATTATTCAAAATGAGAACCATGAACTATATCTCTTACTAGTCTAAAATCCTATATTATTCAATGAATCGAGTTTTAATAGCATATGAAGCCTTATAATAGTCCATGAAAATAAGAAACATAAATATATTATAGAACAACAAAAAGTTATACCCAAAATAGAAACAACGAAGGATCCAAAACAAACATTTCACCCTGAAAACCCATATATACTTATAAAATAAATCACACTGGTACACGGAATGGGTGTATCACAATGTTTTAGATATAAATTTCAGTAATACATGTGCATGAGATCATTAGTTGTCAATGAAAACAAATATTACCATAAATTTAGGGCATCCGTGAAACAAAAACAAACGAAATAGAAGAAGGTGAGGCTTACTTGAATATTGCTAGTCGATCTAATAGATCTGGTGATAATTAATAAGATTATGATGAAAAAATGAGGTAAGAGGGTTCAAAATCGAAGAATCTTACCTAGTTTAAACAAAACAATCACTAAGTGTAAATATAGACTATCCGGGAAAACAAACGAATGAAATAAAGTCGTGGGAGGTGTACCTGAGTGTTTTGAGTGGAAATGATAGATCCGAGGAGAGTAAAGATGATAAATGATGATAGAAAAAACAAGTTTAACAAAATGAGATCGAAGAATTGATTCTAGGTTATCCGTGTGAGAGAGACGAGTCACAGGTCTGTCAATCAAAAAATCTGAAATAATAGTCCACGGGGCATGATAAAATTTTTAAATGTTTTATAACGTCGGTTATTTAATAACTAACGTTATAAACTATTTTTTATTACATTTATAATGTTAGTTCTTATAATAACCGACGTAAAAAGGCCGCGTATTGGTTTTTTATGTCGGTTATTCTATAACCAACATAAAAAACACATCAGTAACCACAGTCTTCACGTCGGTTATCAAATAACTAACGTAAAAAAGGCCCTAATTATCGCCTTTTTTACGTCTGTTATTTTATAAATGATGTAAAAAATTCGTTAGATAACCCATTTTTTACGTCGGTTATCAAATAACCTACCTAAAAAATTTACTCTCAGTATTTTATACATCGGTTATTTTATAACCGATGTAAAAAACCACATATCAGATATTTTCACGTCAGTTATATATAACCGACATAAAAAATAGTGATGTTAAAAATATTTTCTGCACCTGTGTGTTTTCATTTCTATGTTGGTATAACCCTAGGGAATAGTGGTTTACCTTTTTGGTTGATATCCTTGACTTTAGAAACTTTGGTGGTTGTTCTTAATCCATCATGACATAATTCCCTTTAACTCATGTTGTTTAAAACCCATTGAGGTGTGTTTAACCTATATTTAATTCCTTAACTCAATTAATTGAATTAAAATGAATGGTGGGGCATGATTTAGGGCATAATACCCATTATTAATGGTACATGATCGATGCCATTTCATTGAGCTTATGATTTCTGCCACATTTATTATTCATTACACTCGATGACTCACTATTATGATTTATGATTATTCCCCATACAATATTCCTTATTCTTTATGATTGTTTCATATTTCTTTGCGCTTATTTCATTATTCCATAGTTTTTTCTGGGATAAAATTATTTGGATAGATATGTTGTATCATTATACATGAAAATTACTTGGTTATGATATCTTATCATGGTTGTTATGCCTTACCTAATTATCATCCAGGAGTGAATAAGAGTACCAAATTAATGACGTCAAATATTGGATTTTTGTTCTTTGTATTTGGATCTATTATAAATTCTAGGAATGACCCTTGGGTTTCATTGGAGGGGCCTTGCAAGGAGTTTGTTTATACCCATGAGTTATTTTGGTTCCCTTGGGGAGACACTGGGGATGGTGTCATTGGAAAGATGGTTATACCATTCCTTGGGTGATACATAGTCCCCATTGTGAGATACCTAGGATGGGCTTTGAAGTCATGGTTACTCACTTCCGAGAGTAAAATGTGGCACACCTCTATGTGTGTCAACAGACGAGCTCTGTGGTATTGGGTATTTCAAGAGATCCTACAACAACCCATGGGACTCCTTTATAGATCGCCATTGATGGGATCAAGATGCCATACTGGATTTGATGGTTTCCTCATCATGGTCTACATTGATGCCTTTTTATAAAATATTGCTAATTATTGACTAAAGATTTATGGACATGATCATAAAACCAAAACAAAATCTTCGGGTAAGTCCACACAAGATTACTTATGCATTATGATGCATGTTAACACCTTATTATATTTTTACATGTTCTCTTGGTCCAGAGACATCTAGATTATTCCAAAACATGTCGGGGTGGTTGGGTATCAGGGTGGAACCCAAACCATCATGTTTAATTTATTTATTGTATAGAATTTACTCTTAGTGAAACAATATCTATTTTTTGTTGCATGAACTTGATTTATTTAGACACCGTAGTTGGTGGATTACTAAGTATATCTCACACCCATATTGGGTCGGCTTTGGTACCCAAGAAGAATTTATGATTTTAGGTATAGATAAAGGGAAGCGTCTAACTTTTGCTGCTTGATTGACATTTCTAGGATAGGGTACCAGAGCCGAGGACTAAGGCTATGTTCATGATGGTAATAGTAGATTCTTTTTGATTTTTTTTTATTTTGGTAGCATGTGGTATATTCATATATCCTCTTTCCCCCATGTAATCATTTTTTATATTTACACGACATGACGATCATAATCTTTTATGTCTATATATTATCCAAATTACACAATTTTTTTATTTATATTGGATTATTTAGCATAATTATTCAATTTCATCATGTTTGTTATTACTGCTTCTGCAACAATGGGTTACTGGTACTGTTGCTATAGTTCCTTCTTCTACTGATTATTATTACTTATATACCAATGTTATCCACTCTAATATATGAAGTAATAGTCTCACCATGGACACAACCTAGGCTCTCACTGCTAGTTGGAAACCTCGGGTATAGGGAGAGTCGTTATTAAGGTCTTGAGGCCCACTATCTTGAGAATCCACTAAGTGAAATCTTGGGTGGGATTATACAAAGTTGTATTAGAACCTATTATTCCCCTTTTTATTATTTTTGGGTATTAGAAAAGAGACTAGTAGAATTGGAATTTTGTAATGAGCCTGTTCCAGGGAGTTGCCTACCAACCTACATGGGAAACCCAACCTCTATGGGGTAGGTTAATATTTTCATTGGTTGTTCTATTATAGTTGAATTTATTTCACCATAGGGAGAGAAATTATTTGGTGTTGTTACTAATTTTGATATTAATATTATAATATTTTTACCATGTCATGATGATATGTGGGAATATGGAAGAATTAAACATATTAGTCACCATATGACTTAAATTTCATGTTTTATGATATCCTATATATATGTCTCTATGTTCATTTCTTGTATTCGATGTTACTTCTACAGGCTCCACATCTATTTTGTGTTATAGTGTGATAGTGTTTCTATAGGATGGCTGATAGAGAAAATATTTTAAATTAATTTATATTGAATATCATTGTTTTAAACTCAAAAAAAGTGTTCCTCTAAGATTAATTGTTTCATTTTTATGATTTTGGTGTTATTTTGAGCTGAATAGTAAAAATTGTCCATTTTGGATTTTTAACAGTTTTAAATTATTTTTGTATTTTGGCCATAACATTATCTACACTAATCCAAATTGAAAAATTATTTCTTTTAAATACTTTTAACATCCAGGGATTTATTTACTATATTTGGACAAAAAGTTGAATCGGCCATATGAAAGCTCAAAAGAAGCTTACAAATGGGAGAAAGAAAATTGTTTTCAGTTCTGCCTTGTTTTGGTGTGGGATCCATAACACATTCATGGTGGGTCCAAATGTTGTGATATTTGGTGGGTAGACGCGCAAGGGGTTTTAGCACATCTTTAATGAAGTAAAGACCGTAGTATTCGGCCGTTTGAGGGTCCATTAAAGCTTTCTAATCCGGGGGTTGGCGTTTTGGAGAGTCTGACTAGACAGAATAAATGATCAGAGTACAGGGGCTATAAATCTCGGAATACCTGTCCACATATGATGATATTTTGAGGGAACACGGACAAGAAAATTATGAACAACATTTAAGAAGAGATAAACGCATGAAGATGTCATTTATTGGGTCAAAAACGCGACAACATTTGGAGGACGGAAATCTGGCTATAAAAGGAGGAGAGCTCCTCCTCCTCAAAACATCTCATTCTCCATCCCATTCCTTCTGGGACACCAAGGAGAAGAACTTCTCTCCTTTCCCTTTTATTTCTTATATTTTTATTTAATTTAAAATGTCTCTTCTCTCCAGCATTATCTCGCTTACCCCATCCATGGAGGGGTAGTTTCATTTGAGTGATCAGAAAGAGGGGAGGCTGGACCTATGTGTTGTGTTTGAGTTTTTGTGCTTGAAATGAATAAAATTTGTTCTTCTTTCTTCTTCTGGTTCCAATTCTTAATTCAGTATTAAATTCCGAATGCGGTTGTGTTAAGGTTTTGATTCTGAAATTATAAATTTCTTTGGTTGATGATCACATCTCCCTCCACCCAATTCTAATATGTATACGGTGGAACATTATTAGGGTTGGGTGGTGATTGCTCGACGGTTGTCAAGCACCTGTGTAGGATTGTATGTCGTAATCTTGGTTTATTAGGGAACACCAATTCCAGGACTGGGATTTCTCTAATTAATAAAGAGACCTTATACAACCCTAAACACATTGGAAGGAGGATAGACCAATCTAAGGTTTTAGAAAGAAAAATTCTCATCACATCTCTCTTACCAGTTTAAGGAAGAAGAAGAGATAAAATTTGGAAACCATGATGGCACAACACTAAGTCTAGCCGAACCCAATCCGACCACCATCTTTATTATTTGTTATAATAAATAAATTTATTGTTTTTTGTTTCTCTCATAGTAATTTAAATTAATTAAAACCAATCTTTTAACGAAAACCAACAAAAAGTGACAACCTTGTTTTGTGTGCACTCGTCTTCGGGAGACTACCTTGGATCAACTACTATACTATACATAGGTAAATAAAATATTGTTTTGCCACGCCCCACGACAGGAGTGCGTCAAACATGGCGTCGTTGCCGGGGAGGTAGTGCCACAATCAAATTGTAAATATTTGACTTTTTTCCAAATTAAAAAAAAACACTTTCCATGTTGTTTTTAAATGATTATTTCTTTAATTCATGGAACAATTACCCACCAATAAATGAACCAATTATTGAATCGACCTTTTCCACAGAGGATGGTATTTCTTCTATTGTTAGATAGGTGAGTTTAATTTGGAAAACAAATAATGATGAGAAAACATTCAAAGAATTAATATATGGGCTAATGGAGCACATGAACGAAGATGATTTTGAAGCGATGGAACAAAAGCTAGATGAGTTATCCCATTACTTTCCAGAATTTTATGAAGTATCCAAGTTTGAAGAAGATCCCCCCTTAGACATCCCTGATTTTTCTATGGAGATCCATGGTATAGTAGAGACTGACTACCTACCTCTACCTGTTACTACTCAACTCCAAGAGGCGTTGTCCAGCGAAGAAGAGATTGAATATGAACAAACTCAGGGAGATAATCTTTTCATGAACTCATTATCTTATGATTTTGTTGAATCTGAATTGATTATTACCTCCCCATGTTTTAATTTTACAGATTCATCCAATACATGTGTTTCCTTTGAAAAAGATGATGAAAAATTAGATGAACCTAAAGAGGAACAACTGGATCTCCCCAAACATGTAGATCATTTATTAGAGGGAGGTGAAGAGAATATCAAGGTTGATTTTCATGAAGAGATCAATTACCAATATGAATTATCTAAAAGGGATGATTTCTTTATTAATTCTTCATGTTTTAATATTATTCAAGATGAATTGTTTTATGATTTCTCTTTCTCAGAAATTTACGATACAACACAAATGGAAGAGACAATGGATGTTAAAGAAGAGGCTACTCAAGTGGTCATGATTGAAGAAGAAGAGATGGATTATATGGTGGTGCGACTACCTCCTCAAAAACAATTTACATACCATATAAAAGAGGACACCACAAAATTCAATAGGGAGCACCCCTATATTCTATTCCCTCTCACTTTTGAACTCAAATTTTATGTTTTTTCTTTCTTGGGGGTTGGGAAGTTTCTTATATACTTTGGGGTTCTCTACATGAAATATTTACTCATGGAAATTGGAAAAATTAACATGTGGTGGTTCATCTAAAATAAACCACACCCACCATCAGATTGGGGATAATCGATTAGAACTGCCCCTCTGGAGGCAGTCAAAACCCAGGGCCCACTTTGGGGATTAACCCATGGTCTATCCTTCTTTTCTCATCCAATTTCTGTTGTTGTTTCATTTAATAAATGTTTTAGGTTTTATTTTGTTCTTTTTCATAGGTTATCAGTGTGAAAAACTTAGGATCTTAACTCAATATTGCACTACCAATAAATCAGGTTATACCTCTCCTTTACACTTTCTTGATGTGTGAGTCATTTTCAAATCTTTTTACATGTTAAATCCATTTGAATGCATTGAGGACACTGCATCAATTATGTGTGGGTGCGGGAATATTGTAGTCCAAAAGATTTATCAAAAATTTTAATTTTTTTTGTTTTGTCGAGCCAACGACATTAAACAAAGGCACTACCGGGAGGCAACCCATATTTTCCACCATTGTCCACTTGTATTCTTAGTCATTTACTAGCATGATTGAACAGGCCTGCACTATCAATTGTTTTCATTTTTTTCTTTCAAGTCCATTTATGAAGAGGTTGTAGTGGGATTATACTTCGTGAAGAAAAGAATCTATTTGGAAGGGGAGTAAGAGTTTCAATTCTATATTATCCAACTCTATTCCCTACATTTTTAGTCTTTTAAAGAATTAATCAGAAAAATTCATGCCCACTCTTGAATTCATATTTTACTTGACTTATCTAGGAGACCTTAGTTTCATAGAAATCCAGTGATTCTATTTTTTAGATTACAATTTTAATGAGATTAAATGATTAAAATGGATAATTGGATGATTAAAGTTAAGCAATGATATTGAAATAAGGACTCATGATTTGAGGGAATTAATTGATTCATGTAAATGAGATTTCCCTTCCATTTTTCATTCTTTGAATTTCTGAAATTCATGTTAATTAATAAGTTATTATTAATCATGCCATGAGTGATTTTCCAATATCATATTCTCATTCCTGAGAGGATTTCTAGACCAAATATTTCCTATTTTATCTTGAGCATATTTCTTGAGTGATCTTGGGACGTGCCACCTGCTAGAACTTGTATTGAAACTTGTCGAAGCTATGACTGTACAAAACTACATTTAAAATGATTGAGTCACTACATTGGGTAGCCGCATATTTACCTAAGACCCAACCTTACATTTATCCTTCATTAGCCCATTGAATCCAGGAATTTCCTTATAGGTTTAAGCCACATTACTTGCTGATATTTCCTTACCTACCCACACTTTTAGTATTTTTTCATGGTAATTCAAGTTTGAGTGTGGGGGGAGGGCCTTTCATGTGTGTTTATTGGGATATGTATCATTTTTGGGTGGTGTAATGTGTGCGTCATCATTTTGGGCAACATATTATTAGAAAATTGGGCATGAGTCATCATTTCATTATGCTTCTTTCATTTCATCCGGTTCTCCATAAAAAAAGAAAAAAAAATCAAAATAAAGTTGCCCCTGTTTGGAGCTTTACAAAAAAAGGAAAATAAAGTTCTGCCTTTCTGGATCTTTACAAAAAAAACAGGGAGAACTTGGATGATATCATTCTTTGTAATCATTTATTGAATCATGACCCATGTCATTGAAAGAGGAGTGGTGTTGTGATTCACATTTCAAGGGGATTTGAGAGAGGTTCATCTTGTGTTTTCACTTGATTAATCATGCATTGTACTTAAGAGTCAAACCTCCTACTTATGGCCTTAAAATATTTCAATCATTAACCCACCAACCCTAATCCACATAGTCATTTGAACTTTTATTGCAAGTCTTCATGATTTTAGGTGTGTTTTGTCTTTACAAAGTGGAGAAAGTAATTACTTTACAAGAAAATGGGTAAGGAGCATGTTCTCCTGATATGAGCATAATTCCACTATTAATTGTATCATGAGTGATGAGATAAAAGATTCAAAAGTGAGGTAGATCATGATTTGGCAGGTTTAATAATAATAAATTGAGAATCTTGAATGAATGAAAGGAGAAGCTTCATTATTTTTCAAAGGGGAAAAGTAAAATGCATGAATTGATTGTTTCTTTGAAAAATGGGAAATTAAATTGGTATTTTTGTGGAACTGGAAAATTTGATTGGACATTGATAATAAATTGATTTTATTTCATTTGAAATTTAAATATTGGTGACATTGGTGCCCTTTAAATTCCATGATGATATTTTATGCTTGAGGACAAGCATAGTTTAAGTGTGGGGAAATTGATAGAGAAAATATTTTCAATTAATTTATATTGAATATCATTGTTTTAAACTCACAAAAGTGTTCCTATAAGATTAATTGTTTCATTTTTATGATTTTGGTGTTATTTTGAGCTGAATAGTAAAAATTGGCCATTTTGGATTTTTAACAGTTTTAAATTATTTATGTATTTTGGCCATAACATTATCTACACTAATCCAAATTAATAAATTATTTCTTTTCCAGATTCTTCACATCTAGGTATTCATTTACTATTTTTGGACAAAAAGTTTAATCGGTCATATGGAAGCTCAAAAGACGCTCACAAGTGGGAGAAAGAAAAACTGTTTTTAGTTCTGCATTGTTTTGGTGTGGGATCCATAACTCATTCATGGTGGGTCCAAATGTTGTGCTATTCGGTGGGTAGACGCACCAGGAGTTTTAGAACATCTTTTATGCAGGAAAGGTCACAGGATTCGGCCGTTTGAGGGTCCATTAAAGCTTCCTAATCCGGGGGTTGGCGTTTTGGAGAGTCTGACTGGACAGAATAAATGATCAGAGTAAAAGGTCCATAACTCTCGGAATACCATTCCATATCAGATGATATTTTGAGGGGACACTTCCAATACATTTTTGAACAACATTTAAGAAGGGCTCAATGCGTGAAGATTTCATTTATTGGGTCAAAAACGCGACAACATTTGGAGGACGGAAATATGGCTATAAAAGGAGGAGAGCTCCTCCTCCTCAAAACATCTCATTCTCCATCCCATTCCTTCTGGGACACCAAGGAGAAGAACTTCTCAAATTTCCCTTTTATTTATTTTATTTTTCTTTACATTAAAATGTCTCTCCTCTCCCGCATTATCTCGCTTACCCCATCCATGGAGGGGTAGTTTCATTTGAGTGATCGGAAAGAGGGGAGGCTGGACCTATGTGTTGTGTTTGAGTTTTTGTGCTTGAAATGAATAAAATTTGTTCTTCTTTCTTCTTCTAGTTCCAATTATTAATTCAGTATTAAATTCTGAATACTGTTGTGTTAAGGTTTTGATTCTAAAATTATAAATTTCTTTGGTCGATGATCACATCTCCCTCCACCCAATTCTAATCTGTATACGGTGGAACTTGATTAGGGTTGGGTGGTGATTGCTCGACGGTTGTCAAGCACGTATGTAGGATTGTAAGTAAAAATCTTGGTTTATAAGGGAACAACAAATCCATGTCTGGGATTGCTCTAATTAATAAAGAGACCTTCTATAACCCTAAACACATTGGAAGGATGATAGACCAATCTATGGTTTTAGAAAGAAAAATTCTTATCACATCTCTCTTACCAGTTTAAGGAAGAAGAAGAGATAAAATTTAGAAACCATGATGGCACAACACTAAGTCTAGCCGAACTCAATCCGATCACCATCTTTATTATTTGTTAAAATCAATCAATTTCTTTTGTTTGTTTCTCTCATAGTAATTCAAATTAAATAAAACCAATCTTTTTACGAAAACCAACAAAAAGTGACAACCTTGTTTTGTGTGCACTCCTCTTCGAGAGACTACCTAGTATCAACCGCTATACTATACATAGGTAAATAAAATATTGTTTTTCAACACCCCATGACAGGCGTGCGTCAAACTTGGCGCTGTTTCCGGTGAGGCAGTGCCATAATAAAATTGTAAATATTTGACTTTTTTTCAAATAAAAAAACACTTTCCATGTTGTTTTCAAATGACTATTTTTTTAATTCATCGAACAATTACCCACCAATAAATGAACCAATTATTGAATTGACCTTTTCCAAAGAGGATGGTGTTTCTTCTATTGTTAGACAGGTGAGGTTATTTTGGAAAACAGATAATGATGAGAAGACATTCAATGAATTAATAGATGGGCTAAGGGAGGACATGAACGAATATGATTTTGAAGCGATGGCACGAAAGCTAGATGAGTTCTCCCATTACTTTACAGAATTTTATGAAGTATCCAAGGACCAAGAAGATCACCCCTTAGACATCCCTGATTTTTCTATGGAGATCCAAGGAATAGTGGAGAATGACTACCTACCTCTACCTGTTACTACTCAACTCCAAGAGGTGTTGTCCAGCGAAGAAGAGATTGAAGATGAACAAACTTAGGGAGATAATCTTTTCGTGAACTCATTATCTTTTTATTTTGTTGAAACTGAATTGATTATTACATCCCCTTGTTTTAATTTTACAGATTCATCCAATACATGTGCTTCCTTGTAGAAAGATGATGAAAAAGTAGATGAACCTAAAGAGGAACAACTGGATCTCCCCAAACATGTAGATCATTTATTAGAGGGAGATCAAGAGAAGATCAAGGTTGATTTTCATGAAGAGATCAATTACCAATATGAATTATCTAAAAGGGACAATTTCTTTATTAATTCTTCATGTTTTAATCTTATTCAAGATGAATTGTTTTCTGATTTCTCTCTCAGAAATTTACGATACAACACAAATGGAAGAGACAATGGATGTTAAAGAAGAGTCCACTCAAGTGGTGGTGATTTAAGAAGATGATTTGGAGTTTATGGTGGTGCGACTACCTCCTCAAAAACAATTTACATACTATATAGAGGAGGACACCACAAAAGTCAATAGGGAGCACCCCTATATTCTATTCCCTCTCACTGTTGAACTCAAATTTTATCTTTTTTATTTCTTGGGGGTTGGGAAGTTTCTTATATACTTTGGGGTTCTCTACATGAAATATTTACTCATGGAAATTGGAAAAATTCACATGTGGTGGTTCATCTAAAATAAACCACACCCACCATCAGATTTGGGATAATCGATTAGAACTGCCCCTCTGGAGGCAGTCAAAACCCAGGGCCCACTTTGGGGATTAACCCATGGTCTATCCTTCTTTTCTCATCCTATTTCTGTTGTTGTTTCATTTAATAAATGTTTTAGGTTTTATTTTGTTCTTTTTCATAGGTTATCAGTGTGCAAAACTTAGGATCTTAACTCAATATTGCACTACCAATAAATCAGGTTATACCTCTCCTTTACACTTTCTTGATGTGTGAGTCATTTTCAAATCTTTTTACATGTTAAATCCATTTGAATGCATTGAGGACACTGCATCAATTATGTGTGGGTGAGGGAATCTTGTAGTCCAAAAGATTTATCAAAAATTTTAATTTTTTTTGTTTTGTCGAGCCAACGACATTAAAAAAAGGCACTACCGGGAGGCAACCCATATTTTCCACCATTGTCCACTTGTATTCTTAGTCATTTACTAGCATGATTGAACAGGCCTACACTATCAATTGTTTTCATTTTTTTCTTTCAAGTCCATTTATGAAGAGGTTGTAGTGGGATTATACTTCGTGAAGAAAAGAATCTATTTGGAAGGGGAGTAAGAGTTTCAATTCTATATTATCCAACTCTATTCCCTACATTTTTAGTCTTTTAAAGAATTA
The DNA here is from genome assembly GCA_963277665.1 of Viscum album. NCBI lineage: Eukaryota > Viridiplantae > Streptophyta > Magnoliopsida > Santalales > Viscaceae > Viscum > Viscum album. The sequence continues at coordinate 671,595,296 of OY728127.1, forward strand.
ATCAGAAAAATTCATGCCCACTCTTGAATTCATATTTTACTTGACTTATCTAGGAGACCTTAGTTTCATAGAAATCCAGTGATTCTATTTTTTAGATTACAATTTTAATGAGATTAAATGATTAAAATGGATAATTGGATGATTAAAGTTAAGCAATGATATTGAAATAAGGACTCATGATTTGAGGGAATTAATTGATTCATGTAAATGAGATTTCCCTTCCATTTTTCATTCTTTGAATTTCTGAAATTCATGTTAATTAATATGTTTTTATTAATCAGGCCATGAGTGATTTTCCAATATCATATTCTCATTCCTGAGAGGATTTCTAGACCAAATATTTCCTATTTTATCTTGAGCATATTTCTTGAGTGATCTTGGGACGTGCCACCTGCTAGAACTTGTATTGAAACTTGTCGAAGCTATGACTGTACAAAACTACATTTAAAATGATTGAGTCACTACATTGGGTAGCCGCATATTTACCTGAGACCCAACCTTACATTTATCCTTCATTAGCCCATTGAATCCAGGAATTTCCTTATAGGTTTAAGCCACATTACTTGCTGATATTTCCTTACCTACCCACACTTTTAGTATTTTTTCATGGTAATTCAAGTTTGAGTGTGGGGGGAGGGCCTTTCATGTGCGTTTATTGGGATATGTATCATTTTTGGGTGGTGTAATGTGTGCGTCATCATTTTGGGCAACATATTATTAGAAAATTGGGCATGAGTCATCATTTCATTATGCTTCTTTCATTTCATCCGGTTCTCCATAAAAAAAGAAAAAAATCAAAATAAAGTTGCCCCTGTTTGGAGCTTTACAAAAAAAGGAAAATAAAGTTCTGCCTTTCTGGATCTTTACAAAAAAAACAGGGAGAACTTGGATGATATCATTCTTTGTAATCATTTATTGAATCATGACCCATGTCATTGAAAGAGGAGTGGTGTTGTGATTCACATTTCAAGGGGATTTGAGAGAGGTTCATCTTGTGTTTTCACTTGATTAATCATGCATTGTACTTAAGAGTCAAACCTCCTACTTATGGCCTTAAAATATTTCAATCATTAACCCACCAACCCTAAGCCACATAGTCATTTGAACTTTTATTGCAAGTCTTCATGATTTTAGGTGTGTTTTGTCTTTACAAAGTGGAGAAAGTAATTACTTTACAAGAAAATGGGTAAGGAGCATGTTCTCCTGATATGAGCATAATTCCACTATTAATTGTATCATGAGTGATGAGATAAAAGATTCAAAAGTGAGGTAGATCATGATTTGGCAGGTTTAATAATAATAAATTGAGAAGCTTGAATGGATGAAAGGAGAAGCTTCATTATTTTTCCAAGGGGAAAAGTAAAATGCATGAATTGATTATTTCTTTGAAAAATGGGAAATTAAATTGGTATTTTTGGGGAACTAGAAAATTTTATTGGACATTGATAATAAATTGATTTTATTTCATTTGAAATTTAAATATTGGTGACATTGGTGCCCTTTGAATTCCATGATGATATTTTATTCTTGAGGACAAGCATAGTTTAAGTGTGGTGAAATTGATAGAGAAAATATTTCCAATTAATTTATATTGAATATCATTGTTTTAAACTCACAAAAGTGTTCCTCTAAGATGAATTGTTTCATTTTTATGATTTTGGTGTTATTTTGAGCTGAATAGTAAAAATTGGCCATTTTGGATTTTTAACAGTTTTAAATTATTTATGTATTTTGGCCATAACATTATCTACACTAATCCAAATTAATAAATTATTTCTTTTCCAGATTCTTCACATCTAGGTATTCATTTACTATTTTTGGACAAAAAGTTTAATCGGTCATATGGAAGCTCAAAAGACGCTCACAAGTGGGAGAAAGAAAAATTGTTTTTAGTTCTGCATTGTTTTGGTGTGGGATCCATAACTCATTCATGGTGGGTCCAAATGTTGTGATATTCGGTGGGTAGACGCACCAGGAGTTTTAGAACATCTTTTATGCAGGAAAGGTCACAGGATTCGGCCGTTTGAGGGTCCATTAAAGCTTCCTAATCCGGGGGTTGGCGTTTTGGAGAGTCTGACTGGACAGAATAAATGATCAGAGTAAAAGGGCCATAACTCTCGGAATACCATTCCATATCCGATGATATTTTGAGGGGACACTTCCAATACATTTTTGAACAACATTTAAGAAGGGCTCAATGCGTGAAGATGTCATTTATTGGGTCAAAAACGCGACAACATTTGGAGGACGGAAATATGGCTATAAAAGGAGGAGAGCTCCTCCTCCTCAAAACATCTCATTCTCCATCCCATTCCTTCTGGGACACCAAGAAGAAGAACTTCTCAAATTTCCCTTTTATTTATTTTATTTTTCTTTACATTAAAATGTCTCTCCTCTCCCGCATTATCTCACTTACCCCATCCATGGAGGGGTAGTTTCATTTGAGTGATCGGAAAGAGGGGAGGCTGGACCTATGTGTTGTGTTTGAGTTTTTGTGCTTGAAATGAATAAAATTTGTTCTTCTTTCTTCTTCTAGTTCCAATTATTAATTCAGTATTAAATTCTGAATACTGGTGTGTTAAGGTTTTGATTCTGAAATTATAAATTTCTTTGGTCGATGATCACATCTCCCTCCACCCAATTCTAATCTGTATACGGTGGAACTTGATTAGGGTTGGGTGGTGATTGCTCGACGGTTGTCAAGAACGTATGTAGGATTGTAAGATCACCCCTTAGACATCCCTGATTTTTCTATGGAGATCCAAGGTATAGTGGAGAATGACTACCTACCTCTACCTGTTACTACTCAACTCCAAGAGGTGTTGTCCAGCGAAGAAGAGATTGAAGATGAACAAACTTAGGGAGATAATCTTTTCATGAACTCATTATCTTTTTATTTTGTTGAAACTGAATTGATTATTACATCCCCTTGTTTTAATTTTACAGATTCATCCAATACCTGTGCTTCCTTGTAGAAAGATGATGAAAAAGTAGATGAACCTAAAGAGGAACAACTGGATCTCCCCAAACATGTAGATCATTTATTAGAGGGAGATCAAGAGAAGATCAAGGTTGATTTTCATGAAGAGATCAATTACCAATATGAATTATCTAAAAGGGACATTTTCTTTATTAATTCTTCATGTTTTAATCTTATTCAAGATGAATTGTTTTCTGCTTTCTCTCTCAGAAATTTACGATACAACACAAATGGAAGAGACAATGGATGTTAAAGAAGAGGCCACTCAAGTGGTGGTGATTTAAGAAGATGATTTGGAGTATATGGTGGTGCGACTACCTCCTCAAAAACAATTTACATACTATATAGAGGAGGACACCACAAAATTCAATAGGGAGCACCCCTATATTCTATTCCCTCTCACTGTTGAACTCAAATTTTATCTTTTTTATTTCTTGGGGGTTGGGAAGTTTCTTATATACTTTGGGGTTATCTACATGAAATATTTACTCATGGAAATTGGGAAAATTCACATGTGGTGGATCATCACAAATAAACCACACCCACCATCATATTGGGGATAATCGATTAGAACTGCCCCTCTGGAGGAAGTCAAAACCTAGGGCCCATTTGGGGGATTAAACCATGATCTATCATTCTTTTCTCATCCTATTTCGGTTGTTGTTTCATTCAATTAATGACATAGGTTTTATTTTGTTCTTTTTCATAGGTTATTAGTGTGCAACACTTAGGATCTTAACCCAATGTTGCACTACCAATAAATCAGGTTATACCTCTCCTTTACACTTTCTTAATGTGGGATTCATTTTCAAATCTTCTTACATGTTAAATCCATTTGAATGCATTGAGGACACTGCATCAATTATGTATGGGGGAGGTAATCTTGTAGTCTAGGAGATTTTTCAAAAAATTTAACTTTTTTTGTTTTGTCGAGCCAACGACATTAAACAAAGGCGCTACCAGGAGGCAGCCCACATTTTCCCCCATTGTCCACTTGTCTTCTTAGTCATTTACCAGCATGATTGAACATGCCTTCACTATCAATTGTTTTCATTTTTTTTATTTCAGGTCCATTAATGAAGAGGTTGTAGTGGGATTATACGTCGTGAAGAAAAGAATCCATTTGACATGGGAGTAAGAGTTTCAATTCTATAGTATCCAACTTTATTCCCTATATTTTTAGTCTTTTAAAGAATTAATCAAAAAAATTCATGCCCACGCTTGAATTCATGTTTTACTTGACTTCTCTAGGATACATGAGTTTCATAGAAATCCAGTGATTCTATGTTATAGATTTCAATGTTCATGAGATTGAATTATTAAAATGGATAATTGGATGATTATAGTTAATCAAGGATATTGAAATAAGGACTCATGATTTGAGGGAATTAATTGATTCATGTAAATGAAATTTCACTTCCATTTTTCATTCTTTGAATTTCTGAAATTCATGTGAATTAATTTATTATTATTAATCAGGCAATGAGTGATTGTCCAATATCATATTCTCATTCCTAAGAGGATTTCTAGACCAAATATTTTCTATTTTATCTTGAGCATATTTCTTGAGTGATCTTGGGACGTGCCACCTGCTAGAACTTGTATTGAAACTTTTCAAAGCTATGACTATACAAAACCACATTTAAAATGATTGAGGCACTACATTGGCTAGCCAAATATTTACCTGATACCCACCCTTACATTTATCCTTCGTTATCCTATATAATCCATGAATTTCCTTATAGGTTTAAGCCACATTACTTGCTGATATTTCTTTACCTACCCACACTTTTAGTATTTTTTCATGGTAATTCAAGTTTGAGTGTGGGGGAAGGGCCTTTCATGTGCGTTTATTGGGATATGTATCATTTTTGGGTGGTGTAATGTGTGCGTCATCATTTTGGGCAACTTATTACTAGAAAATTGGGCATGAGTCATCATTTCATTATACTTCTTTCATTTCATCCGGTTCTTCATAAAAAAAGAAAAAAAATTCAAAATAAAGCTGTTCATGTCTGGAGCTTTACAAAAAAAGGAAAACAAAGTTGTGCCTTTTTGGAGCTTTACAAAAAAAACAGGGAGAACATGGATGATATCATTCCTTGTAATCAATTATTGACTCATGGCCCATGTCATTGAAAGGAGAGTGGTGTTGTGATTCACATTTCAAGGGGATTTGAGTGATGTTCATCATGTGTTTTCACTTGATTAATCATGAATTGTACTTAAGAGTCAAACCTCCTACTTCTGGCCTTAAATTATTTCAATCATTCACCCACCAACCCTAAGCCACAGAGTCATTTGAACCTTTATTGCAAGTCTTCATGATTTTATGTGTGTTTTGTCTTTACAAAGTGGAGAAAGTGGTTACTTTACAAGCCTATGGGTAATGAGAATGTTCTCATGATATTAGCATAACTCCACTATTAATTGTATCATGAGTGATGAGAGAAAATATTCAAAAGTGAGGTAGATCATGATTTGGCATGTTTAATAATAATAAATTGAGAAGCTTGAATGAATGAAAGGAGAAGCTTTATTATTTTTCAAAGGGGAAAAGTAAAATGCATGGATTGATTGTTTCTTTGAAAAATGGGAAATTAAATTGGTATTTTTGTGGAACTGGAAAATTTGATTGGACATTGATAATCATTTGATTTTATTTCATTTGAAATTTAAATATTGGTGACATTGGTGCCCTTTAAATTCCATGTTGAGATTTTGTGCTTGAGGACAAGCATAGTTTAAGTGTGGGGGAATTGATAGAGCAAATATTTTCAATTAATTTATATTGAATATCATTGTTTTAAACTCACAAAAGTTTTCTTCTAAGATGAATTGTTTCATTTTTATGATTTTGGTGTTATTTTGAGTTGAATAGTAAAAATTGGCCATTTTGGATTTTTAACAGTTTTAAATTATTTCTTTATTTTGGACATATCATTATCTACACAAATCCAAATTGAAAAATTTTATTCTTTTCCAGATTCTACACATTCAGGTCTTCATTTACTATTTTTGGACAAAATGTTGAATCGGCCATATGGAAGCTCAAAAGAAGCTTACAAGTGGCAGAAAGAAAACTGTTTTCAGTTCTGCCTTGTTTTGGTGTTGGATCCATAACTCCTTCATGAGGGGTCCAAATGTTGTGATATTCGGCGGGTAGATGCCCAAAGAGTTTTATCACATCTTTTATTCAGGAAATGTCGCGTGATGCGGCCGTTTGAGAGTCCATTAATGCTTCCTAATACGGGGGTTTCCGTTTTGGAGAGTTTCACTAAACAGAATAAATGATCCGAATAAAAGGGCCATAACTCTCGGAATACCAGTCAAAATCCGATGATAATTTTAGGGGACACGGCCAAGAAAATTATGAACAACATTTAAGAAGGGATCAATGCGTGAAGATTTCATTTATTGGGTCAAAAGCGCGACAACATTCGGAGGACGGAAATCTGGCTATAAAAGGAGGAGAGCTCCTCCTCAAAACATCTCATTCTTCATCCCATTCCTTCTGGGACACCAAGGAGAAGAACTTATCAGATTTCCCTTTTATTTCTTTTATTTTTATTTACTTTAAAATGTCTCTCCTCTCCTGCATTATCTCGCTTACCCCATCCATGGAGGGGTAGTTTCATTTGAGTGATCGGAAATAGGGGAGGCTGGACCTATGTGTTCTGTTTGAGTTTTTGTGCTTGAAATTAATAAAATTTGTTCTTCTTTCTTCTTCTGGTTCCAATTCATAATTCAGTATTAAATTCTGAATGCGGTTGTGTTAAGGTTTTGATTCTGAAATTATAAATTTCTTTGGTCGATGATCACATCTCTCTCCACCCAATTATAATCTATATACGGTGGAACTTGATTAGGGTTGGGTGGTGATTGCTCGACGGTTGTCAAGCACGTATGTAGGATTGTATGTAGAAATATTCATTTATTAGGGAACAAAAATTCCAGGTCTGGGGTTACTATAATTAATAAAGAGACCTTCTAAAACCCTAAACACATTGGAAGGAGGATAGACCAATCTAAGGTTTTAGAAAGAAAAATTTTCATCACATCTCTCTTACCAGTTTAAGGAAGAAGATTAGATAAAATTTGGAAACCATGATGGCACAACACTAAGTCTAGCCGAACCCAATCCGATCACCGTCTTTATTATTTGTTAAAATCAATCTATTTTTGTTGTTTGTTTCTATCATAGTAATTCAAATTAATTAAAACCAATCTTTTTACGAAAACCAACAAAAAGTGACAACCTTGTTTTGTGTGCACTCCTCTTCGGGAGACTACCTAGGATCAACTTCTATACTATACTTAGGTAAATAAACTATTGTTTTTCCATGCCCCACGATAGGCGTGATTCAATGGGATAATAGGCTGAAGTAATATTCCAACATAAATCTAAATGGTGTTTTCTAGTAAATATTGATGATAACAACTTAATTAAAAAATTATTCCATATTAATTGATTTGATTGATGGATTTCAATAAAAATTTGAAAATCATGTACTTTTATAAATTTGATATGGAAGTTCATTAAATCAAATCACTATGAGAGACCTGTTACATCCTGATATATTATGAACATGCAAGATCGATTTTACATGACATGAAAAATTCAGTTACTTAAGAGTACATGACTTTATAAATTTGGAATTAGTGACAAAATTAACTTTATTGAGATATCAATATCTAGATAAATAATATTAATTTCTAAGAAATAAAAAATTTAATATAAACAGGTTACCAATATATGAAGATTCTAAATGAAAAGTAACGGGTGTTTTCTTCTAAACTTTACATTTAAAACTCTATATACCTAATCCTATGATATGTTATATGAGACCATGACCCTAAGATGACCTTGGTAGTGGGTTATAGTCTCAATCTCCTCTGATCCTTCTTTGAATTTTTCTTATCACCTAGACCTGGCTCAAGGACTAGGCTGAGGGGTGTGACTCGCTTATAGGATGGCCTTGTCTCTATCCTTTCTTGTTATTACTTTCCCTGTCTATTATATATATTTTCTGGGGAGTGAGTTTGTAAATTTTAGAGTTCTTCCACCATGAAATCCTTGCATCGTACACTAAGAAATTGGTGATGAGCATGTTCTAGTGGTGGTGGAACCTGATCCACACATAGTGCCTCTTACATTACCACCTGAGGAATGTCCTATAGATCTTCCACTGGGTTCCAATTATCATTTCTATTATAATTTTTTCCCAGTCATAGAGTCTATATTAGGTGCTCGCTGACCAACCCCTACTATAGTAGAGTTGACTTGGGAGTTCTAGTAGTATCATCCTCTCACCTTCTTGGAGGATAGAGGAACTCGGGTGAATGATTCATGGATTGAATCAATCGTATTAATCTTTGACCATCTTGAGAAACTCAAGAGTGGAGGGTCAAGCATTATAAATACATGTTGGATGAATCTTTCATGAGTTGGTGAGATTCCATCTCTCAGGATGATCGTTATTGGGGTATGGTATGGGTAGACTTCTATAAATCCTTATACAATCATTTATTTCCATATATGTAGAGATAAAATTATGTTACATAGTTTTTACATCTGCATTAGGGCTCTATAACCATGTTAGAGTATTCTTCGTGCTTCACTAAGATTTAATGTTTTTCTTTGACATTTTCTCGTAATGCGTTGAAAACTACAAATAGATTTAAGGATGAAATTTTATTCAATGTTCGATCACAGGAGAACATCTTCTAGGTGAATACCTTTTTAAAGTTAGTGAATCAAGCGATCATTTATGAAGATAACCTAAGGGAGGATGAAATTGTGAGCTAGGGAAGTTTCGTAATGAGGTAGGTTGATGGTTTGTCTGTTAGTTGGAAGTGTCATTTAGGGAGTGCACATGAGGGGAATCACCATCCATGCGACACACACTAACAAAATTGTGCTGTTTCACCAGTTTGGTAGGAAAATCCAAAAAAATCCTTAGTTCAAAATAAATCCAATCAGGTGCCAATATTTTTTAAGGTTGGGTCACCTACATAATATCTTTTGATCTTTTCCTCTAGTTTCTAGTAGACGAGAATCTATAATGAAACCTTTTTTAGTTATCTGTTTAGTGACTCCACATCCAGATAAGATTTGGAATTCTACTAGCTGATCCAGTTAAGGCAGTGGTCGTGGATGAGGTATTTAGGATTCAGAGGATAATCACCACCAGTGTGGATATGCTTAGTATTTTTACGTGGAATCTTAGGGTAAAGATTCTAGTATATACTTATACAATGCTTTCCACAACTGAGGAGTACAGTCTAGGACCTTTTACTATAAAATGTACTATTTCTGTATTATCTAATTTATTTTCCACTATTTTTTATATATGTGAATCACTGCCCTTTATATATACTATAACTATGGAAAGTATTTCCCTAGCAATAGAGTATTTGAGCAGCATGATGAATTTTGATACACTTATAGGTGTCAGGGCAGAGGGCATATGCCAGTCCAAGGAGTTCCCCATCAAGATAGATGGGAACATTTTATTAGAGAGTTTTTTCATCCTCAATATTACTATATTCAACATTATTCATAGTATATATTAGAAAGTGACTTATCAAGACCTTGTGAATTGTTATCACTAGTATGAATCATCCACATCACCTGAAGGTAGCACATATGTTCATAAGGGAGAATGGGTTATATAGGAAAGATGAGATAGACCCCAGCACACTGGGATGGGAAAGGTAATAGCATTGATGGTGAGTCTCTTTATGAGTGATCAGGTAATGCATATTATAAAAATCCCTCATACAGTGGTTTGTTTCTAGAATATATTCCCTAAAAACTTCTCTGGAATACATTCTGAGAGAGAGATTAAGTTCACCATCGAGCTTATACAAGGTGAGGCACAAGTTTCCATTCCCCCTTATATGACGGATCCTACAGAGCTCCAGGATCATAAGAATCAACTAGATTATCTTGAGGAAAATGGTTTTATCATACCCAACACTTCACCATTGGGTTCACCCATCCTTTTGATTAGAAGTTGGATGGTAACAACCATTTGTGCAAGGATTACCATTGATTGAACTAGATTACTATGAATATCTGAAATCCACTGCCTCATGTATATGACTCCATCCACCACAAGGAGGACAAAAATTCATTTTTCAAATTGATTTGAGGACAAGATACTATCAGGTGCATGTTAGAGTATCAGAAAGACCACATAAAAAGTTCTAGAGTAGGTAGAACTTGTACTAGTATTTGATTATTCCATTTGGCCTAACGAACACACTAGCATTCTTTATATATTCGAGGAATCAGGTCTTCCACTCATACCTATATTCATTTTTTGTAGTCTTCATTGGTGAAATGTTATTGTATTTCCTACACCATACATGACCATGAAAACCATCTCGAGATCTTGGTGAATATAATTAGATAGAATCATCTATATTATAATCTCAATAAGTGCCATTATTGGATCAACAAGGTCTATTAATTGGGTCATATCATTTCATAGGTAGGAATATCTGTTGACCCAGAGACGGTGATCTTTGTTGTTTCATGGGAGTATCTATAGAATATGTTAAAAAAATACTCTTGAGGATCGATGGATATTATATTTGATTCATTAATGATTTATCCCACATAGAAACCCTTTTTATATTCTTTGATAATATGGGTGTAAAATTCTTCTGGTCTAAATCTTGCGAGACAGCCTTTCAAGGGTTGAAAGGAAGATTGAATTTAGCACTAATACTAACTATACCAGAGTTTAGAAGAAGTTATTCAATCTATTGTGATGGTTTAGGAATTGGTATTGGAGTAGTTATAATTCTGGGTTATCATGTTTTAGCACACAATTCCCGCCATCCAAAATAACATGAGCCAAACTACCCTACACATGACGATGATCAAGATGATGTGGTGTATGCTATAAAATTTAGGGAAATTATCTATATGGTGAGAGTTTATTGTTTTACATAGATCAAAAAAGTTTCAAATGCATCTAAGCATAATGATAATTGAATTTAAGGCAGCATGGGTGGGTTGACTAGAAACATTCATTTAGTTTTGGTCTTTCTTATACAGAAGGAAATGGTAGTGATGTGGCTGAACCACTAAGCTGGAAGAATCAGACATACATCATCCTAGAGGATAGTAGTGAGTTGTAGTTAATGGATATGTTTTCTAAGATGCACTTGGAGGTTCAATAAAAACCTAGGAATCCTATATTAATATCTATAGTGGTCACATACTCTCTTCTAGAGCAGGTGCGGTTGAGACTGCTATCAGATACCAAGGGACACTCCATGAGGGAGAGTGTATTAGGTGATTACCCACCTCTTGGTTGTGTTGTTGATGAGAATGACACCATATTCTTCCATGGACATGTATGTGTACCTTCTCGTATATGGAAATAGTTAATGAAGGAATATCATTCCTCTATTTGGGAAGTTCACCTTGGTCATACCAAGATGTACCAAGATCTACGTTTTTAGTATTGGTGGCCAAGAATGAAGAGGTAGATTGGAGGAATTATCAATCGGTGCTCCACCTGTGGGTTGGTGAAGGCTGAGCACCAGTGACCAGATAGAATTCTACACCTTCTATCTATTCTAGAGTGGAAAATTAATGACTTCACCTTGAGATTTGTGAAAGGACTTCCAAGACCCCCTTGAAGCAATGATGCGGTATGGGTGATCATCAAAAAGTTGACCAAGTTCATACACTTTATACTGATCTTGGATAACATATCTATTGATGAACTTGAGTGGATTTATATATAATAGATAGTGGGCCTTCATGGTCTACCCCATTATACCATTTTAGATAGAGAAACCCACTTTATATCATGGTTATGGAGAGGTTAAAATAAGGAATTGGGTTTACAAGTTCTCTTTATAGCATCTTATCAACCTTTGACAAATGGGATGTTCGAGTAGATGATACGAGTGTCAGAGGACATGCACTGGGCATGAGTCCTTGACTTTGTAGGTTTGTACAAAAATCGTATACCTCATGTTGAGTTTTACAACAATAAATGATTTTATGAAACAATTTACATGGATCCCTATGAGGCCGTTTATGGAAGTTCATGTCATTCACCTCTGGGATGGTTAGAGGTAGTTGTGGCTATTCCACTAGTTCCTTGTCTCGTTCAGGATAATTCATATCAATTATAGATGATTGAGAAATGTATAACTACAACTCAACCTAGGAATATATCTTATACTGGTCTTCATAGTTGAACACTAGTGTTTCAGTTAGGAGATCAGGTCTTTTGGAATGTATATCTTATAATGGTTCATAAAATAATTTTGAGATAGGGAAATCTATATCCTTGTAATGTTAGGCCCTTGGAGATAGTGGAGAGAGTCGAGCCAATAGCATATCAGTTTTTATTACCTCTGAGGTACAATTCAATGAATGATGTATTCCATGTATCATAGGATCATAATTATAATGTTGACCCATCTCACTCATTTCACCTCAATCATTTTGAGATGGAGGCAGATGCATCCTTCATGAAGCATCCAATACGTATCATTGATCAGAGAATGAAGGCTCTCTAAGGCATATCTATTCCACTGGTGTTGGTGAGATAGAAACATGGATGTGTGTAGGATAAATCACGGAAGTGTTAGGAAGATGTACGTTCATAGTGGATTTAAATTTTCTTAGACAATGTTTTACCAGCATTGGAATGGAAACTCAATGAAATGATTTCTTACAGAGGGGAGGTTGTAATGTCTCGGCTCTTCTCAAAGGTAATTTTTTTCACATCTTTAATTCCTTTTTGGACCTTATAATGTAACTTAATGGAGTCACGGAGATCAAGAGGGTTCTTGAAGCTTATCAGAGCCCAGAGCTCAGTTTTTTGGAGGACAAAGACCGGACCGCATAGTTAGGACAAACATTGCATCCCAACAAGCATGAGTTTCCTAACCATGTGAGATTTTGGAAGAAGGGATAAGGGGGTCACACTGTCTCTCTATAATCATAGAGAATGGGGTGCACACCCATGTAGAATTACATGTCCTTGTTGAATGATTAATTTCAAACAATATATTCATAATTAGGTAAACCATGCACCTAAACCATGTAGTGTTCCTATTTAAGAAGAACTGGGTGAACAGTTGGTGAATGTTTTGGAAAACCATTCATCCAAACCATGAATCCCATAAAATGAGTGAAAATTTACCATTTTCTTGTGAAGTTTTTTAATAACAAAAATAGCATTCCTACCCTTTTTCTCAAAGAGACTATATGTATGAGATATTCACCCTCTTATCCTAAAGATAATTTAATATCTCCTCCATATGAACTCAAAATAATTCCCTGTTAGGTGCATTGAAAAGATTGAGGTATTCACTAAATTCCTTTTCCTTCAGTTATTTATTGATCATATACTCTATTTCACCATTTTAGTGAAACATTATTTTCCATTTTTAAAGGCTTTTTATAGTTTCTCCTATATCATCTATTCTAGATCGATTCGACGTCTAAAAATGGATTAATAGTATTATATGTAACTAACCTAGGTGGTTTAACTTTTTTACCAAAGCTTTGTCACTTTATATAGGGTCTACCTTGTACCATGTTCTAGACCCTTCCATTGATGCCTTTAATTTTTAAATATATTAAAAAAATTCATTCACATGTTCATTATGACAATAGCGAGCACTGGATAAACCCTTTGGTTGATCACCATGACTATATCCACTATAGTGGGTGCTCTTAATCCTTTTAAGAATAAGGATATTTAACTCATGTTTTGAAACACCTTTGAGGTGTTTTTCACCTATAATAAATTCCATAAATCCATGAATTAAATTAAGATGAATGGTAGGCCCTGAGTTAAGCCTTAATCCCCATGATTAATGATATATTCCTTATGCAGTTTCCTTATAATTATGATTTATTAATCATTGATGATGTATTATTACTTATGCCTCACTAATGATGCTTTATTATTATACGCCATACCATGTTCCATATACATTATTCTTGTCGGTTAGTTCCTCGTAATTATTTCCTAACATCATAACTATTGGTCTTGGATAAAATTATTCGGCTAGATTTATTATCATTATGAACATGAAAATGACTTGGTAATGATTTGTGATATGGGTTACTATGATATACCTACTTATAATCTAGAAGAGAAAATGGGTCTCAACTTATGAAAATCGTGGAAGGGCTCTCCATAAATTGTTTTTGGGTCTATTGTATTCATGGGGAGTGTCCCTTGTATTTTTATGTAAGGGATATCTAGGTGGGTTGTTTATACCCATGAGTGATACCATTTCCCTAGGGGAGGAACCGTGGGCAGGATTATTTTCCAGATGGTTATACCACGCCTTAGGTGATACTCTGTCCTCTATGTGAGATACATTGGATGAGCTCAGAGGTTTTGTTTACACCATGCTGAGTGTGAAATGAGGGACATATCTACAGGTCTCATTTTATAGGCTATTTTTATTGGGTATTTTGGGAGCTCATATAGGGACCCTTGGAATTCTTTTATGTATCACGTTGTGTGGGATCAGAATTCCATATTGGATTTTATGGTTTCCTCTACTTGGTATACATGTGAATATTTCTTATAAAATTATGATAATTTTTGTTTCAGATTCTAGGGACACAATTTCCATGCCAAAACACAAGCTTGGGATTTGTATACACTTGATTCCATATTCATGATAACCCATGTTCACAACTTATTATATTTTCACGACTTCATTTGGTTTAGAGAAACTTAGGCTGAAGTAGATACTGATGGTCAGTTATCTAATTAGAACCAAAACCTCCATGTTGAATTTATTTATTTCCTTTTATTTACTCTTATTAGAGTACTATATATTTTATGTTTCATGAACTCGATTGATCTAGACACCGTCGGTGGGGTCCTACTAAGTATATCTCACAACATTCATGGGTCACCTTTTATAACAAAAAATACTCTACTACTATAGGTATAGATAAAGGGAATCATCCATATTACAATACTTTATTGGAATTTATAGGATTTTGTATGGGAGAATATGACCGAGACTATGCTTGTGATGATGGTGGTAGTTTCTTTTTCAATTTTTTCATTTGATAACATGTGATATATACTTGTATGCCCTATTTACCATGTACTCATTTTTTATAGTTACATGACATACGAATCACAATATTTTGTATCTATTTATTGTTAATATTTTCAATGTTGTTCATTTTTCTTTTATTATTTATTATAATTATTTCGTTGCTGCATGATTGTTAATACAGCTTCTGTTACGATGGGTTATTGGTCTTATTGTTAGAGTGTATGGTTATTCTTTTTCATATTTATTATATAATATTATGATCTAATCCGATATATGAGGTCATAGGATCAAAAAATACACAACCTAGGCCCTCTCTACTAGTCAGCATTTTCTAGCGTATTGGGAGGCGCACAAGAGGTTCAATGGCCCACTGTCTTGGGGAACTGCAATGTGCAATCCAGGGCGGGATGCTAAATCAATATTACTTCAATTGGATCAAAACATGATAATTAATGGATTGGATAGATGATATAGTCTATACATACCTCGACCACATAATAAAATACATTTTTTAAACATTTTGTTCCTTAACCACTATGTTTCCCTACATTAACCATTTTATTTTTCACTATGGTAACTGGTTTACCAACGAAGGTATTTTATCCATTAAGACTAAATTAATGTGAGACTTATTAGATAACATGGAACCATATATTCTAGATATTAAATCAAATTTATCAATTAAGAATACTATGTGTGTAAATAATTTATTTTAACACAACCACATGTATATGAAAAAACACAGTTTTAACCTTATCTACATGAAAATAGTTTCTTACTATTTCAGGGTAAATATAGTAATTATATGAGAAAATTTATTCCAAAAATGTAAAATTGTTATTATTTATTAAAATTTACAAATCACTTATCATAATATAGTTATTTAGTAATTTTAAATCATTTAATAAAATATAATTTATCATAAAATATAATTAATGTAATTTTGATATTATTTATTTAATTTGAATTTTAAAAAATCTATTTAATAATGTAATTTGAATATTTTAAGTTAAAACCTATGTATCATGACATATTAATCTAAAAAATTAATGGAATTAAGTAATTCTTTCATTTTACTTAATGTTTAATATTTTTATTTTTATTTATTTTATTTATTGATTAATTAAACAATAAATGTTTGGTAATTTCTTAAGAATTTAAAATAATTATTTTATCTCAAAATAATATCATGATAAAAAACTCATTTATCATCTAAAATAATATTTCTAACCGGACATATATTAGTTTCTCCTTATCCAAAATATTTATTGAGATTAAAAAGGAAGAAATGTTCCCCTATTCCTTTTCTTTACTTAACATATTATATAGGTTAATTTCACGGATAATTATCCAAAAAACTCATTTGAATTAATAATAATGTAATAAGTGACATTTTATAACATAAAAATGGATCTATAAAAAATTGGTATGTCATTTTTTCACCTTTATTCATAGTTTAACCCCCAGGTAAGCCCATTTTTTCAATAACAATGTAATTAATTTTTACTTCATTAACTATTAATTTTGCTCAAAAATTATTTTAACCACATTATATATTATAAATTATTATTATCCAAAAAATGGGATCCTTTTTTTAAAATTAAATTCAGATATTGGAAAAAAATTAATTTAATATTTATCTTGTAGATGTGATGTGAAAACATGTTTTTAAAGAGAAATTATCCAAACATTTATAATGTTTTTATTTAAAAATAAAATAAGAAGATGATATCGATGAATTAAATTGTATTAATTGATAAAAAAATTAAGCAATTTTAATTTCAATTAAATTAAAAATATAATTTAACCTTATAAATTATTGAAATAAAAATGTAGTTTTTGATTAAAATTATAGTTTTTTTTACTATTCTTCAAAAATTAAAATTTTTTAGAAAAATAGAAGCAATTCCCCATAAGAAATTTTGTTATGAAAATTTCAAAAAATTGTTTTTTTTTTCAAAAAAATATCTAAGAGTAAACTTTTTATTTAAATTATGTACATAATGTGGGACTAATCTGTGTTTTGTTTAAGCCCGATGTTTCCTGCATTACAATATATCATTAGAATTTTACTTTATTCTAAAGAAAATATTTTATAAAGTCATATATTTTTACATAAAATTTCATTTTATTTTTATATTTAAACCTTATAACATCTATGATTCTATAATGGATGATTTTGGAGAGTTCTAACATGTGAAAGTTCAGGGCACACCTTTTTTGTTTCAAAAATTACAAGCATTCCACTCACCTCACTTATAAATAAAAACCACCTATCATCTATTATTCATACATTAGAAGAACTTTTTATATACAATTAACTAACAAAATATCTTCCTTAATTACCTCCAAACTATATATGGTCCTTATTTTGATCATAATGACATTTTAAGAATCCTTTTGGTTCTTACCTAAGGAGGCTTACTGAAGAATAGGTATTGTGCTTAACCAAGTGTCTTTATATTCATTCTTATTCGATCTCTATCAAATATTATTAAATAATGATGGAATTATAAAACTAGTTTCTCCCATATAATTATATGTTTTTATGTTAATGTAATAAACTATATCCATGTTATCTTCCATCAAATGGGATAGAACCTCATAATTCCCGTGTACAGTGGGCTATTGCCTCAAAAAAATTATTATTCGTTTCCCATAACCACCTACCATGGATGGATATAATAATGGATGTAGTTTTTATATATTATATTTATGAAATTATTATTCCTATAGAATTTTAATACCACATATAACAGCTTACATCCCAGCCTATTAAAAATAATAACATTGCTCATGCATACGATGAACTACCACCTAACAAACCGATGTAATATGTTTTTGAATTTCCATTTTACTTGGATGGTAATAAGTATATATTAATTTAATAT
This sequence comes from Viscum album, assembly GCA_963277665.1. NCBI lineage: Eukaryota > Viridiplantae > Streptophyta > Magnoliopsida > Santalales > Viscaceae > Viscum > Viscum album. The sequence goes on from OY728127.1 coordinate 671,613,245, forward strand.
ATAATATATTTGAAACATATTTATACCTTTGGAATAAATATATCACATATACCTTCTTACATTCCATTACATGTGAGATATGATAATGTCGTTCTTGTGTGCCACAGACTACCGCCTCACGAAGTGATGTGATTCATTTTTCACTAATGATTTGATTGGAAGGAAATAAGGTTAACTATAAGGAATATATATGAAATAAATAACATTAAAATGGTTCTATAAATGTAATTTATTATCTACCATTTTATTGTTTCATTCTTCTGGAAAATGGAAAGAGCATTCATGTATACGTAAGACCAACTGTCTACATGAACGGTGTATTTCATTTTCTATCTCTAACATTTATGGATTAATATATATACATATATAATGAATATATATACATAAATAATATCATGGTTATTGTTTTTTAGATAATGGAAACATGATCAAATTAATAGGACTGAAAACAAAAAAAATAAGCAAAAAATTAAGTATTTATTACACAAAACATGATTTAAAAAATTCACTATTAAGAAAGAGGTAATGAATGATCATTAGAAACTCATATATGAAATAATATATAAAATTATCATTATTTAATATATTTTTTTATAAACATGTATTTAAATTTAATATGTTTGAACATGTTTGAAGGATGTTGGGATTTATGGTAAGGGATTTCCATCTCACATTTTACTAATATGAGACACATGGAATATTAACCACCTTTTTATTTTATGTGATATATATAATTCCCATCAATTTATTTTAGGGTAAATTTTCTGAAAATTATTTTTGTTTACATACATATTTTATGATATCAATTTTATGGATTTTTTGATTTAATGTTACAAAAGTGGTAATGGTTTTATGATATATTCTCATAGTTTTACATGATTATTTAAGTTTGTGCTTCCCATAACGAAATATTATGATCTATATATTGAATAACTCATTAATTTTATTTTATATTGTTTATTTCATGAGAATACATATTTTATTTTCATTTATATTACATTAGGTACTCAAGACTTCAAAATAATATTTTTCAAGAAAAACCAACATTATTTTTATCATTGATTGATAAACCACTTTCGTCCAAAACAATGGTTTATAAAAATGCATTAAAAATGATTTAACATTACCCAAAGGTTTTATTATATAATATTCCAATGGTTTGACTTTTTATTAATATTTTTAAGGTAATATTCATTTCATTTTCAATACAAATCCTGTTTGGATTTATTTTAAAGGGAATTTTTGTTTTTACATGTATTAAAAATTATTTTATCATGACTAATAAATTTTTTAAAATTTAATTTATAATTTTCCATGTCTATTTTGAATGAAAAATATTTTGAATTTTTTTAGGTTTTAAAAAAGTGTTTTTAAAGTGGAAATTATATTTTCCTCAAGAAATTTTCTATGTGCTTTTTTCAAAATCGGTTTCCATCATAGATGACATCCTTTGATGTTACATAATCTTTACTAAGGATATTATCCAATGATACCATATTTATTTTTCCACTCTATTGTTTATGATTAGGATGAAAAGATGTTTATGAAAATTATTTCTTTCCTCAATTTATACTATGATGACATTTCTATGCGACTAGACCCCATTTCACAGGTTATAATATGATGAATGTTTTGTGATATTATAGAACAAATTTGTATGGATTCTTTGAAGGGTGGGATCTATATCCCCTCAATTAATTTAGTAAATATTGATAACTTGTGATTAAATATAATATACAGTTACATGATTATGTATTCATAATTTTTTGTGTGAACCATATAAAATGTTCACAATTTTATGTGTAAAACTGATTACATGTTCATAATGTTATTTGTGGAAATGGATTTGATATCCATAAGGTAATGTGTGTACTTGGGTTCATTCCCATAAGGTTATACAAGGGACAAATTTCAAGTCCATAATTTAATGAGTGAACGTATTTCTAGTTTTAAATTCTCATAATGTTATAAAATTATATATATGCCACAAATCTATGACTTTTGAAAATGTTAGGTTTTCATAGATCATATTCATTGATTACATTGTGATTCATGTCTTATAAACATACAATATTTATGTAATGACATGATATTCTTATTTTTTATATGTATTGTATGGTTTTAGTATGTTATTCTCTTTTTCTCATACCCTTATGCTCACGTTATGTTTACCTATTCCCCATGTTTACCCATACTGAGAATCTGAGATCACCCTTTATTATGTTTCCTTTCCTATGTTATATAGAAATATTTTAAGTAGGGTATGTTTTGTAGAGTTCAAATGGGGAAAATCTTTATGGGGGATGTTGAAGATCTATAACCGAAAATGAATATTGTGTACCTAGTCTCCAATGTCAATAAATAATTATGGTCCTTGGGTGCATACTTTTGATATGTAATGGATATTTGTCTATTACGATTTTATCTCAACATATGAGATGATTGGGTCTTTACAGTGGTTATCAGAGAAATGGATTACATAATATTTGGGAACTAGGATGAGACAAAATTAATGGTTTCCTTAGGGATATTTATATGGATATATACAGGGATATGTCTTTGGATAAGTCTAAGGATTATTCAATGTATAGGTAAATTTATTAGAACTTTTATTAATGATATATTTAGTATTTTCTAAGAAATTACATCCTTTAATAGATACTTCAAGTCTATTTGGATCTTTTAAAAACGTTCCTTGGTGTAATAACTCCAAAAAGGGAACATTCATATGGACGCCATTGCCACCTGGTGCATGACAATGTGTCTTACTACATACCTAGTTTGAAAAACCCAAGGGAAATTTTTTAGATATTCACAAACTCTTTATGAACCATCAATACTAATTTGAATAATGACTTATAATTACCTATGATAAACCTAAGATGTTATAAATCAAGAATAAGGTGTCATGGTTTATACATATAATAAGTGATTATATAGTTCATCTTGGTAATTATGATTTATTACACCAAACTATTTGGATTTATTCAATAGTAGAAAAATGAAGGAACAGTGTTAATGTTGAGTGCAATATACATTGCAATGATTTTCCACTAGTGAAACTAAATTTTATGGGAGATGGAATGTAAAATGTCATTTCTATGCTCACACAACATTATGAATATATGAATCATGATGAACATCTGAAAAATAAAAAGGGGAAAACATTTTGTATGGTCTTTCCTGAGGAAATACCACTTTATTTTAGTTGTTATGCTGATCAACTAATTGTTGAAAAATTGATCTATAAAACTAAAAAGATATTTTACATTCTCTAGTGTTCAAATCATGAAAATTAATTTTGGTGTTTTGTAATTTAGAAAGAGAAGCTGATCAATGGTGTAATGTTATCAAGAATTAAAGTAAACATGATGAAATTGACTCCACTAAATGGGAGTAGGTTATTAAATTATTTTTCAATATGTAATTTCCTTATATTCTTCATAAGAAAATGGAAAACTAATTCCTTGAGTTAAAACAAAAGTATAATGAATCATTCAGTACCTATGAGGAAAATTTTACAAGACTTACAAGGAATTCTTATGGTATTATCATCTAACTTGAATGTAAGGTTGAATTATTCTTCATTGGAAGGACACCAAGTCCCTGAAGAGAATTATCCATAATTGACATCAATAATTATGAATAAATAGTTCATTTTTCTATCAAGGTGGTAATGGAGATTATAGTTACATATTTATCACATGGGTTTGATTAGAAAACATATATGTAATTTAAGTTAAACTCTAAAAAAATGGAGAAAAGAATATGATATATCTATTATGCTCAAAGGGTTGATGGATTCATGGAGGATATTTTTCTAAAGGGACTGATAGATGTTTTATGTGTAGAATGGAATTTCTTCAGTTGGATTAGTACTTATGTGATGGAAAAGGTATATATTAATGAACATAGGGAGAATTCTCTCCAAAATGAACCACCCACACACTAGTGATTCAAGTGCAAGGAGTTTAGACATTATGTGAATCAATGCCCCAGTTGAAGGGATAATGTGATTATAAGCCACCGAAACCTCAGAATAAATATGATAAATGGAAAAATATGAAATCATAATGGATGAAGTGAATCATGATAATTAGGGTACACTTATCCTCCCCTCCTTAGTTTGGAGTGTTATGTTTTATTATGTGTGAATGAGCCCCATGAAAATCTTATTGTTCATCCATTAGTGAAATTTCTGGTGATTTAGAGCATTGATTATCTACATCTACAAGGATTATGAAATAATGAAATAACATTTGTTATTATATCAGTAAATAGATTAATCCAATCATAAAAAATGATTTTTTTAATATATGATCTTATATACGGAATTAAAGGGTGTATTAACCTTTGAAAGTGGATATGTCTCCATAAAATATTAAGTCAAGACTTTTGGATACCATTATGTGTTTATGAGCTTAAGGTTGATCGTATGTTCACAGTCATTGAAACCCCTTCTAAGGTTTTATGTTATGGTATTTTATTATGATTAAGTATATTTTAAGAGACGTATATCGAAATACTACCCATTTGTTTCGTATATGTTTTTGTGACAAAGTTATTTGAGGAGTAATGTCTTTACACTTTCTGTTCATATGATTAAAGGTACTACAAAACCATCATGTTTTATCTTCACTTTTATGTTAAAGTAATTATGGTTTACCAAAACGTTTTGGTGAAGTATTCAAAAAGATCTCGTTACGAAGTTGAGTTTTAGTACTACATATCATCCTTAGTCATGTGGTTAGTATGATGCAAAAATTATAACCCAAGAGGATATGATAAGATCATGTTCTATGGATTTAGAAAGTGGTTTTGATCAATAACTTCTTCTAGTGGTGTTTTTTTATAATAATAGATTTCAATCTCGTATTCATATGACACCTTGTGAACACCATTATCTAAATAAGTGTAAAACGATAACATTATGGAATGAAGTTGTATAAAGAAAGCTATTGGGGCATGATCTACCTGTTGAAATGGATAATATGGATATATCCATCCAGTAACATGTATGGGAAGAAAAATTTTGATAGAAATTTTTTGCTGATACTCTTCAACAAGATCTAGAATTTAAATTTGGAGAGATTATAGGAAGCTTGGATTATCATACCTAGATATTACATTTGTTTAATGAATATTAAATACATAACACAAAAAACACATGGGGAACATTATTGTTTAGTATCTATAGAAACATTGAAAAATAATAACTGGTCAATAAGTGAGCTATGTAATCTCCCACTATGTTCTTCACAACTCGAACTGATATTCTATATATCATACTAAATAAATTTCTTCATAACATGGGGAAATTACACAGAAGAAAGGGTGATCCTAGATTCTCAGTAAGGGTAAAAAAGGAAGACACATAAGTGTAACATGAAAATAAGGGTATGAGAAAATGAGCTTAAAATTTATGAATCATACCCTATATATTAATGATCACAATCTTGAATCACGACATAAATATTGGTAGCTCGTAAGACATGCATCATAAGGAAATCAAATAACATGATCCATGAGATCCTAAAATTGGCCTAAGGAATAGAATTTGTTGTGTACCCATAAAAATATATAATTATTTCCATATTGGTCAAGGATCCCTGCCATGGCCATCATAGTCATTTATTGTGCGAAGTTTTATCCATATTCCAACCATGTCTATCTATTTTGGGTTCACTTCCCATTCCATCCATGTCTATATAATGAGATACATAAATCATTACCCAATTAATTAAAGGGGGATATAGGTCCAACTAGTTACATAATGGAACCTATATTTATGTCTTCTGCAAGATCATAAACATTCATCACATCATAACATATGAAATGAAATGCGTATCATAATTTTTTATCATATCATAACCTATATAAAGAAGACAGTTTTCATAATCATTTCATCATTGGATAACATATGAAAAGAAGTAGGGTTTATAATAATTTTCTAATGGTATTTCCCATGGAAGTGAAATAGGTTTCATAAACATCATTTCATAAAAAAACCAATCTGAGAAAGAATATAATTCGTATCCCTGAATAATTTCCCCATAAAGGCCTAGTTAACACCAAAATACATCATCTTATATGGAAAATAAATTTTAAGATCATTTAAATCATTTTGTGAGGAAAATATATATTCCACTAAAAAAAATTCAATACATAAAAAAATATCAAACCATTTTTCTTGGAATATAACCATGAAAACAGATAAAATAATCTTTGAAAACCATTTATAAAACTATTTGAACAAAAAAAATTACAAACCTTTTTTTAAAAAAATTACCTATGAAACTCTTCAAGAAAGATTTAAAAATCATCTGGAAAACTTTTTAAATCATAAAAAAATTTGAAAATTCATTTATTTTTTTAAATAACCTTTGAAAATTATAAATGAATATTTGAAAATAATTTGAAACAATTTTTAAAACCTAAAACATTTCAAAAATCATCTTATTTTAAAACAACCTTTGAAACTTATAAAGTAATATTTGAAAATCATTTAAATTTTTTTAATCCTTTAACATTTATGAAATACATTAGTTTGAAAATAAACTTTAAAATTTATAAATGAATAATTTAGAATAATTTATAAAATATTTTAAAAATTAATACCTTTTCAATATTATTTTATTTTAAAATAATATTTTAAACTTATAAAGGAAAATTTGAAAATAATTTAAAACACTTTTAAAAGAATAAAGCATTTAAGAAGACCTTTTATTTGAAAATAATATTTGAAAATTATAAAGGATGATTTGAAAATCATTTTAAAAAATTTTGAAAACACCAAATATTTTAAAAATAAATTACCTTGAAAACGATATTATAATTCCATTTAAAACTCTTCTTTTTCAAATTTTTTTTTGAAGAAAGTAGATTTATGACTGAAGATTGAAATACATTGGGTTTTCATAAAAACATTTTATTGGTTATATTAAATACTATAGATTAAACAAATGGTCAATTTTTTTGAAAATTTAATGAATAACTATAGAAGAATAAAATTCATGATATTCATGAGATATGGATCATAATATTTTGTCATCAGAATCATAATCATAAAAAATCCTGATAAACATTGAGATTGAAACAAAATGTTATTAAAACTTCGGTAACATGAAATTTTAATACCCATGATGTAATAACATAAAATTAAAGTTAAATTATCACAAGGATAAATAAATTCATGATATTACATGTAAAAGAGGTTCTATATACCCCATATGTATGATTATAGGTGCATAACGTAACGTATGTCTCATAGAAGTCAAATTAAGGCAAAAATCCCTTACCGATTTGGTAAATTTTGAATCGTAAGACCCATGAAAGAGAGATAAAAAATGTATATTTAAACACAAATATTTATCAATATATTTATCATAATATACATTTATGGGAAGTATATACACTACCTAAAATAAATTGGTTGTGAAAATTACACATGTCTCACATAAGTAAAAATGTTAGATGGAAATCACTTAATGAATGAGTAACTTTTGAATCATAATCCCCATGAAATAATAACATAAATTGAAATATTAGTTATCATCAAATAATATATATTCTTGATATATAATTAAATAGGGAATTATATACACAAAAAGCAAGAAAACTGTTTCAAATTTGGCATAAGTCTCCCTGAAATAAAAGTAGGAGTAGAAATCCCCTTACCATAAGTCTTGGCTCCCACCTTACTAATTAAAACATCATGTATAAAATATATATTTATATAATTAATCTATTATAGAACCATATTAAAATATATCATACCATATATGACTTTATTATGACCTTTTATTGCTTTTTTTACTGATTCCATGTTAAAGTTGTATTTTAGGAAATGATTGCTTTGTTTTTCGTGAATTTTTTGATTGGTCATATTTTGGACTGGTTACTTAAATAATGATTTAATAATATAAATAATGTAAAACATAATTTAAATATAATATATATCCATATTATATTTATTTATAGTAATCCACATAATTCAGTGATAGGAAATGAAATACATTGCTCATTGAAATTGTAGGTCGTACGTATGCATTATCAATTTTTCCATTTTAATCGTATATAGAAAGAAAACAAAAGTAATATATATATATATTATAATTAAAATATAATTTTTATGTCATATAAAACAAATATTTTTATTTAACCCATCCTTAATACACTCTATGTAAATGTTGGACGAATCACAACACTTCACGAGGTAGCGGTCAGCGTACACACGAGCGACTTTATTGTATTTACAAAAAATGGATAGTATAAAGGAATGTGTGACATAAAAATTCCAGATCATAATGAAAAAATAAATTTCAAATATATCATATAAAAACTAAAAGTAAAAAATTTCAACTACCCTTTAGAGGTGGTAATTGAAAAATGAATGACATCCATTCTAGGGGGTAGTTTGCTGTATACATGAGCGTTGATTTCATAACCCATATGATGGATGTGTCTGAATTTGTAAGTAATAAACTTAAAATAACATCATATCAGCATATATGAGATTCTTATGTTTTTATATAATTATGATTAATAATAATTGAAGGGAGTGTAGGATGATACGTAACAAAAAATGCTCGTTCATGAACATTACCTCTTCTTTAGGAATCCTCCAAATATTTTTACTAAAATCATTATAGGATTGATTTATGAAAAATAGTGTTCTTCTTATATGAGATTATGTAAGTTTTAAAATGATTTTTTAGATCTTTGGTTGAGCCAAATGTATAGAGATGTGTGAATAAGTTGGGATAGTAAGTACCCTTTTATAGTTAAGGATGAGCGGTATTCTGGTAAATAATGAAAACTATTCATTATTGGGTGGTAAATATTACCTCAAGTGGGTCAAAATAGATAAATAAATGTATTTATGGATTATATAATTTATTTAAAAATACACCCCATAATGAAAAAAATCTTTTAAACAATTCATTCCTCAACATCTCTGTTTCCCATTTTTTTACAATTTTGTTTTTTCACTATGATAACTAGATTTATAACCTTGTAAATTTATACTTTAAGATGAAAATAGAGAGAAAATTATTAAATAATTTATAACCAATTATTCTAAAAATTCTAACTGATTTATATAAATTAAATCTTAGTCATTTTTGATATTATTTTTAACACAAAAAACAAGTAACGTGCAAAAACACTGATTTAACTGAAACCCTACAAACCATGTTTTTCATATTTAAATAAATATACTGTCATGATAATAGAATTATTGATCCATGAAGGGAATATATCTTATATTTACTAATATTGGAAGATAAGTTGGTATAAGATATGATATTTAGTAGTTTTCAATCATTTAACCAAATTTCATTTATTATAAAATTACATTAATGTTAATTTTGATATTTTTTAATTTGTATTTAAAAAATATCATGAAAATGATATAATTATAATATATTGGTTTTAAAATTTTATATAATTATACATTAATAAAAGAAAATAATTTAACAAAATAATTCATTCTATTTACTTCACTTTAAATATTTTTAGTATCATTTATTTTATTTTATTGTTAACTAAATAATTATTGTGTTGGCTGTTATTAAAAATTTAAAGTAATTATTTAATCCAAAAAAAATTAAAATATATTTTCATGATAAAAAAATACATTTATATATCAAAATAATATATATAACTGAAAATATGTTTTTTTCCTCTCCCAAGTCTTTATAGATGTTAAAAGTAAGAAAAGAATCTTTTTTTTATTTTTTACATAACATATTATATGGGTCATACTCAAAGAAAAGTGTCTCAAAATTTCAGTATTTAAGAGAATTTTATTTCCATGATCGAAATAAATTCATTTAATAAAATTCAGATAATATTTTAGTTCATTTTCACTCTTATCATTATAGCTTAACCCCCGATAAACAAATTTTCACTTTTAAAACGATAATTTATTTTTACTGCATTCAGTATTCATTTTGGTAATAAATTATATTGGCCATATTATATATTATAAATTATGATTATTCAAAATATGTATTCCATTTTCCCAAATTCAATTACAGAAGTGGGAATAATTAATCTAAAATTAATTCTCCAGACACGATGAAAAGACTTTCTTTGGAAGAGAAAATGTTTATAAGGTTAAATTTTTTTATACTCAAAGTCAATATGAAATTTATTCAAATTAACTAAATTGAATAAATTGATATATTTTTGAACTATTTTTATATTAAAACTATATCGAATTAATATTTAACATTATAAATAAATAAAGTTATAATGTAGTTCTCAATCAATATTCGATATTTTTCACTATACAAAAAAAATTTAACTTTTTTGTAAAATCCCTTAAATTAACCCTAAGACAATTTTTGTATTATATTTTCAAGAATAAATTTTATAAAATTTTCAAAAATTAGTTTTAAAAAATGTACACCATAAAAATGTGATAAAACTACTTTTTGAGAAAATGACAATTCTAAGTGTAAAATAGTTCTTAGGTTTATAAATTTTCTAGAAAAGACTTAATATTAATGTTAAATAATATATATAATATGTAGTATAAAAATTTCATTCAAATCAGTCACAAGAAGTTTTTTTAAATTTATTGATGTAAAACACATTTATTTTCATAAAAATAGTTTTTCAGAAGATGATTTACTTTATATTCAAACGACTTTTACTATAATTTATAATTAATTAGATACCCAAGAATTCAATATATATACATTTTCAAAATCGATTTTCCTTAAATAGTCAATCCAATTCATACCCTCTATTCCAATAAGTAGGTGATAAATATTATATTAAATAATAATAATTTATTTATATATGTCTTTGTGTTTAAATTTAGTTTTATAGGTAACACAAGTTAAACATGGTATTGCGTGTAACATAATTCAAATATAGTATTTCATGAAATGTAAGAAAAATTTGTGTTTCAGAAAAATATTAAAATATTAAATTCATTTGAAAAACATCCACTAGATATCAGGGTGTCAAATTTTACCCAATATAAAATGAATTTCACCCTAAACATTAATCTTGTTCATCCAAGGTCTAACATTTAAAAATTACCTCATAAAATCACACATAAATTTTTTTTAATAAAACATATTTTAAAAAGGGAATGTTAGAAACATAATGTTTACTGAAGTAAACTCACAACTAGGTTTACACATAGGAGAATATATGTGGGAAGTAAATATTTATTCATGATAGAAAAGATTTAAAAATTATAGGGAGTGATAAATATCACTAATCAAATGAAAGTGGGTGATCTGGAGAAGGTTAAGGAAAAAAACCATAATTATATTATGATATATGGGAATATTTTATTCATTATAAATGAAGGTACTTGGATATCATTTTTGTTTCAAGATCATTTTCCAAATGTTAAATAATTTCCACAAGAGGATATACTAAGTTTATTTCATTCTTTTTAATAATAAAAATTTCACACATAGGTTGTTCCTGGTTCAATTTCCATTTAATCTCATACTACAACAAATAAAGGTGAATGTTTTGTACTTGAATATCTAATGGAAGATAATATACATAGATAGAATGATAGTTTATTCTCTATATCTTTATTTATCTTCACAAAGAAATAGTTATCACATGTTATCCAATAGGGATAATTGTTTATATGGTTAATTAATTAAATTATATTTCAATCCTCATTGAAATTGAAAACATTAGAAAAAGGGTTACTAAATTTCAAAAATGAACTTATCATTTAGCTCCAAAAAGTGTATGAAGTAGATCATAATTTTCACAAACATAACATGTGAATAATTCATCATTTATTCTCTAGAAATATTAATTAACCTAAATCCTTATTGATAAATGACATTCTTATTCATTATTTAGAAAAAACACAGGTTATTGGATATATTTCTTAATTAAAAAATGGTTTAAACTATATTAGTGATAGAATAAATTACTTTCGAAATAAATACTTTATCAATTCTGTTGAAATAAATGCTACCCAATTTACATAATCTATATCAATCATATCATTATCCAAAATAAGAATTATTTTCTCATCCTCAGGAACATGATAAGGTTTATATTCAATTAATGAAAAAATTTCACCTTACCATTAAATATCTTTCTTGTCCATCAAAACCATTCAACATATTCATGGAAATCGTTAGAGAAAAACATATATTGAACAATCCTTATTTATTTCTTAATTTTGGTATCCAAATACATAAAGAATTCAATTATTACAGCTCATCCTTAATCCATTAAGTAATATTTAACATGTTTTTCCATAATACCTCTTTCATTTCATAAGTCATCTATAGTCTCTTAATAATCAATAGAAAAACTATAACTCAAACAAACTTTTTGATTCACATTAAAAACATTCCCCTTAAGACATATATTTACATAACTCCCATTCTTTCCATATTTAAAACATTCCATAGACAATGATACATGAGGAAGGTCATTATTCTAATCCATTGTGTTGACCAAAATTTTCATTTTTTCCTTGCAATTCCTTTTTCAATGTCCTTTTACACAGTCAAAAAATATTTCCATCCCTCAAATACATTCAATTCGATCATTCATTCAATATTATATACATATAGAATATTAAATATTATATTCTCCATAGTTATCACTACCTAAACTCCAATAGAAATATTTCTTTATCATATTTGAAAATTTTGAGTGTTGGTTAAGGTATATGTTGTTAATCGTGTTTCATGAAAAATGATTTGGATTAATCACAAAATCAATTAATCTTGTTTTTATCCCATTTAGAAGCTCATCAGCAAATTTCCCATCAGATTAAATATTAACCCAGTTCCTTCTAATTCCCACCATAGACTAAAAATAGAAAGCATTGTTTGAGAAAACCTAATCACAATGGAAAATCATATAATCATGAAAAATAACTTACACTATGTCTAAACCACAACACATTATTTTTAATTTTTGACACCTTATTTTTATCAAATTTTATTAATAGTCATCATCTATTTAAATCCTTCATGATGGTTTGTAAAGAGTTTGTGAATTTCCAAACCATATTCCCTACGAGTATCGATCCTAGTATTCAGTAACCCCAATTATCATGAACCAGTTCCCAATTGAGTCTAGCTCAATATGTGTTATTATGTTCTTACACCTATGTACATATATTTCAGAGCTATGTCCACTTGTAGTATCCAGACATGGATGCAATTTCAGAGAAACCACACACATTATCCTTTAGCAAAATTTAATAACATATTCCTATATTGTGAATCATCCTTAAAACTACCCTAATGAAAATACCTAGACATATACTTAGTAACATTCATATGGATCTCGCTAACATTTTTTCATCCTATTTTTCAATGGTTAACTAAACCTTTTATTTGATACCAACTATAATTATCCATGCTTTTCATATATGGATATCTTATATTTTTTTATTAATATTCAATGCATTTTACAAACACACACACATGGACCATAATATTTTATTGTATTTGGAAACATATAAACATAGGAGATGGTCCATAAGTAAGATACTCTATCTCCCACTACATTTATCACAATTATCACCCTTCTTAGACACATCATATAAGATACATTTATTCATAGCCCGGGGAAAGGAAAAATAATAAAGGCTGACATTAGATGCTCAGTTATGGTAAAAAAGGGTGATAAATAAGAATAACATGACAATAAGGTTATGAGAACATTAACAGTACATTTTAAAACAATACCATGCATTTATGGATCAAATCCATTAATTAATGAATAAATATTAAAAGTTTGTAGGAAATTAATCATAAGGAAATAAAATAACATGAGTCGTGGGATTATAACATAGGAATAAGGAATAATTTTCGTTAGTACACATAAATATAGAATATCATTTACATATTATTCAAGGCTCACTACGAAGACTATCCTGGCATAAAAAGTTATTTACCTGTAGTGGGATCACTCCCCGTTCTAGCTATATCATACTATACCAAGTTCACTCTCCAATCCATCCATATTGATCCCTATCTAATTCAATCCCCATTCCATCCATTTATATCTCATGGGATATATAAATCATTAACAAATGAATTTGAGGGAGATATAGGTGACTCCAATCACATAATGAAAACCATTCATCTGTAATCCAAAATATGATAAAAATTCATCATATCATAAATCATTAAATGGAATGGGTATTATAAAAATTTATTCATATCATAACCTATGGAAAATAGATAGGTTTATAATCATTTAATCATAGAATAATATATGAAAATATGTAGGTTTCATAAGAATTTCATTTTGGTATAACCTGTGAAAGAGAGAATGGTTTCATAAACATCATGTCCTCTAATCATAAACAATTCAAACAAAGAATATGAATGGTATCCATGGATCATAGAAACAATAATTTATATGTAACACCAATAGATGTCATCTTATATGAAAAATAATTTTGAAATATGATTTATAACATTTATTGAGGAATATATCCTTTCCTCTTTGAAAAAGTCTTTTTAAAGCATAATTTTTTTTGAAAACATTTTCCTTGGAAAATAAACATGAAAAATAATAAAAGATGATATGAAAATAATTTATAACATACTTTAATCATAAATAATTTTTTAAATAATTTTTTTAAACAAACACTGAAACTTATCTTAAAATCATTTAATCACTTTAAAAAACATAAAAAAATCAAAATCATTTTCTTTTGAAAAAAAACATAGAAAGTTATAATGAAAAATTTGGAAATCATTTAAAATACTTTTTAATAAATTAAAATATTCAAAATACTTTTATAGGAAAATAAACTTTTTCTCTTATAATGGATGCTTTGAAAATCAATTGAAACACTTTCTATAAATAAAAAATTTTCTAAATTCTTTTGTTTGAACATAACCATTGAAACTTGTAATGAAGGATTTGAAAATTATTTAAAATTTTTTGTAAAATGTAACAACTTATAAAAATGCTTTTATTTTAAATTAAACTTTGAAACTTATAATGTATGTTTTGAAAATAATTTAAAACACGTTTTAAAAAAACATTTTCAAAATCTAATTCATTGAAAATAACCGTTGGAATTTATAATGGTATATTTAGAGTCATATAAAAAAATTATAACATAATAAATTTTCAATATCATTTTCCATTAAAATTATCTTAAAATATCATTTTAAAATATCATTTTAAATCAATTTTATATTTTTTTGGAAGAAAATGGATTTCTCATCAAAGAGTTAAACAAAATCAAATTTTATTAAAAACATTTTATTAATTATCTTATGTGCCAATGATTTGAAAAATGGTACTATTATATGAATATATAATTAATAAATAGATGATAATAAATTTCATGAGATTCATGAGTGATGTATCATAATATTTTATCATTAGAAACACAATCATAATCATCCCGATAAATGGTGAAATTGTAACATTAATATATTACCACTTTGGTAAATTTGAATAATTAAAACCATGAAGAAGTAACATAGAATGGAACATAATATATCATGAAGATAGAAAAATTCATTATAATACATATCAAATGGGTTTTATATACACCTCATGGATGAATATAGGTGCATTATTATAAGGCCCCATCCTTAAACCTTACTTAATTTTGAGTTATTACAAGATTACACATTGAGGATATTTTTAGGTTTAGAGTTTTAGAGAATTAGATCATGAAACTTGAATTACATTCCACATTTATGCAAAGTGGTTACATAAAAGACAGTATTCAATTTTCCCATCAACAGAAACATATTTAAAATAAAACATGGATTCTTTCTTGACACATCCTTGACACTATCATCACATCATGTACCTTTCCCTTGACCTGTGAAAAACATTTCAAAAACTTGGGATGAGCATAAAAAGCTCAGTAAGGGTTAAAAAATATGGAAAAGAAAAGCGAGTTCATATATACATAAGAATGAAATTATACTATACCCATAAAACATATGCACTTTAACATACCTCATCAAATCATGAATAAATCATAGAAATCAGAAGACATAAAAGGTAACTTGAGGCATTCATAACATTCTTACGTAGTGAGTAACCCTCTTGGTTACGTTTGGAATCCCACCACAATATATTCCCTAAATCTCTTCGGAGAAACCATAACGTTTCACTCCTTCTCGTTACCCAATGCATTGGAGAGCTATATCGGGCTCACCCGCCCTTAGTTTATCACGGAACCACCCGTTTTCATAACAATTCCCAAGAACCATAACATAAACGTATCACATAAAACATGCATAAAGGAAACATAACATTTCCACATTTCAATCACAGTATAACATTTTAGTATAATGAAATAATGAATCCATTCAAAAAGAAACCATTTCCAAAACCATTTAAAACATTTAATAAAGAGATTTTTGAATCAAAGTGTCCCATACCACCTTGAAGCTTTTAAAATTTTAAACCATTAATATCCATATAAATAAATCCTTAAAACCATTTTGAAAACATGGATATTAATAAGAACAAATAATTAAAACATTTAAAGTGATATTTTGGTTAAAGGGGTTTTACCAAAATTAGAGACACTTGAATGCAATAATTGAGGAATAACATTTAGTAAAGACTTTATAATATCATGAGAATAAATGGATTCATGATATAATACTCCAAAGGACAGTATATACACCATATAAGAGTGAATTGGTGCATAACAACAATGAAGTCTCAATAGAAATGTCAAATGTGATGAAATCCCTTATAAAGAAGGTATCCTTAAATTAAGGATAAATCAATCTCAAAATTATGTGTGACAAATATAAATACACCAAATATAAGTGGATATTAAGTGTAAAACAATAAAAGGCCATTAACACATATATAAAGGATGACATATTCAATAACTACATGTGGAACCCAAAGAAATCGAAATTGGTTTAAAAAGTTCCCTTGGTAAAATTCGACAGCCTAACGGCATCACTTCAAAATTCAAAAAATGATTTGATGAGAGATAAAAAGGGAATCTCATCACTTGGACATAAAATTTACATCAATAAGGATATAAAAGCACATATCCCAACAAAATAGTATGTGAATTAAAAGACATAACAAAAGAAGTCTTTTAAAAAGTGGAGGGTGAAAGGTCCCCATACCGAGTTGGGTAACATTCGAAACGTACACCCCATGGAAGAAGGGTCATAAAATAAAGATGTGAATACCCATAAATGAAATTATACTACAAAAAGTGTATAATAATGGTCAGTATATACACCACTCAAAGGAAATTGTGGCAAATGTAGCATAAATCTCACGGGAATAAAAGTGAGATGAAAAATCCCTTACGAAAACTCGGCAGCCTAACGGCGCCACTTAAAACATCCAAAATGGATTGATGAGAGAGAATAGGGTCTCTCATCATATGAACATAAAAATTAAAGTAATATTAATATAAAAGAATATCCCAATAACAAGAAATATGAGTTTAAAATGGAATGACATAAAAGAGTGTACTTTAAAAGAAAGAGAGGAGTCAGATCCCTTACCTCAAGTCCAACTTGTCTTGTGTGTTTCTTTATATTCTTGAATAATAAACATTGGTCAATTTATAATTTCCTAAGGTCCTCCTTTAAATATTATTATTCAGTTAATATCACATATTATAATGTTATAATAATTGTTTAATAATGTAAGTGCATATCAAACGCTTTTGCCGATGTTTGGTACATGAGTCAAAAATGAACTTGTTTGAAAAATGATTGTCCACGTAGTTATAAGTAAATAATTTTCAGAATATTATTAATTATTAAATTATAATATATATGCAGTACATATTCATTTTATACTATTCCATATCATTTGGAGATAAAAACGAAAAACATCGTTCATGGAGACGGTAGGCCGAACGTACACATGAACGCTACTTTCATTTTTTATTTGTCATATTAACGGAATTAAAAATAAATGATATATATATATATATATATATTATAATTTCAGTATAATATATATGTTATATAGGTCATATATGATCATTAATTTCATTCTTTATATGTTCCATGTATTGCATGTACGAGTCACATCACTTGAGGGGGTGGTAGTCCACACTTCCTCATATGAAATTATCGCATTTACACAACTTGAAAGAATAATGTTATGGTTTAAATATAAAATAAATAAGAATATAGTAAACATAAATACCATATATATAATATATAAAATACAGTGACATCATAATGGACACCTTTAAAGGTGTTAAAAGAATATTGAACAATCATCGTTTCGTGAGGCAGAAAATCGCCAACCACAGAAATAGTATGTTCTTTAACCATTAGATGAAGGTGAGTGTAAGTGTAGCTATAATACTTCTTATAACAACATCCTAGTATATTGAATATACTGGATGTTTTACAAATAAAATGAATAAAAAGATTTTAGGGGGTTGGAGAAGAAAAATAATACAAAAGGACACAAGTGAGGACATTACCTTAAAATCGGGTAACTCCATTTGGTTTGAGCTCAAAGGATTCCTTGGGAAGACTTCTTCCCAAAGTGAGGCTTTAGGGAGTTAGAGAGGGATGTGGAGAGACAAAATGGTCAGGGGTTGGCCGAGACAAAGGCTTGGGAAGTGTGGGTAAGGAGGTAGAGGTGGGGGCCTTTTATAAGAGGAGAGGAGGGGCACTTTTGGAATGTAAGGAAATGTTACATTATTTTAGAATGAGTTTTGGATTTTAATGGTCCCAAATTGATGTGTTTCAAGTCTAAGGTTATAAGGGTTCTAAATCCACCCATACAATAGGTTTTGGACATGTGTAGGTCTTATATTTTACAGTATCGTTTCATTTTATTTACATCGTTAAATAATGAGGTCATCACTGCATCATAATGATGTCATAAATAATTTAATTTATTTAATGTCTAAAAATTATAAAAATATACTATGATGTAGGAAATATTTTTATCTTTTCATTTATTATTCATAGTCAAAAATATTACTTGTATAACCCCATGTAAAAATTGTTTTAGTAAAACATCTCATGTTTGTTGCATTTTTACTTTAACATTAAATAAAAAGATATTTATGTCATTTTCCAACCAAAGTGGCTCCATGGGGTCCCCAAGTTGACCATGGATTTTCTTGGTCGGCCATGACACATCCAATGAGGGTAGGAAATGTGTCTAGGTCATTTCATTTTATTAAAACATTATTTTTACCTTAAACTATACTAATTACCTCTAATTGCGATTAAAAACTTAATAAGTTACTATTCACCAAAAAAATTATTTTAATCCCATTGAACCACATTTTACTTCTTAATGAAAACCATGTATGTCGGATTTTTGAAATTCCAAACACAAAGATGGAAAAATTTCATTTAAACGGAAAATCAGTTTTTATAAGTACCACTTAGTAGATTCACTATTCATCAAAAATTGAAGTTTTCAGAAAATTACCAAAAGTTCACCCTAAGCTATATTTGATATTCCAAATTAAAAAAATGATGTATATTTTAAAAAATTCAAAACATATAAGTTTCATTAATTAATTTAATAATTAATTCCCGTTGTCAAAACAAATAGCGTGTTTTTATGAAACAAAATGTATCAAAAGATTGACACTAGATTAAGTCCGATTTCAAAGTGAAATTAATTCCAACGACCACTATTGGATTAAATGGTAAAAATATATTCTAATTTCACTTTAAAAGAAATTCAAAAGATAATCTAATCATATAAATAAATTATATTAAAAGAGGATTTGAATTAAAATACAACATTTTTCACTATTCATTAAACATTGAACTTTTTCAGAAAAATACCAAAAATTTACACAAAGTAAATTTTGATGTCCTGATTCTAAAGAAGAATTTTATTTTTTAAAATATAACACATAAAATTGTTAAAAAGTGTATTTAAAAGAGGGTCGCCATCAAAAGGCGGTTAATCGACCTTTTAAAGAATATTTGAATGTTTACGCTTAAAATTGGATTAATTTGCATTTTTAATCCTCTAACATTTATTGTAAAAAGTAAAAATATTTGACAAACATATATAATCATTTTGTAGTTAGTTCGGTTCATTCCCTCCATTACAACGGCTAGGTGTTAACTACTATTTAAAATAATAATATTTTTTTATTAGAGTGCAACGTAAGATTCCCAATAAACTCGTTGTTGCGTGTTGGGTACGCCATCGAGAATAACATCCCCTTTAAAGTAATATTAATATTTTATTCACAAATATGGATAAATATAAAAATGTCATATTCTTTATTTATCTGGGGTGTTACATCCTTCCCCCCTTTTAGGAATTGCTTCCTCACAATTTTAAAATTGAGCTTGGAAACATCCTTGAAAGTCCCACATCGGAACAAGAGTTGGTAAAACAATAATTTTAAAATAAAGAATGATAAGTACAGAGGTCACCCGAGTTAAACCATACTAGGATTCCATGTATGAAAACATGGACATGGAGGAGAAAACATAGGGTCATGTTCTGATGGAGAGTGATAGAAAACATGTTTAGGAGAAAGTTAACCACAAGAAAATCACAAACTTGTGATGCGTTAAACGGTATTCGATTCACCAGTAGGAAAAGTTAATAGACAAAAATTTTGTTTTAAGTTACTTTTTATTGAGGAATTTATTCCTAAGGAAACATAATCACTTATCATGTTGACTTTCACCTTTTATTAGATTCCTTACACAAACTCATATTTTCTCCAAAAGACGAGTATTTAGGAAGACTTGATCACATTAAGAGTACTATAATAAAATTCTAGAGAATCACCTAATCCACAAAAGAGAACTATATAATTCCCATATCTTTAGACTTTAACCAAAACCAAAACCAAAAAGGTTAGTACAAAAATCTGATAATACCCAAAAAAGGATAATCCTTTAAAAAAACAAATCTATTCTTAATCTACAAAATTTATCAAACAAAACCCAAAGTTCAACGAGGACCATCTGATATACAATTTGTCCATAAAATTCTAAAAATTAAATTAAAATAAGATTGAAACCCAAATATTTGAAGGATTTAGTCCCATGGTCTTCCAAGTTAAATCGTAACATTTATCTCCAAACAACATCAGTTGCTCTTAAAGTCTCGTATTGAAAAGTAATTAACCTAATCACATATCCTCCATGATAGGTTAATAAATTTCTATAGATAACCCAAAATCAACTTACTCTTAATTCATAAAATCATCTAACTAAAAAGAATCAGTCAAACTAACCAGGGACTTCATGCAGTCCAGTGGTAGGCGATAAATACCAGTCGCACTTTGGATGTGGGTTCGATTCCCGTAGTTTAGTCCGACGTGACGGGTTGTCACACGGTCTACTTGTTGTCCTTTTTCCAAAACTGTATAATTCTCAAAAAAATTCCCCAAAATGAGATAAAATCTTCAAAAATAATCATAACATATTTTAACCTCAAGTTTATCTCATGCCTTTCATTTTCCATCATAACATATAATAACCCATAATTACCTCAAAAGTAAGGATCATATAAACCCTAATGGTTAGCTTTATAATTATTACCTGAAATTCCACATCGATTGGTCATCTCGTACATGATTCATTATAGAACATACCAAGGTTCAAGTGGTTGATCATGACTCCTTGATAGTTGGTTTAGAACAACCACGAGTTTCTTCATTGAATACCCCATTTCATCCAGTCTCTTAATCAGAGAACCACCACAGCTTCCTTCAAACCAATTGTCACTTTGGTTCCTGCTAGATCCATCCATTCACTAAAAACAGAAATGTCAGTGTGAGTATATCAACAAAAACATCATATACTAATGAGGGAGATAACCACTAAGATATACTTACTCATTCACTTTATCTAAAAGTAGGACTCTTTTTGAAATCCTATCCATTATGGTACTGTCACTTATGCTTAGAGAATACCCTAACCTCTAAAGTTATCTAAACCGACCTTTGATACCAACTATAAGGCCCCATCCTTAAACCTTACTTAATCTTGAGTTATTACAAGATTATACATTGAGGATCTTTTCAGGTTTAGTGTTTTAGAGAATTAGATCATGAAACTTGCATTACATTCCACATTTAAGAAAAGTGGTTACATAAAAGATAGTATTCATTTTTCCCATCAACGGAAACATATTTAAAATAAAACATGGATTCTTTCTTGACACATCCTTGACACTATCATCACATCAAGTAGCTTTCCCTTGACCTCTGAAAAACATTTCAAAAACTTGGGATGAGCATAAAAAGCTCAGAAAGGGTTAAAGAAATATGGAAAAGAAACACGATTTCATATATACATAAGAATAAAATCATACTTTACCCATAAAACATAGGCACTTTAACATACCTCATCAAATCATGAATAAATAATAGAAATCAGAAGACATAAAAGGTAACTTGAGGCATTCATAACATTCTTACGTAGGGAGTAACCCTCTGGGTTACGTTTGAAATACCCACAACAGTATATTCCCTAAATCTCTTCGGAGAAACCTTAACGTTTCACTCCTTCGCGTTACCCAATGCATTGGAGAGCTATATCGGTCTCACTCGCCCTTAGTTTATCACGGAACCACCCGTTTTCATAACAATGCCCAAGAACCATAACATAAACGTATCACATAAATCATGCATAAAGGAAACATAACATTTCCACATTCCAATCACAATATAACATTTTAGTATATTGAAATAATGAATCCATTCAAAAAGAAACCATTTTCAAAACCATTTAAAACATTTAATAAAGATATTTTTGAATCAAAGTGTCCCATACCACCTTGAAGCTTTTAAAATTTTAAACCATTAATATTAATATAAATAAATACTTAAAACCATTTTGAAAACATGGATATTAATAAGAACAAATAATTAAAATATTTAAATCGATATTTTGGTTAAAGGGGTTTT
The DNA here is from genome assembly GCA_963277665.1 of Viscum album. Classification (NCBI taxonomy): domain Eukaryota; kingdom Viridiplantae; phylum Streptophyta; class Magnoliopsida; order Santalales; family Viscaceae; genus Viscum; species Viscum album. The sequence continues at coordinate 671,636,106 of OY728127.1, forward strand.
ACCAAAATTAGAGACACTTGAATACAATAATTGAGGAATAACATTTAGTCAGAAATTTATAATATCATGAGAATAAATGGATTCATGATATAATATTTCAAAGGAATGTATTTACACCATATAATAGTGAATTGGTGCATAACAACAATGAAGTCTCAATAGAAATGTCAAATGTGACGAAATCCCTTATAAAGAAGGTATCCTTAAATTAAGGATAAATCAATCTCAAAATTATGTGTGACAAATATAAATACACCCAATATAAGTGGATATTAAGTGTAAAACAATAAAATTTCATTCACACATATACAAAGGATGACATATTCAATAACTACATGTTGAACCCAAAGAAATCGAAATTGGGTTAAAAAGTTCCCTTGGTAAAATTCGACAGCCTAACGGCATCACTTCAAAATTCAGAAAATGAGTTGATGAGAGATAAAAAGGGAATCTAATCACTTGGACATAAAATTTAAATCAATAAGGATATAAAATAAGATATCCCAACATAATAGTATGTGAATTAAAAGACATAACAAAAGAATTCTTTTAAAAAGTGGAGGGTGAAAGGTCCCCTTACCGAGTTCGGTAACTTTCGAAACGTACACCCCATGGAAGAAGGGTCATACAATGAAGATTCGAATACCCATAAATGAAATTATACTACAAAAAGTGTATAATAATTGTCAGTAAATACACCACTCAAAGGAAATTGTGGCAAATTTAGCATAAATCTCACGAGAATAAAAGTGAGATGAAAAATCCCTTACGAAAACTCGGTAGCCTAACGACGCCACTTAAAACATCCAGAATGGATTGATGATAGAGAATAGGGTATCTCATCATATGAACATAAAAATTACAGTAATAATAATATAAAATAATATCCCAATAACAAGAAATATGAGTTTAAAAAGGAATGACATAAAAGAGTGTACTTTAAAAGAAAGAGAGGAGTCGGATCCCTTACCTCAAGTCCAACTTGTCTTGTTCGTTTCTTTATATTCCTGAATAATAAAATTTGGTCAATTTATAATTTCCTAAGGAACTACTTTAAATATTATTATTCAGTTCATATCACATATTATAATGTTATAATAATTGTTTAATAATGTTAGTTTATATCAGACGTTTTTGTCGATGTTTGGTACATGAGTCAAAAATGAACTTGTTTGAAAAATGATTGTCCATGTAGTTATAAGTAAATAATTTCCAGAATAGTATTAATGATTAAAATATCATATATATCCAGTACATATTCATTTTATACTATTCCATATCATTTGGAGATAAAAACAAAAATCACCGTTCATGGAGACGGTAGGCCGTACGTACGCATGAACGCTACTTTCGTTTTTTATTTGTCATATTAACGAAATTAAAAATAAATGATATATATATATATATATATATTAATTCTAGTATAATATATATGTTATATAGGTCACATATGATCATTAATTTCATTCTTTATATGTTCCATGTATTGCATGTACGAGTCACATCACTTGAAGGGGCGGTAGTCCACACTTCCTCATATGAAATTATCGCATTTACACAACATGAAAAGAATAAAGTTATGGTTTAAATATAAAATAAAGAAGCATATAGTAAACATAAATACCATAAATATCATATATAAAATACAGTGACATCATAATGTCCACCTTTAAAGGTGTTAACAGAATATTGAACAATCATCGTTTCGTGAGGCAGAAAATCGCCAACCACAGAAACAGTATGTTTTTTAACCATTAGATGAAGGTGTGTGTAAGTTTAGCTCGAATACTTCTTATAAAAACATCCTAGTATATTTAAGATACCGGATTTGTTACAAAATAAATGAATAAAAAGAGTTTAGGGGGTTGGAGAAGCAAAATAAAACAAAAGGACACAAGTGAGGACATTACCTTAAAATCAGGTAACTCCCTTTGGATTGAGCTCAAAGGCTTCCTTGGGAAGACTTATACCCAAAGTGAGGCTTCAAGGAGTTATATAGGGATGTGGAGAGACAAAATGGTCAGGGTTTGGCCGAGAAAAAGGCTTTGTAAGTGTGGGTAAGGAGGTAGAGGTGGGGGCCTTTTATAAGAGGAGAGGAGGGGCACTCTTGGAAAGTAAGGAAATGTTACATTATTTTAGAATGAGTTTCGGATTTTAATGGTCCCAAATTGATGTTTTTGAAGTATAAGGTGATAAGGGTTCGAAATAAATCCATCCAATAGGATTTGGACATGTTTAGGTCTTAGAGTTTACATTCTCTTTCCATTTTATTTAAATCGTTAAATAATGAGGTCATCGCTGCATCATCATGATGTCATAAATAATTTAATTTATTTAAAGTCTAAAAATTATAAAAAAAAATACTATGATGTAGGAAATCTTTTTATATTTCCATTTATTATTTATAGTAAAAAATATTACTTGTATAACCCCATGTAAAAATTGTTTTAGTAAAACATCTCATGTTTGTGTCATTTTTACTTTAACATTAAATAAAAAGATATTTATGTCATTTTCCAACCAAAGTGGCTCCATGAGGTCCCCAAGTTGACCCATGGATTGTCTTGGTCGGTCATGACACATACAATGAGGGTAGGACATGTGTCTAGGTCATTTCATTTTATTAAAACATTATTTTTACCTTAAAATACACTAATTACCTCTAATCGCGATTAAAAACTTAATAAGTTACTATTCACCAAAAAATTATTTTAATCCCATTGAACCACATTTTACTTCTTAATGACAACCATGTATGTCAGATTTTTGAAATTCAAAACACAAAGATGAAAAAATTTCCTTTAAACGGAATATCAGTTTTTATAAGTACCACTTAGTGGATTCACTATTCATCAAAAATTGAAGTTTTCAGAAAATTACCAAAAGTTCATCCTAAGCTATATTTGATATTCAAAATTCAAAAATGATGTCTATTTTACAAAATTAAAAACATATAAGTTGCATTAATTAATTTAATAATTAATTCCCGCTGTCAAAACAAATAGCGTTTTTTATGAAACAAAATGTATCAAAAGATTGACACTAGTTTAAGTCCGCTTTCAAAGTGAAATTAATTCCAATGACCACTATTGGATTAAATGATAAAAATATATTATAATTTCACTTTAAAACCAATTCAAAAGATAATCTAATCATATAAATAAATTAGATTAAAAGAGGTTTTGAATTAAAATACAACATTTTTCACTATTCATTAAAAATTGAACTTTTTCAGAAAAATACCAAAAATTTACACAAGGTAAATTTTGATGTCCCGATTCTAAAGAAGAATTTTATATTGTAAAATGTAACACATAAAATTGTCAAAAAGTGGATTTAAAAGAGGGTCTCCATCAAAAGGCGGTTAATCGACCTTTTAAAGAATATTAGAATGTTTACGCTTAAAATTGGATTCATTTGCATTTTTAATCCTCTAACATTTTTTGTAAAAAGAAAAAAATTTTGACATACATATATAATCATTTTGTAGTTATTTCTATTTATTCCATCCATTACAATGGCTAGGCATTAACTACTATTTAAAATAATATTATTTTATTATTAGAGTGCAACGTAAGATTCCCAAGAAACTCATTGTTGCGTGTTGGGTATGCCATCGAGCATAGCATCCCCTTTAAAGTAATATTAATATTTTATTCACAAATATGGATAAATATAAAAATTTCATATTCTTTATTTACCTGGGGTGTTACAATAATATTACATATGTCTCAAAGAAGGAAAATTGAGACAAAAATACCTTTCCAATTGGGTAACCTTTCAACCATAAACCACATGAAGGAGATATACTAAAATTGATTTATAAAATCCAATATTTTTAGGATAATAATAAAAATATACATTATTTTTTAGTATATTAACCACATAAAATAAATATATGGTGATGATGACATGTGTCTCATGAAAGTAAAAAGTAAGACTAAAATCCCTTACAGCTTGAGTTACTTTTGAATTGTATTACCTATGAACTAAAATTATGAATGGAAACATTAATTACCATTAAAATAGGTATATTAATTATATATCATTTCATAGGGAAGTATATATGCCATAAAAAATTAATGAGTGGTGAATATAGTGTAAGTATCTAAGAAATAAATGTAAGATTAGAAATCCCCTTACCTTAAGACTTGACTTCCATCATACCCATTCAAACATATTTTATAATAAATTTAAATTTATCATAAATCTATTGAAGAAAAATATTCAAATATATCCTACAATATAATATTTTCTTATGACCTTTTTATTACCCTTTTATTAACCATCCTATGATAAAAGATACATTTTAAGTAAGATGTTCTTTTTTTCATATATGTTTTGATTTGTTATACAATGGTCCTCTTAGTTAGGTAATGATTTTATCCTGAATATAATGTAAAAAAGTATTTAAATATCACATATATCTATTATGTATGTAATAATATAAAATTCCATAAAATTTAGTTAAAATAAATGAAATACAATGTTAATTGCGATGGTAGGCCGTACGTGTGCATGAATATTGTTTCAATTTTCTTAGAATATTGAAAGAAAGAAATGTAAATGATACATATATATATGTATTATCATTATATTATAATTTTTTTGACATATACATAACATATATTTATTAAACACATCCTCAATACATTCCATGTAAAGAATGAATGAATCACATTGCTTCACGAGGTGGTAGTCCAATGTACACATGAACCACGTTATCATATTACCATAAACGGATAATATGAATGTATGTATTATATAAAAACTCCAAAATCATAATAAGATCATAAATACAAAATATATCATATATATTCTTAAAATTCATAATTACAACCATCCTTGAGCGGTGGTAATGTAAAAATGAAGGACATGTGTTCCTGAGGTGGTAGCCACCTGTACGAACGATTGATGATTCCATAGCTTATTTGATGGATATGTGTGAGGTTATAGATCATACCCTTAATATAAAAACACAAAATTATATATAATATAAATATTTTATTATATAATTATTATATAAAAATAATTTAATGGGGATGAGGAAGGTATAAAACAAAAATTCTTATTGATGAATGTTACCTCTTTTTGAAGTATCATTCTTAGGATTGCACTAAATTATTAATTGGATGTCTTTATGCATAAAATAAGCCATATATGATGAAATTATGGGTATTTTTATGTAATTTATGTACCTATTTGTAAATCCAAATTGCATGAAATGTGTGAAGAAGTAGGGAGAGCGAGTTCCCATTTATAGTTGAGGAGGAGTGACATTCTTATAAAAAATGAAAACTATTCACTATTGGGAGGAAAATCCTACCTCAAGATGCTAAACAATTGATACATAAACGAGTCTAGGTATTATATGGGTTTTCCAAAACTCCACCAATAAGTGAAACTCATTTTTTAAATATTTCATTCTATAACTTATATGTTTTCAATTTTTTACCATTTTTGTGTTTCACTATGGTAACTAGACCTATAAGCATTGTAATTTAACGCTTAAGACTAAATTAGAGTGAGATTTATTAGATAATTTAGACCCACTGAATATCAATATGTTATCTAATTTATAATATTTAAATCATTTGTTTTTTTAAAAAATAAATTGCAATACCTGTTCAAGTAACGTGAAAAAACCACGCTTTAAACGTAACCACACTAACTATGTTTTTACTATTTAACGGTCAATGTATTAATTATAATAGAAATATTTCTCCAGGAATGAAAATATTTTATATTTATTAATATTTATAAATATTTTGGAATATTATAGTTGTCTTTTTTAATTTCAAATGATTTAATAAAATATCATTTTTTTATAAAATAACATTAATGGAAATTTTAAAATTATTCATTTAATTTCAATTATAAAATATCGAGACAACGATGGAATTAAAATTATTTTATTAAAAAATTTATATCATGATATATAACTCTATAAGAATACTATAACATATTGATTCAATCAATTACTTCACTTTTAATATGTTAAGTATCATTTATTTTATTTTATGGCTAACAAAATATTTAATATGTATGCATTTCTTATGAATTTAAGGTAATTATTTCATATAAAAAAATTATAATAAAATATCATGGTATAAAAAAAAATTTATATTTCAAAGGGATATATATATAATCTGTTGTTTTTGTCCCTATCTCAGGGCATTATAGGTAATAAAAGTAGGAAAATTATGTTTTTTGTCTTTTTCTTTACTTAACATTTTATATGACTCGTATTCAAAATAATGTGGAAATATATTTACATATTTCAAAGACTCCAATTAAAAAAATATAAATTAATTCATCCAATAAAACTAATATAATATTTTCGTCAATTTTAATCTTATCATTCTAGTTTAACCCCGGGTAAACAAATTTTCACTTTAACCACAATACTAATTTTTACAGCATTTACTATTCATTATGGAAAAAAATAATTTGACCATATTAGAAATTAAAAATTATGATGATTAAAAATATAGAATCCATATATTTAAATTTAATTTACATAAGTTAATGAAACGAATTTAAAATTATTTTTTTAAACATAACGAGAAACTGAGTTTTTTAAAGAGAAAAGGATTATATGTTTGAAATGTTTTAATATCAAAATTCAATATGAAATTAATTTAAATAACCATAATTGTATTAATGGATAAAAAATATTACTATGTTTACTTTTCAATAATTTAAAAATAAAATTTATCTTTATAAAAAAATTAAATGAAAAGAGAGTTTTCAATTAAAATTAACTTTATTGACTATTCACAAAAAAATGATACTTTTTAGGAAAATAAAATAAATTAAACCTAAGGTAATTTTGTTATTATAATATAAAAATGGTATTTATTTCTTCAAATAATTTTTATAAAAATAAAAAAAATTATTTTAAAATAAGCGCACCATAAAAGGTGAGAAAATATTGTTTGAAAAATTACAATTTTAAGAGTAACATTTGTTTTATATGTATCTATTATTTAGAAAACAAATAAGAAAAATGATAAATATTTTATTGTATATATAATATATATGTTTTATTAAAATCATTCACTAAAAGTGCATTGTTTATTTTATTTAGGTAAATCACATTTTTGTGCATACGATTAGTTTTTCACCAAAAGATTTCTTCAATATTAAAAGGGTTTTTATTTTGATTTATAATCAATTGGTTCCCAAATATATATATATATATATATATATATAAATGGGTGATAATATTTTTAATTTCATAGTTAGTCATATATATACCCTCCACTAAAACAACTAGGTGAAAACAATAATATTATATAATAATACTGTAATTGTTTCTAAGGTTTTGTTTAAACTCAACCTTACGTGTAGCACAAGATAAATTCGGTATTCTATAAAGAAAAAGGAAAAAATTGTGTTTTGGGTAACCTGATATAAAATTATTTTTTCAGTAAATATCAAAATATTAATTTCATTTGTCAAAAAATATTTTATAAAATCCTAGGGTATTATAGAGATGATGTTTCGAAGAATATCTCCATAGAAGAATAAAGGGAAAAAAATCACTAGGTTTATTTTTAACTTTGAAATTATTAATGGTATCATGATAATATCATATCATTTCTAACTTATACCATAACTCTCTTAGGTTCCCAATGTGTTCCATGTATCTCTCTTGAGTAAGTATATACTTGATCCATTACATGCACTGAACTCAATGGTCATGCCGCTAGAGTAAGATCATTCATATGAGGAACAACTGGTAGAGATTCTATATCAGATAATTTTATATGAAGAAAGAACACTCACCAATATTTTTTTTTCCGAAACCCCCATTTTGAGGATGTTTCATGGGATCCTGAAGATGTAATGAGGTCAAAGTAACCTTAGTTGTTGGTACTAATGTGATTTAATTCGAGGGAGAAATTCATTTTATGGGGGGGGGGAATGTAAAACCATGTGGTTTTGTGAAATATATTTTTTGAAATAAAAATAATATTTAAAATATTTTTGATTACATGATATACTGATTTTAAATTTCATTACATGCAATACCTTGTTTATCTTTCATTGGACACAACACATATTTTTTAGGAAACATGACGTACAATTAAAATATTATTATTTAGTATGATTTTTATCACATATCCATTGGAATTGTGGGTATGGAAAATATTAAAAATATTAAGAGAATATATTGTTTACACATGTATATAAAATGATTTTTTGTCCATTTAACAAGAAATTAATATAAAAACTATTTGAAAACAATCGAAATATTTTTAAGAAAAAACTATTTTTATGGAAACAAACATTTTTTAACACAATTAATCAAGAAAATAAATTTTAGTGAATTATTTTAATGAAATTTTTATATTATATATTAAATCAAATGATTTAAATTCATCTTATTTGTTTTCTAGACAAGAGATACAAATAAATAAAATTTTATTATAAAAAACTATAATTTTCTAAAAAACATTTTTCATTTTTTCACAATTATTTTAAAAATAATTTCTTTTAATTTCAGAAAATTTATTTTAAAAAATAAACTTAATTTTTTAAATTCGCATGTCAAAATTATATTCGAGTGAATTTTTATAATTCTCTAATGAGAGATTTTTTTTTGATGAATAGTGAAAATACTAGTTTTTATTTAGAACGATCACTACATTAAAAGAATTTAAAAAAAATGAAACTAGTTTTATATGGTTTAAAAATTAATATTTGTTGAATTATTTATATATCAATACTATTTATTTTATTGTAATTATTTTTATATTTAATTTTGATGTAAAATACTTTTAAACTTTTGAAAATTTTCTCTTTGGAAATCTGCTTTTTCATAGCCTCTACGAGATTAATTTTAAATTAATATTTCCCACTTATGCAAATGGATTTATAATAAATGGATTTAATATTTTCAATAAGAATAATTTATATTATATAATATGGCCAACTAAGTTTTTGAGCATTATGAATAGTGAAATCGGTAAAAATTAATTACCTTTGTTAAAGAGAAAATGGATTTTCTGTGGGTTAAAGTAAAAAATAGAAGTGGTAAAATGATATATAAACTTTTACAACACCCATTATCTAGATATATTATGTCCTTATCACCGATAAGGTTCTATAATGAACCATTTAATGCTTTTTACATGTAAAAACTGTTGGTTCATCTTTTTCTTTTCAAAATTTACATGTGTGCCACTAACCTCGCTTATAAAATGCCATCAACTATCCCCTATTATTCACACCACAAAATCTATGTGTATCAGTCAATAAATACCCCAATATATTAATTAATTCCATAAAATTGACCTAGGTACCTTAGTATCATCATAAATCCATACTATGATGCCTTCTAGTGTCAACATAAGAGGTTGTCCGAAGAAGAGGTATCATGCTTAAGAGAGTGTCTTTATTTTATTTCTTATTCCGCCTCCATAAAATTTTATTCAATTTTAATGATTTAAAAATAGTATTTACATATAATGAGATGTTATTATGTAAATTTAATATCCTATATCCTTCTCCACTTCCAAAAAATGGTATAGAAATTCATTATTCATGTGTGTGGTGGGATACCTCCTCACAAATTGATGTTATTAATTTCCCATAAATAACTATAAAAGATGGATATAATGATGTATTTAAGTATATATATATTTTATATTTATGATATTATTATAACTATTTAATTATAATACCATATATACCTTCTTATTTTCTAACCCATTGGAAAATAATTATGTAACTCGTGTGTTTGGAGAACTACCGCCTCACAAACTAATGTGATGTTTTTTCCATTTTACATTTTAATTGTATGATAAAAAAATATATTAAATGAGTATATATTATATTTTTAACATAATTTTAATTATTTAATAAACATATAACATTTACCTTCTTACTTTCTATTTTGTGGGGGATACAATGACTTTGTTTGTACGATGGACTACTCCCTCGCAAAGAGATGTGATTCATTTTACACTAACACATTGAATGGATGGAAATAAGGATAAATTTAATTAATATATGTCTTATATATGAAATAAATAATATTATTTAATGGTCATATATTATTGAACTTTTTTTCATTGGTTAAGAAAATTGAATCTTCATTCAAGAGTACGTACAACCTACCATCTATATGAATAGTGTATTTCATTTTCTATCTATATATTTTATGGATTAATAAAAATAAAAAGATAATGAATATATATGATATATATATATATATTTTAAAACAATAGATATTATGTAACCATTATTAAATTAAGATTGTTGGAATTTTTTAAATCAAAACATACACAAAAAACAAAGCAGTCATTACCCGAAACATGATTTTAATAATGAACTGTTAAAAAAGGGTAATAAAATGTCATGAGTAATTAATATATGGTATGGTATATATAATTATGGATATGTAAATGATTTATAATAAAATTATATTTAATAAATATGATATTCTAATGTGTACAAAGGAAGTGGAGACTTACAGTAAGGAATTTTTGTCACACCTTTTAATTTTGGGAGACACATGCCATATTCACCACCTATTTATTTTATGTGGTATATATAATACCCATGAATGTATTTTATTAATATTTTTATGAATATTATTTCAATTTACATATAAATTTTATGATCTATCCTTCATTCTGATTACAATAAAATATTACCAAATTTGTAATTGTTTGATGATACAATCTCATAGTTTATTTTGATTGTTCATATTATTGTTTTTGATAATGAAATGATATGGTATATATCTCAAAAAACTAATGAATTTTAGTTTCCACTATTTATTTTTGGAGAATACATTTTTAATTTTATTTTCCTCTTTTTATGTACTTTTTAGTTCAAAATAATATATTTATGAAAAATCAACTTTATTTCTCTCTTTAGTCGAAACCCCTTTTACAACCACACCTATGTTTTCTAAAAATGTTTTCAAAAATGAATTAACATTACACAATGGATTTATTAATTAATTTTAACTATATTTTATTTTTTTAAATCATTTTATAAGGAATATTAATATCATTTTCAAAATATGGTCTGTTTGGATTTTTTGAGAGGAATATTTGATTTATTATGAAAATAAATTTCCACCATAATGACCACTCAATTATTTAATCAATAATTTATATTTTTTATGGTTATTTTAAATTAAAATTATTTTAAAAAAATTTATGTTTTAAAATATATTTTTCAAACTGTAATGGCTATTTTCCTCAAAGAACGATCTGATTGATTTTACAGAATCATTTTCCTTCTCAGAGGACAACGTTTGATGTTATATAAGACATATTGCGGATATAATAAAATGATACTATATTTATTCTTCCTCTTTAGGTATTATTATTATGATGATAATTTTTTTTATGAAGACTCTTTCTTTCCATGGATTATACTATAATGAGATATTTGTGGAAGTAGATTCCTTTTGATGGGTTATAATATGATGAATGTTTTATGATCTTGTTGAACATAGAATTAGAGATTATATGATGGCTGTGACCAATATCTATATCAAATGCACTGGGTAAATATGGATAACTGATGAGTAAATATAATAAGCCTTAAAATTATTACATGTTCAAAATGTTATGCGTGAACTTGATGAAAACATCACAATGTTGTGCATGAACCTAACTTTATATTCTCAGTTTTATTAATGGATGTGGATTTCATGCCTATAAGGTTATGCGTGGGCCTTGATTCATGTTCATAAGTTAATTAATGTTCCTAATTTCATGTCCTTAACTTAATTAGTGAACCTATTTCAGTTTATACATGGTCATAATTTTATATGTTTATGTGTATGACACAAATATATGGCTTATTTAAGTGTTATATTCCCATTTCATATGTAATTTGATTATATTATGATTCATTTATAATAAAATACTAATCATTATTCCATGACACCATATCATGATCTTTGATATAAGGGGTATGGTTTTCATAAGTTATGATAATGTTCTCATACCCTAATGCTCACGTTATGTTTATGTATTTACCATGTAAAACCATACTGAGAATATAATCTCACCCATTATTATGTATCCTTTCCTACGTAATAAAGAATGTTTTAATGTAGGGTAGGTTTTGAATAGTGTAAAAGGGGAAGATATTTTTGGGAGATATTGAATATATTTCACTAAATAATATGATTGTGTACCTAGTATCCAAAGTCAGTAAACAATTATGGTCCTTAGGCTTGTATTTTTTTAAATTTAATGAATATTACTATATTAAGATGTGATTTATATGTATGAGAAGATTGTGTCTCAGCATTTTCAATCGTAGTGAATGACATAACATTCCATAAGAATATTGTATAATTAGTGTAGAGAATATCTTTATGGTTGTAGGAAAATTATTTTATATGAGGTATGGACCCTTTTTAACATTCAATTATAACCTTGTTGAAACAATCCTTTTATCTTAGACCCAGAAGGAAATCCTTTAGTCTTATTGGTATGTTTTTGGAATGAGGAAAATAGGGGGATGAAATTTTGCTTGAGGCCAAATACATGACATGTATTTTGAACACACAACACGTATTAAACACATGACATGTATTTTTCTATCCATAAATGTTTCATGGCATGTAATGTTTTTTCCCTCGAGGCAAAAACCCAAGCAATACATATTTTTAATGATTACAAGCTAGGTAATCTCTCTAAGTTAGTTTTTTAAAGGATGTAGGGTCTCATATTTTTTATGTAATCTCACCCACTCTCTCCTCTCTCACACATGAGATCTCTATCAAACCTGAGGTTGTATTTAGTTTTTTTTCATCTGAAATTTTATTTTATAGATGATCGTCTCATTGGATAGCCACCAGTGAGTTATTCCTTCTGCAGCTTTCTCTATTTTCCTTGCTATGAGTGACTCTATTTTGGTGAAAGATCTTATTCTCTATTTTTCCAACTCATTCATTCTTTATTCCTTTTTCTTATGATCTAGGTTATATAAGAAGATAATACTGGTAGATTTTCTTTCTACCAATCTGAGGTATGTGTTCTATACAGTTTCCCCAATATCGTGTTTTTAGAGCTTGTTCTAGTTTTTCCACATTTGAATCTTTCCAGAAGATGCTTTTTAAATTAATTGAACCTTTAATTAATCAATATAATCATGTTTGATAATTTTTTTACAGATTTTTTAAAATTTTTATTCTTTCTTCCTCATCCCAATCCTCCCTTAGGGTTAGTTATACCTTTTACCATGTTTATCCCACCCTTGGGGTGTGATGAGTTAACCTTGTATAATTGAGAATTAAATTAGGTATTAAAGTGAATTATTAAATGTATTAATCACATTATAGGATATTCCCATTATATATGAAATGTATGAATTATTTAAATCCTTTGGATTGTATGATATTACAAATGGACTTATGAAATGGTTAATTAATTGGTTATGATTCCATGGAAATTTCTACTCCATGGATCTCATTTAGTTATCTTATTTAGTTTCCTTAGACATTTCAACTCCATGGAACCAATTAATTGATTTACTTGATATGTGTGGATGAATTATACATTTCAACTCCATGGGTCCAATGAACTAATAAAATTACATGGAAATTACTACTCCTTAGATCCTAGTTACTTGAATTATTAGGACGCCATGTAAATTTATACTCTACGGATTTTATCTATTTAGATTTCATGGGTTCCATGGAAGTTTATACTCCAAGGATATAGATTGATTTAATAAATTTCACATTTAGTATCCAAGGTTCTATTGTAACTATATTACATGATATTCAAACTTTCATTATACATTACTACTCCTTGGATCCAATTTAAATGATTGACTTAGATCACTTAGTTTCCGTGGACATTAATACTCTATGGACCCTAGCCCATATTGAACTAACCCATGATTACATGACATAGGATTATATTGATACATTCTATTCTATAATAATAAACACAATTACTTAGTTTCATTGATGAAATGAGACATTCTAGACTAGATAATATCACTTATACTATTTTATTTTAACACATGTTATATCTTTACACTACATAATTTTATATGAATAGAATGGACTTGTTATCAACACTGTTCATGGTGGAATACAAATTTTTATCTCACAACATTTTTATGAAATTGTTGGGCACCCAAAGATACATCATTGTTATATTTAGGGATAGGGTAAAGATCCCAATTTTAGATTCATGATTGATTTGTGTGTAGGAACAGGAAAGTATAGGGCCATGCTTTAGGCTCATGATGCAGTATGGGGAGTGTTTTCATTGGTAATTTTTTCATTTATATACATCTATTATATTCTATTTATATTTACATGTATTACCTATCTTTTTATAACATTTCATGATCATCATTGTATATGACAGTACTCGATGAGACTACTTGGTGAATAATTTGTTGGATTTTTAATCTACGACTATTAAATTATTTATATGATTATGCTATTGATTTATAAGATCATACCACTATGATACACTATAACCATGAGGGTATATGACCCCACTATTCCACCATGGACCCTCACTACAAGTTGGCATCCTATGGCATATGGAGGGGTGTGCTTGGGGACATGTTTTCAATCAGGTTCTGTTACTATTGAGTGAACTAGGCATGGGACATCACAAAGTGGTATGAGATAGGTTTTATTCTATTTTTCATGTTGTTTTGGAATTTTAGAAATGATATTTTGAATGTGTTAGAGTTTTTTAATAATATATTCTTGGAAGTATCAAACCCATGTACATGAAAAATCCAAATTACCTCAGATGGGAGATGTTGTTATATATTGTTTATGTTATAGTTTACTTGATTTCACTATTGGGTGTGGCAAAAATGTTTTATGTACCAGATCATTATTTATTTTTACCCTTCGCTTGGTATGTCAATGAAATATTATATCATGGATCGTTATAAGCACTTTAGGATTTATATTTCATGCATGATTCCATGACACATTTATATTACTGTTTGTATTGTTGCAACATATTTTGGTTCCTTTATTGCATTATCCAGGAAATTGTATAGAAATTTCATGCATGGAATTTAGAAATATCTAGTTTGATTTCTATGGATTGAAACCATATAGTTGTAAGGTGTGTGGTCCTGTATAAATTGGTAGGGGTTATTCATAAAGTTTAACCATTTAAGAGAATTTTTAAATAAATGAGAATGAATTTAAATGAAATTGAATTATGGAAGGAAAAGGCGGTAATAAAATGAGTATTTTAATTAAAATTTAATGGGGTTTTACTCTATAAATTTGAATCGAAGATCCCTAAAATATAGAATAGAATATGGTCTTATCCCAAACATATTAGTGGGAAGTAGGGAATGTATTTGGATTTTATTATAACTTATATAATGCCTAGACCTAGCTTTATGAAAATAGAGAGGGGTGTGAATTATGTTTTGCGTGGATTGTATATTTCCTGATTGTACATCTATTATAATTATGTTATCAAATAAGTTTATAGGTGTTATCTTGGTAATATATAGATATACTACAATTTTGTCCTCTAGTCATTCACCATGAGGGTAGAGATGACTATTCTCTATAGGTGGTGGGTCATGAGCCACTAGAGGAACCTCCCTTAGTGCCTCTTAAAACACTGACTATTATCCCTAATATGGTTTCTAAGGCCCAGTTTCTAGAGATAATTTGACATTTTATATGGACCATTCAAGGATCAACACCGCATTCATCACTGATAAAAGAGTTGACACATGTATTTTAGTAGAAGCATCCTGTCATGTTTTCGAAGGATGACGGAACATCAGTTATAGATCCGAGGAAAGAGGCCTTGATATAAATCATTGAGCATATTGAGAAAACTCTCAAGAGTAGAGTGAATGTTTCTATATTTATTCTTTGGGATTCCACAAAGAGATGGCGGTATGTGATCGCTCAGATGGGCAGTCATTGAGAAATGCCCTGGAGTTATTTCTAGAAATCCTCATATGATTCTTTTTATCCCAAGATGTTGACGATCAATGAAGATAGGGAGTTTATGAATATATTATAGGGAATATTTTTATATATGGACTATTCTTCCAATTTTATGGAGCATAAACATTTCATGACTATTCTATTTGGCGATGAGGTATCAAAAGATAGGTGACTTGAGAATGGTAATAGGTATAAAATCGATCAGAGGTAATTGTTTTTTGGATTGATACTATTGTAGAATGATAAACTAGGAGATGATTACTGAACATAACCAAATGGAGGTTGGTAGAACAGACCAGAGTAGAACAACCTATCAAACCATTGGCATAGTGTCTGGTGGATGGATGAGATATTTTGAGACATCTTATGAGGGAAGTACCAATCCGTGATTGAGTGCGGGTATCTCTATTTTCTACCATCTGTATGGGAGTCTGGGACACATGAGGAGACACTTTGATATACACTCATTCGAGTGATGTTATTTTGGAAGGATGGTCCATCTAGAGTTGGCTTGTAAGGCCATTCCTCTTGTAGATAGTGAGATAGGTTCTATAATGACTCCATATTCCAGAGATGGGTCAGTGGATTCTAATCATGTAGGTAGCTGGGGTGTAACCGGACGATTTGGATAATGTGGTAGTCATACTCATAGTTTCTAGAAACTAGGAATATAATGAAAATAGAGAGGACCTACTCAGGGTATTCATCCAATATCACAGGGAAATGGTTCATGAAATATGTATATAGTATATTCGATACCTGAGGAGTAGAGTATCAAGACTTCTACCATGAGAGGCATTATTCTAGTAGCCTCTACATTAGTATTTAATTTTAATTTTATTATAGGATCATATCGTTCATTTGTTTCTATACCTGTTGTGGAGATCCATCGACTCAATGTTCCATTTTACAGTGGTGTGATGACACCTGATAAATCATTGGGGATTCGAATAGAGATTGTACACCAATGATGGGAGTTCCCATTATGGAATTTGGGTGTCACTTCATAAGGGACCTATTTCCCCAATATGATTGGTATTGAACTAATTTTAGTGATGGAATGGTTGTTTCCCTAACATACTTATATTGACTCCCATAGTCAAAGGGTGAGTTTCACTTCACCAAAGGGTTGGGTTTTTAATCACAATGGTAAAAGAGATGTTTAGGAAAGATGAGGTGGACCCGAGTATTGTGGGATCGGTAGGATGGTAATCCAAATCACTAGCTTATATATGGATGACTTGGTAAATTTTTAGAAAGATTTCCCTCAAGTGGTTTAGAATTTAATGTATGTTTTCCTTGATGAGTTTTTAGGGATACCTCCTAAGAGAGAGGTATAGTTCTCAATTGATCTTGTTTCTAGAGATACACTGGTATCCATTCAATTTTATAATATGGATACTACTGAGTTTAAAGAGCTCAAGAGGATGTTATAGGACTTGGAGGGAAAGGAGTTTATATGAACCTGTACCTATTCATGGGGTTCTCTAGTCATTTTTTATGAGTAGGAAGATGGATCCCTTAATTTATGTGGAGATAACTGATAATTGTACTAGTTGACAGTTATGAACCAGTATCTCTTGCCACATATAGATGATCCATTCAACTAGATTCTTGGAGATCGGGTTTTCTTGAAGATTAATATGATATTGGGTAATCATCATTTTAATGCTAAACCTTTAGACATAACTCATTAAAATTTCCATAGTATGTACAACCTATATGATTATCTGTTTATTTTTTTAGCCTCACAAATGCACTTGAAGTTATCATGAAATTGATGAAATTGGGTTTCCATCCGTATCTAGATTCATTTTAGTTGGTATTCATGGATGGTATCTGGTTGTATTACCATACATGACATGAAAATTCAAAACATATTGATATCATATTGGATACATGGATAAAGCATCAGTTATTTTCTAGGTTCATAAATTTCCACTAATTTATGGTTACGATTCACTTCCAGGGTCATATATTCTTAGAGAAAGAAGTGTTATTTGGCCAAGATAAGGTGATAGATGTCGGTTCCTAGGTGTATCCCATGGACAACACTGATATTAAATGTTTCTTTGGGTAGCTGGTTATTACAGGTTCTTCAGACATGATTTATCATGTCTAGAAGTACCTCTTACAGACACTAAAATTAAGCATATATGGTTATATTTGTTCGAACCCTATGAGACAAACTTTGAAGAGATAAAAGGGAGATTAAATCTAGTGCTGATCATAATTATTCCAAAGATGGGAAGGACCTATACTTTTTATTTTTATGCATTGGGTATTGGCCTAAAAGAATTTAGAATGCATGAGTAGAGTGTCATGGAATATAGGTCTCATAATTTGATAACAAATGCTAATAAATTGAAATACGATAACGAGTTAGACAGTATTTTTCATGACTTGCATTGTTCAAGGAATTATTTACTGGGAGAGTGTTTGTGGTGTACATGGACCATAAAATCCCCATCTAAATGTTTACACAAAATGACATGAAAATAATAAATTGATGGGGGTGTAATACTTTCATTTATTTGACATCAATCTTTCCTATATACAGAATAAAGGAAATGTAGTAGCCAATTCATTTAGTAGGAGGACTCAAACACATGTAGTTTAGGAGTCCAGTGGTGAGTGTAAGCTTGTGATCATATTTTTTGAGATGAACATGGAGGTTCAAGAGCACCCTAGAGAGTCCATAATTTCATTGTTATTAGTGACCTCTTAACTTAAGTAGAGAGTCAATATTAGGAAGCTATTAGATTATGATGGCTTGATCCTACTCGAGGGAATTATAAGTGATGACCTCCCTCCTAGTTGGATCTTTGATAAGGATGTGATCTTGCACATATATAGATGTGTTTGGGTTTTTGAAAATACGTTTTAGAGGATTTTATGTGAGAGACACATGAATCCAAATAGGTTGTACATCCCATCTTACCATGATGTATAATGATGTCCACCGTCAATATTGGTGGATGGGGATGAAGAGATATGTGTATATATATATATATATATTGTTTTTTTACATAGTATTCCAAATATCAGAAGGGGATGGTAGTTCATTAAAGATGATCTAGACTTTAATAACCATTACCTATTATATAATACAAATGGGATGACGTCACCATGGATTTTATAATGGGACTTCCTTGATCACCATAGGTTAGTGATGATATGTTGGATATAATAGATAGTTTGACCACAGTGTCCTATTTTTTGGATATTCGAGAGAATATATTCATTGATGGTCACCTTAGGATTTAAATTCGTGAGATTAGACGCCCCAACATGGTTCCTTGTTTTATTATATTTGACAGAGATACTCATTTCATGTTGTAGTTTGGGAATGTTTTTTAGAGGGAACTGGGTTCACAGGTACTATTAAGTATAACCTTTCACCCACAGACCAAATATCAGACCATGAATATGATAAATGTTTTGTAGTAAATGCTCCATGACCGCATCATTTAATTAAAATGTTCTTAAAAGGAACAATTACCTCTCACTGAGTTCTCTTATAATAATAGATTATAGGTGACCATACAGATGGATCCCTATGAGGTCTTTTATTGTAGGATATTTCATTCACTCGTGTACTGGTTATAGGTAGGAGAGGTTTTCCTACAGGGTACTCATCTCATTTAGTAGACTACAGAGTAGGTTTAATTTACCAGTAATTGAATGTATATAACATATTCTAGATAGATATCATGCCTCAATATTCATTGTTGACCATCGTATTTGGAGGTGGGGAGTCCAATTTTCATGATATAATCAACTATAATAGGGCATAGGAAGATTAAAAAACAAGTGAAACTATCACCTCATTACATTGGGGCCTTTGAGATTCTTGAGAGAGTTAATATGGTAGTAAATCGGTTGCAGTTAACTCTTAGGTATCGGTCCATGAACAACATCATCCATATATATTTTATTCATATATATTATTCTGATCTGTCACATATTCCTAATCTAGATGAGGATATGTTGGAGGTATATGTATCCTCAGAGGAGAATCATATCTATGTTTTTTATCAATTCATAAAGTTTCTTCAAGGCATGTCAGTTCCCATGGTACAAGTGTAATGGAAGAACAAATGTTTATAGGATGATATTTGTGATTAGGAGGATGACATACATTCCCAGTGGCTAGATTTGTTATCAAACAACTCTTTACCACCCATGGAAGGGAAATTTGAGGAGAAATTACTTTAAGGGAGAATATTGTTAGAACCCAGTTTTTATGTGAGGTATATACCAATTTTATATTTTAGTTAAACACTTATTGAAACTATCTTTATATCTTGGAACTAGCAGTTAAACCTTTAGGTTGGTTGGTATGTTTTTGAATGTGGAAATAAGGGGGGATGAAGGTTTGATGTTGGGAAAATAAAAATAATTTATTTATTATACATGACATGTGTCCAATACATGATGTTTATTGGTGTCACAAGACCCTTTTCAAGACGTGTAATGGTTTTTCATTAGAGGGAGACAACCCAAAATTTGAAAGACATGTATATATAAAATTGTAGGTAATCTCCCAGGGTTAGTTTTTTTTAAAAAAGGCAGGGCCACATATTTTCAATAGAACCTCACCCATTCTCTCTTGTCTTAGACATGAAATCTCCCTCAATCATTTGGTATATTTGGTTCTATTTCATCATCTGACGTCTAATTTGATAGCTGATCAACATGATGGATATCCACTAGTGATTTATTTATTCCTTAGGTACCTTTAACCATTTTCCTATCTATTGATGATGTTACTTTGGCGTAGTCTCTTATTTAATATTTTTTCAAGGCGTTCATCAGTTATTACATTTTCATCTGATTTGGATCAAATCATAAATCGATTCATGAATAGTTTAATCTAACAAGATAACAAAGATTTTATATACCATATCGATCAATTCCTTTTTATTCCTTGTCCTTGTTGTGCCAAACACTGAAATTTCCAAGAGATGATATCAAAATTAATAACAACATTCGTTAATTGATAAAATCTTGTTTGAAACTTTTTATGATTCCCTTCATTATGATTGGAGATTTTTCACCTCAACCCAAACCACCCATATGGTGATTTCTAACTTTTACCATGTTTATCAACCCATGGGTTGTGATGATCATGCCATGTATATTTGATAATTAAATGAGGTGTTAAATTAAATTGTAAAATATTTTAATAACCTTGTACAAATCTTATAAATTGTATATGATACGTATGAATTATTCAAATCCCTTCTTCTGAATTCGAATATAATGGGACTTATCAAAAGGTGAATGAATTGGTTAGGATTACTTTGAAATTTATACCCCGTGGAAACCATTTAGTTAACATAATTGGATGACATGAAAATTTCTACTCATTAGATCCTATTACTTGATTTACTTAATATTTGAGTATTCCTTAGAAATTTATACTCTATGGGTACTAGGAAAAAATATGATTCTATATAAATTACTACTACTTGGATCAAATTTACATGACATATTTGGATTCCTTGTACATTTCTACTACTTGAATCCTATATATTTATATTTCTTGGATGCTTAGGACATTTCAATTCTAATTATATATCTTTCTTGGTTTCCGTGGAAATTTCTACACCAATGATACTATTTAACTAGTATACTTGATATGCTAGGATGCCTTGTACATTACTAATCATTGGATCATATTTAGTTTGTTTACTTAGGTCACTGGGTTTCCTTGGACATTACAACTCCATGGACGCTATCCCGGGTTTTCCTGGCATATAATTACATGTAAGAGGTTGATATTGATAGTTTATCTGATTTATAGATATCCATTATTATTAGGTTATTGGTTTTAGTGAGAATTCATAGAATAGATGGCATCACTTCTATTGTTTTATTTGTACACTTGTTATATCTTCACACTGCATCATCTTATAAGAAAAAACATGAATTGTTTTAGACACCATTGGATGTGGCATGTTGAGTGTTATCTCACATGATGTTTGGGCCCCCATTGGGTTTCTATTCAAACTTCATGGATACACGTAGGGATAGGGTAAAGAAACCGCTTGTAGTTGATTGATTGATTTTGGCATTGGAGTATGGGAGAATAAGATCAAGCTTTAGGATGATGATGATATATGAGGATAGTTATTTTTTCCTGTTATTCATTTCTTATACATTTATTGTATTGGATTCCCATACCATGTATTACTTATCTTTTATATAGCATTCCATTATCATCATTATATATGACACAACTAGATGTGACTACTTGGTTATTTGTATGATGGGTGTTTAATATTTAGATGTTTATTTATTTATATACTTTATCTATTGAATGGTATGGTTATACCATTATGATACACT
The DNA here is from genome assembly GCA_963277665.1 of Viscum album. Classification (NCBI taxonomy): domain Eukaryota; kingdom Viridiplantae; phylum Streptophyta; class Magnoliopsida; order Santalales; family Viscaceae; genus Viscum; species Viscum album. Next base: position 671,658,406 of record OY728127.1, read on the forward strand.
CTGACCATGAGTTTATAGCCTCCTTACTTTTCCACCATGGACCTCCTTAGCTAGTTGGAAGCCTCAAGCAAACAATAAGGCACTCTTGAGGCCATGTGGCCAACCGGGTTCAGTTAATGTTTAGTGAACCAAGTCTAGTACATCAAAATAACACATTAATTATCATCCAAACTATCTTCAAACACCCATTCTAAATGAAACTTACAGTTATGGTATTTTTACTGGAAAAAAGAAAACAATTATTGAACCTTTTAATTGTAAATGGATCACTAATAATATCAAATGGTTGAACATCCTTTGTCATATGAATAAGGACACCAAATCACATACTTAATTTCTATTATAAATAATTAAATAACTTTATTTAACCTTTTTAAAAATTCATTATCGTGTGTCAATTATTGGAGAACATGCAACCTTATCCAACAAGGTTCTCCAATATGGCGAACTCATTTTATATAGAAAAACTACTCAGGAGCTTCAACCTTCTTCTCATTAACATGCTTTGGAACTCTAAACTAGTTCCGAACAGTTATTATATCGTATATAAATCTTCATTATACCCTTCATGCAAATTGATATCAAATACAACTCAATATAAAGTGGTTGTAATATTCCCACCATTGTATTTTTTATAAATACCAATACATAAATTCATGCTAATATATTTCTCATAAACATTATTCTCTCTCCCCCTAAATGATAAAAAATAAAAGGACTCTTGGAAGAATGTGGAATTAATATATTTCTAGTATGAGAACATCAATTATTTAACTCAGACTCTAATTAATAAATGTTTGATATAGAAAACAAGAGGGCCAAATATAGAGAACAGAAGTTCCCATAACCAAATCAGAATATGATATCAATTTAGTAACCTCTTCATTAGGGTTGTTCAAACATTTTATATTTGATTATATTTTTTTTGTAAATATTCACATGGGGATTTAGAAAAAAAATATTACACTTACATTAACAATAAAATTAAAATCATTAAAAATTATTTGGAAATAATTATGAAATCAACATTTTTCACTCTCATTTTCATACCATTGATCAATTCAACTTCTCTACATCATCATAAAACTTTATATTTTCAAAAATAGTCTAACTGAATAGTAATTATCACCTTTTTAGTTATAAATTTTAATATACTTTCTAGAAATTTTATCTTCATCAGAAATAATATATTTCATTAGCTTACTCAAACTTATCCCCATCAAGGTATAACCATCATCTTCACTTAATCAAGATATTTATTTTCATAGATTTTGATTCTAGATACAAAATTTTAGGATCAAATCTAGATATTTCCTTCCATTAAGTGTATAATAGTTATTCAATATTTCTCAAGTTCCATTTTGTCCCCCTTAATTATGCAACCCCAAAAATTCCATTCATAAAAAGAAAAAACACAATATATATGGGAATAAGGTGGAACTCCTTAGCTTCATAGTGCGAGAAATAATTTTAATAGTTACATATAATTAAAGTAAATATTAACTTTTTAACACTATATTTTATTGAACTCTTCATGACTAATCATTTGGTTTTTAAATCCGTATTCTTCTTCGGAATCATGGCCTCTTTGCATTTTTCAATTTCCTTATTCAAAAACATCTTCTTATCATTGGAAATTATAGAAAATTTATCTCCTAATATGAGATTCATTTTCCTAAAAATTTATTCTTTGGATAGTAAAATAATACTGATTTTATTTTAATTGTGACCAGCTTGATAAAACCTTCAAAAAAATCCTCATGGGATCCTCAGTCTACAAATTTTGAAAACTACTTAGGAAATTTAATTTCTTCACGTAGAATTACTTCTTTCCATTTAAAACATGACAAAACTTGTGATTTATCCCTATTTATTTCCATTAAAAATTAGTCTAATCAAATAATAATTCATTCATTATAAATATGGTAATATTTATTTTAACTTCCACATGGCTCTTAGGAATGTCCTCCATCAAACCAATAATTCTATTTCCTCCATGGATTGGTTCTTTGTTTTTCATAATATTGTCTCTATAAACACCAAAACTTTTGGATTTAAAGAGGAATTTGACACAGTGTTGTTATCATCATAAATTTATGTATCTATTTCTATTGGAGTGGAATTATTATTGGTTTTCTTGGGAATTATTTTTTTAACAGATTTATTTTGTTTATAACCCAAGGAGGACTAAACATCCCTTCTCATGAACATATGATTTTGTGATATTTTTTTCAAATAGGCTTTCTGAAATTATTAGGTATTTTTAATAATCATTTATCTTTATTAGGACTATATTTGTTTTAGATTCTATATTCTTACTCAATGATTTGAAATATGTTAGAGATGAATAGATTATTATTGTTTTTTGTTTATTTTTCTTAGATAAGCCATGATCTTCCCTAATATTGGATTTATTTATAATCTTTGTGTATAAATATTATGAAAATTTTCAAAATAAATTTTACCATACCTTACACTCCATAATCAGTATCCAATAGACCTTGTGTTTTCCATTGAACATCATTCTAGCATGCTTTTTATTCTTTCTATTTGTTAACCTTTTTCTCCGATAGAAGAGATTATTTTATGGTGGTACTATTTTTTCCCAAAATTCCATAAACTATTGATATTTTGGTGGATTAATAATTTATTTTATTTATCCATATTTATACATATTTTAATTCTAAACATTCACTATGTAAGGAATAAGAATTATAATAATAATAACATCCTAGACTGGACAATAAATTTTTCTTAGTGCCTACTAAGAATTTATCAATCAATGAATTCTGGCAGTTATTTTTATAATATGGAGTTTTATTAGTATAAGAATACTCCTTATAAATGAGTGTTATAGATCCCTTACTCTCATCTTATCTTAGATACACAACTTAATCCATTTCCAAAATTTTTAATTTAACTTCAATATCATTACCTTTCATGTTGAAGATGACTTTATCATCCTCCACTGTGTTTAATCTATCTTCATAACACTTTCCAATATTATAAAAATAAACATCATGGATTTTTTTAGTGCAAGGAAATATTAAGATCTTTAGTACAATGATATTTTATCCCCAATTGATCATGATTCAAAACAATTACTTCTTCCAATGCAAATGTGTTTTCTTTAATAATTTTCTTATATTATTCTCTCTAATGGATTTTATTGATCCAGTCATTCTAAAATCATGTTCAATATTCTCTAGGATATACAACGATGAAGTTTAAGTATCCTACCTATCTAAAGGGATTTACTCACATTAACTATCTTTTCTATAAATCCTTCTTGTTTCCTATCACACTCATCATTATGTTGTGTGATGCCATCCTACATACATATACAATCTCTACAAACCAAAGCAACTGTTTGTAAGATAATTTTATAAGATATCCTTTATGGAAGAAATTTATTCAACTTGTGAATATTTAGATATTTTATCTTCCCCTACTTCTTGGTTCTTTTATTGTATTTTTTTGGAAATATTAGTTACATCATCTTTATTAAGTGATTATGAGTCTTTTGAGGTAGATTATTATCTGTAATCTTAATAGTTGATCTCTCGATAAGATATTTTTCATTCATTATAAACCTATCTAATTGTTAATTATAGTTTAGATAAATTTATTTATATAACAATTTTCAATAAAGGGATTCCTTGTCACCACATGTTCCATTAATTAGTGGTGATTTATTATTATCTTATTTATTTGGTAAGGACTTTCTAAATTTTAATGCATCAACTATATTCATGTTTTTAATCTATTGGAAGATATATCTTATATGATTTATTTGATAAGAAAATATTAGGATTCTTCAAAAGTTCCCTTCATATAGACTTTAGAATAATATATCAAAAAAAACATAAAAATTTTATATTTTTTGGACTCCAAATAGAGGTGTAATTGTTATCTCATATCAAATTTTTAGGATAACATTGGAAATTTAACACACTAAGGAGAGGGGGTGAATCAATTTTTTCCACATAATAAAAATTAAAGCCTTTTACCCTCTCTTACCTCAACACCTATTTCATGAATTTATCTCCCACTCTTTTCTATCCTTATCATTTCTTTTATGAAATGATAAATTATAGACACACAATTTGGAACATTTGTATTTTTTAATAAGGTTCACCTAATAGATGGAGGACTAAATCCCTAGTGTATGACGAATGTTATCTCATGCACACAAAACTACTATTTTATTATCAAGATGATTCTCATAGAAAGGTAAGACATTAAACCCTTACTACAAGAACCAACCAGGTGTAATAGAAACAATAAATTACAGTTATTAGGCTCTAACACAAAGAATCCATCTCTCTTCAATTACATGATTTGTCTTGTAAAACTATAAAGAATGAAAAGTATTTGGGAAGTAATTTTTCCATATTATACATGATGTATCTGATCTCCTTCCTCTACATGAAAATATCCAATAAGTTTCCTCTACGCTTATCTATAAATTACTATATAGTGATATCATAGGCTAAAATCCTCTGTAGATGTACTTCATCTTATAGGATCATTGGAAGTACAAAGGCTAGTCCCTTTAAATTATTATTCTTTGTCAACATAAATGGATTATAAACTAATATAAGAACATTATACCTTTGTATTTGACACAATTAATATTCAATATGAAGACACCATCACTTTTATCTCTATTTCTTTTGTTAAAAATTTCTATAATAGAGTAAAAACATAAACTTTTCTCACTTCAATTATTTCTTCATCCTAAAATATATAAAAATTGATAATTTGAATATTATTTCACTTAATTATCATTAATTTTTAGTCTTAATTCAATTTGAAACTTATGATGGATAATATTTATTAATTTTCTAGAAGACATAGTCATTTAATCCCCATGTTCTTCCAGAGTTATCACATTAATTTTCTATCAAACATTGTTATTAAATTATTGAATTTTAAACCCTATGTCTATATGAGAATATGCATTGTGAATACCATGGTCATGAATGTGTTCTTCATGACTCCATGATTATTTTATTTTTACATGGAAACATCAAGGAATTTCCAGTCATAGAGATAGATAGATCATAAACTCTCTATAGAACTATGTTAGACATTCACGGTCTTACAATATTGCATGAAATAAACCCATGAGAACTTCATCATCATTTCACATGGAATTACAGTTTCAATAATGACAGTTCATTGTCCAAACTATATGTAAATATTTTAAATAGTGTGATAAAATAACTTCACGACCTTCCACTTCTCTTCAAATCATGGTAGTATATTGAGTTTTTGTATAATATTTTAATTGTTCCTATCCCCTAAAAAACATCATGATGTGATCATTCTCTACATGATGTGGAATATAATTATTCTTTAATTTTACAAAAATATATCATCAAAACATGGATTAATCCCAAATTTTTCATGATATTTAATCTTTTAATAATAAAATATCACTGTTAAAATAGATTTCCAAATCTATCATAAAAAACATTAATTCTCCAATTCATTGAATCCACTAATAGGAGTACCTTCATACATGATTGACAGTTACTTTTCCAAACTACACATGGCTTCGAAATTACTCTTACATATCTAATTACTATGAAAATATTCAATGTTACACTCATTGGGTAACTTTTACCCATGCTTCATTAGCCTCTTAGAAATGAATTATATGAATTTTACACATTATCATGACTTTTCCAATTCCTTTCTTCTTATATAATGTTACTTTAACTCCTGAAATTCCTTTTTCAAGTCATCTATTCAACTCACATATTAAATTTACGTTTTGAGAAAATTAATCATACATATTTATGTAGATTCCAAAACTTTTCCAAATTTTCCCGCTTCATATGAAGTTTACTTTTATATACCACAATGTGTGATTCTAGGGAATATTAAATTTTCCAAGAAATGTATTCAAATAATTTACAAATAAACTATTATTTATTTATTGTGAGTTTGTCTTTTTCTACTTTTTGTGGAATTTTATAAATTATTATATATGGATTCCATATTTCTCCAAACTATGTATGAAAATTTAAAATACCTTAAAATTAACTTTATACATCAAAAAAATCAATCCACTGATTATGTAACATATTAATACTACTCTCTGTATTTCAATGATATTTCACTACCTTTACTATGTTTAAATCCTCATAAAACATCATATATGTGCACTCTTTATTAAATATATGACTTTACCAAATGATAACACATAGTATGGAACTTCTAAACATATTTATTGAGTTAAAATGTCTAAAGTCACCATAATCCAGGAACTCTTATTCAACGCATTGATGAATTCCAATATTAGTGAATGAAACTACCCCCATATGAATTATATATAATTATTAGGTCAAATATCATTATTCTCCAAGTAGTATCATTTATAATATCTTCAACCATCCTTTTAAAAATAATCTTCTTTAAAAAATATTTTTATTCGAAGTAAATCAAACACTTATTTAACCATTCCCAGGTAAATGGGTCTATAATAACATCAAATGGAAGAATAACCTTTGTAATATGAATAATTATTGCATCTACCTTCCTTATTTTATGATATAAATAGTGGTAACACCCTCTTACCACAAATGTATATTTTTTTAGCAGGGATCATCCCTAAGGAAACTGCAATCATTAGGATTTAAGGTTCATTAATCAACTTTAAATCAAAATATATAAATATAGTACTTTGGATCTTTAACCATATTATCATAAATATTCATGGGAACTCCAAAAAAACATCTAATATATTTCTATAACAAATTTTAATCATTCTTATTTCAATCTAGATAATTGACAACAAATTGATTTCACCATGATTAAAAATTCCATTACACCCTTATACCACAATATTAACATGCTTTCAGATTAAAAACTAAAAATATAATAATCAATATAAATTATCATTTTATTCAATTAATTAGTGTCTAATTCTATTATGAATGTAAATTTTAACGTTTTATAATGTTTTCATTGTAAGAGGATATGATTCAAAGAGCCTGGTATGATATTTCAACAATTTCTTCTAAAATGCATGGAAACCTAATTACATATATACCTTTATTTTCATATTTTGATTTTTTATAACCAATTGGAATGAAATTATGTTTATGGATGTTTATAAATTTGGTGTATATGTCTTAAAAATAATGAAAAGACTAATTATTCAATCTAGTAGTTCAAAGAGAGTGAACATTCCAAAAAACAAATTTTTATCATATTCAAGTGTCAAAATAAAGAATAGACTCCAAATATTATAAAGAGGTATTCAAGAGAATTGGAAACAACTATTTTTTATGAAAATTTCGATAAGTTTGCTAAATTCTTAAATTGGATCCATAATTGGAATTTCAAAATCTATGTTCAAAAACCACCACCTTCCATTTACCATAAATTAACACCTTGGAAAACTCATTTGTGTGCTTTCCTAGGGGAATTATTATTAATTTTTGGATTGAGTTTGGTTTAAATCATAAAATTATAGGTTTTGGATATCCCAATCCTAAAGGGTAGAAATGGAATGAAGAAGTATATCTACTTGTTCCACCTCCCCCTTTAGTTGGAGATATAATTGGTGGCCGATCAATACGAGGGAGAAATATATATATAAATATATAGTTAGGATAAAACATTTTCTACTAGTAATATATATATCTTATATATTAAATAATTATGTTATCTGTATATTGACATGTTTTCAATGTGATGATGCATTTTAATGAAACTCATTTTATTTCATTACTATTCAATTTTCAATTTTATTTTCTTAAATTGTGATGGTTTGATTGGAAAATATAAGAATCAAATTATTTCAAAAAAATATTTATTTTAGTGTCATTTGAAAATACCTTTAAAATAAATATAGGATAGTACTTGACTACTTGATTTTTATATCATGCTTTTGTTCTACGTACATTATTTTTGAGGTTTAGAGGGTAACTGAGTTCTTGGTAAACCCTTAACTAAATAATTATACAAAAATCAAAATATTATATAAGTAAATGATTATTTAAAAGATATGTATAAACTTATTATCCTTACATCATTATATTTATCTCAAACAAAAATTTAATTTTCAAACCCATTTTTTTATTAAATATCCTTAAATGAGTTTTTCAAAAAATCCTCAAAACCCACTATTTTCAATTTTATTTTAGTAAATATTATTTAAAATTCACACATTAAACCATAAATACTCAATTAGATAGAATATATGGTTTTTATATAATACATATCATCTAAAAAAATTAATTTAAATCATCATGACTGTTCATCTATTTATTGGTTCTATTTTTAGTGCATTATTCAATTTTATTTTGTATTTTCATTTATATATTTGATTATTCTTAAATATATGTTTTTTATTTTCTATTTATATATATATAATTGAGTTATAAAATATATTTATTTGTATATTTTATGTGTGATGAATTATTTTTTATGTTAAAAAAACCCCATCACAAACCAGAATCAGAGAATATCCAACATCATTGACATTGAGACCAATAATGACATTCTTTGAATAAGGACAGAAAACACATCAAGACACTTAAAATCAATATTATTCACTTTTAATAAATTTCAAAAATTAAATTAACTTTTATAACATGGTATAAACTAACTAAAAAATCATGGAACAAACTTCACCTAATCAAAACCTTCAACCTTTATTTATCCAAATAGAAGGTGATATATTAAATATTGAACTAAAATCCACACTAATTTTTTTCTAAAAAACACCATAGTCTTATAGAAGAAAACCCATATAATAAATGAAATTAATTTCTCACTATGAGATCAAAATTAAAACCCATCATATTAGATTAAGATCTTGTAAAACATAGATATTTCTTATTCCCTTTAAAATACACTATAAATGACTCTTTGTACTATGTGAACACCCCAATTAGAGGTTGGGTGAACATGATATTATTTTTTCATCTAAAATTTCTCAAAGTATCCTAAAGTACAATAGTAGGAAACTAAATTTATGTAATACTAAAATCTAATAGGGAAAAACTACAAGAATACATTAAATTTATTATAGTGTTTGTGAATCCTTTTCCCAAAAAAATAATTCATCACTTTTTTATATTAAATATTTATGAATGATTAATTTATATTTATCATAATATGATTGATAATTGTGGTGTTAGTTCCCTAGTGGATAAGTCTCCAATTAATGTAAGGGCCATTATCGATAACATGACATAGAACACTCCACAATTTTGTTTGATGTTTTATATACCCACTAGAGGAGTTCACAAGGTGAAAATCTCAAATTTTGAGAAGATGGTAGACACAATCTTTCATGTGGTATGTTATATAATTTTTAAATTGATCATACCCATGGGAAATACCATCCCCTCATATAATTCATGAAGGTATTTACACAACCAACACCAACAATTTTGACCAATGACATCAACCAAGACACCCTTCTGAGAATTTTGAGGTAATATACCCAGGCTACCCATATAACCAACCCATTATGAAAGAACCATAATTTTCCATACAAATATGTATTAATGTATAACTAGGCTAATTGTAAAGGTTTTTATCATAACCAACCTCTACTATCAAGGTATTACCAAGGGTATGGTAGTCATCCTCCTCTACCTCCCAAAATCATTGACCACCACTAATGGATTTCTAACAACGCCCTCCAAAACCCAAGTCAATCCTAGAAGAACAATTGAAAAAGTTGTATGAAAATAATATTCAATTTAAAAAATAACATAAGATGTCACATAATAACTATAAACCCAATTAAGAAAACATTCTAACTCTGTGAGGTGATATCCAATGACAAATTTTAGGTAAAGTACCATTTCAATCACTAGTCAACCAATAAGACAAGGGTAATTTCAGGTCCATCAAAATTTATAATGGAATATAAATAAAAAATGAAAATAACCGTCTACTAAAGTCATCCATAATTATTAAACCACGTTTATAACCACCCTGAATGATCCAAATGATTAAAATTAATTTCCCAAGAGAAGACCCACAAAATGAACTATAATGTCTTTTGTTTCACCACATATCCTAACAATTTATTTTACATTCCCCCAAATGCCCAAATAACTATGAAAACCCACTGAAATTAAAATTGATAATGAAATATTTTTACCATTATAAAATTTAAGGTTAACATTGTTTTGATTTATGCTATGATAGAAATTCAAGGATGTACTACTTAATTGAATGATATCTGTTAAAAAAAGGATGACTAATGGTGATTAAAAAGTTATCTTGTGGATGAATGTCTCAGAATTATCTAGGAATCACATCGCTCAAAATTATTATATCATAAAAAAATTTCGATTCCAGGTACCGTAGGGGATTATTTATATTTTTATTCCATGATGGAATTGGGTTCCACTATAAATGTGACGAATCATTCCAATTTCTATTTCTTACTAGTCAAGAGGATGAATCCTTATGGAATAGTTGTTTAACTAGAAGACTTGAGTACTCCACACCCCAATAGTGCGTTAAATGATGTTATTTTTAGGGTTAAAGGCTTAATTTTATTGGTTTATTTTTTTTTGTTCTCAATATGGAAGGTGATTGGATGAATAAAAATTCCCAAAATATATTAGTGAGAACATTCTAGAAAACCTCCTAAAATATGATTAATCTATACAACCATATATTATAAATGGAGTTTGGTAGTGAAATTTCTGACTCTAACATACTTTATTCCATAAAGAACCCCTTATGAAACCATTCCTTTCATCAATTAATTTTATTGATATAATACCTATCCAAATAGAAAATTATCTTATATCCCGAGATCCCATTTTGGAGTTCTTATCCTTGACATACATTCTAGGTAATAAGTTATGTGTGGAATATTTTTATGGTTTATATATATTCCATGCATGTTTATTAATTATTGATTTCTTTTATAAATGGGACACAATTTTCATCATTGATTCTTCTAATCTTTTAAAATATTAATCCTCATATGGGGACATTTCTTTTGAGAATTTATATGAGATCATAATCCACTATTTTTCTCCTCCCAATAATAAATATCCACAGTAATTTAAACATAAAATTCTACATTAAAATTTAAACTATTCATATCTCAATAATGGAATTTTTCCGCCTTATCATTTCTAGTTAAATTTCTCTAGAGAATGAATTTTGTTTTCTCGAACATTTTAGGGATTATAAAAAATGATTTGGATGAACACATTCTAAAATTACTATTATTTGTACATAAATTTTCATGAATAATATATTATTAAATTATGAGGAAAAACCATTGAGGTAGGCACAATTTAGACTAAAACTAAACCTCCTTGATGTCATAAAAATGTTGTATCAAAGTTATTAGTTGTTGGAATCATTTACCTAAACTAAAAATAATAATTGGTCAACACATTTAAGGAAATTCCAATGAAAAATAGACTGAAAATAATTAAAAATGAAATAAGTAATTGGTATGACATCATGTATTAAATAACTAATATATCAGTATAGGTTATCTTCAACTAAATAAAAAAACTAGAAAGTACCATTTTTGTAACAATTCATTGACCACATTATATAGAGGTTAGTATGGAATTACCAATATTGTATACTATATAACAATCATGGATATTTTTAGATCCATATTAATCTCAAGGATAAAGAAAATAAAACCTTCAATTTTCTTTTTGAAATTTTCATATATGAGGATGCCATTTGGTCTGGGGAATAAACCATGTACTTTTCAAAAAATCAAGGTTAGTTTTTTAGATTATCTATAGAATTAAATGGAAGTAGTCATAGAATATTTATTTTTATATACTTATAATTTTATTAAGAGTTTGTGTAGTCAAGGTGTTTTCAATTATAATTTAATTGAAAAGAATCATGTATTATATTTTGAGAAATTCCAGTTATAAAAAATAAAATAGAATTTTTGTTTAATAAAAATTATGATGGTTATTTTGAAAAATTGAAATGGAGTCTCATGTCAACATCAGTAATCTTCCCCTTAGTTTTATTTACCATTTTATAGCACATGTAATGATTCTTTATTTATCATTTGGGGTAGAGTTATTGCAATTTTTCCATCGATCTCCACATGTCATTTCATTTACTCGAACACATTGGAACATTCAGAGAAAACCATATCAAACTAAAAAATAATTTTCTTCCATTATGTTTCCATTGGATAAATATAGATCATATATTTCATGGTGAAAATTTATTTGTAATTCCGATCATTTATCCCCCAAGTACATCTTTAATAAAGTGGATGAAAAATTATGTATTATTTTTCAGATTCTCCTCTATAAATAATTAAATTTAGAAATTATGGATATAAAGGAGTGTGGAATATAATGGATAAATATATAAGTGGGATCAATACATTCACAAATATATAATAATCTCCATACATTCCCATTATTTATGTGTTTATTGATCAGAAATTATAATAAGTAAATGTTTGTATTCCCTGTTATGATGAAATTTTAAATTATTTGTTAGTATAATGAATACCTACTAATTTAAATAAAACCCATTTTTAGAGTCTTAAAAATGATCCCAATTGGTACATTTGGGATTTCCCAAAACATTGGGGAACATGTTGTGGATGTTTCCTATGACATTATATTAATAATTTTATGATTCAGTACACCACCTAATCCATCACTCTCTTTCTTGATGGGACCAACTTTATCCCCAACATATGACATGTAAGGTATGTTATTTTAGGAAATTTTTGCTAAAATTATTTTTGGATACTTATGAATTTTGTAGATCCTATCCACATTGTAAAATTACATGGAATGTATCCAAAATAAATAAAAACCCATAAAATCCCTTGATTTTTTATGATTTTTTTGTTATTTAGGAAACTAGATTTGTGGGGTTGTTTCATAATTCTATTTGAAACTTTTCCAGTCATCCAGTAGTGAGTAATTTTTCTAAATAGGAAGAAAAACGATAGATATTGAATGAATACTATTTTTTTTTAAATTTTTGAGAAGCCAAATCATCTTCAGTCTTTGATTACCTTGGATTATAATTAGTGATATGGGTTCCAATTTCTACAACTACATAATTCAATCACTTTTTCATCAATATGGTGACATGAATTGTGTTTCCACAACACAGTATCCCCAAACTATATGAAAAAATGATGTTTCTATTAAGGAGGTAAACAAATTATTGAAAAATTGTCCAATCCAAAATAAAATATTAGTTTCATAGAATTGATGATAAATTGTGGGGTTAAAACAATGCTATAAAAACATCCAATAGAATATAGTCTTATCATATTTTTTTGAAAATATTGGTAACATCCTTATTGGGATAGATCAATAATCCCATTGAGTCATAAATAAAAAGAAATATAATAATTCAAATATAGATTCTAAAAGGAAATTACACATTCATGTGTTCAGGGAAATAAATATAGGTTCATATGAGAACACATGAATCTATATGTAAAGAACCAAGGGTATCCATAACCTCCCCATCCTTTATCCCCAATTCCACATCTCGTATAAGGTTTCATTTAGAATGCATAGTTGAAATCACAAACATGTAATCTTTGTTCCTGCTAGTTTATCCTATACACAATAACTAATGTATATCCTTTTATGGTTGTGTAAGATGAAAATAAATAAAATAATATAATGCCATCATCAATGGGAAGTTTTTACAATAATTCCATGAAATCTATATGTTTTTTCTAGTATAGAATATCAACATTCAACATTTAATAGAACCAATTGGGTTTTATCCTTTGTCTAACTCATCTATATAATTGTCTTTTAGAAAATTAAATTTATAGGTTTTTGTGGGGGTGGTTATTTCCCTTAGTTATTTTAAGCTATTTTTATATATTTTTTATTCTTTTATTATTATAGTAAGTATTTTAAAGTTCTTTATCTCTCTCCTTATTTTTTTCTTTTGTGAAAGAATTATGATATAAAATTCCTATATCATCATTGAATTTATTTATAATCCCCAATAATATTTAATTATTTCATGTTTTTTAACATTATAAGTAAATTTATTTAATTATTGGAATTTTATTTTGAGAGAAAACTTTACAAATAATTATTTATTTAAGTTTAATTGGTTATTTTTCAATGGTATGATCATTTATATCTATAAGAAACTATTTAGATATTATTACCCTCTGAGTGAGTTTTAATGGGTTAATTATTTCTTTTGATATATCTAAAATTTATTTCACTAAATCAGGAATTGTAAATTTTTCTTACTTAATTGAAGGTATATATAAGTTAGTTTAATGATAGTTGAATTTCCAAAATGATTTTTCCATGTGTTTTATCTTTATCCTATCCATTTCTTTACTATACCAGATTATCCTATGCATTTATACTTGTTATTAGACTATTTTAAAACCTAAAAAAATTTAAATAATTATAGAAGTGATGAAATTAAAAACATGTTGGGATGCATACGTTAGGAGAGTAATGTTTGACTTTTGGGAATACTTATGTGAGTGGGTTTTGAAATTTGATTCCATCCTTTTAACACTATGTTAATTTTTGTATTTCAAATGAAACTTATAATAATCTATTTGGAATCTCATTTTATTAAATTAATAAATATAAAATAATGTTAAAAAGAGAACTTTGACATGTATTTATGTTTTCATGGAAGCATGAAGTGATTTGGAGTGACTGAGATGGAGGTAAAGCAATTTGGGTCACACTGAATGGAATCCCCACCACAAATCTATATTGATTTTAATTTTATAAAAAATAGCACAAAACAAAAAGTATGAATTTTATGGATGTATTCCTTTAAAAAAAGGATATAAATATTGAGAATAAATATATGCCCATTTTACCCATATAGTGTCCTAATTTAATTTATCTATCTAAAAAGCTAAAACTGCTTGAAGTAATGAACAAATCTAAAAATTTAGTAAAACTATACCCTTATATATCTCTAATGACCACAAAATGTAATAGGGATAAAATTTTAAGGTATTTCATAAACTCATAATTTTTTCAAAGTCATGATAAGGTCATTTATATTTCCAAATTTGATGGATGATTATTATTTTGAAACATGTGTTCAAAAACCAATACCTATCATTTCCTATATATTAAATCCTTGGGAACCTCATTTGTAAGATCAAATAAAGTAAAAATTATACAATTTTATAGAGACAGAGGATTCCACTCATCAATAGGGACGTTAAGGATATCCCTATACCAATAGGGAGATATGAAATGGAAATGGAGATCCAATAAAGCCTCCTCCTCCTGTCAATGGAAATAAAAATTGTTGGCGATCATTGCAAGGGAGATATGTACAAAGAGATGGAGTTATAGAACACATGTTTCTTCTATTTTAGCAAATCTTTGGATTTTAAATAGTTTTTTTGGAAGTATATTGACTTGTTTTATATTTTGTGATATGTATGAATGAATATCATTTTATTTTATAGCCAATATGTTTTCAATTTTATTTTTTGAGTTGTATTTTTATAATTTTAAAAGAAACATAATATATTTTATTCCCAAAAATTTGTGATTTTAGGGTTCTTTATAATTCATTTTAAAATTTATAGATTCTATAACATGACTTCAATATTTTATGTCATGGTTTAGTTCTAAATTAATCATTTAAATTTATTATAGGGTAACCAACATCTAGGTTAACCATTAACCAAATAATTATACCAAAACACAATAATCATATAAAAAGGATATTTCCAAGATGCAAAGAAATCATGTAATGGTCAACTTATCATATTTCTGTAAAACAAATTAATTTTAAAAAAACATTTATTTATTCAATCTGCTTCATTTTTTTAAATGATCAATAAAACTCCTTGTTTTTAATTTTATTTTTTTCAATATTATTTGAAATACATAGTTTAAGCCTAAAATTATTCTTGATATATAACATATGGTCATTTTTGTACTATCAATTACATTTAAATATATAATTAATTAAACTTATCAGCGTAGAACACCCAAAAATAATGCTCATCACAAAGTGTGTCCAAACACTAGTGTAAAATAAAATAAGATAATGACACTCTTCATATTTCTATTTACTAGGGAATCCCTCAGTCAGAGTTCTATAAGCTTCTAAGCCCTATCCATCTATAATATTTCATAAATTAATTACTCAAAAATAATATATAAAATACATAAATGTAAAATTTCACATTATTATTTTATTTAACAATGATACCTCACTATCATTACAGGATTCATTACGATATAGATATTTCTATCCACACCTTCTAGTCATTTTTTTACTAATCATATTGAATACCCCATAGATCTTATTAATCCACTACTTTATTCCTTAAGATACATTGTTCCCATTCATGTGAAGTGGTTGTTTAATTAATAATTCCTTAGTGTAGTTATAGAGGTGGTCCACACCCATCAGAAGTCTCAACATCTAATATTATATAAGTAACATATATAATATTTATTATATTAGTCACTAAATATCGGTAATTATATCCTATAATGTTTCTTAATTTTAATTTCAAGTTCTACATACCCTCTTTAATGAATACAATTAAATTTTATCCCTTTCTTTTTATCATTATCCAGTCTTCTATTATAATCATCATGATCCCCATGAGTTTCTTTAATATCATATTTATTTTCATTATTACCTTGATCATATTAAATTCCACCTTATAGATTTCGACTATGATCCATATGATTTGATTCATAATTTTGGTCAAATAGTTTTTAAATCTGTAATTATAATAATTTTATACATTAATATTTATAGAGTATCTATGAAATATTCTTTCGTCACTTATATTCCTATGTTTCAAAATATTTACCCCATTCTCAAATAAAATGACCAATTCTAAAGAATCTAGAATTCTTTAAATTATGTTTTAATTTATAAACAATTAAAATGGAATCATTTTCTCTCATAGACAGACAAATTTATATTTTTAATATGAATAGTAGGATATACTACCACCTTTCAAAAGAATCATGGAATTATCCATATTATCAATAAAGTCCTTGTGATGTAATTAAAAATTAAATTAATCCTATTTACTAAACCGTACTATTGAGATAATTTTATGAATAACAAAATTGATTAATGTTTCCATTATGTTTGAAATACATTATACTATGTAGTTCATAAAGTCAATTTCATTATTTGACCATAGAACTAGATATTAGAAAAAACACCTGTTTAATTTCACATTAGAATAACACATATATAAAAAAGATAGTTGACTCCTATTTTATTTATTTTTGATTGATTGGACTATATATATCAGTGTACATAACTTTACGATATTCAATATATCTTTTCTTTTATATTTTTAACATGTTTTTTGGTAATACTCCCTTATTTACATGCTTAACATAAATGTTCTTTAAAAATACCCAATATTGAGAAATATCTTGAACATTTATTTTTTAAAAGTTATTCCATAATTCATTGGTTGAGATAAAAAATATTTGTATTACTTAAATTGTTCCCCTTATGATTTCAAAAAAACACTCTGTTAGTCATCAATTCGATAAAAATTTTCAGGATTGTTTTACATCCGTAACCATAGTCCCATGACCACTGATGATCATAAAACCACCTTGAGTGAAATTAACTGCATGTTCTAATTCATAAAGTTACTTAAGAATACTAATATAATGTTTGAGGCCTATAACAAAAAGTGTACCATCTTTTGATACCACTATATTTCAAATATTCAAACTCTATGTGTCTTTTATTTTCAATACACTGCAATTTAAAAAAAAGTTCATTACCATTCTCCGTGGATTTATAATTATTTAGTAAGATTATATTTCCATCCATAGGAGTGGAATATCCAATCTATAGAATACAAGAACAGCCATTATCACTAGAATTTAATTCTATTGTATATAGATAAGCTCCACCATTATTCTAGTTACCAAAAAACATGGATATTCCATTGATTTGAACCTAAACACTACATAAACATAGGTAATTCCTTGATCATTAGAGGTTGAAGACTAGAATCGACAGTACCGATCCATTATTGAGGGAAAATTTACACTCTTTAAGAAGAAATTTGTGTAAATATTGGATTTTAATAAATATCTGACATGAGCATTCTGTATATCATAAATCTTGAAAATTAAAAACTATTTTCATGAGGAGTACCGAATATACATATAAAATAATGTTAAAATACTCCCAAACTTGTACTAAAACAACATATGAGCACAAGAAACAATCAAGTAGTTATATCATGAACATCTAACACTTTAAAAGGTAAAAATGAATGTAGATTCCCACTAAGGTGAACATACATAGAGTGAGTAAAAAAGATCTAATAGGCTATCACTTGAGACATATTTTTCTACAAGTGTAAATAATATGATTTTTTAATGTTCATGTGCCTAAAATATATAAGTATACTACAGAAACATTATAAAATAAAAATAATTTAATTAACCTAATAGTACATACACTACTTTTATTATAATTTTATAATAACAATGGATAGATATCACACCAATAGGAAGATCCATACATGCTTTGAGAACCATATCATAAATCTAAGATGATACATATTGAATAAAAACTATGTGGTGGAACTATACGAACATAAATATATCTATCCTCACATAGGAATCCCCTCTTCCGATGGGAAGAAAATTAATAATGTGAATGTGTGTATATATATATATCCTCATATAGAAACCATATATTATTAAATTATAAAAACAATCATATATATATATATATTCATGTGTAGATAGGGTAAACTTCTCAAATTATTTCCTCCTTCAAAAAAGACCATAAGTACCAACGAAATACATTAATAGAAATACAAAAAATTTAACACCCTAAAAAACGGCTACTAGAATTTTTATATTGAAATAAACAAGATCTACACAATGAATATGAATTAGTAAAATAGATAAATTTTTATGTCAAAAGATAAATGATATAGATCACCACCAAAGATAAAAATACAACATAACAATTAAAACCATACTTTCAAGTCATAATAACAAATCATAATTTCCAAAGATGATATCGAAAAACAATTAGATATAAAGTAAGATCATTCAAATTAGTATAACTCATTGTGAAACAATCCAAATTAAAAATAGCCACATAACTTTTTCCAAATAAGGGAAAAATGTATAATCATTTATGAAATCCTAAATCATTTCAATATGTTCTAAATAATGAATATATTACTTATATATCTCCAAATACTATAACACTAATCCTAGTTCCTATAACATACCATCTATATCCTAATTTGTTTCATTATTTTAATATCCCGTTGAGATTTTAGTTTTATGGAAACATAAAACCTCCCAGTAGAACTCTTGAATTATTTTGGAAGACTTCTTTTTAAAATTTTATTAATACTAATTCATATAGACCCTTAAAGGGGTACCATGGCACCACAGTTTGTAGTGTTATCATTTGAAATTATAATTGGAATGTTCTTGAATTATTTCTTCAATATTTTGGTCTTATGTCATCTCTCAAAGTAGAAATTTTTGGCATCATTTAAATGGTATCATTATATAGGCTCAAATATTGTGAAAACCTATGGATAGAAAGTGACTACTCAACCATTTTGAAAATATAATAAATAACACAATACACATCACTTGGAGTCTAACTATGTGATGGAGAGAGTGAATGGTATTTATCTATAATCTAAATTAAATAATTACACATGTGTATTGGGAGACTAAAAATGTATATTATTTACTAGACAATAAAGGAATAAAAAATTTCCTCAGTTCATTTGATGACCCCCTTTGGAATTACTTCACATTGGAGAAATATTTTTTTTCGTAAAATCCATTTTTTTGAATTTTTCACCACTATTTTTTTCATTAAATATAACTTGGTAGATTTTTCTATGAAATCCACTAAAAAATTCTATATACTAATTTAAAACTGAAAAATACCTCAATTTCTTATCCCTATTAAAACTTTCAAAATTTGAAGATTATCTCTGAAATTCACCCCTCTTAGATTTCCTTTTACTAACATACCACTATAATCAAACTTATTATCAAAATAACAATGATAAAACACACTCCCCTATAAATAAATGTTTACTAATCCAAAAAATAAACCTAATAATATTCATATCCATAAATATCTCAAACATAAATCACTATAAAACTAACATATTAACTAGAGAAATCAATAATAAATTACTAGTATAATGTGGATAAACAATCCCAAATAACAAAATCCTATAACTTATAATAAACATTATTAAGATGAAGTCATCCCAAAGAATGATATAAAATAAATTTATTTATAAAAATCAAAATGATATTAAATAAAAAACTTATATAGAAAACCATAACTCAAATAAAAATAATATCCTTTTAGGGGTTATCCCAAATCACTTTGATTGATTTTTTTAAAACCCTTACATGAATCATCAAAATTCCTATATCTGAAGAAAAATTGTTTTTTTGTGACAAATAATAGTAGTTTCTAAAGATGTTTACTTGAGAATAAAGTATTTTTTTATTAAGAGACTAAATCACCATTTTACAAACCTCCAAACCTATCCATTACATCATCACCAAAAAAACCTCTGAACATAATGTTAGTAATTATTCATTGTCTACGAATCTCTTAATGTTATTTATACAATGAAATGAATTAACAATCATTTTTACCTAGAAAATTGTATTTTAAAACATGACATAATGTTATTAATTTACAATATAGTAAAACTTGGTTTAGGAACCCACAATAAGCAATGTATCGAAATAAAAAAATAACCAAGTGTGTACAAGGTAACATAACCCATAATTTAACTAATCACCTATCCTATTTAAACTAAAATAATCCACTATCCACATCCCATGTACTATTATATAATTAATAATAATCAAATAATTAACAATGGATTACCAATTCACATGAATAAAATATAAGGGAATGAGATGTAAGAATTACAATATAAATAAGTAATCGTGCTCCAGCAAGAAGAAAATAATTAAATGAAAAATTTAGATTGGTGGATACTTCTAAAAATTCATTTTACTTTTAAGAAATTTAATATTCATGTTTTATTAATGTTTTTAATATAATTTTGCAGGTATAACACTGGAAAACTAAAATAAACAATTGGGGTTATACATGTCCTTTTTCAATATACCATTTGTAATATTATATTAATATCGAAATAAAAAAGAAACATCTTTGAATTTACATCTATTATTCAATAAAAAGTTATCAAAAATAATTAAACTATATCAATAAATAAACCATAATACTAGATTAATTACCTGTACACCACTAATGAAAGTTAATGACTCTTCCAATTAAAAAAATTCCAAAATCTCACAATCTAAACTTTTTTATATTTCAACCCAAACCACTGAAATATCTAAAATAATACATAAAATAAAAAACAATATAAAAATAATCAAAAACATAAACACATCCACTGTTAGACTCCTTTAATAATTACATATTAGATTACTACCGATTATGATTTATTCTACTACACTATAGTGGAATAACATATCAAAATACATAAAAAAAATAAAACAAATTGAGCAAGAAGAATGAAAATAGGTAAATAAAAATAAATTATAAGGAATACCTTAGTTTAGTGGGAAATTTAAATTCTTGATGTCATGGATTGAAGTGGGAAATAGAGGAATAAAGGAGAAGGATGAAAGGGAAACCCTATTGAATAGGATTTCCAGGATAAAATGAACCTTATTTGTGGTATTGAAATATAAAATCCTAATTAACTATTATACATCTTTAAACAAATATAGGCTCTAACAAGTACCAAGTGGATTACCACCATCCACTCAATGGTAGTCCAATGGGTATTAAACCAGTTGATTTTTCATTGGGAACATTGTAGTATTATACTAATTACCCAATCGCAACCCAAAACCACCTCATTAAAAATACAACTCTAAAAAACAAATAATTAGACACCAAGATTTTATAATGCTCTCAGCATATCTGAATAATCATTTTAAACTTCATGAAACAAAAAAATATTAATCTCCTAATAAAATTCAAAAAGATAACATGAATTATGAATTTTGATACCATATTTTTTTAGTCAAAACTTAATTTAACATTGAATTAATTTAATATGATTGAAATTCTTTTAAAATACCTATTATGATGTTTTAATCTCCAAAATACCTGACTCATATCACATAAAAAATGTTATACTATAAATGAAACATATCAAACATCAAAATAAAAAATTCTATCCTAAACGATCAAAATTATTTTGATGTGAAACTCCTATTGTCAAAATATACCACTAATTTTGAAATATATAACTAATACTAATACCAAAATTTTCACAAAATATAAAAAACAAATCTAATCTTACCCTTATTGTGTTCCCCAAAATATTAATTATTGTAACCATGTATTTTAATTGAATTTATTTCCAATAAGAGGAGACATTACTGCGTGATATATGAATTTGTAATGTGTTGGTTTGATATAAATAGTTATTTGTATAATGGTTGAAGTGAATATGATGGATCTGGTTCTTGAAGACCATATGCCAAAACATTCAACCTTCCTATTAATTATGATTCTTATTTTCATTGTTATTCAAGTCACTAACAAGTATGGGTGGTGAGATTTATATCTATTCCTTTTTCATTATGATTTTTGATGTGTTATCCAAATATGGAGATCAAATAAATTAATTTAGAATGAGTATAATAACTTAATGATTCAATAAATCTTAAAAATGTTATTGAATTTTAAACCTACTATGAATAGGTGGAAAATAACATATTATATTATGATTTTTTTATTGTTTTAGAGGATTTTTTTATAATTAAGAATTCCTTAAGATTAGATCTGGTTTATTTTTATTGATTTGATGAAAATTTAGAATAACTATTCTAGAGATGGAGTATGGGAAAATGGAGAAAGCAATTTCCCTGTGTCTGATATTTAATATATACATAAGTTAATTAGTCACAATGTAATATAATTCATATACATATAAGTGATTTTTCATAAATATAATTAATTTCATCTATATGGATATGAAAATTCTTACACACAAGATATTTGAATCACGAATGAAATTTTTGATCTTTGGTATGATATTTGAGTTTTAATAAATTTTTCAAAGGAAAAAAGTCATACGATATATGAAATTTCAACAAGTTGTATGTTATTTGATAAATACATAATAAATCGTATTCTTCTATAATATATTTAATTATATATGATATCTTCTCGTAGGATATATTAATTTCAGAAGTTATGTGGATTTAAAAATTTATAATTCAAAGATGAAAATACAATATGATCATGTACATGATGAGAATCAAAGGATTCAAACATAAAATTCTTTAAAATGATCTGTGATTAAAGATAATAATTTTTTATCATACTAAATGATATATTGTGTGATGGAGATAAGAGTTCCACAATAAAAATAAAGGATCTGTGTCATAATGAAAAAAATTCACGCATTCATGGATTTGTTTCAAACAACATGACATGAAATGAATTTTGTGTAGTGATTGATGAGGAAATATGAGGATTTTTAAATGGATAAAATCAAGGTATATCAAGAGGATATTTTCCTTAATTTTAGTTGAAAATATAGGACCTTATTTGGTTCCTATTTTGAAGTAGTATGAATACTAATAAGTCGAATAACCATAAAAGAGAATATCATGGGTGATTTTATAGTATTATTATATACCCATAATCTTGTGCCTTTAAAATGGTTAGTGTGGTTGAGATTATGAGAAAAAATCAAAACTAAATTATCATGGAATATGATTGTAATGTTGTTTTTTAGACTGTTTATAATATCCTTTGAGTTGAGATAGAGACATCATTTTCCGATAGAAATGGAAAACATGAGATCATGGATTTTCCTAGAACATGAAATGGTTATTGAATAAAACAATTATCTGTGACATTTCCATTTGTAAAAATGAAAAATTAATTAAGAAAGAGTTGTGGAAACTACACCAAAATTGTGAAGACTCTTTTAAAATATGATAGAGTGTGGGTGAGTTAATTAAAAGATAGAATTTTAGTGAGGAGAAAAAATATGATCCCATGAAGGAAGAAAGATAATAAATAGTAGGCCTCCATAAAAAAGGAAAAGAAATAGAGTAATATATTATAGAATTATTTATCCCTCATGGATGAAGAATGTTGAGGAAAACTGATGAGAAGTATGATTATATGAAGATATCGTGGCTATCAAAGACCTAATGTTTCTGGGAGTATTTGAGACCAATAGTTATGATTAACATTATCATTTGTTAACGATCTTGAAGAAGTGTAGATGAGGGGAACAATGATCTAGTGTGTTCATAGAGGGTGATCTACCTTAATTATATGGATTTATTAATGATTATGGATCCGAATTTATTTTGTTATTATTACTCTATTTGGGAGTAGAATTATGTGAATCTTTTCTAGAATTTTTATTAATAATGTAGAAAATTTCACACTATATGACTCATTATTAGTTTTTGGAAAACCATGTGGAAAAATATAACAGCTACCCTCACAATTGTTTTTATTAATAATAATATTTATAGTTGTAACATATTGACCTGACTCAAACTATGAACAATAATCATACTAATTCACCATGTGACATTAGGCATGCCTCTGTGTACACCAATGGCTATTGACTAGTAGTAGCGGTCTAAGGTGGTAGCATGGGGACACTATAACCCTTGTATTATTGTTAAAGCATTCAACACCAATAACTAACTTTCATCCATAAAAAAATAAATAGAAAATGACCACAAATAAATATAAATATGGTGATAACAAAGGAAATGAATTAATGGCCAGAACAAACATACCTTCCAAACGACTGACTGCCCACTGGGCGAATTACATATGCAGAATAATAAGAAATGAAAATAAAAGTTAAGTCTCCATGATATTCCCAATCCATATCACACCTCATTGTCATGAAATTTTCTTTGTTATCTAGCTAAACATCCTATATTTGAACCATGGGCCTCTTCCCAACATGTACTTGCAATAACCCTATGAGAGCATATTCAGAACCCATGTGAAATGTAATCCTAAGAGGGTGTGAGTACCAAATTCTGTAGAGAAATACCAAAATGGTCCTATAAAAACCATAATATGAAGTGATTTGTGAATTTAAAATTATAAAATAAAATATATAACTACCAAAAATAAATTAAAAAATAGCTATCATTGATCCTTAGTTCTGGGATCCTGACCAACCATTCATTCATGAACTAGTGTCGAGGTGTCTCTGAGGATGTATTGATGGATGCAACTCCCATGTAACATGTGGGCTCTAAATCTATGGAATCCCCAACCATATATATGTGAATCCAGGGAACAATCCCAGTATAGTCCAAACATCCGAGCTCTAAATCCACATTATAACAACTGTTCATATGAATCAAAAGCATGACAACCATAACCAAATCCTCTTAGATACATGGACCTATCCCATGAATTTACATGCATATAAATCTAAATATATGGTAGATATAACCATATATTCATGGATCTAGGAACACACCCCATGATAATCCTAGTGTCTGGAACCAAATACGGGGTATCCATAACCAAATCCTCACAGATCTAGGGACCCATCCCACAACAGTCCATCCATTTGGCTAAAAAAAATTTATTAATAACCTGGTCTATAAAGACCTCAGGACCCATCTCATGAAGATCTTTGTATCTAACTCAAATTATACAAAAGACATAACTATATCCTCACGACTCAGGGACCCATCCTACGACGATCTATGCATCCAGTACCCAATCCAACTCATTTATAAATATACCCAATATTCAAATCCATGGTAGCTGATCCATGTCACATCTTCATCGAGGGAATATTCCACGACATTCCATAAAAATAATACAAAATAAATGGCTGAAATCCAATTCCCAACACAACTATTTCTATTCCCCCAAGTTCACATTCTTCGTGTTGGTTACAATGTTTCACACACTACAATCACTTCCCATAGTTATACATACCCATCTATAGTCAGTCCATAAATTGGGAACCCACTTGATTCACCCATGTCATAGTGCATTAGAGGCACCGTCAAAAGATTCATCACTCTTAATTAACATTTTGGGTCACAACCAACACTCTACGAAAATCGCATCCCTTGACATTATCAAGAAGGTAGTGAAACCTTGCTGACAACGTGCAGTGTCTCCACATGGTTTAACATCCATTAGATGGAACATGACCTGTATCAATCCCCAATGTCACTCTAGGTTGTTCATATCACCCAACCTGAACCTAGTTTACCTAAGCTCTATCAATATCATCCTATACATGGGATAAATGACAAAATTCGGCCCAAACGCACCTCCCCAGAGGCATGGAGACCACCAAGTATTTGAAAGGTTCTACTAGATCCCATGGGAAAGTCATTTTTAGTTATAAATAGTCCTATTCCCGTGAAAATGCATGGGACTATTCAATTTTCATTGAAATTGTCTGGATCTTCTTTATTAAAAAATGTAATGTCATTGTACTCAATGTAATGAAACAATGTTTTTCGAGTTACTAAAAATTCAATATTGTAGTAAAAAGTAGAATGTATATATGAAATGGAATGGTAATATATTATCAATTTAGAGAAAAAAAATACGTAAAGTATCATTAAAATAAAATAAGAAATAGTAACAGAAAGAGTGATACATTAAAATTGAAACAGCAATTGTATCAAAGTTGATTTTGAGTTAAACCCATGGAAATAAAAACAAATTGTTTGGATAGATGGTTTATTTCAAAAATGATGGGTGAAAAATATTACAAAAACTGAATACCTTAACTGTAGATATTATCCCTCTTGGAGTAGAACAAAATTCAAAAAACTATTCTAGTAAAAACATTCAAGAAGTGGGTTCATGTGGCACTAAAGTGGACATATACTGGTGGTTTCTGGTTGTTAGTAATCTGGCACCTATACACATTACTAATGTTGAGAAAAGAATGGTAAATATGTAACATCTACGAGATTTACTCATTAGAGTGTCTAGTTGTGCCTTATATTTGTTCATTAACCTTTTGTGTATATTTAATAATGGTGAAGTTAATAGTGGAAGTAAAAAATGTAAATAGTAATTAGAAAATAACAAAATTAGTAATATTTTTCAAATACCTTGCAATTACATCATCAAATTTCAGTCTAGTTTTTCAGTTTTCTTGTTGAGTTTTTCCTTTAAACGGGGATACAGTTCATGGCTTGTTGTTGTGTCAGAGTCTCGAGACGTAAGAGTTCGTTGGACCACATCATCAACAGAAAACTATGTTAGTATATTTTTCTACATGAATATCTAACTTCAATCAATAATTTGAAACAATTACTGAGATCTGTATGCACTATATAAAAATTATGATGTTTATGAATTGGAAAATTATATGATCAAATGAAGTCATAATTAATCATGTAAGGTAAATAGAAATGAAAAAAATAATATTTAATGTCAACTCCAATTATGTAATGAAAATAAAAGATAATGAAGAAAAGAAAACATATAATTGAGTTTTTTAAGAGGCCAGCTGGGCTTAGGTAAGAGCTCCCTGGGGAACACTTAAGTTTTTGTCTCCAATTTCTTCCCTTCTCCTTCCTGCTTTTATTTCTTCTCTAATTTTCCATGCTTGTATTCTATGTGATCTTTTGTGTGATCTTAATTATAAATAGAATCCACTAGAGGATGAAATTATATACAAACTGAATCAAGGGTGGAGAAGAGTTTGATTATTTTTTCCAAAAATAAACATTGAATAAATTCGAATCCAAATCAATAAAAAAGTTAGGAAATGTAAATAGATGTTTTCTCTCATGCATCACAAAGAGAATACGATAGAATTATTAAAAATAAAATTGAAAATAAAATCTCCAACGAATAGCTTATGAACATGAAATGAAATATAATTTTTCTACCAGAAGTTCCCCACAACCAGATGAAGCTTCATGAAAGAGAATGAAACTGCAGTGCGCTTACCATAGATGAATGAGGCATTTTCTAGGAAGAATGGGGAGGGGATAAAGAAAGAGAGAGAATCATCGAAGACATCCACAGCTAATGGGAGCTCGGAAGCAGCAACCTAAGATCAACCTGCATTCGAGTGGGGTTGAGTGAGGACAAAGAATATACCACACACAGATGACCTGTTGCTTTCCTGCGAGCCAAAACAGGTCACCATGTAGTTCAAAACCAAACCAAGTGCTGAATTCCAGGACCAGATCCTTGTTAGAGAAAATTATAGTCTAATTAAAATTTAAATTTTATAATATCTATTATCCTAAATTGAAATTTTCTTATGTTTTTCCCAAATTGTAATTAACTTCCAGTTATAAATCGTGTCATCATTTCCCCCAAAACAACAATTGAGGCCACCATGTAATCGGATTTGGCCCAAAGTTATCATATTTTAATTTTAAAAAAATATATATGACTAGCCTTAAAGAGAGTTAAATTCTAAACATGGGAGAATTTTATGAATATTATCATGGAATTTAATTAAAATGGGTTATTTTTTAATTAAAAATGGATGTGGGGGTGTGAAAAGTTGGGGTTGGAAAAAATGCCGAAACAAATGATTGAATAGACCTTTGAGTATTTTAATTGGTTCAAGTGTAAAACAAAACCACATATGTTAAATTGAACAACATCTTTTATTTAAGGAAATATTTTTCTAGTTTTCTATCAACTCAACTGATGGATCGATCTCATGATCCAAAACCTCATTCAAATTTTATATTCAATCACTACTAAAAAATAAATTTTTTGTTTTCATAGCTAGTAAAGAATAATATAATGTCAATTTATTGATTTTATATAGAAATTTCACCCAAATTAGCATCCAATAATTATAAAATATTATGGATCAATTTATAGGATGTCACCATAAAAAATATGTTAATCTACAGTGTGGACTAAATCAAACCATAATTCAATGGTTTATAATTTTTTTAGTCTAAACCAAACATTTATGATGTCAATGAAATTATATTTAAATGAATGATGAATAAAATCTGAGAATCAAGTATATGTTAAGATAAATGGTGGATCAATGTATAGAATGGCTGATGCAAAGTGTAATTATATTATTGAATCTATTTATGAATGGTCAAGAAATAAACTATGATGTATAATACATTAATGTGGCTCCATTTTCAGAAATTTGTAAAACCAGTTCATATGGGTGGCTGGTTTGCAAGCAGTGAACTGGTAACTACATGATCTAAAAAGTGATTCATGTATCTGAACATATAGACTGCAGAATATTGGTTATTTTCATGTCCATAGTAACTATTATAATAAAATTTGGGTAAACTGGACTGTGTATAGTGGATATGAAATACATAATCCAAACTCAAAACATGTGAATAAAACCAATGCAATAAAAGTTGGATAAACTCGAACACAATTTACTGTGTATGACCAAAAATAATTGTTATTCCTTCTAATCCAAAAAAAAGATTCATCAGTTTTAGAAAAAAAAATTCTCATACCTGACACATACATTGAAATATATGGAAAACATTAGTTAATGATTTTTCATTGTTAAAAATCATGGATTCCCTGAACGAAACACCTTAGAAGTTCCCA
The DNA here is from genome assembly GCA_963277665.1 of Viscum album. Classification (NCBI taxonomy): domain Eukaryota; kingdom Viridiplantae; phylum Streptophyta; class Magnoliopsida; order Santalales; family Viscaceae; genus Viscum; species Viscum album. The sequence goes on from OY728127.1 coordinate 671,688,007, forward strand.
TGTGCATCCCTTCAGTATCGGGTTGAGATCTCTTTATATTTTATGTCATCTCTTTAATTTGTTTATTTGATATATTCTAGGCTGACAAGTCTTCAGCAGGCTGGAAAGGCACACCCCCTCAAAATTTAGTGTACATTTCAACAAAAGGAAGATATGGGATGAGATCATTGGATGAGATTTGATGAGAAAACTAAATTAAAAAATTTATATGAATATTTATTTAGCTCAAGAACATTCAAGATAATTAATGTGCCTACCACTTCAGGCATCATTCCAGAGCATAGGGTTGTAACCTTTGATTGGGGAAAAACTATCATAGTATAAACCATTACTGTTGTTAGTATTTAGTCATATAAAAAAACATAGGGAAATATTCCTATAGGAAACACATTGTTTATAGAAATCATAAATACTGGAACACTAACAATGGGATTGGAGAGAACACATGTTTATTCGAGCTCTGGATCTATAGGGTTAGTGAGGACACAATGTCTCTAAGTATAAACACAAATGTATGTTACTGTTCATAACAAAAAATTATCGTTAATCCTTATAATCCAAAAAATGACTTCATAAAATTAAGAATATTATTTAAGTGACAAACATAAATTTTTAGAGAGAAAGGTTATAACCCTAAATTCAAGAATGATAAGACAACGATTCTGATTGAAGAAAAAATTTGAGAAAAAATATTTTGCTTGCCTGAAAACCAAAGGAGATTTGGAATCAATTCATATCCTCCCTGTGCCAAAGAAATTATTCGGTTGAAAAATATTATATAAAACCTAGATGTTTATTGAACCATTAAATAAAATGAAAGAAGAAAAATGTGTTGAAGGTACCATGAACTGAAACCTGCATCGCTATAACGATCTCCTTAAAACTGAGGAATCCTTGTCATTTAAAATCTTCAATTTCCCTTATCTTTTAAACCGGAAATGCATAAACAAAATAGTTAAGAATAATTATAATCTATAACCGATCTGAGAGTGCAAATGAAAACACAAATATGAGCTTGAAATCTACATATTATTCAGAAAATTAAAATTCAACTAAAATCTAAAAGTTATTTATAAGAACAAAAATATGTAATTTCGAATACAGGGTTTGTTTTTGGGTGTTAAAGCTTACATAGGGTGTTTTAGGTGACGAATATTGAATGAAGACATGCTTTGAGTGGTGGTAGATGGATTAGGAGTACCTGGTTCAAGATAAAGAATAAATCGGAGGCGTGGGAACCCATAAATATTACCGGAGTTTGAATTAGGTAGTAGAGGAATTCATTGTGCTAGAACCATAGGTCGACTAGAGATGAAGCACGAGTGGGATGAAACTTAGGGTAAAACCATCTACGGAAGAGATAATGAAGGAAATTAGTTGATTGAGATGAAGGTAGATGATGAGTAGCTACAGCGTGAACCTTAGATCGATATCTCGAGTGAAAGAAGAAAGTGATGGGAAGTTGGAGGAGATAAAATCAGAGGAGCGGAAGTCAGAGGAGCCATATTCGGAGGAGTCGGCATTAGAGGAGCTGAGGTCATATGAGCTTAAGGCGGATCACTTGCAGGTGATGTTGCGGTGACATAGGGGATTCGGGGAGGGGAGGGGAATGGAGAGAGAGAGCGGATTCGGGGAGGGGGGAATCGGGGAGGGCTACGGGAACCCTAGAGCAGGGAGGACTGAATCTATGTGGTTTATCGGGGAGAGGAGTGAATTGAAAAGGAAGATCCCGATCATGGTCGGGATCACGGTAGCTATTTGCAGTTTTAGAGGGGTGGATGAAGAAAAATTGGTGTCATGCAAGCCTGGTTAGGAGACACGTCAGCAGAAAAAACCCTTCTTTAGTATGTATATAGATACAACTATTCAAATAGGTGAATGGAGACCATAACCTATGTCCAGTTTTTTATGTATGTCCTAGTCACCCCATTAAAGTGGTTGATATGTCACTAATCCTCAATAGTATATGATTAGGCCATCAGTAGATGAGGAATCAAGATAGCGCATTTGGGCTACCATGGCCCAGGACATTTGGTCTTGTTGTCCAGGAGATTCAAACCAATTTACACATTTTAATAAAATTTAAACATTAAATTTATATTAAATAAACAATTTCAATAAAAAGTAATCACATACATAGGTGATCCCATCACATACGAGGTAATTGATTGTAAAATCTATATGGAAAGTCTAAGACACAACTCACCTTTTTGGAATCCTTTTCCATTCACCTGCTTGGGTAAACAATAGTTTCTAAGGACTATCTAATCCCACCCAATGTCATACATGATTAACTAATATTTCCTCAATGATTCAAGCTCAAAACATAACAAAAAATATATAATTAATTAATTATAACATTTAGAACTAATTAGTTAACTAAATTGAACATTTCCATATTTAGCGACAAATCACTTGGTCATTACATCACATTAGAACAGAATAAAACTACTCGTGGGATCTCCACTTGTGTATGTCAACATAATTCTTGGTAAAATACTTAATCACTGAATCCATTTCCAAAATTATAGAAATTTAATTTTAATAGAAAATGAATGAAAATTAATGAAGTGATGTACAATTGATGAAATGATGATCCATGCTAGAAAGAAATCATTATAGAGCATCCTATTCTAATGACATATGAATGAACATTGGAAATATTGAAATTTCACCATTTTATAGTGTAATCACCATTCTGAACTAATCCATAACTACACTGATTTAGAAAGGTAAAGAAGGCGATGAGACATGAGGAGGGATATAAACTCATACAATGTTTAATTTTTATAAACACCAAATATTATGGCCCCAATACAGTGGTAGAATGAGGAAGGATAAGTGAGGCGATAATATAACCTCATGGGGGAAACCAAATAGGAGAAGGGGGACAACCCTGTAGAAAAGTTACAGGTAAAAAATGGAAAATTTCCCCCCATCAATGTTCATTGTCTTTCCAGTGATTCCAGCAGGGGTACCCTGGCCACTAACAGCCTCACCTGCATGGTATTGGGTCTACACAGGCCAGTCGTTGGTTTCTATAGTCATCACTCTAGTAGGTCAGATGCCCTGATATGCTTCTAAATCCAACCCAAACTCCCAAACACTATATTTTCCCCATTTCCCTATTAAAATGAATCCTCTGAGTGGTCTCATACTTTTGAATTTGACTCCTATTCCTGGTCAAAAACGTGAATCAATCACTAATTCAAAAATTAAAATTTACCCCAAATTTATAACACCCCTATAGACATGGGGTTTTTCAACATGCCCTCTATAATAAATTTTATCTGTAAAATGTATTAATGGTTATCAAAGCATAAAACATGATATTCATCAGTTTCAAAACCCACTCAAATAGTTGTGTTGTACCTATGAAGATCAAACGATATTGAAAAATGAATAATTATATATATGATGCGCAAACTACATAAACACGATCCAACACTCATAACCATTACCAAATAATTAAAATGACACTTACCTAAGCCCATATAACTTATACATGACCACATCATTATTCAATTTATTATTGGGTATATATTTATCCCTACCGTAGAATATATGATGTAGAGGCCAATTACATGCCACAGTGATTTACTAGTCAAAAAATCCTATCAAAGAACCCATATTACATTCAAAAGACCCTCCCAACATATTTTATTACTCAATAAATTCATACAAAAACACACATGATAACACTATACCATGTTCTCAATTTTGTTCTAAATTGGGAAAATAACAATTATACATCATCAGATCTTGATCGTGCCATATTTCCCAGGAAATGATTTGGAAAATCCTAGAAACTCCCCCCATCGCATACCATATTATGTACTTGACGTAGTTTCTATCTTACCACATCAAATTATACATGGTATTGAAATTTAAACCAATTTTTTGAATTTTCATGAAAACTATTGGCTTACCTAGTGATTCCTCAAACAATTAAAACAATAACACTACCCATAAGCCTGAAGGAATATTATGACCAGCCATGGAATGCACCCCATTCCTATACCTGAAACATATTGTGATTTTCACATTTGGATTAGAAGTATACTAAACCCATTACATGCCTACAACGAGAACTTATGCAATCCCTATCAAACACATCTGGTTCTTCACAATCCATCAAAATCCTAATTCATATAATTAGACTCTACATAATAACATAAACAAATATTAAATTCTTTATTCCCTACGGATTCATAAAAATTCATCTTTCAAATGAATGGCCATCCTAGGATTCCATGATTATTTATTGGTATGTTCCACATTACCTATACCCTTCTCACACAAGGGAGACACCACCACATCTTACAGGATTATCTCCACCATTGTAATTTTTTTCAATCTACTTAATCATAATCTAATATCCATTAACCACACACTCCCCATCACTGGACATAAGGACCGTCTTTTCCAGACCTGCTCAATCCAAAGGTAACACCCACAAAACCAATTCATTTCCCATTCCCAGAACAAGGGAACATTTTCCATGACTTCAAATGATACTAAATTCATAATTAGGGTCATAGAACTCAACCATACAATGTAGTAATACCCACATAATGGATTCAAGTACTCTACTCATTGAGTAAATACATTGTAGGTTCCGCTGTCAAACAAGAGTGTTGATCCTCCCAATCCAAACTCACTGGATTGTTGGCTGACAGTTACACCTGATGTATTTATAATGTCCCATATCCCATTGATGGAAATTTCAAAACCACATTTGAGAACTAATATATCCTTACCATAATCATTTAACATAAAATCATAATCCAAAATCCCACACATACATGAATGTCGATCCACGCTTCAATAGGCGTCACACTTACTTGCAAAAACTATCAGGATATTATCTATGAACAAATGGGGTACAATCCTAGGAAACCTAATCCCAGAGAAAAAATCATTCTCCCTGGAGTTATAAAACACTATAATAACAATTAATTCCTTTATTTCATGTGAATTGTATCCAAATAGTATCTTCATCGGAACTCCTCTTCAAAATCAGGCAGCTAACTTGTGCCATGGTTTATCTCATGCTAACCCACCACACAAGTGTCATTTCCAAACCATTGTCATCAAACAATTATATAAAAAAAATCAAAAAGACTTTCCAAAATACATATTTTCATACATCAGCATGGTTCGATCGTTGAAATCACACCTTGGTTTTGATGGAACTAGTACATAAGTTAGCCATCACCACAAAACCTAAAGCACCTTTCATGCATTGGTCATAGGCCATTAATCACATAATTTTGATTTTGTATCAAAGGAAACCACCAACACAGGATAAACCATATGAAGATTCACCCATGATCAAACCAAATAATGACTCACATGGGATTGAGTGGAAATTATAGGCCTCTAAGTCTACCACCTTACCATAAAAATTATGTATCATAGTAGTTTTATTAGTTAAAACCACCTATAATATAGGAAGAACTCATATAAGGTTATAGTTTAGGTGATTTCATAAAAAATATGATCTCCAAACCTCATGGAAATAATATGTGAAAACCTGATCTCTATGTCCTCAACCCACGAAAGGTGCCACATGCCAACGGAACTACCCAAAGGGAACAAATTCTCTCGATCATCGCCATATGGGACTACCCCCTAGAGCATCATAATTCACCCATAATAAGGCCTATAACCAAAAACCATCCCAAAAGGTCCATACTATGGGAAACACATCACATAGTTTGTTTAGTTATAGTAACATTACAAGTTATATGGGAGAACACTATGTAGGTTGTTATTTGTCTCTTTAAATAAATTAACACGTTTTCCCTTTCATGAATGAAACTATTACAACCATCAATTGGTTTTCCCCTAATTAATCATGGTCATTACCAACCTACTAGGGTCATCACAAGTACCTTTCACTAAGGTAATACAACATAATCATCAATATTCTTCACACCATAGATTCAAATGACCTTCTACTATAAGAAAATAAATCTAAAGTCATCCCTTCTATGTATAATGAAACTATTTAATAATTTTGGGAAAAATATATGATAAATTTATAACACATTAAATTGATAGTCAATAGTCATTATTAAAACCAAACACCTGTAGACTTACATTTAATGTGAATCATACATGCCCAATATAATAAATGATATGCCTCTTTCCTCTAGAGGCCATGAGTCAAACACAATAATTAACCACTTACCAATGGTCTAGGAGATATATTATGTGAACAATAAATATCAAATATCAAATATCATGTGTGTCATAGAAGATGAAAATAAGAAACCATAAAAAATCAGGAACATCAATATCATAACCCTAGTAGCATGGAATTTATAGTAGAAATTTTTTTCTTGACACACTAGTATGTTATCCATCACAGGCTCTGACACCTTGTAAAATTTCATGTTTAAAATACCCTTAAAAATTAAGACTAAACAATAAATGCATCTAACACACCTCCTCATACGTTGAAGTCTTCCAACATGAACTAGGGTCATAAGGTGGTATTTTGGGTAGGCTACACCCTCTATAACATACTACACAATAGTAGTAAAAATTAGTAAATATCACCCATCCCAAAATAATCTGAAACTGTAAGAAGATAAGTATAAATATGGAGAACTCTTGTAAATTCATATATTATAAGATCTTGGATTTTTTTAGAGGTAAAATTTATTTATATTACAATTTAAGAAACTTTTATTACTTTAATAAATGGGACTAAGGTAATAAATAATGGTTCAAGAGTATCCAGGGCTTGTTTATATCCTAGAGCATTGATTTTTTGAGAAACGTGTAGAGGTACATGGTTGTAGCACTGTTAGTTGTAACTGTGTGACCCTATAAAGAGGATAATGGTTTTAGAAATTCTACAAGGTAAGAAAAATAGGCATTTCAAATGGTTTTGGTGAGTTGTAGAGTATAAACTCACTATTAATACACAATTTTCCTAACCATGGATCTAATAATGTGAGGGTGGATGTCTCTTGGATAGAGAGAATTCATGGGATGCACGTGGTTTTCAAACCATTCACCTAGCAATGCGAGATGGGTACCACCCTTGGAAGTTGGTTCTTATGGTAGACACATAGTTTGGCCAACTGTACAGTCAAATAATGTACCAATAAAAATGAGGTAAATTATGATTTGAACCTCCATCTATTTAATATACACCCTCCCTATTCTTCTCCCATTCATGAAAATTATCTCTCTCCTCCAATTGTTAAATAAGTTCCTCCATCACGTATTCTTTAAGTAATCCTCTTTTTATGGAATCTTTTTCATTCTCTGTTTTTTATGTTAGATCCATCTCGGTAATCTATTAAATAATTTTCCATCATTTATAAATTTATCTCACCCCATGGAATGGTAAATCTATGGGATATAATATTTCATATTTCAAATTTATCCATCTATTTATCTAATTTATCCTGTTATAGCTCATATTATAGGCTAATACAAGATGAGGTTTCGTTGAACACCATAAGGTTGGTGGTCTTGTACTCTTTCCATTAATGCTTCATATTTTATATTATATGTTATTTTCCCACATGGACCTCCATTAATTTCATTAAAAATGTGTAAATCCATTTAAATTGATGTGCCATATCAAAATATACTCTCTTATACCCTTGTTATTTGGGAGGTTTCCCACCTTGAGGAGTTCCACCCCTATTGGTGAGTTTACTTAAATTACATGTTTTATTAAATGATCATTTTCCGAAATCTCCATCAATGTTTTCCAATTAGGAATATACATTAAAATGGATGAATTTTTATTAATGGGGTCTGAATTTTTAGACAGTGTATCTTTTCAATTGTTGAATTAAGAGTGAGGCCCATGATTAAATTAGATTTAATGAAATGTGAAAAATAAATGAATACGTAGTTTACCATTTTTAATTTTTTATATTAAATGAATAATTATTATTATTTTTAGACCATGGATATTGGTTACAGTGAAATGGTGAAGGGAATTTTTTATCACAATGATTTACGATCCTTTGATTTTTGATGTTGTAAATGGTGTCTGACATCATTAATTGAGGTATTTTACATGAAACTTAATGCTCCCATGGTTACAATTTTAATCATTATAAAAAACATAATGAATTAGTATTTTCAATTATGGTGTTTCAAATCCCAAGATAAATGCTAGGCCAATGCACTTATTTAAAACATGAGACTGTTATAATTATGAAAGGACTCCTTGGTCTTCCACCTCGGGTCCTGGCCAGTAGTATGTATATATATATGACTATGTATGTAAATACATATATAGTATATATATGCATACATATATAATTATATATATATATGGGGACATATGTTTAAAGGCGGTCTAGCTTAGGCCGAAGTAGGTATTGTCTGATGAGTTCCTTATTGAACTTGATCTGGATAGGACTAGTTTTTTAAAGTTTTTCTTATCCATTATACATGAAAAATTATCTAATATATGCAATAGCTAGATCATTCTAGATTTATTTGGTGGTGTCATACTGAGTTTTAGTCACCCACTCTTTGGGTAATTTTTCAGTACTTGACTAGATCTCAAGGATGCGGGTTGGGAAAATGGAATGTAAACATATGTGGATGCATAATTATCAATTAGGATTTTATCTAGGTAGAATATGACTGAGTTGGGGATCGGGATTATCATTGGATAGTATTTTTTCATTTTATTTCTTTTTTTGAATATGCATTCTATTATATTTCTACTTACATGTATCCCTTGATTTCCTTTTATTATATATAATAACGAGATCATAATTTTTCAAATGATTCTTGTTATTATTTATTATACCTATTTTCATTTTATAGATGAACTCTTTTCCCTTATTTTTCATTATTATCTATTTCTAGTATTTATTCATTTATTATACTGTTGTGTTTGAATCAGATCATGAGGGTATTGTCTCCCCACTACACCATCACAAACCCTCACTACTAGTTAGTAGCCTCTTTCATATGGTGAGGTTCACTTGAGGACATGTGGCGAACTTGGCCAAGTTACATATGTGTGAAATGGGGCTACGATGATTCAATGTTGTATGAGAGGAATATTTTTAACTATTTTCTTTCTGTTTGGGGGTAGAAGAGAGGAGACTATGAATGTGATGTGATTTTTTATTGAAACTATTCCTAGGAGTAGCTAACCCTTATATAGTTAATATCAAAATTACTTAGGATTGGGTTTATTTTTTTTTGTTTTTTCTTATTACCTATGTATTTATCTCACCATTGGCTGGTGAACATGACTTGTGTCATTTACTATTATTATGGGTTCTCTTTTTACCCTTGGCATGATGCGGTAAGGCAATATTATATCATGAATCGTTATTGGAACAGAAGGATTTACATGTCAAGAATATTCCATGCCATGTTTATATTACTATGTTGATTTCATGCTACATATTATTAGTGCGTTGACTTCTGTATTTAGAAATGTGTCAAAATTCCTCACGTGGATAAAATAATTAGATTATTTTATGAGTCTGAATATACCCAAACCGTTTTTCCTATATAGAATTATGGTGGAACCGTAATTAACAAACTCTAACATGTTTTCCCTTGGACCAATGTTCACATGAGCTGAAATTTTGGTGCTTCAAATTAAATAGGGATTCCAATTGCAACTTAAGGGGTGTTTCATCCATAACTCGCATTTGAAACTCCATATATCAAGACATCAGCTGTGATATATAAGACCTAGAACATGACCCAACCATTGTAGTGGGATGTTGAGAGTGTGTCTTGGAACACATCATAATATTTATACCACATAAATCTAGATTTAAGAAAACTAATGTTGTGTTGAATCTTATATATAATGGAATCTACATCACCTATTAATTTACCTAAGAAATTTTCAGTTATTCTACCAAATTCTAAGGACTGAATTTGGAATTATATGATTATACCCCCATGATAACCTGCATTCATATACTAGGAAGTTGGTGAATACTATTCAATAGAGGTGGTGGTCACATAGCCACTAGTATTACTTCATGTATTACCACTTGTAAAACCTACTGTTATCCTTGATATGGGTATTTATTCCTAGTTTCAAGAGGGTTTCATAAAATTTATATAGTCCATCAATGTAATCCAGTGACCTTCTCCTACTTTAGAAGATTTGACATGTGTGGTTTAGTATGACACTGACAATGTTTTTAGGGTATGATGGACCATAGGCCACTTATTCATGTATTGAGACCATGCAATCTATATTATATCATATAGAGAAACCTGTGGAATGGAGTGCCAATATTTAAATTTAAATAATCCATTATTATTTGATTAATTATATGGATGTTATCACCTCAGAATATCTTCATCAATATATGTTTTGAAGGGACTTCTAGATGTTCATCTACGATTACATATTTCCACTAATTATAAGAAAGTATCATTATAGAAATCTTATGCGTCTAAATTTGGTATTTGTGTTTTTGATGGAGTACTTATCATATTTCACTAAGTACCATTGTTTCACACCAACTATTTTTGGTGATGAGATGATGATTGTGAGAAGATTTGAGGTTCATATCATATACACCATATGATCTCAAGTTAATTTATTTTGGTTAATTACTATTTCTGATAAAGATAACTAGGCCCTCATAAGAAAGCAATATTCGAGGAAAGAAGATGGTTTGGGAAAGGGTAGTTTACTACCCTGATAGGGGAGTAGTTCATCTGGATACATGAAGGTATTCCTAGAGTCTTCTCCTGGTTGCAGTTTTAGTTATAAAACATGCAATAATAGCTATGTGATATGTCATCAATATGGAAATATAGGACACATAAAATGCCAATATAGTAGGGACCTAGTTGAGTGATGATATTATTACTCTCAAGGCCATATTCATTGTTTTTGTAGAACCATTATCCTAGTTCCTTGCATGAGTGGATCTGCACTAAATCTACATTTAGGAATGGTTTCAATAGCTTGAGGCCAGAAAGGTAGCTAGAGTGCTACTAACCGTTTAGTTTTAGGTGGTGGTCACGACCGAGGGATCTAGACACATCACTTACAATAAAAGCAGAGCAACCTATCTTGGGTAGTCATATTGTATCCTAGGGCCACAGATTAGGCCAGTTTTATATTTTACATATAATAGCTAAAGATTAGATATTCAAGCCTTTTATTGAATGAGGTATTATTTTATTAGGCACTAATTTAGTGTATACATTATTTGATGCAAACACTTCACATTCATTCATATATGTGTCTACTATGGTAATTATTGACCTTGGAATAGGATACTTATATTTTTAGTATCCCTTAATGGTCCATTTGGTATTTGATATAAGAGCATATTTTTTTGTAAGGAACTACCCCTTGAAATATGATGTGATCATTTCATGTGGAATATTTTTGTTTTGGACATGATAGGGTTTGATGAAATTATTGGGATATCACAATTAGTCCCTTATCAAGACTATATTGATAATTAATGATGACGAGTTACATTATTATAACCTAATGGAGATCACAATATTCACAGGGTAAAATGAAATATCAAATTGATTTGAGCTAAAAATAATCATCTTGTGTTAGGTGGAGTGATAGTTCAAATTTCTTGTCATTTTATGAATGACCAGGGAATGCATCAGTTAGATTTTTATCATGTATTGGATCATTTCAAGGACATTTTGCCTAATTTTTTTGGGTGACCTCCAACAAGAGAGGTTTAATTTACTATTAATCTAATTCTAGGAGCATAACCGACTTATATTACTATTTATAAGATGACACCTACTATGTATTATTACCTCAATATATAGTTGGAGGACCAGAAATCTAAGTTGATTATTCGATTGAGTACCTCTCCGTGCGGTTAACCCGTTTTTTTCACTAATAAGGTGGATTAAAACCTTAGGCTCTATGTGGATTACTAAAAATTTAATTAGATTATGATTAATAATAGGTATCCACTACATTTAATAAAAAAACATTATGATTATCTCTGAGGAGCTCATGTTATCTCAAATATTGATTTGAGGTCAGACTATCATGAAGTATAACTTAGGCCTTCAGATATACATCATAAAATATTCAAAAATATATATGTATTATATTATTATTTGGAAATTTTGATTGGTATCGTGAAAATGAAAGCTGTTTTTATGGATTTGATTAATCAGGATTTCTGCCTGTATATAGAGCCCATTATGGTGGATTTCATGGATATCATCTCAATGTACTCTAATAGTCGAAATGATTGTGAAAAGAACCTCAATATGATATTTATTACACTGAGGATGTGATATCTATATGCTAAGATAAAAAAATAAACTTTTGTTTTGATAAATTTAACCTCCTAGTAACATTATCAAATAGGAAACAATATATATAGACTGAGAGATGGTGAGAGCCATGGTTTATTAGGAACATCCTAGAAATGAATTTGACATAGATAGTTTCTTGATGCTGTATATGAATTATAGGATGTTTATTTAGGATTCCTTACACCTTGCAGTACCAATTTATAGATTTAACAAGAAATCTGTAAATTTTACATTGTTCTAATCTTGTAAGAAACCCTTTCATGAGTAGAAAGCAAGGTTAAATTTAGTGTTGAACATGATTCTTCCCTAACTGGGAAGAAGTTACAATGTTTATTATGATGCATCAGGTATCAAATTGGGAGCAGTTCTAATATAGGATGCATGGGTCATATCATACTGTTCTCATCACTATTAATATCATGAGAGGAGATACCCAATTCACAACTTTGAGTTTGAACCTGTGGTTCATTCCTTGCATATTTGGAAGCATTACTATCAGATAGAGTGGTTTTTGGTGTCTATAGGAAAAAATCTCTAATATATCTTTATCCATCATTATTTAAATCTTATTCTATGAATATTTTTTTAATACCCATATTATTTTTATTTTTTAGCTTACTTATTTTATTTGGAAGGGTAATGTAATAGATGATGCTCTTAGTAGGTTGACTCAGATAAAAGTGGTACAAGATTCTAGTATTGAATGAAGGATTATGTCCCAATATAATTAGATTCCATTAGATATTCATGACCATCTTGTGAAACCTGTACTTTCTTCTTTGTCAGTGATCTTTTCAATTATGGATAGATTGAATATTTTTCAGCTTCTAGGTCATGGGGGCTTAGTCCTAATAGAAAGCATGTTAGGTGAGGACTCCTTTCCTTGTTGGGATATAGAGAAGATGTGATCTTTTGAATTCATAGAAACATCTAGGTTACCATATGAATATTAGTGGATCTAACAAGATAGTCTCATGCATATTCTTTAGAAGTACATCCATTCATTACCAAGATGAAACGTGATTTATGTCGCCAGTGTGGGAGTCTTGGTATGAAATGAGACATTTCTAGATTCATTGGTTGGTGTTACACCTATTAGATATTGAATGAAAAACACTAGATGCCTATATGGTTTTTATACATTTAAAATTCTAGATAGGAAATGGGATGGAATAACAATGGATTTTGTGGTGGCTTTACCTATGTTCCATTGAGGAATTGATGCATTATGGGTAATCACTAACCGACTGATGGATGTCTCCTACAATACATCTATTATAGATGCTATTTTTGATGACTAATTGGATATACTATACATATAAGAGATTTTTATGCTTCATGGTATTCCTTATACTATCATATCAGAGAGGGAAACTCAATTTACATCATAGTTTTGGCTGTATTTGTAGAAGGAATTGGGTTCACAAGTACTGTTGAGTATAAACTATCACTCTCAGACTGATAGTCAATCCAATAATATGATTTAGGTATTAGAGGACATGATTTTAACATGAATCCTTGATTTTAGAGGTTCTTGGGGGAACATATACCTATTGTGAATTCCCTTAAAATAACCACTGATAAGCTACAATTCAATCGTCTCAATATGATTCCCTATATGGTAGGTTGTTCCAGTTACACCTATACCGATTAGAGGTTTAAAATGCATAACTACAGGGACCTCATCTCATTTTGGAGACCTCAAATAAGATAAAAGTTATTAAAAATTTAATGACTATATCTCAGTCTGGGAATATGTTTTATGATGACCACTACTAATGACCTATGGAGTTTGATGTTGGGGATCGAGTCTTTATACGTTTCCTTATTAGATTGGGGAATTGAAAAATTCAGAGGTTGGGTAAGCTATTTCCTTGATTCATTGGATATTATAATGTTTTTCATAGGGTCTGGTAAGTCTCTTATTAGAAAACACTCCCATATATATATATAAGGCTATGAATGATGTCTTTTAAATTTCTCAATTACACCATTATTATTTAGACCTTCCTCATTTCCTTCAACCTGAAGAAGTTTAGGTGGACATTGGTTATTATTTTCTATAGTATCCTATACATATCATTGATTGGATTACAAAGGCTATCCCAGGATGTTCATTTCCTTAGGATTGAGTATTATTGAAGAACATCGATGTATTAGATGATACTTTGGAGAGAGAGGCCAATGTATGTGGTTAGTGGTCGGAGATGTTCACATAATATTATTTACCACTACAGTAAGGGAAACATGGGTATTAGTTAATTTATAGAAGAGATTTTGGAAGATACCATTTTTTAAAATAGGTATATATTATTTATATAACTATTTAAACCTCATTTTTCTATAATAAATCTTACTATGGGAATAAATGAGGTTTTAGGAGTGTTTAATGAATGTTTATAGCATGAAACTAAGGTTTTTAGAGAAATAGGGTGAGGAAAACAGTTTATACATAGTTAGTAGTAACTATGTGGCTCAATTATGTAGCAGTATAAAGAGAAGAAATATTTGAAAAACCACATGAGGGAGGCCACTTGGCTTTTCCAAATGGTGAAGATACATTGAAGAGCTAAAACACATAGTTATCACTCTTTTTTTATAACCATTCACCTGACCATGCAATGAGGCATACCTCTTGGATATTGATAATGAACATCCTTCACGTGGTGTTTCAAACCATGCACCTATCAATGTGATGGGGGTTCTTCCCTAGGCAATTGGTGGACATGGTTGGTGCTTGGTTTGACCAATAATGTTTCCAAACCCTATACCGTTTTATAAAGGGTGAAATATTTATTTCTCCATCCTTTTATTTAAATTTTTGGCTCCCTTTTCTTCTCCAATGTACTCACATCATCTTCCTCCTTCGTGTGATAGCTCCTTTCCTATATCACCTAGGATTTGAGTTAGCCTCTTAGTATGAACTTAATTTTATTCTCCATTAATCTCATTGGATACATCTCTATAAAATATTCAATCCTATTTCTTCCATTATTCATTTTTATTTGCAAATGGATTACTAAATCTGTGTTAGCTAATATGACCCATTTCTTAGTTATTAATTTATTTCAATTATTCCTCCTATTCTATATTATATTAGAGGCCAATACTGGATTAAGATTCAATTACAACCATAAGATATGTGGCTTTTCACTTTTTTCATAAAATATTATTTTTTTATATTATGTGATGTTAAGCCACAAATCAGACCCTCCATGTGTTTCCTTAAAAATGAGTACATCCTTTTAAATTGACAATTGATATCTAATTATTATCTCATAGACACATGTTATTGTTAGAGGTTGTCCACATCAATAAGTTCCACATCATTGGGTGAATTTATTTAAATTCCATGTTTTATTAAATAGTTATATGCTGAAAAAAACATATATGTGGTCTTGGATTGGCTAATAATTAAAATATATGAATTGGATTTAATGGGATTTGAATGGAAAGACTATATACCTTGGCCAGTGGTGAATTAAGAGAAATTAAAATGATAAAATATGATTAAATCAAAAGTGAATATTACATGTATAATTCCGTAGTAATTTTTAATTTATATTATTATTATTATTAGACAATGGATATTGGTTATTGTGAAAGGATTAAGGGAATTTTTGACCGTGATGATTTATGATCCCATTACATTTGCTGATGAAAATGAAGATCCACATCATTAATTAAGATGTTGGAGATGAAGCTACACACTTTTATGGTTAATATGTTGAGCATGAAAAACCAAATAATTGATTGGGATTTTCTGACATGATTTTTTAAATCACAGGATGAATACTGGTCTAATTCTCTTATTAAATCATGAGACTATTATGATTATATAGGGATTCCTTGAACTTGAACCTTAGGTATTGTATAGTCCTATCTATATATATATGATTGTGTGTGTATATATATTTGTATATACATATATACTACACACAAATACACTTATATATATATAAATGGTGACATATTCTTCAAGGCATTTCGACTTTGGTTGAATCATGTAGTAATGGATGGGTATCATTATGGAAGCTGAAATAACAGGGATTAATTATCTTATAGTTTTCCTTATACATTATACCATAAAAATTCTCTTTTATATAAACTATCTGGATTATAATTGACAACGTTGGTGGAGGCCTACTGTGTTTTTATCACATCCTATTCAGATCACCTTTTCATACCCAAATAGATATCATGGATGCATATAGTGATAAGGGAAAGTGTCAAACCAGGGATGTCTGATTAGTTTTTAGATTATGCTCATGGTGGAAGATGACTAATACATTTCTTGGGATACTCCTATAATAGTTTCAAATCTTTTCTTTTTTTTTCAACAAGTATTATATTTTATGCCTATTAGTATGTATTCTAGATTTCCTTTTTGTATAGAATCGTGACGTCATCATTTTTTATATAAAAATGGTTTTAATTTCTTATAAATTATTTATTTATATAGATAATAAATTATTATACTTATTTTTATTATTATCTAACTTTTTGTCTATATATTTATTATAATGTTGTGTTTCATTTTTATAATGAGGGTATAGTCTCTCTACCAAACCATCACAGTCCCTCAACACTAGTAGATTTCCTCTAGAATATGGAGAGGCACACTTGAGGACATCTGTCCAACCGTGTCAGGTTACCTATGAGTGAACCAGGCCTAGGATGTCACGTAAACAACCATATCATACATAAAATGACGACTCACTAGGAAGATTACTTATACATACCAAAAATAATGGAAAATAAAAATACTATCTCTATGAAATACCCAATCCATATCACAACATACTCTTCTAAAACTATCAAATCTATCAAATAGAACATCCCATATCTATGAAAAGGACCTATGTTCCACCTGTACCTGCAATAAACATGTGAGAATCGCTCTAACACCGGAATTAATTGGCTACTCAAGTAGGCTATGAGTACATTACTCAGTAGGGGCCCACCAATAGATCCCCATACTAAATAGATTATACAGTGATAAGTGAATTCATCATGCTCATATAAATTAAATAACTGTTGAAAATGAATAATTATACAAATATTTTCTATCCTTAAGGTTGTGACCCTAAATTTTAACAGGTACTTCTTCTGGTTCCATGGTATATCTGAGAAAATTTTGATGTTTAGGCTTCCCATGTAACATGCATGTTCCAATTACATGGTATCCCTAACCCTATACTCACAACTCTAGGGACCCATATTATGAAAATACAAACATTTGAGCTCCAAATCCATGGAATCTAAACTATGAATCCAGATCCATATTAGGGTTAAATAACCATATCCTCAGAGATAATGTAACCCCTACAATGGTAGTCCTTGCATTAGGATCCAAATCCATGGAATCCATAATTATATCCCCATGGATCTGTAGTCCCATATTATGATATTGCATGCATACATCTCTAAATCTATGGTATCTATAACCATATCCTCCAAGACTAATGGACTAATCCTATTATTGTTCATGTTTCCATATCTAAATATATGGTATCCATAACCATAACCTTAAGGATTAGAGTTCCTTTACTAATGAAGTCCTTACATCAATATCGAAATCCAAGGAATCTATAACCATATCATCAGGGATCTGGGTATCCATCCCATGACAGTCTGCGCATCCAACATTAATTCCACATCGGCCATAAACCTACATGAGTTCCAATTCCATGGAAGATCCCATGGGTCACATATTCCAAGAGGACACATTTTTTTCCTCATCATAAAATTAATATAGATAAGCTTGAAAAATCCCCATTCCCAATAGTACTTTGTACACCCCCTCAAGCTCACATGGTCAATGTTGGTTCTATGGTGACACCTACTACCATCACAAACCATATCCATATGAAGCTACATAGGGACATTATATAAATGGGGAATACACTAGGGCCACCCAGGTCATAGTGCATCAGATGAACCCTGACAAGGGTCCGTGGTCTCAATCAAGGTCTTGGGTCGCACCCGATGCTCTATAGACGTCACATCCCTCAATGTTTCCGACAATGTAACAAGACCATGATAACTACATGTGGTCTATCCATTAGGGTAACAAAAAATATTATCCCCAAAACCTATGTTAATCTTGAAGGTCACTTTGTTAAATTCAGCTGACCCAAATCAATACAAATCCATATAATGTGTTTCTCTAACATCATGTGTGTGAGATAATAAGACACCTTAGGCTTGAACTCACATCCCAAGAGGTTTGGAGGCCCATGGGTATCTTAATGGTATATATGGACCACATGGTCTTATTATATTAGGTTATAGTAAAACTCTTTCAAGAGGAGGTTGATGTCTCTAACCTATGTTCAATATGTCAGGTTAAGATAATTCACTCCACTCAAGGGTTTTGAAGGTAACTACTCTTCAGTGTTCAATGTGTTTTCCATTAGTGGATGATAAATTAGGTTAGTGAACTCTGGTTATCATGGGCTAGGAACATTAGGTTGGACGTCTAAGGGATTCAAACCAAATAACCCATTTTAATTTAACTTTAATATTTAATTTAAATTAAATAAACAATTTAACCGAAAGAGAATCACCATATACAGTGTTCCCAAATATTTCATGCCACATAATGAAAATCAATGAAATAGGGTTAGAATGACAGACTACCAACCATTTGGAAAGCCTTTCCCATTCAACTCCAATGTATAAAATCAAATACAATGGCCCATCAAAGTCCAACCAACATAATTCATTCTTAACCAAGATCACCTACCTATGCTCCTAACTCAAGATAAAAAACCATAATTAAATAATTATAAAATTTATTGTTAAATAATTAACTTAAACCTCAATACATTTTGTGGAAACTCAGAGGGTCATCGAAAAAATCTAGAACCAAATCCATCTACTCATGGGAGGTCTTCTGAGGACTCAAGGAATATATCTCGAAAGAATCCCCAAATTCCAAAACTATTTCTAGAATTAAACAAATTTAATTATAATGACAATAAAATAAAACCTCAAAGAGTGAAATAGAATTGATTAAATGATGAACTATGAAAAGTGGAAGTCACCTCATGATTTCCTCTTCATAAGATAAACTATAACCGTTGAAATAGGGAAATTTCACCATTATTTGGTGAAATAGAAGCTTCTAACCAAAATTGGAGCAACACTGAATCAATAAGAGGATGTAATAGAAGAGAAATTTAGAGGGAGATAATCTCGTACCTTGTTTCATCAATGAGAATTCCCAAGAAAACACCCCAAATTAAGAGGGGAATGATGAATGAGAAGGGAGGCTTCATCTAGATATATGGGTGAAACAAAAGAGGAGAAGGGGGTTTCTCCCACTAATAACCTGAGTGTGAAATGACAATTTTTACCCATTAATGTCAATAAGAATGATGGTGGAACCTAATGTGGAACTATAAACTCGAGAAGCCCCACTAACTAACCCGTGGTCTGGCACCAAGTAGTCAGCAGCTACTGTAGCCTTCCATGAAGCATCGCAACCACCCAATAAATGGTTGACTCCATCATGATCCTCTGAACACTATTTCGATGCCATACCATTCCCAAATTCATCATTTTAGAGGTCCTGACCATTAGAATGTTATTCAAAATTCTGATTCTAAATTATAACCACTTATTAATTTTAAAATTAAATTTCTCCTGGAATGTTGAATGGTTGAATAAATAATAAGTTTTACAATAGTAGAGAATCCATTGTTTGGGGGAGTAACTAACAAAAAAAGGTGTATGATTTTTTAGAAAACCCTTGAAAATTATTGTGTTATTTTTTCATTTTATATTTTTGTCATATGAGGTGAGGGTGACAAATTATATATTGAGTAGAATAACGAACTAATTGAACCCAAATGTTGATATTAAGATGATAACATGTAAAAATAAAAGGGATCACAGATTCACCCCTCTCCACCTCAGTGATCTCATAAATCTGAGGGAATTTTAATTTTTATTTGATTACAATTTGTAATAACCATAAATTTTATTAATGAAATCCAATTTTAAAGAATAATTTTATCATCAAGTAATGTAGTTATAGAAAAAATATAATCTAAGTTGGATATTTTGGATAGATATATTTAGTCAGATTGAAAGCACCATTAAAAACATAATCATTGATAATATATACATTATACAAAAAAAATTAATATTAGTATTTTAATGGTTATGATAATGTTCAATTGATTAATTCCAAAAAATAAATTTCCTCAATCAGTAAGATTATACCCTATATAGCCCATCCATCAGAGCTTCCAAGGGCGATGGAATAACTGGGATTTTACCTTGACCATGCCCATGGTGAGAATCAACATCTAATAGATGAGTGAAATCATTTATGGGATAATTTAAATCTTTTCAAGATCATGACCCAAACCATGTTTTTTAAACAACATTAAGAATGTGTCAACATAATAAACCATACCCAAAGGGTATACATTATTGTGATAATGGGTTATTAATCTAGACACTAACATCAAGAAATTTTATATTTTTATTTTTTAAATAATTATAATAATTATCCTTTTTTATGATTACTTTATAAATAGTTAAATGATCAGTTTAATAAAACATATATTTTTTATTTGATGAAACAAAAACTATATTTTTGGGAAATATATAGTTTCAATCAACAAACACTATTAATGTGTTCATTAATTTTTTAAATATATGATATTTTGATAAATTATTATTATTATTATTATTATTAAATTCAAATGATAATATAATTTTACTAAGTCAATTGTAATTTTAATAAGTGTTATAAAACAACGGTTGTAAAAATTCCATGTATTTTAGATAAATTGTTATTTTTTATTTAATAGTTTACATTATTAAATTTATTGAATTATTTTTATACAATAAATATTATTTTTGAATTAAGTACTTTGAAATTATCCGATGGGGTTTTTAATAAATTTTCTTTGATATTAAATTTGGTGTAAAAATAAAATACAGCATAACTGTATGGTAAGTATTATGACATCAAAAAATCTCAAAAGTGATTCAATAAGTACAATAATGAGTATCCATGACTAAAAATATGTCTCCCCTTTAAAATAATATGTTTCTAAAGTTATTTGGATAATTTTATAAACCATTAATGAATCATCTAAAACCTATATTAAATTTTATGGTTTTAAAATCAGTTATTTATATGCATGACTCACTTCTACATCACCAATGTTATTATTTTATTTATTTTGGTTAATATCCTTATAAAATATTTAAAACCAATTATCATTGAAAAAAATAATTTTTGAAAACCGTTGGAAGTGTTGTAGTTTTCGCTACCTTTTCATATAGTTTCCAAAACCTATGTTTTGAAGTTAATAATGAATTCTCCTCAATTTTTTTTAAAAAAACTCACCCAACATCCCATTACACTACACTAAAACAAGTTATTTAAGAATTTAATCTATAATTACATCTCTAGAGACTTACCATGGTTCCCCCAATCCATTAATAATCTCTCCCTATGTGTTTCAATGTTCCCTCTCAACGTAAGGGATCCTCTCCTCATCCCCTTCATCCAAGAACCTTCTCGATATAATCACTTTTTATTTATAATTGTTAATAAAGTAATTTATTTTAACACATCCCTTTTATTGTCCATATTATGTACATGTGATGATATTTCACCTTAAATATAAATAAACCCTTCCATTATTATTTATGTACCCTCATTATGCTGTAAACATTATCATATGGTTTCCTTTCCAAACATCTATATAGAGAATTACCATCCCTATTTCCACTGAACATTATTCAACTTGATGTACTTTTAATTCATTGATTATATAAATCTAATTATTTATCCAACACTCATTAATATTTGGATTAAAATTAATGAACTAAATCCTTCTATTATATGATCTCTGTGGAACACTTATCCATGTACATGATATGAATGTGATGGGTGGTCCCAGAAATATATAGACATCCAATGAACTGGGTAATGTTTTTATCTCATGATATTACATTTATGATTCTTGAGAGGTTATCCTAAAAAACTATGTTATTATTTCTTGGAAATTATCTAGGAATTATGCTTCTGATTTCAGTTTTGATGTTTATTCCCATTTACATATTTCTATAAATTTATAATGTTATACCATTCCTCATTGCCAAATAATATGATTCCCAACCCTATTATGTCACCTTGATATGCCTATTGGATACCATGTAATAATTTCCATTATTCTTTTATTTTTTATTCCTTTAGTGGGATTTCTATCCCATCTCATTCTTATGTACGTCCCCAGGTTATTTGATGAAATTTTAAAAGAGAAACAAAGCTCTAAGGTCATGTTGTGGAGTTATGAGTAATGTATTTGTATCCATGTTCAATTTATTAATCAACATAGATAATTTTAAAAATACACTAGGCCACACAATCTTTGGGGCTTATATTATGTATAACATTATATAATAAATAATTAATTAATGTTTATGAAAATGTATGTTGTCATAGTTGGTAATAAAGGAATGTTTAATTATTTTTGGTATTATAATTTAAAAACCCTAGTGAAATAAAAAGGTGTATTATAAACATATTAAAACACTCCTAAACTTTTTTTAAGTATAAATTATGTGCTTTACAAGAATATAATTCCTAGTTTGGATGATATATGTGGATGTGGATCTCGCATAGTTGTTCT
Organism: Viscum album; assembly: GCA_963277665.1. Taxonomy (NCBI): domain Eukaryota; kingdom Viridiplantae; phylum Streptophyta; class Magnoliopsida; order Santalales; family Viscaceae; genus Viscum; species Viscum album. Next base: position 671,710,962 of record OY728127.1, read on the forward strand.
TAAGGGAAATAACCATCAAAAGGGAACATTAGGCTAGACTCGATCACCAACTGGTGCATGATATAGGGCCCGAATGCATAACTAGTTTTATGCACTAATGGTATATTCATTGTTTAATTGAGCATATTTTTTGTAACCATTAATAATGGATAAAAATTTCCCATGTGATTTTATGTTTTAGAATATATCATGGATAACATTGATAAAAACCTATAATTTCATAGGATAAAGAATATATATCATTAAAATTTATCCCTTGAATTTTCATAGTTTAACTTTTTATATGTTCAGTTTTTTTTAAATTCATATATATAATTTCACATTTATTCTAGTCAATGGATTGGAATAGGAGAAACTATGTCAACAAAAAATATGATGAGAAATGTAATAGCCTCCCAAACAAGATTCCCAATCTGATGGGAGAAGTATTCCAAAATATTATGATAATAATTTCTAATCTAAATCACGTCTTAAATATAAATATTCATTAGTGGGAAAAACCATATCCCTCTAAGAAAGAGAAATATTCAATTGATACAATTATGTGACAAGTTCCTATGAAATTTAGTGGATATTTCGATCCATTAATCATGGAACAATGGTTTAAATCTATTGAAAATATATTCTATGTCATTCCATTATCAATGATTGAGAAGTTAATTTTTAATTATTATCATATTAATGGTGAATATTTTCAGTGGTGTACATTTATAAAAAAATATAAAGCCCATGGAAGAGATATATGAGATGGAGTGGAATAAATTTTGAATTTTTTTGAAAAATATTTTCCAAACACTCTCTGACTTAAAATGGAGCTGGATTTCCTTCGTCGTAAGAAAAAAAGATGAATCCATTACGGTATATGATGTAAAATTCACAAGAACTAAATTATATGCATCTAGCTTTTTCACCTCCTATGAAATTAAATTTAATTCATTATTTAGTGTGATAATGTTGATACTACGAAATGATTTCGAAACATGAGGCTTTTAATTCTAATAGGAAATTTTATGATTCTACCTAAATGTATAAATGGATATTTTTTATTCTCTCTTGTTTCATGGTTTAGAAGATAAGAAAAGGATGAAGTATTTTAATCAAGGATGTATTATAGAGAAAACTAAGGATGGAAATAAATTAATATATCCCACTTTTCAAAATTCTTGGATAAATAATCACATAACTTTCCTAAAGGGGACATTGAAATACTTTATGCATGTGATGTTAGTGAACCGTACTAGTTAAGTTCACTGGAAAAAACCTATTAATTGTAAAGGAATAAAGTAATTCTCCGGCCATACCTTAACCTTATATAAAGTGTTTCAACTAAAAGTAATAAGGACACTATCCAAACCAATCCATTAAGATAATTTTTATCCATGAAAAGGATTGAAAACAAACTATATGGCCTCAAGAGAAACTGTGGTCTTATGATATCACAACTACTAGGGTTGGTCCGGAACATGACATGGTGATATGTATGCTAGTTATTCATTTTAGGATAGTGGATTTTTTTTCTAGTTATATACATTCTTTTGAATCATGTAAGTTTAACAAAACTATTCAAACACCACCAAAAACATGTAAGTTGAGTTATCAGGGAAGACATAAAATGGGAAAATTATTACTTCCTATGAATATAACTCTTCTATTATCCATATTATTGTGATATACTTCTTGATTACCTTGTGATAGTCCCATTATCTTAATTTTTTGTTATTATGGGTATGGATTATCTTTCCTTATATCGAGGAAAAATAAATTTTAGAGTTATAGAAGTCACCCTATGTATCGAAAATCACTCTCCAATTCTATAAACATTTAATAAGGAAGATGAATCATATTTGTTATCTTTTATCAATCATGTATATTATTTCATTACAATAAGTGATATGTATATTATATTATTGAGACTTAGGAAAAGATCAACCTTGATGAAACTCCCAGTATAAGTGAATATTATTTTGTTTTCCTAAAGATTTTCCTAGTATTCCACCAATATGTTAGTTTTATTTATCAAAAAATATTATACCTAATGATTTGAAAATATCCATAACTCTTTATATAATGTACATTATTGGACTTTAGGATATTAAGAAGAAACTACAACCGAATCTGGATTAAGGATTATATATCCATGTTCTTTCACATGGGGTGCCTCGGTCCTCTTCATCTATAAGATGGATGGTTTAGTAATCTTACGAAAGAATTATCTTGAGCTCAAAAAGATCATGATTATAAAAAAGCATCCTCTTCCATATATTGATTAATTTTTCAATCATCTATATGGATCCTAGTAATTCTTCATGGTGGATCTTCAATTAAGATATTATAATTTAATGGTGATGAAGGATGACATTCCCAATACTATATTTCGTAAAAGGTAAGAGCATTATAATTTTATAGTGATTACATTTGGACATAATAATGTCCCATTTATTTTCATGGAAATCATGAATATATTCTTTTGGGATTAGCTCAAAACATTTCAGGTAGTATTTAGAGACAACATTATTATTTACTCCCAATTAAGGAGGAGCATGATGATTATTTTAATTATTCACTAAAGACATCTCAAAGAATTTTTTTTTAAAATTATATTAAATATGAGTTTTTATAGAGAATATATAATTCTCGGTGAATGCTACCACTAAAAAGGAAATATTTGGAGACTTCAAAAATAGATGAAATTGAAGGATACGAGAGACTTACATCTATGAAAGAAATCCATAGTTCCTTTGGATTAGATAGACATTGACATAAATTTATGAGGAACTGATCATGTTTTTAAAGTCCACTAACCTGAATCAATCAAATGGAAGTCATGTTTCCTAGAATAATGAATGTGAAGAGATATTTAAAGAGTTAACGAAGAGGCTAATCGCCGCACATCTATACACCATATCCACTAGTGGGGAAGGCTTCGTGATCTACAAATATTAATAAAAAAATAGATTGGGATGTGTAGTCATTAATGATAAAAAGGTGACATGTTATGACTCTCATAAATTAAATATAAATGATTAAAAATACCTAACACATTATCTTGAAGTTGCTACAGTGATCTTCACATTGAATATTTGGTGAAATTACCTATATGAGGAGAAGTGTGACATCTATATGAATTATAAAAGACTTAAGTATATATTCACACTAAATGACCTCAATATGATCCAATAAACCTTTTTAGAACTGATCAAGTATTATTATTGTTTAATCCATTACCATCATGGGATGGAGTCAAAATTGGAAGATGCTCTGAGTAAAAAGGTTCCCACATCCCTATACATAATATGGATTATAAGTGATCAAAAATACTTATACATTCATATGATGGAAATTGAAATAGTAAAAGAAAACCCATCCAATATTTATTAAATAGCATACAAAAAATCTATAATTTAGAGGATTATGTAGCCCTAAAAAGATTATGTGGTGCTACAAAAAAGGTAGCAAATATTATGAAGTTAAACTTTTCTAAAGGGTTAGTTTTAATGTTTTGGAACCAGATATTTATCCTGTAAAAATGAAAAAATAACTAGAATATTTTGGATGATTCACATTGATAACACTTCTCTAATAATTCATGAATCACTAAGATGTTATAGTTATGAAGAAAAACTTCTGTTGGGATAACAAGTATAGATATATTTAGAATTTGTGTCTCGATGCTTTGTATGAAAAAAAGTCAAGGATGAATGATATAAGTTGAAGGGTAAGATGAAACCCTTTCCCATACCGGTTTTTAAATGGAAAAAATGACTAGGAATTTCATCATCAGACTCCCTTGGACACTTTATGTTACTAACGATATCTAGGTGGAGGTCGAACTCTTTTCAAGGTCAGCACATTTAATTTCCATTAATGATGATTTTACTCTTGAATATGTAATTATTATATACATAAGATAAGGGTTAAGAATTCATGGAGTTGTACTCTCCATTGTATCTAATTAATATATGAGGTTTACCTTGAGATTATGGAGAAGCGTTTAGTAATAATTGTATATAGAGTTGTGCTTCAGTGTTGCTTATCACCCTCATAAGGATGACCTATCTAAAATAACCATTTGAACATAGGAAGATATAATAAGATCATTTTTAATGGATTTCCAGGGAAATTAAGATCAACACCTTACCCTATTGCAGTTCTAATATAATAAAAATTTCTATTCAATCATTCAAAATTCATGTTATGAGGATCTGTATAGGAAGAGGTGTATTAGTTAGAAAAGATGGGGTAACGTTGGGGAGTTGAATTATATGTGAAATAATCTTTTCAATTAGGTGATAGATAAGGATCAAACTATTTAGTGCGATAAAAATATTCACAAATTATAAAATAAAAATTCGGTATACAATCTTTGATGAGACATGGAATTTGAGGACTTAGATAAAGTGTTCCTTCATATATCACTGTGAAATAATGTTTTAAGGTTTTGGATGATGGGAATTTCTTATCCTAGATAAATAAAACACTTAGGTATCCTTGATCATATTATATTTATGGAATATTAAATATAAATCAAACCTAACCTATCTCAAAAATGTGCTATGTTCCATGAATCATGTTTTAGGAATTAAATACCAGACCCCTAATATTTACATAATCGTGAGGTGGTTCCATTGTAGAATGATCTTTCAAATGAACCTCAACCAATGAATATCTTAGATCATATAGAAAAAAGTTATGAAAAACAAGAAAAATCACTAGGTCAAAGTGGTATGGCGTAACCCCATGTTTGAGGAAGAAATATGGGAACCAAAAGTATAACACCCCATGATTTTGTGAATTTTTTCTAATTTAATATAAATTTTTTTTATTTTTTTCATTTCAAAAAACACTAAAAATAGATTATTTTATATTAAATTATTATTATTTTATATAATTATATGAATCAAAATGTTAATCATGAACTACATGCAAGATAAATTTTAGCTTTCTCTACACCAAACACTGAGGTTATCTTGCATTACATGCAATAATGACTTTCCCCAATGTCTTGTGTAACATCGAAGACCGAGTTTTACCAAATAATAATATATTACTAAATTTTTACTATTTATTAGAATAATATATAACATATCTTTTACATTATGAGGTATGATTAGTATTCATAGGGTTCCAATTAATATGAAATCACTATGAAAACCAATTGAATATAAATGATAATTTTGTTATTATCATAGAGTATTTTTAACCTAATAAATAAATAAAATAAATTTATTTATTGATATTAATGTAATATATATTTTATGAATTCAATAAAATATTTTTTATATCCATTAAATATATGTTATAGACATAATATAAAAACAAACCCAATTTTATGCTTAAAAGACAAAATTTTTATAATGATAGTTTTATCGCCTTTTAATGGAGAACCAATTTTAAATCGAAATTTTGGAAATTTAATTTATTTATTAAGTCAAGATAAATGTCATATTTTACATATGAACAAAATAATTAGGTTAGGACAGATTTTTTCTATTTTTTAGTCAGGTTTCATTTTTTAATGAATAGTTAAAAATTCGGAATTGTAGTTGAAAATTGATTTTTCATATAATTTATTTATATGGATGAATTATTTATTAAATTTGTTTAAATTTTTAATTATAGAATATTTTATCATTTAATCCAATTTATTTCATTTTAATAAATTTCACTTTGAAATTGGGTATAAAAACATAGATGACTTTTGGACATTTTTACTTTAAAAACCTGCATTGTTATCCAATTGGTGGGATTATATTTAAATACATTTATTCCAATTAGATAATTGGAATTTGAAAAAATAGATTTCATATTTTTAATCATCATAATTTATAATTTATAATAATTTATACCTAGTTTTTTACCTAAAATATTAGTGAAATTGATTAAAATTAATTGCAATGATTAAGACAAAATTAGGTTAACAAAGTACTAAACCTTAAAATTAAGATAAAAACAACATAGAAAATTGTCAAAGAAACATTTTATGTACATATTTATAACCTATAAATAATTGGATATAATAGTTTACATTATTGGATCAATTATACTTGTGAAACTTGTGTATGTAATTCCTTAGTCAAAATATTACAAGACTACCACTCAACAATAAAAAGGCCTCCTCTCCTCCCACTTCATCAATCCTATAAAACCACTTATGTTTGGTCATTATATTCTAAAATATAATTATAGATACCATAAATTACTACTTTAAGAATCCCCATGAGATTAAATCCTCTCAAGGAATACATATGGTGAAAACCAAAAGGAATTTACTTGATTAAGAGGTAACACCCTCCCCCAAGATCCATTAGTTTTATTTCCATTACCCACTCCCAAAACACTTTTGATTGTATTATTTTATAAAAGAAACATTATCCTCAAAAAAATAAGATATTTTTAAGACCTGGTTTCATCCATAACAAATACAAACTTCTATCTAATGTGTAACAAACATATTGTTTATGTTTATTATGAACTGTTATCTAATGAAACTATGACTATTCATTTTTCCATTACAAAAAATAATGTTGGAAATTATAATGGAAACTATATATATATTATATAAATGATATTTATAATGTCTTTTTTATTCCAAAATTTTTATTGAGAACATACCATTATGCTTTCCATCTTGGGTAAATACAATAATTTTGTTTGAGGAAGTATGGACTGCCTCCCCCTAAAAGCGATGTGATTCATTCACACACTATATATAATGTATTAAGGATGTGTTTAGTGATATTATATGATATATATTACATAATAATGTTACTTTAGCGATATTAGACACACACACACAGATATATATATGTCATTTACTATATTTCATTCAATACTGCAATAAAATGAAAAGAGTGTTCATGTATACATACGGCCTACCATCTCTATGTACGATGTATTCCATTATATAAACATATATTATATGTATTATTATAATAAAAATATAATGAATATAATTTATATTTATATCATAGTTTAAATTCCTGAAATAATTATATATTTATAAGAACAAAAGATATAACTAATTACGACAAATGCAATGAACAAAGTAGATATTACCCGAAGTGAAACCATAACAGTGAATTATTAACAAGAGGGAAATAAAAATTAATGCTAAAACTAATTATGGTATTATATATATTGATATGGTTATTTGAGAGATTTATAATAAATTTATATTTATTATACATGGGTTTTTTATGAGTACAAAGAGAGTCAACAAATATGGTAATGGAATCTCATCTCACTTTTTATATCTGTGAGGTAGATGCCATGTTCACAACTCATTTATTTTGAGTGGTGTATATACAGAAAAAGAATGTATTATATGACAATTATTTTTAAATTTATGGTTATTTAAATATCAATTCTATGATATTTCATTCATAGGGTTAATGTTTCAAATGTTACCAAATCGGCAAGATAGTTTTGTATCAATTTTTCTTCATCGAGAAACATGTTTCGTTATAAACCTACATTATTTTTCGAGGTGTATATAATTAAATTAGATAAGTTATAAAAATTAATATACTTATTTTAATTATATTTAAATATTCATTTAATTACACTTTATTACACGGTTAGTGTTATTCAATGCTACGAAGTTGTAAGAGTTTTTTAAAACAATATAATCGTTTATTATGATTTTATGTGATTATGATTTCATTGATAAAATATTGTGATCCATATCTCAAGAACACTCATTATTTTTTTAACCAATGGTTATTCATTATTATACATGTAATGGTACAATTTTTCACTCTTTGGCACATAACATTATCAAGCATGTGTTTTTAAGGAAGTCCACATTTACCTCTCTCTTTGGTTAGAAATATGCAATCTTTCGAAACCATGTTTTCTAAAAGTGTTCCCAAGATTTCTACAATTATCATATGATAATTTAAATACATTTTTACACATGTTTTACCATTTTAAGAAAATGATTGTAAAAAAGTAATATTCGATTAATTTTTCATTGAAGACACTTTTATAAACATTTTATTTTGAAAAAGGAATGTTTGGAAAGTATGAATTTACCCACTTTCATGAATTTAATTCTATTTAAGAATCCTTACAATATTAAAAATTTAACTTTTTTTATGAAAATTTTTTCCAAATATTTTGGAAATTATTTTTTTAAAGTGGTTTAAAATAAATAGGATTTCAATACATTTTCAATATTTTTCATCAATTTTTATATTAAAAGTTCATCAAAAAATTTCAAGATTATTTCATAAGGTTTAAAATAAAATGGGTTTCTTAAAATTCTCATGATTTCATGATAATTTCACAAAGTTTTTTCAAGGAATTTTTTAAAAGTGTTTTGAAGCTTACGTTATATGTTTTTTAGGAAAAATGTCTTCAAATTGTTTTCAATCCTTATTTCCATGTTTTTAATTTATTTTAAAAGGAAATGTTTTTCAAAAGGATTTATATTATAAAATGAATTTTCTTAAAAATAAAGTATATTTTCCTCTAGAAATGTTTTTGAAAAAAATTTCAAAATTATTTTCCATCTATGATGTCATATTTTGGTGTTATTTGTGCCTTTTTGGGGAAATGATTCAATGTTTCCATTCATATCATTTCTTTAATTGTTGTATTTTTTTTATAGAATGATGTTTTTGAAACTAGTTTCTCTTTCTTGGGTTACATTATTTTGAAACCCATATATTTTCACCAGTTATTATTTAGATGAAATGATTATAAATCCCGTATTTTTTCATAGATTATGATATGACTAAATGTTTATGATACCCATTTAATTTCATGTGTTATGTTATGATTGTTTATTATTTTTATTGTAGATGTATGTATGATTTCATTATGATATAGGTTGTACCTATATCTCCATCCAATGTATTAGTTAAATATTTATACCTCAAGAGATTGACTAAGATGGTATTGGGATTAAAAAATTGCTACTATGATTTACAAGGGAGTGAGCCACGACTACCAGGATGGAATTAGGAGTGAAATCATGCTACTAAGATGGCTATTGGAGTGAACCATGACTATAAAGATGATATGGGGAGTGAAACCATACTACTATGATGGTCTTAGAAATTATTCCTTAGCTACTATGGATATCATATTATATTCTTATTTTTCTTCCACAATACCATGTTTTATTCCTATGTTATGCTTTTATGGATTAGGTTTTTATATACTTATGATTAATATATTATGAACTACTAATATTAATTCAATGATGTATGATTATAATATTTTATGTTATTAGTATGTTCTTCTAATGTTTTGATCATGTTTCCATACCCATATGCTCATGTTTATGCTTATATGCCTGCGTTGTTTACCCATATTGAGCATTTGAGATCACCCCTTTTTTATGTTTCATTAACCAAGTTATGAATATATTTATTAAGTATTATGTGTCTAATATGGGTGATATTCATTAATAACCTATTGTGAGATAATATATATCTCTTATATATCAATGTTTATGTTTTTATGTTTCCAAAGGTGCTAAACTAATATAGTTTTCTGGCATCTTTCTATATTATGATTTCAGTATTCCAAAAAATTGATGTAATGTTAATGTATGTAAAGGGAGTGTAACTATAGTTTTTAACAGATCAAATGTTTATTTTACCATTCAAAACAAGCATGATAAAACCTTAGTGAGAAATATTTGGACATGTTTAAGGATAAGTCTAAGGATATGGAAAATTGTAGGAAAATATCCTGGAATTTTAGTAAAGGATAGATTGAGTAGTTTCCTAGAAATAAATACCTCTCTGAATATTACAAGTGGATGTGGATCTTGGAAATATATACCTGGAGGTGACTACTCTAAAAATATGTCTTTCTCCTACCTTGGGGTAATCTGGTACATGACAATGGGCCTCAGTGGACACCTGATTTGACACAATTGAGTGATATTATTTAGGAATTAAAAAAATCATGACAAAATATCATAAAGGATTCAAATAGAATATAGTTATGAATAACCTTAGATAAACCTAAAAGAGTTATATTTCAATAATGGTATCATAATTTCAACATCATTTACGTTATTTTCAAGATTATGTGATTCATCACTATGATAATCATTTCATAATCAATTCTTCCTGGTTTTCGATAATGGAGGGAACCAGAAGGAACTGGATTATCATTGAGTATGATGGAACATCTGTTGATGATCAACAAAATGGGATGATCACTGGAGTGAATGTTGTTATGATCATGAATTATCAGCTTTCAAGGAAGATGATTGAAAACATATACCTTAACCAACTCTTTGATTGACCAAAGAGGATAAAGAAAGGGATTTATGAGATTTCGAGTAATGGAGAACGTAGAAGAAAGAAGATTTGGTTTCCTTTATGAAAATATTATTTATAGAAACACCAAAGTGAATGTATTATATTAATGAGAATGTGGTTTAACATTGGAAATCCAATACCCAAAGTAAGTAATTGCATTGTAAAAATGAATAGTTTGGTTAATGAAAACGATGAGAATATTGGCCTCCCTAAGACATCATCAATTATTAACTGTTCTATGTGTGGAATAAATGATCATTATGAAAATCAATGTCCCAACAGGAAATTTCACGAAGGGAATCAACAAGGTGGGGTGTGTAATGGTTACATTACGGATGATAACATGAATACAGTGAAATTTTTAAGGAAAGAGGTATTATGTAATAGGAAGTATTATCCCTGTTAATGGAATACATATAATGTGTAATAATCAATGTTTTTATGTATTTAGATTCGATATTTATGTTATATTAATGGTGAAATATATATGGATTGTTCAGTTTATGTTTCTCTATAGGGATTTACAAGAACACATTGAATGTCTCTAATGGAATAGAAAATTGCTTTAATGGCAAGGTGATTTCCCTAGAAAAAACATGATTAAGGGAAAATATCCCTTAATATGTTTCTTATGTTAAGGTAATATTTCTTTGATAATGATATGTGGTATATGAAGAAGTAAATTTGATGGTACTGATCAAATTTGAACTAATTAAGGACATGATAACAGGTAGTTTTTTCTTTTATTAATGTATTTTACAACATTTTTAGATTAATGGAATAGATTAAATATAGTTTGTAACAAGGGAACATTCAATTTTCAATAGGAATTTATAGTAATTTTGGTCATTAACATGTTTTAAGAGAATACATGATGAAGGTATTCACATGTTTGTACTCTAATAACCAAGAGATACTTTTTGATATATGAGTGATCAATTTTAAGACAATTTTTGTAAAGACACATAAAATTCAAGGGAAATTTTTTTTTTCTTAATTTTCTTTGAGATTTTACAAGAACGCGGTTTTTGACGGCACTTGATTCCGAGGCCCGGTGTGCCCGGAATTTTTATCCGAAGTTTAGCTCGGGTATGTTCAGTGAACGAACGAGCGGGTTTTCCTAACTTTTGAACCGGTGCTCATAATCGAAATCTGAGGGTACCGATGAATTCGCAGCACCGATAATTGCTTAGGAACGCCTTTTCTAGAGTTGCATTTACACGGGAGGAATTGTTAAAAATTGTGGAAGGTAAAATAAAAATGAGCTTCAATTTTATTTTATTTTCTCTAAGTGGTTATCCGTTATGTGGAAGTTGGGAAACTATCCTACATAGATTATGAGGGCGGTGGGGCCCACACGAACCCCACCCCTTCATATTCCCTAACTCCTTCAACTCACCATTTCATTAGATAACTTATGTTAATTAAATAAGTGAGATTAATTTGAATGTTTGAAATTCAAATACTTATGTCATGATAATAAAATAAGGGAAGCACTTATTTTATTTTCGTTGGAACTTTTTGCATTGAGAGGATTTTGGAGAAAAGCTAAGGGGCTTGAAGATCTTTTTCTTCTTCGAATAAGAACGCGGCGAATGCTGACCTTCGACGAAGGTCGACAAGAACGCCAGATCCTCGAAGATTGATTACGCGACGCCATGTACCGTGATGCCAACGACTCTCTCCTTCCTCAACGTCTTCTTCTACGGAGGTTATTTCCGCGACAAACCCTCTCTCAACGAATTCGATGAGGTAGGGGATTTATGTGTTTCTATTCATGAATTCTTCCGTCATCATTTCTCGTTCAATTGGACCGCTTGCTATTGATTAACGGGAGGGGGCTGGACCGCACAAAAACAGCCGACCCTCCTCCCTTATTTCTTGTGTTGTTGAGGTTAAAAGGAAAGTGACGTGGTGCCATCACACCATGCGGGAACGAATGGCAAGGATGTGCAGCACCGTCATGTCGTGCAATTAAAAATCGAACCAATTCATGGCGCCATCGCACCGCGCCGGAAAAACCAGAAGACACCGCAGCCAGAGCGGGGCCGCGGCGGAGGGTCGCGGCGCCGTCGCGCCGCGCCGGACGAACCAAGGCCGCGGCTGAGCAAGGACTGGCGGCTGGTTACGGGACGCCGGCGTCGGAGCAGGGGATCCGGCCCATGCCGGTCTCGAGGCGGAAACAGCGGGCCGGCCGGAGCGGGCCGGCCGGTCAGAGGAGGAGGTGGGGGTTACGACCCCCGGCTGGACGAACAAGAGCGACCCCCACCTGGGGCCGCGGTTACAAACAAGAGGGGGGCACCCCCCCCCCCCCCCACGTGCGCCTCAATGCTCGGTCGTTTCGGCCGAGCCTCCTGGCCAGTGCACCAGCGCGTCGGGCCTGGGTCGGGTCGACCCAGGTCGGGCCGACCCAGAGGGTATCGGGCCAGGTCGGACTGGGCCCGAACCCCCTAATACCGGACCCCTCACGGTCTTTTGCCCATAACTTGGGCTGTTAACCTCCGATCGATGCACCATCAGCTGCGATGCAATTCTTGGATCGAGACGGTCGTTTAGGTATATTACACTCAAGGTTACGGAGAACTTTGTGTTCGATCGGGTTGGTTCGTACACGAAACCAACTGGGCCTTCGGAGCGGAAACACTTATAACTTGAGCTTCGGACGTCCGATTAACATGCCGTCGACTTTGATGGTTTCCTCTAAGTGAGACGGACCTTTTGGCTTACTCCGCTCAAGGTTTGGACGCAGTTGGAATACGGTCAGGTAGGTTTTGACTTAAAAACCAACCGGGCCCCTGGGACGAAAAATCCAATAACTCTCAGACCGGGCGTCCGATTAACGGGCCGTCTGTGACGTTAAATTCCTGTTGGAGATATGGAAATTTTGGATACATCAACTCCAGACTACGTGTCAGTTGATGTATCAGCCCCTCGGCTCATGGAGTAGACCCTCCCAAACGAGCTTGCTATGTGCGGGAACCCTAGAGCTGGCTGCAACTACGACGACGATGACGACTGTACAGAAATCCTTCATGGATTCGACGACGATGACTACATCACTCATCAATCCTACATGGATTAGTGCTACCGATCCTGTGTGGGTCAGATCTTATGTGGGTCAGCGCTCAGCGGTCCTGTGTGGGCCAGCGCCTACAGATCTTGTGTGGGTCTGATCTTGTGTGGGTCATTGCGGGGGTTAGTTACCTATCGATCCTTTGTGGGTCATTGTGGGGGTTAGTTACCTATAGATCCTTTGTGGGTCATTGCGGGGGTCAGTACCTATCGATCCTGTGTGGGTCCGATGGCTTAGATGAATCAATGGCCACATCTGATCATCTCTATCGTCTTACGAAGAAGTATACCTGTGTGAGTTGAATCTTGACTTTCAATCCTTATCTTCGATAAGATTGACTTGATATCCTATGTGGATTACATTATGCTTTCCTGTGTGGATCGGGTTGTGATTTCCTGTGTGGAATGGGTTTTACTTGAGCTCGGATGTTGGAGTCGAACGAGAATTGATGACTTAGGTATATGTATGGTCATATACCTAAGTAGTGTCAGATGTTACTTCGTGATTGTATCTTTCCTTGTGGATTATCCTTTTTGGATTCTGGGAGTCCTTCAGGGGTCTCGGGGTCCCTACCGAGTAGCTTATACTCACCTCTGCATGGGCTATGCCCACACTACATTGTGTTGGTTGTAGACGGAGGACAACACTGATCATGGATGAGGCATGGGGAGAAGGTCGGTACCCGGAGGTGGACCACTGTGCGGGGCGTACTCGGAGCAGACGGCTGGACCCGAGGAGCTGTGGAGGCAATCTGTACCCAACCTTCAGGTGAGACTTCCAGTGGACGGCTCGATGCTGCAGCTTTACTTTTCAGTTTCTGTACTCTCTTTTTCAGTTGTACTTACTTTCAGTTTGAGTTTATATTCTGGCCCACATACTTTACCGCACTTACTATTGTACCCAGTTTTAACTTAGTGTTTACATATGCTTGCTTGCTCTGTGGTGTTTTTTTACTTTAAAAAGGCAATGCCTTCCCTTTTTACAGATAATTATGCCTTGGTTCTAGTCTCCAGCCCCTGGCCTATGGAAGGTGGGCTTTGGGTAGTCACGGCACGGGCCCCGAGGACGGGTCGTGACAAATTGGTATCAGAGGAGTTCGGTTCTACCGCTGAACTCAGGACTCTGATCATTTTCTATGTGAAGCAATAATGTTAAGAGTATTGAGTTTGGTTATTAGTCCAGGGATTCCAGTGTTGGTACGGCGGCCGACGTATCCATACGCCAGGACCCTGACTTCTGATTTCCGACATAATACACGAAAACATTGATTGCATGTGTGTTCTAAAAGTTTTCTTTGTGATTACTTTTTGTCAGCTCACCAGGTACACTATTTGACCGTGGTGCACCTGTTTCTTTTTAGGATGGCCCCATGATGGCATCCATCTATGGTTCCGAGAATTGTGCATGATGACATCCCACCGAGCGACGAGGCCTCAGTACAGAGCCCTTTTACAGTGGAGGCACCGGCGGTACCTCTACCCGACGAGCCACAGATGCTTCCAGCACCAGCCGCTGACGATGCACATCGCCTTAGTGCACTGCATGAGTTTCAGCGACAGTGACCGCCCAGGTTACGCAGGGATACAGACCCTCAGGCATCCAAGGATTGGATGAAGGCAGTTTTACGAGTTTTCAAGTTAGTGAGGACACTAGCTGACCTCATGGTGATCCTCGCAGCGAGCCTCCTACACGCAGCAGCAGGCAGATGGTGGAGCATGATGCTCCAGGTGCACGATGAGACATCTCTCCTCTGGACGAACATTGAGAGCCTCTTCTCCTCGGAGTTCGTCCCAGCAACCCTCAGTGCGGTGCGCATCCATAAGCTACTACAGATGCGGCATGGCAGCTTGACGGTCGCCCAGTACTCAGAGAGATTTACAGATCTCTCATGCTATTTGACGGACATGTTACGGGACCCATTCTTTCCGGACCGGACCTTTGAGCAGGGATTGATGCATGAGATCAGGGCATTGCTGATCTCCCTCAGCATTCCGACACAGGTAGGGGTACTGGAGCGAGCCATTCTGATCGAGAGCTTCCTTGTTGAGCCAACATTAGCAGTGAGACCTACTGCAGGGCAGCACGTAGCAAAGTCTTCTGCAACAGGTAGTCGAAAGATGACTCATGGGTCCAGGCAGACCAGACCCTCAGGCAGACGACCTCAGGACACTAGCTTAGTGGTGCGGGGCACACAGCGCGAAGCCAGTCTTTCAAGAGGCAGATAGTGCTACGCATGTGGCGGGCAAGGCCACTTGGCTCGTGACTACCCGACCAGCCATGCAGAGGGGCCGCAGACAGTTGAGGAACCACCTAGGTAGAGGCAGAGGTTCGACTGTGGCGGTCCGCAGGGAGCAGGCGGACGAGGCAGAGGAGCTGGCCGAGAAGCAGGTGGTGGGCGACGCTTTGAGGCTCTACCACCACCACCACCAGGAGGTCCCCCCGACCACAGGGGAGAGCACAGCTTCAGGATGCTGAAGCTTACGTTCATGGAGCTCTAGAAGCGGGTGGACAAGTGCGGGACTAGCTCCAGGAATAGAGGCCCTTTACCATAATGCCTCTAGCCTCTTTGTTTGTGTTGCCTTTTGTCCTTGTACTTTGAGTTGAAGTAATAAAAGACACTTTCAATGGTGAAGTTTTCTTTCTTGTCTTTTGTATGTTAATACTAAGAGGTACCAGTTAAAAAATGTTGACTTGACCCTCACTTACGATATTCTTACTGGAAGAGACCCAGTGACCACACACTGATGTCGACAGTGTGACTCAACCCTTGGAGGCGAGAGTAACGGTTGGATCTCTTGGTAACAGCGTCGAGGCCTTACGACGTAATCCATGGCATGAATTAACTAATCAATATGGGATTGACTATATTAGGCAAAGAATGAGGTTCATCCATGGGATGAGACTAGATTTTCCTTTTCGGAAAAGGAGAAATTTTTGTAGCTTTGCAGAACGTTAAGGAGGAAGGGGCAACCCTTCGTGTGGTCAGACAGATGTCAACAGAGCTTCCAGGAGCTGAGACAGAGATTGACCAGCGCGCCTATCTTGAGGCTACCGGAGGAGGGAGTTGGGTACGTATTTTACTACGATACATTAGGGACCGGACTCAGATGTGTCCTGATGCAGGAGCGGGCCGTGATCGCCTATGGATCATGTCAGTTGAGGAAGTATGAGCAGAACTACGCTGCCCATGATCTGGAGTTAGCAGCAGTGGTCTTCGCTCTGAAGATGTGGTGATACTATCTGATGGGTGAGCGCTTTACAGTCTATTCTGACCACTATAGTCTCAAGTACATCTTCTCGAAGAAGGACCTGAACCTGAGATAGCGGCGATGGCTCGAGTTCCTCCAGGACCATGAATTTGAGATAGTCTATACTCCTAGAAAGGGGAACGTGGTAGCTGATGCTCTCAGCAGGAGGATGGGCATTCAGCTACTTGGGTAGGCGACAGAGCAGCTAGCCACTTTTTAGATATCCTTCATGGATAGAGATGGAACAACCTTTCTTCAGTCACTCACAGTCACTCCTCCACTACTGCAGCGGGTCATAGAGGTACAGCTTGGGGACACTGATTGTGGGACACGACGTGCACAGGTATCCTCAGGACAAGCACCTGATGGTTTCTCTTTAGGATGAGAGCACGACATCATTTTCAGAGGACATACCTTGGTACCAGATGCTTTACAGGAGGAGGTGCTGAGGGAGTTTCACACTTCCCCTGTGGCTGTACATCCTGGATTAGAGAAGATGTACCAGGACCTCAGACGTCAGCACTGGTGGTCGGGTATGAAGAAGGTTGTGGCAGAGTTCGTTTCTCGATGCCTCACCTGCCAGCAGGTGAAGGCAGAGCACCAGGTACCAGCAGGCTTGGTTCAGCCCTTGGAGGTCCCGGAGTGGAAGTGGGACGACATATCTATGGACTTCGTGACTCGACTTCCACGAACTTCTAGAGGTCGCGACTCCATTTGGGTGATTGTCGACCGACTCACCAAGTCGGCTCACTTCTTACCCATCATAGATCAGGGCTCAGTGGAGAGCTTGAGACATCTCTACGTTCAGGATATTGTACGGATTCATGGTGTGTCATCATCTATCATCTCCGATTGAGATTCTCTCTTTACTTCCAGGCTTTGGAAGGGGTTACAGGAGGCATTCGGAATGCCGCTACGTCTGAGTATCACCTTTCACCCTCAGATAGACGGTCAGACGGAGAGGACCATTCAGACTCTCGAGGACATGCTCCGCGCATGTGTCCTCAACTTTGGTCACAGCTGGGAGGACCACCTACCCTTGGTGGAGTTCGCATACAACAAAAGCTACCACTCCACCATCGGGATGGCACCATACGAGGCATTTTATGGCCGGCCTTGAAAATCTCCTCTATGCTGGATAGACCCTGGGGAGTCAGCACTTGTGGGACCGGAGATGGTCCAGGCCACGACAGAGAAGGTCTAGGTCATCCTTGAGCGGATGAGGATAGCTCAGAGCCAGCAGAAGTCTTATCCTCACAGGATACGGAGGCCACTAGAGTTCGAGGATGGAGACCACGTCTTCTTTCATGTCTCACCTCGACGTGGATTACGGAGATTTGGCCGAGGCGGAAATTTGTCTCCATGCTTCATCAGACCATTCCAGGTCCTCAGCAGGATTGGGGAGGTGTCTTATCAGCTAGCTCTACCACCTCAGTTGCACCGGGTGCACGACATTTTCCACGTATCCCAGCTGAGGAGATACGTGCACAACTCGACGGATATCATTGACCATGGGGAGCTCGACATTGATGATGGGGAGACTTTTGCGGAGGTCCTGGTGGAGATCGAGGATCGACAAGAGAGGGTCCTACGTGGGCATTCGATTCCTCTAATGCACATGAGATGGCAGCACAGGAACCTCTAGGATAGCACTTGGGAGCGGGAGGCTTAGATGCGTGCACAGTACCCACATTTGTTTTCCTAGATTATGATGTATCTTTATGGGGACGTAAATCCCAGAGGTGGGACTAATGTAAAGACCCATAAAATTCAAGGGAATTTTTTTTCTTAATTATCATTGGGATTTTACAAGAACGCGGTTTCTGACGGCACTTGATTCTGAGGCCCGGTGTGCCCACAATTTTTATCCGAAGTTTAGCTCGGGTACGTTCAGTGAACGAACGAGTGGGTTTTCCTAACATTTGAACTGGTGCTCAGAATCGAATTCTAAGGGCACCGATGAATTCACAGCGCCGGTAATTTCTTAGGAACACCTTTTCCGGAGTTGCGTTTACACGAGAGGAATTGTTAAAAATTGTGGAAGGTAAAAAAATTGAGCTTCAATTTTATTTTATTTTCTCTAAGTGGTTATCCGTTATTTGGATGTTTGGAAACAATCCTATATAGATTATGAGGGCGGTGGGGCCCACACGAACCCCACCCCTTCATATTCCCTAACTCCTTCAACTCACCATTTAATTAGATAACTTACGTTAATTAAATAAGTGAGTTTAATTTGAATGTTTGAAATTGAAATACTTAAGTCATGATAATAAAATAAGGGAAGCACTTATTATATTTTGGATGAAACTTGTTGCGTTGAGAGGATTTTGGAGAAAAGATAAGGGGCTTGAAGATCTTTTTCTTCTTCGACGATGAACGCGAAGAATGCGAAGAATGCTGACCTTCGACGAAGGTCGACAAGAACGTTGGATCCTCAGAGATCGATTACTCGACGTCGTGTACCACGACTCCAACGACTCTCTCCTTCCGCAACGTCTTCTTCTGAGACAGTTATTTCTGCGATGAACCCTCGCTCAACGAATTCGACGAGGTAGGGGATTTATGTGTTTCTATTCATGAATTATTCTGTCATCATTCCTCGTTCAATTGGACCGCTTGCTATCAATTAACGGGAGGGGGCCGGACTGCACAAACACGACCGACCCTCCTCCCTTATTTCTTGTCTTGTTGTCGTTCGATGGAAAGTGACTCGGTGCCGTCACACCGCGCGAGAACGAGCAGCAAGGATGCGCGGTGCCATCACGCCATGCCGGAAAAACCCGAAGACACCGCGGCCGGAGCGGGGTCGTGGCGGAGGGGCGCGGCGCCGTCGCACCGCGCCGGACGAACCAAGGCCGCGGTGGAGTAAGGACCGGTGGCTGGTTCCGGGCCGCTGGCGTCGGAGCAGGGGGACCGGCCCATGCCGGTCCCGTGGCAGCAATAGTCGGCCAGCCGAAGCGGGCCGGCCGGTCAGAGGAGCAGTCGGGGGTTACGAACCCCGGCTGGTCGGACAAGAGCGGCCCCCACCTAGGGCCGCGGTTACAAACAAGCGAGGGGCAGACCCCCCCCCCCCCCCCCCCACGCGCCTCAACGCTCGGCCGAGCCTCCTGGCCAGTGCAACAGCACGCCAGGCCGGGCCGCGCCCAAGCGGTCCGGACCCGGACCCGGGTCGGGTCGACCTAGTTCGGGCCGACCCAGAGGGTATTGGGCCGGGTCGGACTGGGCCCGAACCCCCTAATACCGGACCCCTCACTATCTTTTTCCCACAACTTGGGTTGGGAACCTCCGATCGACGCACCATTAGCTGCAATGCGATCTTTGGATCGAGATGGTCATTTAGGTATTTTACACTCAAGGTTACGGAGAACTTTGGGTTCGGCCGGGTTGGTTCGTACACGAAACCAACCGAGCCCTCGGAGCGGAAATGCTTATAACATGAGCTCCGGACATCCGATTGACGTGCCATCGACTTTGATGGTTTTCTCTAAGTGAGACGGACCTTTTGGATTACTCCGCTCAAGGTTTGGACACAGTTGGAGTACGGTCGGGTTGGTTTTGACTTAAAAGCCAACCGGGCCCCTAGGACGAAAAAGCCAATAACTCTCAGACCGGGCGTCCAATTAACGCGTCGTCTCTGACATTAAATTCCTGTTGGCGATACCGATCTTTTGGATACATCAACACCGGACTATGTGTCAGTTGATGTATCAGTCTCTCGGCTTGTGGAGCGGACCCTCCCGAACGAGCTTGCTGTGTGCGGGAACCCTAGTGCTGGATGCGACTGCGACGACGATGACGATTGTACAGAAATCATTCGTGGATTCGACGATGACGACTACAACACTCATCGATCCTACGTGGATCAGTGCTACCGATCTTGTGTGGGTCAGATCCTGTGTGGGTCAGCGCTCAGTGGTCCTATGTGGGCCAGCGCCTACAGATCCTGTGTGGGTCCGATCCTGTGTGGGTCTGATCCTGTGTGGGTCATTGCGGGGGTTAGTTACCTATCGATCCATTTTGGTTCATTGCGGGGGTTAGTTACCTATCGATCCTTTGTGGGTCATTGCGGGGGTTAGTACCTATAGATCCTGTGTGGGTCTGATGGTTTAGATGAATCAGTGGCTACATCTGATCATCTCTATCGTCTTATGAAGAAGTATACCTGTGTGAGATTAATCTTGACTTTCAATCCTTATCTTCGATAAGATTGACTTGATATCCTGTGTGGATTACGTTATGCTTTCCTGTTTGGATCGGGTTGTGATTTCCTATGTGGACTGGGTTGTACTTGAGCTCAGATGTTGGAGCCGAACGAGAATTGATGACTTAGGTATATATATGGGCATATACCTAAGTAGTGTCGGATGTTACTTCGTGATTGTATCTTTCCTTGTGGATTATCTTTTGTGGATTCTGGGAGACCTTCGGGGGTCTCGGGGTCCCTACTGAGTACCTTATACTCACCCCTGCACGGACTATGCCCACACTACGTTGTGTTGGTTGCAGACGACAGACAGTGCTGATCGGGGTTGAGGCACGACGAGCAGGTCAGTTCCCGGAGGTGGACCACTGGGCGGGGCGTACTCGGAGCGGACGGCTGGACCCGAGGAGCTGTGGAGGATATACGTACCCACCCTTCAATTGGGACTTCCAGTGGATGGCTCGATGTTGTGGCTTTACTTTTCAGTTGTTGTATTCTCTTTTTCAGTTGTACTTTACTTTCAGTTTGAGTTTGTATTCTGGCCCACATACTTTACCTCACTTACTATTGTACCCAGTTTTTACTTAGTGTTTACTTATGCTTTCTTTCTCTGTGGTGTTTGTTTACTTTACAAAGGCAATTCCTTCCATTTTTAACGGGAATTACTCCTTGGTGCTAGTCGCCAGCCCCTGGCCTATGGATGGCGGGCTTGGGGTAGTCACGGCGCGGGCCCCGAGGATGGGTCGTGACAATTTTGTGAACCTATTTCTATCATTTTGGATTTTCATCTTTAATAATGGCTATATGGTTAACCATTCATGAAAATTTTAAGTTAAATTTCAGAGGAAGTATTTATGTATTAAGATAATATTGATAACCTAGGTAAAACAGATATTTAGTGATTAACCTTATTTCAATGATGTTCGTCGTATTTATTTTGGAAATTATATTAGTGTGGTTTTAGAAAAGGACATAATGTATAGAAGGTGACAAAAAATCATGTCTGATAATGTTGTGGGTCTTGAACCAAGGACCAAAGGAATATAAGGGTTTTATTCCTAGCACTGGCCTATGCGATATCCTCTTTAATATATAATTAATTTTTATGAATAAATATATAATAATGAATTAGTAGAGTTACATTTTATGCTTAGATATTAATGTATTAACCAAAATGATTTTGAATAATAGTCATAGAGAAATAGTTATTATTTTCATTCTATTACGTGTCTTAAGATCTACTAAAACTGAATTTTAGAGTTTTAGGCATCATAGATAATTTCTGGACATCCATTTCATGGAGAAATGGATGAATCAGAAATAGATAAATGAAAAACTAAAAAAATAAAAATTTGGTTTATAGAAATATATCATGTATATATATTTCTATACTTTCTGGTGAGTATGTTAATTACTCAATGTTAGAATAATCATAAAAAATGGTTTTTCTGTAATAAAATAATATTTTCTGTACCTGTGGGCTTTTAAATCATCACATATTTATGAATTTGAGACCTAACAGTTTCTTTGATCATTCAATTTTTTGTGATTGATGACCTCAATCACTCCCAAAAAATATTTATGCTTTTCCTCCATGTCCAATATCCACTCCCAACATATGTTCTTCTATATGGAAACCCAATTATATGAAACATTGGTTAACCCTTATGCTTCCGAAATTTCTTTTTTAGGGAAGTTTTAGTGTTAATTTTTATGACATAGGTTCCAATAAATAAAACTTTCATGTATTAAACCTTTGATTACCTAGATGAATTTTGAGGGTGATATTCATTTTAATGGGGGTAGAATGTAACACCACAAGATTTTGTAAATTATTATTTTTGAATTAATTTAAGCATTTTGATATTTTTCATTTCACATAACACTAAAAATATGTTATTTAATATTAAATCACTATGTTTGGCTTCTTTTATACATAAAAAAATGTAATCATGCACTATTCACAAAATAAATTTTCTCTTGGTGTACATGGAACACTGAGGTTAGGATGTGTTACTCACAACAATGACTTACATCAATGGCTTACGTAAATCACAATAATGAGTTCTACTAAATAATAATATATTATTAAATTGTTATTATTTAATATAATAATATATAACATATCCGTTAAATTAAGTGTTTTTATTATTATTTATAGGTTACCAATTAATAAGAAATTAACATAAAAACCGATTGCATATAATGGGAAATATTATTATGGTAATAAATTTATTCTACTCTAATAAATGAAATTAATTAAAATCAGTGAGTTTTATTAATGTAAAATATATTTTATGTATTAAATAATAATATTTTTGATATTCCTTCAATATATTTTTTATACATAAGATAAAATAAACTTAATTTTATCCATAAAAACCTATATTTTTATAAAGGTAGTTTCAACACCGTTTAATGGAGAACCCATTTTAAATCCAAATTTTGGAACTATTATTGATTTAATATTTCAAAATAAACATCATATTTGAAAGAGAAACATAAAAAATAGGTTAGTATAAACTATTGATATTTTTCTACAAGGCTTCATTTCTTAATGATTAGTTATAAATACTGAATTTTAATTAAAAAATACCTTTTCATATAATATATTTTGAAGGTTATATTTTATTTTTTATTTATTTCATATTTTATGTATACCTTATTTTTATAAATTAATCAAATTTAGTTCATTTTATTCAATTTATCTATGAAATTGTGTATAAAAACATAGCCAATATTTTGAAATCTTTACATTAAAAACTCACACTGTCATCCCATCTAAAAGATTAAATATAAATTAATTTATACAACTTATGTTATTGGAATTTGGAGAAATGGAATCCATATTTTTAATCATGATAAATTATAATTTATAATATTTTCAACATTATTTTTCACCAAAAATTTTAGTGAATGTGATTAAAATTAATTACTACGATTAAGAGAAACATTAGCTTAACAAAGAATTAAAGCTTAAATATAATACCTAATATGACCTAGAAACTTTTCCAAGATAAATTGGATTGAAATATTTTGACCCTACCTTCCCTTGTCTCTAATTGTTTCCTTTATTGGATAGACTTTACATGTGAAAAACATGTAAGAAATTCCTTTCTCAAAACATTACAAGTGTGCCACTCCTCCTCCACTATAAGTAGAACTCATCTCCTCCCACATCCTCAAACCTATCAAAAACATAGGTTAATCCAATATCTAGTCAAATATCCTCAAAAACCATAAATTCATCTTTTATTTCTCCCTTTGGGAATAAATCTTTTTAAAGAACCCCTTTGGCGTAAACCAAAAGGATTCACCCGATTAAGAGGTAACATGTTACCTCAAACTCATTTAGTTTTATTTCTATTATCCTATACCTAAAATATTCATATTCCATGATTATATAGAAAAACTAGTATCATAAATATACAAGATTTTTTTATGATTAGGTTTCAACCTACACATACACACACATCTATATAATGGGTAACATAAATAATTTTTACACGTATAGAAAACTACCATTTTACAAAATGAAGATTGTTCATTTTTCCATTACTACCTTTCATGGTTGAAATTATGATGGAAAATATTTTTATATATGATATGTAAGATATTTATAATTTTTTTATACTTATTACTTCTTTATTTATAACATAAAATTTTTCTTTATATCTTGTGTAAATATAGAAATTTTGTTTGAGGAAGTGTGGACTACCGCCACCTCAAATCAATGAGATTCATTCACACACTACATGAAATTTATTATGGATGTGTTTGTGATCATATATTATATACAGTACATAATAATTATAATTTAATTTTTGTATATATACATACATATATTTAATTTACTATATTTCAATCAATACTATAATAAAATATAAGCAATGGTCCTATGTATTTAAGGCCTACCATCTCCATGAACAGTGTATTAAATTTTATACTTCTATATTATATGGAATATTATAATACATATATAAATAATATAATTTATATTTATATCATTGTTTAAATTATTTAAATAAGTATATAAATATGAGGACCAAAGTTATAAAAAACGTAACGCCCCGATCCCAGTTACCCAGAGTCAGAGCATTATTTTAATAGATTGGCATTATTACAAGGAATCAAGTCCTGAAGGACCGATCAGTTTAGCAGTCTTGGAAAAATAGATCACATACATGAATGTTACATTTGAACTTTAATACGTACAAAACAACATAAATAATCTTTATGAACGCCATTATTCCATTGGTTTAACCCTGTAAATCAATCACATTACACTTCTTGGAATCCTGGGAAAAATAAAACATAGAAAGGGGTGAGCTCAAATGCTCAGTAAGGGTAATCAATACAGTGGAAACTTTTAAAAATAAGCAGAAACATTTAAGGAAATGTATAAAACTAAAACAAAAGCCTTTTAAACTTGGACTTCAGCATAATATGGCAGAAATAAAATGAAATAATGCAATTTACTTATTCCCATGGATATTATACTAATAGAATAATCACATGCAATATCACTAACCACTTTCATAATGATGGAATGCATAATTCCAGACTATCATAACCACGTTGTCAAGGCCTCGTGTCAAGACTAGAAATAAGATTTTGTCAAGGCCTCGTTCCAAGACACTAGTTTGTCTCATGAGACCTACCGATGCATCGATGAGCTATAGCGGGCTCCACCTGTCACTTACTATGTAAAATGCATTCCTCATATGAATAGGTTTAAACATAACATAAACATTCGTATTAAAACTAGCATACGAAATGTCAATACTTTCTTCATAAACCATGAATGGTATAAAAATAACACATCCACAGTCAAACATATCACAAAAAATTAAATGGAAGTTTTGTATAATAAATCAACTTCAAATGAGCTTAAAAACCATCAAAGGATGTTGACATAGATGAAAATGATGAGTAAATTTCTTTGAGAGAAATATCCTTTTTGTAAAATCATTTAAAAGTCACACATTTATAAAGGAAGTAATTTTAAAAGAGACTTTTTGAATCAAAGTGTCCCATACCACTTTGAAACTTTTGAAAAGAATTATCATTTCAAAACAATCATGTCCATATAAATAAATCCTTAAAATCATTTTGAAAACATGGAAATTAATTAAAAAGATATAGAAAGATAAATCTCTAAAAAATATGAAATTCTGATCTCGATAATGAGTACCTTTAAAAAGCCTTAAAATCATCATTTTGAAATAATTTTTATGAAAAATGGACATGGATGATAAAAATTTCCCAGTAAATAATTACACATAAACAATCTCAGATAATGATGAGATTGAGGAATTAACCATTACCAATTTGGTAACTTATGAAACATACAAACCATGAAAGAGGTATCATACAATGAATATGTAAATACACATAAATTAAAGTTTATTATACAAATAATACAATTATGGGCAGTACATACACCACACAAAAGGTAAAAGTGGCAATATGACATGAATCTCACGGGAATAAGGAGTGAGATGAAAACCCCTTACCTTGCACTTTCCTTAATCGAGGGTACGTTTAACCTCCTGTACGAAGATCGTAGTATGTTATTATATTATCCCAGAACCATATTAATATTTATGATATCATACATGATTCATTTATTACTTTATATTACCCATTTAATAATAATTTCCATGTTAAGTTAACATTTCGGGTATTAATCACTTTCTTTATCGTACGTGTTTTAACTTGTTACTCATGGTTGTATCACTTAGATCATGATTTAAATAATTCCAGAATATAAAACATGATAAATATATCATATATATTTAGAATATAAATATTTATAATAGAAATATATATTAAATGGAAAACAACGTTTATGCAGACAGTAGTCTATACGTACGCATAAACGCTGTTTTTGTTTTCATATAGTATTGAATGGAAGAAAGTGAATAAGATATATGTAAGTACATAAATACTTATATATATAAATATATATATCTCAAGTAGAATTATTATGTCATATATTACATACTTATTAGTAATATATATTTTTATAATCGTTGATTAATGGTGAACTTGGAGATGAATCTCATCGCGTCGTGGAGACGGTAATCCGTACGTACGCACGAGCGAAAATATCATTATTTTGATATTAAAATAATATATAATTGGATTTTATATCATATATAAATAATCCTTATAATGTTATATTTATTATTTACATCAAATACACATCATTATTATATCTATCCAAATAATAATGTATTGAATAACAATTACACCACGACTTGGAGACGGTAAGTCGTACGTACGTACGTATGGTGACATGTCATTCAAAGGATGGATAGAATACTGAATATAGTTGTACCATATTTATAATAACATCAAATTATATAGGAGATACTGGATTTATTATTTTATAATAGAAATAACAAAGAAAGAAGAATTTTATGAAGAAAGGAACTTGAAAGAGGGTGGTGAAAACATTACCTCTTCTTTGGGTTCTTCCTTTTGATTTGATCAAAAGGGCTCCTTAGGTTGACTTTAAGATCAAACTAAGGCCTCTATGT
The DNA here is from genome assembly GCA_963277665.1 of Viscum album. Classification (NCBI taxonomy): domain Eukaryota; kingdom Viridiplantae; phylum Streptophyta; class Magnoliopsida; order Santalales; family Viscaceae; genus Viscum; species Viscum album. The sequence goes on from OY728127.1 coordinate 671,738,315, forward strand.
TGAATTTAGGGATGTTTATAGAGTAATTTGGCAGGGTTTGGCCAAACCAAAATGCTTTTAAGGTGTGAATAATTGGATAGAAGTTGGGTCCTTTTATAAGGGGGAGGAGGGGCTCTTTAGGAAAAACTTAAAGTATTAATTTATAATAAATTTATATTCGGTTTCTAATGGCTAAAAAGTATATAATTTAAAGGTTAAGGTGGTGATGGGTCTAAAACCACTAAACCAATAGAATTTAGACAGGTTTGTGTTATTATATTAACCTTATCTGTAAGTATTAACTCTTAGTTAATTAGTTTCACTTTTACAATGTCTCTTTATATTTTTATATTATATGGTTAATAAACTTACTATATACATCTAAGAGACCCCCAAGTTGTCCATTAATGATATATATATCATGATATAAGTCTCTTGGCCTAACCTTAGATTTTGAAGAATTTAATATCAATTAATAATATAATATTTGTTTTAAAAACTCTTTTTTTTCAATTTTGACACTATTCAATAATTGATTTTTGTAAAAATCATAACAGAATTATTATTTCGAAAAACATTAATTAAATCAATCCTAACATGTCATATTATCCTAGAAAAGTATTGTTATTTATAAAAAGTCTCAAATTACATTTATTTGACTATTTATAATATAAATTCTTCTAATTTTTCATTAATTAGGTAATTAATGCATCACCATTGTGTCATAAATAAATTGAATTATATAATTTCTAAAAATTATAAATAAAATACAATTATGTAGGAAATCGTTTTATCTTTCTAATGACTATTTATAGTAGAAAATCCAACATATATAACCCTATGTAAATAGGTATGTTCTAAAAGATATATGCTTATGTCATTTTTGTATTTATTTTAACTTAATTAAAATAAAGTGTCCGTATCACCTACAAGTGACTCCATGGGGTCCCAAAATCGACCCAAAGATGCCCATGATCGTACATGTATCCACCAATAAGGTTAGGACATGTTTTAGGGTAATTTAGTAGTATTATAATATTATTTTTTAACACTTATTTACCGGATTTACCCTTTAACCATGGTAAATAAAATATTTACCGAAATAATTATTCAAAATGTCTAAAAATAAAAGTTACCTATTTACACAATTTGGACATCCTGATTCCAAATATGGAATCCATTTTTCCAAATTATAAAAATAGAAGTGGCATAAATTAATTTAAAATTAATTCTCGCTGTCAAAACAAAAAGTGTGTTTTTAAGATATAATAACTATCAAAAGATTTATACTTGTTTATGTCCGATTTAATTGTGAAATTATGTCCAATGACCAAAATTGTATTAAATGGTAAAAATATATTCTAAATATAATTTAAAACCACTCAAATTCATAAATTATCACAATTAATTATTTTGATTAAAAAAGTTGTTTTTAATTAAAAATTTAGTAATTTTCAATATTCATCAAAATATTAAAGTTATCCGAAAAGTACCAAAATTTCACCTTAGGCTAAATTCAATACACCGAATCCAAAAATGATGTCCATTTTGAGAGATTAAATTTCTACAATTTTAAAAATTAGGTATTACTATTCATAATGGCTAGTTTGATTGGTTGTGGTGTGTGTTAGAACTCGAAGTTGCGTACAACACACACTACTATATTATTCAAAGGAAAGAGTACCGTGGATGCTTGGGATGTTTCATTGTAAATTTTTGATGTCCCCATTCTAAAAAGTAAATTTATTTAGTCAAATTGAATATATAAAAGTTTAAAATATTTGATTTAAAAAGGGTTCAATATTAAAATTGGTAGAAGTGAAAAAAATGAACTTTTTCTTAAATTATGTCTAAGAAACTCATAATATGGATTCTAAAATTATAAGGATTATATAAAGTTTAAAATTTATTTAATACTATTCATAACCTCTTTTGAACGACTTGTTTGGTAAGTTATGGTGTGCTTGAACTCGGTGTTGCGTGTAGTGCAAGTTATTGAATTATTTTGAAGAAATAACACACTATGAAATCTTGGGGTGTTACATTCTACCCTCCTTAAATGAATTATGTCCTCACAATTTGAAATTGTTCTTTGAAAATAAAAGGTTGAATATAGAAAATATCTTTGTGGGAAAACCCAAATCGGAAAATGGGTTTATAAAATTTAGTCTTAATAAGAGGAAAAGATAAATGAAAGGGGTCACCACCAAATTATGATCTCTATTCGTAGAACATTGGTGGAAATTAGAGACATATAATTGGAGGAAAAATGTAAATATTTATAGGTAGTGATTGAGGTCATCAATCCCAGACAAGTGTAAAATTGAGGGCCTTAAATTCATCAATCTATGATGATTCAAAATACCACTGGTTCAACAAAACATAAGGTATTAGGATATCACTTTTTTGACGTTTCAAAATATCTTTATTGAAATCCCACATCGAAAAATGAATTAATGAGGCCTCTATTTAAAATAAAGAGTGGAAAGTATGAAGATAACCTAAAATAACACATACTAGGGTTCCATGTAAGAAAATATGGATATGGAAGAGAAATCTAACCATCAATTATCAAATGGAGAGTGGTAGAGAACATAGCTATGAAAAGGCCAAAAATCCCAAAGCCATAAATTAGTGATGATCTAAGGTACCATTTAGAACAACATTTTTGTTCTAAGTTCCTTTTCTTAATATTGAGGAATTTATTTATGGGATTGGTTAAGATCATAAGGAGGTATACATACTTTATAATTAGAGTTTTATCCATTAATAAATTTCTACCACAAACTTATCTTTCACCCCAAAACATAATACAACTCAAAAATACTCTATTTATCTTAATCGTATAGGGTTCCAAATATAATGAATTTATAATTCACATATCAGACCCTTTATGTAATGAAACTACATTATACCATCCAGGAACTTCATGTAGCACAATGGTAGGCGATAAATCCCAATTGCACTATGGTTGTGGGTTTGATTCCCGCAGCTTTGTCCGACACGACGAGTCGTCACACGGTCTGCGTGTTGTCCTTTTATAAAAATCAAAAAAATAACCTTTCAAACATAATCCATTCCAACCATTAGAATTATCCAAAATACTATTATCCAAACTCACAGTCCAAAATTTACAAGGAAGTTAAACATAATGAGGATCCTTTTTTCTAGGTAATAACATGTGAAGGCCTTCCTCATATATTCTTTTACAACACCGCAACATTCTGAATTACCAAAATCAACCATATCTTATTCCAAAATCACTACCTCAATATTAGGACCATATAAAGGTTTATCTTTCCCTCAACCATGTAATTTCCAAATATTTTAACTCGGTGTAGAGTCACTTTTCATAGTACCATAAAATCTTAAATCCTTAATTAAATAGTACTACAGTACAATCCTTATTTATTTCCAGAACATCATTGATACAACAATTAAATAAAATAATTCTAAAATAACAACATAAGAACACTAGTCATTACTCTTCATCTGTGGTAGTAATATAACAAGATTATTATCCAATAGCATCATTTGCAGCATAGTCTGATGACTGGGAAATTAGTTTGCGTAGTGTCCAATCTTCTTTCAGAAGAAGCATTGTACATTTGAAACCTTTTTCTTACACTTTCAGTCATGTACTTGGTGTCCTTTTTCTCCACACTTATAAGATTCTCTCATTCCCTTCAAGCATTTTCCAAAGTTATTCTTTCCACAGTTATCACATATTGGAAAAATCCTTCTTTACCTTCTTCCCTTTATCGGTCCTTCTCTCTACCATCCTTTTCTTCTCTGGATTCCCTTCAAAGCCATAGGACTCAGAGAAGTCTGTACTCATCTTATCAACACATGATACTATTTCTTCATATTATGATAATACGTGGGAGACTATTTCCCTTCTAAATTCTAGCTTAGGACGATGAAAGATATGATCCTTCTTAATCTTTGGATCATACGTATTATGGGATTTCACATTCCTTCTATTGGGCGCCATTTCTATAAAATATCATAAACTAGTTCAGTTTATGAATTTCAATGAATAATTACCAAACTTGTAAAATACCTAACACAAATTGACCAGTTTATGGATATAATCCATAATCATAAAAATGTTTTCTTTGAGTAAGTATATACTCATGATCCCTTGATAATGGTTTGTAAAGAAAATGAGAATTATCCTAAGAATATCCCCTGGGAGTGTCGTAACCAAGAGTGCAGCAAGGCCCGTTGTCGTGCACTAGTTCCCGTTCGAGTCTAGCTCAAAGCGGTGTTTTCGAGTTTTACCCCTAGGTACATCTGTGCCAGAGCCGCCTCTACCTGCTCGTATCCATACAGGGATGTATTTCTCATAAAACTCACAAAATCTCTACAATAACAAAATTCTAGGAAGTTCTTCTATACTAATCCTCAAAGTCTGTCTTAGGGCTATGTGCTCTAATCAGAGTTTATCTAAATCTAGTTTCCAAGGTTATTACTAAACATCCTATGATACCAATTGTAACGCCCCGACCCCAGTTACCCAGAGTCGGTGCATTATTTTAATAAATTGGCATGATTACAAGGAATCAAGTCCCTAAGGACCGATCAGTTTAGCAGTCTTGGAAAAATAGATCACATACATAAATGTTACATTTTGCACTTTAAGACGTACAAAACAACATAAATAATCTTTATGAATGCCATTATTCCCTTGGTTTAACCCTGCATATCAATCACATTACACTTCTTTGAATCCTGGGAAAATAAAACATAGAAAGGGGTGAGCTCAAATGCTTCGTAAGGGTAAGAAATACAGCGGAAACTTTCAAAAATAAGCATAAACATTTAAGGAAATGCATAAAACTAAAACAAAAGCCTTTTAAACTTGAACTTCAGCATACTATGGCAAAAATAAAATGAAATAATTCCATTTAATTATTCACATGGATATTCTACTAATCGAATAATCACATGAAATATCACTAACCACTTTCATAATGATGGAATGCATAATGCCAGACTATCATAACCACATAGCCAATGCCTCGTGCCAAAACTATAAATAATATTTTGTCAAGGCCTCATTCTAAGACACTAGTTTGTCTCATGAGACCTACCGATACATCAAGGAGCTATAGCGGGCTCCACCCGTCACTTACTATGTCCAATGCATTCCTCATATGAATAGGTTTAAACATAACATAAACATTCGTATTAAAAATAGCATACGAAATGTCAAGACTTTCTCCATAAACCACGAATGGTATAAAAATAACACATCCACAGTCAAAAATATCACAAAACCTTTAATGGATGTTTCTTAAAATAAATCAACTTCAAATGAGATTAAAATCCATCAAAGGATGTTTACATAGATGAAAATGATGAGTAAAATTTTTTAAGAGAAATATCCTTTTTGTAAAATCATTTAAAAGTCACACATTTATAAAGGAAGTAATTTTAAAAGAGATTTTTTGAATCAAAGTTTCCCATACCACTTTGAAACTTCTGAAAATAATTATTATTTCAAAACATTCATTTCCATATAAATAAATCCTTAAAATCATTTTGAAAACATGGACATTAATTAAAAAGATTTAGAAAGATAAATCTTTAAAAAATTTGAAATTCTGATCTTGATAAAGAGTAACTTTCAAAATCCTTAAAATCTTCATTTTGAAATCATTTTTATGAAAAATGGACATGGATGATAAAAATGTCCTAGTAAATACTTACTCATAAACAATCTCGGATAATGATGAGATTGAGGAATTAACCTTTACCAATTTGGTAACATACGAAACATACAACCCATGAAAGAGGTATCATACAATGAATATGTAAATACACATAAATTAAAGTGTATTACACAATGAATACAATTATGGGAAGTACATACACCACACAAAAGGTAATATTGGCAATATGGCATGGATCTCACCGGAATAAGGAGTGAGATGAAAACCCCTTACCTTGCACTTTCCTTTAGTCGAGGGTACGTTTAACCTCCTTTATGAAGATCGTAGTATGTTATTAAATTGTACCAGAACCATATTAATATTTATGATATCATACATGATTCATTTATGACTTTATATTACCCATTTAATAATAATTTCCATGTTAAGTTAACATTTCGGGTAATAATCACATTCTTTATCGTACGTGTTTTAACTTGTTACTCATGGTTGTATCACTTAGATCATGATTTAAATACTTCCAGAATATAAAACATGATAAATATATCATATATATTTAGAATATAAATATGTATAATAGAAATATATATGAAATGTAAATCACCGTTTATGGAGACAGTAGTCCGTACGTACGCATAAACGTTGTTTCTGTTTTCATATAGTATTGAACAGAAGTAAGTGAATAAGATATATGTAAGTACATAAATCCTTATATATATATATATATATATATATATATCTCAAGTAGAATTATTATGTCATATATTACATACTTATTAGTAATATATATTTTTATAATCATTGAGGAATGGTGAACTTGGAAATGAATCTCATCGCGTCGTGGAGACGGTAATCCGTACGTATGCACGAGCGAAAATATCATTCTTTTTATATTAAAATAATATATAATTGGATGTTATATCATATATACAGAATCCTTATAATGTTATATTTATTATTTACATCAAATACACATCATTATTATACCCATCCAAATAATAATGTATTGAATAACAATTACACCACGACGTGGAGACGGTAAGTCGTACGTACGCACGTATGGTGACATGTCATTCAAAGGATGGATAGAATACTGAATATGGTTTTACCATATTTATAATAACATTACAGTATATAGGATATACTTGATTTATTATTTTAGAATATAAATAACAAAAAAGAAGAAGAATTTGATGAAGAAAGGCACTTGAAAGTGGGTGGTGAAAACATTACCTCTTCTTCAGGTTCTTCCTTTTGATTTGATCAAAAGGGCTCCTTAGGATGGATTTATTATCAAAATAAGTCCTCTATGTTGAATTTGGGGAAGTTGAGAGAGTATTTTGGTAGGGTTTGGCTGATCCAAAAGGCTTTGAAGGTGTGAAGAATTGGATAGAAGTTGGGTCCTTTTATAAGGGGGAGGAGGGGATCTTTAGGAAAAACTTAAAGTATTAATTTATAATAAATTTATATTCGGTGTATAATGAATCAAAAGTAGATTATTTAAAGGTTAAGGTGGGAATGGGTATGAAACCACTCAGCCAATATAATTTAGACAGGTTTGGGTTATTATATTAACCTTATCTTTAAGTATTAACTCTTAGTTAATTAGTTTCACTTTTACAATGTCTCATTGTATTTTTATATTATATGGTTAATAAACATACTATATACATTCAAGATACCCCCAAGTGGTCCATTAATGATATAACTATCATGATATAAGTATCTTGTCCTAACCTTAAATTTTTACGAATTTAATATCAATTAATAATATAATATTTTTTTTAAAAACTCTTTTATATCAATTTTGACACTATTCAATCATTGATTTTTGTAAAATGTATAACAGAATTATTACTTCTAAAAAAGTTAATTAAATCAATCCTAACATGTCATATTATCCTATTAAAGTATTGGTATTCATAAAAAGTCTCAAATTACATTTATTTGACTATTTATAACATCAATTATTCTAATTTTGCATTAATTAGGTAATTACTGCATCACCATTGTGTCATAAATAAATTTTATTATATAATGTCTAAAAATTATAAATAAAATACCATTATGTATGAAATCATTCTATCTTTCTAATGACTATTTATAGTCGAAAATAAAACATATATAACCCTGTTTAAAAATTGTTTTGCTAAAAGATATATGCTTATGTCATTTTTGTATTTATTTTAACTTAATTTAAATAAAGTGTCCCTATCACCTACAAGTGGCTCCATGGGGTCCCAAAATCGACCCAAAGATGCCCAAGGTCGGACATGTATCCACCAATAATGTTAGGACACGTTTTAGGGTAATTTAGTATTATTATAATATTATTTTTTAACCCTTATTTACCGGATTATCCTTTAACCAAGGTAAATAAAATATTTACTGAAGTAATTATTCAAAATGTCTAAAAATAAAAGTTACCTATTTACACAATTTGGACATCCTGATTACAAATATAGAATCCATTTTTCCAAATTCTAAACACAGAAGTGGCAGAAATTAATTTAAAATTAATTCCCGCTGTCAAAACAAAAAGAGTGTTTTTAAGATATAATAACTATAAAAAGATTGATACTTGTTTATGTCCGGTTTAATTGTGAAATTATGTCCAATGAACAAAATTGTATTAAATGGTAAAAATATATTCTAAATATACTTTAAAACCACTCAAATTAATAATTTATCACAATTAATTATTTTGATTAAAAAAGTTGTTTTTAATTTAAAAATTAGTAATTATCAATATTCATCAAAATATTAAAGTTATCCGAAAAGTACCAAAATTTCATCTTTGGCTAAATTCGATACTCCGAATCCAAAAATTGAGTCCATTTTGAGAGATAAAATTTATAAAATTTTCAAAAAGTCGGTATTACTATTCATAAAGGCTAGTTTGATTGGTTGTGGTGTGTGTTAGAACTCGAATTTGCGTACAACACACACTACTGTATTATTCAAAGGAAAGCGTACCGTGGAAGCTTGGGTTGTTTCATTGTAAATTTTTGATATCCCCATTCTAAAAAGTAAATTTATTTAGTCAAATTGAATATATAAAAGTTTAAAATATTGGATTTAAAAAGGGTTCACTATTAAAATTGGTAAAATTGCAAAAAAATGAATTTGTTCTTACATTATGTCTAAGAAACTCATAATATGGATTCTAAAATTATAAGGATTATATAAAGGTTAAAATTTAGTTAATACTATTCATAACCTCTTTTGAATGGCTTTTTTGGTAAGTCATGGTGTGCTTGAACTCGGTGTTGCGTGTAGTGCAAGTTATTGACTTATTTTGAAGAAATAACACACTATGAAATCTTGGGGCGTTACAAAAAATGAAGACTTATGTGAAGAACAAAGAAGATATTACCCGAAGTGAAACCTTAACATTGAATCATTAACTAATAGGAAATATAAATTCATAATAAAACCATTTATGGTAATAGAAAAATTAATATGGTTCTGTGGATGAATTATAATAAATTTATATTTATTATACAAGATTGTTGTATGAGTAGGAAGAGAGTCAATACATAAGGTAAGGGAATTTCATCTCACTTTTTATATCCAAGAGATACATGTCATGTTCACCACTATTTTATTCTTTTTTTTGTAGTGTAAATACTATACAAGAATGTATTATTTTATTATTATTATTAAATTTATTGGTGTCTATATATAAATTATATGATATTTCGTTCATGGGGATAATGTTTGAATAGTTACCAAATCTGGAAGATAGTTTTGTTTCAATTTTCCTTCTTTGAGAAACAAGTTTCATTATAAACGTACATTATTTTTCGAGGTTTATATACATCCATTGGACATGTTATATCATGAATCTACTTCTTTTAATGACATATTAATCTTCATTTAAATTCATTTTCTTACATGGGAGTGTGATTGAATGTTACCAAGTGGTAGGAGTTTATTGAAACAATCCCATCATTTATCGACATAGTTTATGATTATGACTTGATTGAAAAAATATTATGATCCATATCTTAATAACCCTCATGATTTTTATTACTCTTTTATTTTTCATGACTATTCTAGTAATGGTACCATTTTTACACACATTGGCACATAATATGATGAAGAATTTTTTTTAAGGATATCTAAATTTACATCCCTCTTCGTTCAGAAATTTGTGTTCCTCCAAAGCCATGTTTTATAAAAGGTTTCCAAAAATATTGTAATATTATCCTATAATATTTAAATGACATTTTTACGCATGTTTCCTTAAAAAATATTTTTTTAAAAATTATTCATCATTTCATTTTTTGGACCAGGCACATATCTGTACATTTTTAAAGTGAAAAAGGAATGTTGGGCACATATGGATTTACCCGCTATCATGATTATCATTCCATTGAAGATTAAATTAAAATATTAAAAATTTATATTTTTTATTTAAATGTTTACCCAAATATTAATGAAATTATTTATTTTAGAGTGGTTTTTATGAAAATGGGTTTTAAAATGTTTTGAGGATTCTTTTATAGGTTTTCAGGTAAAAAGGTTTTGAAAAGGTTTTAAATATTCTTTCATATATTTACAAATAAAAAACCCTTAAAAACATTTTAATGGATTATTTATAAATTTTAAAAGTGTTTTCAATGAAAAAAGTTTTTTTAAAATGTTTTGAATCATGTATTATTAGTTTTCAAGGATGAAGGTTTTCTAAATGATTTCATTCCTTCTTTCGATGTTCTCAGAGTATTTTCAAAGGAAATGTATTTCAAAAGGTTTTATGTTTTAAAAAGAATATTTCAAAGAAGAATGAATATTTTAATCAAGAAATGTTTTTGAAAGATATCTCAAAAGTCTTCTCCATCTAAGAAAACATCTATTGGTGTCACTCATGTCGTACTACCGAAATGATTCAATGATTCAATTCATATTATTTATCTGAATTGTGTATATTTTTATTGCATGTTGTTTTTGTAACTTGTTTCTCTTTAATGGGTTATATGATTTTGAACACTCTTCATTCCATCAGTTAATTTTATGATGAAATGAGTATTAAAGCTGTATTTTTTTCATACGTTAGGATATGATTACATGTTTATGACACCCATTTAATTTTATTGGTAAAATTATTATGGTTTATGATTTGGTTTCTCATCCCTATATGATTTGTTTATGATATTTATGGGACCTATATATCCATTGATTAGCCAGTAAATGAGGCTAATATTCATTGTTAATATACATAATTTTCATGTTCTTTGTTATTCATAAACACCATTTTATTTCATTTTACACTTTGAACACCATTTCACATTATGATTGTAATACCTTCTTAAAATGCACTATTATGTGGTACATTTTTGAACATCATTTAAAGTACCCAATGATTAATCTGATTTTAAGGAATTGAATTTTACATATTTTAATTTTATATTTTTGGAAATTGATCTACACTTAAATATGAACATGTTTCATTCAAGGATCAATGGAGAATTCATGGAGGATGATGGAGATATTTGGCAATGAAAGGAAGCAATTCTGGAGAAGGTAGATTGGACAGCATCCCACTGATGAGACTGTGGGGCCCAACATACAAAACCAATTAATCCCAAAGTTCGTGGGATGGTATAATACATGTATAGGAACAAATCACTCTTCAGGAGTTAATGCTAATTAGGCCTCCATGGTGGTCATTTAGTCGGCCCAAGTTAGAGATAAAATTCTGGGCCAGATTCTGCGGCCCAGAAAAACAGTACACCAATTTGATCATATCTCGGAATACACAACTCCAAATGGGCCCAAATTTTACAGGCGGTTAGACGACATCCGGAGATACATTTGCTTCTTCTATGTCCCACCCTGATTCGGCCATCTAGAAGGTCATACAAACGCCTCTGTTCGGTGGATGAAATCTGGCTGCCACCTCGGGTCAAATGTGGAAAATTCCAAATTCCACAAACTTTCCACCACCCTAGGCCTACCATACTCAAGTGGGATGACTTGTACTATTTAAGGCTCGACCCAAGGCTCCCAAAATGCCTATTTAATGCAGTGGTGGTGAAGGAGTTGAAGATCTTGGATGCTTTGTTCAATTGTAATGTTATGCTGCATTTTTGTTGCCTCAAATTTGTCTTTCACATGTAAGTTGTTCAATTCACTTTAGTTTCTTAATAAAAGTTCTTCTTCTACTCTTATTCTGTTGTTCTTAATATCACTTTGATACCGTTGGATCTAGGTGTGAATTTATTCACACCAACCCTTGTGAAATTATTCACACAACGGTGGAGTGATCATTTTATTTTTGTTGTTTTCTTTACTTCTCCATTTCCTCCCTCATGAGTCTACTTTCCGCTTCCATTGAAACCATGGGATCAATGGAGGGCTAACCCACTTATGGGTTGATCCAAGAGAGTAGCAAGGGGCTGGATTGGATGTTATTTATCACCTAATTAATGTATAATCACTTCTTTAATTGGGATTTTTATTTGATGATTTTTAAACTCCATCGTCCTTGTTGAATTTAAGGCCACACACTTCAAGTACTAATACGATCCTTTACCTTGAAGTGCTTAAAACCTTGATCCTTCAAGTGTATAGGTGATTAGTATTAGAGGGTGTAGGAATTAAATCAGTAAGTGATGATGTTGTTTTATCTCCTTAAATGAACCCATCTCAAATTTAAGAAATTGAAAATCATTAAAAAGAAAATACGTCCAATCCACCCCGAGCAATAACCTAGGATCAACTCATTCTTTTAAATTGAATCCACTTAAATCTATTAGATATCTTTAAAACCCATCCAAAATCAATCCAAGTTGGCCACTTCATAGCAAAAAATCCATCCCTTAGGTTGTGTATCTTAGGTATTTTCTTAGGTCTCTGTGGAATCGACAACCCAAGCTACGCTACAAGGACCGTTCTACCCTTCTTCTCTTGGGTAAATTTGGGCGTGAACCAAATTTTGGCGTCGTTGCCAGGGACCTAAGTAAGTTATCTTAGACATTATCATTCTTTTTCTTCATCCCTGTTCTCTTTTATCACCTCTCACTCCTATGGATGTCAATTTTGAACAAGTCCAAACATGGGAAACCTATCCCCACTTTGATCACCCAACCCCATGTGTGATGTACAATGAACGTCCTAATTTCTACATGTGGGATCATCAAAAACCTAATGAACCACATTGTTTTTACTCCTATGATCCACAAAACATCTCAACATATAATGATTTTCAATCACCACAAAACCAATATGAACACCCTCATGTGCAATTCCAACAACTTAATTATCCACTTGAAATAGACCATATTTCTCAACCCCTTACCCATCATGATCCACAACAATTACTTGAAAAATTGTGTCAACAAATGGAAATAATTAATTTTGAGGTTTATCATTGAGGTTAGAACTACAAAGCATTAAAAATTGTGAGGAACCCATCCCTACACAAACTATCCCTTCCATAACCTTATGTGAAGTGTCTAGATTCTCACAAACCTCTCATGAATTTACTGAAGAGAAAACCTTTGGATTTGGGGAAGATAAAGAGGATCAAGGAATTGTTGAAGGGTATTTAAATCAAGAGGAAATTGACTTTTTGGATTCAAAAGAGGAGAATTTGACATCATGGATTGAGTCTCATGAATATAACTCTGTTGTTGATTTTTCAAAAAAACCAATCATTGAACCATTAAGAGAAATCACAATCTTTGAGTCCATACCCATTTCTAACACTGATATTTCCAATTTTGTGGTTGAATCTTCTATTCCAATGGAACCAATTCTATTGATAAATTTTGAAAATAAAATTGAGATCGATCCAAATTCCCAACCTATGTCTAAAAATGTTAGTCTGCCTGAACTCGAACATGTGTCCTTTCCATCCTTCCTCAAGTTTTCATTCATTGAGGATATCCAAAACCATCATGTTTTCATTTTTTATTCTCTTGATATAAATAAAATTGGAATGACCATTGATGTATTAGGCAACACTAGAGAAGCAACTAGATCCACCATTTATGATATTCCTTGGATTTACCTGCTCATTTTAGAACAGAGGTTTGTGCATGAAACAAATTCTAAACATAGAATCAATCTCAACCTAGTAGAAGTGGTGAAACATGTCGTCCTTAAAATGTTGAAAGTTCGTATTGGATAAGTTGGGGGGTTCAAGTCGAGCTAACGACGTTAAAAAAAGCGCCGCATGGGAGGCAACCCATGGTTTTCAAGTTTCCTATCATTTTGTTGTTTTAATAAAATTTATATTTTAATTAATCATTTATATTTTTTAAAAAAAATATATAGATTGTTGACCTGTTCTTCTATTATGAGTATGGATGGGTATGAAAGGGGAGCACCATATTCATCCGTGTCACGTGGTGTGATCCTTGAGTAATACCTTACCCAGAAATTTAAAAAGAAGACAATGTATCATCAGTTTATTTTAATATATATATATACTTATATTTTACTTATATATATATATATACCCTTTTGTTTTGTTTGTTTGTTTTTATTTCTCCACTAGGGAACTCTGCAAGCGACATGGATATCAAAGGACTAAATTGGAGTAGCAAGAACTTCAGCTTCAACCACCAGGTGATTTCATTCCATGACCCTCATTTTCAATTTCCCTTTTGAACATTCATTCTCTACCTCTACCCCTTCTAAATTTTCTTTTCTTCAAACACTGGGGATAGTGTTGTTTTAAGTTGGGGGAGAGATAAAATAAAAAAAATGCTTTTGTGTCAAAAAAATGAATGATTTGAAAAAATAATTAAATGGAAGGAAAAATTCCTTTAACTTTGAACATGGTAATATGCATTGCACACTTTGAAACTGAATATCAAATAATTTAGCATACCCTAATTCTGATTTTAATCCTTGTATAATTTCATGAGCATAGATTTTGGAAAGTGTGGATGTCCAATGTGATATTTCATCGTTTATATTTTCATCCAAATAAAAAAAATGCCACAATGCACGTCCTCTAGACTGTGGGGTACTAATTTGAATTTTTGGGGTCCCATAATAAATAGCACAGTATGGTTTTATTTTTATGAATAATATGAGTATTCAAAAAAAATTATTAAAAAAAAAATATTAAAAAATTAAAAAAAAATAAAAAATAAAAATTTGCATGTAGAGCAATGGATTGATAAAATGCGAGGCTTTCGGCACTTGGGGATCGTGACTCCAGAGTTGTCTAGCCCTGAGTTTTTCAATCTATCTATATTTATGGTAATATGACTTTGTTTTTGATTAAGTTAACTCGAGACGATGCCCGAGTATGTGGGCTTCACTTGGTGCCCTAAGGCCTTTGAGTCTGGGAGTCATCGGCAAAGTCTTGCTACATGGGTTAATTTGATTAACTACAATCTCAATTACTATAGCAATATTGCAAAAAAACAAAAAACAAAAAAAACGATGAAGAATACTCATATTAGGATTAAATGTTATTCCACCTAGCGCTTCCATGATTTCCCCCTTGAATGAAAATGAACCCCCATATCTATTGTGATTCACAACACATCATTACACCTAATTGAGTTGGATGAAGTATGATGATGGATTTGATCAAAGGAATGGGCTTGGGATTGGGATCTGCTTATGAAACTATCTTGTATTAAAATATTTTGATGGGTTTCATGATTGTTTGGTATAAGGTTTTTTGATGATCATTGTGTATTAAAATGTTTTTAGAAAATGGAATTCGAATTTCATTTTTGATGAGATATATTTTGCTCGGGACTAGAAAAACTCAAGTTGGGGGGTGTGATTAGCCACTAAATGAGGCTAATATTCATTGTTAATATACATAATTTTCATGTTCTTTGTTATTCATAAACACCATTTTATTGCATTTTACACTTTGAACACCATTTCACATTATGATTGTAATACCTTCTTAAAATGCACTATTATGTGGTACATTTTTGAACATCATTTAAAGTACTCAATGATTAATCTGATTT
This sequence comes from Viscum album, assembly GCA_963277665.1. NCBI lineage: Eukaryota > Viridiplantae > Streptophyta > Magnoliopsida > Santalales > Viscaceae > Viscum > Viscum album. The sequence continues at coordinate 671,753,925 of OY728127.1, forward strand.
TAAGGAATTGAATTTTACATATTTTAATTTTATATTTTTGGAAATTGATCTACACTTAAATATGAACATGTTTCATTCAGGGATCAATGGAGAATTCATGGAGGATGATGGAGATATTTGGCAATGAAAGGAAGCAATTCTGGAGAAGGCAGATTGGACACCATCCCACTGATGAGACTGTGGGGCCCAACATACAGGCCCAATAAATCCCAAAGTTCGTGGGATTCTAGAATACATTTATAGGAACAAATCACTCTTCAGGAGTTAATGCTAATTCGGCCTCCATGGTGGTCATTTAGTCGGCCCAAGTTAGAGATAAAATTCTGGGCCAGATTCTGCGGCCCAGAAAAATAGTACACCAATTTGATCATATCTCGGAATAAACAACTCCAAATGGGCCCAAATTTTACAGGCGGTTAGAATACATCCGGAGCTCAATTTTATTCTTCTATGTACCACCCTGATTCGGCCATCTAGAAGGCCATACAAACGCCTCTGTTTGGTGGATGAAATCTGGCTGCCACCTCGGGTCAAATGTGGAAAATTCCAAATTCCACAAACTTTCCACCACCCTAGGCCTACCATACTCAAGTGGGATGACTTGTACTGTTTAAGGCTCGACCCAAGGCTCCCAAAATGCCTATTTAAGGCAGTGGTGGTGAAGGAGTTGAAGATCTTGGATGCTTTGTTCAATTGTAATGTTATGCTGCATTTTTGTTGCCTCAAATTTGTCTTTCACATGTAACTTGTTCAATTCACTTTAGTTTCTTAATAAAAGTTCTTCTTCTACTCTTATTATGTTGTTCTTAATATCACTTTGATACCGTTGGATCAAGGTGTGAATTTATTCACACCAACCCTTGTGAAATTATTCACACAACGGTGGAGTGATCATTTTATTTTCGTTGTTTTCTTTACTTCTCCATTTCCTCCCTCATGAGTCTACTTTCCGCTTCCATTGAAACCATGGGATCAATGGAGGGCTAACCCACTTATGGGTTGATCCAAGGGAGTAGCAAGGGGCTGTATTGGATGTTATTTATCACCTAATTAATGTATAATCACTTCTTTAATTGGGATTTTTATTTGATGTTTTTTAAACTCCATCGTCCTTGTTGAATTTAAGGCCACACACTTCAAGTACTAATACAATCCTTTACCTTGAAGTGCTCAAAACCTTGATCCTTCAAGTGTATAGGTGATTAGTATTAGAGGGTGTAGGAATTAAATCAGTAAGTGATGATGTTGTTTTATCTCCCTAAATGAACCCATCTCAAATTTAAGAAATTGAAAATCATTAAAAAGAAAATACGTCCAATCCACCCCGAGCAATAACCTAGGATCAACTCATTCTTTTAAATTGAATCCACTTAAATCTATTAGATATCATTAAAACCCATCCAAAATCAATCCAAGTTGGCCACTTCATAGCCAAAAATAAATCCTTTAGGTTGTGTATCTTAGGTATTTTCTTAGGTCTCTGTGGAATCGACAACCCAAGCTACACTACAAGGACCGTTCTACCCTTCTTCTTTTGGGTTAATTTGGGCGTGAACCAAATTTTGGCGTCGTTGCCGGGGACCTAAGTAAGTTATCTTAGACATTATCATTCTTTTTCTTCATCCCTGTTCTCTTTTCTCACCTCTCACTCCTATGGATGTCAATTTTGAACAAGTCCAAACATGGGAAACCTATCCCCACTTTGATCACCCAACCCCATGTGTGATGTACAATGACCGTCCTAATTTCTACATGTGGGATAATCAAAAACCTAATGAACCACATTGTTTTTACTCCTATGATCCACAAAACATCTCAACATATAATGATTTTCAATCACCACAAAACCAATATGAACACCCTCCTGTGCAATTCCAACAACTTAATTATCCACTTGAAATAGACCATATTTCTCAACCCCTTACCCATCATGATCCACAACCATTACTTGAAAAATTGTGTCAACAAATGGAAATAATGAATTTTGAGGTTTCATCATTGAGGTTAGAACTACAAAGCATTAAAAATTGTGAGGAACCCATCCCTACACAAACTATCCCTTCCATAACCTTATGTGAAGTGTCTAGATTCTCACAAACCTCTCATGAATTTACTGAAGAGAAAACCTTTGGATTTGGGGAAGATAAAGAGGATCAAGGAATTGTTGAAGGGTATTTAAATCAAGAGGAAATTGACTTTTTGGATTCAAAAGAGTAGAATTTGACATCATGGATTGAGTCTCATGAATATAACTCTGTTGTTGATTTTTCAAAAAAACCAATCATTGAACCATTAAGAGAAAACACAATCTTTGAGTCCATACCCATTTCTAACACTGATATTTCCAATTTTGTGGTTGAATCTTCTATTCCAATGGAACCAATTCTATTGATAAATTTTGAAAATAAAATTGAGATCGATCCAAATTCCCAACCTATGTCTAAAAATGCTAGTCTGCCTGAACTCGAACATGTGTCCTTTCCATCCTTCCTCAAGTTTTCATTCATTGAGGATATCCAAAACCATCATGTTTTCATTGTTTATTCTCTTGATATAAATAAAATTGGAATGACCATTGATGTATTAGGCAACACTAGAGAAGCAACTAGATCCACCATTTATGATATTCCTTGGATTTACCTGCTCATTTTAGAACAGAGGTTTGTGCATGAAACAAATTCTAAACATAGAATCAATCTCAACCTAGTAGAAGTGGTGAAACATGTCGTCCTTAAAATGTTGAAAGTTGGTATTGGATAAGTTGGGGGGTTCAAGTCGAGCTAACGACGTTAAAAAAAGCGCTGCATGGGAGGCAACCCATGGTTTTCAAGTTTCCTATCATTTTGTTGTTTTAATAAAATTTATATTTTAATTAATCATTTTTATTTTTTAAAAAAAATATATAGATTGTTGACCTGTTCTTCTATTATGTGTATGGATGGGTATGAAAGGGGAGCACCATATTCATCCGTGTCACGTGGTGTGATCCTTGAGTAATACCTTACCCAGAAATTTAAAAAGAAGACAATGTATCATCAGTTTATTTTAATATATATATACTTATATTTTACTTATATATATATATATACTCTTTTGTTTTGCTTGTTTGTTTTCATTTTTCCACTAGGGAACTCTGCAAGCGACATGGATATCAAAGGACTAAATTGGAGTAGCAAGAACTTCAGCTTCAACCACCAGGTGATTTCATTCCATGACCCTCATTTTCAATTTCCCTTTTGAACATTCATTCTCTACCTCTACCCCTTCTAAATTTTCTTTTCTTCAAACACTGGGGACAGTGTTGTTTTAAGTTGGGGGGAGAGATAAAATAAAAAAAATGCTTTTGTGTCAAAAAAATGAATGATTTGAAAAAATAATTAAATGGAAGGAAAAATTCCTTTAACTTTGAACATGTTAATATGCATTGCACACTTTGAAACTGAATATCAAATAATTTAGCATACCCTAATTCTGATTTTAATCCTTGTATAATTTCATGAGCATAGATTTTGGAAAGTGTGGTTGTCCAATGTGATATTTCATCGTTTATATTTTCATCCAAATAAAAAAATGCCACAATGCACGTCCTCTAGACTGTGGGGTACTAATTTGAATTTTTGGGGTCCCATAATAAATAGCATAGTATGGTTTTATTTTTATGAATAATATGAGTATTCAAAAAAAATTATTAAAAAAAATTATTAAGAAATTAAAAAATAAAAAAATAAAAATAAAAATTTGCGTGTAGAGCAATGGATTGATAAAATGCGAGGCTTTCGGCACTTGGGGATCGTGACTCCAGAGTTGTCTAGCCCTGTGTTTTTCAATCTATCTATATTTATGGTAATATGACTTTGTTTTTGATTAAGTTAACTCGAGACGATGCCCGAGTATGTGGGCTTCACTTGGTGCCCTAAGGCCTTTGAGTCTGGGAGTCATCGGCAAAGTCTTGCTACATGGGTTAATTTGATTAACTACAATCTCAATTACTATAGCAATATTGCAAAAAAACAAAAAACAAAAAAAGGATGAAGAATACTCATATTAGGATTAAATGTGATTCCACCTAGCGCTTCCATGATTTCCCCCTTGAATGAAAATGAACCCCCATATCTATTGTGATTCACAACACATCATTACACCTAATTGAGTTGGATGAAGTATGATGATGGATTTGATCAAAGGAATGGGCTTGGGATTGGGATCTGCTTATGAAACTATCTTGTATTAAAATATTTTGATGGGTTTCATGATTGTTTGGTATAAGGTTTTTTGGTGATCATTGTGTATTAAAATGTTTTTAGAAAAGGGAGTTCGAATTTCATTTTTGATGAGATATATTTTGCTCGGGACTAGCAAAACTCAAGTTGGGGGGTGTGATTAGCCACTAAATGAGGCTAATATTCATTGTTAATATACATAATTTTCATGTTCTTTGTTATTCATAAACACCATTTTATTGCATTTTACACTTTGAACACCATTTCACATTATGATTGTAATACCTTCTTAAAATGCACTATTATGTGGTACATTTTTGAACATCATTTAAAGTACCCAATGATTCATCTGATTTTAAGGAATTGAATTTTACATATTTTAATTTTATATTTTTGGAAATTGATCTACACTTAAATATGAACATGTTTCATTCAGGGATCAATGGATAATTCATGGAGGATGATGGAGATATTTGGCAATGAAAGGAAGCAATTCTGGAGAAGGCAGATTGGACACCATCCCACTGATGAGACTGTGGGGCCCAACATACAGGCCCAATTAATCCCAAAGATCGTGGGAGGCTATAATACATGTATAGGAACAAATCACTCTTCAGTAGTTAATGCTAATTCGGCCTCCATGGTGGTCATTTAGTCGGCCCAAGTTAGAGATAAAATTCTGGGCCAGATTCTGCGGCCCAGAAAAACAGTACACCGATTTGATCATATCTCGGAATAAACAACTCCACATGGGCCCAAATTTTACAGGAGGTTAAAAGACATAGGGATCTCCATTTTCTTCTTATATGTCCCACCCTGATTCGGCCATCTAGAAGGTCATACAAACGCCTCTGTTCGGTGGATGAAATCTGGCTGCCACCTCGGGTCAAATGTGGAAAATTCCAAATTCCACAAACTTTCCACCACCCTAGGCCTACCATACTCAAGTGGGATGACTTGTACTGTTGAAGGCTCGACCCAAGGCTCCAAAAATGCCTATTTAAGGCAGTGGTGGTGAAGGAGTTGAAGATCTTGGATGCTTTGTTCAATTGTAATGTTATGCTGCATTTTTGTTGCCTCAAATTTGTCTTTCACATGTAAGTTGTTCAATTCACTTTAGTTTCTTAATAAAAGTTCTTCTTCTACTCTTATTCTTTTGTTCTTAATATCACTTTGATACCGTTGGATCAAGGTGTGAATTTATTCACACCAACCCTTGTGAAATTATTCACACAACGGTGGAGTGATCATTTTATTTTTGTTGTTTTCTTTACTTCTCCATTTCCTCCCTCATGAGTCTACTTTCCGCTTCCATTGAAACCATGGGATCAATGGAGGGCTAACCCACTTATGGGTTGATCCAAGGGAGTATCAAGGGGCTGGATTGGATGTTATTTATCACCTAATTAATGTATAATCACTTCTTTAATTTGGATTTTTATTTGATGATTTTTAAACTCCATCGTCCTTGTTGAATTTAAGGCCACACACTTCAAGTACTAATACGATCCTTTACCTTGAAGTGCTCAAAACCTTGATCCTTCAAGTGTATAGGTGATTAGTATTAGAGGGTGTAGGAATTAAATCAGTAAGTGATGATGTTGTTTTATCTCCTTAAATGAACCCATCTCAAATTTAAGAAATTGAAAATCATTAAAAAGAAAATACGTCCAATCCACCCCGAGCAATAACCTAGGATCAACTCATTCTTTTAAATTGAATCCACTTAAATCTATTAGATATCTTTAAAACCCATCCAAAATCAATCCAAGTTGGCCACTTCATAGCCAAAAATCCATCCCTTAGGTTGTGTATCTTAGGTATTTTCTTAGGTCTCTGTGGAATCGACAACCCAAGCTACACTACAAGGACCATTCTACCCTTCTTCTCTTGGGTAAATTTGTGTGTGAACCAAATTTTGGCGTCGTTTACGGGGACCTAAGTAAGTTATCTTAGACATTATCATTCTTTTTCTTCATCCCTGTTCTCTTTTCTCACCTCTCACTCCTATGGATGTCAATTTTGAACAAGTCCAAACATGGGAAACCTATCCCCACTTTGATCACCCAACCCCATGTGTGATGTACAATGACCGTCCTAATTTCTACATGTGGGATCATCAAAAACCTAATGAACCACATTGTTTTTACTCCTATGATCCACAAAACATCTCAACATATAATGATTTTCAATCACCACAAAACCAATATGAACACCCTCCTGTGCAATTCCAACAACTTAATTATCCACTTGAAATAGACCATATTTCTCAACCCCTTACCCATCATGATCCACAACCATTACTTGAAAAATTGTGTCAACAAATGGAAATAATTAATTTTTTAGGTTTCATCATTGAGGTTAGAACTACAAAGCATTAAAAATTGTGAGGAACCCATCCCTACACAAACTATCCCTTCCATAACCTTATGTGAAGTGTCTAGATTCTCACAAACCTCTCATGAATTTACTGAAGAGAAAACCTTTGGATTTGCGGAAGATAAAGAGGATCAAGGAATTGTTGAAGGGTATTTAAATCAAGAGGAAATTGACTTTTTGGATTCAAAAGAGGAGAATTTGACATCATGGATTGAGTCTCATGAATATAACTCTGTTGTTGATTTTTCAAAAAAACCAATCATTGAACCATTAAGAGAAATCACAATCTTTGAGTCCATACCCATTTCTAACACTGATATTTCCAATTTTGTGGTTGAATCTTCTATTCCAATGGAACCAATTCTATTGATAAATTTTGAAAATAAAATTGAGATCGATCCAAATTCTCAACCTATGTCTAAAAATGTTAGTCTGCCTGAACTCGAACATGTGTCCTTTCCATCCTTCCTCAAGTTTTCATTCATTGAGGATATCCAAAACCATCATGTTTTCATTGTTTATTCTCTTGATATAAATAAAATTGGAATGACCATTGATGTATTAGGCAACACTAGAGAAGCAACTAGATCCACCATTTATGATATTCCTTGGATTTACCTACTCATTTTAGAACAGAGGTTTGTGCATGAAACAAATTCTAAACATAGAATCAATCTCAACCTAGTAGAAGTGGTGAAACATGTCGTCCTTAAAATTTTGAAAGTTGGTATTGGATAAGTTGGGGGGTTCAAGTCGAGCTAACGACGTTAAAAAAAGCGCTGCATGGGAGGAAACCCATGGTTTTCAAGTTTCCTATCATTTTGTTGTTTTAATAAAATTTATATTTTTATTAATCATTTTTATTTTTAAAAAAAAATATATAGATTGTTGACCTGTTCTTCTATTATGAGTATGGATGGGTATGAAAGGGGAGCACCATATTCATCCGTGTCACGTGGTGTGATCCTTGAGTAATACCTTACCCAGAAATTTAAAAAGAAGACAATGTATCATCAGTTTATTTTAATATATATATATATACTTATATTTTACTTATATATATATATATACTCATTTGTTTTGTTTGTTTGTTTTCATTTTTCCACTAGGGAACTCTGCAAGCGACATGGATATCAAAGGACTAAATTGGAGTAGCAAGAACTTCAGCTTCAACCACCTGGTGATTTCATTCCATGACCCTCATTTTCAATTTCCCTTTTGAACATTCATTCTCTACCTCTACCCCTTCTAAATTTTCTTTTCTTCAAACACTGGGGACAGTGTTGTTTTAAATTGGGGGGAGAGATAAAATAAAAAAAATGCTTTTGTGTCAAAAAAATGAATGATTTGAAAAAATAATTAAATGGAAGGAAAAATTCCTTTAACTTTGAACATGGTAATATGCATTGCACACTTTGAAACTGAATATCAAATAATTTAGCATACCCTAATTCTGATTTTAATCCTTGTATAATTTCATGAGCATAGATTTTGGAAAGTGTGGCTTTCCAATGTGATATTTCATCGTTTATATTTTCATCCAAATAAAAAAAATGCCACAATGCACGTCCTCTAGACTGTGGGGTACTAATTTGAATTTTTGGGGTCCCATAATAAATAGCATAGTATGGTTTTATTTTTATGAATAATATGAGTATTCAAAAAAAATTATTAAAAAAAATTATTAAAAAATAAAAAAATAAAAAAATAAAAATAAAAATTTGCGTGTAGAGCAATGGATTGATAAAATGCGAGGCTTTCGGCACTTGGGGATCGTGACTCCATAGTTGTCTAGCCCTGAGTTTTTCAATCTATCTATATTTATGGTAATATGACTTTGTTTTTGATTAAGTTAACTCGAGACGATGCCCGAGTATGTGGGCTTCACTTGGTGCCCTAAGGCCTTTGAGTCTGGGAGTCATCGGCAAAGTCTTGCTACATGGGTTAATTTGATTAACTACTATCTCAATTACTATAGCAATATTGCAAAAAAACAAAAAACAAAAAAAAAGGATGAAGAATACTCATATTAGGATTAAATGTGATTCCACCTAGCGCTTCCATGATTTCCCCCTTGAATGAAAATGAACCCCCATATCTATTGTGATTCACAACACATCATTACACCTAATTGAGTTGGATGAAGTATGATGATGGATTTGATCAAAGGAATGGGCTTGGGATTGGGATCTGCTTATGAAACTATCTTTTATTAAAATATTTTGATGGGTTTCTTGATTGTTTGGTATAAGTGTTTTTGGTGATCATTGTGTATTAAAATGTTTTTAGAAAAGGGAATTCGAATTTCATTTTTGATGAGATATATTTTGCTCGGGACTAGCAAAACTCAAGTTGGGGGGTGTGATTAGCCACTAAATGAGGCTAATATTCATTGTTAATATACATAATTTTCATGTTATTTGTTATTCATAAACACCATTTTATTGCATTTTACACTTTGAACACCATTTCACATTATGATTGTAATACCTTCTTAAAATGCACTATTATGTGGTACATTTTTGAACATCATTTAAAGTACCCAATGATTCATCTGATTTTAAGGAATTGAATTTTACATATTTTAATTTTATATTTTTGTAAATTGATCTACACTTAAATATGAACATTTTTCATTCAGGGATCAATGGAGAATTCATGGAGGATGATGGAGATATTTGGCAATGAAAGGAAGCAATTCTGGAGAAGGCAGATTGGACACCATCCCACTGATGAGACTGTGGGGCCCAACATACAGGCCCAATTAATCCCAAAGATCGTGGGATGCTAGCATACATGTATAGGAACAAATCACTCTTCAGGAGTTAATGCTAATTCGGCCTCCATGGTGGTCATTTAGTCGGCCCAAGTTAGAGATAAAATTCTGGGCCAGATTCTGCGGCCCAGAAAAACAGTACACAGATTTGATCATATCTCGGAATACAAAACTCCAAATGGGCCCAAATTTTACAGTCGGTTAAAAGACATCCGGAGCTCCATTTTCGTCTTCTATGTCCCACCCTGATTCGGCCATCTAGAAGGTCATACAAACGCCTCTGTTCGGTGGATGAAATCTGGCTGCCACCTCGGGTCAAATGTGGAAAATTCCAAATTCCACAAACTTTCCACCACCCTAGGCCTACCATACTCAAGTGGGATGACTTGTACTGTTGAAGGCTCGACCCAAGGCTCCCAAAATGCCTATTTAAGGCAGTGGTGGTGAAGGAGTTGAAGATCTTGGATGCTTTGTTCAATTGTAATGTTATGCTGCATTCTTGTTGCCTCAAATTTGCCTTTCACATGTAAGTTGTTCAATTCACTTTAGTTTCTTAATAAAAGTTCTTCTTCTACTCTTATTCTATTGTTCTTAATATCACTTTGATACCGTTGGATCAAGGTGTGAATTTATTCACACCAACCCTTGTGAAATTATTCACACAACGGTGGAGTGATCATTTTATTTTTGTTGTTTTCTTTACTTCTCCATTTCCTCCCTCATGAGTCTACTTTCCGCTTCCATTGAAACCATGGGATCAATGGAGGGCTAACCCACTTATGGGTTGATCCAAGGGAGTAGCAAGGGGCTGGATTGGATGTTATTTATCACCTAATTAATGTATAATCACTTCTTTAATTGGGATTTTTATTTGATGATTTTTAAACTCCATCGTCCTTGTTGAATTTAAGGCCACACACTTCAAGTACTAATACGATCCTTTACCTTGAAGTGCTCAAAACCTTGATCCTTCAAGTGTATAGGTGATTAGTATTAGAGGGTGTAGGAATTAAATCAGTAAGTGATGATGTTGTTTTATCTCCTTAAATGAACCCATCTCAAATTTAAGAAATTGAAAATCATTAAAAAGAAAATACGTCCAATCCACCCCGAGCAATAACCTAGGATCAACTCATTCTTTTAAATTGAATCCACTTAAATCTATTAGATATCTTTAAAACCCATCCAAAATCAATCCAATATGGCCACTTCATAGCCAAAAATCCATCCCTTAGGTTGTGTATCTTAGGTATTTTCTTAGGTCTCTGTGAAATCGACAACCCAAGCTACACTACAAGGACCATTCTACCCTTCTTCTCTTGGGTAAATTTGGGCGTGAACCAAATTTTGGCGTCGTTTCCGAGGACCTAAGTAAGTTATCTTAGACATTATCATTCTTTTTCTTCATCTCTGTTCTCTTTTCTCACCTCTCACTCCTATGGATGTCAATTTTGAACAAGTCCAAACATGGGAAACCTATCCCCACATTGATCACCCAACCCCATGTGTGATGTACAATGACCGTCCTAATTTCTACATGTGGGATCATCAAAAACCTAATGAACCACATTGTTTTTACTCCTATGATCCACAAAACATCTCAACATATAATGATTTTCAATCACCACAAAACCAATATGAACACCCTCCTGTGCAATTCCAACAACTTAATTATCCACTTGAAATAGACCATATTTCTCAACCCCTTACCCATCATGATCCACAACCATTACTTGAAAAATTGTGTCAACAAATGGAAATAATGAATTTTGAGGTTTCATCATTGAGGTTAGAACTACAAAGCATTAAAAATTGTGAGGAACCCATCCCTACACAAACTATCCCTTCCATAACCTTATGTGAAGTGTCTAGATTCTCACAAACCTCTCATGAATTTACTGAAGAGAAAACCTTTGGATTTGGGGAAGATAAAGAGGATCAAGGAATTTTTGAAGGGTATTTAAATCAAGAGGAAATTGACTTTTTGGATTCAAAAGAGGAGAATTTGACATCATGGATTGAGTCTCATGAATATAACTCTGTTGTTGATTTTTCAAAAAAACCAATCATTGTACCATTAAGAGAAATCACAATCTTTGAGTCCATACCCATTTCTAACACTGATATTTCCAATTTTTTGGTTGAATCTTCTATTCCAATGGAACCAATTCTATTGATAAATTTTGAAAATAAAATTGAGATCGATCCAAATTCTCAACCTATGTCTAAAAATGTTAGTCTGCCTGAACTCGAACATGTGTCCTTTCCATCCTTCCTCAAGTTTTCATTCATTGAGGATATCCAAAACCATCATGTTTTCATTGTTTATTCTCTTGATATAAATAAAATTGGAATGACCATTGATGTATTAGGCAACACTAGAGAAGCAACTAGATCCACCATTTATGATATTCCTTGGATTTACCTGCTCATTTTAGAACAGAGGTTTGTGAATGAAACAAATTCTAAACATAAAATCAATCTCAAACTAGTAGAAGTGGTGAAACATGTCGTCCTTAAAATTTTGAAAGTTGGTATTGGATAAGTTGGGGGGTTCAAGTCGAGCTAACGACGTTAAAAAAAGCGCTGCATGGGAGGCAACCCATGGTTTTCAAGTTTCCTATCATTTTGTTGTTTTAATAAAATTTATATTTTAATTAATCATTTTTATATTTTAAAAAAAATATATAGATTGTTGACCTGTTCTTCTATTATGAGTATGGATGGGTATGAAAGGGGAGCACCATATTCATCCGTGTCACGTGGTGTGATCCTTGAGTAATACCTTACCCAGAAATTTAAAAAGAAGACAATGTATCATCAGTTTATTTTAATATATATATATATACTTATATTTTACTTATATATATATATATACTCTTTTGTTTTGTTTGTTTGTTTTCATTTTTCCACTAGGGAACTCTGCAAGCGACATGGATATCAAAGGACTAAATTGGAGTAGCAAGAACTTCAGCTTCAACCACCAGGTGATTTCATTCCATGACCCTCATTTTCAATTTCCCTTTTGAACATTCATTCTCTACCTCTACCCCTTCTAAATTTTCTTTTCTTCAAACACTGGGGATAGTGTTGTTTTAAGTTGGGGGAGAGATAAAATAAAAAAAATGCTTTTGTGTCAAAAAAATGAATGATTTGAAAAAATAATTAAATGGAAGGAAAAATTCCTTTAACTTTGAACATGGTAATATGCATTGTACACTTTGAAACTGAATATCAAATAATTTAGCATACCCTAATTCTGATTTTAATCCTTGTATAATTTCATGAGCATAGATTTTGGAAAGTGTGGCTGTCCAATGTGATATTTCATCGTTTATATTTTCATCCAAATAAAAAAAATGCCACAATGCACGTCCTCTAGACTGTGGGGTACTAATTTGAATTTTTGGGGTCCCATAATAAATAGAATAGTATGGTTTTATTTTTATGAATAATATGAGTATTCAAAAAAAATTATTAAAAAAAAATTATTAAAAAATTAAAAAATAAAAAAATAAAAATAAAAATTTGCGTGTAGAGAAATGGATTGATAAAATGCGAGGCTTTCGGCACTTGGCGATCGTGACTCCAGAGTTGTCTAGCCCTGAGTTTTTCAATCTATCTATATTTATGGTAATATGACTTTGTTTTTGATTAAGTTAACTCGAGACGATGCCCGAGTATGTGGGCTTCACTTGGTGCCCTAAGGCCTTTGAGTCTGGGAGTAATCGACAAAGTCTTGCTACATGGGTTAATTTGATTAACTACAATCTCAATTACTATAGAAATATTGCAAAAAAACAAAAAACAAAAAAAAAAGGATGAAGAATACTCATATTAGGATTATATGTGATTCCACCTAGCGCTTCCATGATTTCCCCCTTGAATGAAAATGAACCCCCATATCTATTGTGATTCACAACACATCATTACACCTAATTGAGTTGGATGAAGTATGATGATGGATTTGATCAAAGGAATGGGCTTGGGATTGGGATCTGCTTATGAAACTATCTTGTATTAAAATATTTTGATGGGTTTCATGATTGTTTGGTATAAGGTTTTTTGGTGATCATTGTGTATTAAAATGTTTTTAGAAAAGGGAATTCGAATTTCATTTTTGATGAGATATATTTTGCTCGGGACTAGCAAAACTCAAGTTGGTGAGTGTGATTAGCCACTAAATGAGGCTAATATTCATTGTTAATATACATAATTTTCATTTTCTTTGTTATTCATAAACACCATTTTAGTGCATTTTACACTTTGAACACCATTTCACATTATGATTGTAATACCTTCTTCAAATGCACTATTATGTGGTACATTTTTGAACATCATTTAAAGTACCCAATGATTCATCCGATTTTAAGGAATTGAATTTTACATATTTTAATTTTATATTTTTGGAAATTTATCTACACTTAAATATGAACATGTTTCATTCAGGGATCAATGGAGAATTCATGGAGGATGATGGAGATATTTGGCAATGAAAGGAAGCAATTCTGGAGAAGGCAGATTGGACACCATCCCACTGATGAGACTGTGGGGCCCAACATACAGGCCCAATTAATCCCAAAGTTAGTGGGATGCTAGAATACATGTATAGGAACAAATCACTCTTCAGGAGTTAATGCTAATTCGGCCTTCATGGTGGTCATTTAGTCGGCCCAAGTTAGAGATAAAATTCTGGGCCAGATTCTGCGGCCCAGAAAAACAGTACACCAATTTGATCATATCTCGGAATACACAACTCCAAATGGTCCCCAATTGTACAGGCGGTTATCAGACATCCGGAGATCCATTTTCTTCTTCTATGTCCCACCCTGATTCGGCAATCTATAAGGTCATCCAAACGCGTCTGTTCGGTGGATGAAATCTGGCTGCCACCTCGGGTCAAATGTGGAAAATTCCAAATTCCACAATCTTTCCACCACCCTAGGCCTATCATACTCAAGTGAGATGACTTTTACTGTTGAAGGCTCGACCCAAGGCTCCCAAAATGCCTATTTAAGGCAGTGGTGGTGAAGGAGTTGAAGATATTGGATGCTTTGTTCAATTGTAATGTTATGCTGCATTTTTGTTGCCTCAAATTTGTCTTTCACATGTAAGTTGTTCAATTCACTTTAGTTTCTTAATAAAAGTTCTTCTTCTACTCTTATTCTGTTGTTCTTCATATCACTTTGATACCGTTGGATCAAGGTGTGAATTTATTCACACCAACCCTTGTGAAATTATTCACACAACGGTGGAGTGATCATTTTATTTTTGTTGTTTTCTTTACTTCTCCATTTCCTCCCTCATGAGTCTACTTTCCGCTTCCATTGAAACCATGAGATCAATGGAGGGCTAACCCACTTATGGGTTGATCCAAGGGAGTAGAAAGGGGCTGGATTGGATGTTATTTATCACCTAATTAATGTATAATCACTTCTTTAATTGGGATTTTTATTTGATGATTTTTAAACTCCATCGTCCTTGTTGAATTTAAGGCCACACACTTCAAGTACTAATACGATCCTTTACCTTGAAGTGCTCAAAACCTTGATCCTTCAAGTGTATAGGTGATTAGTATTAGACGGTTTAGGAATTAAATCAGTAAATGATGATGTTGTTTTATCTCCTTATATGAACCCATCTCAAATTTAAGAAATTGAAAATCATTAAAAAGAAAATACGTCCAATCCACCCCGAGCAATAACCTAGGATCAACTCATTCTTTTAAATTGAATCTACTTAAATCTATTAGATATATTTAAAACCCATCCAAAATCAATCCAAGTTGGCCACTTCATAGCCAAAAATCCATCCCTTAGGTTGTGTATCTTAGGTATTTTTTTAGGTCTCTGTGGAATCGACAACCCAAGCTACACTACAAGGACCGTTCTACCCTTCTTCTCTTGGGTAAATTTGGGTGTGAACCAAATTTTGGCGCCGTTGCCGGGGAACTAAGTAAGTTATCTTAGACATTATCATTCTTTTTCTTCATCCCTGTTCTCTTTTCTCACCTCTCACTCCTATGGATGTCAATTTTGAACAAGTCCAAACATGGGAAACCTATCCCCACTTTGATCACCCAACCCCATGTGTGATGTACAATGACCGTCCTAATTTCTACATGTGGGATCATAAAAAACCTAATGAATCACATTGTTTTTAATCCTATGATCCGCAAAACATCTCAACATATAATGATTTTCAATCACCACAAAACCAATATGAACACCCTCCTGTGCAATTCCAACAACTTAATTATCCACTTGAAATAGACCATATTTCTCAACCCCTTACCCATCATGATCCACAACCATTACTTGAAAAATTGTGTCAACAAATGGAAATAATTAATTTTGAGGTTTCATCATTGAGGTTAGAACTACAAAGCATTAAAAATTGTGAGGAACCCATCCCTACACAAACTATCCCTTCCATAACCTTATGTGAAGTGTATAGATTCTCACAAACCTCTCATGAATTTACTGAAGAGAAAACCTTTGGATTTGGGGAAGATAAAGAGGATCAAGGAATTGTTGAAGGGTATTTAAATCAAGAGGAAATTGACTTTTTGGATTCAAAAGAGGAGAATTTGACATCATGGATTGAGTCTCATGAATATAACTCTGTTGTTGATTTTTCAAAAAAACCAATCATTGAACCATTAAGAGAAATCACAATCTTTGAGTCCATACCCATTTCTAACACTGATATTTCCAATTTTGGGGTTGAATCTTCTATTCCAATGGAACCAATTCTATTGATAAATTTTGAAAATAAAATTGAGATCGATCCAAATTCCCAACCTATGTCTAAAAATGTTAGTCTGCCTGAACTCGAACATGTGTCCTTTCCATCCTTCCTCAAGTTTTCATTCATTGAGGATATCCAAAACCATCATGTTTTCATTGTTTATTCTCTTGATATAAATAAAATTGGAATGACCCTTGATGTATTAGGCAACACTAGAGAAGCAACTAGATCCACCATTTATGATATTCCTTGGATTTACCTGCTCATTTTAGAACAGAGGTTTGTGCATGAAACAAATTCTAAACATAGAATCAATCTCAACCTAGTAGAAGTGGTGAAACATGTCGTCCTTAAAATGTTGAAAGTTGGTATTGGATAAGTTGGGGGGTTCAAGTCGAGCTAACGACGTTAAAAAATGCGTTGCATGGGAGGCAACCCCTGGTTTTCAAGTTTCCTATCATTTTGTTGTTTTAATAAAATTTATATTTTAATTAATCATTTTTATTTTTAAAAAAAAATATATAGATTGTTGACCTGTTCTTCTATTATGAGTATGGATGGGTATGAAAGGGGAGCACCATATTCATCTGTGTCACGTGGTGTGATCCTTGAGTAATACCTTACCCAGAAATTTAAAAAGAAGACAATGTATCATCAGTTTATTTTAATATATATATATATACTTATATTTTACTTATATATATATATACTCTTTTGTTTTGTTTGTTTGTTTTCATTTTTCCACTAGGGAACTCTGCAAGCGACATGGATATCGAAGGACTAAATTGGAGTAGCAAGAACTTCAGCTTCAACCACCAGGTGATTTCATTCCATGATCCTCATTTTAAATTTCCCTTTTGAACATTCATTCTCTACCTCTACCCCTTCTAAATTTTCTTTTCTTCAAACACTGGGGACAGTGTTGTTTTAAGTTGGGGGGAGAGATAAAATAAAAAAAATGATTTTGTGTCAAAAATAATGAATGATTTGAAAAAATAATTAAATGGAAGGAAAAATTCCTTTAACTTTGAACATGGTAATATGCATTGCACACTTTGAAACTGAATATCAAATAATTTATCATACCCTAATTCTGATTTTAATCCTTGTATAATTTCATTAGCATAGATTTTGGAAAGTGTGGCAGTCCAATGTGATATTTCATCATTTATATTTTCATCCAAATAAAAAAAATGCCACAATGCACGTCCTCTAGACTGTGGGGTACTAATTTGAATTTTTGGGGTCCCATAATAAATAGAATAATATGGTTTTATTTTTATGAATAATATGATTATTCAAAAAAAATTATTAAATAAAATTATTAAAAAATTAAAAAATAAAAAAATAAAAATAAAAATTTGCGTGTAGAGCAATGGATTGATAAAATGCGAGGCTTTCGGCACTTGGGGATCGTGACTTCAGAGTTGTCTAGCCCTGATTTTTTCAATCTATCTCTATTTATGGTAATATGACTTTGTTTTTGATTAAGTTAACTCGAGACGATGCCCGAGTATGTGGGCTTCACTTGGTGCCCTAAGGCCTTTGAGTCTGGGAGTCATCGGCAAAGTCTTGCTACATGGGTTAATTTGATTAACTACAATCTCAATTACTATAGCAATATTGCAAAAAAACAAAAAACAAAAAAAAGGATGAAGAATACTCATATTAGGATTAAATGTGATTCCACCTAGCGCTTCCATGATTTCCCCCTTGAATGAAAATGAACCCCCATATCTATTGTGATTCACAACACATCATTACACCTAATTGAGTTGGATGAAGTATGATGATGGATTTGATCAAAGGAATGGGTTTGGGATTGGGATCTGCTTATGAAACTATCTTGTATTAAAATATTTTTATGGGTTTCATGATTGTTTGGTATAAGGTTTTTTGGTGATCATTGTGTATTAAAATGTTTTTAAAAAAGGGAATTCGAATTTCATTTTTGATGAGATATATTTTGCTCGGGACTAGCAAAACTCAAGTTGGGGGGGTGTGATTAGCCACTAAATGAGGCTAATATTCATTGTTAATATACATAATTTTCATGTTCTTTGTTATTCATAAACACCATTTTAGTGCATTTTACACTTTGAACACCATTTCACATTATGATTGTAATACCTTCTTAAAATGCACTATTATGTGGTACATTTTTGAATATCATTTAAAGTACCCAATGATTCATCTGATTTTAAGGAATTGAATTTTACATATTTTAATTTTATATTTTTGGAAATTTATCTACACTTAAATATGAACATGTTTCATTCAGGGATCAATGGAGAATTCATGGAGGATGATGGAGATATTTGGCAATGAAAGGAAGCAATTCTGGAGAAGGCAGATTGGACACCATCCCACTGATGAGACTGTGGGGCCCAACATACAGGCCCAATTAATCCCACAGTTCGTGGGATGCTAGAATACATGTATAGGAACAAATAACTCTTCAGGAGTTAATGCTAATTCGGCCTCCATGGTGGTCATTTAGTCGGCCCAAGTTAGAGATAAAATTCTGGGCCAGATTCTGCGGCCCAGAAAAACAGTACACAAATTTGATCATATCTCGGAATACACAACTCCAAATGGGCCCAAATTTTACAGGAGGTTATAAGACATCCGTAGCTCCATTTTCTTCTTCTATGTCCCACCCTGATTCGGCCATAGAGAAGGTCATCCAAACGCGTCTGTTCGGTGGATGAAATCTGGCTGCCACCTCGGGTCAAATGTGGAAAATTCCAAATTCCACAAACTTTCCACCACCCTAGGCCTACCATACTCAAGTGGGATGACTTGTACTGTTGAAGGCTTGACCCAAGGCTCCCAAAATGCCTATTTAAGGCAGTGGTGGTGAAGGAGTTGAAGATATTGGATGCTTTGTTCAATTGTAATGTTATGCTGCATTTTTGTTGCCTCAAATTTGTCTTTCACATGTAAGTTGTTCAATTCACTTTAGTTTCTTAATAAAAGTTCTTCTTCTACTCTTATTATGTTGTTCTTCATATCACTTTGATACCGTTGGATCAAGGTGTGAATTTATTCACACCAACCCTTGTGAAATTATTCACACAACGGTGGAGTGATCATTTTATTTTTGTTGTTTTCTTTACTTCTCCATTTCCTCCCTCATGAGTCTACTTTCCGCTTCCATTGAAACCATGGGATCAATGGAGGGCTAACCCACTTATGGGTTGATTCAAGGGAGTAGCAAGGGGCTGGATTGGATGTTATTTATCACCTAATTAATGTATAATCACTTCTTTAATTGGGATTTTTATTTGATGATTTTTAAACTCCATCGTCCTTGTTGAATTTAAGGCCACACACTTCAAGTACTAATACGATCCTTTACCTTGAAGTGCTCAAAACCTTGATCCTTCAAGTGTATAGGTGATTAGTATTAGAGGGTGTAGGAATTAAATAAGTAAGTGATGATGTTGTTTTATCTCCTTAAATGAACCCATCTCAAATTTAAGAAATTGAAAATCATTAAAAAGAAAATACGTCCAATCCACCCCGAGCAATAACCTAGGATCAACTCATTCTTTTAAATTGAATCCACTTAAATCTATTAGATATCTTTAAAACCCATCCAAAATCAATCCAAGTTGGCCACTTCATAACCAAAAATCCATCCCTTAGGTTGTGTATCTTAGGTATTTTCTTAGGTCTCTGTGGAATCGACAACCCAAGCTACACTACAAGGACCGTTCTACCCTTCTTCTCTTGGATAAATTTGGGCGTGAACCAAATTTTGGCGCCGTTACCGGGGACCTAAGTAAGTTATCTTAGACATTATCATTCTTTTTCTTCATCCTTGTTCTCTTTTCTCACCTCTCACTCCTATGGATGTCAATTTTGAACAAGTCCAAACATGGGAAACCTATCCCCACTTTGATCACCCAACCCCATGTGTGATGTACAATGACCGTCCTAATTTCTACATGTGGGATCATAAAAAACCTAATGAACCACATTGTTTTTACTCCTATGATCCACAAAACATCTCAACATATAATGATTTTCAATCACCACAAAACCAATATGAACACCCTCCTGTGCAATTCCAACAACTTAATTATCCACTTGAAATAGACCATATTTCTCAACCCCTTACCCATCATGATCCACAACCATTACTTGAAAAATTGTGTCAACAAATGGAAATAATGAATTTTGAGGTTTCATCATTGAGGTTAGAACTACAAAGCATTAAAAATTGTGAGGAACCCATCCCTACACAAACTATCCCTTCCATAACCTTATGTGAAGTGTCTAGATTCTCACAAACCTCTCATGAATTTACTGAAGAGAAAACCTTTGGATTTGAGGAAGATAAAGAGGATCAAGGAATTGTTGAAGGGTATTTAAATCAAGAGGAAATTGACTTTTTGGATTCAAAAGAGGAGAATTTGACATCATGGATTGAGTATCATGAATATAACTCTGTTGTTGATTTTTCAAAAAAACCAATCATTGAACCATTAAGAGAAATCACAATCTTTGAGTCCATACCCATTTCTAACACTGATATTTCCAATTTTGTGGTTGAATCTTCTATTCCAATTGAACCAATTATATTGATAAATTTTGAAAATAAAATTGAGATCGATCCAAATTCCCAACCTATGTCTAAAAATGTTAGTCTTCCTGAACTCGAACATGTGTCCTTTCCATCCTTCCTCAAGTTTTCATTCATTGAGGATATCCAAAACCATCATGTTTTCATTGTTTATTCTCATGATATAAATAAAATTGGAATGACCCTTGATGTATTAGGCAACACTAGAGAAGCAACTAGATCCACCATTTATGATATTCCTTGGATTTACCTGCTCATTTTAGAACAGAGGTTTGTGCATGAAACAAATTCTAAACATAGAATCAATCTCAACCTAGTAGAAGTGGTGAAACATCTCGTCCTTAAAATGTTTAAAGTTGGTATTGGATAAGTTGGGGGGTTCAAGTCGAGCTAACGACGTTAAAAAAAGCGCTGCATGGGAGGCAACCCATGGTTTTCAAGTTTCCTATCATTTTGTTGTTTTAATAAAATTTATATTTTAATTAATCATTTTTATTTTTTAAAAAAAATATATAGATTGTTGACCTGTTCTTCTATTATGAGAATGGATGGGTATGAAAGGGGAGCACCATATTCATCCGTGTCACGTGGTGTGATCCTTGAGTAATACCTTACCCAGAAATTTAAAAAGAAGACAATGTATCATCAGTTTATTTTAATATATATATATACTTATATTTTACTTATATATATATACTCTTTTGTTTTGTTTGTTTGTTTTCATTTTTCCACTAGGGAACTCTGCAAGCGACATGGATATCAAAGGACTAAATTGGAGTAGAAAGAACTTCAGCTTCAACCACCAGGTGATTTCATTCCATGACCCTCATTTTCAATTTCCCTTTTGAAAATTCATTCTCTACCTCTACCCCTTCTAAATTTTCTTTTCTTCAAACACTGGGGACAGTGTTGTTTTAAGTTGGGGGGAGAGATAAAATAAAAAAAATGCTTTTGTGTCATAAAAAATGAATGATTTGAAAAAATAATTAAATGGAAGGAAAAATTCCTTTAACTTTGAACATGGTAATATGCATTGCACACTTTGAAACTGAATATCAAATAATTTAGCATACCCTAATTCTAATTTTAATCCTTGTATAATTTCATGAGCATAGATTTTGGAAAGTGTCGTTGTCCAATGTGATATTTCATCGTTTATATTTTCATCCAAATAAAAAAAATGCCACAATGCACGTCCTCTAGACTGTGGGGTACTAATTTGAATTATTGGGGTCCCATAATAAATAGCATAGTATGGTTTTATTTTTATGAATAATATGAGTATTCAAAAAAAAATTATTAAAAAAAATTATTAAAAAATTAAAAAATAAAAAAAATAAAAATAAAAATTTGCGTGTAGAGCAATGGATTGATAAAATGCGAGGCTTTCGGCACTTGGGGATCGTGACTCCAGAGTTGTCTAGCCCTGAGTTTTTCAATCTATCTCTATTTATGGTAATATGACTTTGTTTTTGATTAAGTTAACTCGAGACGATGCCCGAGTATGTGGGCTTCACTTGGTGCCCTAAGGCCTTTGAGTCTGGGAGTCATCGGCAAAGTCTTGCTACATGGGTTAATTTGATTAACTACAATCTCAATTACTATAGCAATATTGCAAAAAAAACAAAAAACAAAAAAAAGGATGAAGAATACTCATATTAGGATTAAATGTGATTCCACCTAGCGCTTCCATGATTTCCCCCTTGAATGAAAATGAACCCCCATATCTATTGTGATTCACAACACATCATTACACCTAATTGAGTTGGATGAAGTATGATTATGGATTTGATCAAAGGAATGGGCTTGGAATTGGGATCTGCTTATGAAACTATCTTGTATTAAAATATTTTGATGGGTTTCATGATTGTTTGGTATAAGGTTTTTTGGTGATCATTGTGTATTAAAATGTTTTTAGAAAAGGGAATTCGAATTTCATTTTTGATTAGATATATTTTGCTCGGGACTAGCAAAACTCAAGTTGGGGGGTGTGATTAGCCACTAAATGAGGCTAATATTCATTGTTAATATACATAATTTTCATGTTCTTTGTTATTCATAAACACCATTTTAGTGCATTTTACACTTTGAACACCATTTCAGATTATGATTGTAATACCTTCTTAAAATGCCCTATTATGTGGTACATTTTTGAACATCATTTAAAGTACCCAATGATTCATCTGATTTTAAGGAATTGAATTTTACATATTTTAATTTTATATTTTTGGAAATTTATTTACACTTAAATATGAACATGTTTCATTCAGGGATCAATGGAGAATTCATGGAGGATGATGGAGATATTTGGCAATGAAAGGAAGCAATTCTGGAGAAGGCAGATTGGACACCATCCCACTGATGAGACTGTGGGGCCCAACATACAGTCCCAATTAATCCCAAAATTCGTGAGATGATAGAATACATGTATAGGAACAAATCACTCTTCAGGATTTAATGCTAATTCGGCATCCATGGTGGTCATTTAGTCGGCCCAAGTTAGAGATAAAATTCTGGGCCAGATTCTACGGCCCAGAAAAACAGTACACCAATTTGATCATATCGCGGAATACACAACTCAAAATGGTCCCAAATTTTACAGGAGGTTATAAGACATCCGGAGCTCCATTTTCTTCTTCTATGTCCCACCCTGATTCGGCCATCTAGAAGGTCATCCAAACGGGTCTGTTCGGTAAATGAAATCTGGCTGCCACCTCGGGTCAAATGTGGAAAATTCCAAATTCCACAAACTTTCCACCACCCTAGGCCTACCATACTCAAGTGGGATGACTTGTACTGTTGAAGGCTCGACCCAAGGCTCCCAAAATTCCTATTTAAGGCAGTGGTGGTGAAGGAGTTGAAGATCTTGGATGCTTTGTTCAATTGTAATGTTATGCTGCATTTTTGTTGCCTCAAATTTGTCTTTCACATGTTAGTTGTTCAATTCACTTTAGTTTCTTAATAAAAGTTCTTCTTCTACTCTTATTCTGTTGTTCTTCATATCAATTTGATACCGTTGGATCAAGGTGTGAATTTATTCACACCAACCCTTGTGAAATTATTCACACAACGGTGGAGTGATCATTTTATTTTTGTTGTTTTCTTTACTTCTCCATTTCCTCCCTCATGAGTCTACTTTCCGCTTCCATTGAAACCATGGGATCAATGGAGGGCTAACCCACTTATGGGTTGATCCAAGGGAGTAGAAAGGGGCTGGATTGGATGTTATTTATCACCTAATTAATGTATAATCACTTCTTTAATTGGGATTTTTATTTGATGATTTTTAAACTTCATCGTCCTTGTTGAATTTAAGGCCACACACTTCAAGTACTAATACAATCCTTTACCTTGAAGTGCTCAAAACCTTGATCCTTCAAGTGTATAGGTGATTAGTATTAGAGGGTGTAGGAATTAAATAAGTAAGTGATGATGTTGTTTTATCTCCTTAAATGAACCCATCTCAAATTTAAGAAATTGAAAATCATTAAAAAGAAAATACGTCCAATCCACCCCGAGCAATAACCTAGGATCAACTCATTTTTTTAAATTGAATCCACTTAAATCTATTAGATATCTTTAAAACCCATCCAAAATCAATCCAAGTTGGCCACTTCATAGCCAAAAATCCATCCCTTAGGTTGTGTATCTTAGGTATTTTCTTAGGTCTCTGTGGAATCGACAACCCAAGCTACACTACAAGGACCGTTCTACCCTTCTTCTCTTGGGTAAATTTGGGCGTGAACCAAATTTTGGCGCCGTTGCCGGGGACCTAAGTTAGTTATCTTAGACATTATCATTCTTTTTCTTCATCCCTGTTCACTTTTCTCACCTCTCACTCCTATGGATGTCAATTTTGAACAAGTCCAAACATGGGAAACCTATCCCCACTTTGATCACCCAACCCCATGTGTGATGTACAATGACCGTCCTAATTTCTACATGTGGGATCATAAAAAACCTAATGAACCACATTGTTTTTACTCCTATGATCCACAAAACATCTCAACATATAATGATTTTCAATCACCACAAAACCAATATGAACACCCTCCTGTGCAATTCCAACAACTTAATTATCCACTTGAAATAGACCATATTTCTCAACCCCTTACCCATCATGATCCACAACCATTACTTGAAAAATTGTGTCAACAAATGGAAATAATGAATTTTGAGGTTTCATCATTGAGGATAGAACTAAAAAGCATTAAAAATTGTGAGGAACCCATCCCTACACAAATTATCCCTTTCATAACCTTATGTGAAGTGTCTAGATTCTCACAAACCTCTCATGAATTTACTGAAGAGAAAACCTTTGGATTTGGGGAAGATAAAGAGGATCAAGGAATTGTTGAAGGGTATTTAAATCAAGAGGAAATTGACTTTTTGGATTCAAAAGAGGAGAATTTGACATCATGGATTGAGTCTCATGAATATTACTCTGTTGTTGATTTTTCAAAAAAACCAATCATTGAACCATTAAGAGAAATCACAATCTTTGAGTCCATACCCATTTCTAACACTGATATTTCCAATTTTGTGGTTGAATCTTCTATTCCAATGGAACCAATTCTATTGATAAGTTTTGAAAATAAAATTGAGATCGATCCAAATTCCCAACCTATGTCTAAAAATGTTAGTCTACCTGAACTCGAACATGTGTCCTTTCCATCCTTCCTCAAGTTTTCATTCATTGAGGATATCCAAAACCATCATGTTTTCATTGTTTATTCTCTTGATATAAATAAAATTGGAATGACCCTTGATGTATTAGGCAACACTAGAGAAGCAACTAGATCCACCATTTATGATATTCCTTGGATTTACCTGCTCATTTTAGAACAGAGGTTTGTGCATGAAACAAATTCTAAACATAGAATCAATCTCAACCTAGTAGATGTGGTGAAACATGTCGTCCTTAAAATGTTTAAAGTTGGTATTGGATAAGTTGGGGGGTTCAAGTCGAGCTAACGACGTTAAAAAAAGCGCTGCATGGGAGGCAACCCATGGTTTTCAAGTTTCCTATCATTTTGTTGTTTTAATAAAATTTATATTTTTATTAATCATTTTTATTTTTTAAGAAAAATATATAGATTTTTGACCTGTTCTTCTATTATGAGTATGGATGGGTATGAAAGGGGAGCACCATATTCATCCGTGTCACGTGGTGTGATCCTTGAGTAATACCTTACCCAGAAATTTAAAAAGAAGACAATGTATCATCAGTTTATTTTAATATATATATATACTTACATTTTACTTATATATATATATATATATACTCTTTTGTTTTGTTTTTTTGTTTTCATTTTTCCACTAGGGAACTCTGCAAGCGACATGGATATCAAAGGACTAAATTGGAGTAGCAAGAACTTCAGCTTCAACCACCAGGTGATTTCATTCCATGACCCTCATTTTCAATTTCCCTTTTGAACATTCATTCTCTACCTCTACCCCTTCTAAATTTTCTTTTCTTCAAACACTGGGGACAATGTTGTTTTAAGTTGGGGGGAGAGATAAAATAAAAAAAATGCTTTTGTGTCAAAAAAAATGAACGATTTGAAAAAATAATTAAATGGAAGGAAAAATTCCTTTAACTTTGAACATGGTAATATGCATTGCACACTTTGAAACTGAATATCAAATAATTTAGCATACCCTAATTCTGATTTTAATCCTTGTATAATTTCATGAGCATAGATTTTGGAAAGTGTGGCTGTCCAATGTGATATTTCATCGTTTATATTTTCATCCAAATAAAAAAAAATGCCACAATGCACGTCCTCTAGACTGTGGGGTACTAATTTGAATTTTTGGGGTCCCATAATAAATAGCAAAGTATGGTTTTATTTTTATGAATAATATGAGTATTCAAAAAAAAATTATTAAAAAAAATTATTAAAAAATTAAAAAATAAAAAAATAAAAATAAAAATTTGCGTGTAGAGCAATGGATTGATAAAATGCGAGGCTTTCGGCACTTGGGGATCGTGACTCCAGAGTTGTCTAGCCCTGAGTTTTTCAATCTATCTCTATTTATGGTAATATGACTTTGTTTTTGATTAAGTTAACTCGAGACGATGCCCGAGTATGTGGGCTTCACTTGGTGCCCTAAGGCCTTTGAGTCTGGGAGTCATCGGCAAAGTCTTGCTACATGGGTTAATTTGATTAACTACAATCTCAATTACTATAGCAATATTGCAAAAAAACAAAAAACAAAAAAAAGGATGAAGAATACTCATATTAGGATTAAATGTGATTCCACCTAGCGCTTCCATGATTTCCCCCTTGAATGAAAATGAACCCCCATATCTATTGTGATTCACAACACATCATTACACCTAATTGAGTTGGATGAAGTATGATGATGGATTTGATCAAAGGAATGGGCTTGGGATTGGGATCTGCTTATGAAACTATCTTGTATTAAAATATTTTGATGGGTTTCATGATTGTTTGGTATAAGGTTTTTTGGTGATCATTGTGTATTAAAATGTTTTTAGAAAAGGGAATTCGAATTTCATTTTTGATGAGATATATTTTGCTCGGGACTAGCAAAACTCAAGTTGGGGGGTGTGATTAGCCACTAAATGAGGCTAATATTCATTGTTAATATACATAATTTTCATGTTCTTTGTTATTCATAAACACCATTTTAGTGCATTTTACACTTTGAACACCATTTCACATTATGATTGTAATACCTTCTTAAAATGCACTATTATGTGGTACATTTTTGAATATCATTTAAAGTACCCAATGATTCATCTGATTTTAAGGAATTGAATTTTACATATTTTAATTTTATATTTTTGGAAATTTATCTACACTTAAATATGAACATGTTTCATTCAGGGATCAATGGAGAATTCATGAAGGATGATGGAGATATTTGGCAATGAAAGGAAGCAATTCTGGAGAAGGCAGATTGGACACCATCCCACTGATGAGACTGTGGGGCCCAACATACAGGCCCAATTAATCCCAACGTTCGTGGGATGCTATAATACATGTATAGGAACAAATCACTCTTCAGGGGTTAATGCTAATTCGGCCTCCATGGTGGTCATTTAGTCGGCCCAAGTTAGAGATAAAATTCTGGGCCAGATTCTGTGGCCCATAAAAACAGTACACCAATTTGATCATATCTCGGAATACACAACTCCAAATGGGCCCTAATTGTACAGGCAGTTAGAAGACATCCGGAGCTCCATTTTCTTCTTCTATGTCCCACCCTGATTCGGCCATCTAGAAGGTCATCCAAACGCGTCTGTTCGGTGGATGAAATATGGCTGCCACCTCGGGTCAAATGTGGAAAATTCCAAATTCCACAAACTTTCCACCACCCTAGGCCTACCATACTCAAGTGGGATGACTTGTACTGTTGAAGGATCGACCCAAGGCTCCCAAAATGCCTATTTAAGGCAGTGGTGGTGAAGGAGTTGAAGATCTTGGATGCTTTGTTCAATTGTAATGTTATGCTGCATTTTTGTTGCCTCAAATTTGTCTTTCACATGTAAGTTGTTCAATTCACTTTAGTTTTATTAATAAAAGTTCTTCTTATACTCTTATTCTGTTGTTCTTCATATCACTTTGATACCGTTGGATCAAGGTGTGAATTTATTCACACCAACCCTTGTGAAATTATTCACACAACGGTGGAGTGATCATTTTATTTTTGTTGTTTTCTTTACTTCTCCATTTCCTCCCTCATGAGTCTACTTTCCGCTTCCATTGAAACCATGGGATCAATGGAGGGCTAAACCACTTATGGGTTGATCCAAGGGAGTAGAAAGGGGCTGGATTGGATGTTATTTATCACCTAATTAATGTATAATCACTTCTTTAATTGGGATTTTTATTTGATGATTTTTAAACTCCATCGTCCTTGTTGAATTTAAGGCCACACACTTCAAGTACTAATACGATCCTTTACCTTGAAGTGCTCAAAACCTTGATCCTTCAAGTGTATAGGTGATTAGTATTAGAGGGTGTAGGAATTAAATCAGTAAGTGATGATGTTGTTTTATCTCCTTAAATGAACCCATCTCAAATTTAAGAAATTGAAAATCATTAAAAAGAAAATACATCCAATCCACCCCGAGCAATAACCAAGGATCAACTCATTCTTTTAAATTGAATCCACTTAAATCTATTAGATATCTTTAAAAACCATCCAAAATCAATCCAAGTTGGCCACTTAATAGCCAAAAATCCATCCCTTAGGTTGTGTATCTTAGGTATTTTCTTAGGTCTCTGTGGAATCGACAACCCAAGCTACACTACAAGGACCGTTCTACCCTTCTTCTCTTGGGTAAATTTCGGCGTGAACCAAATTTTGGCGCCGTTGCCGGGGACCTAAGTAAGTTATCTTAGACATTATCATTATTTTTTTTCATCCCTGTTCTCTTTTCTCACCTCTCACTCCTATGGATGTCAATTTTGAACAAGTCCAAACATGGGAAACCTATCCCCACTTTGATCACCCAACCCCATGTGTGATGTACAATGACCGTCCTAATTTCTACATGTGGGATCATAAAAAACCTAATGAACCACATTGTTTTTACTCCTATGATCCAAAAAACATCTCAAAATATAATGATTTTCAATCACCACAAAACCAATATGAACACCCTCCTGTGCAATTCCAACAACTTAATTATCCACTTGAAATAGACCATATTTCTCAACCCCATACCCATCATGATCCACAACCATTACTTGAAAAATTGTGTCAACAAATGGAAATAATGAATTTTGAGGTTTCATCATTGAGGTTAGAACTACAAAGCATTAAAAATTGTGAGGAACCCATCCCTACACAAACTATCCCTTCCATAACCTTATGTGAAGTGTCTAGATTCTCACAAACCTCTCATGAATTTACTGAAGAGAAAACCTTTGGATTTGGGGAAGATAAAGAGGATCAAGGAATTGTTGAAGGGTATTTAAATCAAGAGGAAATTGACTTTTTGGATTCAAAAGAGGAGAATTTGACATCATGGATTGAGTCTCATGAATATAACTCTGTTGTTGATTTTTCAAAAAAACCAATCATTGAACCATTAAGAGAAATCACAATCTTTGAGTCCATACCCATTTCTAACACTGATATTTCCAATTTTTTGGTTGAATCTTCTATTCCAATGGTACCAATTCTATTGATAAATTTTGAAAATAAAATTGAGATCGATCCAAATTCCCAACCTATGTCTAAAAATGTTAGTCTACCTGAACTCGAACATGTGTCCTTTCCATCCTTCCTCAAGTTTTCATTCATTGAGGATATCCAAAACCATCATGTTTTCATTGTTTATTCTCTTGATATAAATAAAATTGGAATGACCCTTGATGTATTAGGCAACACTAGAGAAGCAACTAGATCCACCATTTATGATATTCCTTGGATTTACCTGCTCATTTTAGAACAGAGGTTTGTGCATGAAACAAATTCTAAACATAGAATCAATCTCAACCTAGTAGAAGTGGTGAAACATGTCGTCCTTAAAATGTTGAAAGTTGGTATTGGATAAGTTGGGGGGTTCAAGTCGAGCTAACGACGTTAAAAAAGCGCTGCATGGGAGGCAACCCATGGTTTTCAAGTTTCCTATCATTTTGTTGTTTTAATATAATTTATATTTTAATTAATCATTTTTATTTTTTAAAAAAAATATATAGATTGTTGACATGTTCTTCTATTATGAGTATGGATGGGTATGAAAGGGGAGCACCATATTCATTCGTGTCACGTGGTGTGATCCTTGAGTAATACCTTACCCAGAAATTTAAAAAGAAGACAATGTATCATCAGTTTATTTTAATATATATATATATTTATATTTTACTTATATATATATATATATACTCTTTTGTTTTGTTTGTTTGTTTTCATTTTTCCACTAGGGAACTCTGCAAGCGACATGGATATCAAAGGACTAAATTGGAGTAGCAAGAACTTCAGCTTCAACCACCAGGTGATTTCATTCCATGACCCTCATTTTCAATTTCTCTTTTGAACATTCATTCTCTACCTCTACCCCTTCTAAATTTTCTTTTCT
This sequence comes from Viscum album, assembly GCA_963277665.1. Taxonomy (NCBI): domain Eukaryota; kingdom Viridiplantae; phylum Streptophyta; class Magnoliopsida; order Santalales; family Viscaceae; genus Viscum; species Viscum album. The sequence goes on from OY728127.1 coordinate 671,784,704, forward strand.
TCAAACACTGGGGACAGTGTTGTTTTAAGTTGGGGGGAGAGATAAAATAAAAAAAATGCTTTTGTGTCAAAAAAAATGAATGATTTGAAAAAATAATTAAATGGAAGGAAAAATTCCTTTAACTTTGAACATGGTAATATGCATTTCACACTTTGAAACTGAATATCAAATAATTTAGCATACCCTAATTCTGATTTTAATCCTTGTATAATTTCATGAGCATAGATTTTGGAAAGTGTGGCTGTCCAATGTGATATTTCATCGTTTATATTTTCATCCAAATAAAAAAAATGACACAATGCACGTCCTCTAGACTGTGGGATACTAATTTAAATTTTTGGGGTCCCATAATAAATAGCATAGTATGGTTTTATTTTTATGAATAATATGAGTATTCAAAAAAAAATTATTAAAAAAAATTATTAAAAAATTAAAAAATAAAAAAATAAAAATAAAAATTTGCGTGTAGAGCAATGGATTGATAAAATGCGAGGCTTTCGGCACTTGGGGATCGTGACTCCAGAGTTGTCTAGCCCTAAGTTTTTCAATCTATCTCTATTTATGGTAATATGACTTTGTTTTTGATTAAGTTAACTCGAGACGATGCCCGAGTATGTGGGCTTCACTTGGTGCCCTAAGGCCTTTGAGTCTGGGAGTCATCGGCAAAGTCTTGCTACATGGGTTAATTTGATTAACTACAATCTCAATTACTATAGCAATATTGGAAAAAAACAAAAAACAAAAAAAAGGATGAAGAATACTCATATTAGGATTAAATGTGATTCCACCTAGCGCTTCCATGATTTCCCCCTTGAATGAAAATGAACCCCCATATCTATTGTGATTCACAACACATCATTACACCTAATTGAGTTGGATGAAGTATGATGATGGATTTGATCAAAGGAATGGGCTTGGGATTGGGATCTGCTTATGAAACTATCTTGTATTAAAATATTTTGATGGGTTTCATGATTGTTTGGTATAAGGTTTTTTGGTGATCATTGTGTATTAAAATGTTTTTAGAAAAGGGAATTCGAATTTCATTTTTGATGAGATATATTTTGCTCGGGACTAGCAAAACTCAAGTTGGGGGGTGTGATTAGCCACTAAATGAGGCTAATATTCGTTGTTAATATACATAATTTTCATGTTCTTTGTTATTCATAAACACCATTTTAGTGCATTTTACACTTTGAACACCATTTCACATTATGATTGTAATACCTTCTTAAAATGCACTATTATGTGGTACATTTTTGAACATCATTTAAAGTACCCAATGATTCATCTGATTTTAAGGAATTGAATTTTACATATTTTAATTTTATATTTTTGGAAATTTATCTACACTTAAATATGAACATGTTTCATTCAGGGATCAATGGAGAATTCATGGAGGATGATAGAGATATTTGGCAATGAAAGGAAGCAATTATGGAGAAGGCAGATTGGACACCATCCCACTGATGAGACTGTGGGGCCCAACATACAGGCCCAATTAATCCCAAAGTTCGTGGGATGCTAGAATACATGTATAGGAACAAATCACTTTTCAGGAGTTAATGCTAATTCGGCCGCCATGGTGGTCATTTAGTCGGCCCAAGTTAGAGATAAAATTCTGGGCCAGATTCTGCGGCCCAGAAAAACAGTACACCAATTTGATCATATCTCGGAATAAACAACTCCAAATGGGCCCAAATTTTACAGACGGTTAGAAGACATCCGGTGCTCCATTTGCTTCTTCTATGTCCCACCCTTATTCGGCCATCTAGAAGGTCATCCAAACGCGTCTGTTCGGTGGAAGAAATCTGGCTGCCACCTCGGGTCAAATGTGGAAAATTCCAAATTACACAAACTTTCCACCACCCTAGGCCTACCATACTCAAGTGGGATGACTTGTACTGTTGAAGGCTCTACCCAAGGCTCCCAAAATGCCTATTTAAGGCAGTGGTGTTGAAGGAGTTGAAGATCTTGGATGCTTTGTTCAATTGTAATGTTATGCTGCATTTTTGTTGCCTCAAATTTGTCTTTCACATGTAAGTTGTTCAATTCACTTTAGTTTCTTAATAAAAGTTCTTCTTCTACTCTTATTCTGTTGTTCTTCATATCACTTTGATACCGTTGGATCAAGGTGTGAATTTATTCACACCAACCCTTGTGAAATTATTCACACAACGGTGGAGTGATCATTTTATTTTTGTTGTTTTCTTTACTTCTCCATTTCCTCCCTCATGAGTCTACTTTCCGCTTCCATTGAAACGATGAGATCAATGGAGGGATAACCCACTCATGGGTTGATCCAAGGGAGTAGAAAGGGGCTGGATTGGATGTTATTTATCACCTAATTAATGTATAATCACTTCTTTAATTGGGATTTTTATTTGATGATTTTTAAACTCCATCGTCCTTGTTGAATTTAAGGCCACACACTTCAAGTACTAATACGATCCTTTACCTAGAAGTGCTCAAAACCTTGATCCTTCAAGTGTATAGTTGATTAGTATTAGAGGGTGTAGGAATTAAATCAGTAAGTGATGATGTTGTTTTATCTCCTTAAATGAACCCATCTCAAATTTAAGAAATTGAAAATCATTAAAAAGAAAATACGTCCAATCCACACCGAGCAATAACCTGGGATCAACTCATTCTTTTAAATTGAATCCACTTAAATCTATTAGATATCTTTAAAACCCATCCAAAATCAATCCAAGTTGGCCACTTCATAGCCAAAAATCCATCCCTTAGGTTGTGTATCTTAGGTATTTTCTTAGGTCTCTGTGGAATCGACAACCCAAGCTACACTACAAGGACCGTTCTACCCTTCTTCTCTTGGGTAAATTAGGGCGTGAACCAAATTTTGGCGCCGTTTCCGGGGACCTAAGTAAGTTATCTTAGACATTATCATTCTTTTTCTTCATCCCTATTCTCTTTTCTCACCTCTCACTCCTATGGATGTCAATTTTGAACAAGTCCAAACATGGGAAACCTATCCCCACTTTGATCACCCAACCCCATGTGTGATGTACAATGACCGTCCTAATTTCTACATGTGGGATCATCAAAAACCTAATGAACCACATTGTTTTTACTCCTATGATCCACAAAACATCTCAACATATAATGATTTTCAATCACCACAAAACCAATATGAACACCCTCCTGTGCAATTCCAACAACTTAATTATCCACTTGAAATAGACCATATTTCTCAACCCCTTACCCATCATGATCCACAACCATTACTTGAAAAATTGTGTCAACAAATGGAAATAATGAATTTTGAGGTTTCATCATTGAGGTTAAAACTACAAAGCATTAAAAATTGTGAGGAACCCATCCCTACACAAACTATCCCTTCCATAACCTTATGTGAAGTGTCTAGATTCTCACAAACCTCTCATGAATTTACTGAAGAGAAAACCTTTGGATTTGGGGAAGATAAAGAGGATCAAGGAATTGTTGAAGGGTATTTAAATCAAGAGGAAATTGACTTTTTGGATTCAAAAGAGGAGAATTTGACATCATGGATTGAGTCTCATGAATATAACTTTGTTGTTGATTTTTCAAAAAAACCAATCATTGAACCATTAAGAGAAATCACAATCTTTGAGTCCATACCCATTTCTAACACTGATATTTCCAATTTTGTGGTTGAATATTCTATTCCAATGGAACCAATTCTATTGATAAATTTTGAAAATAAAATTGAGATCGATCCAAATTCCCAACCTATTTCTAAAAATGTTAGTCTGCCTGAACTCGAACATGTGTCCTTTCCATCCTTCCTCAAGTTTTCATTCATTGAGGATATCCAAAACCATCATGTTTTCATTGTTTATTCTCTTGATATAAATAAAATTGGAATGACCCTTGATGTATTAGGCAACACTAGAGAAGCAACTAGATCCACCATTTATGATATTCTGTGGATTTACCTGCTCATTTTAGAACAGAGGTTTGTGCATGAAACAAATTCTAAACACAGAATCAATCTCAACCTAGTAGAAGTGGTGAAACATGTCGTCCTTAAAATGTTGAAAGTTGGTATTGGATAAGTTGGGGGGTTCAAGTCGAGCTAATGACGTTAAAAAAAGCGCTGCATGGGAGGCAACCCATGGTTTTCACGTTTCCTATCATTTTGTTGTTTTAATAAAATTTATATTTTAATTAATCATTTTTATTTTTTAAAAAAAATATATAGATTGTTGACCTATTATTCTATTATGAGTATGGATGGGTATGAAAGGGGAGCACCATATTCATCCGTGTCACGTGGTGTGATCCTTGAGTAATACCTTACCCAGAAATTTAAAAAGAAGACAATGTATCATCAGTTTATTTTAATATATATATATACTTATATTTTACTTATATATATATATATACTCTTTTGTTTTGTTTGTTTGTTTTCATTTTTCCACTAGGGAACTCTACAAGCGACATGGATATCAAAGGACTAAATTGGAGTAGCAAGAACTTCAGCTTCAACCACCAGGTGATTTCATTCCATGACCCTCATTTTCAATTTCCCTTTTGAACATTCATTCTCTACCTCTACCCCTTCTAAATTTTCTTTTCTTCAAACACTGGGGACAGTGTTGTTTTAAGTTGGGGGGAGAGATAAAATAAAAAAATGCTTTTGTGTCAAAAAAAATGAATGATTTGAAAAAATAATTAAATGGAAGGAAAAATTCCTTTAACTTTGAACATGGTAATATGCATTGCACACTTTGAAACTGAATATCAAATAATTTAGCATACCCTAATTCTGATTTTAATCCTTGTATAATTTCATGAGCATAGATTTTGGAAAGTGTGGCTGTCCAATGTGATATTTCATCGTTTATATTTTCATCCAAATAAAAAAAAATGCCACAATGCACGTCCTCTAGACTGTGGGGTACTAATTTGAATTTTTGGGGTCCCATAATAAATAGCATAGTATGGTTTTATTTTTATGAATAATATGAGTATTCAAAAAAAAAATATTAAAAAAAATTATTAAAAAATAAAAAAATAAAAAAATAAAAATAAAAATTTGCGTGTAGAGCAATGGATTGATAAAATGCGAGGCTTTCGGCACTTGGGGATCGTGACTCCAGAGTTGTCTAGCCCTGAGTTTTTCAATATATCTCTATTTATGGTAATATGACTTTGTTTTTGATTAAGTTAACTCGAGACGATGCCCGAGTATGTGGGCTTCACTTGGTGCCCTAAGGCCTTTGAGTCTCGGAGTCATCGGCAAAGTCTTGCTACATGGGTTAATTTGATTAACTACAATCTCAATTACTATAGCAATATTGCAAAAAAACAAAAAACAAAAAAAAAGGATGAAGAATACTCATATTAGGATTAAATGTGATTCCACCTAGCGCTTCCATGATTTCCCCCTTGAATGAAAATGAACCCCCATATCTATTGTGATTCACAACACATCATTAAACCTAATTGAGTTGGATGAAGTATGATGATGGATTTGATCAAAGGAATGGGCTTGGGATTGGGATCTGCTTATGAAACTATCTTGTATTAAAATATTTTGATGGGTTTCATGATTGTTTGGTATAAGGTTTTTTGGTGATCATTGTGTATTAAAATGTTTTTAGAACAGGGAATTCGAATTTCATTTTTGATGAGATATATTTTGCTCGGGACTAGAAAAACTCAAGTTGGGGGGTGTGATTAGCCACTAAATGAGGCTAATATTCATTGTTAATATACATAATTTTCATGTTCTTTGATATTCATAAACACCATTTTAAAGCATTTTACACTTTGAACACCATTTCACATTATGATTGTAATACCTTCTTAAAATGCACTATTATGTGGTACATTTTTGAACATCATTTAAAGTACCCAATGATTCATCTGATTTTAAGGAATTGAATTTTACATATTTTAATTTTATATTTTTGGAAATTTATCTACACTTAAATATGAACATGTTTCATTCAGGGATCAATGGAGAATTCATGGTGGATGATGGAGATATTTGGCAATGAAAGGAAGCAATTCTGGAGAAGGCAGATTGGACACCATCCCACGGATGAGACTGTGGGGCCCAACATACAGGCCCAATTAATCCCAAAGTTCGTGGGATGTTAGAATACATGTATAGGAACAAATCACGCTTCAGGAGTTAATACTAATTCGGCCTCCATGGTGGTCATTTAGTCGGCCCAAGTTAGAGATAAAATTCTGGGCCAGATTATGCGGCCCAGAAAAACAGTACACCAATTTGATCATATCTCGGAATACACAACTCCAAATGTGCCCATATTTTACAGGCGGTTAGAAAACATCCGGTGCTCCATTGTCTTATTCTATGTCCCACCCTGATTCGGCCATCTAGAAGGTCATCCAAATGCGTCTGTTCGGTGGATGAAATCTGGCTGCCACCTCGGGTCAAATGTGGAAAATTCCAAATTCCACAAACTTTCCACCACCCTAGGCCTACCATACTCAAGTGGGATGACTTTTACTGTTTAAGGCTCGACCCAAGGCTCCCAAAATGACTATTTAAGGCAGTGGTGGTGAAGGAGTTGAAGATCTTGGATGCTTTGTTCAATTGTAATGTTATGCTGCATTTTTGTTGCCTCAAATTTGTCTTTCACATGTAAGTTGTTTAATTCACTTTAGTTTCTTAATAAAAGTTCTTCTTCTACTCTTATTCTGTTGTTCTTCATATCACTTTGATACCGTTGGATCAAGGTGTGAATTTATTCACACCAACCCTTGTGAAATTATTCACACAACGGTGGAGTGATCATTTTATTTTTGTTGTTTTCTTTACTTCTCCATTTCCTCCCTCATGAGTCTACTTTCCGCTTCCATTGAAACCATGGGATCAATGGAGGGCTAACCCACTTATGGGTTGATCCAAGGGAGTAGCAAGAGGCTGGATTGGATGTTATTTATCACCTAATTAATGTATAATCACTTCTTTAATTGGGATTTTTATTTGATGATTTTTAAACTCCATCGTCCTTGTTGAATTTAAGGCCACACACTTCAAGTACTAATACGATCCTTTACCTTGAAGTGCTCAAAACCTTGATCCTTCAAGTGTATAGGTGATTAGTATTAGAGGGTGTAGGAATTAAATCAGTAAGTGATGATGTTGTTTTATCTCCTTAAATGAACCCATCTCAAATTTAAGAAATTGAAAATCATTAAAAAGAAAATACGTCCAATCCACCCCGAGCAATAACCTAGGATCAACTCATTCTTTTAAATTAAATCCACTTAAATCTATTAGATATCTTTAAAACCCATCCAAAATAAATCCAAGTTGGCCAATTCATAGCCAAAAATCCATCCCTTAGGTTGTGTATCTTAGGTATTTTCTTAGGTCTCTGTGGAATCGACAACCCAAGCTACACTACAAGGACCGTTCTACCCTTCTTCTCTTGGGTAAATTTGGGCGTGAACCAAATTTTGGCGCCGTTTCCGGGGACCTAAGTAAGTTATCTTAGACATTATCATTCTTTTTCTTCATCCCTGTTCTCTTTTCTCACCTCTCACTCCTATGGATGTCAATTTTGAACAAGTCCAAACATGGGAAACCTATCCCCACTTTGATCACCCAACCCCATGTGTGATGTAAAATGACCGTCCTAATTTCTACATGTGGGATCATAAAAAACCTAATGAACCACATTGTTTTTACTCCTATGATCCACAAAACATCTCAACATATAATGATTTTCAATCACCACAAAACCAATATGAACACCCTCCTGTGCAATTCCAACAACTTAATTATCCACTTGAAATAGACCATATTTCTCAACCCCTTACCCATCATGATCCACAACCATTACTTGAAAAATTGTGTCAACAAATGGAAATAATGAATTTTGAGGTTTCATCATTGAGGTTAGAACTACAAAGCATTAAAAATTGTGAGGAACCCATCCCTACACAAACTATCCCTTCCATAACCTTATGTGAAGTGTCTAGATTCTCACAAACCTCTCATGAATTTACTGAAGAGAAAACCTTTGGATTTGGGGAAGATAAAGAGGATCAAGGAATTGTTGAAGGGTATTTAAATCAAGAGGAAATTGACTTTTTGGATTCAAAAGAGGAGAATTTGACATCATGGATTGAGTCTCATGAATATAAATCTGTTGTTGATTTTTCAAAAAAACCAATCATTGAACCATTAAGAGAAATCACAATCTTTGAGTCCATACCCATTTCTAACACTGATATTTCCAATTTTGTGGTTGAATTTTCTATTCCAATGGAACCAATTCTATTGATAAATTTTGAAAATAAAATTGAGATCGATCTAAATTCCCAACCTATGTCTAAAAATGTTAGTCTGCCTGAACTCGAACATGTGTCCTTTCCATCCTTCCTCAAGATTTCATTCATTGAGGATATCCAAAACCATCATGTTTTCATTGTTTATTCTCTTGATATAAATAAAATTGGAATGACCCTTGATGTATTAGGCAACACTAGAGAAGCAACTAGATCCACCATTTATGATATTCCTTGGATTTACCTGCTCATTTTAGAACAGAGGTTTGTGCATGAAACAAATTCTAAACATAGAATCAATCTCAACCTAGTAGAAGTGGTGAAACATGTCATCCTTAAAATGTTGAAAGTTGGTATTGGATAAGTTGGGGGGTTCAAGTCGAGCTAACGACGTTAAAAAAAGCGCTGCATGGGAGGCAACCCATGGTTTTCAGGTTTCCTATCATTTTGTTGTTTTAATAAAATTTATATTTTAATTAATCATTTTTATTTTTTAAAAAAAATATATAGATTTTTGACCTGTTCTTCTATTATGAGTATGGATGGGTATGAAAGGGGAGCACCATATTCATCCGTGTCACGTGGTGTGATCCTTGAGTAATACCTTACCCAGAAATTTAAAAAGAAGACAATGTATCATCAGTTTATTTTAATATATATATATACTTATATTTTACTTATATATATATATATACTCTTTTGTTTTGTTTGTTTGTTTTCATTTTTCCACTAGGGAACTCTGCAAGCGACATGGATATCAAAGGACTAAATTGGAGTAGCAAGAACTTCAGGTTCAACCACCAGGTGATTTCATTCCATGACCCTCATTTTCAATTTCCCTTTTGAACATTCATTCTCTACCTCTACCCCTTCTAAATTTTCTTTTCTTCAAACACTGGGGACTGTGTTGTTTTAAGTTGGGGGGAGAGATAAAATAAAAAAAATGCTTTTGTGTCAAAAAAAAATGAATGATTTGAAAAAATAATTAAATGGAAGGAAAAATTCCTTTAACTTTGAACATGGTAATATGCATTGCACACTTTGAAACTGAATATCAAATAATTTAGCATACCCTAATTCTGATTTTAATCCTTGTATAATTTCATGAGCATAGATTTTGTAAGGTGTGGCTGTCCAATGTGATATTTCATCGTTTATATTTTCATCCAAATAAAAAAAAATGCCACAATGCACGTCCTCTAGACTGTGGGGTACTAATTTGAATTTTTGGGGTCCCATAATAAATAGCATAGTATGGTTTTATTTTTATGAATAATATGAGTATTCAAAAAAAAATTATTAAAAAAAATTATTAAAAAATTAAAAAATAAAAAAATAAAAATCAAAATTTGCGTGTAGAGAAATGGATTGATAAAATGCGAGGCTTTCGGCACTTGGGGATCGTGACTCCAGAGTTGTCTAGCCCTGAGTTTTTCAATCTATCTCTATTTATGGTAATATGACTTTGTTTTTGATTAAGTTAACTCGAGACGATGCCCGAGTATGTGGGCTTCACTTGGTGCCCTAAGGCCTTTGAGTCTGGGAGTCATCGGCAAAGTCTTGCTACATGGGTTAATTTGATTAACTACAATCTCAATTACTATAGCAATATTGCAAAAAAACAAAAAACAAAAAAAAAAGGATGAAGAATACTCATATTAGGATTAAATGTGATTCCACCTAGCGCTTCCATGATTTCCCCCTTGAATGAAAATGAACCCCCATATCTATTGTGATTCACAACACATCATTACACCTAATTGAGTTGGATGAAGTATGATGATGGATTTGATCAAAGGAATGGGCTTGGGATTGGGATCTGCTTATGAAACTATCTTGTATTAAAATATTTTGATGGGTTTCATGATTGTTTGGTATAAGGTTTTTTGGTGATCATTGTGTATTAAAATGTTTTTAGAAAAGGGAATTCGAATTTCATTTTTGATGAGATATATTTTGCTCGGGACTAGCAAAACTCAAGTTGGGGGGTGTGATTAGCCACTAAATGAGGCTAATATTAATTGTTAATATACATAATTTTCATGTTCTTTGTTATTCATAAACACCATTTTAGTGCATTTTACACTTTGAACACCATTTCACATTATGATTGTAATACCTTCTTAAAATGCACTATTATGTGGTACATTTTTTAACATCATTTAAAGTACCCAATGATTCATCTGATTTTAAGGAATTGAATTTTACATATTTTAATTTTATAGTTTTTTAAATTTATCTACACTTAAATATGAACATGTTTCATTCAGGGATCAATGGAGAATTCATGGAGGATGATGGAGATATTTGGCAATGAAATGAAGCAATTCTGGAGAAGGCAGATTGGACACCATCCCACTGATGAGACTGTGGGGCCCAACATACAGGCCCAATTAATCCCAAAGTTCGTGGGATGCTAGAATACATGTATAGTAACAAATCACTCTTCAGGAGTTAATGCTTATTCGGCCTCCATGGTGGTCATTTAGTCGGCCCAAGTTAGAGATAAAATTCTGGGCCAGATTCTGCGGCCCAGAAAAACAGTACACCAATTTGATCATATCTCGGAATAAACAACTCCAAATGGATCCAAATTGTACAGGCGGTTAGAAGACATCCGGAGATCCATTTTCTTCTTCTATGTCCCACCCTGATTCGGCCATCTAGAAGGTCATCCAAACGCGTCTGTTCGGTGGATGAAATCTGGCTGCCACCTCGGGTCAAATGTGGAAAATTCCAAATTCCACAAACATTCCACCACCCTAGGCCTACCATACTCAAGTGGGATGACTTGTACTGTTTAAGGCTCGACCCAAGGCTCCCAAAATGCCTATTTAAGGCAGTGGTGGTGAAGGAGTTGAAGATCTTGGATGCTTTGTTCAATTGTAATGTTATGCTGCATTTTTGTTGCCTCAAATTTGTCTTTCACATGTAAGTTGTTCAATTCACTTTAGTTTCTTAATAAAAGTTCTTCTTCTCCTCTTATTCTGTTGTTCTTCATATCACTTTGATACCGTTGGATCAAGGTGTGAATTTATTCACACCAACCCTTGTGAAATTATTCACACAACGGTGGAGTGATCATTTTATTTTTGTTGTTTTCTTTACTTCTCCATTTCCTCCCTCATGAGTCTACTTTCCGCTTCCATTGAAACCATGGGATCAATGGAGGGATAACCCACTTATGGGTTGATCCAAGGGAGTAGAAAGGGGCTGGATTGGATGTTATTTATCACCTAATTAATGTATAATCACTTCTTTAATTGGGATTTTTATTTGATGATTTTTAAACTCCATCGTCCTTGTTGAATTTAAGGCCACACAATTCAAGTACTAATACGATCCTTTACCTTGAAGTTCTCAAAACCATGATCCTTCAAGTGTATAGGTGATTAGTATTAGAGGGTGTAGGAATTAAATCAGTAAGTGATGATGTTGTTTTATCTCCTTAAATGAACCCATCTCAAATTTAAGAAATTGAAAATCATTAAAAAGAAAATACGTCCAATCCACCCCGAGCAATAACCTAGGATCAACTCATTCTTTTAAATTAAATCCACTTAAATCTATTAGATATCTTTAAAACCCATCCAAAATCAATCCAAGTTGGCCACTTCATAGCCAAAAATCCATCCCTTAGGTTGTGTATCTTAGGTATTTTCTTAGGTCTCTGTGGAATCGACAACCCAAGCTACACTACAAGGACCGTTCTACCCTTCTTCTCTTGGGTAAATTTGGGCGTGAACCAATTTTGGCGCCGTTTCAGGGGACCTAAGTAAGTTATATTAGACATTATAATTCTTTTTCTTCATCCCTGTTCTCTTTTCTCACCTCTCACTCCTATGGATGTCAATTTTGAACAAGTCCAAACATGGGAAACCTATCCCCACTTTGATCACCCAACCCCATGTGTGATGTACAATGACCGTCCTAATTTCTACATGTGGGATCATAAAAAACCTAATGAACCACATTGTTTTTACTCCTATGATCCACAAAACATCTCAACATATAATGATTTTCAATCACCACAAAACCAATATGAACACCCTCCTGTGCAATTCCAACAACTTAATTATCCACTTGAAATAGACCATATTTCTCAACCCCTTACCCATCATGATCCACAACCATTACTTGAAAAATTGTGTCAACAAATGGAAATAATGAATTTTGAGGTTTCATCATTGAGGTTAGAACTACAAAGCATTAAAAATTGTGAGGAACCCATCCCTACACAAACTATCCCTTCCATAACCTTATGTGAAGTGTCTAGATTCTCACAAACCTCTCATGAATTTACTGAAGAGAAAACCTTTGGATTTGGGGAAGATAAAGAGGATCAAGGAATTGTTGAAGGGTGTTTAAATCAAGAGGAAATTGAATTTTTGGATTCAAAAGAGGAGAATTTGACATCATGGATTGAGTCTCATGAATATAACTCTGTTGTTGATTTTTCAAAAAAACCAATCATTGAACCATTAAGAGAAATCACAATCTTTGAGTCCATACCCATTTCTAACACTGATATTTCCAATTTTGTGGTTGAATCTTCTATTCCAATGGAACCAATTCTATTGATAAATTTTGAAAATAAAATTGAGATCGATCCAAATTCCCAACCTATGTCTAAAAATGTTAGTCTGCCTGAACTCGAACATGTGTCCTTTCCATCCTTCCTCAAGTTTTCATTCATTGAGGATATCCAAAACCATCATGTTTTCATTGTTTATTCTCTTGATATAAATAAAATTGGAATGACCCTTGATGTATTAGGCAACACTAGAGAAGCAACTAGATCCACCATTTATGATATTCCTTGGATTTACCTGCTCATTTTAGAACAGAGGTTTGTGCATGAAACAAATTCTAAACATAGAATAAATCTCAACCTAGTAGAAGTGGTGAAACATGTCGTCCTTAAAATGTTGAAAGTTGGTATTGGATAAGTTGGGGGGTTCAAGTCGAGCTAACGACGTTAAAAAAAGCGTTGCATGGGAGGCAACCCATGGTTTTCAAGTTTCCTATCATTTTGTTGTTTTAATAAAATTTATATTTTAATTAATCATTTTTATTTTTTAAAAAAAATATATAGATTGTTGACCTGTTATTCTATTATGAGTATGGATGGGTATGAAAGGGGAGCACCATATTCATCCGTGTCACGTGGTGTGATCCTTGAGTAATACCTTACCCAGAAATTTAAAAAGAAGACAATGTATCATCAGTTTATTTTAATATATATATATACTTATATTTTACTTATATATATATATATACTCTTTTGTTTTGTTTGTTTGTTTTCATTTTTCCACTAGGGAACTCTGCAAGCGACATGGATATCAAAGGACTAAATTGGAGTAGCAAGAACTTCAGCTTCAACCACCAGGTGATTTCATTCCATGACCCTCATTTTCAATTTCCCTTTTGAACATTCATTCTCTACCTCTACCCCTTCTAAATTTTCTTTTCTTAAAACACTGGGGACAGTGTTGTTTTAAGTTGGGGGGAGAGATAAAATAAAAAAAATGCTTTTGTGTCAAAAAAAATGAATGATTTTAAAAAATAATTAAATGGAAGGAAAAATTCCTTTAACTTTGAACATGGTAATATGCATTGCACACTTTGAAACTGAATATCAAATAATTTAGCATACCCTAATTCTGATTTTAATCCTTGTATAATTTCATGAGCATAGATTTTGGAAAGTGTGGCTGTCCAATGTGATATTTCATCGTTTATATTTTCATCCAAATAAAAAAAAATGCCACAATGCACGTCCTCTAGACTGTGGGGTACTAATTTGAATTTTTGGGGTCCCATAATAAATAGCATAGTATGGTTTTATTTTTATGAATAATATGAGTATTCAAAAAAAAATTATTAAAAAAAATTATTAAAAAATAAAAAAATAAAAAAATAAAAATAAAAATTTGCGTGTAGAGCAATGGATTGATAAAATGCGAGGCTTTCAGCACTTGGGGATCGTGACTCCAGAGTTGTCTAGCCCTGAGTTTTTCAATATATCTCTATTTATGGTAATATGACTTTGTTTTTGATTAAGTTAACTCGAGACGATGCCCGAGTATGTGGGCTTCACTTGGTGCCCTAAGGCCTTTGAGTCTGGGAGTCATCAGCAAAGTCTTGCTACATGGGTTAATTTGATTAACTACAATCTCAATTACTATAGCAATATTGCAAAAAAAACAAAAAACAAAAAAAAAGGATGAAGAATACTCATATTAGGATTAAATGTGATTCCACCTAGCGCTTCCATGATTTCCCCCTTGAATGAAAATGAACCCCCATATCTATTGTGATTCACAACACATCATTACACCTAATTGAGTTGGATGAAGTATGATGATGGATTTGATCAAAGGAATGGGCTTGGGATTGGGATCTTCTTATGAAACTATCTTGTATTAAAATATTTTGATGGGTTTCATGATTGTTTGGTATAAGGTTTTTTGGTGATCATTGTGTATTAAAATGTTTTTAGAAAAGGGAATTCGAATTTCATTTTTGATGAGATATATTTTGCTCGGGACTAGCAAAACTCAAGTTGGGGGGTGTGATTAGCCACTAAATGAGGCTAATATTTATTGTTAATATACATAATTTTCATGTTCTTTGTTATTCATAAACACCATTTTAGTGCATTTTACACTTTGAACATCATTTCACATTATGATTGTAATATCTTCTTAAAATGCACTATTATGTGGTACATTTTTGAACATCATTTAAAGTACCCAATGATTCATCTGATTTTAAGGAATTGAATTTTACATATTTTAATTTTATATTTTTGGAATTTTATCTACACTTAAATATGAACATGTTTCATTCAGGGATCAATGGAGAATTCATGGAGGATAATGGAGATATTTGGCAATGAAAGGAAGCAATTCTGGAGAAGGCAGATTGGACACCATCCCACTGATGAGACTGTGGGGCCCAACATATAGGCCCAATTAATCCCAAAGTTCGTGGGATTCTATAAGACATGTATAGGAACAAATCACTTTTCAGGAGTTAATGCTAATTCGGCCTCCATGGTGGTAATTTAGTCGGCCCAAGTTAGAGATAAAATTATGGGCCAGATTCTGCGGCCCAGAAAAACAGTACACCAATTTGATCATATCGCGGAATACACAACTCCAAATGGGCCCAAATTTTACAGGAGGTTAGAAGACATCCGTAGCTCCATTTTCGTCTTCTATGTCCCACCCTGATTCGGCAATCGAGAAGGTCATCCAAACGCGTCTGTTTGGTGGATAAAATCTGGCTGCCACCTCGGGTCAAATGTGGAAAATTCCAAATTCCACAAACTTTCCACCACCCTAGGCCTACCATACTCAAGTGGGATGACTTGTACTGTTGAAGGCTCGACCCAAGGCTCCCAAAATGCCTATTTAAGGCAGTGGTGGTGAAGGAGTTGAAGATCTTGGATGCTTTGTTCAATTGTAATGTTATGCTGCATTTTTGCTGCCTCAAATTTGTCTTTCACATGTAAGTTGTTCAATTCACTTTAGTTTCTTAATAAAAGTTCTTCTTCTACTCTTATTTTGTTGTTCTTCATATCACTTTGATACCGTTGGATCAAGGTGTGAATTTATTCACACCAACCCTTGTGAAATTATTCACACAACGGTGGAGTGATCATTTTATTTTTGTTGTTTTCTTTACTTCTCCATTTCCTCCCTCATGAGTCTACTTTCCGCTTCCATTGAAACCATGGGATCAATGGAGGGCTAACCCACTTATGGATTGATCCAAAGGAGTAGCAAGGGGCTGGATTGGATGTTATTTATCACCTAATTAATGTATAATCACTTCTTTAATTGGGATTTTTATTTGATGATTTTTAAACTCCATCGTCCTTGTTGAATTTAAGGCCACACACTTCAAGTACTAATACGATCCTTTACCTTGAAGGGCTCAAAACCATGATCCTTCAAGTGTATAGGTGATTAGTATTAGAGGGTGTAGGAATTAAATCAGTAAGTTATGATGTTGTTTTATCTCCTTAAATGAACCCATCTCAAATTTAAGAAATTGAAAATCATTAAAAAGAAAATACGTCCAATCCACCCCGAGCAATAACCTAGGATCAACTCATTCTTTTAAATTGAATCCACTTAAATCTATTATATATCTTTAAAACCCATCCAAAATCAATCCATGTTGGCCACTTCATAGCCAAAAATCCATCCCTTAGGTTGTGTATCTTAGGTATTTTCTTAGGTCTCTGTGGAATCGACAACCCAAGCTACACTACAAGGACCGTTCTACCCTTCTTCTCTTGGGTAAATTTGGGCGTGAACCAAATTTTAAGCCCCCAACTTGAGTTTTTCTAGTCCCGAGCAAAATATATCTCATCAAAAATGAAATTCGAATTCCCTTTTCCAAAAACATTTTAATACACAATGATTACCAAAAAACCTAATACCAAACAATCATGAAACCCATCAAAATATTTTAATACAAGATATTTTCATAAGTAGATCCCAATCCCAAGCCCATTCTTTTGATCAAATCCATCATCATACTTCATCCAACTCAATTAGGTGTGATGATGTGTTGTGAATCACAATAGATATGGGGGTTCATTTTCATTCAAGGGGGAAATCATGGAAGCGCTAGGTGGAATCACATTTAGTCCTAATATGAGTATTCTTCATCCCTCTTTTTTTTGATTTTTTTTTTGCAATATTGCTATAGTAATTGAGGTTGCAATTAATCAAATTAACCCATGTAGCAAGACTTTGCCGATGACTCCCAGACTCAAAGGCCTTAGGGCACCAAGTGAAGCCCACATACTCAGGCATCGTCTCGAGTTAACTTAATCAAAAACAAAGTCATATTACCATAAATAGAGATATATTGAAAAACTCAGGGCTAGACAACTCTGGAGTCACGATCCCCAAGTGCCGAAAGCCTCGCATTTTATCAATCCATTGCTCTACACGCAAATTTGTATTTTTATTTTTTATTTTTTATTTTTTAATAATTTTTTTTTAAATTTTTTTTTGAATACTCATATTATTCATAAAAATAAAACCATACTATGCTATTTATTATGGGACCCCAAAAATTCAAATTAGTACCCCACAGTCTAGAGGACGTGCATTGTGGCATTTTTTTTATTTGGATGAAAATATAAACGATGAAATATCACATTGGACAGCCACACTTTCCAAAATCTATGCTCATGATATTATACAAGGATTAAAATCAGAATCAGGGCATGCTAAATTATTTGATATTCAGTTTCAAAGTGTGAAATGCATATTAACATGTTCAAAGTTAAAGGAATTTTTCCTTCCATTTAATTATTTTTTCAAATCATTCATTTTTTTTGACACAAAAGCATTTTTTTTATTTTATCTCCCCCCCAACTTAAAATAACACTGTCCCCAGTGTTTGAAGAAATAAAAATTTAAAAGGAGTAGAGGCAGATAATGGAAGTTCAAAAAGGAAATTGAAATTGAGGATCATGGAATGAAATCACCTGGTGGTTGAAGTTGAAGTTCTTGCTGCTCCAATTTAGTCCTTTGATATCCATGCCGCTTGCAAAGTTCCCTAGTGGAAAAAAACAAACAATACAAAAGAGTATATATATATAAGTAAAATATAAGTATATATATAAAATAAAATAAACTGATGATACATTGTCTTCTTTTTTAAATTTCTGGGTAAGGTATTACTCAAGGATCACACCACGTGACACGGATGAATATGGTGCTCCCCTTTCAAACCCATCCATACTCATAATAGAAGAACAGGTCAAAAGTCTATATTTTGTTTAATATAAAAATGATTAATTAAAATATAAATTTTATTAAAACAACAAAATGATAGGAAACTTGAAAACCATGGGTTACCTCCCATGCAGTGCTTTGTTTAACGTCGTTAGCTCGACTTGAACCCCCCAACTTATCCAATACCAACTTTCAACATTTTAAGGACCACATGTTTCACCACTTCTACTATGTTGAGATTGATTCTATGTTTAGAATTTGTTTCATGCACAAACCTCTGTTCTAAAATGAGAAGGTAAACCCAAGGAATATCATAAATGATGGATTCAATTTCTTTTGTAGTATTTTCTAAGACATTATGAATAATCACCTCTTTAGTGGTTTCAAGATAAGAAATGGTGACAAATGGAAGTTTTTGGCTATCCCCAATGAATGGAAACTTGGGGGTGGATGGAAAGTCCTTTTGTTCAAGTTTAGGTAGGCTAAAACGTTCAAACATAGGTTGGGACTTTGAATTGAAATCAGTTTCATTTTCAAAATTTATCAACATAATTGGTTCCTTTGGAATATAAGATGTAACCACAAAATTGGAAATATCAGTGTTAGAAATGGGTATGGACTCAAAGATTGTGATTTCTCTTAATGGTTCAATGATTGGTGTTTTTGAAAAATCATCAACAGAGTTATATTCATGAGACTCAATCCATGATGTCAAATTCTCCTCTTTTGAATCCAAAAAGTCAATTTCCTCTTGATTTAAAGACCCATCAACAATTCCTTGATCCTCTTCATCTTCCCCATATCCAAAGGTTTTCTCTTCAGTAAATTCATGAGAGGTTTGTGGGAAACTAGACACTTCACATAAGGTTATGGAAGGGATAGTTTGTGTAGGGATGGGTTCCTCACAATTTTTAATGCTTTGTATTTCTAACCTCAATGATGAAACCTCAAAATTCATTATCTCCAATTGTTGACACAATTTTTCAAGTAACGGTTGTGGAACATGATGGGTAAGGGGTTGAGAAATATGGTCTATTTCAGGTGGATAATTAAGTTGTTGGAATTGCATAGGAGGGTGTTCATATTGGTTTTGTGGTGATTGAAAATCATTATATGTTGAGATGTTTTGTGGATCATAGGATTAAAAAAAATGTGGTTCATTAGGTTTTTGATGATCCCACATGTAGAAATTAGGACGGTCATTGTACATCACACATGGGGTTGGGTGATCAATGTGGGGATAGGTTTCCCATGTTTGGACTTGTTCAAAATTGACATCCATAGGAGTGAGAGGTGAGAAAAGAGAATAGGGATGAATAAAAAGAATGATAATGTCTAAGATAACTTACTTAGGTCCCCGGCAACGGCGCCAAAATTTGGTTCAGGCCCAAATTTACCCAAGAGAAGAAGGGTAGAACGGTTCTTGTAGTGTAGCTTGGGTTGTCGATTCCACAGAGACCTAAGAAGATACCTAAGATACACAACCTAAGGGATGGATTTTTGGCTATGAAGTGTCCAACTTGGATTGATTTTTTATGGGTTTTAAATATATCTAAAAGATTTAAGTGGATTCAAATTAAAAGAATGAGTTGATCATAGGTTATCACTCGGGGTGGATTGGACGTATTTTCTTTTTAATGATTTCAATTTCTTAAATTTGAGATGGGTTCATTTAAGGAGATAAAACAACATCATCACTTATTGGTTTAATTCCTAAACCCTCTAATACTAATCACCTATACACTTGAAGGATCAAAGTTTTGAGCACTTCAAGGTAAAGGATCGTATTAGTACTTGAAGTGTGTGACCTTAAATTCAACAAGGACGATGGAGTTTAAAAATCATCAAATAAAAATCCCAATTAAAGAAGTGATTATACATTAATTAGGTGATAAATAACATCCAATCCAGCCCCTTGCTACTCCCTTGGATCAACCCATAAGTGGGTTATCCCTCCATTGATCTCATGGTTTCAATGGAAGCGGAAAGTAGACTCATAAGGGAGGAAATGGAGAAGTAAAGAAAACAACAAAAATAAAATGATCACTCCACCGTTGTGTGAATAATTTCACAAGGGTTGGTGTGAATAAATTCACACCTTGATCCAACGGTATCAAAGTGATATTAAGAACAACAGAATAAGAGTAGAAGAAGAACTTTTATTAAGAAACTAAAGTGAATTGAACAACTTACATGTGAAAGACAAAATTGAGGCAACAAAAATGCAGCATAACATTACAATTAAACAAAGCATCCAAGATCCTCAACTCCTTCACCACCACTGCCTTAAATAAGCATTTTGGAAGCCTTGGGTCGAACAAAAAACAGTACAAAGCATCTTAATTAATTTTTCTAGGCTATAGGTGGTGGAAAGCTTGAGGAATTTGGACTTTTCCACGTTTGACCCGAGGTGGCAGCCAGCTTTACTTCACCTAACAGACGCGTCTGGAAGACCTTCTAGACGGCCGAATCATGGTGGTCCATAGAAGAAGAACATGGAGCTCCGGATGTATTCTAACCTTATGTAAAATTTGGGCCCATTTGGAGTTGTGGATGCCGAGATATGATCAAAGTGGTGGAATGTTTTTCTAAGCCGCAGAATCTGGCCCAGAATTTTATCTCTAACTTGGGCCGCCTAAATGAGAAACATGGAGGCCAAATTAGCATTAACTCCTGAAGAGTTATTTGTTCCTATACATGGCTTATAGCTTCCCATGAAATTTGGGATTAATTGGGCCAGTATGTTGGGCCCCACAGTCTCATCAGTGGGAAGGTGTCCAATCTGCCTTCTCCAGAATTGCTTCCTTTCATTGCCAAATATCTCCATCATCCTCCATGAATTCTCCACTGATCCCTGAATCAAACATGTTCATATTTAAGTGTAGATCAATTTCCAAAAATATAAAATTAAAATATGTAAAATTCAATTCCTTACAATCAGATGAATCATTGGGTACTTTAAATGATGTTCAAAAATGTACCACATAATAGTGCATTTTAAGAAGGTATTACAAACATAATGTGAAATGATGTTCAAAGTGTAAAATGCACTAAAATGGTGTTTATGAATAACAAAGAACATGAAAATTATTTATATTAACAATGAATATTAGCCTCATTTAGTGGCTAATCATCCATCCAATGAATTTCATATAGCTTTCTAACTCTTGATAGAGACTAAGATGGTCTTGGGAGTAAAACTTGACTACTATGATGGCTATAGTAGTGAACCATGACTACCAAGATGGTATGAGGATTGAAATCAATCTACTGAGATGTACATGGGAGTGAACCATGACTAAAAATATGGTATGGGGAGTGAACCCATACTACTAATATGGCATTGGAATTGATTCCTTGGATAATATTGAAATCATATTATATGATTTTGTGTCTTCCATAATTCCATGTTTTATTCCTATGTTATGCTTTCCGAGATTATGTTCTTTATTTACTTATGATTCAGGTCTTATAAATGACCATGATTTATTCCATGATTCATGTTTATGATCTCTGATATATAGGGTATGATATTCTAATTTTTTTATCACATTCGCATACCCATATTCTCATGTTTATGCTTACATGTCTCCCTTATTGATTGTCAATAAGCATCCGAGCTCATCACTTTTTTTATGTTTTCTTCTTCAGATTATGAAGAAATCTATTAAGTATTATGTGTCTAATAATGGTGATAGTCATAAGGAACCTAGTGGTAGATAATGTAGGTTTCTTATATATATTATTGTTTATGTTTCCATGTTTCCAAAGGCATTAAACTAACACCGTCATTGGTCTTCTATTTGTATAATGTTTCAATTATTTCGAAGAAGTTATAAATGTTAATTTATGAGAATTTAGGGTCACTATATGAAGAGGAATGTAAACATAAATACCCTTATCTATCTTAATGTAATGAAAAAAAATAAAGGGAGATTTTTTTGAGGGGGTATGGGAATGTAACGACTTAAAGATTCATTATTTAAATACCATTTTGAATGAATAAATTCCTAATCAAGTAATGTAGTTATAGAAAATAGATGCACTACTTTGGATATTTTGAAAAATTATAGTTTTTCAGATTTAAAAGAACATTAATCATCATAACCATTGATAATATTAACATTTTATAGTGACCATTAAGATTTTTATTTTATGGGATATGATAAAGTTAAATTGACAATGTCCATAGAAAAATGTCCTCGACCACTAGGATTGTACCCTATAATCCCCATTAATCAGATCATCCATGGGAAATGGAATCACAATAATTTTTCCTTTAACAAGACCATGTTGAGATTAAAAAACTAAATATTGAGAAACAACATTTATAGGATAAGTTCCATATTATCGAGATCATGACCCAAACTCTATTTACAGAACCACTATAATAATGTGTCACCATTATAATCCTTAACCATATGTTGTATGCTGGTGCAATAATTGGTTTTTTATATAGACCCTAACATTATGATTTTTTATATTTATATTTTTTAAATTAATGATAATATTTATCACTTTTTATTATTACTTCATAAATGATAAAATAATTAGTTTGATAAAAATTATGTTATGGATACGATGACACACAAAGTATATTTTTTTAGGAATATATAGATTCAATCCGGAAAATGTTTTAATAAATTCAATAATTTTTTAAATTAATTATATTTTGATCAATTTTTAATATTAATTAATATTTATAAATTAATATTATAATATAAATTTCTGAAATAAAATGATATTTTCACATGGACTGGAAAACTATTTTTCTAAAAAAACCTTGTATTTTCAATAAATGTGGATTTTTTTTAATTGTGTAAATTATAAAATTTTGAGAAATATTATGATAAGATAAATATTAATTTTTAAATTATGATATCAAAAATATCAAATGAATAATTTTTCATTATTTTCTGAAAGAGTCGATGTTTTGGGAAAAAATTAAATAGGATATATTTATATAGTATGTATTGTGTTATCAAAAATTCCAAAAAGTGGCGTAATAAATATTATAATGAGTATACTAGAACTAAATTATTTTTTAAATTTAAAATAATTTTTTTGTTACATTATTAATTTTATAAAATCATAATGAATCCTCCAGAACCTATATTATATTTTAATATTTTAAAATCAATTATTTATTAACATGAGTTAGTTCCACATTACCAACGGCCTAATTTTAAGGAGTTAATTTCTAAGAGTTATAAAATATATAAATCCAAAACTTTTTGGTAAAAAGGATGGGAATAAAGTGTTTTATGGTTTTTAGTTTTGATTACATTATCATATAAATGCCAAAAACCATATTTAGTAATTAATAAATAATTCTCCACTCTTTTTCCATAAAAACCTACCCAACATCCTATTAATCTAAACTAAAAAAACATGGATAACGAAGTTACCCTTCCCTTACCACCATATAACCCTACCAAAGAGCCCCCATGATCTTAATCAGTTCCTACCATGTGTTCTGATATTCCTTTTAACTATATGGGATCCTCTCCTACTCCTCTTTATTCAAGAATCTTATCTATATTATTCCTTTTATTTCAAACTGTTCATGTTGGAATTTGGTTACACACATACGTATTTCTATCCTTATGATTTCAAAGTGATGATATATCCTTTCCAATATCACTAAAACATTCCATTATTCTTGTTGTAACCACTTTATATTGTTAGAAGTATCCTGGGATTTTCCATTCCCAACATTTATATAGTGAATAGCCATCCTCATTTTTACAAAAAGTGTATTCACCTATATTTATATATCATAATTTTATTGTCTACATCCATGTAGGTGATACAAAACCATTTATCATGGGATTAAAAGTGATGGATAAGTCCTTATATTGTATGATATATGTGGTGTTGGAACCACATTTGTTTTATGATAGAAATAAAGTATGGTTTTTGTTTGAGGTCAATCCTCACATAGAAGACTGGGGAGATTGCAAGGAAAGGTATCATACAATTCAAACCGAAATCGGTATTGGAGGTGGCATATTTTCCCAAAGTTTGCCAAATTTTTGGGTCTCAAAAAGGAATAAGTAGAGAAGTGTTTTTGGAAAAGGGAGTTTCCACAAGAATGAAGGGTTTTTAGAAGCTTATGTGCAAGGATTGTTTTGGGATCATTACCTCAAAATATGGAAAAGGAAAAAAGTGCGTGCAAGACATCTATGTGCGTGAAAGATGGTGTTGTGTGGAAGAATCTTACATGCATAATGGGAAATCAAAAGGGGTTTAGCACGCTTGGAAAGAAAATTATGCACCTTGATGAAGACGCGTCGGGATCTTGAAAGCAGGGTCATCAAAGGCCTATAAATATGTGGCTACCCCCATTGAAGACTTATGAATTGGTCACTCTACTGCGTGAAATATTTGCGTGAAAAAGAATTTAAGAGAGTTATTCTTCCTCGCAAGGTGTTGATTTAGTCTGAAAAGACCATGTAAACACTTTGGTTTAGTTGTGTGAAGGATAAGGGTTGCACAGAAAGTAGGGGTTACACGAAAGTCATCTTCCGCAACAATTTCAAAACCATGCATGCAAGTTGAGGTATTGCACACAAGTGGGGTGTTATTATTCTAATAGGCCTTTGAATATCTGGTGTGTGTGATCGATGATTTCATGTGCATCAATTCAGTACTATGATGCAAGAATCTCCTCATGCTGGACTGAGACAAATACGTCAATGAAAATATGTTTAAGATACCCTCAAGTCATTAAACTAATTAAGAGTTCTCCAAGGGTAGTGATCTAGGGGGAGTCTATGGAAGTGTTCTGAGGGACACAATGAGCTATCCCTGAATTATTTTAATGGTAGTGTACCTAGAACAGAGTGACTTTGACCTCACTCTTATAATCCACAACTAATGAATATTAGTGGATTTTGTTATGACCAACAACCTTTCGGCATATGGTCCTTGGACGTAGCCCTTTGTGGTGAACCATGTAAAATTGTTGGGTGGTATCATGGAATGTGACTGTTTATTTCTTGTTCATATCCATTATATAGGTTTAACATGTTCCTACCAATGTGGGAAAATGATAGTTCAATTTATAAGAGAAATTTTACACCCTGATCCCCCCCCTCTAAGGGCGTCTGGGGGTCCTAAAAGTGGTATTAGAGGGTAAAGGCTGCAGATGTTGAATATGTCCCTTATTATCATGGAGAATTCGGTCAACATTAGGGGATTCCCCCTATTAGATGGAAGAAACATTAAAATATGGAAAAACAGGATGAGATATAATCTAATATATCATTCAATGGACAGCTTATTTGCTACTATTTAAGGAATACAAGTCATAGATCCTACAAGGATTCCAACGATAGATACTGATGGAAAGATACTTGAAACTGACGGCAAAGCACAAAATGCTCTTACTACATCACTTTCTGATTAAATGTATCTAAAAGTGATGAGCTGTACTTTAGGAATTTTTATATGGGAAAAGCTAGGGAGTATTTATAAATGGTACAACAATGTAAAGGAAGTGAAACTACATGTTCTGCAAAATAGGTTTGATGATATGAAGATGCATCCTGATCAAAATTCATATTCCTTCTTCAATCAAATTACTGAATTTTTAGGGGAAATTCGAGGAATTAAAGAAGAAATTAAGGACATCAATATTGTGAAGAAATTTTTGAGAAGGCTTACATCGCTCTAAAATCCCAAAGTGTCAGACCTTTAAGAAATATACCTTTCTAAACTCTCCCTAGATGATCTTCTAAATAGTTTGAATGCATATGAAATGATATTGAAATGGGAGGATGCGAAAAGGTGTGTTAGCAAGTAGATGACATTCAAAGCCATGGAAAAACACGATATTTTGGGAGACTGTGTAAATGATGCTAATGATGATGTTGAGTTTATCTCCATATTTCTAAAAAATTCAAGAGAGGAAAGGAAGATATGTAGGGAACCTACCATTGGCATGTTTTCATTGTGGTAGAGTTGGGAACATTGCTTCTCAGTGCTCAATGAAGCTTGATGATAATGAAAGTGAAGCTAGAAACTCAAAAAAATCATAAGAAGAGGTTTTCTCAAAAGGGAGACATACAGTATGGAAAGAAACTATAGAGTAATAGTTTTCTCTATGAAGAAGAAGATAATGATAGTGATAATGACTTCTTTGAGGAAGATGAACCATAATTTAAATATGAGAAACATGGTTCCATGATGGCTACCGTAGAAAATTCATTGTCATCAAGTAACAAAGATAGAGATAATCAGTTGACCACTGATGTCGATCCCAAAATAGAATTGAGGGATTCTACTCGTAAGCTTGGTAATCAATATAAAATATGATAAAAATGGAGAGAAGTTGTTGAAGAATCATCTAACTATGTATATCAACATGAATTAGAAATTGAACTACTGGAAGAATTTGTGAAAGTAAAGACTTAAATCATTAAAAGTATTATAGATGTTGTGGAACTAAATATCATAATTGAAGAATAGGAAAAGGTCATCAATGACCTTACCTAGAGACTAGAGGAGGATTCCAAAACTATTGGGGGACTCGAAGAAGAAGTTTTCACCTTTAGGAGTATGCTCAAAATAGAATGGAGATCAAAAGAAAAAAAATAAGAAAATACAATTTGGTAGGTTCTTGGATGTTGTGCTGCTAGAGAGAGTAAAACAAGGATCTAATGGAATTGAAAATAATTTGAGTGATTGAAGACCCGCATGCATGGGAAACACTAGAATCAGTTGTGATGTCGAAACATCAAATTCTGAAAATAATGTGGACTATAATAAATGTAAGCTAAAAGTTGATCTGGTTGTAAAATCACCAGATGCACTGAAAAGGAGACCCTTACATAAAAATTAAAGGATAACTGAAGACTATCGTTAAGATTAATGTAATATCATGAAGCCAAAAAATTCTCCCAAGGAATAATTCATGAGGAAAAATAGAAGTGATAAGACATTTCCTCTCATGAAGTGTCAGTTTTGTGGCTATTTGGGCCATACCATGTCATATTGAGAAGAGGAAAGAAGATATTTGAATGGGGAAGATATAGGATCTCAACAAAGGATAAAATACTCATATCCTACTTCTTATAGAATAAATAATTTTAATGGATATTGTTTTCTAGGATAAATTTTTTTTCAAAAAGCTATGTATTGCAGGAAGACAAATGACAGAATAAGTTCATAAAATTCTCAGAGACAAGTCAATATTCGACAACCAGACAGCGTTTCTATTTCAAATAGGTTTTCTCATATAGAAGAAGAGTATGATTATGAAGAACCCACTTACATGGTAGAGATAATTGAAAGGCCATTATAATACTATTCAAAATCCAATATCTCTTTGAAATAAAATAGGAAAATTAAGAAATCTAACCTTTCTGAAGTAGCTCTCAATGAAACCAAGAGAAAAAACACTTGGATTCTTGATAGCGGAATCTCATCTCACATGAAAGTTAATGATAAAATATTAAAAAAATGATAAGTGTTGATGGAATGGTGAGGTTCGGTAATGATGGTTCACTGAAGATCAAAGTGAGTGGACATACTGAACTTGCTAACTGAGAACTAAAGAAGACTGAAGTTCTATATGTGGATGGTCTACGTCACAATATCCTGAGTGTGATCCAAATATGTGACTCAAGAATTATAATGATGTTCAATCAAAAGGGGTTCACTATAAAGGGATGAATAGGTAATTATCTTATGAAGGGTTTTAGAAGTGATGGAAACCTATATCAATTTGAATGTAAAGAGAATATTTGCAATCTGATGGTTGAAGAAGAAGAAAACTTGCGACACTAGTGGTTGGGGCACATCAATCAACAAAACATTGAAAAGATATTAATACTGAAGATCATCGTGGATATCCCCGACCTAAAGCATGAATGTGAAAATATATGTTATGAGTACATTTGGGGGAAGTTGGTCGGAAGTTTCTATCAGCCAAAGAAGAAAAAAGCAACTAATCTTCTTGACCTCATTCATACAGATGTATGTGGCCTGATAAATGTTGTCAGAATGAATGGAGAAAGGTAGTTTTTTTCCTTTTCATAGAGGATTATTGTAGAATGTAATTTGTGATAGTTATACATAGGAAATTAAAAGTTCTTTATTTCATGAAGACTTACCATTGAATTTCCAAAAATTACATTGGGTGAACAAATAAAGTTTTGTGATATGATAATAGAGGTGAATACACGACCATTGTCTTTAAGAATTACCTGGAGAAGCATAGAATACAACATGAGGTGGTAGTTGTGAGAACCCCATTGTAGAATAGAGTTTTGGAGTGTATGAATCTCTAAGTGAACAATATTTCTAGAACAATTAATTTTTAGATCTATATACCTTGTCATTATTGGAATGAGGCTGTTCAAGAAAAAATATATATTCAAAATCGAATAGGGTTCTATATGGGTGAAACCAAGACACCGTATGAGTTGTGTCATGGAAGGAAGACCTCTTTGAAGTATTTGCATGTTTTCAAATGTAAATTATTTATCATAAACAAGAAGGAAATCAAGTGAAGTTTGGTGATGCGGTAGATGAAGGAATATTCCTTGGATACTCAATGAAATGAAAACCCAAAAAAAGTTTCAATAAGAGACTTGGAGAAATTGTGGAATGTAGTGATGTAATTATCATGAATAAAAAAACAAATTCTTTAAATAATTCTTATGTTTATGTGAAATAATATGAGGAAAATTTTGAAATGGTATAGATATAAATGATAAATTGGAGGAAAGAGTGAAAATAATTTAGAGGTCACAAAATGAGGATGATTTAGAAGAAGTATCATAAGAATAAACAAAGCTTGAGGAATCCCCATCTGAACTTCACACGAAACATAAAAGAGATGAAATAGATCAATACAATATCATTGGGAATACAACTACACCATCCCAGACAAGAAGAATGGCGATTAATGTAAAATATGCATTCCTAATAGTTGTGGAACCATCCTCATTTAAAGAAGCAACAACTGGTGAATCATGGTTTAAATCCATGAATAAAGAGTTGGAATAGATTGACAAGCACAAAACATGGGACCTAGTTAAGAGGCCCTAAGTACACAATGTGATTGGTATAAAGTGGATTTTCCAGAAAAAAAATTCGATGAATAAGGAAGTATTATTAGAAACATGGCACAACTGGTATGTAAAGGATATTCACAAATTGAAGATGTCGACGTTGAAGATACATTTGCTCAAGTGGATATACTGGACTTAATCTGAATTTTTTATTCAATGGAAATCCAAATAGGATATAAATTATATCAAATGGATGTCAGGACAAGATTCTTGAATGGTGTTTACGAAGAAGAAGTCAATATTGAACTACCAATGAGTTTTCTTCTTAGTAATGAAGAAACAATGGTTTTCAGATGAAAGAAGTCCCTTTATAGTTTGAAGTAGGATCCAAGAGAATGGTATTCATGACTAGATTCTTATATCAAGAATATGGATTTCAAAAGAGGATGAGTAGTTAATAATCTATATGTAAATAATTCTCAGAAATATTAGTTCATGGTGCTAGTGTATGGGGATGATATTATCTTTTTCAGTAGCTGATAGGGATCTGTTGATGAATTTTCCAATCACATGAAATTAGAATTTTAAATTTCTATGATTGGTGAGATCACATACTTCTTGGGGCTACAGGTGATACCGTGGAAGAACTACACATTCATTTCTCAAGAAAATTATGTGAGAGAGCTATTGAAGAAATATAATATGCATGACTCCAAACCAATGTTGACTCCAATTTCATTTGGAACCAAACATAGAAAGCATGAGGATAGAACTTTTCTTGATCCTACCATGTACAAGAGGATCATTCGAAGCCTACTTTACCTAACAGAGACCCGGCCAGATATTATCTTTGCAACATGATTAGCACCCCAATTTCAAATTAATCCAGAGGAAGAACATATGGTGGCAGTAAAAAAGAATAATGAGGTACATTCAGGGTACTCAAAATTATGGGTTATACTTTGCTGCAGGAAAGGAAGGTGGACTATCAGAATTCTCTAATGTTGACTGGGATAGAAATGTAGTGGAAAAAAAATCCAACAGTGGTGGAGCACGCTATATTGGGAATAAATGTGTGGGATGGTTGAGTAAGAAACATGAAATCACTTCACTCAATATAGTTAAAGCTCAGTAGATCTCCGATACAAAGTCATGAACAAAGCTATTGTGGATGAAGAAACAACTAATAGATAATGGTGATGAAGTAAAAAAACCAATGGTGATTCATTGTGATAAAAAGAGCTCCATTGTTCTAACAAAGAATCATGATCAATATTCTTATATGAAGCACATTGAAATCTAATATCACTTTTTCAAAGAAACATTTGAACATGGCATGATAAAAATGGAAAATGTTGGAACTAAAGATCAAGTGGCTGATATACAGACCAATCCATTGTCATAACATGTGCTTTCAAATCCTCGATTGAACGTTGGTGTTCAATATCCTCCAAGGGCAATAGGAGGTTATGAGATTCTCCTCTCCCCAGATGTTATAACTTTTTTAATCTGTTTGGTCATTGTTTTTCAGGTTTATGGGGGAGATACAATCCAAGGGAAGTGTGTTCTGAACTCAAAAATGGATGATTATTTGTATTTGTTTTTATTTACAATGGGGGATAAATGGATAAATTCAATCATAATAATAGAGTGCATAGAATAATAGAGTGTGGTGTCTTTGGATGAGAGAATGTGGAGAGAATAGTGGATGACGATGGAGAGAATAATGGAGGGAGAATATGTTCCAGTGTAATGAGGAAACAATTAGAGCTTTAATTTAAACACACAAAAACAAAATTAATGTGTCCTCTCTTGTTTTATACACCAATAATTTCTCACGTAGACTTAGAGTGTTGGTTGAGTTGATTCTTGCATCTCATGTTTTGATAGTGGCAGGTTCTATATTGTCTTTATCTAGAGATTTCCAACAAACCCAAAGGGGGAGATTGTTTGAACCACATACATTCTATGCTAGAAATAAAGTATGGTTTGTGTTTGTTATCAATACTTACATGGAATACCGTGGATATTTGAAGAAAAGGTATCATAATTTTCAAGCCGAAAGCGGTATTGAAGGCGACATCTTTTCCGTGTGTTTACCAAATTTTTGGGTCCAAAAATTAGAATATGGGGAAAATTGTTTTTAGAAAAGGGATTTGTGTGCATGATCAAAGGGTGATTAGAAACTTGTGCACTAGGATTGTATTGGGATCAATACATCAAAATATGGAAAAGGAAAAATGTGGGTGCAATACATATATGTGTGAAAACGTTGGTGTTTCACAGAAGAATGTTACAAGCCCAATAATGTGTCAAAGGGGGTTCTGCGCGCTCAGAAAGAAACTTATGTGCACCGATGAAGATGCATTTGGATTATGAGAATAGGGTCATCAAAGGACTATAAATTTGCAGCTACCACCATGAAAGATGTAAGAATTTTCCAACGAATATATGGTCACTCTACCGTGCGAAAGATTTGTGGGTGAAAGAATTGTAGAGAGTTAATCTTGCATGCAAGTTGCTCCTTCAGTCTGAAAAGACCAAGTGAACCCTTAGGTGTAGTTGCACGAATGATAAGGGTTTCACATAATTTAGGGGGTTTTCAAAAGTCATCTTTCATGAAAATTCCAAAATCTTTTGTGCATGTTGATGTATTGCACGCAACTATGGTGTTATGATTCTAACAGGACATTGAATATCTGGTGTGTGTGATCAGGGTTTCCAAGTGCATCAATTCAGGACATTGATGAAAGTGGTGTCTTGTGCTGGATTGAGACAAATACATCGATTCAAATCTGTTGAAGATAACCTCAATTCAATAAACTACGTAAGACTTCACCCAAGGTAGTGAGCTAGGGGGAGTCTACAGAAGTGTTCCGAGGGAATCAGTTAGATATCCATGAATTATTGTAAAGGTAGTGTGCCTTGTATAGAGTGATTGTGACCTAACTCTTGTACTCCGAAAATAGTGAATATTAGTGGATTTTTGTATGACCAAAAACCTATTGACGTATACTCCTTGGACATGGCCCTTTGTGATTAGCCATGTAAAATTGCTGGGTGGTCTCTTTGGATGTGACTGTTTATTTGTTTTTCATATTCATCATGTAAGTTTAATGTGTTCCTAACAATGTGGGAACAACATCCATCACATCAAAAGAAAAATTTGGCACCCTGACTCACCCCTCCCCTCTTAGGGTGTCCCGAGGTCCTATATGTGGCACACATATGCATAAACATGATATGAATGTGATCAGTGGGACCAAGATTATATAGCATTTCAATTTATTGGGTAATGTTTTTTATCTCACGAGAATCCTTGTATGGGGTATAGGAGGTCATCCTTGGGACACTGTGTTATATATCTTGGAGGATTCCCTTTACTTATTCTTATGATGTTATATCTTATCTTTTTTCCACATTCCCATGCTTCATTTATGTTATCATGTTATATAATGTATCATTGTTTAAGATTATGATTCTCAGCCCTCTTATATTTCCTTCATATTCCTCTTGAAAATCATGTACTTATTTACCATATGATATTTTTTATTTTTTACCATACTATGATTTATATCTCATCCTTTTATTATGAACATCCCCAGGTTATCCCTTGTAGTTTAAAAGAGAAAATGAATTTTAAGTTCATGTTGTGGAGTATAAAATAATGTCATAGTTTCCTTTTTCAAGTTGTTATACAATGTACTAATTTCCTAATAACACTAGGATTCATGATATTTTTTTAGTTAATTATGTGTGCCTTTATTTAATAAATCATGATTTAATATATATTAAAATATTGTTTTTCATAAGGTTCCCTATAAAAGATTCATGAACTATCTAATTTTAGGGAACTAAAATTCATTACACAATAGAGGTGTTCTAATGTCTGATTCTAGAAACTATCGTAGCACTAAGATTATGATTATTCCCTACCTAAATTATGATGGGTTGTATTTGGGATATATGAAAAAGCAGAATTTACACCCATAGTTGAAGATGATTCAAAGACCTTAGAAAATAAGAGTGATTTAGATGTTTATGAAATAGCCCATAATTCTCAATTGATGTCCCATACAAAAAATATATACATAAAATTTATGTAACATACCACTATAAAATTTATTTGGGATATTATATGAAGTATTTATAAAGTAAATATCAATGTAGATAATGAGAACTTTTAATTTTATAGGAACTATCATGAAGTCATTAAAATAACTGATGATGAAACCATCAATGATTTTTACATGAGTGAATGAGGAAGTCAATAATATTTTTGGGTTTGGGGAGAAGATGGACGATACTATCATTGTAAATAAACTAACGAGAAACCTTATAGATAGTTTTGATCCCACTTTTTCATCATTCAAATATATGTATGATCTCTGTTTGGATATACATCACAACAGACAAATAGAATATTGGATATTAAAGGAGAAAACTTTTAAAACATATTCAAAGGATGAGATAGATTTTGAATATTTGAGAAAACATAATCTCTAGTGTGAGGAATTGGTAGAACCATGTAAATTCAAAAATGATCTAGATGAGTAATATATCAATAACAATGTGATTCATTTATCAAAAAAAATAGGACAAGAAAAAATATGGGAAATGGAAGTAAATCTTCTAAATGCTATAACAATGATAGCCTTAGTCGTTTTACCATTCTTTATTCAATGAGTAACGATGTTTAATTTTACTCTAAGTAAGAATATAATAATTACCAAAAATAAAAATGGCGTATCATAAAAAAGAAATATACATGAAATAGTAAGTATTAAAGTGGAAAATGAATATGTTTTATGGGTAAAAAGATAGAAATTGAATCATCACCAACAAAAAAATTAGATGATGAGGTTAATTTTTTTTGCTGATGTTGTGATATTATTGGATTTATAAAGTGATGATGATAATGAAAATTAAAGGATAGAACTATGGTATATTCCAAAGTAAAATTATAATCTAGTATTGAGAAGAACATATATCTTAATAAAGAGAAAAGAGAACTGGAGAAATCAAATAACTTGCTTTTTATTAAGAGATAAGATTATGATAAAAAATAAAAAAATATTTTTTATAAGAAAAAGAATTGTATACTAAATATAGTTGGGTATGAAAATATTTTCAATGATTTGGAATAAAATTCATCCATAATGGAATAAGAGATAGCTAAAACATAATCTATATGCCTTAAAGAAAAAAATGAGTTGGTAAAAATCCGAGATGATTTCAATAGGTTAGTGAATGTAAAATCTAAATCTTCTCAAATTTTTGAGAATAAGAATCCCAATAAAAAAATGAAAACTACACCACACAATTTTCAAGGATAATTTATTTTTACTAAAAAAATGGTCCAATAAATAATTATAAAGTGGATTAGAGAAATAATTAAACTGGTATACACTATATACCTTCAATTGAAGGGAGTAAAATGACAATAAAATAACTCTCCCCTAGGAAAAAGAAGTTACAATTTTACGATGGAAAGACATAATAAAAAGAAAAAAATATTTAATATAAAAATAAATGAAGCATGATCTGATGTTATTATAAGTTTTTTCGACGGTAGGGAAATAGTACATATTCATGTGGGAATTATAGGTCTTTAAAAAGAAGAATGAATGATCCCATGGGGATCCACATAGACTAATAATGAGATCAGTTTTAATAAAAAAACTAGGACTCAAAATATTTCATGTCCCCAAATGAAAAATAGATTTGAGAGTTTGAAAAACTTTTATAGAATGTTTGATCAGAAAGGTCACATATCTTTGGATGGAAACCCAGATTAGCAGAATATTTTCCCTATGGCGTGAAAGGTATGAAAAATTAGAATGATATAATGGAGTATGAGACTCTGAAAAAGTAATTCCTAACAATTTTTCCAGATCAACTAACTATGGTTAAATAGAAGGAGAAATGTCCAATAGATATTATAACTAAAGTTAATAAAGTTGTCTCATAATAGTTGGGTAATGTGCATGAGATGATTTTTACTAGTGGTCATATGTAAATTTAGGAAATTATGCTTAAGATATATGGATAAGATATATAGAAACTCTTATATTTTATAAATTTTATGAAAAATTAATTGATGAATATTCATGAAAAAAAATTAGGATCCATTCCATAATTGTACAGGTTTAGTGTATTTTGAAACATTAATACATTAATACCTTGTTAGAGAGAGATCTATATCACCTCCCATTAAGTTCTTCTATATTAGCACACTTCTTTGGAATTTAGTAATTAAAATATTTCTTCACAACTCAAGGAATAGAATCCTAAGAACGTCTGAGATTATATTCTCATTAAGGGTAAACATGGGAGATAAAAATGATCATATTATATGAGTATAAGGGTATGAGAACATAAGTATTATATTTGAAAACCATAAAAAACATATCATAGATCATAATCATTGATCATGACATAAATCATGGCAGTTTATATGTCATGAATCATAATGTAATTAAATAGCATGAGACATGTGAGTACACATTGGCATAAGACATACGTTTTTGGAATACAAAAAAATATAGAATCATTTTTTTATTCAATTCTTAATTCCCAGACTATTATGGTGGATTGGGTTCACTATCTATTCCATAAAAACATTTTTCAATGATCATTTCTTGGAATAACATGTAGGACAATGTCCCTTCTTCAATTGGGTTCACTCTGCATTATAGTGATTATTATATCCTGAGATATCTATCCTTACCAAATGCATTGAAGGGCTATATAATTTTATGAAAACCCATAAAATAATCATAATCCACTGAAATGTGTTCCACAGGAACCTAAATCATTTATCATATATCTTAACTAAGGAAATGAAAGGAGTTTCCTAAATATTTTAACATTTCACCACATTATAACCCAATGAAAATAATTAGATGTCATAAAAATCATGAAATCATAATCAAATTCCATAAAAGGAAATAATAATGATGGTTTCATTCAATCATATCCCCATTAAAGAATATGTATCATCAAATTATATAATTAAACATGGAAATTCCATTTAAATTCCACATTGAATATTTCTTGCTGAAAATATACTTCTCATTTTGGAATAACTTATTTAAATTATAAAAAATTTAAAAAATAATATGGAAAGAAAATTATTTGAAAATTTATTTTTAATAAATTAATGGAATAATCCAATAATGTAGTAGTAATGATGGTGGTAAATTCTATTTTTTCTGTATACGTTATAAAATTTTTTCATTTGTCATTTTTTGTAAAAATTCAAATGCACCACATTTTGAAAATTAAAAGAAGATTCATTTTAAATTTTTTGTAAAAATTTAATCTTACATAAAAATTACTCCAAAAAATCATAGGTTAATATTAATATTATTATTTAATTTTTTTTTATAAAACATGCAAATAGATGAATTAGGATTTTCGATCAATGTGAGAAATAATGTCGATTTTCCTCAAAAACAATTTCTCAGTGACATGAGTAATTAAATAGATGAAAATGAAAGGAAAACATGTAATTTATAGAAATAAACA
Source organism: Viscum album (assembly GCA_963277665.1). Lineage (NCBI taxonomy): Eukaryota > Viridiplantae > Streptophyta > Magnoliopsida > Santalales > Viscaceae > Viscum > Viscum album. The sequence goes on from OY728127.1 coordinate 671,821,299, forward strand.
TATGATAATAATTTTAATGTTATTATTAAAAGTTATATCCTACAATCTCATCATAAAAAATTAAATTATAAACAGCCCAGATAAATAATGAGACTATAACATAAAACACTAACCCTGAGTTCTAATTGATTTCAAAGAACATTATCCTCCTGTATATAAATTTCAATTTATTATAAATATATACTAGAGTCATATAAATCCTTATAATATCATATATTTTCCAATTATAATATTTCAACACCTATTTATTTTTAATTCCTCATTAAAATTCACATTTTGGGGTGTTAATTGTTTCATTTTTAATGAGAATTCTAATTTAGTAGTTCTGGACATTATACTCTTAAAATGCTTCCATTACCTCTAGAATTTTAATCCCAAAATAAATATCATATATATTAATTATTTATATATACATTTATATTAATCTAAAAAATATTCGGATAGATAAATTAATTACACCATTCATGGAGACTATAGGAAATACATATGCGTGAACAATGTTTTCACTTATTGATGGATGTAATGAAATAAAGGGAAATAATAATAAAATTTATAGAATCATTATTAAATCATATGTATCATATTTTTTCATTAAAATTTTACTTATTACCATTCATGTAAAATAGAAGTGAAAAATGATTCACATCTCTTGATGGAGGTGGTTGTCCATACGTATGCTTGAGTGACATTATTGTTTTCGAATGGAAGGACGAAGGTGGATAATTAATGAAAATTTAACATAATAAAAATTTAATATTTTTATGATAATGAAGTAATTATTTTATAATAGATACCAAGAATTTTTTAAATGTAGTGGAGGAAATAAAATTGTAAATGATTGGTTAAGAGTTATACCCCTTAATTGACAGTTCCATTTTAGATTACACATTATTCCATGAAGGGATGATATTTTTCTAATAGTATAAGACATATAATATGATTACAGAATCTAGGAAGGTATTATGGAATATCTGTTTTGAGAGAGAAGGATTTAAATGTGTGAAGAATATAGTAGAAAAGGAACCCTTTTAATAGTGAGGTGAGGAGAACTCTTAAAATTATTTAATGTATTAAATTAATATAAATTACTTTTCATATCTAAGTGGATCCAAATTGATATAATTAGAATATTTAATTATGTTGAGTATAAATACACTCATCTAGAAATCTTTTAAATCTTTTGGTTATGTTATCACCATTTTTTTGTTTTAATCCCCCAATGTTAACCCTTTTCAAAGTTACCTTGATATCAACATTTTTTACTATTTATGGTTCAATAATGTTACCATAAAAGAAATGGTGCCTCATAAATGCACCATGATTTATATTTCCAACCATATATATTTTAATTTTCTGATGATATAATGTTTATGAAATTTAAAATAAAGAGAAAATATATTTTTCATTATAAAATATCATTAATTTTAATTTTGAAACATTTATTTTACAATGAATATGAAAACCTAAATAAAATATATAAATTTGAATATAAAACATTAACCATCAATAATATTTTACATTTATATAAAAAATTATAGAACATAATAATTTTCCAAAATTATATTACGTTTAACATTTATAAAATAATTTGTTTTATTTATAAATTATTTGAATAAATACAGTGTCTATTTTACGTAAGCATTTGAGGTAATTATTCAATTGATAAAAATTTAAAATAGATTACCATGATAAAAACGGAATATTTAATAATTAAAATAAACATTTATAACTGGATTGATGTGACATCCTCGTTCGGGTGCCTCCTAGAGGTGCCTCGTACCCGGTTTCTCACATGGCCTCAAGAGCATTTCCCAAAATTCTAGAGGCATTCAGCTAGTAGTGAGGGCCTTCGGTGTGATAGTGGGGAATTATATGCCCTCTTTTACAGAGTAACACGATGGAAACAAAAAGGTAATATTTTCGGAAGGAGTAATACCACACAATAAATAAAAAGTGGAAGACTAAAATTAAATAAACAACCGGAGAAAATATATAAATGATGAATTTTGCATATACCTATGAAAAAATCCAAACAAGTCACAATGCTGAAATAAAGTACTAAACCAAAGTACAAGAAACCAATAAAATCCAGTATCATCGTTTGCGTCATCTTAGTCCCATTCTCTCTAGCTCCACAACAGTCTAGTACCTGAAGTAGATTGTAACTTGACCTTTTCTATACCTATATAAATATAATCTATTTGGGCCCAAACAAAATGACCCAAATAGGGAGTGTGACGAATCCCATTAGGGAACCACCCAAGGATCTGTACCTAATTTTCATTGAATATATATAGAAGAAAATATGAAAAATGAATTAATAAATAAGGAAGTAATCAAAAGTAATCAATCCTACAGTTTCTTCCACATTCATTTAGATTAATTAATTGATCAACCAATCATTCAAAATTAACCCTCTAGGAAGTTCTCACAGTCTAACCCCTCTGGATCAACATTGAAAAAAACACTTTGAGGAACCACTCACCATAAATTCCTCCTATGGTCTTTAATGGTAAACTACAGACTCTATGAGGAATCACTCAATGTCCAATTCCCCATGTGTCCATGCAATGTAAAACTATAGAAACTTTGAGGGAGCACTTACATCCATCCCCCCTATGGTTTTGCAATGTGAAAATCATAACATATACTCTGGGAAATCCCTCTACGTCCATTTCTCTTATAGTCTAACTACACTACATTCCCACATCCCCATGTAATCCAATCATGAACAAATTATATCCAACAACCAATGTAAATGATAATGTACTACTCATTTAAACAACTACAATGAATATCAAAATCATGTTAGGTAACAATTAAATCTATCCTAACAACACTAAGCATTGAAAATAATACATCCTAACAGGCAGTTCTAGACCCAATGGAAAATTTCAAACAAACAAGGGAAAACACATCCATAACAAGGTAATAAACCATGTTCACAAATAAGAACCCTTGCTCATGAAACAAAGCATAGCATGCATTAACATGGTTAATTTCCCTAAACACGAAATACCCTAAACTAGGTAATGGTAGATTTTTGCACATATAATTCAAAGACATCTACAGAAAGGCACAAACCACCTACCTCGACGTTGTACGATCAATATAGTTGAGAATCAGCCATCAAATCAACCTAGAACTCCATATATCTACAAAAACGTCAAAAACACTCAACCATATATAACTCACAAGAGAGGAGAAATCAAGAGGAAAGGATCTAGGAGAGGGAAGGACTCACCGTGGTGATTCCAACTCAATTGAAGGTGTTTGATTCGGAGAACGGAGGTGGGTCAGGGGGCTCGGAGAAGAATCATCGATCTTCGGTTTCTGCTAGACAAGACGAAGCCATAAGTGGTCATTTCTTTCAGTTATACGCGACCACAGTCTGATATCTCATATAAAAATAAAAATACACAGTATGTTCCTTATAGTTACATAGCCTGTATATGCATTTTCTGGGTCCAGCCTTAAGTAGCCCTGCCACGTCCTCACACGGTAATGTACGTGGCCATGACATAGCCAAACATGACATTGACTCAATGCCAGAGTACACCACATGTACAAGGAAGTACAAAATGTGTACTTATAAAATTTTCCTTCTTCACTTTTTTCCTCAAAAGCAATATAAATTGAAAAACATACCTGAAAATAAGATCTTGGTTTTTAAAACTTTCTCCCTTAAATAAATTCCCCCTCGAATTTCCCTAGTTTGGTGGCATATATGAATCCTTGAACATATCTGGCCACTTCGATCGTACATCGGCCTCCCTCTCCCTAGTATCATCTTGTACTCTCCCATGATGCCACAGAACCTATACCAGAAAAACGTACCAGCCCCAGAGAAGTTTCACACTACGATAAAAAATCAGGATAGGATGCCCCTCGAATGATGCTTCCACCTCCAAATCCACCTCCTCGGGTTAAAAAACATGAGATGAGTCTGAGAATTAATATTTTAGCTGAGAAAAATGGAAGACTTCATGCATAGCCTGGTACATCTGATGTAATTATACTCGATAAGAAATTGGCCTGACTCTCTCCAAAACCTCAAACGGCCTGAAGTATCTCAGTGAAATTTTACCCTGTCTCATAATACGCTTATTCCCCAACCTCAGTGCGAAACATATAAAAACCTGACCATTATCATTGAATTACAGAGGTCATCCCCGTCGATCAGCAAAATACATCTGTCATGACAATGCAGTATCCATCCTCTTCTGAATCAACTCTACATCCTCTGTGGTATCTTGGAATAGACTAGGTCCCAACATAGTTGCCTCTCCTGCTCCATCCAACATGGGGTTGATCGGCATAGCCTACCATACAAAGCCTCATAAGGTTCCATCTGAATAGTTTCATGAAAATTATTATTGCAGGAAAACTCTACCATAGGTATGTGCTTCTCCCAAGAACTTACAAAATCCAGGATGCATGATCGAATCATGTCCTCCAGCACCATAATCGTACGCTCAGACTGGCCATCTGTCTGGGGATGGTAAGTTTTACTCAGAAGTACCAATATACCAAAATCCCTCTATAGTCTCTGCTAGACCCAAGAAGTAAAACATGCATCTCTATATGATATGATGGAGTGAAGAACCCCTTGTAAACATACAATCTCTTAGATGTACTACCTGTCCATCTCAACAACACTAAATGTCTCCTTGATCAGTAAGAAGTGTGCAAACATTGTGATTTTTTCAATGATAACTGAAACTGAATCATTACCATAAGGTGACCTCAGAAAACCTATCACGAAGTCCATCACGACATCACTCCACTTCAACTTAGGAATAGGAAACTTATGCAAATTTCATAGTGGTCGCTGATGATCCGCCTTCATCTGATGACAAGTGGAACCCCTCATCACAAACCCAGCAACATTTATCTTCATACATGGCCCCCAATACTGATGGTGAAAATATCGATATACCTTGGTAACACCAAGATGAACTACCCCAACAGATGAGTGAAAATCACGCATCATCTCCTCATGTATGTCTACTAACACCCATATCTGTCAATGAAAGTGGAAGAACTAATCCTCATCAAAATTCCACCCAGGAATAAGGCCCTCTCCTAAACCACTCTCTAGTAAGACTAAGAATTCATAATCTGATTGTTACCTCATTCGTAATTGATCGTGAAGAGTAGAGGTAACAACTATAGACGAAATAAATGTCTTCCCCTATCCATCATGCACCTCCAAATTCATATAATATGTAACACACCATGCTTCCATGGTAAGCTTCTCTTTTAATAATACCGTAGCATGTGTTGTACACAACATCGAGTTCTAACACACCACAACCAATCAAACAAGCCGTTATGAATAGTAATAACAAATTTTTGAATTTTTATAAATATTATATTTCAAAATGGACTTCATTTTTGGATTCGGAATATCATAATTATCTTAGGGAGAATTTTTGGTACTTTTTTAATAACTTTCATATTTTGATGAATAGTGAAAATTACTAAATTTTAAATAAAAACAACTTTTTAAATCGAAATAATTAATAGTGATAAATTATGAATTTGAGTGATTTTAAAGTATAATTAGATTATATTTTTACCCTTTTATCCAATTTTGGTCATTGGACATAATTACACATTTAAACTGTACATAAGCAAGTGTCAATATTTTGATAGTTATTATTTCTTAAAAACACGTTCTTTGTTTTGACAACAAGAATTAATTTTAAATTAATTTCAGCCAATTCTATTTTTTGAATTTAAAAAAATGAATTCCATATTTAGAATCAGGAGGTCTAAATTTTATAAATTGGTAACTTTTATTTTAGGAAATTTTGAATAATTATTTCGGTAAATATTTTATTTACCATGGTTAAAGGGTAAATCTTGTAAATATGGGTAAAAAATAATATAATGATAATATTAAATTACCCTAAAACGGGTCCTAACCCTATTGGTGGATACATGTCCGACCATGGGAATCTTTAGGTCGATTTTGGGACCCCATGGAGCCACATTGTAAGTGATAATGACACTTTATATTAATTATGTAAAAGTAAATACAAAAATGACATCATCATATATCTTTTAGAAAAAAAAATTTTACATAAGGTTATATATGTTATATTTTCGACTATGAATATTCATTAGAAAGATAAAAATATTTCATACATTATTTTATTTTATTTATAATTTTTATATATTGAGTAATTAAGTTTATTTATGACACAATAATGATAATGTATTTTCTTTATTATTGAATGGATCAAATAATTTGTATTATAAATGTTAAAATAAATATAATTTGAATGTTTTGATGCCATACACGAATTTTATTGATTAACATGATATGTTAGTATTTCTTAAATGAATTTTTTTCGAAAGAATTTTTTTTAAGACTTTAACATAAATCAATTATTAGTTAGTGTCAAAATTGACATAAAGGAGTTTTTAAAACAAATATTATATTATAAATTGATATAATATTCCAAAAAATATAAGGATCGGCCAAATGACTTATATAATAATCAGTTTATAATTACTAAACCACTTGGGGGTCTTTTGATTATTATATTAAGTTTATGGACCATATAATATAAAAATACAAAGAGCTATGGAAAATGTCAAACTAATTAACTAAGAGTTATAACTAAAAGATAATGTTAATAATGTTACCCAAACCTATCTAAAACCTATGGGTTGAGTTGTTTTCGTCCCATACCCACCTTATAATAGGAATAAATCATTTTGGAGAAATTAGAAACCCAATATTAATTTATTATAAAATAATATTTCTATCATTTCCTAAGGTGCCCCTCACCCCTCTTATAAAAGGGAACTCCCCCTTTTGACTAATTCACACCTTAAAATCCATTTGGCTCTACCAAAAACTATCCAAATATCCTCTCAAGTTCCCTAAAATCATACTAGACACCCTACTTTGGTCATAAAGGCAACTTATGGAGCCCTTTTGATCAAATCAAAAGGAATAACCCGAAGAAGAGGTAACGATTTCACCACCCCCTTTCAAATTCCTTTCTTATTCCACTTCTTCTTTATTTGTTATTTCCATTATAAAATAATAACTCCTATATCTTATATATAAAATTATGTCATTATAAATATTTTACAACCATAATCAGTATTCTATCCATCCTTTTAATGACATATCACCATACGTGCGTACGTACGGATTACCGTCTCCACGAATGCGATGAGATTCATTTCCCATCATATCCATTCAAGAATAAATTTCATTTGATGATTAAAAATAATTTTTATAAACATTATATAATTATGGATATGAATAAGATACATCCCATCCATAAAAAATATGGCTCAGATAACAACGAATATAAAGGAAAACGAATCTATTAACACCCAAAAGGACGATATTACTAAGATATTATCAACAAATCAATGTTAAAAGATCATATATGATATCATATTAATGTATATTTTTCTTGTATAATTAAATAAAAATTATTTTACCATTATATAGGAGGTTAACCTACCCTAGACCAAGGAAAAAGTACAAAGGGGTTTCTTATCTCAATTTTAATTCCTTGAGATTTCCATTGCTGACCACTTATTTATTACGTGTGGTGTGTGTACTACCCATGGTTGTATTAATTGTGTAATATACATTAATTTATGGATATTTAAATCATCATTTTATGATCCTTCATTCATGGGTGTATGTTTCGTAAGTTACCAAATCAAAAGGGGAATTTCAAATTTCAATTTCCACTCATTCGGCTTTACGCATAATCACTCCATTGTTTCTGTGGATATACTTTTGATACACATAATCACTCCATTGATAATTTCTCATGTCATCGATATGAACTTGATAAAAGTAATTTTAACTCAATCTCCATTTGTTGAGTTAAATATCCAATTCATTGGTGTGGTCTTTACAAGAATATGTGTGAATGTCCTCTGATTGATTTACACTGAATATCCAATCATATTGAGTGTATTAATATTTTTCAATGATAATTATTTTGTTTATTTATCCTTAACCTAAGGATACGGTCTTTATAAGAGATTTCATCTCAAATTACATTCCATTGAGACTCTTTTGTTGTTATACACCAAATCACTTTTATAAGGTGTATATAATGTACTTTGACATAGTATATCATGAATCCCATTATTCTCATGATATTACAAAGTTTTGATTACCTCAATTATTTATATTCAAGTGTCTCTCTTTTGGTTAAGAACTCTAACTAAAATATCATTTTAAAATGTTTTAAAAATTTATTATTCTAAATATTTCTCATCAATGTCCATGTTTTGAAAATGTTTTTAAGGATTTATTCATACGGAAATGAAAGTTTTAAAATGAAAAATCTTTTTAAAAGTTTGAAAGTGGTATAGGACACTTTGATTAAGAAATCAATTTTAAAGAGATTCTTGATAAATAGTGAGACTTTTTAATTTCTTCAAGAAAAAGGGGGATATTTCCATCAAATAATTTTGATGATTAGTTTCATCTATGTCAATATCATTTATTATTCTCTATTGAGTTTGAACTACTATAATACAATCTTCCATATTGTATTGAATGAGTTATGTTTGATAGTGGATGAGCTGTTTTTATACCATTCATGGTTTGTGGTTAAAATATTGACATTTCGTATATGAGTTTTAATATGAATATTCATATTATGTTCCAACCTTTTCTTATTAGGAATGCATTGGACTTAGTATGTGACGGATGTAGCTGCTATATATCCTCGATGCATCGGTAGTTCTCATGAGACATACTAGTGTCTTGGCACAAGGCCTTGACAAAATCTTATTTGTAGTCTTAGCACAAGGCCTTGACTATGTGGTTATGATAGTATGGTATTATGCATTTTATTATTATGAAATTTGTTAATGATATTGCATGTGATTATTCGACTAGTAGAATATCCATGTGAATAATTAATTGGCATTGTTTCATTTTATCGTTTCCATATTATGATGAAGTTCATGTTTAAAAGGATTTTGATTTAGTTATACATTGTCTTAAATGTTTATGCTTATTTAGGAAAGTTTCTACTATATTGTTATCCTTACTGAGCATCTGAGCTCACCCATTTCTATGTTTTTTTTCCAAGATGTGATAAAGTATTTTATGAATGACCTATAGGGGTAGTATGATGATATGAGTGTGGTCTATGGAGACAAGATGTTGTTGTATTTTTTCACTTTAGGATGTAATGTAAACTTTATGAATGTATATAGTGATTACAAGGCTACTAAACTAATCGGTCTTTTGAGACTTGATCTTTTATGATAATTCCAATGATACGTAATAATGCACCGACTCTGGGTAACTGGGACCAGGGCGTTACAGTTGGTATTAGTGGGTGGTTTCGTAAAAACCTTGGAAATTAGATTTAGGTAAACTCTGATTAGAGCACATAGCCCTAAGATAGACATTGAGGATTAGTGTAGATGAACTTCCTAGAATTTTGGTATTGCTTATATTTTGTGTGTTTTCCATGAAATACATTCCTATCTGGATACGAGAAGGTAGAGGTGGCTATGGAACATATGTACCTAGGGGTAAAACCTGAAAACACCACTTTGAGCTAGACTCGATCGGGAACTGGTGCACGACAATGGGCCTTGCTGCACTCTTGGTTACGACACCCCCAGGGGATATTCTTAGGATAATTTAAATTTTCTTTACAAATAGATTTGAATTATTTTAATATAATATGAGAATAAATGACCTTGGTTAATCCTAAGGTGTTTCAAATTAATAATATGGTGCCATGATATTCTATAAATAATTTTATGACTACTGTTACTCACATAATGATTTATGGTTTTAGTGAGTGGTTGGTTTCTAAAGAAGTCATAGTAACTTTGAGAATGATGTAAAAGGTGGGAACAGTTGTGGAAATGAGAAACAAAATGAAATTTTGATAGGCGTAAAAGATATCGTGTTCATGAAAAATCAATTTTCCAAAAATATGATCAACAACATATGTATTAAGCAACTCCTGGACTCAACAAAGAAGATAAAGGTGATGAATGATAAGAGCTCTAGCAGTGGAGACCATGGAGAAAAGAATCCTCAATTTCCATCATGCAAGAAATGTGGAAGGAGACACCTAGGAAAGTGTCTTAATGGAAAAAAGAAATGCTTTACGTGCGGGAAAGAAGGACATAAAGTGAATAATTGCTGAGGAAAAATGAAGAGTACTATGGAAAAAAATAAAAATGGTCCCAAGAATCCGTTTACAGTCATTTTCCATAAATGTAGGGGACCTGGCCATTACCCAAGTGAATACCCTATTCTATAGGATATTTTCATGGTCAAAGAAGAATCTATGTGGAAATAAATGGATGGAGAAATGTTTAAAAGTATTAGTGCTCCTTGTTGACGAGATTACTTTGGAATAATTTTTATCTTGAATTTGTAACCCTATAGTTTTCCATATGAGAATGATATTTGAGGAAGAATTATATTTTATATTTTGGATATAGTTATAAATAACCATGTGGTTTTATATGATCTTTGGGTTTGAGGAAATTACAAGTTATTATATTTTGGGGTGAAAATGTAGGGTATGAAATAACATTTGTTGTTAAATTATGTTATGGATATTTTGAAGAATTTATCTCATTTTGGTAAAGTTATAAAATATAGTTTTTGAAAAAGGACAACACGCAGACCGTGTGACAACCCATCGCGTCGGAAAAATCTCTGGGAATCGAACCCACTACCAAAGTGCGATTGGGATTTATCACCTACCACTAGACTACGTGAAGTCCCTTGTTAGTGTGACTAATTATTTGTAGTTAAATGATTTTATTGATCAATAATAAGATGATTTGGGATCTTATGTGTAACGCCCCGACCCCAGTTACCCAGAGTCGGTGCATTATTACATAACATTGGCATGATCACAAGAAAGATCAAATCTCGAAAGACCGATTGGTTTAGTAGCCTTGGAAACAATAGATATATTCATAAGTTTTACATTACATCATAAAATGAAAAACTACTAAAACAACATAATGTTTCCACAATCCACACTATTAACCCCTCAAAAAATCCCTGCAGGTCATTCATAACTTACTTCTTCACATCCTGGGAAAAATAAAACATAGAAAAGGGGTGAGCTCAAATGCCCAGTAAGGATAACAATATAGCGGAAACTTTCATAAATAAGAATAAACATTTAAGGCATTTCATTACTAAAACAAAATCCTTTTAAACTTTAACTTCGACATAGTATGGCAAAAGTAAAATGAAATAATGCCATTTACTTATTCACATGGATATTCTACTAATCGAATAATCACATGAAAAAATCAATAACCACTTTCATAATGTTGGAATGCATAATGCCAGACTATCATAACCACATAGCCAAGGCCTCGTGCCAAGACTACAAATAAGATTTTGTCAAGGCCTTGTGCCAAGACACTAGTTTGTCTCATGAGACCTACCGATGCAATTTTTTAGAAGATACTTACGTTTAAAATTGCTCAAATATACTCCAGTGTTTTTCTAAAAACATTATGCAAGCTTCTGAAAACAAAATAACTAATTATGAGACTGGTCGACTAATTACAGGCCATGATGGGTCCACGCCCAATCCCTTCCTGTCTACCATACTCGAGAGTCATATTTTCTAAAAACATTTTTAAGCTTGCGTTAAATACGTATACATTTGCACTGGATTTTCATATATGTGAGAGAAATATCTCTTTTTTGAAATCATTTAAAAGTTATATATTTATAAAATAAAACATTTTCTTTGAAAATATTCTTATAAGCTTGTAAGGGAAGATTTGAAGATTTTATAACGGCGGAAAATAGCCGCACCCGCCGTATAAGTAAAAAAAACATTCTTACCTTAATTCTGCCGAAAAGGTTAAAAGGGACCTTGTTTTGAAAACGACGGAAAGATTCCTTTATAAACCACTTATAAAAGTCAAAAAGGGTATAAATGACTTTAACTCATATTCTAGTAAATAGTAAAAATGTTTTGAAATACATTTTTAAGAAACATGGATGTGGATGATAAAGAGATCCCAGTAGATTATTACATATAAACAACCTCGGATAATGAAGAGATTGTGAAATAACCCTTACCTTGTACTTTTCCTTGGTTGGGGTAGGTTAACCTCCTGTATAATGGTGAAATAGTTGTTATTAAATTATACAAGAATCATATATATTAATATGATATCATATATGATCTTTTAACATTGATTTGTTAATAATATCTTAGAATTATCGTCGTTTCGGGAGTTAACTTACTCATTTTCTTTTATATGTTTTGTTACATAAGCCATGGTTGTTGTATCTTATTCATATCCAGAATGATATCCAGTCCTTAAACTTCATTTTTAAATCATCAAATGATAATTATACTTGAATGGATACGATGGAGAATGAATCTCATCGCGTTCGTGGAGACGGTAGTCCGTACGTACGCACGAGCGACAATATCATTCTTTTGATATTAAAATAATATATAAATGGATGGTATATCATATATACAGAATCATTAACATGTTATATTTATTATTTACATGAGTTACACATCATTATTATACCCATCCAAATAATATTATATTGAATAACAATTACACCACGACGTGGAGACGGTAAGCCGTACGTACGCACGTATGGTGACATGTTATTCAAAGGGTGGATAGAATACTGAATATGATTGTACCATATTTATAATAACATCACAGTATATGTGAGATACTGGAGTTATTATTTTAGAATGGTAAGAACAAAGGAAGAAGAAGTGGAAGAAGAAATGAACTTGGAGAAGGGTGGTGAAATCATTACCTCTTCTTCGGGTTCTTCCTTTTGATTTGATCAAAAGGGCTCCATAGGTTGGCTTTATGATCAAAATAAGGCCTCTAGGTTGTAGTGAGGGATGTTGGGAGAGTATTTGGGCAGAGTTTGGCCGAACCAAAAGGCTTTTAAGGTTTGAAGAAATGAGAAGGAGGAGTGCCCTTTTATAAGAGGGGTGAGGGGCACCTTTGGAAAAGCTAGAAATATTAATTTATAATAAATTCATATTCGGTTTCTAATGGCTCAAAAGTTGATTATTCAAAGGTTAAGGTGGGGATAGGTCGAAAACCACTCAACCAATATAATTTAGACAGGTTTGGGTACTTATATTAACCTTATCTTTAAGTATTAACTCTAAGTTAATTAGTTTCACTTTTACAATGTCTCTTTGTATTTTTATATAATATGGTTAATAAACTTACTATATACATCCAAGTGACCCCCAAGTGGTACATTAATGATGAACCTATCATGATATAAGTCTCTTGGCCGAACCTTAGATTTTTAGGAATTTAATATCAATTAATAATATAATATTTGTTTAAGAACTCTTTTATGTCAATTTTGACACTATTCAATAGTTGATTTTTGTGAAACTCATAACAGATTGATTACTTCGAACAAATTCAATTAAATCAATCCTAATATATCATATTATCCTATAAAATTAGTTTAATTCATTAAAAGTTTCATATTATATTTATTTGGGTATTTATAATATCAATTATTTTAATTTTTCACTATTATAGTAATTACTGCATCATCATTGTGTCATATATAAAATAAATTATTTAATGTCTAAAAATTATAAATAAAATATCATTATGTAGCAAATCGTTTTATATTTCTAATGAATATTTATAATCTAAAATCCAACATATATAACCCTATGTAACAATTGTTGTTCTAAAAGATATATGCTTGTGTCATTTTTGTATTCATTTTAACTAAATTAAAATAAAGTGTCATTATCACTTACAAGTGGATCCATGGGGTCCCAAAATCGACCCAAAGATGCCCATGGTCGACCATGTATCAACCAATAGGGTTAAGACACGTTTTAGGGTAATTTAGTATTATTATAATATTATTGTTTAACCCTTATTTACCGGATTTACCATTAACCATGGTAAATAAAATATTTACCGCAGTAATTATTCAAAATGACTAAAAATAAAAGTTACCTATTTACACAATTTGAACATCCTGATTCCAAATATGGAATCCATTTTTCTAAATTCAAAACACAGAAGTGGCAGAAATTAATTTAAAATTAATTCCCGCTGTCAAAACAAAAAGCGTGTTTTTAAGAGATAATAACTATCAAAAGATTGACACTTGTTTATGTTCGGTTTAATTGTAAAATTTTGTCTAATGACCAACATTATATTAAATTGTAAAAATATATTCTAAATATACTTTAAAACCACTCAAATTCATAATTTATCACTATTAATTATTTTGATTAAAAAAGTTGTTTTTAATTAAAATTTAGTAATTTTCACTATTCATCAAAATATGAAAGTTATCTGAAAAGTACCAAAATTTCACCTTAGGCTAAATTCGATATTCCGAATCCAAAAATGAAGTCCATTTCAAAATATAAAATATATATAATTTCAAAAAGTAGGTATTACTATTCATAGCGGCTAGTTTGATTGGTTACGGTGTGTTAGAACTCGGTGTTGCGTACAACACACGCTAGCGTACCGTGGAAGCTTGGGATGTTTCATTTTAAATTTTTGATGTCCCCATGTAGTCAAAAAGTTTAAAATATAGTATCTAAAAAGGGTTCACTATTAAAATTTGGTAAAAGTGAAATACTGAAAATGAATTTGTTCTTACATTATGTCTAAGAAACTCATAATATGGATTCTAAAATTATAAGGATTATATAAAGTTTAAAATATAGTTGACACTATTCATAACCTCTTTTGAACAGCTTGTTTGGTAAGTCATGGTGCGATTGAACTTGGTGTTGCGTGTAGTGAAATTTATTGAATTATTTTGAAGAAATAACACACTATAAAATCTTGGGGTGTTACATTCTCCCCTCCTTCAATAAATTGCGTCCTCGCAATTTGAAATTGTTCTTCGAAAATAAAAGGTTGAAAGTAGAAAATATATTTGTGGGAAAACCCACATCGGAAATTGGGTTACTAAAATTTAGTCTTAATATGCGGAAAAGAGAAATCAAAGGGTCACCACCAAATTATGATCTCGATTAGGAGAACATTGGTGGAAATTGGAGACATATAATCGGAGGAAAAACGTAAATATTTATAGGTAGTGATTGAGGTCATCAATCACAAACAAGTATAAAATTGAGGTCCTTAAATTCATCAATCTATGATGAATTGAAATACCATCGGTTCAACAAAACATAGGGTATTAGGATAACACATTTTTGACGTTTCAAAATATCCTAGTTGAAATCCCACATCGAAAAATGAATTAATGAGGCCTCTATAAAGAGTCGAAAGTATGAAGATTACCGAAAATAACACATACTAGGGTTCCATGTAGGAAAATATGGATATGGAAGAAAAATCTAACCATCAATTATCTGATGGAGAGTGGTAGAGAACATGGCTATAAAAAGGCCAACAATCCCAAAGCCATAAATTAGTGATGATTTAAGGTACCATCTAGGAAAACATTTTTGTTCAAAGTTGCTTTTCTTAATATTGATGAATTTATTTATGAGATTGGCTAAGATCATAAGGAGATATACTTACTTTATAATTAGAGTTTTATCCATTAATAAGTTTCTACCACAAACTCATCTATCACTCGTAAAAAAAAATTCTATTTATACTATTCATAAAGGGTTCCAAAATAAACGAATTTATAATTCATCTACCAGATCATTTAAAAAAAACTACTTTATTTAATCCAGGACATCTCGTGGGATAGTGGTAGGTGATACACCCTTTTCGCCCTTCGGTTGAGGGTTCAAGTCTTGCGGCCTTGCCGGACGCGACGGGTTGCTGCCCGACCTCCGGGTTGTCCTTTTATGGCAATCCAAAATAATCCAAACTAGAACTATCTAAAATACTTCTGTCCAAACTCACAGTCCAACATTTATAAGGAAGGTAAACATAATGTAGATCCTTTTTACCCCGTAATAGCATATGAATACCTTCATCATGTATTACCATATTCCTTATTTATTACATTAATGCTCCCTTATTCCATATATAATGCTGGATATACTTCATTAATCCAAAAATGTTTTAAACCCCAACAATGATGGAATATACAAATCATTAATCAGTTCCAAGGTAGTCAAGAATATCCAATATAATTTTTCCAAAATAATCATGTATTATTCGAAAATCACTACCTCGGTATCAGAACTATATTATGGTTTATCATTCTCTCAACCATATATTTTCCAAAAATTTATCCTGTTATTGAGTCACTTTTCTTTGTTCCACACAATCTCAAGTCCTTAATGAAATAGTACTGCAGTACAATCCTTATATACTCCATAATTATTATAACAATTACATTGTTGATACAACACTCAATTGACATAATCAACATAAGAACTCTAATCATTCCTCTTCATCTGTGGTAGTAGCATAACTTGATTATTATCCAATAGCATCATTTGCGTCATAGTCTGATGACTGGGACATAGGTTCGCGTAGTGTCCAAACTCCTTGCAAATGAAGCATTGTACATTTGAAACCATTTTCTTACCCTTGCAGTCATGTACTTTGTGCCCCTTTCCTCCACACTTATAACAAACTCCCATTCCTTTCAGGCAAGTTCCAGGGTGTTTCTTTCCACAGTTACCACATATGGGAAAATTCTTCTTTTCCCTCTTCCCTTTATCTATCTTTCTCTCTTCTGCCCTTTTCTTCTCTTACTTCCCTTCAAAGCCATAGGACTCAGTAAACTCTTTACTTATCTTATCAACACATGATATTATTTCTTCATATGATGATAATACATGGGAGACTATTTCTCTTATAAATTCTAGCTTAAGACCATGAAAGATATGATCCTTCCTTCTCTTTGGATCATGTGCATTTCTGGAGTTCTCATTCCTTCTACTGGGTGCCATTTCTAAACAATGGCATACACTAGATCAGTTTATGAATCAAAATACATAATCCCATACTTATAAAACACTTAACATAAATTGAACTATTTATGGATATAATCCATAATCATAAAAATGTCTCCTTTGAGGATGTATATACTCATTAACCCTTCATAATGGTTTGTAAAGAAAATGAGAATTATCCTAAGGATATCCCCCGGGAGTGTCGTAACCAAGAGTGCAGCAAGGCCCGTTGTCGTGCACCAGTTCCCGTTCGAGTCTAGCTCAAAGCGGTGTTTTCGGGTTTTACCCCTAGGTACATCTGTGCCAGAGCCGCCTCTACCTGCTCGTATCCAGACAGGGATGTATTGCTTAGAAAACTCACAAAATCTCTACAATACCAAAATTCTCGGAAGTTCTTCTACACTAATCCTCAAAGTTCATCTTAGGTCTACATGCTCTAATCAGAGTTTATCTAAATCTAGCTTCCAAGGTTTGTACTAAACTTCCTCTGATACCAACTGTAACGCCCCGACCCCAGTTACCCAGAGTCGGTGCATTATTACATAACATTGGCATGATCACAAGAAAGATCAAATCTCGAAAGACCGATTGGTTTAGTAGCCTTGGAAACAATAGATATATTCATAAGTTTTACATTACATCATAAAATGAAAAACTACTACAACAACATAATGTTTCCACAATCCACACTATTAACCCCTCATAAAATCCCTGCAGGTCATTCATAACTTACTTCTTCACATCCTGGGAAAATTAAAACATAGAAAAGGGGTGAGCTCAAATGCCCAGTAAGGATAACAATATAGCGGAAACTTTCATAAATAAGAATAAACATTTAAGGCATTGCATTACTAAAACAAAAGCCTTTTAAACTTTAACTTCGACATAGTATGGCAAAAGTAAAATGAAATAATGCCATTTACTTATTCACATGGATATTCTACTAATCGAATAATCACATGCAAAAATCAATAACCACTTTCATAATGTTGGAATGCATAATGCCAGACTATCATAACCACATAGCCAAGGCCTCGTGCCAAGACTACAAATAAGATTTTGTCAAGGCCTTGTGCCAAGACACTAGTTTGTCTCATGAGACCTACCGATGCAATTTTTTAGAAGATACTTACGTTTAAAATTGCTCAAATATACTCCAGTGTTTTTCTAAAAACATTATGCAAGCTTCTGAAAACAAAATAACTAATTCTGAGACTGGTCGACTAATTACAGGCCATGATGGGTCCACGCCCAATCCCTTCCTGTCTACCATACTCGAGAGTCATATTTTCTAAAAACATTTTTAAGCTTGCGTTAAATACGTATACATTTGCACTGGATTTTCATATATGTGAGAGAAATATCTCTTTTTTGAAATCATTTAAAAGTTATATATTTATAAAATAAAACATTTTCTTTGAAAATATTCTTATAAGCTTGTAAGGGAAGCTTTGAAGATTTTATAACGGCGGAAAATAGCCGCACCCGCCGTATAAGTAAAAAAAACATTCTTACCTTAATTCTGCCGAAAAGGTTAAAAGGGACCTTGTTTTGAAAACGACGGAAAGATTCCTTTATAAACCACTTATAAAAGTCAAAAAGGGTATAAATGACTTTAACTCATATTCCAGTAAATAGTAAAAATGTTTTGAAATACATTTTTAAGAAACATGGATGTGGATGATAAAGAGATCCCAGTAGATTATTACATATAAACAACCTCGGATAATGAAGAGATTGTGAAATAACCCTTACCTTGTACTTTTCCTTGGTTGGGGTAGGTTAACCTCCTGTATAATGGTGAAATAGTTGTTATTAAATTATACAAGAATCATATATATTAATATGATATCATATATGATCTTTTAACATTTATTTGTTAATAATATCTTAGAATTATCGTCGTTTCGGGAGTTAACTTA
Organism: Viscum album; assembly: GCA_963277665.1. Classification (NCBI taxonomy): domain Eukaryota; kingdom Viridiplantae; phylum Streptophyta; class Magnoliopsida; order Santalales; family Viscaceae; genus Viscum; species Viscum album. The sequence continues at coordinate 671,840,113 of OY728127.1, forward strand.
CTCATTTTCTTTTATATGTTTTGTTACATAAGCCATGGTTGTTGTATCTTATTCATATCCAGAATGATATCCAGTCCTTAAACATCATTTTTAAATCATCAAATGATAATTATACTTGAATGGATACGATGGAGAATGAATCTCATCGCGTTCGTGGAGACGGTAGTCCGTACGTACGCACGAGCGACAATATCATTCTTTTGATATTAAAATAATATATAAATGGATGGTATATAATATATACAGAATCATTAACATGTTATATTTATTATTTACATGAGTTACACATCATTATTATACCCATCCAAATAATATTATATTGAATAACAATTACACCACGACGTGGAGACGGTAAGTCGTACGTACGCACGTATGGTGACATGTTATTCAAAGGGTGGATAGAATACTGAATATGATTGTACCATATTTATAATAACATCACAGTATATGTGAGATACTGGAGTTATTATTTTAGAATGGTAAGAACAAAGGAAGAAGAAGTGGAAGAAGAAATGAACTTGGAGAAGGGTGGTGAAATCATTACCTCTTCTTCGGGTTCTTCCTTTTGATTTGATCAAAAGGGATCCTTAGGTTGGCTTTCTGATCAAAATAAGGCCTCTAGGTTGTAGTGAGGGATGTTGGGAGAGTATTTGGGCAGAGTTTGGCCGAACCAAAAGGCTTTGAAGGTGTGAAGAAATGAGAAGGAGGAGTGCCCTTTTATAAGAGGGGTGAGGGGCACCTTTGGAAAAGCTAGAAATATTAATTTATAATAAATTCATATTCGGTTTCTAATGGCTCAAAAGTTGATTATTCAAAGGTTAAGGTGGGGATAGGTCGAAAACCACTCAACCAATAGAATTTAGACGGGTTTGGGTACTTATATTAACCTTATCTTTAAGTATTAACTCTAAGTTAATTAGTTTCACTTTTACAATGTCTCTTTGTATTTTTATATAATATGGTTAATAAACTTACTATATACATCCAAGTGACCCCCAAGTGGTACATTAATGATGAAACTATCATGATATAAGTCTCTTTGCCGAACCTTAGATTTTTAGGAATTTAATATCAATTAATAATATAATATTTGTTTAAGAACTATTTTATGTCAATTTTGACACTATTCAATAGTTGATTTTTGTGAAACTCATAACAGATTGATTACTTCGAACAAAGTCAATTAAATCAATCCTAATATATCATATTATCCTAGAAAATTAGTTTAATTCATTAAAAGTTTCATATTATATTTATTTGGGTATTTATAATATCAATTATTTTAATTTTTCACTATTATAGTAATTACTGCATCATCATTGTGTCATATATAAAATAAATTATTTAATGTCTAAAAATTATAAATAAAATATCATTATGTAGGAAATCGTTTTAGATTTCTAATGAATATTTATAATCTAAAATCCAACATATATAACCCTATGTAACAATTTTTGTTCTAAAAGATATATGCCTGTGTCATTTTTGTATTCATTTTAACTAAATTAAAATAAAGTGTCATTATCACTTACAAGTGGATCCATGGGGTCACAAAATCTACCCAAAGATGCCCATGGTCGACCATGTATCAACCAATAGGGTTAATACACGTTTTAGGGTAATTTAGTATTATTATAATATTATTGTTTAACCCTTATTTACCGGATTTACCCTTAACCATGGTAAATAAAATATTTACCGCAGTAATTATTCAAAATGTCTAAAAATAAAAGTTACCTATTTACACAATTTGAACATCCTGATTCCAAATATGGAATCCATTTTTCTAAATTCAAAACACAGAAGTGGCAGAAATTAATTTAAAATTAATTCCCGCTGTCAAAACAAAAAGCGTGTTTTTAAGAGATAATAACTATCAAAAGATTGACACTTGTTTATGTTCGGTTTAATTGTAAAATTTTGTCTAATGACCAAAATTATATTAAATTGTAAAAATATATTCTAAATATACTTTAAAACCACTCAAATTCATAATTTATCACTATTAATTATTTTGATTAAAAAAGTTGTTTTTAATTAAAATTTAGTAATTTTCACTATTCATCAAAATATGAAAGTTTTCCGAAAAGTACCAAAATTTCACCTTAGGCTAAATTCGATATTCCGAATCCAAAAATGAAGTCCATTTCAAAATATAAAATATATATAATTTCAAAAAGTAGGTATTACTATTCATAGCGGCTAGTTTGATTGGTTACGGTGTGTTAGAACTCGGTGTTGCGTACAACACACGCTAGCGTACCGTGGAAGCTTGGGATGTTTCATTTTAAATTTTTGATGTCCCCATTTAGTCAAAAAGTTTAAAATATAGTATCTAAAAAGGGTTAACTATTAAAATTTGGTAAAAGTGAAATACTGAAAATGAATTTGTTCTTACATTATGTCTAAGAAACTCATAATATGGATTCTAAAATTATAAGGATTATATAAAGTTTAAAATTTAGTTGACACTATTCATAACCTCTTTTGAACAGCTTGTTTGGTAAGTCATGGTGCGATTGAACTTGGTGTTGCGTGTAGTGAAAGTTATTGAATTATTTTGAAGAAATAACACACTATAAAATCTTGGGGTGTTACATTATGTCTTATCAAATGAATACCCTTAGTATAGGAAAATGATTTGGTGATTAAGTGATAAATGTTATTTTGGAAGATGTTCACAATGTTGGGAACCCTATATGCCCATGGAAAATAGAATACTATGGGATTTCATTTGAGGAGTAATGGTGGAATTTTATCTATGTTTTTATTGTGGATTTATAGTGATTTGGGTAATTTAAGTAAATGATTAACCTATAATAGAGAATATGTGATTAGGTTAATTACTTTTAAGTATGTGACTCTAAGAGTAGTTGTTTTCATTTAGAGATACAATTTAACGTGGAAGACTACAAAACCAAATTCTTCTAAGTTTTGGGTTTAAATATTTTATTTGGATTTTATTGAAGGATTTTGAGGATAATTGTTTATTGAATGCTATTTATTTAACTTTAGGGTATTGTTGGTTTAATTTTAGAAATGAAGATTAATGTTTCTTTTTCTAATGGAATATCCTTTTGGGGGATCATAAGATCTTATACTAACCATTTTGGTTTTGATTAATATCTAAATACAAGGTAAATATATAGTTTTCTTTCATGGGTCATGTGATTCTATAAGAAGTTTATTCTAGCTCTTCAAGTGTGACCATGTCTTCTTGAATACTCATCGTTTAAAAATGAGTTAGTAGTAGAAATTTGTTAAATAATGAAACTTTACATAAAAAGTATGTAAATATCTTTGTGTTCTTAGTCGATCTCACAAATGAATTCCTCATATTTATGTAATGTAACTTAAAAAAATAAAAATATTGTTCGTTTACTTTTCCTACTAGGAAACTAATGAACATTTTTCCCATCACAAGTTTGTGGTTTTATTGTTGTTAACTTTCTTTTGATCATGTTTTCTATCACTATCAATCAGAATTTGACACTAAGTTTATCATCCATATCAATGTTTTTCTACATGGAATCCTAGTATAGGTTATCCCAGGTGACCTTTGTACTTCTCTTTCTTTCTTTTAATGTGATAGTTTTATTGACTCGTTTTCCGATGTGGGAGTTTACATTATATTCCCAAGCCCAATTTTAAAAATTGTGAGGATGAAATTTATTGAAGGAGGGGAGAATGTAATACCCCAAGCTTCCACAGTACGCTTCTCTTTGAATAATATAGTAGCGTGTGTTGTACGCAACTTCAAGTTCTAACACACCACAACCAATCAAACTAGCCGTTATGAATAGTAATACCCATTTTTTGAAATTTTATAAATTTTATCTTTCAAAATGGACTTCATTTTTTGATTCAGAATATCTAAATTAGCTTAGGGTGAATTTTTGATACTTTTCTGATAACTTTCATATTTTGATGAATAGTGAAAATTACAAAATTTTAATTAAAAACAACTTTTTTAATCAAAATAAATAATAGTGATAAATTACGAATTTGAGTGATTTTAAAGTATAATTAGATTATATTTTTACCATTTAATCCAATTTTGGTCATTGAACATAATTTCACATTTAAACTGGACATAACCAAGTGCCAATCTTTTGATAGTTATTATTTCTTAAAAACACGCTCTTTGTTTCAACAACAAAAATTAATTTTAAATTAATTTCTGCCACTTCTGGGTTTTGAATTTAGAAAAGTGGATTCCATATTTAAAATTAGGTGGTCCAAATTTTGTAAATAGGTAACTTTTATTTTTAGATATTTTGAATAATTATTTCGGTAAATATTTTACTTACCTTGGTTAAAGGGTAAATATGGTAAATAAGGGTAAAAATTAATATTATAATAATATTAAATTACCCTAAAATGTGTGATAAACCAATTGGTTGATACATGTCCGACCATGGGTATCTTTGGGTCAATTTTGGGACCCCATGAAGCCACTTGTAAGTGATAATGACACCTTATATTAATTAAGATAAAGTAAATACAAAAATGACAAAAGCATATATCTTTTAGAAAAACAATTTTTACAAAGGGTTATATATGTTATATTTTTGACTATAAATATTATTTAGAAAGAAAAATATATTTTATACATAATTTTATTTTATTTATAATTTTTAGACATTGAATAATTAAATTTATTTATGACACAATAATGATGAAGTATTTTCCATTTTACTGAATGAATCAAATAATTGGTATTATAAATGTTAAAATAAATATAATTTGAATGTTTTTATGACATACACGAATTTTATTGATTAATATGAAATGTTATAATTTCTGAAATTAATTTGTTTTGAATTAATAAAGTTGTTAGGACTTTTAAAAAAATCAATTATTAAATAGTGTCAAAATTGACAGAAAGGAGTTTTTAAAACCAATATTATATTATAAATTGATATAATATTCCTAAAAATCTAAGGTTCAGACAAATGACTTATATAATAATATGGGTATCATAAATTAACCACTTGGGGGGTCTCTTTTAAGTTTATAATACGGTTATTAACCATATAATATAAAAATACAAAGAGACGTGGTAAATGTCAAACAAATTAATTAAGAGTTAAAACTAAAAGATAAGATTATTAAAGTGACCCAAACATGTCTAAAAACATATTGGTTGAGTTTTTTGACCCATCCAAACCTTATACTCGAAATAAATCAGTTTGGAGCCATTAGAAACCGAATATGAATTTAATATAAAATAATATTTCTATCATTTCCTAAGGTGCCCCTCACCCCTCTAATAAAAGGGCACTCCTCTTTCTCTCTAATTAACATCTTCAAAGCCATTTGAATCGTCCAAACCCTGCCCAAATATCCTATAAAATTCCCTCAATTCATTCTAGAGACCCTTCTTTGGTCAGAAATCCAAATTAAGGATCCCTTTTGATCAAATCAAAAGAAGAACCCGGAGAAGAGGTAATAATTTCACAACCCTCTTTCAAGTTCTTTTCTTCTTCCACTTCTTCTTTATTTTTTATTTCCATTCTAAAATAATAAATCCAGTATCTTCTATATAATTTGATGTTATTATAAATATGTTACAACCATATTCAGTATTCTATCCATCCTTTGAATGACATGTCACCATACGTGCGTACATACGGCATACCGTCTCCACGTCGTGGTGTAATTGTTATTCAATATATTATTATTTGGATGGGTATAATAATGATGTGTAATTCATGTACATAATAAATATAACATGATAATGATTCTGTATATATGATATACCATCAAATTAAATTTCATTTTAATATCAAAAGAATGATATTGTCGCTCGTGCGTACGTACGGATTACCGTCTCCACGAACGCGATGAGATTCATTACCCATCATACCATTCAAGACTAAATATCATTTGATGATTAAAAATAATGTTTAGAGACATGATATAATTATGGATATTAATAAGATGCATTCTATCCTTAGTGAATATGGCTCACATGACAATGAATATAAAGGAAAACGAATCCATTAACACCCGAAACGACGATAATACTAAGATATTATCAACAAATCAATGTTAAAAGATCATATATGATATCATATTAATGTATATTATTCTTGTATAATTAAATAGAAATTATTTCACCATTATACAGGAGGTTAACCTACCCTTTACCAAGGAAAAATTACAAAGTAAGGGGTTTCTTATCTCACTTTTAATTCCGTGATATTTCCATTGTTCAGAACTTATTTATTGAATGTGGTGTGTGTACTACCCATGATTGTATTCATTGGGTAATATAAGTTAATTTATGGATATTTACATCATCATTGTATGATCCTTCTTTCATGGGTGTTTGTTTCGTATGTTTCCAAATCAATAAGGTAATTCGAAATTTCAATTTCCACTCATTCGGCTTTACGCATACATCATTGATTATTTTAATCCAAGAATATGTGTAGAATCACTATATATTTGCTTATGTAATAATTTCCACTCCCCTTTCTATGGATATAATTTTTATACACAAAATCACTCCATTTATAATTTCTCAATTCATCGATATGAACTTGATAAGAGTAATTTTAACTCAATCTCTATTTGTTGAGTTAAATATCCATTTCATTGGTGTTGTCTTTAAAAGAATATGTGTGAATGTACTCTGATTGATTTACACTTAATATCAAATAATATTGAGTGTATTAATATTTTTCACACATAATTATGTCGTTTATTTATCCTTAACCTAAGGATGCGGTCTTTATAAGAGATTTCATTTCAAATTACATTCCATTGAGACTCATTTGTTGTTGTACACCAAATCACTTTTATATGGTGTACATAATGTACTTTGACATAGTATATAATGAATTACATTATTTTCATGATATTAAAATGTTTTTATTACCTCAATTATTTGTATTCAAGTGTCTCTATTTTGGTTAGGAACTCTAACTAAAATATCATTTTAAAATGTTTTAAAGATTTATTATTCTAAATATTTTTCATAAATGTCCACGTTTTAAAAATGGATTAAAGGATTTATTCATATGAACATTAAAGTTTTAAAATTAAAATTCCTTTTAAAAGTTTCAAAGTGTTATGGGGCACTTTAATTCAAAAATCTATTTTAAACGGATTTTTGATAAATACTGAGACTTTTAAATGTTTTCAAGAAAAAGGGGGATATTTCTCTCAAATAGTTTTTATTATTATTTTCATCAATGTCAATATAATTCAATATTCTCTATTAAGGTTGATCTATTATAATACAATCTTCCAAATTGTATTGAATGAGTTATGTTTGGCTGTGGATGTGGATGTGTTATTTTTATACCATTCATGGTTTGTGGTTAAAATATTGACATTTCGTATGCTCGTTTTAATACGAATGTTCAGATTATGTTTCAACCTTTTCATATGAGAAATGCATTGGACTTAGTAAGTGACGGGTGGAGCCGATATAGCTCCTCGATGCATCGGTAGGTCTCATGAGACAAACTAGTGTCTTGTCACAAGGCCTTGAAAAAATCTTATTTGTAGTCTTGGCACAAGGCCTTGACTATGTGGTTATGATAGTCTGGCATTATGCATTCAATTATTATGAAAGTGGTTATTGATATTGCATGTGATTATTCGACTAGTAAAATATACATGTGAATATGTAAATAGAAATATATAATTTTATATTTTCCATATTATGCTGAAGTTCAAGTTTAAAAGACTTTTGTTTTAGTTATACATTACCTTAAATGTTTATACTTATTTATGAAACTTTCCGCTATATTGTTATCCTTACTGAGCATTTGAGCTCACCAATTTCTATGTTTTATTTTTCCCAGGATATGAAGAATTATTTTATGAATGACCTGCAGGGATAGTATGAGGATATGAGTGTGGTCTATGGAGACAAGATGTTGTTGTAGTTTTCCACTTTATGATGTAATGTAAACTTTATGAATGTATCTAGTGATTTCAAGGCTACTAAACTAATCAGACTTTTGAGACATGAACATTTGTGATCATGCTGATGATACGTAATAATGCACCGACTCTGGGTAACTGGGGTCGGGGCATTACATAATAGAAGAGAACCTGATGTTACCACTCAGTACTACCCTCCTAAACTGCCTATATCTATGTTCTCTTGCTCAACACATCATCCAATGCATTGCCTTTTCCAGGAATGTTGGTAAGGTCAATGTCAAAGGACTAAAGGTACTCAACCCACCTTCATTGTCTCAAATTCAGATTAAACTGGGTAAAGATATACTTGTGACTTTTGTGGTCAGTGAAAACCACAAACTAATATCCCAAAAGGTAGACTCCCCAATACCTAAAGGAATGAACAAATACATCCAACACAAGATTGTGCGTCGGGTAATTCCTTTCATGAGGCCTCAACAATCATGATCTGTATGCAACAAATCCTTCCCCCTACATAAACACTACTCTTAGTCTGATACCTGATGCATCATAGTAAACTGTATAACTCTTTCCCAGCTTTGGGAAAACTAGTATCGTTGCTAAGTCAACCTCCCATTCAGCTCCGGAAAGGATGAATCATAGGAATCTTTCTATATGTATTTCACCCCATTATTAGCTAGTCCCTTCAGTGGAACTTCTAAGCCAAAAAATTCATATATAAAATGTCTGTAGTAACCATAAATCCCTAGAAAACCCCGTACCTAAAAGACTTTCTTCGGTTGTACCTATGAAACTACTGCTCTCACTTTCTATGGGTCGAATAATACTCCTATCTCTAAGATGACATGACCAAAGATGTTAATCTGGTCCATTTAAAAGTGTCATTTTGAGTGCTTATCATATAACTGATGTTATCCCAGTGTACTCCAAACAATCTCAAGATGGGTAGTATGGTCATGTCGAGTGTTAGAGTACACTAGGATATCTTCAATGAAAACTACCATGAAAAAATCCATTTATGGATGGAACACTTAGTTCATCAATTCTATAAAAATCGTAGGCACGTTCGTGAGACCAAACAACATAAAAACATAATCGTATAGACCAAACCTACTCTGAAAGGCTGTAAGAGGTATATCAGATGGTCTAACATGCAAATGATGATAAAAGGATCTCAATTCAATCTTCAAGAACACACATGCTTCTCAAAGATGATAAAAGAGATCATCAATCCTTGTCAAGGGATATATTTTTTTAACCTCAACAGGTTCGACTTCCGATAATGCACACAAAGTCTGAGGGTACCATCCGCCTTCTTCACAAACAGGACAGAAAAACCCAAAGGAGATGTACTGGTTCAGAATAAACCATTTACCTGTAACTCCTCTAACTTCTTCTTGAGCTCCAGTAACTCTAGTGTAGCTATCCTAAAATGAGGAATGGACATTGGTTCCTCTCTTGGCATAATCTCAATAGAAAAGTCTATCTCTCGCTCTGGAGGAAAACCTGAAAATTCCCTTGGAAATAAATCTCTAAAAAGATCCACCACTGGAGGAAAGTCCATATTTGATGTCCCCTAGAAACCCAGATATAAACTAGAAATATTGGTTGTAACTCTTTCAAACACATCTTTCCCGGGTCCTCCTCTGCTCGTTTGGACATCCCATTCACCCTTATGTAGAAAAAACCCACCCTCTAGTGATGTGAAACTCAACCTAGGATGATAGTAGTCAATAACAGCCTGGAAGGGAACTGACCAATCCATTCCAAGAATGAAATACTATACCTTCATCTCTAATACATAAAGGTACCATAAGAAGTGACACCCACCTACCTCAAGATGGAACTCCTTGCACTGACATACACTATCTGTTCTAGTCTCCAACGGGTTGTCTAGCATCAAGATATCTATAACAACCCTTCCCTTTATTTCATACTTAAACATATTTTATTACATTAAACCTTCATTTAATAAAACATAGAATATCGAGATTTCTAGTTTAATTGGGTCTTAGGAACATTACATAACAACTTAAAACATAAAACACAACATCTTTATTGAAAACTTCTTTTACATGACCACAAACTTCCTTTGTATAGAGCACTGCATGGGATGTCCTAAGGAATTCATAAGAAATGGGTGAGTTATAAAGCCTAGTAAGGGAGTAAACAAGGAATTAAAAGAATATATTACATGTTAGGAAATATGAATATTAATGGCATACAAGAGAAAAATGAATATAGAGGCATGATATAGCATGATTATCATAACATGAAAATGTGGAAACAACAAATAACATGGTATTAACATGAGAGAAGGCTCATTACACATGGAGAATGAGAAAACCCTAACTTCACTTGAATTAGAATTATTAAACCCCCATTTCACTTGACATATAATGATACTAATCTTTACCAAATGCATTGGAGTGCTATCAGGGCGCACCCTTCTTAAACAGTTCATTTCATGCAAAAGTATGCCATATGGATCATATAACATTGATTAATTAAACATCATCATTTATTCAACGACAATGGATTGTGGAATCCATTCATGAGACTATATAGTCAATGATTAAATTTTTATAAAGGTGAATACCCTTGATAGAGAAATGGGCATGGTATTCACTACACAATGACTTTGGCTTGGAAAATCGCGGTACAATTTAGGCAGCATAACGACGTGAAATAAGAATTCATAAAAATGTTTGATGAGAGTGAAAATGGTGTCTCATAATATTTAAATTAAATATAATGTAATGGGATGGTATAGATACATTTACCAATATATTTAATGGAATTTATTATCATAATACAGATGAATTTCTTGAATGTAAATTAGAAGATAGAAATTCCTTACGGAATTTCTGCATGGTAATAGGTGTACATGGGAGTCATTGATGAGGCAGAAAGAGGTATCAAATCATTAAAACATAAGTATAGAAGTATGGGGGAGGTTATAAATCATGCCCCAACATTTTTAATTGAAAATAAAAGGTTATAACAACATAATGAAATTTGGACAAAAATGAGAAAGGAAAAATCCCTTATGGAATTTTGGCATGGTAATAGGTGTACGTGTGAGGCATTAATGAGAGATAAATGGGTATCTCATTATTAAAACATAAGGAGGGAAGTATATGGGAGGTGTGAAATCATACTGCAACATTTGTCATCGAAAATACAGGGGTATAGAAACATAAAGTAACTTTGAAAAAAATGAGAGGGGATGAAATCCATTACATGGAAGTGTGATCCCAAATGCTTAAGAGAGGCTTGAGAGAGGCTTATAGGGATCTTAGGGAACCTTGTGAGGATGAAATATAGAAGAGGTCAGAGTAGGGACATGCTCCAGGGGTTTTGAGTGAAGAGAAGTGGGATCTTGGGTGAGTTTATATTGGAAAAAGGAGGGAATTCTATATTATTTAGGTTTTGGACACTACACAAAAAACTCATCAAAAAAACAAACTATACCATGGTTTTTTACCATGGTTTTATCGAAATGGGAGTGGAAAACATTGTTTTATAAGTATAATTTCCGAAATTCTTAAAATATAAGGCTTGCTTTTGTAGAGGTGAGTCACACTCTAAAGGAAATCATTTAAAAAAATAAAATGTTTTACAAGTCTTGGAGGGTCTACTAAGGCACCATAAAATAAAAAAGAAAATATAAAGTAACATTATTTAAGGATAAACCATATATTGGTGGAACAAACCAGTTATAGTATTTTATTACATCACTATTGGGTCATTATGATGTCATAAAACACATTATATATTTAAACTGTATTTAAGTTTTACCAAAAATATTGATTATCTCAGAAAATTGTGAAAAATTAACCATTGGATAATTTCTACTTCATGATTTGAAAAATTATGTTAATTTTATCTAAATAATTTTCTAAATATCTGATTTTTTAATTCTAAAATAAAAACTGATATTTATAAAAATTCATGGGTTTTGACAAAAAAACAGCTTTCAAACATTAATGAAAATCACAGTTGTATTCATAAAAATTATAAAATTACATGTATTTAATAAAAATTAATTTAGTGAAAATATTATTTTATTAAAATATTATTTAATACCAAAATACATTAATTCATAAAAATTGATTCCATAATTGAATATTAACTAAAAATATTATTTTTTCTATAAAAACTATTTACAATGTAACAATAATAAATATGAATTTCTATTCTTTATTTTGTACAAAAATAATTCACATAATCATAGTGCAAGGTACTTGTTACGTAAACCCTAAAAAATTCTACATAAGACCTAAGGGTAAGGTGTGCGATGGCGACAGACTCTTGGGGTGGGTCAGATAATATCACTTGAGTGGTAAACTCTATTAACTTCCACTTCTCCCGTAGGCAATTCTGCTCAAGATTAACATGTTAAAGATTGGCTTGGGATTGGTCATGAGAAATGCCCAGTGACACTACCTCATTTTAAATCTCCGAAAAACGGGTTTCATATGGAGCAATTCTACTTTACGAGGCCATCACATCCTTTGTGTGAGTAAATTGGATTTTTTAAAGCCTTATATTTATACTAATCATGAGATCACTATTCAATGTCCATATTAGCAATGGTCAAAATTCATAACTATATTTTCAAATCCATGAGAATAAAAACATAGAAGTGCATAAGTTTTATATATCCATAAGAATATATTTAATTAGATAAAGAGAAATTTTCATTAATGAATGTTTTGGTCATTACAATATTCCCCCCTTAAAAAATTTCACCTTAGAAATTTCATTCTCCCACAAAAAAATAGATGTAGGTAACTCTGATTCATCACTTCCTCCGATTCCCATGTTGCTTCTTCAAACTTGTGGTTGCACCACAACACCATGATGAGAGACATTGTCTTATTTCTTTGAAATTTCTCCATCTGATCTAAGATCATCTCAGGCTTCTCTTTATAGGAGAGGTCATTCTCAAATGGTACCACCTCTAGATTGAATTCATGTGATGGGGCAGGTATGTACTTCTTTAAGAGTGATACATGGAGTCCATCATGTACTTGATATAGGTTTTGTGGGAGTTTTAGTCAATAGGCCACTGATCTAATGCGATCAATGATCTCAAAAGGGCCGATGTACCTTGGAGAAAGCATTACCTTCTTCCCAAATCTCATAACTCTCTTCCACACTTCTATGCGGAGGAATACCATTTCTCTAAAATAAATCTCTAGGTCTCGTCATTGATTATCAGCATACCTATTTTGTCGACTCTGAGTAGCTTTAATGTGCTTGGTATGGTCTTAACCTTCTCCACTATTTCATTGTTCAATTCTAGAACTAGAATTTTTCTCTCCCCAAATTCATCCCAACATGCCGATATTCTTCACCTCTTTCCATATATTTCTTCATAAGGAGCCATTTGGATCACTGATTGAAAAATGTTATTATAAGAGCACTCAACTAGAGGAATATGTTGATCCCATCCTTCTTTGAAGTCCATTGAGAATTCTCTCAACATTTCCTCACATGTGTGGATATTCTTATCATATTTGCCACTAGTTTAAAGATTATAAGCCGTACTGAAGATCAGCTCAGTATCCAGAGCATGTTTAAGACTCATCCAAAACATATAGGTGAATCTGGGATCTTGTTTGGATAAAATCAATAGTGGTACTATATGAAGCCTTAGCACATCTCTAAAGTATATTTGTTCCAGTTGATCCAATGATAAATCCTCCAGAATTGAAATGAAGTGTGCAGCCTTTGTAAGACAATCCACAATAACCAAGACAACATTGTTTCATTTTGATGTCTTCGGAAGTCTGGTGACAAAGTCCATGGTGATGTTCTCTAATTTCCATGTTGGTATACATAATAGTTTCATCATCCCCTTAGAATTCCTCCTTTCAGTCTTCACTTGCTGACATATCAGGAACTTGGATGTATACTTAGTGATATCCTTCTTCATGTTATCCCACCAATAATGCTCTCATATATCTCAATACATCATGGTGTTTCCAATGTGAATATATATATTCTAAAAATGTTCATCATCCAAAAGTTCTTTCTTTATCTCTAAAGATGATGGAACACATAATCTTTTCCCAAATCTATCAATTCCTTCTTCATTGACACTGAACTCCGAGGATTTCATTTTTCAAATATTTCCACTTTCTTATGAATTCCCCTATCAACATTTTCAGAATCCTTTATCATTTCCAAAAGAGACGGTTGAGAAATAATTTGTGAAAGAATTGATGATGTTATATTCTATAGGATTTACATGTCCATCTTCATAAAATCTAAGAAGATTGGATACTTTCAATTCTCATCAATGATAGAATCAATGAGTCCTTTCTACATAGAGCATTCACCACAATTTTCACTTTCCCAGGGTGGTAATGGATTCACTAGTAAAATTCTTTGATCAGCTCTAACCATCTTTGGTGGAACATATTCAACCCTTTCTATGTGAATATATACATAAGGATTTTGTGATCCGTGTATATTTCAAACTTTTTCACAAATAGATAATGGATCCAAATTTTTCTACTGAAGATCACCAAATCCAACTCAAGATCATGTGATGGATAGTTCTACTCATGGAAATTTAATTTCCTTGAAGCATAGGCAATGCCTTTGTCATTTTTCATCAACACATAGCCCAAGCCCTTCTTTGAAGAATCATGAAATACCACAAAAAGATCTCCACTTGTGGGTAATGTGAGCACATGCATAGTGATAAGACTCCTTTTCAACTCCTTGAAGATTATTTTTCATTCATCACTCTGAGAAAACATGACTCCCTTAAGAGTTATCGTGGTATGTGGGTTTGAAAATCCTAAAATATTTCTCAAAAATCAGTGATAATATCCAGCTAACACTAAGAATCTACGGATATCTGTCACTAATAAGGGACTCATCCATCCCTCTATTGCAGCTATATTGGAAGAATCCATAGATATCTCATTTCTTGTGATTATATGACCCATGAATGAGACCCCCTTAAAATAGAACTCACGCTTTGAATACCTTTCATAGATATTCTCCTCTCACAAGGTCTCTAGAACTGTTTATAGATTCTCCACATGCTCCTCCTTGGTTTTGGATTATATTATAATATCTTCTATGGAGACTAAGAAAAAATATTCAAGGTAATATTTAAATAATCTATTCTTTAATTCCATGAATATTTATGGAGCATTAGTGTGTCCGAAAGTCATCACTATGAATTTATAGTTCGTGTATCATGTACGAAAAGAATTCTTGGGGATATCTACCTTTTTTCCAACTTAGTTGAAAATATCCCAAATGCAGATCTTCCTTAGAGATGTATTGTTCTCCACATAGCCAATTGATCAAGTCATCAATTCAGGGTATAAGATACTTGCTCTTTATCAAGATTTTTTTGATCTCATGATAATCAATGAAAAGGCGCATTGACCCATCCTTCTTCTTGACAAAGAGGACTGGTGCAACCCATGGTGAAGCACTCGGGCCTATAAACCATTTATCTAGATTCTCCTGTAGTTGTTTCCTCAACTCCTCATGCTCCAAAATAGCCATTCTATATAGATTCTTGGATATTGGAAACACCCCAGGCATAAGGACTATTTATAATTCAACATCTCTTCTAGGAGGATGACCAGGCAATTCCTCAGGAAACACTTCAGTGAATTCCCTCACAATAGGCATGTCTTCAAGGATGGTTTCTTCATTAGAATCAATCATCTGTGCAAGATAAGAATGCTCATAGGGTAGTAATATCCATAGTTTAGATGATGGTGCTAAATAATATTCATCTTCCACCTTGAACTAATACTAAATCAGGGGGTCGATTCGCCATATGGAGAGTGATTTCTCTCTCATAGAAATTTATGTTGGCTCTATATAAGGAAAGTCAATCCATGTTGAGAATTGCGTCAAATTCCACCAAAGTTATTATGACGAGATTCTCTAGGAAGTTCAATCCATAAATTATGGAAGGGGAGGATTTATAATCATGGGATGTAATGATTGCCTCATTTTTCATACTCACCAACATCATTACATCCCTGATTTATTGTGGTGTTGGGATTGTTCTACTAAAAATTTGGGATATAAAAGAATGCATTGTACTAGAATCAAAATGTACATTCTCTATTATTGAATGAATAATAAGCATACCTGTCACGAATTCATTGTTAGGGTTCACTTCAATGGTGGTGATGGAAAAATCTCTCCCTTGCTGCCTTGGAGGTTGTTGGTTGCCTTTGAAAACCATTTGATTAGCGAACTGGTTTACAAAGTGACATGGTTATTTGTAGTTGAAGCAATGAAAAATGTGTTGAGGGTCGAATGGAGAGTTCTTCCCCTCTATCGCAGTTGTGGGTTTTTTCTGGTTGGTAGTTAATAGCTAGGTTACCTTCTCTTTCACACCTAATGCATTTCCATGCCCCTTTCAGGAAATTTCCGGGGTGTTTATTTCAGCACCATTGGCAAGTGGGGTGCTGGATTTTCTTGTAACCATTGGATTTATCCATTGGACTACCAAAATTAAATTCCACTTTACGCTTCTTATCCCCATGATACCATTGAAATTATCTGATCTCGATTTTCTCTTTGAGGTCCCAACAGACAATTTTCTCACAGCTCTCGAAGTCACCGCTCATTAGGGCTTTCTGTAGGCTAGGTTTTATCCCACCAAAGAAGCGGTCAACCTCGAATTATGGGGTAATGACAAAGCT
Source organism: Viscum album (assembly GCA_963277665.1). Taxonomy (NCBI): domain Eukaryota; kingdom Viridiplantae; phylum Streptophyta; class Magnoliopsida; order Santalales; family Viscaceae; genus Viscum; species Viscum album. The sequence continues at coordinate 671,856,720 of OY728127.1, forward strand.
GAAAGTATATCATGAAAGCCTTGTAATGTTTTCCATGTACTCTCTTATGTATTCGTCATCTTTTTTCAAAAGGTAAAGGATGTCCCTCTACATCTTAAGTCATAGGGTGCGTGGAAAATATTTATCAAAAAACATTTTCTAGAAATACTTTATTCAAACGCCTTGATCTCCTCCTCGGGAATTGTATATTAAATCAATGTACACCATTGATCAGCTTCACCCTCCATATGATAAGAATTTAGAAGAACCTTATCTTATTCGGAACATTGATGGATAGATAAGATTTATTCAATTGAGTTGATCCATTGTTCGGCAATTGAGGGATCAGATGATCTATTAAAAGTAGGAGGCCATTGTCTCATGAAGCTCTCTATTGTGACTTTTTCGTTCTTAGGGGGGGTGGGGGGGGGGGGGTTGAAAGTTCCTCTTGAGTCATGTTTCTATTCAAAACCTGACTTAACTGAGGGTGTATTGTGACAATGTTCTCGATTCACACTCCCATAGGATTGGTCATTTCATTAGGACATTAATCACATTGATCCTTGCATTGATTGTTATCCAGAGTCCTCCTATTACCATCTATTGGCTGGAATTAAAATAATTTTAGGGGTATCACAAAAGTGTAATCCAAATACAAAAAGGGATAACTTATAAATTACTTTTACTTCTTTAAGTTATGAATTTATAGGCTTCAATCTATGTTTTCCATGTTCTACTTCCCAACATATGTTCTTAGGGGTATTTTTTATTCCCTTAATAATGGTCCATACTATGATTATGAATTTACCAAAGAATATCCCCCAAGACTATCATAACCAATAGTGAATAAAGGATCATTTTCGTGCACCAGTTCCCATTCCAGTCTAGCTCAAAGCGGGTTTTTCGGGTTTTACACCTAGATACATCTGTGCCCGAGCTACCTCTACATCCTCGTATCCAGATAGGGATGTCTTTTTTTTTGATAAAAATGTTAATAAATACTCACCCAAATTTAGGGTTGTTTTATTATACTTATTCTTATACCCAGGGCCTTCAATGGCGTTTTCTAATCCTAGTCGCAAAAATAACTAAAATTATCCCTGAATACCAACTATAACAAACCCATTGTTTATTTCATACTTAATAATATTTAATTACATTAAAACTTAAAATTATGCATCATAGAAGATCATTTGGTATAGTTTCTTTGGGGATTAAAAATATAACATAACAACATAAAACATAAAACACAACATCTTTATTGAAAACATATTTTACATGACAATACAATTCTTTCGTACTTAACATTGTATGGGATAACCTGAGGAAATGCATACGAAAAGGGTGAGCTATAAAGCCTATTAACAGAGTAAAAAAGTCATAAGAAGAATATATTACATGTTAGGAAATAGGAATATTGATGTAGCATAAGGGAAACATGAACATAAAGGCATGATATAACATGATTATCATAAAATGGAAATGTGGAAACAACACTTAACATGGTGATATAATGAGAAAAGGATCATTGAATATAGATCATGAGTAAAACCTAATTTTTCCTAAAATATCATGAGTAAAACCTCATTGAACTTGATGTATCCTGATACAAATATTTACCCAATTCATTGGAGCACAATCAAAGTGCATCCTTCTTAATCATTTCATTTAATGCATAAGTGTGTCACATGGATCATATAACATGGATTAATTAAACGTCATCATTTATTCCTTGATAAAAGAATGTGTAACCCATTAACTAATCTATATAATCAATAAGTAAATATTCATAAAGGTGAATATCATTGATATAGAAATGGGCATGGTATTCACTACACAATGATTTTGGCTTGGAAAATGGCAGTGGAATTTCGGCAGCATAACGTTGTGAGATAAGAATTCATAAAAATGGTTGATGAAAGAGAAAGGTGAATATCATCATATTTAAATGTAACGGACTGTAAGGGGATCATATAGATATATATCCCAACATAATTAATGGAATTTTGATTCATAATTCAAAATAATTTCTTGAATGTAAATGAGAAGAGAGAATTTTTTTACGGAATTTTGGCAAGGTAACAGGTGTACATGGGAGGCATTTATGGGAGAAAAAGATGTCTATAATCACTCATACATAAGGAGGGGAGTATTTTGGAGTATATAAATCATACATGACCATTTTTAATTTAAAATAAAATCATATAACAACATAATAAAATTTGTACAAAAATGTGAAAGGAAGAAATCCCTTACGGAATTTTGGTATGGTAACGAGTGTTCATGGGAGGCATTAATGAGAGATAAAGGTGTATATAATCATTAAAACATAAGTATGATATTATTGGATAGGTGATAAATCATACCCCGATAGTTGTAATTGAAAATACAAGGGTACAACAACATAAAGAATCATGAACAAAAAATGAGAGAGAATGAAATCCCTTACATGGATGTGTGATCCCAAAGGCTTATGAGAGGCTTGAGAGAGGATTCTAGGGATATTGGGGAACCTTGGGAGGATACTAGAAAGAGGAGTATAGAGTAGATACGTTCTACAAGGGTTTTTAGGGAAGATAAGTGGGAGCCTGGGTGGGTTTATATTAGAAAAGGGAGGGAATTCTTTATTATTTAGGTTTTGGACCCTACACAATAAACTAATGGAAACCACAAACCATCCCATGGTTTTTTCCCATGGTTTTTTCCAAAGTTGAGTGGAATAAATTATTTTATATTTCCAATGTCCTATATTCTAAATATATTAGGCTTGATTATTTAGAGGTGAGTTACACTCCCAAGGAAATCATTTTAAAAGTGAAAATGTTTTATAAGCCTTTGAGTCCACTTAGGCACCATAAAATTAATCCAAAAAATATATAACCACATTATTTTAACGTTAAAAAATATATTTTCTGAACCTACCATTTATAATATTTTATTACCTCACTATTGGGATATTATGATTTCATAAAACACATTGTATATTTAAACAGTATTTAATTTTTACCCAAAATTTTGACCGTCTCAGGAAATTATGAAAATTCATCATTCGATAATTTTGACAGCATGATTCCAAAATTAATCTTCATTTTATTTAAATAATTTTTTAAAAATGTTAATTTTTTCTTTTAAAATAAAAACCTACATTTATAAAAAATTCATGGGTTTTGACAAAAACGGATTTCAAACCATAATAAAAATCACAATTATATTCATTAAAATTATACGATTATTTATATTTAATTAGAAATAATTAAGTGATAATAATATTTTATTAAAATAATATTTAATTAAAAAATCCATTAATTTATCAAAATATATTTCTTAATTGAATATTAACTAAAAATACTATTTTTTCTTTAAAAAATATTTATAACGTAACAATAATAAAAATTAGCTTATATTATTTATTCTATAGAAAAATAATTCACAAAATCATAGTGTTAGGGACTTGTCACATAACACATTAAAATACTTGCATAAGTCATATGGTTAAGGTGTGTGATGATGAAAGACTCTTGGGGTGGATCATATAAAATCACTCGAGTGGTAATCTCTATTAACTTACACTTCTCCAGTAGGCAATTCATCTCAAGATTAATGTGATGAAGCTCAACTTCAGCTTGGTCAAGAGCAGAGCCCAGTGACGCTACCTTATTTTGGAGCTCTACAAAATGGGCTTTGTATGGAGTAATTCTACTAGTTGAGGCCATCACATCCTTTATCTGAGTAGAATGGATTTGTTAAAGCCCAATATTTATACTAATCATTTGATCGCTATTCAACAACTATATTTTCAATGGTCACAATTCTTAACAGAATTTTGAAATCCAAAAACATAAAACCATGGAAGTGCATATGTTATATATATGTATAGTAATTCATTTAATTAGATCAATAGGAATTTTCATTAATGAATGTCTGGGTCATTACAATATCAGTATAAGTAATGATACATAGCCCAAGGATCTCCCCAACATGTATAGATATAAAACTATGGGAAGCCCCTATATTGAAAAGTGTAGAAGCTAATACTGAGGAAACTAGAATCGTACCTCTAACTATAGAGGGTCTGGGTTCCTGCTCCTGCTGGGACTACTCCACTTCAAAAGTATAACCACTACCGTGGTCTTGTGACCCTGCCTAACCACCCAAAACTGATCCACAATGTTGTCGCTGAAAGCCTGTCGGCTGGCTACCATGGCTATGACCTCCACCTTGACCTGAATTTTCAGACGAACTCTAGTTCCTAGACTAATGAGAAACTCATAGTCCTACTCGAGTATGAGGATTCAGAATAGAACCCCTATCACCGGATACTATTGAGAAATTTTGACAGAAATGATGAAGATGACCCTTCTTACAACAATATCATAACTCAACTAGGTCTCTTGAGAAAAGTGGCCTCGTATGACCACACTTCCCACACTAGTAGAATACTACATGGCTACCTGGAGGAGTATTCCCCCTTCTTTAATATCCAAGTGAATAATCCCTACGGTGCTTCCTACTATCAGTCAGAGATGTACCAAGCCTGGATGCCGAACCACCCTGGCTCACAGCTCTAGAATCTCTCAAGATGCAATAAGTGATCAGCGTCTGGTTGACAATAGATGTGATGGAATTCAACCTATAGATATCTACCTAAGATCTGATATCATGCCTAATACCATATTCAATAATTCATTCCATAAATAACTCATCACCCCTGGAATGGGTGTGATTCACTACAGCTCTGTGAAGTGAGAAGAGTACTCCATGACTGAGAGAGTACCTTGTTCCAGGCTCATGAACTCTCAGGCTCGATCGTCCCTCAAATTCTCCGGGTAGAAGTGATCATAGAATGTATGTTAGAAATCATCCTAAGCCATAACATTCTGGAATCCAGCCTTTGATATCACATCCCACCATCTCCTGGAAGAATCCTGAAGAAAATAGGTAGAGATATTCACCCTCCTCTCTAGAGGTAACTCTAGATGTTTGAAGATAGACAACATGGCTTCTAACCATGACTCTGAAGTCTGATATCTGCCATGACTTAATAATGTGGGATGATGCTGCTACTGAAAAACCCACACCAACTCTTCCATTGATGGGGCAGGATGTGGTGTTCCCTTAATGGTGTGTATAAGCCTCATGAAACCCTCTCGGAACATTGCATCGATACCTATTTCTGGAACTACGGCTGGTGCCATGATGGGAACGACGAGAGGGTCCGCTGGTAGTCCCTTATCTACCATGTCTGGTGTCGTATCTTTTCCCTATATCTAGCATAAATTTGGAGGACGTCTTGGTGGCATGAATTTGCAAGGTCAAGTGCACACCTTATTTTAATATTATCAAGGACTAAAATTTAGATGTGGAACAGAGGAATAGGAGAAAGAAAACATTCATGTTTTTGAAAAGATGGATATATGGTGTGTATGACCCCTACACATCGTGTTCCCTTAAGACTTTTCATGGGAATGTACTTTTGCAAACCCAGAGCATTTAATACCCCATACACACGACGTGTTCTACTTTGACATGGTATGTAATTGAATCCTTTCCCCCTTCCCGAGTTCCTCTATATGACTAAACCACTCGGTTCTCATAGAACAAAACTACACGGCATGTTTTTGCTAGAAATGGCATGTACTTGAAGGAAATCATCGACCCATGTCATTAGTCACATGGCCGATGACACAGTAGACTCCACATGATGTGTTCAAGATGGACACAACGTGTACAACCTAAGTTTCATCTAACCGTGTTGTTGGTCACACAGATGGATACACGGTCCTTACAACATGGAATATACGTCTGGTACACGGATTGTTCCACCATTGATTTTTCTACCCTGTGTCTCTGCCCACACAGACTGTGACACAATCAAATACTTCTCGGTGTGTACATATAGTACACAATGTCTACTTAAGAAAAATATTTCCTTCCCGAAGAGAAGGATACATGGAATGTATTCATCATTACACATCGTGTATTCTGGGTTCTTCTGGATAGTAAGCCTCAGAAACTACTCTGGAACCATATAAAACATGGAATCAAACATTAAAGTTCCAAATTATGATCTGTGGGGGCCCATACTCCCCTGAATCAAATCTTGGCATCATATAAAGAAATATTAAAAAGAATAACAGTGCAAAAAATCGCATGACACCCCAAATTCTGATCTATAAGGGCCCATAATACCTCAGGGATAAATGTTTGGAATTTTTAAAATGGAAACTTTACATATTAGAAATACCCTATCAAATAGAAGGTATTTTATCAAGGCAGCTATTACAATACCATGAATATCTAGCAATATATCTATCACAACAAGATGAAATCGGTAATTCAACCTAAATGGCATGACAAGAATGCATGACATGTGATCTCTAGTAAGTTCCTATATAATGCATTATATGGAATACCCTCATCTCATTGGGTTGAAACAAAAATAGAACCCCAATAATTTCAATGATAATAGAAAAAACATGTGAATCACCCAACGGTGAAATAATACCATCTGTAATAATAGGAAAACCAGAAAAATTGAAATATTCAAGGAATATTGGCTTTTCCATATACGCGGGTTAGCTACTCCCAAAAACAGCTTATTACCAACTACCTATTCCTTACAATCCTTGTCTATAAGCTCTAAATATTAATTCAAAGATGAAAATAATTCCTATGATACCAATTTGTAACATCTTGGTTCTGGGTGCCACCCAGAGGTCCCCCATACCTAGTTGGTCATATGGCCTCAAGTTCATTTACCCAAACTATAGAGGATTGTGACTACAAGAAAGCGCCTTGGGTGTTATAGTGGGGAAAATTATGCCCTCATTTTAAGAGTAACACAACAAAAACAAACAGATAAGAGTAGCGGAAGAAATAATACCATAAAATAAATAAGCAGCAGAAGACTGGAAGTAAATAAACAACTGGAGAATATATATAAATGATGAATGATAAAAACATCTAGGAAAGTATCCAAGAAATTCACAATGCTGGAATATAGTACAAAACTAAATTATAGGGAAACAAGTAAAAAACAACAACAACATCTCAAGCCTCATCATGGTCCCATGCTCTCCAACTCCACAACAATAAGTACCTCATGTAGAAGGGTGCCTGACCATACCTATACCTGCAGTAATATAATCTGTTTGGGACCAAAAGCATGACCCAAATAGGGTCTGAGATGAATCCCAGTAAGAAACCACTTAAATATCTGTGCCTAACTATCAGTTAATATACATATCAGACAATATAAAAAATGAAGTATTAAACAAGGAAGTACTGAAAAGTAAACAATCCTACAGTTTCAACTAAATTATTTTACATTTATTAATTAACCAACCAAAAATTCAAAATCAACCATCTAGGAAGTTCTCACAGTCTAACCCCTCTGGTTCAATGTAGATGAAGCCTCTCTGAAGAATAACTCACCGTCAATTCCACATGTGGTCTCTAACGGTAAACTATAGACTCTCTAAAGAAGAAATCAGTGTCCAATTACCTATGTGGTCTCACAATGTGAAACTATATACACTCTAATTGATCACTTATATCCACCCCCCTATGGTGTCGCAACATGAAAAGTATAACAGAAACTCTGGGAAAGCCCTCAGCATCCATTTCCCCTTCGTTCTAATTACAGCAGGTTCTCACATCTTTGTCTAATCCAATCGCACACAAATGATATCTAGAGTCCAATGTGAAACACAATATATGATATTTATAAATATCTAAAATTCATATCACAAGCATTTCAGATAATAATCAACTCCATCCTAACAATACTAGGAATGGAAGAAATAGCATAACAGGTAGTTCTAGACATAACAGCCAATATCAAACAAACATGGGAAAACACATCCATAGAAAGGTAATAAAACATATTCACAAACAATAACCCTTAATCAAGAATCAAATAATATCATTAATTAACAGTGTTAAATTCTCTAAACACCCAATACCATAAACTAGGGAATTGGGAACGTTTTTCACATATACTTCGACGACAACTGTGGAAAAGCACAAACCACCTACCTCGATGTTGTATGATCGATATAGTTGAGTCCCAACCTTCTAATAGACCTATAACATCATATATCTACAAAAACATCAACAAATATCTACCATGGATAACTCACAAGAGAGGAGAAATCAAGAGGAGAGGATCTTGAAAAAGGAAGGACTCATCGTCGAGATTCTAATTCAATCGACAATGTTTGAATCAGAGAATGGATGGCGGGTCAGGGTAATTGAGAATAATTGTCGATATTCTGTCACTCCTGGGAAAGAAGAAGCCAGAAGAATCTATTTCTACCAATTTTACGCAACCCCGATCTGATATATCAAATACAAATAAAAATACACGGTATGTTATTTAAAGACACATGGCATGTATGTGCCTTTTCTGGGTCCCACCATAAGAGGCCCTACAATGTCATCACAGGGTCATGTAGGCGGCCATAACACGACCAAACACGACCTATACTTGGTTCCAGAGTACAAAGAGTGTACAAGGAACTACACAATGTGTACTCCTAAAATATTCATTCTTCCCTTTTCCCTCAAAATAATCCTAAATTAAAAAACACACCTGAAAATAAGATCCGGGATCATTCAATTGACCATGTTTTATCCCCACATAAAATTATTATAGATATAAAAGTCAATAGAGTGATATTTTGAATTTTGTATTTAAATAAGATAAAGGTCACAACCTAAGAAGAAGGGAAAGAAGTAGAAATATATTAAATTATTACTTAGAAATTTCTAAACTCCACTAATATAATTGGATAAATAAAATTATTAGGGAAATTTTAAAACCTTATACTAATATTTTAACACTATTTTACTCATTTTACCCTTACAGAGTTGAAAACTATTTACCAATTTTACTATTCGTAATCACCAAAAATAAAAAATAACTATTTATAAAATTTTATCAGTCCATTTCCATATATGGAATCTATTTTTCATGTTTCAATATCTATAATTGGTAGAATTTAATTTTAAAAAAGTGCACAAAATGTGATGAAAATGATTTTTTAGGGTGGTTAATTTTAATCTTGAAACGAGACTCATTATTATCCCATGCATTAAAAAAAATTGTCAAGACATTTGACTGAATACATAATATATAAATTTAATTCCAATAATTTAGAAATAGTGATTAATTTGTTGAAAAAATTGTGTGTATAAGATAGTTTTTTCCTAACAAAATCAAGTATTTTATATTAATTTTTTTTTATTTTGATTTATAATCAATTAATGATCAATGAATTAATTTCATTCTTATGTAATCAAAATATATTCCATAATTTAGTTAGTCTTATTCATACTCATCAATCCAATAGCAATGAGATAAGTGATAAATTCAATAATAATATTTCTATAACATATCTTAGTTTGTTTGAACTAAGTGTTATATGTAAAAAATGTTCTCAAAAGAAAGAAAATTTACTTATATATAATTATATCAAAAAATATCATGGAATTGCAGGTTGGGAATTGGATGAAATAATATTTGAAAATTCTACCATCTTAAGAATAAGTGATGAAAGATGATATGAAAATATAATGCAATGAAGTTACATTGATATATTATTTAAAAAGGAAGACTCTATACATTGAGAGAAGTCAATAGAAGGAAATTATCTTGAAATATATGAGTTTTTGAAAAGGAATCATTATTAATTATTCAAATAGTGATATTATAAGGAATGAGAAGTGATATTTGGTAGGAGACTCTCTACCTTGTTATTACTACTGAGGAGAAAAAGGACCCCTCATAATTCCTCATAATTCTTGTTTATTTTCACTAACATGTAAGGAAATGAATGAGTAGAGTAAATAAATCACTAGAAGAAAAAAATAATATTGTTTTCATATTTTTACATCTACCTAGAATTAAACGATTTGAGTACATCCATTATGGGGGGGATGAGATAAAGCTATCATTTTATCACTAAGTAGTGAATTTAATTTATTTGGATAGTTTTGTAAAATTTGAGGATGAGGTATTTAAATAAAAAATACAGTCCTTAGTATTAATTATTTAAAATTTATTATGAATTATAATTGTTGGTTTGTGTAAAATGGGATAAATGTTGAGTTTTTTTACATGTACTTGAATATTATATTGTGTTTGTTGAGATGTGTGTAAGATATAATTATTTCATGATAAGATTATTTTTGAAACACACTAATTGAGAAATTTTGTTGGTATAAAATGTATTTGAGTTTGTGGAAAAAATGAATAAACTTGGTTAAGTATCTATTTTTTTCAATACAGGGCTAGCCCATATTAGACTCATGGTGGAATAACATAAGAATCTTTTATAAGAAAACATATAATGTCATACATAATGATAGAGAGAGAAGTAGTAATGGGATGAGAAGATAAGTCCCTTATATACCCATTGAATTTATTTTAAATAATGGGGAGGAGATATTGAGTGTTATCACAAATATTGACATTTGATGTTTGATGATACTGGAAACAAACACAATGAAATATATTGGTGTGCCTAAGTGTTTTAGTTGTATTTGTTTTCAATAAGAGGAGATGATATTGTGTGAAGTAGGTTTTCAACCGACGTTGGTGTGATATAATGAATTATTATGGTAAATACTTATGTGAAGAGGATGGATATGTTATAAAAAGACAATGTGTAAACATATTCAATAATAACTTTAATTGAGATAATTTTTTAGGAATATATTTAAGTCAAAGACAAGTTCTAGTTATTAGAGTGTTATCTTCACAAAGTTTAAAATATATTTGATGAGCAGACCGATGGGGGAGTTTAATGAAATTAATTATGAAAGAATAATTCAATCATAGATATTGTTGAAACAATTAAATTGATGTTAATATTTGAATGTACTATAAATCGGTGGAAAGAACCTATTAAATAAGTATTTTGAGAATGTATAAGATTATTTTTGATCTTATGGGAATTCTCTAAGATCATCCCAATTTTTTCCTAGTTTATTTGAAGCAATTTTGGAATTACTATACTGGAGATAGCTTTTATAAAAATTGAAAAGGAATTTTTCCTATGCGTCTAATATTTCATCTATAAATTAGTGAATTGGACAACACATAAGACAACACATCTACACTAAAGTGAACTCATCTACACCAAAGTGAATTGGACATCATGTAATTCATTTTATCTATGTGGATTCCAATTTTATATAATTTAAGTGACCTAAAATGAATAAGACATTTTTGATTTGATGTATGAAATATGAGTTATTAGAGCTTATAAAAGGAAATAGTCATATGGTATATGAAGATTCAACTTGTTTTAAGATATTTTAAAATAAAGTACAATATTCTATCTTTATATTAGTGATTTGGGACCATATGATATACTATCATAAAATTATGAAAATGAGAAATACTTAGGATTTATAGATTTATAATTTAGAGAATGAAACAAAATCATAAGATTCATATGTTGAGCTTCAAAGGATAGAAACATTAGATTGATTCAAAGGATCCATGATTCTTGTTGATAATGTATTATAAAATATAAGACTGTTTCATGATATGGGGATGAAATTTCAATGCTACAAATGTCGATTCTATGAGACATTTCATAAAGTGATGTACATGTGTAGTTTTTTCAATTATATTCAAACAATATTGATTTTAAAGTTTGATTGATAATGAATCATGAAGAATTATAAATGGTCACAATAACGGGATTTCAAGATGAATTGATGTGTTGTTCGAGATGAAAATACAGAACACATTTTTGTTCCTATTTCAAAGAGCTATGAGGATTGAGAAGTTGAATAAACATAAAATTTATGCTCATAAGAAATTTTATGGTATTATTATATACCTATAATCATAATGCTTTTAAGGATCCTGTGATGTAGAGATTATTAGATGAATTTATAAATAAATTATTATGGAAAAAAATTAAATATTTCTGTATTATATATTGAATACAATCGGAGTTATGATGAAATAAAAATTTTAAAAAATAATAATAATATTTAAAATCATTGATTATACTAAAACATGTAGTAATTGTGGAATAGTAGATTTATGAGAGGTCTTTCTATTTTTATATATATGGAAAATAATTTTCAAAATAGGTACAACTATAATACTAAAGTGTGAATACTCTCATAATAAGATATATTGAGAGTGATTTGATGCTGAGATAGAATAGTATTGAGTTGAGAGTGTGAGATCCATAAAAGTAAGGAGAAGAAAATATAGTTGTGAGAGATGAGAGAATCCATGATCTCTTGAGAAAAAGAATATTGAGGAAGGATGATGAGGAGAAGGATTCAGTGAATATATTTTTTTATAAAAGACCTAAAATTGAAGTGAGTATCTAGGACCAGTAGTTTTAATTAATATTAAAATATATTTAAGTTCTTGAAGAACTGTGCAAGAGGTGACTTTTTATCTATTGTATTCATGAAAAAATATCAACCTCAATAAAAAGATGAGGTCCCCCTAATTAAGGATCCATCTCTCTTCGACTTGTGTGAATCTGACCGAGTGAAGATCATTGTGACATTAGTTTGGGAAGTGGAGTAATAATTTTAAAATTATGACATTTTATGACTTTGTTTTTGTGTGTGGATCACTAAGAAATAATAAAAACAGTACACACACATTTGTAATCGATAATATTATTTATAGTGGAGAAACTATGGTTTGGGGTAACTACCCAACCATTTATTTGAGAGGGATTTTATAAGCTAACGAAATAAATCACTATCTTATTTGTTTCATCCATATTTGTTACATACGATGTGAGGGTGAGTAATTATATCTTGATAATATCAGTGTAATAATTTAAAATAGTATTCTATTCTATGTTTTTAGCATGTAAAAAGAAAAGGGATCACTGATCACCCCTCCACTTATTAATCTAAAAAATCAATTGGAAATTCAACAATCAATTATGGTTTTCCAGTTTTTACCATCCATAGAATTTCATTGATTATTAAATACATGAAATAAACCAAATTATTATATATTAATTAATTTTTTTTTATAAATTCAAACCTTATTTTTTTACTTCCACATTTTTAGTTTTAAAAAACCAATATATCATGTTCATTATAAACATGATAAGCATAAAAAATTAAATATAAACATATAAAAACCAATAAATTAGGTGTAATAAACCCATTATGTTTTAATGTTGGATATCACTCATTTCAACTATTTTTTTGTAGGGAGTATTATAGAATAGGGTTCCTACACACATCAACATAATGGGAATTTTCATGTACGTCTATATGGTATATAGTTCCTTTATAACGAGTTTATATTCAACATGATCTATGTTTATTTATTGTCATTTTTCGTGAAATTATTTTTAATTTTGTTGTTAATATTTTTAAAGTTTATCCTTTCTATAATACTAATATTCAATCTCTATTTGACTGCAATAGTAAACAAGAATTTCCCCCTCAGATGTTAAACCTTATTTAGACTATAATTTAAAAAATTCATCATTTGATTTGTTGGATTAGAAACACAAACAAATATGATGAAAATTTAATTGAACCAAACAATGACATGAGTAACATTTTATCATTCATCAGGGATACAAAAATCATGAACTCTGTCATAGATAAAAACTATATATAGGAACTTTATATATTTAAAATTCCATTAATCTAAATTTATTTCAAAATTACATTGGATATATACCTATTGTTTGGAAACCTCCAATTGTAAGATGAATCAGGATTAATAATGATGGAGATAATGAAGGAAAGTAAAGGTCTTATGGTTCTGGTGGTATCTTTATGGACTCTAAAGGGGAACACTCTAATACTTCAACATGGATTACATAATGGAAATTTATTTTGAATAAAAAAATGGAAGTAGTGATTATAGAGGTTTATATTGTGAGATTAATAAATAGACCTAACTTTGTGTTAAGTTATATTCCTTCTTTATTATGCATAAAATCAAGATAATCATTTCATCTTCCTCTTAGAGTCTTTTACCATATGTGGGGGTCCATATATATTATTATTGGAACATAAAAATTGTGATCTCTTATATATATATGGAGTATATTGAAACTGCAGACTCCTTAAATAGTCAGTGCATTGAGTTCGGAAAATAAATCTTTTATTCGTCCATTTTAGAGTCTATTGTGGATATAATATTCCATGTCAACTGTAAAACTCCATCATTATTCATTTTAAAAAATAATTTACTCCCTATATTTTTGATCTGGTGTGTCCTATTAACATTATCATAAAACCTTAATCAAGATAATTTTCTTAGAAAAATAATTTTCTAGTACTAACATAAATATAAAATCTGTATGATTGATAAATTAAATCACTTGAAATGCAATATAAACTAAATATTTTCTAAAAAATAATTAGTAATACTCTGTTTCAATTTTTTTTATTAATTAATATAAATATTTTATTTATTTTCAATAGTAAACTATACTGACACACAAAACACATAAAATGACATTGTTTTTCTCAATACCTACTAATGATGCGTGATTAAATGATAAATCAAATCCTGGTTGAGCCCTAATACCCATAAATAAGATCATCCCATCTCATTCTCAAGATGTCAAACAAAAATATCACTCATAACTAATTTTCATTACTAATACATCCCTAGAAACTAATGTTTCCACAATAATAATGCTAGTTATGTATATTTTTGGATTACATATTTAGTTATAAAAAACCCATATCCTATCTATCATCAATTAATATTATCCACGTTATTCTTATACCAATATTCAAAACTCCAACAAAATCATTAATTGAAAAAATTCACTTCCTTATACAACAATCTTATTCCCATATCATTAGGGGTTGGATACTAAAACTATGTGTTCATACTTATTATCATGGATATATTTTATCATTTTAATATGTTATCTAGGATAGTGTTTGATTATATCAAAAAATAAATATGACCAATCCATATATCATACATTCTCAACATAAAAACAAATTTAATAGGTGAATAACTTTTTTACTTGTATCATAATATAAAATAAACCACCTCTATATGTATGAAGAACAAAACGAAATAGTATTTCAAGAATAAATTTTATAGAAGACAATGAAAAAATAATAAATAAATAGAATAGGAGATATTCCATTTAATTATCCCGAAAAATGTTGGCCATCCACACTATATGGACTAACTGGAGTCTTTACACGCTATTGAAATAATATACATGACTTATGAATATCTAGTATGGTACCTAAATAACTACTCTCACAAGAAATTATCTGAATGAAACTATATTATCATCTTGGTGAACATAGATGGTGTGAGTAAGAATACCTAGTAGGCTACACCATGGGACATCAACCAACAAAAGTGAAAATAAAAAATGTTCGTGTACTTTTAGTATTTAAATATAATAATAAAAAGTGATGAGGTAAAAACAATAAAAAAAACCTTTCATGCCTTATATCTCAAATTGTAAAAATTATATTGTAACATTTTATAAACCCTTCACCATCATGAGGATGAATATTTTCATTGATAATAAGATAAAGAATCCATGATTATACAAACATAGCATCTTCAATATGAGTGAAGTGAACATCCATAAATATAATAATCCTCCCTTATGAGGTCCCACTTATCCTATGATCAAATATAATCATTTCTGTTTATATATATGTATATATGTATATGTGTGTGTCAGTATCCATCTCTGCATTTTAGACTCATCTTATCATAGGAAAAAATTTAAGCTTTCTATCTAATACACACATAGACAACCACAATATCAATAATCTATAACTAGTGTATATATGTTTTCCTAATATCATCAACACAACTGTCTATATGTATAATCAAAATCCATTAAAATTAATATAGATATTATACCACTCTTATGAAGGGATAATACACTTGTTATCGAAAAATCCAAAATTTATATAATATGTATAAAGTGATAAATAAATAAAATAGTATATAAAACAATAAATGATATGAATCACCTCCTAAGATAGATGAATCTCAAAAAAATCTCAATAATACTCCAATTTCAACATAATTGACCATAATGAACTAATATGATACCTCAACTTAATGAAATAAGAAGGAAATAAATTAATATGGGCATAAAACATGGTGAAAAAATCAAAATCATAACAAAAAAATTCATCCCAACAAATGTAGAGATATATAATTATTTAAGAAATACTATAACTAAAAAATAAAATTAAAATAACCCAGATACACCTCATGTATCTCAAAATATCATAACCCTTATACAAATTTCCTATAACAAACCATGATTTATGTCCCAATTCACTAATAAATAATACCTATTCAAATACAATATAAAATTATACAAAGGTTAACACTATCTCCTAATGAAACTCCTCTTATGTGTTTTTTACGATACACCACCATATTAACACTTTTTCCTCACCCCACTAATACATCACTCTCTCAAATACATAAAATTATAGTAATCCAAATAAACAACCCTAAAAAAAATTAATATATAATTATCTTAATTAATGGTCACTATGAAACTAACCTGGTTACCAAAAAACTCTAAGAAGAAATTATGCGAAGGATAAGGATAAATGTTCCCAGTAAAAACAATTCCCTGAAGAATATTTCCCACAATTAACTTGTTTACATCCTTAATAAGGATATAATAAATATTTAATTATAGAATTAGGTTGAATAGAAATGAATAGAAAATATATAGAATGAAATACCTAAAATTATAATATACTTCAATTGGTTATATTAAATCACAAAGTTGAAAATCTTTTAGGCCAACCGTACCAACATCATCAAAATACCAAAACCTATAGGAATTTGGTTTTACATGACACATAGTAAAAATATAAAAACCCACCTAATGAAAGAATATTTTATTATCAATAGAATAAATCAACTCTTTCTATACCCCTAGACTCAGCCATTATATAACCACCAATAAATCCCCTTAATAAAATTTATATGTCATTTTTATAACTGTAATAACTTTGGGTTAATTATGGAATGGAATGATTTACCCTCAATGATTCATTAAAATGAGTTTAAGAAAACATTCCATAAATTGATTAATATACATGTGATTAAATAATAATTCAATAACCCATCAAAATCCATGTGAGTAAATAATAGAAATGAATAAGTGTATATAAGGTAATATAACTCGGAATTCATAAAATATCCATTATTATTTAAAATAAAATAACCCATTATACATTTTCTGTGAATTTAAATATAATTAAAAATAATGTAGGCAATTTCTATCCACATGCAAGATTGTATTTTTTTGTCAATAAGGAAGATATAATACACTTTCAATATGTGTATGGATATGTGCTTTAGATATTGAGGTGATTCCACTATACCTGGATTGAAAATAAGTGCATGGTACTACTTGGAACAACCTGATGGACATGTTCAAGGCTTATCACTTAAATGTGATGATCATCAATGAAACTAAAGTAAATTGTTGGTAGGTGGAGGCACATTGTATATTGCATTATAAAAGTATGTTTATCTTGTTTCAGTGGGACATGAATTGATGAAAATATATATAGTGTTAATCTAGGTTGGGATTGGTACTGTGTATGTATAAAGTGGTTCTATGTAAAAAAATCATATGTCGTATAATCCTAAATAAATATTATGTAATCATCATACTGGTGTTTTGTAACCATGAAGTGTTTCTACATGGTAATATCTTACAAGAAAACATACCGACTATAAACATGATTTGAGCAATATAACGGTTGTTCATATAGTAAATCTGAATGGTCAATCCAATGATACAATAAATATTTGTACATTAAAAGTTCGATCCACTTTCCATAACACTTTGTTCATGTAGTCAATTTACATGGTCTATTGTTTTCTTACTATAGTGTATAAACATAGTTAGTAATTTTTAAATTTGATAAATCCAGATTGTGTGGTCACTTCACATGGTATACTTTCATGGTCGATTGAGTTGTATACGTGGTCGATCTAATATGGTCATCTCTCTCAAGGAAAATCTAAATGTAGTCACTTGTATGACTCATGGATGATCCCCACAATTGATCCTTCTAGTAATTTATCCATTCATACGGTTGCTTGAGTATTTGGTGAAAATAATTGTTTATAGAATATTTTAGTTTTTGAATAATGTGATTTCTTAATATTCTTTGGTACTAATATTCAATAAATAAGTATCACTGTAAATTAGAATTGTTATGATTTAATATGAGGTCAAAGGTGGATATATCATATTAGGAAGAATGAGGGGTCATTATACAAGGATAAAGCTAAAAATTGAAAAGGCATGAGTGTATTCCATTTAAAGAAAATGTTAAGTGTTGGAATTTGTTTAGAACATAAGGATTTGGGGAATATCATATTAATTTAGATCATATTTCTTTTCAACTATTTATATTTTTTGAAACATAACTCTTTATGAGTTTATATATTAGACACTAATATAAATTCTATGTTCTATATGATATAAAAAATATTATGATGTGATGCACACCACAATATAGAGGTCTACATCGTATTGTGGCATGATTTTATGCCTATGGATATTTCTTATGAGATTAAAGAATAATATTTCAAGGTGAATAAAATTAAGGGAGCACAACTGGGTCATCAGGTACATTAAAAGTAATATATTGGTTGATTCAAATGAGTTTGAATGATAAGATATATATTTATAATCTTTGATTGATTTAAATGAAAATGCATCGCATGTATAAGATTATCATGTTGTTTTTATATTTTGAATATAGTGAAAATTATTCATGATATTTTTTTAGAAAAAAAACATTCAATTTACCAAGAATGAGGTATACTGATATTTTAATTGATCATCTAAAATGTATTTTGGGATTTTTGTCATGAATAATTTTAAAATATATAATGTATATTGTACACAAGTGTTTCATAGTAGAGAAACAAGGTCTTATAACATCACTCAAACCATAAAAGAAATAGGATTATTTGGTCGAACCTTCTAAATACAAGTTTCTTATGACTTTTACATTGTAAAAAATCATGTTACGATGAGATAAGACAATAATAAATGATATTGTATCAACTAGAGATCTATGATTATTAAAAGAGATTAAATAGTAAAATAAAAAAGGTATCACTGATTCATACCTTCTCCTCTCACTTCCACTTATATTCACTTATTTGAAATAAAATCTCCATAAACTATGATGGAATCAACCCTGTGATTTTATAAATTTTTACCCATAATTAAATAAATATTTTAATATTCCTAAAATATAGAAAATGATTTATCTCTAGAATTTTTTTAACATTATAGTGACCCATAAGAATCATCACCTAATTTCCCTATGATAAATTTCAATTAATCCTTAAATTGATAAAATAGTATAACAAGTATTTAATAATCTTAATTTTATTTAGAACCTTATGATATATATGGTGTTTTATAAGATTCTCAATAGATATTTTATGTTTTGATTCCCATAGATAATATCCTTCTTATGTGAAAACATTAAACTAATTGCAAAGTTTATATAAGAAGAAAATTATCACGTTATTTAAACACATGTTGGGTTATGTCTATTGTAATCATCAACCGACTCCTTATGGACTGAAAAAATCATTTCATTCATACTAATTTTAATAAAAATATATATTGGAAAAGTAATGTCATGATTATATAATGAATAAACTACACTTACATATGGATTATAATTGATTCTATAGACTCACTCATAATGAGTCCATTGATATTATATATGAACATGAAATAATAAAATATGATGTGGTGGTATTCACCATGCTTTGTTTTTTAGTCATGGTTATAGGAAATATATATTGGTGTTAGGTTGAATAATATCTTATATAATTCATCCAACATTCATATATTTATTATCATGTTTTATACAGCATATGACACACCATTTGATGATGTATATCTATTAGTCCCAACAAGGGTCTTATAGTGAGATAAACCTTGTTATTAGAGTGGGGATGAATCATAGAATTCGATGCCTATCAAATTTAAACACCTTATCCTTTTATGTCTCACTACCCTAATGGGTCTTAACCCACTAACCTTGAGGGTCCCTTATTACACTATTTAATTTTGTAATTTTATTTAATAATCTTTTATATTGAACATAAATTTATCAAATTTATCATGTATTATAATTTGGTGCACATGATATCAGAAGAATATTCAGAAACTTCCAAATTATTATCATATTTCCTACACATATGGAATTACTTAAATAGATAGATTTATATTTACAATATATTTATGTACGAATCCATCTTTTTTATTCGTTTCCATCCACCTTTTGTAATATGAAATCATAAGCTAATAAATACACCACCTGTCAACACTATTATTTTGTCTTCAAAATAGCCCATAATTCCTCCATGACATTTATAACTGCCACTATCAATAAAAAATCAATACATTATAGATTGTTATATTTCCTTTATTAATGTTGAATAAATTCCATTTAAACCCATTGTATTAATTCTAAAAACACTCTTGATTCTTTATTGAATCATATAATAAATTCAAGGATCATAATGTATGAAATATTAATGAACCGTTCATGCATCATTAGAGCCATCATATCTAATTTGGGTATATATCCCTCCAAAACAGACACCAAAACTACTTTATTATGGATAACATGGCATCGAATTTATATTTCAGGGTAAAACTCCATTGGAAACACCCAACTCTATAACCTGTTATCCATTTTTATTCTCTTATATAGTTATAAAAAGAAACTAATGTTGTTTGTAGAAAATATCATCACCAGTGATAGTGCCACATCAATTTTAGTCACCATTGCTCACATGTGAAACTCCAAATATAAACTCCTTTATATACAACATGGTGATAGACTATAGTTCATTTTGAATTAAAGAAAACCACTTATATATAATGGTCCTCGTTGGATAGAATTATTTTCCATCTTATGATCCAAGTCTTCAGTGCAGTGAATCCTCTCGAGCATGGTCACTGAAACTGTCATTACCTGTCCTCGGGGCCCGTGCCATGACTACCCCAAGCCCGCCTTTTCATATGCTAGGGGCTGGCGACTAGCACCAAGGCGTAAAATCCCGGAAAAGGGAAGGCATTGCATTTGTAAAGTAAACAAACACCACAGAGTAAACAAGAAGTAGAAGTAAACACTAAGTAAAAGCTGGTACAAGGGTAAGTGCGGAAAAAGTAAATGGCCCAGTATACAAACCCAAACTGAAAGTAAAGTACAACTCGAAAGGGAAAACAGAAACTGTAAAGTAAAGCCGCAACGCCGAGCTGTCCACTGGAAATCCGACCTGAAGGGTGGGTACAGATAGCTCCACTGCTCCTCGGGTCCCGCCGTCTGCACCGAGTATGTCCCGCCCAATGGTCTACCTCTAGGTACTGTCCTGCTCTGCAAGCCTCAAACATGATCAACAATGTCCGTCGTCTACAACCAACACAACGTAGTGCAGGCATAGCCTGTGCAGGGGTGAGTATAAGCTACTCAGTAGGGACCCCGAGACCCCCGAAGGTCTCCCAAAATCCACAAACGATAAATCACTAAGGAAAGATACAATCACAATGTAACATCCGACACTGCTTAGGTATATGACCATACATATAACTAAGTCATCAATTCTCATTCGGCTCCAACATCTAAGCCCAAGTACAACCCAGTCCACACAGCAAAGCAACGTATTCCACACAGGAAGCAAAACGTAATCCACACATGAAAGAACAACTCAATCCACATAGGAAAGCAAAACGTAAATCCACACAGGATAGCACAAAATAGTCCACACAAGAAAGTAAAAGAGGATTCAGCTCACACAAGTATACTTCTTTGAAGACGATAGAGATGATCCCTAATCCATCTAAGTTGTCGGACCCACAAAGGATCGATAGGTACTAACCCCCGCAAAGACCCACACAGGATCAGACCCACACAAGATCTCTAGGCGCTGGCTCACACAGAACCGTTGAGCGCTGACCCACACAGGATCGGTAGCACTGATCCACATAGGATCGCTGAGTGTTGTAGTCGTCGCCGTCGAATCCACTGAGGATCTCTGTACAGTCGTTGTCGTCATAGTAGTAGTCGCAGCCAGCACTAGGGTTCCCGCACACAGCAAGCTCGTTTGGGAGGGTCCGCTCCACGAGCGGAGAGGCAGATACATCAACTGACACATAGTCTAGAGTTGATGTATCCAAAAGTTCTGTATCGTCAACAGGAACTCAACGTCACAGACGGTGCGTCAATCGGACGCCCGGTCTGAGAGTTATTGGCTTTTTCGTCCTAGGGGCCCGGTTGGTTTTTAAGGAAAAACCAACCCGACCGTACTCCACCTGCGTCCAAACCTCAGGTGGAGTAAGCCAAAAGATCCGTCTCACTAAGAGGAATTCAACAAAGTCGACGGCACGTCAATCGGACGTCTGAAGCTCAAGATATGAGTGTTTTCGCTCTGAGGGCCCGGTTGGTTTCGTGTATGAAAAAACCCGGCCGAACTCAAAGTATTCCAAAAAATTGAGTGCAATATACCGAAACGACCGTCTCGTTCCAAGGATCGTGTCACCGCTGACGGTGCGTCGATCGAAGATCCGTAGACCGAGTTATGGGCAATTGAACCCAAACAGTCCGAAAACGGGGGTTTCGGGGCCGGACCGACCCGGCCCGAGACCCCCCAGTCGGCCCGAACCGGGTTCGGGTCGGCCCGGCCAGGCGGCCCGGACCGGCGACCCGCGTGCTGGTCAGTGCTCGGCCAAAACGGCCAAGCCGTTTTGGCTCGCGCAGGGGGGGGGGGGGGGGGGCGATGCCCCTCCCTTTTCTTGTAACTGCGGCCCCTTATTTGGGGCCGTGTTGATTTCCGGCCGGGGGAATTAATTCCCCTGGCGCCTCCCTGTCCAGCCGGATCGACCTGGCCGGTCGGTTCCTACCCAACGGAACCGGCGATGGCCGGTCCCCTTCCAGCTCCGACGCCGGCGGCCCGGTCCGGCCACCGGTCACCTTGCTCTGCCGTGGCCCAGAACCAGCCGTGGCCCTTGTCGTCCGGCATGGCGCGACGGTGTCGCGCCCCTCCGCCGTGGCCCTGCTCCGGCCACGGCGTCTTCGGTTTTCTTCGACGTGGTGCGACGGCGTCGCATCCTTGTTCAATCTTCACGGAGCGGCGCGACGGCACCGCAAAGTACTTGTCGTGCGTTTTGCGCGTGGTGCGACAGCACCACGCCATTCCGTCCAATCCACAAAGTATCAACAAGGTTAAAGAGGAGGGTCGGACATGTTTGTGCGGTCCGGCCCCCTCTCGTTAAATGATAGCATTTAGTCGAATATCCACAAAGATTGACAAACTAGATTCATGAACGCAAATAATTAAATAAAATAAAACTCCTACCTCGGTTTCAAGAACGGTGCACGTCAACGAGCCGCGGAAGATGAGCGTCGCGGAGGTCGGGCGTCGAGGAAAAACGAACGTCGATTCCATTGTCGTTGAGGTGCGTCCGAAGAGGAAACATCACGGAAGAAGAACGTCATGGAAGAAGTTCTCCACTTTCTTCTGCGGAGATGTTCTTCGTTGAAGAACAGTGTTCTTCGTCGGAGTCCGAGGTGTTCTTCACGTTCTTCGTCGAAGGAGAAGATGTTCTTCCCAAAACCTCTCAACGACAAAACTCTAACAACAAAATAAAATAAGCTCCTATCTTATTTTATTAACACAACAAGCCTTTTAAATTCAAAGGTTTGAATTTCAAAAACATACATTAAACACTCAACATTAAAACCATAAGTTTGATAAACTTAAGTTATCAACATTTAAATGGGAGTTGAGGGGGTTTAGAGGATATGAAGGGGTGGGGTTCGTGTGGGCCCTACCACCCTCATAACCTCCCAAGGGAGGTTGGGTAGTTACCCAACTTCCATCAAGAACTAAACACTTAGAATAAAAATTGTAGAATAATAATAAATTAACTTCCACAATTTTTATCATCCACACCTGTGATAACGCAACTCCAGAACAGGAGTTCCTAAGCAATTACCGGCGATGCGGTTCCATCGGTGCCCTCGGAATTCGATTTCGGGCACCAGTTCAAAAGTTAGAAAAATCCCGCTCGTTCTTTCACTGAACGTACCCGAGATAAACTTTGGATAGAAATTCTGGGCACTCCAGGCCTCGGAATCAAGTGCCGTCTGAAACCGCATTCTTGTAAAATTCCAATGAAAATTAAGAAAAAATTTCCCTTGAATTTTACGGGTCTTTACATTACTCCCACCTCAGGGCTTTATGTCCCCGTAAAGATACATCGAAAACTAGGGAAACAAATGTGGGTACTGAGCACGCATCTGAGCCTCCCGCTCCCAAGTTCTCTCCTGGAGGTTCCTGTGCTGTCATCTGATGCGCACTAGAGGAATCGACCGTCCACGAAGGACCAGCTCCTGTCGATCCTCGATCTCCACTGGGACCTCCGCAAAAGTCGCCCCATCATCAACGTCAAGCTCCCCATGGTTAATTATGTGCGTCGGGTCGTGCACGTGTCTCCTCAGCTGAGATACGTGGAAGACGCCGTGCACCCAGTGCAATTGAGGTGATAGAGCCAGGTGATAAGCCACCTTGCCAATCCTGCTAAGGACTTGGAATGGTCCGATGAAGCATGGAGACAACTTGCCGCCTCGGCCAAATCTCTTTAATCCACGTCGAGGTGAGACACGCAAGAAGACGTGGTCGCCATCCTCGAACTCTAGTGGCCTTCACCTCCTATCAGTATATGACTTCTGCTGGCTCGGAGCTCTCCTCATCCACTCCTGGATGACCTGCACCTTCTATGTCGTGGCCTGGACTATCTCCGGTCCCACAAGTGCTGACTTCCCTGGGTCTGTCCAGCACAAAGGAGATCTAAAAGGTCGGCCGTACAACACCTCGTATGGTGCCATCCCGATGGTGGAGTGGTAGCTGTTGTTGTACGCGAACTCCACCAAGGGTATGTGGTCCTCCCAGCTGCGACCAAAGTCGAGGACGCATGCACGGAGCATTTCCTCGAGAGTTTGAATGGTCCTCTCCATCTGACCATCCGTCTGAGGGTGAAATTTTGTGCTCAGACGTAGCTGCGTCCCGAACGCCTCCTACAATCCCTTCCATAGCCGGGAAGTAAAGCGAGAATCTCGATGTCAGAACCATCCTCGGGGCCTGTGCCGTGACTACCCCAAGCCCGCCTTCCATAGGCCAGGGGCTGGAGACTAGCACCAAGGCATAAATCCCAAAAAAGGGAAGGCATTGCCTTTGAAAAGTAAACAAGCACCACAGAGTAAGCAAGCGGAAAAGTAAACACTAAGGAAAAACCGTACAAGCTGTGCTGAAAGTAAAAGGGGCCGGAAATACAAGCCCAACTGTAAAGTACAACTGAAAAGAAAAACAGCAACTGAAAGAAAAATCCACAGCGTCGAGCCGTCCTCTGGAAGTCCCACCTGAAGGGTGGGTACAGATAGCCTCCACTACTCCTCGGGTCCACCTGACCACTCCGAGTACGTCCCTCCCAATGGTCCACCTCCAGGTACCGTCCTACTCTGAACGCCTCCACCACGATCAGCATTGTCCGTCGTCTACAACCAACACAACGTAGTGCGGGCATAGCCCGTGCAGGGGTGAGTATAAGCTACTCAGTAGGGACCCCGAGACCCCCGAAGGTCTCCCGAAATCCACAAAGGATAAAACACAAAGGAAAGATACAATCACGAAGTAACAACCGACACGGCTTAGGTATATGCCCATACATATACCAAAGTCATCAATTCCCGTTCGGCACCAACGTCTGAGCCCAAGCACAACCCAGTCCACACAGGAAAGCAAAAACGTATACCCACACAGGATAGCACAACACAATCCACAAAGGAGAGTAAACAGTAAATCCACACAGGATAGCTCAACACAATCCACAAAGGAGAGTAAACAGTAAATCCACATAGGATAGCTCAACAAAATCCACAAAGGAGAGTAAACAGGATTCACCTCACACAGTTATACTTATTCGGATGACGATAAAGATGATCACTGATCCATCTAAGTCGTCGGACCCACAAAGGATCGATAGGTACTAACCCCCGAAAAGACCCACACAGGATTGGGCCCACATAGGACCTGTAGGCGCTGGCTCACACAGAACCGTTGAGTGCTGACCCACACAGGATCGGACCCACACACGATCAGGCCCACATAGGACTTGTAGCACTAATCCACGTAGGATCGCTGAGTGCTGTAGTCATCGCAGTCCACTGAGGATATCTGCACAGTCGTCGGCGCAGTCCACTGAGGATCTCTGCACGGTCGACGCCGCAGTCCACTGAGGATCTCTGCACAGTCCTCGCTGCAGTCCACTGAGGATCTCCGCACGGTCGTCGCTGTCAAAGTAGCAGTCGCAGCCAGCTCTAGGGTTCCCGCACACAGCAAGCTCGTTCAGGAGGGTCCCCTCCACGAGCCGAGAGGCTGATACTTCAACTGACACAAAGTCCGAAGTTGATGTATCCAAAAGTTCCATATCTTCAACAGGAACTCAACGTCGCAGACGGTGCGTCCATCGGACGCCCGGTCTGAGAGATATTGGCTTTTTCGTCCCAGGGACCCGGTTGGTTTTTAAGGCAAAACCAACCCGACTGTACTCCACCTGCGTCCAAACCTCGGGCGGAGTGAGCCAAAAGATCCGTCTCACTTAGAGGAATTCAACGAAGTCGATGGCACGTCAATCGAACATCCGTAGCTCAAGATATGAGCGTTTCTGGTCCGAGGGCCCGGTTGGTTTCGTGTACGAACCAACCCGGTCGAACCCAAAGTATTTCGAAACCTTGAGTGAGATATACCGAAACGACCATATCGATCCAAGAATCGCGTTTCCACTAACGGCAAGTCGTTCGGAGGCCCGTAGCTCAGGCTACAAGCATTTGACTGAAAACAGTCCGAAGACGGGGGGTCCGGGCCCGGGCCGACCCGGCCCGACCCCCCCTGGGTCGGCCGAACCGGGTCGACACGGTCCTACCGGGTATGGCCCGGCCAGACCCGGTCCGGCCCGGCCAAGGCGCGGCCCGTCTCGGCCGAGCGGCCGAGCGACGCGAGGGGGGGGGGAGTCGCCGCCCCCGCGTGACACCCCCGCGGCACCTGCGGGGTGTCGCCCTGGACGACCCGAGCGACGCGGGGGGGAGCCGCCGCCCCCGCGTGACAACCCCGCAGCACCCGTGGGGTGTCGCCCTGGCAGCCAGACCCGCGCGGCCGCGGGTCCGTTGGCCGCCGCCGCCGCGGCTTCAGCCGCGCCGGGGCGCCGCCGCTCCCGGCTGCCGGCGCCACCGCGACGGCGTGTTCCTCGGGCCACCGGAATCACTCCGGTGGTCCAATTCTGTTCCCATCTGCGCCGATGCTCCTCCCGGGACTCGTTCTTCACTACGGAACCACCAAATTTCCGTTGTGGCACGTTCCGTTGTCGCCCGTCAAATCTTCACATCAATGAAGAACGGCGGAGGGTTGTCGGGCGTGTTCGTTTGGCCCGCACCCTCCGCGTTAGAGATAAACAACGGGAGAAACAAATTTCAACACATGAATTCAAAAATTTTAATAAATTAAAATTGTTCTTATTGTCCGGTTCTTTACTTTTAAAAGGAAAGATCACAGGAAAAAGGAAATAAATTCACAATAACCCCTACCTCGTCAGTCGTTGTCGTACGCGCGTTCTTCGCGGATTGTTCGTCGCGGAAAGAGGGGATCGTCGCGTCGTCGCGGAAGGGCGTCGCGTCGTCGCGGAATCCGGCGTTGAGTCTGCAAAATCAATGGACCAAGAAACAATAGATTTAATTTAATTATATAAAATTAAATCCGTGTTTCATTAAAAAAACACAAGGAAGATTTAAGAGAAACCGGGAGTCTCTTACCTCAAACAGCAGATCGAAGATTCGTTGCGGAGGAAGAGACATCGCAGAAGAACGTTGCAGGAAGGGAACGTCGGCGTCGTGGAACACGGCATCGCATCGTTGACTTCCACGTGTTCTGCGTTCTTCGTCGGAGGCCGGCGTTCATCGCGTTGTTCACGTTCTTCGTGTTCTTCGCGAAGGAGGTTGAAGGTTCAAGAACTCCTCTCAACGAGTAATCCTCCAAAAAGACTTGTTGGTCTTATTTTATTATTACGCCAACAAACGAAAAAGGTAAGTAACGACCCATCAATTCGTTGTATTAATTCAACGAAAGTAACAGCTCATTTAATTCACGAAATAAACTGCCCAATTAAATGGTCTGTTAAGAATTTAAGAAAACGTGTTAGTTGACTTTCATAATGACGGGTTTTCACGGGTGCGTTACTTAGCGGAAAGAAACGGCGGGGCTCGTGTGGGCCCCACCTCACAAATATCCTACCAAGAGGGTAGGATATTTCTGGATAGTACCCTATCCGGTTCAAATCAGTTTAAGCCGCTTTTAAGTGGCTTCCAAGTGGCTTAAGTGAAATAAAATAAAGTTGTCGTAAAATTATTTTATTTCTTAACTTTAACCCCAAAAATTAAAAACCACACCCGAGCAAACGCAACTCCGGAAGAGGCGTTTCTAAGCAAATACCGGCGCTGCGATTTCATCGGTGCCCTCAGAATTCGATTCCGGTCATCGGTTCAATAGTTAGAAAAACCCGTTCGTCCGTTCACTGAACGTACCCGAGCCAAACTTCAGAAAATGATTCCGGGCACACCAGGCCTCGGAATCAGGTGCCGTCAGAGACTGCGCTCTTGTAAAATTCCAAAGAAAATTAAGAAAAAAAATTCCCTGAAATTTACGGGTCTTTACATTACTCCCACCTCAGGGCTTTACGTCCCCATAAAGATACATCATAAACTAGGGAAACAAATGTGGGTACTGGGCACGCATCTGAGCCTCCCTCTCCCAAGTGCTCTCCTAGAGGTTTCCGTGCTGCCATCTGATGCGCACAAGAGGAATCGATCTCCCATGCAGGACCCACTCCTGTCGATCCTCTATCTCCACCGGGACCTCCGTAAAAGTCACCCCATCATCCACGTCCAGCTCCCCATAGTCAATGATGTGCGTCGGGTTGTGCACGTATCTCCTCAGCTGAGATATGTGGAAGACGTCGTGCACCCGGTGCAACTAAGGTGGCAGAGCCAGGCGATAAGCCACCTCGCCAATCCTGCTGAGGAACTGGAAAGGCCTGATGAAGCATGGAGACAACTTGCCGCCTCGGCCAAATCTCTGTGAACCACGTCGAGGTGAGACCCGCAAGAAGACGTGGTCGCCATCCTCGAACTCTAGTGGCCTCCGCCTCCTGTTAGCATATGAATTCTGCCGGCTCTGAGATGTCCTCATCCGCTCCTGGATGACCTGGACCTTCCCTGTCGTGGCCCGGACCATCTCTGGTCCCATGAGTGCTGACTCCCCAGGGTCTGTCCAGCACAAAGGAGATCTGCAAGGCCTGCCGTACAATGCCTCGTATGGTGCCATCCCGATGGTGGAGTGGTAGCTATTGTTGTACGCGAACTCCACCAAGGGAAGGTGGTCCTCCCAGATGCGACCAAAGTCGAGGACACATGTGTGGGGCATGTCCTCGAGAGTCTGAATGGTACTCTCCGTCTGACCATCCGTCTGAGGGTGAAAAACGGTGCTCAGACGTAGCCGCATCCCGAACGCCTCCTGCAAACCCTTCCAAAGCCGGGAAGTAAATAGAGCGTCCCGATCGGAGACGATAGTCGATGGCACACCATGAAGCCGTAGAATCTCCTGAATGTAGAGACGCCCCAAGATCTCCACTGAGCCCTGCTCTCGGATGGGTAAGAAATGTGCCGACTTGGTGAGTCGGTCAACAATCACCCAAATGGAGTCGTGACCTCTGGAGGTGCGTGGAAGTCCAGTCACGAAGTCCATATATATCCCGTCCCACTTCTACTTCGGGACCTCCAAGGGATGTACCAAGCCCACTGGTACCTGATGCTCTGCCTTCACCTGCTGGCAGGTGAGGCACCGTGAAACGAACTCTGCCACAACCTTCTTCATGCCCGGCCACCAGTGTTTTCGTCTGAGATCCTGGTACATCTTCTCCACTCCAGGATGTACCGCCAAAGGAGAAGTGTGAAACTCTCTCAGCACCTCCTCTCGTAAAGCGACTGGTCCCAAGGTACGTCCTCTGAAAAGGATTTCGTGCTCTACTCCAAGGGAGAAACCATCAGGTGCCTATCCTGAGGATATCTGTGCATGCCGTGTCTCACAGTCAGCATCCCCATGCTGTGCCTCTCTGACCCGCTGTAGAAGTGGAGGAGAGACGGTGAGAGACTAAAGGAAGGCTGCTCTGTCTCTATCCACGAAGGATATCTGCAAAGCGGCTAGCTGCTCTGTCGCCTCCTCAAGTAGCTGGATGCCCGTCCTCCTGTTGAGGGCATCAGCTATCACGTTCCCCTTCCCAGGAGTATAGACTATCTCAAAGTCATAGTCCTAGAGGAACTAGAGCCACCGCCACTGTCTTAGGTTCAGGTCCTTCTGAGAGAAGATGTACCTGAGACTCTGGTGGTCAGAAAAGACTGTAAAGTGCTCGCCCATCAGATAGTGCCACCATGTCTTCAGAGCGAAGACCACTGCTGCTAACTCCAGGTCATTGGTAGCGTAGTTCTGCTCATGCGGCCTCAACTGACATGATCCATAGGCAATCATGGCCCGCTCCTGCATCAGGACACACCCGAGCCCGGTCCCTGATGCATCGCAGTAGACTACGTATCCAACTCCCTCCTCAGGCAACCTCAGGATAGGTGAGCTGGTCAATCTCTACCTCATCTCCTGGAAGCTCTGCTGACATCTGTCTGACCACACGAAGGGTTTCCCCTTCTTCGTCAATGCTGAGTGTGGCGCCGAAAATCTAAAGAAGTCCGGCACGAATCTCCGATAGTATCCTTCTAGTCCCAAGAAACTCCGCACCTCTGTCACGCTCCTGGGTGGCTCCCAAGCTAGCACGGCCTCGATCTTCACAGGATCCACTACAACTCCCGCCTCAAAAATGACATGCCCCAATAAGTGGACCTCACGTAACCAGAACTGGCACTTCAAAAGCTTTCCATAAATTTGGTGCTCTCGGAGGGTGTCCAGTACAACCCGTAAGTGGTAGGCGTGCTCCTCCTCAGTGGTCGAGTACACCAAAATGTCGTCGATGAAGACCACGACAAATCGATCGAGGTATGGCTGCAAGATCCTGTTCATGAGGCTCATGAACACTACTGGAGCATTGGTTACACCGAAAGGCATAACCAAGAACTCATAGTGGCCATACCGACACCTGAAGGCCGTCTTCTGCACATCGTTGTCTCGAACTCTGAGCTGATGATAGCCTGACCTGAGGTCTATCTTCGAGAACCACCGTGCTCCCTTGATCTGGTCGAAGAGATCATGAATCCTTGGTAGCGGATACTTGTTCATCACTGTCACCTGGTTCAGGCGATGATAATCGACACACAGTCGCAAGCTCCCGTCCGCCTTCTTGGCGAACAAAATCGAGGAAGCCCAGGGTGAAACACTGGGTCGGATGAACCCCTTGCCCTGCAAGTCCTCCAACTGTACCTGTAGCTCTCGAAGCTTAGCAGGGGCCATCTGATATGCTGGAGTGGATATCTGGGTTGTCCCGGGGTACAGATCAATATAAAAGTCTACCTCTCTGCGAGGAGGTATCCCTGGAACGTCGTCGGGGAAGACGTCCGCATACTGATCCACCACTGTAGGAAAACTAGGACTCCGCACGTCAACTGCTCCAAGGATGAGGCTAGCCAACTGATGAGTGATGGGATGACCTCTCCTCTGCGTGAGTCCATCCTGTGCTGCGAAGGCTCCCTTCTCGCCGGTGAAGGTGAACCTGCTCCAATCGGTGCGCACACATCGCACCTTGCGCCTAATGCAGTCAATCTGTGCATGGACCGTAGATTACCAATCCATGCCCATGATGACGTCGTAAGGCCTCGACGCTGCTACAAGAAGATCCCAGCCGAAGATCTCGCCTCCTAGAGTAAGCTCACACTGCCGGAACCAGTGCTTAATCGTCGAGTCTGCTCCCGTAGGAGTCTCTAGCCGTAAGGATCGAGCCAACGGCTCTGTCAGAATCTTCGAGCTCCGAACAAGGGCAGCGGCTATGAAAGAGTGACTCGCTTTTGTGTCTATAAGAACTGCAGCAAGGGTGGAATAGACACAGATTGTACCACGAATCATCACTGGCGCGCCGTGGTCGTAGGCCTTTGCTGCCTGGAGCTGTGCCTATCTCTTCCCGCCAGCTCCCTGTGGTCGGGGCGGACCTCCTGGTGGAGGTGGTGGCAGAGCCTCAAAGCGTCGCCCACCACCTGCTGCTCGACCAGCTCCTCTGCCGCGTCCACCTCCTCCATGCGGACCACCATGGTCGACCCTCTGCCTCTGCCTAGGTGGCCCCTCCACCGTCTGCTGCTCCTCGGTACGACGGGTCGGGCAGTCACGAGCCATGTGGCCCTGCCTGCCGCACGCGTAGCACTGCCTGCCTCTCAGAAGACTGGCCCCGCGCTGTGTGCCCCGCACTGCCGAGCCAGTGTCCCGAGGTCATCTGCAGGAAGGTCTGGTCTGCCTGGAACCCTGAGTCATCCGTCGGCTACCAGCTGCCGAAGACTCTGCTACCTGCCGCCCTGCGGTAGGTCTCGCTGTGGACTCGGCAAGAAAGCTCTCGATCAGAAGGGCTCGCTCCAGCACTCCTGCCTGGGTCGGGATGCTGAGGGAGATCAGTGATGCCCTGGTCTCGTGTCTCAATCCCTGCTCGAAGGTCTGGGCCCGGATAAAGGGATCTCATACCATGTCTGTCGAGTAGCGAGAAAGGTCGGTGAACCTCGCCGCGTACTGGGCGACCGTCAAGCTGCCCTACCGCAGCTGAAGAAGCTCCTGAATGCGCACCGCACAGAGGGTGGCCGGGAAGAACTCTGAGCGAAAGAGTCTCTCGAAGTCCATCCAGATGAGGGAGGCCTCATCATGCACCTGGAGAATCAGGCTCCACCATCGTCCTGCTGCTGCGTGCAGTAGGCTGGCCGCGAGGATCACCATGAGGTCTGCTGGTGTCCTCACTAGCCTGAAAACTCGGACGACCGCCTCCATCCAGTCCTCAGCTTCCTGGGGGTCCTTCTCCCCACGGAACCTGGGTGGTCGCTGGCGCTGGAACTCATGCAGAGCTCCGAGGTGTCGTGCATCGTCAGCGATCGGCGCTGGAAGCATCGGGGGCTCGGCGGGTAAAGGTATTGCCGGTGCCACTGCTGTCAACAGGCCCGGTACCGAGGCCTCGTCACTCGCTAGGCTGTCGTCGTGCTCTACTCTTGGAACCCTAGCTAGCTGCCGTCATGGGGTCATCCTGAAAAGGAAACAAGTGCGCCACGGTCAGAACAGTATACCTGGTGAGCTGACACAAGTAATCACAAAGAAAACTTGAAACACACATGCAATCAATGTTTTCGTGCATTAAGTCAGAAATCAGAAGTCAGGATCCTAGTGTACAGATACGTCGGCCGCCGCACCAACACTGGACTCCCTGGACTGATAACCAAACTCAATACGCTAAACACTATTGCTCCACATAGAAGAAAGATCAGAGTCTGTGGTAGAACCGACCACCTTTGATACCAATTTGTCACGACCCGTCCTCGGGGCCCTTGCCGTGACTACCCCAAGCCCGCCTTCCATAGGCCAGGGGCTGGCGACTAGCACCAAGGCGTAAATCCCAACAAAAGGGAAGGCATTGCCTTTGAAAAGTAAAAAAGCACCAAAGAGTAAGCAAGCGGAAAAGTAAACACTAAGTAAAAACTGTACAAGCTGTACTGAAAGTAAAAGGGGCTGGAAATACAAGCCCAACGATAAAGTACAACTGAAAAGAGAACATCAACTAAAAGGAAAAGCCACAGCGTCGAGCCGTCCTCTGGATGTCCCACCTGAAGGGTGGGTACAGATAGCCTCCACTGCTCCTCGGGTCCACCGGACCGCTCCGAGTACGTCCCGCCCAGTGGTCCACCTCCAGGTACCATCCTGCTCCGCACGCCTCCACCACGATCATCGCTGTCCGTCGTCTGCAACCAACACAACGTAGTGCGGGCATAGCCCGTGCAGGGGTGAGTATAAGCTACTCAGTTGGGACCCCGAGACCCCCGAAGGTCTCCTGAAATCCACAAAGGATAAACCACAAAGGGAAGATACAATCACGAAGTAACAACCGACACGGCTTTGGTATATGCCCATACATATACCTAAGTCGTCAATTCTCGTTCGGCTCCAACGTCCGAGCCCAAGCACAACCCAGTCCACACAGGAAAGCAAAAACGTATACCCACACGGGATAGCACAACACAATCCACAAATGAGAGTAAACAGTAAATCCACACAGGATAGCTCAACACAATCTACAAAGGAGAGTAAACAGTAAATCCACACAGGATAGCTCAACACAATCCACAAAGGAGAGTAAACAGGATTCAGCTCACACAGGTATACTTCTTCGGATGACGATAAAGATGATCACTGATCCATCTAAGTCTTCGGACCCACAAAGGATCGATAGGTACTAACCCCTGCAAAGACCCACACAGAATCTGGCCCACACAGGACCTATAGGCGCTGGCTCACACAGAACCGCTGAGCGCTGACCCACACAGGATCAGACCCACACAGGATCAGGCCCACAAAGGACCTGTAGCACTGATCCACGTAGGATCGCTGAGTGCTGTAGTCGTCGCAGTCCACTGAGGATCTCTGCACAGTCGTCGCCGCAGTCCACTGAGGATCTCTGCACGGTCGTCGCCGCAGTCCACTGAGGATCTCTGCACGGTCGTCACCGCAGTCCACCGAGGATCTCTGCACGGTCGTCGTCGCAGTCCACTGAGGATCTCTGCACGGTCGTCGTTGTCGAAGTAGCAGTCGCAGCCAGCTCTAGGGTTCCCGCACACAACAAGCTCGTTTGGGAGGGTCCGCTCCATGAGCCGAGAGGCTGATACATCAACTGACACAAAGTCCAAAGTTGATGTATCCAAAACTTCCATATCGTCAACAGCAACTCAACGTCGCAGACGGCGCGTCAATCGGACGCCCGGTCTGAGAGATATTTGTTTTTTCGTCCCAGGGGCCCAGTTGGTTTTTAAGTAAAAACCAACCCGACCGTACTCGACCTGCGTCCAAACCTCGGGCGGAGTGAGCCAAAAGATCTGTCTCACTTAGCGGAATTCAACGAAGTCGACGGCACGTCAATCGGACGTCCGTAGCTCAAGATATGAGTGTTTCTGCTCCGAGGGCCCGGTTGGTTTCGTGTACGAACCAACCCGGCCGAACCCAAAGTATTCTGAAAACTTGAGTGCGATATAACCAAACGACCGTCTCGATCCAAGGATCGTGTTGCCGCTGACGGCGCGCCGTTCGGAGGCCCGTAGCTCAGGTTACGGGCATTTGACTGAAAACAGTCCGAAGACGGGGGGTCCGGGCCCGGGCCGACCCGGCCCGACCCCCCCTGGGTCGGCCAAACTGGGTCGACCCGGTCTGACCCAGTTCGGCCCGGCCGGACCCGGTCCGGCCCGGCCAGGGCGCGGCCCGGCCGGTCGGACCGGCCGGGCTCGGCCCGCCCGGCCGGTCGGACCGGCCGGGCTCGGCCCGCCCGGCCCGGCTCGGCCGCGCGGCCGCGCGGCGCGGGGGGGGGGGGGGGGGGGAGCCGCCACCCCCGCGTGACACCCCCGCGGCACCTGCGGGGTGTCGCCCTGGACGATCCGAGCGACGCAGGGGGGAGCCGCCGCCACCGCGTGACAACCCCGCGGAACCTGCGGGGTGTCGCCCTGGCAGCCGGACCCGCGCGGCCGCAGGTCCGTTGGCCATCGCCGCATCAGCTTCAGTCGTGGCGGCCTCGTCCAGCGGCGCGCCGGGGCGCCGCCGCTCGCGGCTGCCGGCGCCGCCGGCATGTTCCGTGGGCCACCGGAATCACTCCGGTGGTCCGATTCTGTTCCCGTCTGCGCCGCTGCTCCTCCCGGGACTCGCTCTTCACTGCGGAACCACCAAATTTCCGTTGCGGCATGTTCCGTCATCACCCGTCAGATCCGCACATCAACGAAGAACGGTGGAGGGTTGTCGGGCCGGGTTCATTTGGCCCGCACCCTCCGCGTTAGAGATAAGCAACGGGAGAAACAAAATTCAACACATGAATTCAACAATTTTAATAAATAAAAATTGTTCTAATTGTCCAGTTCTTTACTTTTAAAAGGAACGATCACGGGAAAAAGGAAATAAATTCACAACAACCCCTACCTCGTCAGTCGTCATTGTACGTGCGTTCTTCACAGATTGTTCGTCGCAGAAAGAGGGGATCGTCGCGTCGTCGCGGAAGGGCGTCGCGTCGTCACGGAATCCGGCGTTGAGTCGGAAAACTCAACGGACCAAGAAACAACAGATTTAATTTAATTATATAAAATTAAATCTGTGTTTCGTTAAAAAAAAGCACAAGGAGGATTTAAGAGAAACAGGGAGTCTCTTACCTCAAACAGCAGATCGAAGATTCGTTGCGGAGGAAGAGACGTCGCAGAAGAACGTTGCAGGAAGGGAACTTCAGCGTTGCGGAACACGGCGTCGCGTCGTCGACTTCCACGGGTTCTGCGTTCTTCGTCGGAGGCCGGCGTTCTTCGCATTCTTCGCGTTCTTCGCGAAGGAGGTTGAAGGTTCAAGAACTCCTCTCAATGAGTAATCCTCCAAAAAGACTTGTTGGTCTTATTTTATTATTACGCCAACAAACGAAAAAGGTAAGTAATGACCCATCAATTCGTTCTATTAATTCAACGAAAGTAACAGCTCATTTAATTCACGAAATAAACCGCCCAATTAAATGGTCTGTTAAGAATTTAAGAAAACGCGTCAGTTGACTTTCATAATGACGGGTTTTCGCGGGTGCGTTACTTAGCGGAAAGAAACGGCGAGGCTCCTGCGGGCCCCACCTCACAAATATCCTACCAAGAGGGTAGGATATTTCTGGATAGTACCCTATCTGGTTCAACTCAGTTTAGGATGATTTTAAGTGGCTTCAAGTGGCTTCCAAGTGGCTTAAGTGAAATAAAATAAAGTTGTCGTAAAATTATTTTATTTCTTAACATTAAGCCCAAAAATTAAAAACCACACCCGAGCAAACGCAACTCCAGAAGAGGCATTTCTAAGTGAATATCGGCGCTGCGATTTCATCGGTGCCCTCAGAATTTGATTCCGGGCACCGGTTCTAAAGTTAGAAAAAACCCGCTCGTCCGTTCACTGAACGTACCCGAGCCAAACTTCGGAAAATGATTCCGGGCACACCGGGCCCCGGAATCAGGTGCCGTCAGAGACTGCGCTCTTGTAAAATTCCAAAGAAAATTAAGAAAAAAATTCCCTTGAAATTTACGGGTCTTTACATCTCGATTGGAGACAATAGAAGATGGCACACCGTGAAGCCGTACTATCTCCTGAATGTAAAGTCGTCCCAGGCTCTCCACTGAGCCCTGCTCTCTAATGGGTAGAAAGTGTGCCGACTTGGTGAGTCGGTCGACAATCACCCATTTGTAGTCATGAGCTCTGGAAGTGCGTGGAAGTCCAGTCATGAAGTCCATAGATATCCCGTCCCACTTCCACTCCGGGACCTCTAAGGGCTGTACCAAGCCTGCTGGTACCTGGTGCTCAGCCTTCACCTACCGGCAGATGAGGCATCGAGAAATGAACTCCGCCACAACCTTCTTCATACCCGGACACCAGTGCTGTCATCTGAGGTCCTGGTACATCTTCGCCACTCCAGGATGTACCGCCAAAGGAGAAGTGTGAAACTCTCTCAGCACCTCCTCCCGTAAAGCAACTGTTACCAAGGTACGTCCTCTGAAAATGATGTTGTACTCTGCTCCAAAGGAGAAACCATCAGGTGCCTATCCTGAGGATATCTATTCACTCTGCGTCTCACAGTCAGCGTCCCCTTGCTGTGCCTCTCTGACCCGCTGTAGTAGTGGAGGCGTGACAGTGAGAGACTGAAGTAAGGCTGCTCCATCTCTATCCACAAAGGATATCTGCAAAGCGGCTAGCTCCTCTGCCGCCTCCTCAAGTAGCTGAATGCCCGTCCTCTTGCTGAGGGCATCAGCTACTACCTTTCCCTTCCTAGGAGTATAGACTATCTCAAAGTCATAGTCCTGGAGGAACTCGAGCCATCGCCGTTGTCTTAGGTTCAGGTCCTTCTGCGAGAAGATGTACCTGATACTCTGGTGGTCAGAAAAGACTGTAAAGTGCTCGCCCATCAGATAGTGTCGCCACGTCTTCAGGGAGAAGACCACTACTGCTAACTCCAGGTCATGGGTAGCATAGTTCTGCTCATGCGGCCTCAACTGATGTGATACATAGGCGATCACTGCCCGCTCCTGCATTAGGACACATCCGAGTCCTGTCCCTGATGCATCGCAGTAGACTATGTACCCTACTCCCTCCTCAGGCAACCTCAAGATAGGTTTGCTGGTCAATCTCTATCTCAGCTCCTGGAAGCTCTGATGACATATGTCTGACCACACGAAGGGTTTCCCCTTCTTCATAAAAGTTGAGATTGGTTCCGCAACTCTGGGGAAGTCTGGAACGAATCTCCGGTAGTATCCAGCTAGACCCAAGAAACTTCGCACCTCCGTCACGCTCCTGGGTGGCTCCCAAGCTATCACTGCCTCGATCTTCGCAGGATCCACTGCAACTCCCGCCTCAGAGATGACATGTCCCAAGAAGTGGACATCACGTATCTTGAACTGGCACTTCGAGAGATTTCCATAAAGTTGGTACTCTCGGAGTGTGTCTAGTACAACCCGTAAGTGGTAGGCATGCTTCTCCTCAGTCATCGAGTAAATCAAAATGTCGTCGATGAAGACCACGACAAATCGATTGAGGTATGGATGAAATATCATGTTCAAGAGGGCCATGAACACTGCTGGAGCATTGGTTATGCCAAATGGCATAACCAAGAACTCATAGTGGCCATACCGACATCTGAAAGCCGTCTTCTGCACGTCCTCGTCTCGAACTCTGAGCTGATGATAGCCTGACCTGAGGTCTATCTTCGAGAACCACCATGCTCCCTTGAGCTGATCGAAGAGGTCATCAATCATCGGTAGTGGATACTTGTTCCCCACTATCACCGGGTTCAGGCGACGATAGTCGACACAAAGTCGCAAGCTCTCGTCCGCCTTCTTGGAGAACAATATCGGGAAGACCAGGTTGAAACACTGGGTTGGATGAACCCCTTGCCCTGTAAGTCCTCCAACTGTACCCGTAGCTCTCGAAGCTCGGCGGGGGCCATCCGATATGCTGGAGTCGATATCGGGGTTTTCCCGGGGTACAGGTCAATATAAAAGTCTACCTCTCTGCGAGGAGGTAGCCCTGGAATGTCATCGGGAAAAACGTCCGCATACTGATCCACCACTGCAGGAAAACCAGGACTCCACACGTCAACTGCTCCTAGGATGAGGCTAGACAACTGATGAGTGATGGGATGTCCTCTCCTCTGCGGAAGTCCATCCTGTGTTGCAAAGGCTCCCTTCTCACCGGTGAAGGTGAACCTACTCCCGTCCGTGCGTACACATCGCACCATGCGCCTAATACAGTCAATCTGTGCATGGAATGTAGACAAAAAGTCCATGCCCAAGATGATGTCGTAAGTCCTCGACGCCACTACAAGAAGATCCCAGCCGAAGCTCTC
This sequence comes from Viscum album, assembly GCA_963277665.1. Lineage (NCBI taxonomy): Eukaryota > Viridiplantae > Streptophyta > Magnoliopsida > Santalales > Viscaceae > Viscum > Viscum album. The sequence continues at coordinate 671,896,406 of OY728127.1, forward strand.
ACCTCTTAGAGTAAGCTCACACTGTTGGCACCAGTGCGTAATCATTGAGTCTACTCCCGTAGGAGTCTCTAATCGTAAGGATCGAGCCAAAGGCTCTGTCGGAATCTCCGAGATCCGAACAAGGCCCGCGGCTATGAAAGAGTGACTCGCTCCTGTGTCTATAAGAACTGGATCAAGGGTGGAATAGACACAGATAGTACCTCGAATCATCTCGGGCGTGCCGTGGACGTAGGCCTCTGCTACCTGGAGATGTGCCTGTCTCTGCCCGCCATCTCCCTGTGGTCGGGGTGGAGCTCCTGGTGGTGGTGGTGGTAGAGCCTCAAAGCGTCGCCCACCACCCACTGCTTGGCCAGCTCCTCTCCCTCGTCCACCTGCTCCCTACAGACCACCATGGTCGACCATCTGCCTCTGCCTCGGTGGTCCCTCAACCGACTGCTGCTCCTCTGCACGGCGGGTCGGGCAGTCATGAGCCATGTGGCCCTGTCCGCCGCATGAGTAGCACTGCCTACCTCTCGAAAGACTGACTCAGTGTTGTGTGCCCTGCACTGCTGGGCCAGTGTTCTGAGGTCTTCTGCCTGAGGGTCTGGTCTGCCTGGACCCATGTGTCATCCGTCGACTGCCTGCTGCAGAAGACTCTACTACGTGTCGCCCTGCGGTGGGTCTCGGCGCTGGTGTAGACTCAGCAAGAAAGCTCTCAATCAAAAGGGTCTGCTCCAGTACTCCTGTCTGAGTCGGAATGCTGAGGGAGATCAGCGATGCCTTGATCTCGTGTCTCAATCCCTGCTCAAAGGTCTGGGCCCGGAATAATGGGTCTCGTACCATGTCTGTAGAGTAGCGCGAGAGATTGGTAAATCTCGTCGAGTACTGGGCGACCGTCATGCTGCCCTGCCGCAGCTGAAGAAGCTCCTGGATGCGCACCGCATGGAGGGTGGCTGGGACGAACTCTGAGCGGAAGAGGCTCTCAAAATCCGTCCAGAGAAGAGATGCCTCATCGTGCACCTGGAGCATCAACCTCCACCATCTGCCTGCTGCTGCGTGCAGTAGGCTCGCTGCGAGGATCACCATGAGGTCTGCTGGTGTCCTCACTAACCTGAAAACTCTCACCACTGCCTCCAGCCAGTCCTCGGATGCCTGGGGGTCCGTCTCCCCGTGGAACCTGGGTGGTCGATGGCGCTAGAACTCATGCAGCGCACTGAGGCGACGTGCATCATTAGCGGCTGGGGCTGGAAGCATCGGTGGCTCGGTGGGTAGGGCTAGCACCGGTGCCACTACTGACAAAGGGCCCTGCACCGAGGCCTCGTCGCTCGGTAGGCCATCGTCACGCTCGACTCTCGGAACCCTAGCTGGCTGACGTCGTGGGGCCATCCTGAAAAGGAAATAGGTGCGCCACAGTCAAAATAGTATGCCTGGTGAGCTGACACAAAGTAATCACAAAGAAAACATGAAACACACACGCAATCAATATTTTCGTGCATTAAGTCGGAAATCAGAATTCAGGGTCCTGGTGTATGGATACATCGGCCGCCGCACCAACACTGGACTCCCTGGACTGATAACCACACTCAATACGCTAAACTCTATTGCCTCACATAGAAAAGATCAGAGTCCCAAGTTCTGCGGTAGAACCGAACTCCTCTGATACCAATTTGTCACGACCCGTCCTCGGGGCCCGTGCCGTGACTACCCCAAGCCCGCCTTCCATAGGCCAGGGGCTAGCGACTAGCACCAAGGCGTAAAATCCCAGTAAAAGGGAATGCATTGCCTTTGTAAAGTAAACAAACACCACAGAGTTAACAAGCAGTAGAAGTAAACACTAAGTAAAAGCTGGTACCAGGGTAAGTGCTGAAAAAGTAAATGGGCCAGTATACAAACCCAAACTGAAATTAAAGTACAACTCGAAAGGGAAAACAACAACTGTAAATTAAAGCCGCAACGCCGAGCTGTCCACTGGAAATCCCACCTGAAGGGTGGGTACAGATAGCTCCACTGCTCCTCGGGTCCCGTCATCCACACCGAGTATTTCCCGCCCAGTGGTCTACCTCCAGGTACTGTCCTGCTCTGCAAGCCTCAACCACGATCAACGCTGTCCGTCTTCTGAAACCAAGACAACGTAGTGCGGGCATAGCCAGTGCAGGGGTGTGTATAAGCTACTTAGTAGGGACCCCGAGACCCCTGAAGGTCTCCCAAAATCCACAAAGAATAAACCACTAAGGAAAGATACAATCACAAAGTAACATCCGACACTGCTTAGGTATATGCCCATAAATATACCTAAGTTATCAATTCTCATTCGGCTCCAACATCCGATCCCAAGTACAACCCAGTCCACATAGGAAAGCAACGTATTCCACACAGGAAGCAAAACGTAATCCACATAGGAAAGAACAACTCAATCCACATAGGAATGCAAAACGTAAATCCACACAGGATAGCACAACAAAGTCCACACAGGAAAGTAAAACAGGATTCATCTCACACAAGTATACTTCTTCGAAGATGATAGAGATGATCACGGATCCATAAAAGTCGTCAGACCCACAAAGGATCGATAGGTACTAACCCCCACAAAGACCCACACAGGATCAGACCCACACAGGATCTGTAGGCACTGGCTCACACAGAATCGCTAAGCGCTGACCCACACATGATCGGTAGCACTGATCCACATAGGATCGCTGAGTTCTGTAGTCGTCACCGTCGAATCTACTGAGGAACTCTGTACACTCGTCGTCGTCACAGTAGTAGTCGCAGCCAGCACTAGGGTTCCCGCACACAGCAAGCTCGTTCGGGAGGGTCTGCTCCACGAGCCGAGAGACTGATACATCAACTGACACGTAGTCTAGAGTTTATGTATCCAAAAGTTCCGTATCGTCAACTGGAACTCAACGTCGCAGACGGCGCGTCAATCGGACGCTCGGTCTGAGAGTTATTGGCTTTTTCGTCCTAGGGGCCCGGTTGGTTTTTATGGAAAAACCAACCCGACCATACTCCACCTGCGTCCAAACCTCAGGCGGAGTAAGCCAAAAGATCCGTCTCACTAAGAGGAATTCAACAAAGTTGACGGCACGTCAATCGGACGTCCGAAGCTCAAGATATGAGCGTTTCCGCTCCGAGGGCCCGGTTGGTTTTGTGTATGAACCAACCCGGACGAACTCAAAGTATTCAGAAACCTTGAGTGTGATATATCGAAACGACCACCTCGTTCCAAGGATCGTGTCACTGCTGACGGCGGGTCGATCGGAGGTCCGTAGCCCGAGTTATGGGCAATTGAACCCAAAAAGTCCGAAAATAGGGGTTTCGGGTCCGGACCGACCCGGCCCGAGACCCCCCGGTCGGCCCGAACTGGCAACCCGCGCGCTGGTCGGTGCTCGGCCAAAACGGCCGAGCCGTTTTGGCTCGCGGGGGGGCTGCCCCTCCCTTTTCTTGTAACTGCAACCCCTTAATTAGGGCCGCGTTGATTTCCGGCCGGGGGAATTAATTCCCCCGGCTCCTCCCTGTCCGGCAGGCCCAACCTGGCCGGCCGGTTCCTGCCCAACGGGACCGGCGATGGCTAGTCCCCTTCCAGCTCTGATGCCGGCGGCCCGGTCCGGCGGCCAGTCACCTTGCTCCGCCGCGTCCCGGAACCGGCCACAGCCCTTGTCGTTCGGCGCGGTGCGACGGCGCCACGCCCCTCCACCGCGGCCCCACTCTGGCCATGACATATTCGGTTTTCTTCGACGTGGCGCGACGGCGTCGCGTCCTTGTTCAATCTTCACGGTGCGGCGCGACGGCGCCGCTAAGTACTTGTCCTGCGTTTTGCGCGTGGTGCGACGGCACCACGCCATTCCGTCCAATCCACAAAGTATCAAAAAGGATAAAGAGGAGGGTTGACCGTGTTTGTGCGGTCCGACCCCCTCTCGTTAAATGATAGCATTTAGTCGAATATCCACGAAGATTGACAAACTAGAATCATGAACGAAAATAATTAAATAAAATAAAACCCCTACCTCAGTTTCAAGAACGGTGCACATCAATGAGCCGTGGAAGACGAGCGTCGCGGAGGTCGGGCGTCGCAGAAAAACGAACGTCGATTCCATTGTCGTCGAGGTGCGTCCAAAGAGGAAACATCGCGGAAGAAGAATTCCGTGGAAGAATTTCTCCACGTTCTTCGGCGGAGATGTTCTTCGTTGAAGAATGGTGTTCTTCGTCGGAGTCCGAGGTGTTCTTCACGTTCTTCGTCGAAGGAGAAGATGTTCTTCCCAAAACCTCTCAACGAAAAAACTCTAACAACAAAATAAAATAAACTCCTATCTTATTTTATTAACACAACAAGCCTTTTGAACTTCAAAGTTTTGAATTTCAAAAACTTACATTAAACACTCAACATTTAAACCATAAGTTTGATAAACGTAAGTTATCAACATTTAAATGGGAGTTGAGGGGGTTTAGAGGATATGAAGGGGTGGGGTTCGTGTGGGCCCCACCACCCTCATAACCTCCCAAGGGAGGTTGGGTAGTTACCCAACTTCCATCAAGAACTAAACACTCAGAATAAAAATTGTAGAATAATAATAAATTAACTTACAAAATTTTTATCATCCACACCCGTGATAACGCAACTCCGGAACAGGAGTTCCTAAGAAATTACCGGCGATGCGGTTCCATCGGAGTCCTTGGAAATCGATTCCGGGCACCGTTTCAAAAGTTAGAAAAATCCCGCTCGTTCGTTCACTGAACGTACCCGAGCTAAACTTCGGATAGAAATTCCGGGCACTCCGGGCCTCGGAATCAAGTGTCGTCTGAAACCGCGTTCTTGTAAAATTCCAACGAAAATTAAGAAAACAATTCCCTTGAATTTTACGGGTCTTTACATTACTCCCACCTCAGGGATTTACGTCCCCGTAAAGATACATCGAAAACTAGGGAAACAAATGTGGGTACTGAGCACGCATCTGAGCCTCTCGCTCCCAAGTGCTCTCCTGGAGGTTCCCGTGCTATCATCTGATGCGCACTAGAGGAATCAACCATCCACGTAGGACCTGCTCCTGTCGATCCTCGATATCCACTAGGACCTCCACAAAAGTCGCCCCATCATCAATGTCAAGCTCCCCATGGTCAATGATGTGCGTCGGGTCATGCACGTATCTCCTCAGCTGAGATACGTGGAAGACGTCGTGCACCTGGTGCAACTGAGGTGGTAGAGCTAGGCGATAAGCCACCTCGCCATTCCTGCTGAGGACTTGGAATGGTCCGATGAAGCATGGAGAAAACTTGCCGCCTCAGCCAAATCTCCGTAATCCACGTCGAGGTGAGACACGCAAGAAGACGTGGTCACCATCCTAGAACTCTAGTGGCCTCCGCCTCCTGTCAGCATATGACTTCTGCCGGCTCTGAGCTGTCCTCATCTGCTCCTGGATGACCTGGACCTTCTCTGTCATGGCCTGGACCATCTCTGGTCCCACAAGTTCTGACTCCCCAGGGTCTGTCAAGCACAAAGGAGATATACAAGGTCGGTCGTACAACGCCTCGTATGGTGCCATCCCGATGGTGGAGTGGTAGCTGTTGTTGTACGCGAACTCCACCAAGGGTAGGTGGTCCTCCCAGCTGCGACCAAAGTCGAGGACGCATGCACGGAGCATGTCCTCGAGAGTCTGAATTCTCCTCTCCGTCTGACCATTCGTATGAGGGTGAAAGTCTGTGCTCAGACGTAGCTGCGTCCCGAACGCCTCCTGCAATCCCTTCCATAGCCGGGAAGTAAAGCGAGCATCTCGATTGGAGACGATAGAAGATGGCACACCGTGAAGCCGTACTATCTCATGAATGTAAAGTCATCCCAAGCTCTCCACTGAGCCCTGCTCCCTAATGGGTAAAAAGTGCGCCGACTAGGTGAGTCGGTCGACAATCACCCAGATGGAGTCGTGACCTCTAGAAGTGCGTGGAATTCCAGTCATAAAGTCCATAGATATCCCATCCCACTTCCACTCCGGGACCTCTAAGGGTTGTACCAAGCCTGCTGGTACCTGGTGCTCAGCCTTCACCTGCTGGCAGGTGAGGCATCAAGAAATGAACTCTGCCACAACCTTCTTCATGCCCGGCCACCAGTGCTGTCGTCTAAGGTCCTGGTACATCTTTGCCACTCCAGGATTTACCGCCAAAGGAGAAGTGTGAAACTCTCTCAGCACCTCCTCCCGTAATGAAACTGGTACCAAGGTACGTCCTCTGAAAAGGATTTCGTGCTCTGCTCCAAAGGAGAAACCATCAGGTGCCTATCCTGAGGATATCTGTTCACGATGCGTCTCATAGTCAACATCCCCTCATTGTGCCTCTCTGACCCGCTGTAGTAGTGGAGGAGTGACAGTGAGATACTGAAGGAAGGCTACTCCATCTCTATCCACAAAGGATATCTGCAAAGCGGCTAGCTGCTCTGTCGCCTCCTGAAGTAGCTGAATGCCCGTCCTCCTGCTGAGGGAATCAGCTACTAGGTTTCCCTTCCCAGGAGTATAGACTATCTCAAAGTCATAGTCCTGGAGGAACTCGAGCCATCACCGCTATCTCAGGTTCAGGTCCTTCTGTGAGAAGATGTACCTGAGACTCTGGTGGTCATAAAAGACCATAAAGAGCTCGCCCATCAGATAGTGTCGCCACGTCTTCAGGGAGAAGACCACTGCTTCTAAATCCAGGTCATGGGTAGCGTAGTTCTACTCATGTGGCCTCAACTGACGTGATACATAGGCGATCACTTCCCGCTCCAGCATTAGGACACATCCGAGTCCTGTCCCTGATGCATCGCAGTAGACTACGTACCCTACTCCCTCCTCAGGTAACCTCAAGATATGTGTGCTGGTCAATCTCTGTCTCAGCTCCTGGAAGCTCTACTGACATCTGTCTGACCACTCGAAGGGTTTCCCCTTCTTCATCAAAGCTGAGAGTGGTGCGGTAACTCTGGAGAAGTCTAGCATGAATCTCTGGTAGTATCCAGCTAGACCCAAGAAACTCCTCACCTCCGTCACGCTCCTGGGTGGCTCCCAAGCTAGCACTGCCTCGATCATTGCAGGATCCACTGCAACTCCCACCTCAGAGATGACATGTCCCAAGAAGTGGACCTCACGTATCATGAACTGGCACTTTGAGAGATTTCCATAAATCTGGTGCTCTCAGAGTGTGTCTAGTACAACCCGTAAGTGGTAGGCATGCTTCTCCTCAGTCGTTGAGTAAATCAAAATGTCGTCGATGAAGACCACGACAAATCGATCGAGGTATGGCTGAAAGATCCTATTCATGAGGGCCATGAACACTGCTGGAGAATTGTTTATGCCAAATGGAATAACCATGAACTCATAGTGGCCATACCGACATCTAAAAGCTGTCTTCTGCATGTCCTCGTCTCGAACTCTGAGCTGATGATAGCCTGACCTGAGGTCTATCTTCGAGAACCACCGTGCTCCCTTGAGCTGATTGAAGAGGTCATCAATCCTTGGTAGCGGATACTTGTTCCTCACTATCACCTGGTTCAGGTGATGATAGTCGACACAAAGTCGGAAGCTCTCGTCTGCCTTCTTGGCGAACAATATCCGGAAGCCCAGGGTGAAACACTGGGTCGGATGAACCCCTTTCCCTGCAAGTCCTCCAACTGTACCCGTAGCTCTTGAAGCTCGGCAGGGGCCATCCGATATGCTGGAGTCGATATCAGGGTTGTCCCAGGGTACATGTCAATATAAAAGTCTACCTCTCTGCGAGGAGGTAGCCCTGGAACATCGTCGGGAAAAACATCTGCATAATGATCCACCACTATAGGAATACCAGGACTCCACACGTCAACTACTCCTAGGATGTGGCTAGACAACTGATGAGTGATGGGTTGTCCTCTCCTCCGCGGAAGTCCATCCTATGCTGCAAAGGCTCCCTTCTCGCTGGTGAAGGTGAACCTGCTCCCGTCGGTGCGTACACATCGCACCCTGCACCTAATACAGTCAATCTGTGCATGGAATGTAGACAACAAATCCATGCCCAAGATGACGTCGTAAGGCCTCGACGCCGCTACAAGAAGATCCCAGCCGAATCTCTCACCTCCTAGAGTAATCTCACACTTTTGGAACCAGTGCGTAATCGTCGAGTCTGCTCACGTAGGAGTCTCTAATCGTAAGGATCGATCCAACGGCTCTGTCGGAATCTCCGAGATCCGAACAAGGGCAGCGGCTATGAAAGAGTGACTCGCTCCTGTGTCTATAAGAACTGGAGCAAGGGTGGAATATACATAAATAGTACCTCGAATCATCTCGGGCATGCCGTGGACGTAGGCCTCTGCTGACTGGAGCTGTGCCTGTCTCTGCCCGCCAGCTCCCTGTGGTCGGGGTGGAGCTCCTGTTGGTGGTGGTGGTAGAGCCTCAAAGCGTCGCCCACCACCCGCTGCTTGGCCAGCTCCTCTCCCTCGTCCTCCTGCTCCCTGCAGACCGCCACGGTCAACCCTATGCCTCTGCCTCGGTGGTCCCTCAACCGACTACTGCTCCTCTGCACGACGGGTCATGCAGTCACAAGCCATGTGGCCCTATCCGCCGCATGAGTAGCACTTCCTACCTCTCGAAAGACTGACTCCGCGCTGTGTGCCCCGCACTACTGAGCCAGTGTCCTGAGGTCATCTACCTAAGGCTCTGGTCTACCTGGACCCATGTATCATCCGTCGACTGCCTGCTGTAGAAGACTCTGCTACGTGCCGTCCTGCGGTGGGTCTCGGCGCTGGTGTAGACTCAGCAAGAAAGCTCTCAATCAAAAGGGCCCTCTCCAGTACTCCTGTCTGAGTCGGAATGCTGAGGGAGATCAGCGATGCCTTGATCTCGTGTGTCAATCCCTGCTCAAAGGTCTGAGCCCGGAATAATGGGTCCCATACCATGTCTGTAGAGTAGCGCGAGAGATTGGTAAATCTCGTCGAGTATTGGGCGACCGTCATGCTGCCCTGCTGCAGCTGAAGAAGCTCCTGGATGCGCACCGCATGGAGGGTGGCTGGGACGAACTCTGAGCAGAATAGGCTCTCAAAATCTGTCCAGAGAAGAGATGCCTCATCATGCACCTGGAGAATCAAGCTCCACCATCTGCCTACTGCTGCGTGCAGTAGGCTCGCTGTGAGGATCACCATGAGGTCTGCTGGTGTCCTCACTAACCTGAAAACTCTCACCACTGCCTCCATCCAGTCCTCAACTGCATGGGGGTCCATCTCCCCGCGGAACCTGGGCGGTCGATGGCACTGGAACTCATGCAGTGCACTGAGGCGACGTGCATCGTCAGCGGCTGGGGCTGGAAGCATCGGTGGCTCAGTGGGTAGGGCTACCACCGGTGCCACTGCTGACAAAGGGCCCTGCACCGAGGCCTCGTCGCTCGGTGGGCTGTCGTCATGCTCGACTCTCGGAACCCTAGCTGGCTGCCGTCGTGGGGCCATCCTGAAAAGGAAACAGGTGCGCCACGGTTAGAACAGTATACCTGGTGAGCTGACACAAAGTAATCACAAATAAAACATGAAACACACACGCAATCAATGTTTTTGTGCATTAAGTCAGAAATCAGAAGTCAGGGTCCTGGTGTATGGATACGTCGGCAGCCACATCAAAACTGGACTCCCAGGACTGATAACCACACTCAATACGCTAAAATCTATTGCCTCACATAGAAAAGATCATAGTCCCAAGTTCTGCGGTAGAACCGAACTCCTCTGATACCAATTTGTCACGACCCGTCCTCGGGGCCCATGCCGTGACTACCCCAAGCCCGCCTTCCATAGGCCAGGGGCTGGCGACTAGCACCAAGGTGTAAAATCCCGGTAAAAGGGAATGCATTGCCTTTGTAAAGTAAACAAACACCACAGAGTAAACAAGCAGTAGAAGTAAACACTAAGTAAAAGCTGGTACCAGGGTAAGTGCGGAAAATTAAATGGGCCGGTATACAAACCCAAACTGAAAGTAAAGTACAACTCGAAAGGGAAAAAAACAACTGTAAAGTAATGCCTCAACGCCGAGCTGTCCACTGGAAATCCCACCTGAAGGGTGGGTACAGATAGCTCCACTGCTCCTTGGGTCCCGCCGTCCGCACCGAGTATGTCCCGCCCAGTGGTCTACCTCCAGGTATCATCCTGCTCTACAAGCCTCAACCACAATCAACGCTGCCCGTCTTCTGCAACCAACACAATGTAGTTTGGGCATAGCCCGTGCAGGGGTGAGTATAAGCTACTCAGTAGGGACACCAAGACCCCCGAAGGTCTCCCAAAATACACAAAGGATAAACCACTAAGGAAAGATACAATCACAAAGTAACATCCGACACTGCTTAGGTATATGCCCATACATATACCTAAGTCATCAATTCTCATTCGGCTCCAACATCCGAGCCCAAGTACAACCCAGTCCACACAGGAAAGCAACGTATTCCACACAGGAAGAAAAACGTAATCCACACAGGAAAGAACAACTCAACCCACATAGGAAATAAAAACGTAAATCCACATAGGATAGCACAACACAATCCACACAGGAAAGTAAAACAGGATTCAGCTCACACAAGTATAATTCTTTGAAGACGATTGAGATGATCACTGATCCATATAAGTCATCGGACCCACAAAGGATCGATAGGTACTAACCCCCGCAAAGACCCACACAGGATCGGACCCACACAGGATCTGTAGGCGCTGGCGCACACAGAACCGCTGAGCGCTGACCCACACAAGATCGGACCCACACAGGATCGGTAGAACTGATCCACATAGGATCGCTGAGTGCTGTAGTCACCGCTGTCGAATCCACTGAGGATCTCTATATAGTCATCGTCGTCACAGTAGCAGTCGCAGCAAGCACTAGGGTTCCCGCACACAGCAAGATCGTTCGGGAGGGTCCGCTCCACGAGCCGAGAGTCTGATACATCAACTGACACATAGTCTAGAGTTGATGTATCCATTGGTGTTACACCAATCTATCCATTTGTATTTTATTGTTAATATGAGAAAACCTTTCCCTTTTAAAGAACCAATTTTTTTTCAGTAAAATGAAAATGGAAACCATGATCAATATTTATTCATGAATTGTCACCCCTTATGGGTAAATAGTTACACTAATCCTTCATAGATAGGGTTTTTTAAATTCATCAATACCCCACCCAAATGGGGTCCTCATTTTTCATTTTCTATAACTTTTATCCCCTTGATGTGTGGGAATAAAATTAGAGAAATATTAACTCCTCTATTGAGGAAAAGGAAGGGATTCGTTGAACCATGTAATCTTCCCTTATCAGTGTACCATCGTACCTTATCATCAACCACATGTTGGTCAACCAACTTATCGATAAAAAAATGAGAAAAAATTTGTTTGGAATTCCAAAATCCAAAAAATCCAATTATCTAAATTCCATTATAGGTTCAAACACTCAGAAAATCCATTGAGTGAGGCTCTCGCTTACTATTTAGGATATCAAAAAAATGAATAAGCCTACTGATCCTAGGATCATTTTTGTAAAAAAAGATTCATTGAAGAACCTCCTCAAATATTTCTATGTGACTCATGATTGTAACTGAAAACTAAAAACAAAATGGCGTTGTCACATCCCGAATACACTAATTGTGAACTCCATCCATTTTAGACCAATCATTTAATGAATAATGTGAAAAAAATTTAGTTTGAGGATCATTAAACATTTTAGAATTGATATCAATTATGAAATTTTTATTTACATTAATTGAAAATTATTTTATTCTAATTCTTGATGGGCCAATTAAATATCCATATAAGGATATGAAAACATTTAATTTTGAGGAAAATATCTTCTCGAATCTTCTACAATTGATAGAAAATATTAATAATAATATTTGGGATACCACTCATGTGAATAACTCATTTTATTAGTTTATTTTTTATCATATATATATCAACACAAATAATACCAAATGTTAGAAGAATAATTATATAAATATGAAATTCAGGTTCTGCTATTTCATTAAGTCTCTCTTCCTTCGAGCTTCTTAATACAAATGGATATGTGTACCATATTTAGTATGACACTAATTGATTTATCTGATATTTTCAAGAGGCCATTTATTTTATCATTTGAATTCCCCTTTTCAAGAATGATTCAACTTGAAAATTCTATACCGTAATATACATATTTAGTATGGGTACTAATTATGATATAAATCACGAATGAGTGCATACATTTTCCATCCAAAATAGTTATTCCCTTAGTTAAAAAATATGTTATTTTCTACCATAATCACACTATTGATAATGTGTCCCCCTTAAAGATACACATATTTAAATAAATTATAAATTATAAATTATATGAGGGAGAGGGGTTCCTATGATTTTCACATGTTAAGGAATTGTGTGTCGTGTTTGGATAAACCCTTCACCTTCCACTTTTCTTTTTCCTTTTTTATATTAAAATAATGTAGTCGAATCATCTCTTTGAGTTTAAATTCATCATGTCTAGTATATAGACTGATAAAAATCATTATAAAGGTTCTAATTTGTTTAAATACACTATAAACCCTATCTTTTTCCATGTGATGATTTTTATCCTTCATTTTATTAGAATTTTCTTTAAATATGGATTCAATTTCACATTAGAAAACTTCTGGCTATGTCACATTTCTAGTGGATCTTCCTGTATACATTTTTATACATTTAATAAATCTTCATATAATCAATAAAACATATTTTTTAGTATTTTTGAGACCACAAAGGTATTATTCCAACTTTAGGTCCATGAGTACCATCATTGAATCCATATTATTCATCGATATATTCTCATTTTCTTTTCCTTCGTTGTTTCTCCTAGCTAGTACAAAAAAATTTCTATATTTTATTTCAATACATGTAAGATATTTACTGTGAGTAGACAAATTTTTGTTCTTGATGCACTATTTATTTATCCTCAATCTCATTCTCCAAAACATTGAACCTATTGTTATGTTTGAAATCCCTTTTCATATGAAAATTTGTATCCTTGTATATTAATAGAGTGGAGTGGCTCCTTCTAGAATCTATTGGCTTCTATGAATTTTTAAAACTATAATTCCATTCATGTGGATAAGGTTAGAGATGATAAAACAACTACCATAATAATCATAACTCATGTTTCCTTTCCTGAAATAATTTTATACAATTATTGAATTATTCTTTTACTTTTTGGTTTTTTGGAATTTGAAACATGTACTAATAATATGCCTAATTTATCCAAGTAGTATAATTTTGGTGCTATGATATTTTTTGTATCATATCTTATAAATATTTCATTGAACTCCTCTATTATTCCAGATTCCATATTTGGATTTCTTCTTACTATTTAGTCTTCCATTGGAATTATTTACATATTCTCATTTGAGATTTTTACCCTCTCCTCGTGTTCTCTGATATTATCAATTAATTTTTCATGAATAATAATATTTATTTAAATTATTAATAAACTTTAATTCCTAATTAACTTCTCTCCTAAAGATATTTTAATGTGTAATTATACATACCTTCAATTCCTTCTCCCCGACCATTTCTTTTATGATCTATTGGGGAAGATCTCCATGAATTACAATTTGTTTCTTTATATTTGTTCTGATTTTCATTAGATTAATATGAAAGGTAACTTATTCCCCCATTTTCACGTTTTTTTAAATTCATGATAATCAATAAACACATAATATATTTAATGAATGAATTCTGGTTGATATGCCTTTTCATATAAGGCAAGGATTTTCTCTTATCCACTATATGAACACATTATTATTGGGAAACTTAATGTAGTTTTGACCTCTTCATCACAGATTATTTTTATATCCAAAATAGATCTAGATACACAAAAAAATTCCTCTAAACTTGAATTATAATCATATATCTTAGTAGAATTAATTACCTCCACTTGAGAACCCACCTTATAAGGATATTTTGTTTCATGTTTTTCTTCTTCTTTAGTTTCAAAATGAATATATTTTCTTATAACCTTTGTTTATCTTCATATAAATCATCCAATTGATTCTATATATCAATTGAAAATTTATAATGATCAATTTTATTGGACATATCTTCTGTGTCGTCATACTTTAATGAATATTTTACCAAGGGATCAATCTAAAAATTAATTTTATTTACCTCAAAGATAACCCCATTTAGTATAAGAGGAAAATACATTCCTTTAGAACAACACAATGAACTCAATGGTAAACTTCCATGAATGTAATGGAATCCATTATCTATGATATGAAATTATTTCCATAAAACAATGGATCCTACAATATAGATATAATTTCTCTTAAAAACATCATCTCAAATTAGAAAAAAATATAATGGGAAATAAAAAACCATTTGATACCAATTTTTTTCCCCAAAAGGGTCCTAGAGTGACATATTCCCACATAAGAGGAGGGGGGTGAATTATGTGATTCAATTCTAATTTTTTTAAAAAATATTACTTTCTTATTTCACGACATGAGAATATTATGAACTCTCATTCTTCAGGGCTAATTTTTGTACTGGTCACTTTTCTAATATGATTAGATAATATCTTAATGTGACCATACATTTATCATTTTTATCATATAATTATTTTTTTGTGCTCAAGAATTTTTCAAAATATTCAAAGTGTCCCAACTTCTATTCTTCTTCCCAACACCTAGTCTAAAATTCCTTACTAACAAAGATTCATATTTGTAATATCTTTACATATCTCTCACTTATTTATATATATTTCAATCCACATTTTATAATAGGGTAATATAGTAAATAAATTATCCACTTATTAGAACGATTATGGGTCTTCAATACTACCCATAAATCCAAAATTAATTTCATAAATTTCACAGAAAAAAATAATTATGGGATCCATCTATTTCATTTTATTGTATGGCATAAATTAAATATTCCCACACAAGATTAATACTAAGAACAATTTATTTGATTTATTATATCATAGTTTCACATTGAGGACCATAGTTTGTGGAATATTAATGAACCATACCTGCATAGTTGGAGTTATCATCTCCAATTTTGGTGCGTCTCCCTCTAAAACACCAACCAAAGCAGCTTACTTATGGAAACCACACAATAGGTTATATATTTACTTAAAAAAACCCTTTAAAACACCCAAAGATATGAAATATTAGACATTTTTTCTCATGTAAAATCTTGATATGAATCTTACTTTTATCGTAGAAAATAACTTTACCATAGGTATAACCACGCTAATATGGACCACTATTTCTCATAGGTTAAAATACACCACAAAACAACATATTCTACAATGTCGTTAAAACAACTAACTATTTTGAATGAAACATGAAAAATACAATGACATGTCACCCCTTAGATATCCATGTTGTCCTAATGAATCTCTTTGTATTTAATGATGTGCATCCTCTCAACCCCAGTGATAAAAATTCCCATGATTGGGATTAAAAGGTTTTTATAGGTGAATATGAAGTCCAGCATGGGGATCATGTATGACTTTCCATATTTTAAAAAAATTTATGTCATGATTTATTATATAAATTTAATGATAATAAAATCCAAATATCCTTAATCATAGTCTCTTTGGGATATTAGGTATGCATCTTACTAGCCTAAAATAAGAAAATAATGAATTTTTTGAAACCCACATTAACAAGATCCTAAAATTCTATTATTAAACTAAAACTATATAGGATAACCAGGGGACGTACATAATAATGGGTGAGATATAATGTCCAAAAAGGGAATACACAAAGCATTGAATATGTTAAATTAGTACATGAGATCCAAGATTTACATCAATGTAAGATAATAGGGGTGAGAATCACAATATTGAATAAAATGGCATGATATAACATCACATCATAAAGGAAACATACGAATGCAGAAGAAAATTAAAACATGGTATGATAAACATAAGTCAAGTATAAAAATGCAGAAAACATAACATAGTGTGCTTAAGATAACCTCTAATTCAACATACATGTCACATAAAGAGATTAAACAACACCCAATGTATTGGAGGGATATACAATTATGATCCCACCTATCACTTTTATATCATATACATGAATAAATGTGTCACATAGATCATACAACATAATTATTTGTTTCATCAATTTTAAACACAATAATAAGGAGTATGATATAATTAAATTTATTTCCAAAATAAATAATGGATACTTACATCTTGATGAATAACCTTGACTGGAAATGGGAATGGGAATTCACTATAAAATGTTTGACATGGAAAACCATATGAGGATTTTAGCAGCATAATAGGGGTAGATAAAGATTAATGGAAGGTATAAATGAGAGTGAAAGGGGTATCTCATCACTTGAAAACCATATGTAAAGTAAGTGGGATGTGTTAAAACATATCCAAATATGAATTATTGTAATATAAAAGGTATAATTTAATTATTTTTCTTGAATAAATAGGAGGAGATGATCCCTTAACTGGAGAGGAAAATTCTAAAAGCTTTTAAGGAAATTATAAAGAGATTGGGAGATCCTTTGGAGGAAACTAGATATGGAATGGATTATTAAGGAAGTGATAAAATGGTTTTTGTGAATATAAATTGGAGGATGGGTGGGGTTATATAGAAAAAGAGAGTAGTATTCTATTATAATTTCAAAAAAAGGGATTTTGAATTTATATGATAAATTACTCAAAACTAAAAAACATACCATGGTTTTTCCCATGGTATGATAAAGTGTAGTTTTTTTCATTAGTTTAACATATTTCAAATCAATATCAATAAAATAATACACTCTGTGATGTGGAAGTGAGTCATGTTAACAAAGAACTGATTTAAAACCTTAACACATAGCATTGGTTTTGGAGGATTGATTAATGGTTTATGAAACTAATAAAATAATTTCAAAAACATAATTTTAAAGGGGAAATAAATATTGTTTTAATGAAAATCCTCTATGTCACATATTACATCACATTTGGGTCATTATGATGAAATTATAAAAACTGTAAATTTAAACCGTATTTAATATCTAAAAAATAGATTACCTTTGGATATTATTAAAAAATTACAATTTCATAACATTTTTGTGGTGATTTCAAATATAATATTTATTTTATAAAAATATTTTTAAAAAAATGAGAAATTAATATTTTAATTAAAAAACAATTTACATAAAAATACTACTTTTTTTGACAATAAAAAATTTCTGATCCTCACAACAGTTACATTTAACATTATAAAATAAAATTTTCATTAATATTTAATAAATATTATTGAATAATAATAATTTATTTAAATATAATTTATTTAAAAATTCTTAAATTTATCAAAATGTTTTTATTGTTTAAAATAATATATTTCACAAAAAATACACTTTCTGTTTTATCATATAATACTCAATTTTTTATCAATATCCTTATTTAATCATTTAAAAAGTAATATTAAAAAGAGATAAATATAAGCACTGATTTATTAAAATAAAATAAACAAATTCATACTATTATGGCCTAAAATCATATCAATTTATCATAGCTACAAATTTAATGAGGGTAAGGTGTGTGATGGTGATATTTTTTTTTGGTGGCTCAGCATACACAGTTTGGTATGTGATCTTGAACATCTTTGAATTCCCCCATAAAAGTTTTCATTAAATTTTTATTTATTGAAACATAGCTTTGGTTTGATCAATGGTAAAACCAAGAGACCCTATCTCCCAAGAAGATCTGATAAATGTGCTTCATCAGGTACGATCATACTGGTCAATGTCATTGGTCCTTCTATATGTGGTAATTGGACATAATCATACACATTTATATATAATACTAATATTATCATTTCATAATTGATATACTAACAATGGTTATGATTCATAACAATATTTTAAATTAAAAAATACATAACAATCAAAAATAACCATAGTAGTTCATGTGGTTTCTATAACTTCATTACATGATAGTGCATATTTTCATTCCAAATGAGGGAGTTTAATTTATTAATTTTTGGGTTGTTATATTATTTCACCATTTATAATTTTTACCCTCTAGATATTCATTTTATACACTAAAACAGATGAGGGTACTTTTTTTCATCGATTCTTCTAGTTCCCATGTCATTTCCTCAAAAATTATGTTATAGCATAAAAATTTAGCTTTGTTGGTTTTATTGTTTCATAGAACCTTCTATCTATGATATAATAACATCACTGGATGCTCCTTACATAAGAGATATTTCTCCAATGGTATGACCTCTAGATTTAATACATGTGATAGGTTTGTTATGAACTTCCTTAAAAGGGATACATAGAAAACATCATATACTTGAAATAGGTTAGGTGGGTGTGCTAGACAATAGTTCACCACGCTGATGAGATCAATGATATAAAAGGTGTTGATGCCTATAGAATTATTCATTCCCTTCATCCCAAACCTCATGAAATTATTCCACAACAATATAAAATGGAACACATTATATCTAAAATCAAACTCCAGGTCAAACTGATGCTTCTTTCATATATTTTCTACAGACATTGTACAGATTTCATATGATGCTAAATGTTTTTAACCTTCTCTGTAATCCCTAAGATAAGATTAGGTCCCATTGGATTCCATTATAAAACATAATCTCAACAAGACGGAGTCTAACACCTCTTCCCATATAGAGCCTCACAAGGTCCCACGTCATTAATATAATGAAAACTACTATTATATGAGAACTACACCATAGGAAGGTAGTGTTACCAACATTATTGGAAATACATTGAACATGGTATTAGAATTTTTCCAAAATTTTGAACGGTTCTTTCAAAATGATTATCCATGTGATTGTGATAACTAGTGTAGAAGCTCAATTCTATTTACAACACATGTGAAGGATTATCTAAAACAATGATCTAAACCTCAATTATTTTTTTGATTCCCAAGAGGGTGGAACTCAAAAAGTATTATAACTTTACTTATATATACATATACATATATATTTCATGGTGAGTTTGTTAGGATAGAAATATTCCTTGATATTTAACGTTATGGTTCTGGGTGACACCCAGAGGTGCCCCGTACCCGGTTGATCACATAGCCTCAAGCACATTTACCCAAATCCCAGAGGATACCAACTAGAAGTGAGAGACTTGTGTGTGATAGTGGGGAAACAATTACCTCATTGGTGGAGTAAAGTAGCAGAAATAAACAGATAACAGTAGCTAAAGCAGTAATAACATGCAATTAGTAAACAACAGAAGACTGAAATTAATAAACAACTGGATAACATATATAAATGTTTCATGATTCATATGTCTAGAAAAGCATCAAAGAAAGTCTCAATCATGGAATAAAGTACTAAAACATATCCAAGGACACATGTAAACAACTTCAACAGCATCAAAATCCCCAACTTGGTCCAATGCCCTCCAGCTCCACAGCAGTCAAGTACCTGAAGTAGAAGGGAGATTACCCTTATATAGACCTACAAAAATATAATATATTTGGGCCCAAAAGCATGACCCAAATAGGGTGTCAGACGAGTCTCATTAGGCAACCACCCAAAGACCTGGGCCTAACAGTCAGCGAATATATATGGTAAGAAATTTTAAAAATTAAGTAATAAACAAAGAAGTACTCAAATGTAAACAATCATACAACTTCATCATCATTCCTTTACATTAATAATTTTATCTACCAAACAAGGCATGAGAAAACCTTTGGGAAGTTCACACAGTCTAACCCCTCTGTTTCAGCTTAAACAATACTCATGAAACCCTCTATGAAGTACTCATAGTCTAACCCCTCTGGTTCAGCTTTAAAATCGACTCTCCGAGGAAGCACTAATCGTCAATTACCCATGTGGTCTCATATCAGAAACTATAGGAACTATGAGGATGCACTCAACAATCCAATTACCCATGTGGTCTCATAATAAGGAACTTCAAAAACTCTGAGGGACCACAAATTCCATACCCCCTATTGCCTCGCAACGTAAAATGTAAAAAAACACCTTGGGGAAGCCGCCAGCATCCATTAACCCTATGGTCTACTACACCTGATTCCCATAGCCCTGTGTAAGTCAATCATGCACAAATTATATTTGGAAGCAAAATTAAGCCTCCTGAACTACTTTGAAAAATAGTCTACAAGCATATCACAACATGTTACATAATAATATCACTCCATCCTAGAAGCACTAGGATTTGAATGTAAAGAAGCCTAACATGAAAAGCTAAACCAAACGGTCAAAATCAAGTCAATCATGGGAAAACACATCCATAACATGAAAAATAACCCTATTCAAAAACAAAATCCCTAACTCAAGGAAACAATCAAAGTAGGCATCAACGGGGTTTAAATCCCAAAACACGCAGTACCCACAAAGAAGGTTATTTGTCGCTTTTGCATATAATATTCAAATACTAACTATGGACAGGCACAAATAACCTACCTCGGCATCATACGATCGATATAATTTAACCTCAGGCCATGAATCAACATAGAATACTGTAGATCTACAAAAACGTCTAAAATATTCAAAAAGGATATCTCACAAATGAGTAGAAATCATGAAATGATCCTCTAGAATAAGGAAGAAATCACCGTGGTGATTCCAGCTCAATTGATGGTGGTTGATTCGGGGCACATATGATGAGTTAGGGGCTCGAAGAAGATTCACCTATCTCATTCACTCCTGGACGAGACAGACTTATAAGAATGGATTTTTATGAATGAGACGGGACCCGATATGATATAACAAATAAAAAAGAAAAGTACATGGTGTGTTCATTTAATGTACATGTCGTGTACTTGCCTTAACCAGTCCCCACTTTAGGCGGTCTCTAGGTCCCCTCACACGGCCAGTACACGGCGTGTACTCCCAGTAAACGACATGTACTCCTTAAATTCCCAAAATTTATTTTTCCTATAAAACACCAGAAAAATAGATTCATACCTGAAAGAAAGATCCATGTTCTTACAAACATCCCCCCTTAAATAAATTCATCCCCCAATTTCCCTACCAAGGTGGAGATGAAGAAGAATTTTCAAATAGCCCTGGCCACTGTGATCATGCATCAGCCTCCCTCTCCCATGTCTCATCCTTTACTCACCCGTGCTACTATAGAACCCATACTAGAGGATCAAATTGGCCATGGAGAACCTTCACACTGTGATCAAAAATCGGGATAGGATGCTCCTTGAATGATGTGTTCACCTCCAACTCAACCTCCTCGGGTTGAAAAACAAGAGACGGGTATGAGAAATAACACTTTAACTGAAAAACATGGAATAAATCATGAATATCTCGATACCTTTGACGTAACCACAACCGACAGGCAACTAGACCAACTCTCTCCAAAACCTCAAAAAGCCTAACGTACCTCAGTGAAATATCTTCCAGTCTCCTAATCCTCTTACGTCCCAACCTCTATGTGACATGAAGAAAACCTTGATCATCGATCTTGAACTCCAGAGGTCATTTCCAAGGATCCATATAAGACTTATGGCATGACAGTGCAATATCCATCCTCTTCCATATCATATCTATCTTCTCTCTAGTCTCCTAAACAAGATTAGGTCCCCGCATAGCTGCCTCTCCTGCCTCCAGCAAATATAGGGGTGATCGGCATGGCCTACTATGAAAAGCCTCATAAGGTGTCATCTGAATAGTTTCTTGAATACTATTTTTGTAAGAAAACTATACTAGAGGTATGTTCTTATCCCAAGAACCTCCAAATTTGTGGATGCATGCTCAAAGCATTTCCCGCAGCACCTGAATAGTACACTCGGATTGGCCATCTCTATGAGGGTGGTAAGTTGTACTCAAAATCACTTACATACACAAAGCCTTCTGAAGTCCTTGAAAGACCTAATAAGTTAAACAAGGATCCCTATCTAAAACATTGGAGTTTAGAACCCCATGTATGCATAGGATATCTCGGATGTCGAACCTTCCCTGCTCATCATAACTGATGGTCTCCTTGATCGACATGAAGTCTGGAACCTTCGTGAGTTTGTCAACGACAACCCAAACTGCATTATTTCCTCAGGGTGTCCTCAAGAACTCCATCACGAAATCCATCACGACATCATTACACTTCCACTCAAGAATGGGTAGTTTCTGAAAAAGACATGTTGTTCAGTAATACTCTTCCTTCACTTGTTGATTGGTGGAACACCTCTTCACAAAACTAGTAGAATCTCTCATCATACCTGACCACCTTTATTGATGGTGTAGATCTCAATTCATATTGGTGACTCCAGGATGAACTCCCCAAACCGTGGAGTGAAAAATCCCACATCATCTCCTCATGTATGTCTACTGACAGCCATACACGTCCATGAAAACAAAATATCTCATCCTCTCCTATGGTACATCCAGGAATAGGGTCCCCTCCCGACACACTCTCCATTGAAAATAGGCCATCATAATCTGATAGCTACCTCATTCGCACTTGATCATGTAGAGTAGAGGTAATAGCTACAGAATAAAGAAATGTTTTTCCCTATCTATTGTGAACCTCCAAATGCATCTCAGAGAACATATCCATGAGTTACCACTCACTACTGGCCTCCTGAACTGACTGTACCTGTGTCCTCCTACTCAACGTTTCTACCAATGCATTTCCTTTCCTAGGTGTGTAGGCACGTTCAATGTCAAATGACTGAAGTTACTCAACCCACATTCTCTGTCTCAAATTTAGATCATGCTGAGTTAATATATACTTGAGTATTTTTTGGTGGATGAAGACCACCAAATTCTCACCCATAATATTATGTCTCTAATAGAATAATTCATGAAAAACTGTAGCCAACTCGAGATTGTGTGTCCAGTAATTCTTCTCATGTGTCCTTAACTACCGAGATCTATACACGATGACTCCTTCCCCCTATATAAGAAATGCTACCAGCCTAATACATGATACATCCCAGTGAACTGTATATCAATTTCTTGACTCTGGGAAAACTAGTATAGGTAATGAATAAAACATCCATTTCATATCCTAAAAGTTTGTTTCGCATGAATTTGTCCACAGGTACTTCACACCCTTCTTAGTCAGGACCATCAGTGGCGTTTCTAAGCGTGAAAAGTCTTGTATGAATCATCTGTAGTAACCAGATAGCCCGAGACAACTCTATACCTAAAAAATGTTCATCGTATTCTCCAAGGATTATATTTCTCTCACCTTCTCTAGGTCTATGGATACTCTTACCATTGAGATAACATTAACCAAGAAGTGAATTTGGTCTATAAAAAAGTGTCATTTTAAGAGAATATCATATAACTGATGCTCTCTCAATGTACTCGAAACAATCTCAATATCTGTGGCATGGTCGTGTTGAGTGTGAGAGTATACCAAGATATCATCAATGAAGACTACCATGAAAGAATCCATGTATGGATTGAACACTCGGTCTATCAGTACCATGAAAACTTCAAGCATGTTCATAATACCAAATGACATAACCAAATACTTATATATACTATACCTGCTTCGAAAGGCTATAAGAGGTATATCAGATTTCTAACCCACAACTGATGGCAACCGAATCTCAAGTCAATCTTAAAGAACACTCGTGATCCTCAAAGATGATCAAAGAGATCATCAATCCTCAAAAAGGTATATAGGTTATCGACCATTAACCGATTCAGCTTCCGATAATCCACATAATGTATGAGGGTACCGTCCAACTTCTATTCAAATAGGATAGGTGAACCCCAATGAGAAGTGCTGGTTCTGGTGAAACCCTTTGCATGCAACTCCTCCAACAGCTTCTTGAACTCATGTAACTCTGGTGTAGCCATCCTATAATGGGGATAGGACACTAGTGCTACTCCTAGAATGAGCTCAATAGAAAATTATCCCACTTACTCCAGAGGAAAACCTAAATAGTCTTTTGGAAGGATATCTCTGAAATGATCCACCACTGGATGAAATTCCATCTGCGAAGTCCCTTGGTCATTCAGATATAGAACAGAAATATGGGATGTAACACCTCCCAATCCATGATGCTCAGGGTCCGCCTCTACTTGCCTGGACATCCCGTTCGCCCTTATACAGAAACAAACTATCCTTTAGTGACATAAAACCCACTATACGTCAATAGTAATCAAAAACACCCTGGTAGGGAACTAACTTGTCCATTATGATAATGAAATCATAGCCCATCATATTTCAGACATAGAGGTCCCATTAGAAGTGATACCCACCAACCTCCAGAGGGCACTCCTTGCATTGATGTACACTTGACATTCTAGTCCCAAACGAAGTGTCTAGCATCCAAATATCACCAGAAGAAAATATACATAGCTCTAGGATCTCCACAACAACATATATGAAACTATGAGAATACCTTGTATCAAAAAGAGCATAGGCTAACACTAAGGAAACTAGAATAGTACCTCTAACTGTAGAGGGTTCGGGATCCTGCTCTTGCTGGATCAGCTCTATCCCAAAAGCCTGACATACGCCATGGCCAATTGATGCTGACTGAGATCCTAGAGAGGATCCACCCTGTGGCTGTCAAAAACTATGAGACTGACCACTACGGCCCCGACCTCCACCCCAGCATGAGCGATCTAAAGAACTTCAGTTCCCAGACTGATGAGGAACTGGTGGTCCTTCTCCATCATGAGGAGTCGAAACAGAACCTCTATCACTAGCTGCTGGGGATAAAATATGAATGAGCCGATGAACATGACCAATCTTGCCACACGATTGACACTCTACATGGTCTCTCAGGAAATGTTCCCTTGTATGACCACTCTTCCCACACCGGTAGCACACCACCTGGCCACCTGAAGGTGTATCCCATATACTTTAACCTCCGCACGTAGACTCCCTACAACGCTTCCATCTCTCATTCAGAGGGGTACCAACATCTGATTTCGGCCTGGGACCATCCTCAAACTTCCTCTACAGGAATAACTCATCACCCACTAGAAAGGGCATGAAGCACTACAACTCTGTGAAGTGAGATGAATACTCTAAAACATATAGATTACCATACACCAGACTCATGATCTCTCAGGATCGGTCGACCCTCAAAGTCATCAGGTACCAGTAGTCATAGAAGTCATACTAGAACTCATCAAAATCCATAACTTGTTGGAGTCCTGCCTATGATATCACATCCCACCATCTCTTGGGTGAATCCCATAGCATATAAGTGGTGAGTTTCACCCTATTCTCTGGATGTGTCTCCAGATGATTGAAGATTGAGATCATGTATTACAACCATGACTCTGTAGCATGAGGTCCTCCATCCCCTATTAATATGGGATGATGACACTGCTGGAAAACCCACGTCAAATCTACCATAGATGGGGCCAGATGCGGTTCTCCTCAAAATGTCTTCATGAACATCATAAACCCCTCTAGGAACTGTGCATCAGCACCTATATCCGGGATAATATCTAGTTCCAAGATAGGCAACATGGAAATATGTACTGGTAGTCACTGATTATCCATGTCAGATGTCTTCTCACTGCCCTGTAACTGGTGTATAACCGGAGGACGTCTCAGACGCATGACTCTACATGGTCAAGAATATACCTTAGTCCAAGATTATCAAGGACTGAAACTTAGAGGTACATGAATGGAACTGGGGATAGAAAACATTCTTTTTATTTCAAAACATGTCTACACGGTGTGTATTCCCCTTACACAGCGTGTTCCCTTAATCTTTGACATGGGCCTTTACTTCTTCCAACCAAGGACATGTAACACACCAAACATATGGTGTGTTCTCCCATGACACATCATATACTTGAATCATGTTCCCCTTCCCAAGTTATTCTACATGACTAACCCACACGGTTCTCCTAGAACAAGAATACACTACGTGTTTGTGTTAGACATGGCATGTACTAGAAGGAACTTCACCGACCCGTGTTGTTAGTGACATGGATGATTATACAGATGACTCTACACATAGGGTTTGTGCCAGAAACAGTGTGTACTAGCTATTCTTCATCCACCCATGTCATTATTCACACAGTCGGACACATGGTCTCTATAACACGACGTGTACATCTGGAACATGGAGTGTCCCACCAAAGATTTCCCAACCCCGTGTCTCGACCACACAACCAGTGACACGGTTACATACTACATGGTGTGTAACTAAAGTACATGTCATGTACTTAAGAAAAATAGTTCCTTCCAAAACATAGGGATACATGGCGTGTATTCATCAGCACACACCATGTATTCTGGGATTTTCCATACATTAAGCCTCAAAAACTACTCCAGAATCCCCTAAACACACTAAAATGAATATTAAAGTGCCATATTCCGATCCGTGGGGGGCCATACTCCCCGCGAATCAAAACATGGAATCTTATGCAAGTATAATAGAAGTAATAACTGTGAAATCAACAACATGATCCACCAAATTCCGATCCATGAGGGCCCACAACACCTCAGGGATACAAGTTTTGCGTTCATTCAAACAAAACATTACACAATCCAATACCATATAAAATAACATGTATTATATCAAGGAATCTATCACAACAACATGAATAACTAGCAAAACATCTATCACAACAGCATGCAATCAGTAATGCTCCCTAAATGGAATGACAAGAATGTATGGCATGTGATTTCAAGAAAGTGCATATATGATGACATAGATGTAATACCCTCGTACTATCGTGTTTCGAAAGAAATAGAACCTCAATAACATCAGCAATAACAACAAAAAACATGTGAATTACCTAACAGAGAAATCAAATCAACTGTAAAATTGAAAAACCCATAAATTTTAAATACTGGGGTAACTTAGCTTTTCCATGTACATGGGTTAGCTACTCTAGGGAAAAACTCATTACTAACTACTTATTCCTTCATATCCTTATATATAGGCTCCAAATAGTATGTCAAGAAGAAAATAATTCCTCTGATACCCCTTTGTAACCTCCCAGTTCTGAGTGCTGCACAGAGGTGCCCCGTACCCGGTTGGTCACATGGCCTCAAGCGCATTTCCCCAAATGCCAGAGCCTGTTGACTAGAATCAAGGGCCTTGGGTGTGATAGTGGGGAAATTATGCCACCATTAGAAGGGTAAAGCATCAGAAATAAATATATAATTGTAGTGGAAGCAGTAATACCATGCGATCAGTAATCAATGGAAGACTGAAAGTAATAAACAACTATAGAACAGATATAAATAATGCATGATACATATGTCTAGAAAAGCATCCAATCACGTCACAATGCTGGAATACAGTTCTAAACCAAAGTACAAGAAAACTAGTTAAAAACTCTAATAGCATCGCAAGCCTTATCTGGGTCCCATGCTCTCCAACTCCAGAGCAGTCATGTACCTGAAGTAGAAGGGAACATGACCTTATTTAGAACTGAAACAATATAATATGTTTGGTCCCAAAAGGATAACTCAAACAAGGTGTGAGACAAATCCCATTAGGCAACCACCCAAATATATGATCAAAATAGTCAGTGAATATATATGGTAGGAAATATGAAAAATTAAGTAATAAACAAGGAAGTACTCAAAAGTAAACAATCCTATATCTTCATCTACATTAATTTACATATATCCATTTAATCAACCAAACAAGGTACAAGAAACCCTCAGGGATGTTTTAACAGTCTCACCCCAATGTATAATCTTAAAAAAACACAAGAAACCCTCTGGGATGTACTCACAGTCTAATCCCTCTAGTCCAACTTTAAAATAGACCCTCTGAGGAAGAAATCACCGTCAATTCCCACTAATTTCTCGAATCAGTAACTATAAACACTCTGAGGAAGTACTCAATGTTCAATTCCCCATATGGTCTCATAACTAGGAACTAAAAACACTCTGAGGTAGTGAAAATTCCATCCCCCTTATGGTCTCACAACATAAAAAGTAAACTAACAATATTAGGAATCCCGCAGAATCCATTCCCCCTATGGTCTACTACACCAGGTTCCCACAACCTTCTGTAAGTCAATCATGTACAAAAAATATTTGGAAGCTAGTGTAAACCTCAAGAATAACATGGATAAACAATCTACAAGAAAATCATAACATGTTAGTTAATAATATCACTCTTCCCTAACATCACATGGCATTGAAGGCAAAGTAGCATAATAGGAAAAGCTAGACAAAATAGTCAAAATCATGTCAATCATGGGAAATAACCTACATAGCATGGGAAATAACCCTATAAACAAAAAAGATCCCTAACTCACGCAACAAAATTAGTTGGAGTCAAAAGTTTTTAAATCCCTAAACAAACAATACCCCCAAACATGGGTATTGGAAACTTTTGCATATAATATTCAAACACTAACTACTGAAAGGCGCAAACCACCTACCTCAGTGTTATACGATCAATATACTCGAACCTCCGACCTTGAATCGACCTAGAACATAGTAGATCTAAAAAACATCTAAAATGGTCCACCAAGGATATCTCACAAAAGTGGAAAAATCGTGAAACAATGATCTAGAAGAAGGAAGAACTCACCGTGGCAATTCCAACTCAATCTGTGGCAGTTGATTTAGGGCACAGACGACGAGTCGGGGGCTTGAAGAATATGCGGCTGTCTCATTTTCTTCTGGATCAGGCAGACCTATAAGAATATATTTTTATGAACGATACATGGCCTCATTTTGATTTAACAAATAAAAAGAAAAGTACACAGTGTGTTCATTTAATGTACATGTCGTGTACTTACCTTAACTGGCCCCCACATTAGGTGGTCTCCAGGTTACCTCACACGTCCATGTAATTGGCAGTTACACGTCCAGTACACAGAAACCTACGACAACTCGGTATATGGCATGTACTCCTTAAATTCCCAAAAACTCCATTTTCCTCTAAAACACCAGAAAAACTGATTCATACCTAAAAAGAATATCCTGGTTCTTACATATGTAAATAAAATGCACCAAATTTGTAAGGTGACCAACTACCACCCAGATGACGTTATTATCTTTAGGTACCCTCGAGAGTCCCATGACGAAATCCATGGTTATGTTTTCTCGTTTCCCCACTAGTATGGAAAATGGATGCACCATACCCAGGGAAATCTTTCATTTCACCTTGACTTGTTGGCCTACAAGGAATCAAGATATGAACTCCACAATATCCCTATTCATGTAATCCTACCAAATGTTTTTCCTCAAATCTGTAGCCATCTCAGTGCTTCCTAAATGAATAGGGATCGATTATCAATGAAAAACATCTAAAAGATCCCTATTGAGTTAGAGTTTTTATGGGACACATATTTAGGTTCCAATTCATATAAATTAATATTCAGAAACTTTGAGCTCTAGAACATTCACTACCTTCTTCTATTGAAACTGATCATCCATTTAAGCCTCCTGGATCCTCTCAAGAATGGATGGTTTTGTTATTATATGAGAAATATAGGATAAGTATCCTTTTATTATTCTGATTTATATCCTTTATATGATCAATAATATTTGATCTCTTGCAATCCTCTATAAGGATAGATTTTCAAGGTCCTTTCTAATTAGAGCATCTGATACTTTGTTTTCTTTCTCAAGATTTTATTGATTTGAATAACAATAAAAAGGTGTTTCCCTGTGGGTTTTATTAAATTTAGTGGTGGTTTAAGCTCCCACTAAATGATTCTTGATTCGTTCTTAAAGATCCAAGTATTTTAGTGTCGTGAATCATTTGATGGTGGTTTTTTCTGTGGGTTTTTAATGGCTGTTTGATGACTATTTTTTATGTTTTTATGTTTTTTGTTTAATTTAATTTATTTTTTATTTTTATTTACATAATTCATTAATTATTATCAGTTATTTATTATCAATTATTTATTATTATTTATTTACTTAATAAATTAATTTATTATTTATTATTATTAATTATTTAATTATTCTGATTATTTATTTTTATAATTTATTATTATTATTTATTATTATTATTATTACCACTAATATAGTTATTTATTTATTATTTCTTATTTATTATTTGTTATTGTTTTTATATATTTTATTAATTATTATTGTTATTAATTATTTATTATTTATATATATGTATAATATATTATATATTATATACTTATTTTATTATTATTATATATTATTATATGTTATTATTATTTATTTATTTTTTTCTTATTTAGCCTACCATTCATGTATATGTGATGCATGCCATACATACCATGCATAAATTTGGCATATACATGCAATGAGAGAGATTGGAACCCCTTATATCTTAGATATTCGGAAAAGACATTACCACTCCTACAAACTCTTCATGTGGTGAGAAAAAAATATGTAATATAATTAAATATATACAGATAAAAAAATAATGACATGAACGAATAACAAACAGTGAATATATTACAACTATATAATAAGTATGTAATAAATAATTAATAAATTAATAAATAATATAGAATAAATTAAAAAAAATTAATAAATACTAAAAATAATAACTAATAAATAATATATAATTAAATAATAATGAAATATTAAATAAATAATAAGTAAATAAAAAATAAAAAAATAAATTATTATTAAATATGAAACATAAAAAATATATAAATATATAAATAATAACAATAAATAAGTCACAATAAATAAATAAACGGTAAGAATTAATAAATAATAATCAATAATTAAATAATATTAATAAATAAATAAAAATAACTAATAAAATAAAAACTAAATTATAAATAAATAATTAATAAATTATGAATAATAAATAAATATACATTAAAATAATAATGATAAATATATATAAATTGTAAATATATATATATATAAGTATATACAATATATATATAATAGATAATAAATCAACTAAGGGGAGTAAACCACAATAAATGAAAAAACATCAAATTAGTTGGAATGTAAATCAAAGGAATAAAATTATATGCGACAATAAATGTAAAGTATAAACCCATAAACAAAGATGAAATCTCATCGAATATTCAAAAAGCATGATATCTGAGAAAAAAAATTAGTTTTAAAGAAATTTATAGACTCTTTTATCCTTGTAAAAATAGCGACCATAGTCCACTATGGTCATAAAAACATAGATCTCATCACAACTTTTGATTTGATATGTTGTTGAGCACAAACGGACACCCGAATCAAAAGTTATGATAGTTTGAATTTGATGTTCAATTTTAAAAATTTCATAAAACTATAACAAAAAGTTTTTTTATTATTTATTAACTAATTATTATATAATGGGACTCTAGTTCATTTAATAAGGTTCGATTTGACTGGTTTTTAAGCTAAAATGGATACTTGAATCAAAATTTCTTGCCATTTGATGGTAAATTCTGGTTTTCAACACACATAAAAATTAATTTATGATTCAGATAATTATTAACTAATAATTATATATGATTAATAAATAACTCATTATAATTAATTAAAATTCATATCAATAAATAATAAATTAATATAAATAATAAATTATATATTTTAATAATAAAATATAATTTAATATTTAATATTTAATATTTTTCCACTAATTTAGTGATGGTTTTAATAAAAAATCAGTATAAGTAGATGTAAAAAAACTAAAAAAAGATAAAAAAATTTTATAAATGTTTCTCAAAAAAATTTAAGAAAACTGTTAATGGAATTTTTAGGAATCACTGCTTAAAATCCACTGCGATATTTTTTTGAAAAATTTATCTATGGTTTAAAAACTGCCATAAAAACCTCCACAATCACCCTTTTTTATTATAGTGAATAATAAAAATTCTAGATCCAATCGTACCACATTTTTTTGTGAATGGTATGATTTTTTTCTGTGAATAAATACTTATGGATTTTATGATATGTATATTTGTGACAATTTTATCCCTAGTGATAATGTTTCTAGATATTCAATATGAAGATCACTACAGTGAATTATAGATCTCGAGTAGGGTAATTATTATCATGGATCATTAATTGGAGGGAGGCACGAGATATCACTTTGTTATCATGTATGATTACACAACCCAACCACTTTTTGGATACATCATTGTATATCACAAATCCTTCCCCACTGGTGGGTAATGTTAGGACAACTATAGTGATTAGGCTCTTCATCAGCTCTTAAAATATTTCCTTCTATTCATCATTCTAGATAAACATGACTACCTTATGAGAAATCTCAGTTAGTGGGTTTGAAAATTTGGATAAGTTTCTCACAAATCAATGATAGTATCCAACCAATCTAAGGGAAGTATGTATTTCCCTCACAAATGATGGTCCAAACCATTCTTCAATTGCCTCTATTTTAGATGACTCTATAGATATCCCATTTTTTGTGATAAAATGGAAAAATAATATCACTTGATAAAACTAAAACAAAAATTTATGATTCTTTTGATATAATTTGTCTTCCTCAATGATATTTAGTAAACTATTTAAATGCTTCTAAAGTTCCACTCTTCTTTTAGGTTAGATTATAAAATCATCTATAAGGGCTACGAATTTTTTTTCATGTAAATACTTTAAGAATATATTCATCATGTCAATGAATATTAATATAACATTTTTGGAGTTCAAATGGAATCAATATTAACTCATTATACCCGTACTTTTGTAGAAAAATTTTTCTTAGGGATATCCTCCTTCCTCACCTACACGATAATATCCATAATAGAGATCTGAATTCGAGAACTAATGGGTTCGACAAAACTAATTGAACCATAAATAAATGCATGTAAAGTAATACTAGTTCTTTATCATGATCGTGTTGAACATGTTATAATCAATTTTTAGGAAAATTAACCCGTCCTTCATCCAGAAAAAGTGGACGGTTACAACCAATGGTAATGCACTTGGCCATATAAACCCTTTATCCAGATTCTCCAGTAATTTTTTCTTCATATCCTAATGTTCATAAACATCCATTCCACATGGATTCATGGATATTTTCAAAGATCCATGTTTTATATTAATTGATAACTCAACATCACATCTAGGGGAGTTGTGGAATTTTTCGAGAAACATGTCAGTGAATTCACTTTCTATGGGAATATCATCATGGATGATCTTTTCTTTAGTGTCAATAATTTGATAAAGATATTATTACCAACAAGGAAATAATATACATGAATTATATTTTGGAAAAAAAATAAGATTCATCATCCTTTGTGAATTTTCATAAAATTGGTATGAGATTCATGATATTAAGGGTGATTTCCTTCTCTCGGCCACTTAGGTTGGGTTTATATAAGAAAAACCAATCCATGACTATAAATAGATCAAAATATACTAATGTGAATATAAAGTCTTTTAATGGTAAATTCAACACACCAAAATGGATAGGGGTGATTTATATTTTTGGGATGAAACAATTGACACATTAACTATCTTCACCAATAAGTCAACTTTCATGTTTTCAGGATGTGTTTAAAATAAATCTATTAAACTTGAATGATGTGAATAAATTCATATAAAAATGTATGATAATAATTACTTTCACTTTTTATTTTGGTCATAATGCATCTATGGGGTATCCCTCAAATGAATTATATTCCCTAACCTATGAATTTCTGTGTTTCTATCTAAGTTATCCTTAATGTATTTCAAAAAAAATATTATTGGAATTTTTTAGTTTCCTTAATAATGGTCCATATGGAGATTTTTTATTTTCCAAATAATATCTCCAAGTGTGACAAAATACGTACGAATCATGTACTGTTTACATGAAATAAGTTACAATCTAGTCCAACTCAATGTGCCCTATTTGGGGTTATTAACCCTATGTATATCTGTGCTAGAACCACATCCACTTGTAGTATCAAGACATTTAATCTTTTTCTTGTAAAAAAATTAATCTATACTTTATTAAAATTTATGGGTGTTTTATTATGTTTAGTCTTATCTATATGGATTTTACTAGTGTTATCTAATCATAATCACAAAAATAACTAGTCCTTTCTACGATACTAACTATAACATCTCATATTTTAATACACATTAATTAATGATTTTTTATATAAAGGTGAACATATTAAAATCTCATATCATCATGAATCTAAGATTATTTTTTTAAATTAGGTACATGATAAAATATCTTTCAATAGGAATAAAATGACATTACTGAAAACATCCTTACCATGATCCTAATATTCCATTATTCTTATAAAACTACATGGTATAACCAGAGGATGTACAGAATAAAGGGTGAGCTATAAAGGCTAATAACTGAATAAACAAATCACAAAATATGGAAATTTATTACATGTGATCCAGGAGTAATATCAAGGATACAAAATAGGGGAGAGAATTAAAATATTAAATGATGAGGCATGGTATAACATGATACCAAAAATACAACATTGATATATGGAAATGACCTAAAACATGGAATCATAAACATAGTTCAAGGATAAATTCCAATAAAAAATAACATTTTGTTATTAGGATAACCTCCCGATCACCATACATGGAATCTAATGAGATTAAAACATTACCCAAGGCATGAATGGAAATATAATTCTGGGCCCACCAATCACCTTCATATCTTGTGAATTTGTAAGTGCGACATATATATCCTAAAACATAATGATGACTTTCATAAATTTTAATCACACAAATATAGAGTTTCAGTACATGCATGTATGTCCCCAAAAAATTAAGGATATGTATATCAAGGTGAATACCACTGAGTGGAAATTTGAATTGGTATTCAGTAAAAAATGCTTGGAATTAAAAAACATAGATTGATATTGAAAGCATATATAGGGTATATAATGACTCATTGAAGGTTTAAATGATAGTGAAATGTGTCTTTTATCACTTGTAAATTTTAAGTTAAGTATGAAGTATGTTTGAAAACATATCCAAACATAAATAATACAGCGAGCCTAAACCCAAATGGTAGATCCCCCTTCTTAGCATCCAATGGACCCATGATCAAATCTATGTGGAGTGAAGATCTAGGTTACTATGGCAGGTAAACTTTGGTATTGTAGTATTCATCACTATTCATCCGATTTGTCCCTTTCGGTCCACAGTTTTGGGCCTATGGGTCATAGGGACTTCGGGCCACAAAATGCCATTGGGCCATAGGGCCTTCAAGCTATAAGGGCCTTTAGGCCAGTAATGGCCTTTTTGTTATATGGATTTCGGGCCACAGAAAAGACCAATCAGGAGGACCACACAAGATCATGCCCATTCGAGGATTCAGAGAAAGCAATTGAAAATACCATTGAAGAGATAATCGGATTGGAAGAATGAGAGGGTATGGAAACTACCATCTAGACTAGGCACCAAGAATCTCTACAAATGGCAATGCTAGCCTATCAGCCATGTGAGGTGGGGAGCTATGCACCTTCCAGATGAAGATGATGGGGAGGGGTTGTTTCATATGTGTTAGGTCTTGGTCTTTTTAGGTCATGCATTGGTTCATGTATGTGCTATGTTCCTTGGGCCTATGAGTCATGCATGGGTTCCCCTTCATCACTTAAAAGGGGTATTATCAAAAAATTAATAAAAAGAAGGCCTTCAGACCATTCAGGCTATCCCAACATAAATAATGGGGATATAAAATGCATAATTTAAAGAAGGTTATTTGATAAATAGGAGAAGGAGAGAATAACTTTCCTTGAGAGGGTGCAACTAAAAGCTTTAGAGGGACTTCATTTGATTGTCTGGGAACCATCATAGGACTCTATAGGGGGAATGGTAGGGTAATATGAGGAACCAAGGGGTTTAGTGTATAGTAATGGGTGTCCTTGGGGGTGTATATAGAAAAAGAGAGGACAATTATTTATTAATTTATAAACATAGGTTTTTGATCCTATATGATATAGTAATAAATAACCATATCATGGTTAATTCCTCTATTTTCTATAAATTTTAGGTGATTTTAATTATTTTAAAATTTTAATAACTGATCTCAATAATATAACTCCCACAGTGATGTGGGAGAAAGTCATGTTTCTAAAGAATTGATTTTATAATGTAAAAATAAAACATAGGTTTATGTGGATTCATTAAGGGTTTATAAAACTAATCATGTAATTTTTTAAATAATTATTTTATAATTAAAATATGTATTTTATCATTGATGCCTTTTATGGAATGTAATACATCAGTTATGGGTCATTATGATGTCATAATACATATAGAATATTTATTTAGCATTTAAATTTTACCTGAAAATTCACCACTCTCGAAATATTATATTGAAATAACTATGGGATAATTTATATATGGTTATTTAATTTTTTTTGATTTTATAAAAATAATTCCTTAAATATTATAATTTCTAATTTTAAATAAAAATACCCATTTATTGAAAAATAATTATTTTTTGACATTAACAATATTCGAACAATTAAAACAATTACATTTGACTTTGTAAAATTGTATTATCATTTATATTTAATAAATATTGTTTAATAATATTATATTTTTAAAAAATAAATTATGTATTAAAATTATCCAATTCATCAAATACAGTTTCATGATTGAAACTATATATTTCCAAAATATATACTTTGTCTTTCATCCTATTGGAATCTAAATTTTACCAAAACATTATATAATCATTTAAAAAGTAATATTAAAAAGGGATAAATATAATCAGTGTTTAATTGAAATATAATATAAAAAATTATATTTTTATGGTCTAGATACATAGCCCTATATTAAACTATTGAATTCCATAAGGGTAAGCTCTGTGACGGTGAAATTTTATGTGGGTGGTTCGATGTATGTGGTATGAGTTTTGATCTCGATGATATTGAACTTCTCCCATAAATATTTTTTTCCATTATTTAGTTTTTGATTATTGGATTAGGCTGGAAAAATGGAAAATCCAAGTGATTCTATCTCCCTAAGAAGCTCTGATAAATGGGCATCATAGGGTGCAATCCTACTGGTCGGGTCTATCACTTCTTCTATCTATGTCAATTCAAAATTATCATAACCATTTATATATAATATTAATACGATCGATGTTCGAGGACTATATAATTTATGTTCATAATGCATAACATTCATCTAAATCCAATAGGTTATAATGTTCTAAAATAATATAAGTAGTACATGTTTTTTCTATAAAATCATTACATGATAATGAATTTATTTTTTCAAAATTTTGGAATTTAATTAATGAATTTTTGGGATGTTACATCACTACAACGTGGTCCTTTCTAGGCTAGGAATTTTATATAAGTGTAATTGAAATAAAACAAAGGGACCACCACTATACAAACCATTCCATATCACCCATTATTGGTGAATTCACAGAAAAACAGCATGACATTCTCTTAGACTCCCCCACACTTCGTTGGTCCTTCTATTTACCATGAATTATATGTTCACAATTCATTTTTTATTTTCTAATTTCCTCTCTATATCTGAAAATTGTTTATAACTGCTTTTACACCAAAAACCACTGTTAATTAATATATCTTTAATAACGGGTTTATCAACAATTCACTTCCTTTCAAAATAGTAGAGTTTTCCCTCCACTGTATAATGTTAAAACAAATCCTTATTAATAAACCACATTTTTTCTATATATCCAAAAAACATTTGGGATTCAACAATATATGATTTATTAATGTTAAATTATTATAATAATAATTTATAAAAAAGTTAGTCTAATTTCATAATTTTTTTGGGTGTCTAAAGTGTTACCCATTTATTAATATATGAAACCAATAGATTTCAATATACTCCTATAGTCAATAAATGCCTTCTACAAAATGAATTATATGGACCCCATTTTTTGATAGTTGATAGTAAACACTAAATTAGAATGTATATCATGTTCTTATATTTATTTACCTTTGAGGAGTAGTTTCTACCACACCTTTGAACCATAAGGGTTTGTGAAAAAGTGTTCTTTGATTCTATTTTAATCAATGGATACATTTTTTTTGTAATATTATTTTTACTAATTCAATGTGACTACAATCAAACTAACTATTATGAATTATTCAACAAAGAAAATGAGGAATTATTTATTATATTATTAAATTTTAAATTACTATATCCTCTCTTTATATATCATTTGGTTATTTTATGTATCTTTAAACCGTTTCATTTGGTTTTAGAGATGGCTTACAATAACCTTAATTGTAAACATAGATATTTTTGATTAAGAATTGATAAAACTGATATAAAAAAATTAAAAATATTGTCTAGTTTTTCTTTATCCATGATCATGGTTTCCATATCTTCATTGTGTTTTATGTTAATTCTATGTAAATAATAGTGGATTTGAAAAAAAATTAAATGTTTCTATTATATAAAAAAATGCTTCCTAAAATATATAATTTATTGTCATGGGTTTTTAACACTGCTTATGTTTCTAAGGTGTGGTACATTTGTTTTCCTATTTTTTAGATTTTATTTGTGGATTTTGAAGAATTGTTTATTAGTTTTTAGACTTTGAAAGTTTCTGGTTAGTTTTGGGACAATTTGGAAATAGTTTTGAGGATACATGGTTATCTTATATTTAGGAGAAATACTACATATTCCCTTGGTAACCATGTTGAAAAAGACCTTAAATGTAGTGGAATTATCATAGTCGGTGCATGGTTTACCAAACTGTAGAAGCCAAACATTTCAGCTGATTTGATTTTAGGAAATAGATTCTTTATAGTTGGTACATAATCTTCTTACAATTAGTAATATTGAACATATAGACTCCATTCGGTGAATTTTGGGATTCCATTACATCAATAACACATTTGAATCTAATCAAGGCTCATTAAATCATAGAATAATAGGTATGTCTCCATTTCATTCTCAGTTCCTTGATCCTCTCTTTTCTCTTAAATGAAACACTAAAATGGTCCTATTAGGCCCATATCTATGGTCTGTATCATGATCTAATTAGTTTTTTTCATCATTTAATGAGAATAACCTAAATCTACAACATGTTTCTTTAATTCCCTTAGATGAATTGAGATCCATTAACTTTAATGGTCTCCACTGGGAAAATCTATGTCTGTATTAATCTTGTATTTCTCATTCATCTTGGTTCTTCATTCTAGAATACTCATTTGAGGAATTTCAGGTAACATTTTATTCATTTCTTGTGTTTGGTGTGTTTCGGGCAGTGGTTCTTGAGAAATGGACTGCATTATGCTTTTTGTATTTATTTCTCACGATGTTACAAGTTCTATTTTAATATATATTGTTGATTATCATGTGAGTACACATGTACATCTATAAGAACTTTGTCTTCTTACCTAGTTATCATGTCGGTGAATGTGTACCCCTTTGATAACTCTTCCATGTGGTTTGATTATAATTTGTTCTAATCATGTGGTCCCTATTAATCAATTATATGATTAGGTGGTGGAATAAATTAATTTATGTGTACTAATTATATTATGGCTACCCATAAACCAAATAGTTGATTTATGGAATAAATTGTTCTATTTGCATTGATCACATTGTGTCAATCCATCATCAGATGGAAGATTCATGGAATAAATTATGTTATGTGTGACAATAATATAGTGGGTATCTATATATGTGATGGTATATATGTGGAATACATTATTTTATTTTTTCTAATCACATTATGGAAATACATTCCAAGATGGTTTTGTCATGTAATAATTTCAGTGACCTTTCTATAACTATGTGATAGGAAACATGTGAAATATCCTCTAGATTGGATCTATAGTAGGTAAGACCAGGGTTTTTGGTAGCATTGGTTGCACACAATTACTTTATTGGTTCGGTGTTTATTTGTGAATTTATTTTCAACTATTTTATATAACATTACGTACTATTGTTTCACTTATTATAAGGATTCAATAGTGGTTACTACCAGGTTTTATAGTCACACCCTATAAGGGAATCTTGATACGCATGATGAATTTATGGATAGGGATCTAATTAATATAAAGGGAGCTATATGAGGGAGTTTATTAGGATGAATAAGATAGATCATAGTGGTGTCTTGACAAACTCCAAGTTAATTTGTTGTCAAAAATCATTTTAAAATTCAGTCATTTGTTTATTTTTGGAACATTTGTAGGAACACTTCCATTCATCAAGGTATGGAATCAATTTTTTTTAATTCCCCACAATTTTATTTTTAATGATGATTATGTGGGGGGGGTCAGGGGACTTAAGAGTATCTGGGAAGCTCAACAGTAATATATTGGACTAGGAAATGCTCCAAAAGTCCATCTTCTTGGTCAGTATAGGTCCACCAGCTAGCCCGTTACATTCTAGTAAGACTACAAATATACCGGGATGACTGACAGATGGTTTCATCAAGACATGTTTTTAAAATGGAGAGAAAAGGTAAATCCTCCAATTTCAAGCTTTTTATCATAATGGGAGTGGAATGTTTTAGGCCAATTCCAATGATGCGAAGTCCACCTTTTCTCACTCAGACTCTTGGGATTATCCTATATTGATCTATATTTATTTTATTTCCATTTTCCTTGTTATAAGTATTTAGGTAAGTCTAATTCTCATTTATCATTAAATCTTATTTTTTTCAAGTCATCAAAATATCTGTCATCCTGTTTAGCATAAATTCCCAATATTTGAATATTTTTTCTTATCTTTCAATATTGTATTTTATATATCTAATAAAAGGATAACACCTAATGAGTGTGTACCTGTTAGGTTAAGGTATGTTGCCTAACTTCTCTCCCCTTAATGTCTCACTATCGTGTCACATTTTTTCTTTTTTGGTCACACTGACTAAACAGACGCTTAACCTAAATTTAAATATGATTGTTTTTTAACTTATTAATATATTGTAAACTCCCTTGGGATTATAAAATCAATTTTCATTAGGTAGAACTTCATATAATCCACTAAAGTTTTGATTTTGTATTGTTCCTTTGAAATGGGTGAATTAATGTAGTGGTTTAGGGATTCCAATGGTATTGTAATAAATTGACTTAAAATGTTGGTTTCCAAAGATAACCATTAGAAACCAGTACACAGAATTAACATGGAAAGATTAAATGGAATTATTAAATGAAAGAATGTGTTTATCTTTTCCTATATCTGAGAATTTTCTATGTATTTAAATTTCACAATATGAACATTACAAATACTATTGAAAAGTTATTGGGGATTGGAATGGCTTGGAATGTTAGTTGGATTCCTCATGAATTTAATTTATGTGGAATTCCATATTTGATTATTATATTCCATTAGGGGACTCATGTCAATACCGAGGTGTCAATAAACTCATGGATTCAATGAGTTCCAATGATATATAATTCCTTAAGAGAGTAAGGGGAGTCAAATTAGATTCAATATCATGAATTCCATGGGGATGCTCCCCATTGGATTTGGGTAACACCTTTACATATTTGATTCCACAGATCTATTCCATGTACTCTTAAGGGATACCTTATTGAATGATTCATGATTCATTATTCATATTCAATTTAATCTTATTATTGTCGAATACATCAGGTGTCAGCCATAGATTCAAACCAAGTGCTGATTTTGAACATTAAGGACAGTTCCCCATTTCAGACTGAATAGATGTATTTCATTGGTAATTGATAGAAGGGAATTCCTAGATGATCCATCTGGATTTCTTTGTGTCAATTGATTAGGGTTTCCTTGAAGATGTGACTTGAAACCAAATTGATCCATGATACCACCTTCCTGATTTGGGATACTAGTGTCGGATAAAGTAGGTTGGATCAACCTGGGTTTTCATCTTGATATATGATGCTCCTCTTGGTTATATTTTTTCTATTGCATATTATTATAACTACTTAAATATTTAATTTCACATAATTATGAATTAATATACAAATTGGAATTAAATTATACACTATTGGTGGTGGGAAATTGTGTTGTACTCACACCATTTTATGTGGATTTTTGGTACCCAAATAAAATTCCTGGAATGAATTAAATAAATGAAAATGTACCCAACCCTTAATTCTTGATTGTGTGGATAGTTTAGAGTTTTATAGCTAGGATCTAGGATAGAGATCATAAAATCACACATCTTATTGTATTTTATATTTTTAATTTTTTATAATTTGGGGATTTTTATATATTATTTGAATGATACGTTTTCCCAACCTGTTATGTAGGTATCATCATTAAGATATAGTATGGGATTTGGAAAAGTGTTTTATCACCTATTTTTTTCTCTTTGGATGTGATTCTATTTGTTATTTCCTTCATGAATGATGTTTTGAAGTATGATAAATGTTTATTGTCTCCTCATCACACTAAATGTATACTATTTTTTCTTATCAGTGAATGTTGAAATATGTGGAGGTGCACTTGAAGCCATATGATGCTCTAGTATGATGCTATGGTTAAGTGGAATCCGGTTTGGGGTATTAAAAATGGTATATTAGGCTTCTATTACTTATTTTAAAATTACAATTTTGTTTAAAGGTGATAAGATATTTCATGAATTGGTAATAAACTCATTAAATAGAGGAGCTAACCCATTTATGAGGTAAACTCAATGTTGATAGGGGTGGAAACTATTATTCTTTGAGTTTGTTATTACAACCAATCTACTTTTTCCTTGAGTGAGGTATTAATTTTGTAAGGTTCCGGTTTATTTTATTTTACCTCCTAGGACTTTATGGAAAGAAGTCACACATTCATGAATCATATTAGGAATGTTGGTATTTACAAACTATTTTCATGATTTCAATGATTTTTTATTACAGTTTCTTTTTGGTGGACATGTATGGTTATTTAAAGAGTTTTCATTAACCTAAAAAAAATTCCAATATATATTAAAGGTTGAACTATATCTAATAAATATATATGGTAATATAAAGAGTTTTCAAATCATGATTAAAGATTTGAAATTCTGACCTACGAACTCAGAAACAAATTTTTTTCCAGTTATATGGGGGTCTAATAACATATTAAAATGTGATTTCCTCTATAATATGTAATATACAATTTATATAACAACACTATAATGAAGAAATATAAAATATTATATGAATTATAAATTTTTAAAGGAAAAAATGAATATTATATATGAGACTAGGATTATGTTAGGAGATGGGGACCTATATTAATGTGATAACATGAGGTTTCCCTATAAATGTGACATGACCCTAGTTTTGGTAGATGAGGCTAGTGAGAGAACATATCTTTTGAGTTTTGGGTCCTATGTTTGTTACTGTATTCCATCACATATGATATCAATAAATATGATACTTATGTTTTATGAGATATTATTTTACATTTATAGATAAAATCCTCATAATAGACTGTCATCTAATCACCTTAAGGTAATTAATTATAATACCCCTCTAGAAGAGAAGGAAAACCATCACATGGGGCCTTCCATGGAATCAGGATAGGTTTTAGGAATGAAACATTGAAATTTTTTGTTTCATGTGAAGAAATATAAATAAATAAAGAAGATCCTTGGGCTATGATGTTGATATTTGAGTTGACCCGAGAGATTCATCTATAACATCCACTTACCTTCTCAAGGGAGGGTATCTCCAATCCATTACAATCATGGACTAGAACTATATATACTACCATCAAGAATATATGGACACCCCCTGAGAATAGTGTGATTCTTTACACCAACATTAATCAACAATAGGTTGGTAGATTTTGGGATGTTGTGACTTGGGATGACCAACATGTATACATGACCCAAAAGGATTAACAGACTAGTTTATTTGAAAAAAGATTCAGAAGGACCTAGGATTTAATTGGGATAAGGAGTTTGTGAAAGTAGACCATGTGTCTTTTTCTATCATAAATAATGATAATAGGATTGTTGATTTACTATATTTCACCCCATATATGGATAGTTATGATTTTTCTTTGGAGAGTAACTTCAGGGATGTCCTTACATAGGAAACAGAGGCACGGGTGAAAATTTTCTTCCTGGCCAGAGTCTCATAGATGGTGAATCAAGATTTGATTACTGAGAAGAATTTTAGAAAGTCCCATGGTCTAGGGTGTGTAACAAAAATTGGTAGTGGTTTTAATAATGGAAAGGAGAAAAAATTTCATGGTTCCCAATAGTGAATAATTGGAAATGAATTTAGAGATATTGTACAGTTTTTTTCATCTTTGTGATAGGATTGTTCATTACCATTGGATATATAACATGCCACTAGTCGAGTGTCGGTGTTGCTGGAGGATTGGTCAAATCTAGAGGTTTTTTGTTAAGACTTCACATGTTCCTAGTGGTATAGGTTCAATGATAGTTTAGGGTATTAGAGATGGGTTTTATACTCCGTTGTAGGAAGGTAGATGGAGGGCTAATGGTTTAATAGTCAATGAAGTGGGAGGTGTGCTCATATTTAGGGTCAGTCACACT
The DNA here is from genome assembly GCA_963277665.1 of Viscum album. Classification (NCBI taxonomy): domain Eukaryota; kingdom Viridiplantae; phylum Streptophyta; class Magnoliopsida; order Santalales; family Viscaceae; genus Viscum; species Viscum album. Next base: position 671,940,560 of record OY728127.1, read on the forward strand.
AACGTGATAGGAAAATAACAATAAGTCAGGAAAGGATGTTTGTCTTGGGTTCATGGAAGATTATCTATGTGTATCATGAATTAATAAATCAGGATATTGGGACTTATACCATGACATGTATGATATTGGTGGATTTGAACATAGAATCTAATTTATTTGATTACGGGGATTCAAAAAAATTCATATTTACTTATTTTGTGAAAGATATAGTTTTAGATATCGAGTATATATAAGTGGATATGTCCATATAAACCCTTGTGGGAGTTCTATCTAAGGTATTCCTTCACTGTATGCAGTATACTATAGATATCATAGGTTACTAGTTCTTATGGGACCTTTTAAATATAGATTTAACCATATTTGACTTGATTTGGTCAATGGATTGGTTGGATCCCATTAAATGTAATATAGATTTATATCCCTTATGGGTGTCCTTTGTGTTACCTAAAGTTGTTAGTTGTGATTAAAAGGGATATTGGGACTTATAGGTTGGTCAAGAAGAGACTGATGAGAAGAATTGGGTAAAGATTCAACAGAGATTAGAAACATTTTGTTGGATGATGTAGGGGATAATTCAGTAGTTTTCCCTGGTATGGTGGGATAATGTTTTGATGTTTTCATAGATTAATTATTGTTATTACCTCCCAATAGAGAGGTCTATTTCACCATTAAGTTCAGGTTGAGCACTAATCCTATGACTATTATGAATATTGGATGGCTCTATTGGAGCTTCATGATTTAAACTGATTGCTAGAGGATGTAGAGGATAAGAGATGTATCCTCCATAATACATCTCCTTGGGTAATCTCTTGTTCTCCTTTATAAAAATGTTTATGGTACATTAAAACTATATATGGATTATTAGTAGCTGAATTAGATTACTATTGTGTACCTATATCCACTAAAATGTGTTAATGATCTTTTTTATCACCCCAGGGGTTCTCAAATATTATCAATGAATGATTTGAGTTTAGGTTATCATCAGGATGGGGTGAGACCCTCTGGTATACCACATATAGATTTTTGAAGTAGGTGAATTTTTTTTGATTACTTGGTGTTGTCTTTAGGAATGAATAATGCAATATAATTTTTTTTTAGATTTGATGAACATAGTTTTTCATCCATACATGGATGCCTTAATGGTAGTTTTTTGGATGAAATATCATGTATTCCAAGATGAGGGGGAGCATCTACAACACATGACGGTATTTTTTGGAACACTATGGAAGAATATGTCATATATAATGATCTTCATGTTTCAATTTTGGGTTGTTCAGGTACACTACTTAGGGAATATAATATTCGATTCTCTTGTGTATATCGAACCTGAGAAAGTGGGTGCTATGATTTCTTCCAAGAAACGTATGCATTTTTTTATATTTGGATAATCATATGATTGGTAGCCTACTGTAAGTTATTAATAAATGATTTTTCCATTTGGTACTTCCATTCATAAGCCTTACCATAATGGGAGTAAGGATTTTTTTGTCATAAACATTTGAGAATGACTTCTAGGAGTTGAAATGCATATTGACCTCAGTATTGATCCTGATCTTAGCAGATTTGGATAGAAAATTTGTGTTATATTTTGATGAATTATGTGTCTCTATGGGTGTAGTTATAAAGTATGGGGTTCAATACCTGGCATATAGTAAGCAAAAAATTCAGTCATAATGATCATAATTACTCTAGATATATACTCATTTTAGATTTAGTATTGCAATCCTTTAAATAATGGTGACACAATATCTTAGGAAAGAGGATCGTGGTCTATGACAACCATAAAAAATGAAATAAATATTAACTCAGTGGAACTTTAACCTCCAAAAATAATGTTGGGTAGAGTACCTCATGTATTTCAACATTTATCTTGCCTATACACCAAGGAAGGACAATATTGTTACCGATGCTATGAGCTAAAATATTCGTACATATGATGTTCCATAGTTGAGTAGTTAGTGGAAATTTATGGAAATCATTGATAAAATAAATAAAGATATCTAAGAGGAATACGTAAAATTATTGTTCCCATCCTTATATATTGATCATTTGATTCTAAACTAGATTAAGGGGAGGGGACTTTCAGATCTATTGTGCCTATCCATCACGAATAGCCTTGATTGTTTGGAGACACCAATGAACTAGAATACCAGTGGGAATGAGGCTATACATGTTTATAAGAGTTTTTTAGTGGAAAGTGGGATGTACACATTGTATTGAAAAATATGTACAATGATCACAATTTCTTGTATTTGTTTCAATGTATATAAAAGGATATAGTGGGGTTCATCACGTGGTGCTTCATCTGTTAATAAGTTAAAGTCGATCATTAACATCATGTTGGTCTTCTGTAGTTTTTCCCATTCCAGAGTTGATGTGGTAATATGTTACCAAGGATTTCCTGAAGGGGATAAAGAGTATTACCTTGGGGAAATATATAGTATAATTCCTCATGGATCAAATGACAATGGTATTCTATTTTCTACTAATCATCGATAACTTTACTGTTTATGAGAAGGGAAGGATTTATGATAAAGAGATCATATAGCTCTATGGGATTCATCATAAAATAATTTCTAATATAGGAGATCAGTTAATGTCATGGTTCTATTAGGGGATGAATCATGTATTAGGAACTCATGTGCTTTACAGTATGATAAACCACCCAAATATAGAGGGACAATCTATGTAGAATATTCTAGAAATTAAAAGTAAATGTGTCTTAGATTTTGGCATTATGTAAGGGAACCATCTAGTTCTTGAGAAATGTTCTTATAAAAATAGTTATCATGAGAAAATTCTAATGGGTTTTTATGAGGATTTTTATGAGAGACCATGTCATTCACCATTGTATTTACTGAAGGAAGGTAAGGAGGTAATGGATGGGATATGTTTAATTTAGGATTTGACATAGCATATCTATTTGATTCAATAGAGATTATATACTATGAGGTGTAGGATTAAATCATATGTTGATTGGGGTTATTAAAGTCTTGATTTTGAGAGTGGTGATTGGGTACCTTTGTATGTGTCAGCTAGATTGGGACATTGTCATATTTGGAGGAAGGGGAAAATAGAACCTAGTTACATGTGGTCATTTGAGACTATGTAGTGGGTTGGATTAGTGGCATATTTTCAATATATTAGATATATATTTATTTCCTTTCATGATGTTGTTCATGAAGCTCAATTGTGATGGAACATTCCTGATCCATCTCACGTGATCAATATTCAAGAGGTTAATCTCTAGGCCAACACATCTTAATATTAACATCTAGTAATTATTATGGATCATAATGAAAATATTATCGTTGGAAAATCTATTCTTTTTGTTTGTTTTCTATGGTAACAATAGTGTGTTATGGTGGAGATATGGGAGTGGGAATCAGATATACAATCCCAATATCCCAAATTGTTCATCATGGATGATGATAACATATAATGGAATTGCTTGAGGATGAACTATATAGTGGGGAGTCTATATGAACCCACTGCTATATAGAATTATACAATATTTTTTTGTTAAATACCACTGATTTTGTTTTTATTAGCATGTACAAGGAGGTTCTAGGGGTTATGGGAGTATTTAGGATCCTTGGAAGCTGGATTTGGGACTACAACAAGCTTCTAATGTCCCAATGGATAGTCTGGGGCCTTCTAGTAGGTCTAAAAATATATAGGGCTCCCCATATAGTTATTGGTCCACCAAAATCATAGGCGGGATATGGGTGGGTTTTATTAAAAGGTGGAGAAGGGAAAATTCACCCATTTTCACATTTCTTAAAACTCTAATTGTGTCCCATTTTAGGTTAGTTCTAGTGAAATGAATACCTCATATCGCATATTATAATCTTTTTCATTCCTCTATTGATCCTCCTATGTTTTTACTTCCTCCTACTATCATAGAAGGCATATGTAAAGTATAACTCTCCTTTGGTGTAAAATATTTTTTTTACATACCCTCGAAATCTCTCTGAACATTTTTATGATAAATTACATGTTTTTAGAGATTTTTTTTGGATTTTAAATTTCATCTATTTTATATCTAATTGAAAGAAGATACTATTTGAGTGGGTCCCGACAAGGATTACTTATCTAGACTAAGTTATTTTCCCATAAGTTACCACTATCGTATAAAATTTTGTATTATGTGGTCAGAGAAACTCATAAAACATTTGACTTAAAAATAAGAAATTTTTTTCTACCTCAATTATTACTTAGAAACCCCATTGGGATTATAATTGCTTGTTGTGATTGGGTAGACTTTTATAGGGGCCACTAAATTGGTGATTATAGATTTCACCTTTGACATGGGTAAATTAATGGGGTGGTTTAGGGATTACCTTGGTAATGTAATTAACTAAATTGGAATATTTATTACCTTGGATAACACCTAGGAACTAGTGCCTAGCATGAACATATAAACATTAAATTAAAATTTGAAATGGACCAAATGGGTGATCTTATCTTGAATTTTTGATTTGTTTAAAATGAATTTTTTTTTCTAAATACATGATTGAGTTTCTTAAATTTTTTGTGAGGATTGGAATGCCTAAGAAATTTTATTAGATTCTATATGAATTTAATTTTTGTTTAATAGAGTGGATGATAATTTGGTTCCATTAATGGTGTCATGTGAACGAGAGGGTTTCAAGATACCCATGGAATTAATTGTGTATAAATTTATATAATTCATTGAGATAGCCAGTGGATTTAGATCGATTCATTACCATGAATAGATTGGTTGGATAACCCTTGGATTCATGTAATATATTTACATATTAATTTTCATAGATCCATGTCATATATTGTTGAGGGGAACCCTTGTTTAATCACATGGTATGAGATCCCATGATCTAGATTGATCTTATTATCGTTAAATGCCACAGATGTGACCCATGGATTCAAATCAAGCTATTCTACAAAATATCAAGGAAAGTTCCTTTAAATTAGACTAGAAAAATTGGTTTCCTTGGGGATTATATAAGGGAATTTCTGGACGAGTAATTTGGATTTCATCAGGTCACTTCATTATAGTTTCCTCAGTTATGTGACTTGGAACATTATCGCGCCATGATAAAACCAACATTATCAAAGGTACTATCATTGGCTAAAGTAGTTTAGGTCTATCCGAGTTGTCCAATTGAGACCTGAGGTTTTACATGGGTCTCTTTTTTCTATAACTTTTCATTTTTATCTACTTAACATATTTATTACACACTCTTATTATTTAAAAATAAATACTAAAATTTTATTATATATTTTCGGTGGTGTCCTATTGAGTTATACTCACATGTTGTTCAGGTCGTCGTTTGGTTCCTAAGCTAGATTAATTGATGTGGTTATTGAAAAGTTAATGATCCCTACTACTGATTCTTGATTGAATGTATATTTTTTAGTATAGGATCCGAGCGGAAAGTTAGTGCTTGATACTTATGTGGAAATTTAGTCTTTTTGAATTTATAAATTTTTCATTATTTTTGGGATTAATCATTAAAATTTAATTTTTTTATACATTATCTTCATTTAAAAATATATTGAGTATAAAACCTTAAAAGGGGATATGTTACCATGCTCAAACTCAATTAGATCCAATAGCACATTCCCCATTCCCTATCTCGATGTTCGTGTTAGGAAAATACCCACCATCACTATGGACACAATGAAGACATCTGTGTGCTATAACCCTCCCATGTCTAGAACCTCACCAATGCATCATCATGTGTGTTCCCCACACCCCAACACCTACCAAATATGAAGACACTGAATGAGAGAGTAAATAATAGTTCGAGAGACAAATCTCATACACTTTATAATCCCACCCAAAGGCTAGAAATAGGGATACTAGGAACTACATAATCATCAAACACTATATGTGTTCATGGAAAATCTAATGAAAAAAATGAGATGTTCTTGGTGAGTCATACCAAAAACCAGAAAATCTCTACCCCAAATTATGATAAATATATATGTAAGTTCCATCAACATATTACATCTAGAAGTATGGATTGAAAAGGTCATAGATAGACACCAAAGTAAATAAAAAACATTGAATTTGGTATAACATGATCATTTTAGTGATTGTTCCACTTCACATAACCAATATATATACCATGGCTATTATTTATATAGAATCATTATGATATTTTCTGGGGTTTTCTTAGTTTTTTTAGATCCTGTAGTTTTTTGTTTGGATGTGATGCTACATGTTGTTTCCTTTATTTATGTGGTGTTGATCTATGAATCTAGGGTATAGTTACCCCATGAATATAATTATAGACACTTATTTAATTTTCAAAAGACAATTACATAAATATTGGAACACTTTTATCCATGTGGCACAATGAACTATGGATATAAGGTAGTGGAATCTAGATCAGGGTGTTAAATAGTGATCCACCAAATTTGGGTATCCTTTTGACTTTATATCACCCATGTTTTCCCTTTTTTGTTTTATTGATGATGTTTTAATTTGTTTCTACTAATTTATTTTCATTTATATCCTTTATGTTCTTTATTACTAATGTTTCTACTATAGTTATTATTTTTGTTTATTTTTATTGAATAGTAAATAGTCTCCCAACATTTATACACAATCCCTCACAAATTGTTTTTAGTCACTTGTATACTAGGAGGCATGCATGAGGTCATGAGACCCTTCATCCATGATCAAGTGATTCACGTTGGGTTGTTACAAATTAGTATGAAAGGAATTGATTTGTCATCTTTTTGTTTTTGGACTTGGTGGAATTCAGATAAGATTGTTAGAAATCAGTTATGGGAATTAAACTATTCCTAAGGCAACACTTGTATATTTTAATGTAGAGTTACTAGGGACCTGAGATTAAAATTTCATCACTATTACTGTTGATCTATTTTCTCCTCAAGTAATGAATATGAGTTTTGAATTATGATTGATAGAATTTTATCTTTTCTAATTAGAAAGAGTGAGTGAATTCATGCGTCATGGATAGACACATAGGTTCATATGTCATATAATTATTTAATGTGTGTGATAAAACCATATAAGGTTATAAATTATTATATTTTTGATTGTGGATTTCATGTATATGTTGATGATATGAAATTGATCCTTGTGTTAGTGGTATGTTTTTTATGTGCCCTTTTTTTGGTTTGCAATTTGTACTTAATCTTTCTAAATTTTTTTATAATGAAAATAAACATGGCATAAGGGATGATAAAATTGGTGTCTAAGGGTTTTGATTTACTAATGTAATTTTAAATATATATTCTTTTGAAATGGGATTATTTAATTCAAATTGTTTGCGAAAAAATTTTAATTAGTGTTTCTGAAATGGATTTAAACTTTTTAAAAAGTCATTCACATAGTGTTGTGCATTGTGATAAGTATTATTTTTATGGAATTTTTTAAATGTGTCGTAAAAATGGTCATTTATTCCCATGTAAAATAGAATTAGAATTTGATCTATTTTCTATTGGTTTGAAACAGGTTCCTGATATATTTTTGTTGGAAAATGGGGTTTGTAAAGTGATTTAAAAAGATTTAAATTGATTAGTGTACTAAGTCTCTATTTTTGAAAGGAATGTTTTTCACTTTTAAATTGAAAGTTTTTATGAATATATGAGACCCACATTAATATCATACTTATTATTATTATTGGCGAGAATTAAATCCTAACGGTCATGCTTTGTATTATTTGTCTTTGTCTCAAGTAGCGATACGATGAATGTATGGGTTTGTGAATTACTTCCATTTGCAGATGACCTCAAAAGTTGTCGGTCAGCCTGGATAATAGATTTTTTAGTGATATACTTTGGAAGTGGTGGTCTAGCTTGTGATATTTTATTATGATAACTATATGGCTCTCTATAGATTGATTTTAGTGAAGTTATAGATTAAAGGTCGATATACGAGCCTTAAGCTAAATGTTGACCCTCTAATGGTTGGGCTTGTGGGGTGTTATTTTGGTGATAAACCCATAGAGATGATGGTTATTGTGTGGTGTTTCCCTAGGATATTGGTATGTGAAAATTGGTGGGAGGGATGAGCTACTAGAAATATAGGACAATGGTTGCGTTGTAGACCACTGTTTCTGTGCAATTTCATAGAATGATTGGGTTCATTGGCCTTGATAGATACATGAGTGGTTTTTTCTAATTTACTTGAGTAGGAAGCGAGTAGGATATTGTGGTTTTATGTTCAAGGTAGTAGGTGACAGAGGTTATGGGGTCCTGAGCCAGTGATGCTTCATGGTTTAAGATTGATCATCTATCTTTGCTAGGTGATGTCTTTATTTTATATAGAATTATATTAGTGAGAGTTTCAGTGCCATGGGAGAATCTAAGAGGTGAGTTTTGGAAAACAAATTCTGAGTTATTAGTTGAATTTCTACTACTGGTAGTAGTTCAGGATGCAAACCATGTGTTTAAACCATTCATGTGGATCATGTTCAATCTTGTAAAATGGTTATTATGGGTAATATGGAAGGTTAGCTTGTGATTCAACATAGAATCTAAAGCTAGTACGCTAAGTGAGTTGATTCCTCCAGATGTACCACAGAGTGGTATAAACCATATGTGGTGTAGTGTTTTTGAGATGTGGGAAGAGGTTATATTCTAGGAGACATGTTTTTCAATATCCTTGGAGTTTAGAGTTGAAATGTTCAAGTAACAATAGGTTTTTAGAAGGGCTATTATAGAATAGCCTTCAGGTGAGTGATTGTCTTTGGCATGTAATTTTGGTGAGAAATTTTTCAAGAACATTATGTGTGATTGGATTCACGACCAATGGTAGTTTCATATTAAATAATCCTATGATTGAACATTTTGAGGATACATAGATTTAATTGTGGTGTGTTCAAATATAGGATAGTGGAAGCATTCTAGTCAGTCTTCATGGATGTTGTTCCAGGTTCACGGTGGATTTTGGAACATCCATGATGGTTAATGATAAATAATAGTTAGTCAGTTTTTCTTGGTAGAAATGAAAAAGTAGTGGTATTGTTCTATATATAGAATGTGAGGTATCTAGTGAATATCATCATTGTTTTCTAATTCGTTAAAGGAAGTCTTCACCTAAGGTAGTCTTGAGTGATGATGAGTCTTGCAAGTATCTCTATGGGTGGTGCATGGTTCAACATTGATAATTATTGGGAATTGAAAGTTAGTAGTTGGGAGATACTATGGAATTTTATATGTATGAGTAGAAGTTTTTTTTGTATTCAATGTTAGTTCCTAGGGTTGGATAGAGTTAACAACTATTAATTAGTCATGATAAGAATTTTTTTGAGTGGGTTCCCTAGACCGAACTCCATTATGAAATTTTATAACCACTACATGTGTACAGTTTGATACATACATTTTTTTCTTATTACTATAATAATGTTGATACTTTTTCATCCACTTTTTAAATTTTAATTTCCTTAGATTTTGTGTCATATAAATAGGTTATATCAGTCAACATCTATAATGAGTACCACTAGATACTATGACATTAATCATAAACAAATATCCTATGGTATAGATACACCATACAGATGGTACACATATCATGTATGAACATTAGGTGTTGGTGGATCATAAGCATTGAGACTTATTATAATGAAGTTATCACTTGGTGATCACAAGTAGATTAGATCAGGAGGAACGATCCTCCAAAAGGAACACTCTATGTCTCAGGTGTCACTGATTGTTTCTATCTATGGACATGTGTATTGGTATTTGGAATTGATATTTTTATCAAAGTGTATGATTTGATTTTGTATGTTGATTGAAGGAAAATACCATGACATTTTATTCATGGTGACTATCTTGTTTTGGGTGTTTCATTGGTGTTATGGAATTTGTTGAGTGATCAAGATATAATTTTTTACATCTGAGTTGAGGAAGAGATATCCATTGGGCCCAAGTTGACCAGAATGGTAGTACCTTTATTAAACCCATGTCCATGGTACATGAAGGTAAGTGAATCTAGTAAGGTGACATAGTATTTTTAGAAATACATGTATGATGTCACAATTTTTCATCCTTCTTTATGAGATATCACAAGAAAAAAAGAATATATTACACGAAATGTGTTCATATGAGGTAGTCATAGCTATGGAATTCCATATATCTAAGGGGGCAATGATCAGTTTCATTACTCTAATATTAGTATGTGGGTATGAGTCACTCCTATTGATATAAGTACCTAGAGGTTCACACACTCTGTGTTTCCAGAAGTTCCCATTATACTAATGACTACGTGTTTAGGACAAAGTGGGACCTAAGCATGGGGGGAGGTGAATATATAAGAATGATCAAACACAAGTATAATTAATTAGATGATATTATTAAAGTTTATAATAATGATTAATTAATTTAATTATCAAGGTATTCAAATTTATTTTGAGCCTAAAATTGAATATTAGAAAATATAATTTTCTAAATGAACATAGAGTGGTCAAGGTTTGTTAAATTGTTTAGGGAGATTATGATCCTATTTAAGGGTTTATATTTTATCATGAAACATCTATCAATGTTAATGTGAGAGATAAAATATTTGTAACATTTATGGGAGTTTTATTATGTTTTAAATGTGGGAAAAGGTATATAATGAAATTTATTACTTTACAGGGATTGAAGAGTCATTTTGGAATGTTTATACTAGGTATAAATGCTCAACTCAGACCCTTGAATTTTATCCCCCTCTATTTGAAAAAATATAGATAGAGAAGATATTCTCGCATATACTCTTAATATCATAGAGAGGGAATTTGAAGAATGAACATGTTCAGATTGATCCCTTCTTCTGAATCGACAAGGTATTATTCACGTGATTGAAGGGACATCGTAATGCTATTAGATTTCACACACTAGAACATGTTAAATGTAGATCAATGATTCATTAGTTTTGTTGAATTTTTGGGAAATCTATAGGATACTTATCTTGGCGACATTGTGCCACAAAATGCTGACAGTGATGGTGTGGTGACCTGGATTCCCATGTAATTTTTTTAATTAAATGGAACAATTCTGAGTCTGTGAAAATTGATGGCGCATGATTCTGAGGCCCGGTGTACCTGAAATTAGTTTCTGAATTTTTTAGGTATGTTCAGGATACGCGTGAGTGGAGTTTTCATACTTTTGAACCGGTGATCAGATTAAAAGTATGAGGGAACCATTGAATCCGTAGAATCAAGATTCTCTTTAGGGAGAGCACACTTCGATCACAGTAGGTCTGGAGAAAAAGTTTGATTTTTGACTTTTTTAAAAGAATAATAAAATAACATTGTTATTTTATTTATTTATTTCTTTCCTCCAACCGACAAGTGGCATCATGGGAGCAATGGTGTGTTAATCCATTAAATGTCTTGAACCGTCCAATCCTATATAACAACATCGTTAGAATTTTGGAAGGTTCCAATTAAATGTACCCCGATAAATTCTACGACAGTTGCTCACCTTCCACCACTCCTATTTATATGGAGAATAAGGAGAGTTAATGGAATAGCTTCCCAAAGCAACAAAGTGCTGATAAAGTGCCATGACACCAAACTTGGAGGATGAAGCCAGTTCTGATGGGCGGTGAAAGGTGACGCCAAATCCTGAACCGAAGTATGACGCTTGAGCAGAAACTTTGGTGGCTTGTTGCGGGGACAATGAATAACAACCAATATCCTCAATCGTGGGCGCTCTCCATCATTCATGAGGTAGGGATTTGAGCTTTTTTAATTTCATGTATGTATGATAAAATATCTTCAACCTATTTCTAGGAAGTTAACGCGGAGGGAACAAGCCAAATGAACAAGGGCATGTCCCTTCGATATCTTGATTATTTGGTGCGTTCTTTGAAGGCTATTATTTGGGACGGACAGAACCAAATTTTCGATCGGCTACAATTGAAGGTGATTTCCTGGGATGTTCAACTACACCTTCAGAAGGAAAAAATGGTCCATTGAAGCTCACTCGGTGACCCGCGGAAGGCCGCCGGTGAGGCAGTACCGGCACCCGGCAGAGGTGGGGACCGAGGTCGAGGTCGACACCAGCTGGCTGCAAGGAAGGGGGTAGCTCCCCCGCATATCCCGAGGAACCTTTAATGGCTCATTAGCCGCCCTAGTCTGAGGAGGAGGCCGACACACCGCCGGTCAAGGATGTGGAGGGCTGTGCGATCAGTGCGCTGTTGGACAAGGAGGGTCGTGCCTCCTCAGCCGCGGTGGACTAAAGGAGTCGACCGGTACACCGACCGGCCACGAGTGGTGGAGCTGTGGCCCATTGCGCGCCATAGGATATGGTGGGCAGCACTGATCGGCTACGATGGGAGGCATGACCTGCTCCAGTGGGTCCCACGTGACTCCTGGCGGCGCCACATGGCGCCGCCGCTACAGAGGAGACCGAACGCCCCTCGCGGTTGTTCGGGAAAACCGGGGGGTCACCACCACAGGTGGCTGCTAGGGTGGGCCCTGCCACAGCGGAATGCTCTACCCTATCCTGGGTCGTGCCACAGGTGGCCGGGCCGCGTGCCTAGTGTGTCGCGCGCCCAGTAGGCCTCCCACTTTCGGGTTGGGCCACACCCCCTTGCGGGCTGGACCGGACTGTGGCCCAGCCCGCTAAGCCGCCATGGCCCAGACCAGCCGAGTCAGACCCGGACCAGGTTTGGTCCACCCGAACCATGTCGGGACAGCCTAGGGAGATGGGCTGGGTCAGTCCGACTTGGTCGGACCAGACCCCGACCCAACCACGCCATGTTCCGCTTAAAGGTCCATAACTTGAAATCTGTGTGTCCATTTGATGAACCGTCTGCAGTGATGGAACCCTTGTAGAGAGAAAAAACTTTTTGAATACTCCACATGAGTTTTGGTGAATATTGGTGTATGTCTGGGATGGATCAAACCCGAATATAATCATGCCCTCGGAACTAAAATGCTTACAACTCACAGACCGATCGTCCGATTCAGACATTGTCTATTGTGTTAGAACCCTTACGACATAGAGATCCTTTGCGTTACTAATTTTTGGAGCATAGTGGAGGTTGAGGTATGGACAATATCTAGAGGAGAAGATTATACAGAACTCGAGCATACAAGTTTTGGGAATCCAGTGGCGTGCTATGATGTTGAGAACGAAGACCGATCTTGTGGGGTTTAGAGCTCTACGATCCTGTGTGGGTCAGCGCATACCGGTCCAGTGTTGGCTAGAAATAAACGATCATATGTGGGTTAGTGTATAATGATCCTATGTGGGATAGCAATAGAGCTTCTTGAATTAAAAATATGATCAAGATTTAAGACTAATCATTTGTACTTCTGTACTTAAGTTATACCTGTGTGAGTTCAGTTCTTACCTTTTTGGTACTGCTACCTTCGTGGGGTTACCTTCGTGGTGTTAACTTTGTGGTACATTTATCTATGTGGTGTTACCTTCATAGTGTTACCTTTTTCGTACTTTTACCATCATGGTATTACCTTTTTGGTACATTTATCATTGTGGTGTAACCTTCGTGGAGTTACCATTGTGGAACTTTTACCTTCATGGTGTTACCTTTTTGGTGTTAACATTGTTGTATTATATTCTCATGTATGAGACAATTATTTTTTGATAAATTAGGTATATGTATGGTCATATAACTAAGTAGAGTCGATGAATATTTAATCGTGCTTGAGATTGGGGTTTCACTTGTGGTTTTTCCTTTCTGAAATTCTAAGAGTCCTTTGGGTGTCTCGGGGTCCCTACTGAGTATTGCTATACTCTCCCAGGCATGGGCTTCTCCCACACCTTGTTGTGTCTTGTGCAGATAACGGACAACTGTGATCAAGTATTGAGAGCCTGGACTAGTGGGTGCTTAGAGGTGGATCTATATACATGACGTGCCACAGTAATGACCGATTGTGAGCTATACCTACCCTTATGGTAGGATTCCTTGTGGAAAATACAGGTGTTTTTTCCTTTCTTGGTTGTACTTGTACTTTCAGTTGGGTGTGTATTTTATGCCCTTTACTCTCAGCACACTCAGGAGTTTACATAGTGGTTTCTTCTTATTGTGTAGTTATGTTGCATTCTTGTACAGGTTTAAAGGCAATGCCTTCCTGTTTTAGAGATATTCCTTTTCGGTGCATGTCGCCAACCCCTGGTTTATGGAAGGAAGGCTTGGGTTAGTCAGGACACAGGCCAGGGGGATGGGTCGTGACATAGCGTATCAAATAAATGACTTCAAATAAACATGATACATTTTTGGTTTCATTCAGTTTTATTTTACATGATTAAAATTAATTACATATTATCTTTTAAAAAATCTAGGAAAGAGGTCTTGTGGATTCAGTGTTTGTTAACATGAATCAATACTCAAAATTTTAAATTTCACATTTTCACACTTCTGATGCGCCCCATGTTACATCAATTTGTAACAGAGGGAACCTGCAATTATTTGATTCTAAAAGAACAAAATAGTAATTAAATTCTCTTTTTTTCATAAATAAGATTTATATATAGTCCTAATGTGACTGATTATGTGTCTATCAATGTTAGTATCTTCAAGATATGACCAATGGAAGATTGATGTGTTTTGTATAAATATTAAAAAAAAAATTAATGTCTAATTTATGTTTTTAAATTAATGGATACTCATGTGAACAATTTATAAATATATATTGATGTAAATATGCTGCAGGTTAGCCGAATTTACCATACCCTAGGTGGGGTAGATTTTTCAAAATACAAGTTTACTATAGATTCTTGATTTATTTACAAAGAAATTAGAAAAAAAGAACCCAAAGCTTCCATGGGAGGATCACCCAACAATTCCTTAGCAAGATTACCCAAATTTTCTAGGGGAATCATATTCAAATAATCCGTGGGAAGTATACAAAAATATTCTTTGTGAAGATTATAAAAATCAAAATAAAAATCTTCATGGGTTTACATTTGTTTATATATATATATACATTCCTTTAAAAGGATGATTCATCTTGGGATGGGCCAATTTCATCTGGGTATGACTAGCCAAACCCATTTAACCCATCGTAAGACCTTAAATTAATTTCTAGCGATCTTATATGGACCGATATAGACTCGAAAAATGTTAAAAAAAATTAAATTAAAATTAATTATCTGGGATTTAATAAAATAATTTTTGGTGTTTTGGGGCATATGAATAAATATTTAAAATAATTTAAATATAAGTTAATTCATTAAAAATACCCTCATTTTTATTTTTATTAAATTTAATTTTTCATTTGTAATATATTTTCATGTTGAACGATCATGAGCCAAGATTAGCTCATGCATGTTTGGTTTATTATTTATTTATTTTAATTAATGATTTTGTGTTTTTAAAATGTAATGATTAATTTACTTTGATGATTTGTGCACTACCCAAAAATATTTAATTTCTGTAAGGTTATGGGTTTCCACATTTATGTGATAAAATGACTTTTCACAACATGAACTCCCCCCACCTACATGTGAGTATACATTATAAATATCAAAAAGGTTCGTAGAAAAGTAGATCGTGCTGAGAGGCAGTGTAACAAAACAAAAGAAGTTCATCAATGTTCTTGGTGACATAATTCATGTCATTTATTAACGTAAGGAATTGCCATGGGGTGTTATCTAATCCATTATTTTCTCTATGAATTAACCAATTGGTAACATCTCATGATCACATAATTATTTAGTTGTTTTATTTTGGGAATGGTGTATTATGTTGTGAATGTGTATTTATTACATGTGATCAAATAGTATAATTATAAACAAGAATGAAAAGATAAAATCAAAAAGCACAGTGAATGTATTCTATTTAAATGAATGGTAATGTTGTTAGTTAAATCACAAATAACAATAATGTTAAATAAAAAAGTATTTTATTCATTGAGATTAAAATTTTCAAATCCCTCAAAGAAAATATTAAGTCTTTAAATAAATTTCAGCGCTTGAATTTAGACACAACTGTTTGTTTTAGGTGCATATTAGAGCATGTTGGGGGTAAATCTTACTACCATAGAGTTCTTATGAGATTGGTGGGTCAACATAGCAAAATTATTTAGAAAATAAGTATCCATATATTTCTTGTTTCATCTTTAAAGGAAAGGATTTGTTTAGTGGAAAGTAATTCCTTGTGTGATATGGGACTCTACTCAACAGATCAAGGATATATGATTTAATACGGTTATCCAATATGATTCCCATCAGGAAATTCTTTATATAGTGGTATACCCATATCTTGTCAACTATGAGGAGAGGTTTCGTGGATCATAGCCACTAGAATAGTCAATAGATCGAGTATTCCTAATCTAGTAGTTGAATGAAACGAGGATTTGATAAAATAGTGGGAGACATTTACAAATATATAATTTAAATATTTCTACTAGTAATGAAGAAAAAATGACTAATATATTAAGTTTATTTATTTTATATATAATTGAAACCACCAATAATTCAATTTCACTATGATCAATATCAGATAAATATAATACCCTAACCATATAAAACTTCTAGGAGTGGTATAAAAACTTCTTTATATTACTATGCCATGAGGGAAAGATTTATGTGGTAGAATATGCACTTCTTGGTAATCCCCATCCAGGATTGAGAAAGTATGATAAAGAAAAATACTAGAAAAATATGAATGATTCAGTAGATTTTTAGTGGTTTATGTCGTCATATATGTATAGTGAGATATAGAAAATGAACGAGGACATGGATTATCCCATTATGATATCTTATCTGCAAGAGTTTCACTAGGATAGAGCTCGAAAAGAAATATAAGAGATATGTAGTGCTATGTATTGATGTAGTATTGAAAAAGGCATTCATGAAGGATATCATGTACACATGATGATCATATGACTATATATCTCATATGTTTCTTATTGAGATCCCAACCTCATGTCATCTGAATAATCATGTACATTGAGAGACTTTATTCCGATGGATTCAAACTAAACCAAGATCTAGAATTTCATCTCATTCATGATTCTTTACCATATATATTTACAGCTATCATTGTTAATTATAATTTGAAAAAATTAATAAGTCACAGAAATTTTTTTCCCTATAGTTCACTATGATGTTATGGATTTGAAAAATTCCACCACTTCGGTTCATATGGTGAACAATTTGAGTAAAGGAAAGGCAAACTTTTTAATAGATATGTCTATGTCAAAGTAACTGAAGCATCAACATCGCAAGAAACCAAATATATATACGGTTGGAAAGAATTAGGAGGCAGTATTCTTTTCAAGCCATGATAATGTCCATAGAAAGAATAATTTCATAGCTGGGAAAAAGAATAAAGATAATTATTTATCTTCTGGTATATTTTTCATTGAATTAAATCTATCTGTTTACATAAGTTGGGTATTGAATATTGCATGTGTCTCATATATTTCTATTCAAATATTGGAGCAACATATATTCAAGACAACTGAAAGAGGTATATTTGATCTATGAGATTCAAATAGTGAGAGTCTAGCAACCTTGGTAGTGGGATATTATCATATTACTTTTCCTAGTGGGATGGTTCTTATACTAAATAATAATTATTTTGTTCCATATGATATAAGAAACATAATCTCAATGTCCTATTTAGACACTTGGGATTTTATTTCATGTTTGGAAATAAATTTTTCTTATATATAAGGATAACATATATTAAGGTATAGAAAATATTAAAAATAGGTTGAATATAATTGAACTATAAAATATAGTATTGGAAATCAATGACTAATCCAGTGAGAAAGACTCTATTCTTAACCACATATTTCACTTCAGGATAGGGAATGTAAACAAGAAAAATACATGTTATATAAATATAGTTGGATATTTAGATTCCCTAGAGTTAAAACCCTTGGATGTATGTCATAATTGTTTACAAGGTAAAATGACCAAATAAACTTTTAATGGGAAAAGAGAAAGAGGCCGAGAACAATTAGAATTACTTAATATTGATTTATGTGGTCCATTTATATTAGATATGATGGGTGTTTTTTCATACATGAGTAATTTTATTGGTTAGTATGGTAGATATGAGTATATCTACATAATGAGGTATAAGTCAGATTTCATTATAATGATTATGAAATATCAGAATGAGATAGAGAATCAACATGGTAAGAAGAATATGAAAATCCTCTCAAACCATAGTGGAGACTATCTTAAACAATATTTCATCGATAATTTAAAGGAGTGTGGGATATGTTTCCAACTCAGACATCGTTATACACCTAAGTGGAATTGTGTTAGTGAAAGGAGGAATCATAACCTTCTTGACATGTTCAGATCGATGATGAGTCATAATAATCTACTATTAACCATTTTTTGGAATGTACTATAGACTGCAACATGTAAACTAAACCAGGTACCAACTAATTAAATAGATGGGATTATTTATGAGTTTTTGAAGGTAAATAAATACATTTTTCACACATACATGTATATGGATGCAAGGATTTTTTTTCAAGAATACAACTAGTGAAAATTATCATCTTGTATCATAAAGTGCATCTTTATTGGTTACCTAAAGGCGACCAAAGGATATTATATATATAATAATTTAGATAAAAAAGTAGTTTTACTAATACATTTCACTTTTCTAGAATAGGAACACATTTATAATGGAAATAGTTATAGTCATATTTATTTTGATGACGTTTATGACCTAGATTCACAAATGATAGTATGATAATTATCATTACACAAGAAATTGGGAGAGGTAGACAGATGTTCTTAAGACACAAGTACAAAGTATATATACTAGAGACATTTGATAACCATAGTGATATGGTTTTATTATCACCATTTATGGTGACACATTACTCCTATAGAATGATGTACCTATAACCTATATGGAATCTAATGATGGAAAGGATAGATCTAAATGGAGAGAAGAGATACATTCTGATGTGGAGTCCATGTACCCAAATCATTATTGTATTTTGGTAGAACCACCAGAATATATAAATTATATTAGGTGTAAATGGGAATTCAAGGGAAATATGAAAATGGATAGTCAAGTAGAAACCTATAAGGTAGGGCTATTAATGAAGGGTTTTAGAAAACATCATGGAATTGACTATGATGAAACCTACTTTCTTGTAACTATATGAAAATCAGTCCAAATATTTATTGAAATAACATCCATCCATGATTATGAAATATGGAAAATTGATTTAAAATTTTAATTTATAAATGAGAACATAGTTAAAGATTTATATATGACACAACCTGAAGGGTTCATCATGTCAAAGTGTTCCAATAAAGTATGAAAGCTGTAGATATCGATTTATAGATTATGTAGGGATCATGATCATTGGATATTTGATTTAAGGATTCCATAAGTGAATTCAGATTTATTATGAATGAAGGACATAAATGTTTTTTTAATAATTTAATGGAAGATCCATTGTTTTTCCAGTATTATATATTTATGATATATTATTAATGGGAAACAATGAAAAAGGTTTAATGTTAATGATGACTCGGTTTAATTATTTCTTCTCTATGAAAATATTATGTGAAAAAACCTATATTTCTGAGATCATGATCTATTAATCTTGATATTGAAGGATACTTGGGATAGGTCAAAGTCCATATATTGGTACAATATGAGAAAATCAAAGAGTTTATTGTTGCATCTGTCAAATTACATTAATATCTCTAAGATGTTTTTTCTACAAACATTGATGGATATTGTATTAATTAGTATAATCAAATATGAATCATTAGTCGGATATGTCATGTATTCTATCCTATGTACTACGTTTGATGTTTCATTTTCATTAAGAACAGTTGGAATATATCAAGCCAATCTTGGAAAGTTTCATTGGGAATATATATAAACTATCCTAAAGTACTTTAAACATAGAAAGTATATCTTCCATGTGTATGGATGAGATTCAAATCTATTCATGGGGTGATACACTGATGCTCGCACCCAGGGATACCATGATGATATGAAATCACAGTCAAACTATGTCTTTTTTCTGAATGGTGGTGCAGCGAGTTAGAGGAGCTCAATGTAGTCCATGGTTGCCAAGTCTATAGTAGAGTCCGAGTATATAATGGATACTAATGCAGCTAAGGAATTAATTTGGAAATACATATTTATATCTATTTTTGGTATATTACCTAGTTGATTAGACCCTATGATAGTATACTATGATAGTATTGTTTTAGTGGTTCATTCCACGGAGCCCAAGTCACACTAGAGGATAAAGAATTGACATAAACTATTTCAATCCATTGAGGGATTTTTCATAGAGGTGGAGTCACGGTTAGGAGAGTAGCCAAAAATAATAACATGGAAGAACACCCAAACTAAATCCATATATCAAAAAATGAATGATTCTCATGTGCGATCTTGTGGGTTGAGAATGGTTAGTAGTGGGATTTATTAAAATTGAGAGTGTTGTGAGTTGGTTCCCTAGACCCAACTTTAGTATATACGTTTATTAGCATTAAATATATATAGTTTTACATATAAATGTGTTTATTTTTACCATAATATTGTTTATACTCATGTATCCACTATTTAAATGTTAATTTCTTTAGATTATATGTCATATCAAAAGGTTATATCAGTTCCCAATTATAATGAGAACCTCTAGACACTATAAATATAATCTTAACCATATTCCCAATGATTTAGATAAATCATAACTATGGTACACTAATAATTTTGGACTATTAGGTGTTGGGGGATCATAAGCATTGATACTTTTTCTCACGATGATCACACATGGTGATCTCGAGTAGATGAGCTCACGGGGACAGATCCACTAATTGGAACACCAATTTTTTTCAGGATTCATTGGTTTTTTCTATCAATGATCATGTGTATTTGTCCTTATAATTTATATTTTTATCAATGTGTACCATTAGATCTCATACATTTATTTCTGGAATAAACTATGAAACTGATGAAGTGGAGAGGTATCTTGTGTTGTGTGCGTCATTGGTTTTATGTAATTTGTTGAATGATCAATATAAATATTTTCGCATCCATGTTGAGCCAGAGATATTCCATAGTCCTAGTTGAACAGGATAGCATTGACTTCATTAAATTCATGGCCATTTTACAAGAAAATAATTCCATCTATTTTGGAAACAAAATATATTGAGCAATAAAATGATGAGGAAAAAAGTGTGCATCCTAAAATTTGGGATATCATGAGGCAAAGGGATTATATTACATAGAAATATTTCATAAGAAGTAGTTTTAGCTATTAAATAGCATATATCCTTAAGGTAAATGATGGGTTTCTTGAATCCTCTTTCAGACTATAGGTTGGACTCACTACTATAGGGATAAAGACATTGAGGGTCACAAAAAAGTGTATCCCAAAGTTCCAACTATTTTATTGAATAAGAGCTTATGACGATGTGTGCCCCACATTCAGGGGATTGTGAACATATGATTATGAATGATCACAAGTAAATGTAATTCATTTATACTATTCAATTATATAATAATGATGATTAAATTTATTTCTCAAGGTATCCACTTGTTTTTTTATAATAAAATGGAATACAAGAAAATATAATTTTTTGAATGAGCATAGGATGTTCAAGGTTCATTAAATTATTTGGGGAAATTGCATACTGAGTTATTTCATCACATTTTATCACATCACATTTTAAAGTGATACAAGTGAGTGATCAAATATTTGTGAAATTTATGAAAATTATAATATTACATACATGAACACAAAGGACTAAAATGAATTTTATTACTTTATAGGGAACAAAGTGAAATTTTGGAATGTATAACCATTGTATAAAAGATCACTTTAGCCTCCTAAATAGTATGATCCTCAATTTTTATGAATTTAGTGAGATAATAACTCCTCCCATCCCCACCAAAATTCATAGAGAGAGAGTCGAAATAACGAATAATGTGGGATCAATGCCATCTTTTCAATCATGTATATGTTCTCCACCCGATAGAAAATACATCATAATGATATTTGATATCCCATGATTGAACATGGGAGATATAGATTTATGATATATCAGTTATGGTTCACATGTGGATTATCTAGAGGCTGCCTATATTGGCACATTTGATCCATTACAAATCAACTATGAGTGAATAAAACCAATGACTTAAAATAGACAATGTACAATTTATGGTTCTATTTAATTATATTTTTTCATTCATAAATTAAATTAAAAATGATATTTAAGAAATACAAGAATTTTTTTTATGGATTTAGTGTCTTTTAAAATGAATCCTAACCAATAATTTTAAATTACATGTTTTTTAGGCTTCGACTATACTCCAGGTTCCATCATGATAATGTCTTTTAAGTCATTGATGTAGTAGGACCCATGTATTATCTCATTAGGTAGAGGATTAGGGGTTTTATGGTAATTTTTATGGAATATTTTAACCTTGTATAATGTTGAACTCAAGTATCATTGTTTTTATTAGAGCATAAGTGTATCTAATTCCATGATTGGAGGATGTTTTAAAAAAATTGACACGTTTGAAGTGGGTTCAGAGATTGACATCGATTAATATGATGTCATGGTTATCTAGACAGATGATGTTTTATGTTTGGTCAAGAATATGGTAATTTGAGGTTTTGGTTACAAATAGGGTTCAACAATTTATGGTCTAGTGGTGGTGGTGGTGGTGTAGATTAATGAGTTTGGTGGTAATGGGTTGAGTATCGGTAACACTGCCTATTGAGATTTCTCTAAGGTGCAATTTATAGAGTTTTGATCGAAAATCCAATGGAATTGAGGTATTTCAAATACATGTGTCATGGAATCAATGATATGGTAATAAAATTACATGTTTATCATTTTATTTTGGGAATGTGAAATGATCAGCTCATCTGAGGAGTGAACTGTTACCCATCGTGGATTGGGTAGTGTCCTGGTAAATGGTTGGTTTTAAAGAATCATTGTGATTTTGTTAACACTGTGTGGTTTTTTAATAATGATGGGGATTTCTTATCATGGTCCATAATAAACCTATAAGCTTGATAGTTAGAAAAAACCGTTGGTGTTATAGTAGGTTGGAGTGTCAGATCCATGATCAATGGGAGAGGATGTGGCCATTTTGTTGAATATGTGGGGATTAAAATGTGAACATGTTTATGTGATTCCTCGGTGATTACGAGTTTCAGTGTTAAATTTATTCTATGGTACGTTCATACATGTGTACTGGTACGAATGGTAGTTCCAGGGTGAATGTTGGGAGTGATGTATATGCAAACTTGACCCTCGATTAAAAGTACGTTGTTCTGGTAGTGCATTTATGCAGCTAAATTTAATTTATTAATGAGAGATTCCCATTTGTGGGTATTGATTGGGGGTGATCATACATAAAATAAATACTTATCCCAATGGAGTATGTTGCGGGCTATTATTCATGATATTTTTGGGATCCATTTCATTTATAGGTTCATAATTGAGGTGAATCGTGGAATGTGAGTTAAGGTGGTGCCATGACTCTAGGGATTTATTATGAACCTATATGTGAATCATTGATGGAATTTCAGGTTAGAGTTAGGTATTTCATGTGAGGAGTTTCCAACACATATTTTGAAAACAGAAGTGGGAAATGAGACAAAAGTTAAAGTAGCACCTATTGGTTAATCATACTATTACATGGACATATCTCTGGAAAATATTGATGTTGAAAGTCATATTACATTCTATGTAGCTTGAGATACATGATAAAGACTTCTTGAGATGATTTTCTACGACTAGATGTTCTTTAAATGAGATTTTTGAAACACCCATATGGTTTCTATGGTGTGTAAAATTTGTTTTAATTATTTTTATCCTATCTTTTGGGTTTTTCAGAAATTATTTTTGGGTTTGGACTTAGGGATTTTCAAAGTTTTTTTGAGATTTTTTGGAATCATTTTAGAGTGAACATGGTTGGTTCAGGGTAAGGGGAAATTATATGAATTCCCAGTATAATTAGGAGATAAATGATGTTGGGCAGTGTAGTGTTCTAATGGTTTGAATATGGTTTACCAAAACCTAAAACACAACCATGTGACTTGATCTAAGTTTAGATATTGCGTTATACATGGTTTTCAGATGGGTTGGTAAACTGTGTATCCAAACCATTCATGTGGGATTAATTAATATGAAAATTTTAAATTTAATACAAAATATACTCAAAAAAGTTTATTGTTCCTCATATGATTAGGGAACTCTAAAAAAGAGGTTCCCTTGAGAGATTCTATGGTTTCTATTCCATCTAGAATGAAATTCAATTAGATCATGGGTTGTTAGATCTAAGAATCAAAGGTTTTTCTCCATTTCATTCATTTTCTTTTAATGTTATCTTATTATATAAAATATAACCATAGAACAGGTACACCATTCCTGGATTTAAGGTTTAGGGAATTATATGATTATATTTCATACATCATTGTCTGAGAGGAACACCAATCCCCCAAATTGTTCCTCAATTATTTTATCCATTTTTGGGACTTTTTCACTAAGATGGTACTCGTTGGGTATTTATAAGCATGATTAACACATGATGATTGTTTCCTCTTAAATATTCATTTTATAATACCTAGTTAATGAATTATACGGTAGATTGTATGTATTTTTTTGTTGGGATTTTTTAGGAAGTTCTTAATGAAATATGGAATCTTTTATACTTGAGGTAGAAATTCATTACCATTTTTTGAATTTTATAAAGACGAATGTAAAATAAGTATGTGGGTGCATGTGTATTGTTTGATAGATCATTTGTGTGGATTCATTAGGATGAAGGTGTGTGTGTGTCCATATGATAACTCTATTGTGTGGTTTGATTGTAATGTGTGATGATCAATTGGTGGTAATCTATCAATGAGATGGTTGAGTCGATAATTAAATTTTCCAATAATTTTGGATCATATCTTTTAAATCCACCGGTGAGATGGTTGACTCATGGAATAAATTGTTATATGTATTGTGTTCACATTTTGGGTATCTATCATAATATGGACAGTTTTTTGAATAAATTTTTTATGTGTTCTGATTATATAGTAGATATATATCATTTAGATGGTTGAGTCATTTAATTTTTTTTGTGATTATCACTTTGTGGTTATCCATCACATGATGGTTGATCTTTGGAATAATTTATGTGACCTTTTTCTGACACAATGACTGGCTAGAAATCACTTATCTTTCAACATGTTAGCAAATTATGTATTATTGGAGTTCAGGGTAGGTTGGAGCACAATAACCTTTGTATTTGTGTGTTTATATGTCCATTTATATCTAGTCATTTCATATAAAAATATATTTACTTTATTCAAAAATACTAAGTCCACATTGGTGGTTACATAAAAGGTTCTATACTCACACCTTGTATAATAATGATGATTTCTGTGTATAGTTTATGGATCAAGATCTAGTAAAGGGTAAGGGCCCAATTCTAGGCTATATAGTAGGAGGATCAGAATGGATTTTTTTGTTCCAAGATATATTTATAGATATTTTGTTTCTATGGCCCTTTTTATAATTCTATCTTTTATTTATTTTTGTGTGTTGATCCATCACATGTTGGGATACCATTGAATTAATATTACTCTTTGGATCCATTTATTATTTATGGGATGATTTTTGACATTGTTTGTTCAATTTTATTGTCATTAATATAATTTATATGGTGACTATTAATGTTTATACACTATTTATGATTATTTTTCATTTTATTACTGAGGGAATAGTCTCATCACATTTCTACTAAGGCCCTCCTCAATAATCAATAGCCCATTATACATGGGAAGGCATGTATCAGTTCATGTTTCACATTATCATGAATTAGACGATTCAGGTTAGAGTGTTCCAATTTTTTCATAAATGGTTATTATTCATAAATATTTAATTTTCATAGGGTAAAACCATGATGCTGAAAATATTTACAAATAATGGCTCATGTTTTGACCATTGAAAAAATAACTTCTGATTAAAAAATATTGAATGATTCATGGTTAAACATTTGAAAATGTCTATAGGGTAAATAAATTATATAGAAAAACCATATCATGTTTTTTGTCATGATTTGGACAAACATTAACTTTTCTGTCAAAAAACCTTTTGGATTACACTAAATCCATAAGTATTTAAACTATATTAAAAGTGTGTTTGATCATTATAATATTCTAAAGTTATTAAATATAATGTTGAATATTTTAAATTTTTTATTTATTTATAAAATCCAAATATAATTCCCATTAATATTAAGTATTAATATTATGAATATTGGTATAATTTTTTTGAAATTGTTTAAACGTTTTATTATAACTTTCATTCCATGAATATAATAGTTTCAATTTATGTAATATAAAAATATCTAGTTTCATTAAATGAAGACAATGATTTTTTATTTTAGTTATAAATTTAATAACAAAGGATCATTATTATGTGTACATATTAACATTTAGAGTGTTATTATAGTTTAGGTCTCTCTTGAGTATCGATCTTTAGATATTGAGAATTTGTGTTATACTTTTCACTAGCCTAGGATTTTAGGATCATACCTATAAATATAGGTGTTGGATACCTACTTCAATATACATTTTCTTGTATTCATTTTCATTTCATATGATTATAATTATTTTAATGTAATAGATTATTGTTCCTTATACATAAGATAGATTTTTATATCTGTGTATATAAGTAGATTTTATTTTTTACTCATTATTTTTATAAGGTTTTATACATTAATATATTGGTAACATATTAATTTTATTATATGAATAGGATATATTACTAAATTGTTAGAAAAATTTATACATATAGTGATTCCATGAGATACAATGATTACATGATTTGTAATAGTTATATATGATATGTATAGGATGTATATTAATATTATGGGACATAACAAAAACTATGGGAATTCTATGTATGTTATTTATTCCATAGAGAACAGATGTCAATAATTTAATCATCTAAATGGTAAGGTAATTCCAATTTTGGGTGCTCAAGGATTATCTTATCTTCGGAATTCTACGTATTGGTTTCCCATATTGGATAAGGTTCCCATATAAACTCATAATATATGTTTTACAGTTTTGTGGATGAACCTAAAAAGGATTAGGTGCCATGAAAAATAGGGTTTTGATATCTCAAATGATCAGTTGGGAAATGATTTGTGCACCTACATATCCAATA
This sequence comes from Viscum album, assembly GCA_963277665.1. NCBI lineage: Eukaryota > Viridiplantae > Streptophyta > Magnoliopsida > Santalales > Viscaceae > Viscum > Viscum album. The sequence goes on from OY728127.1 coordinate 671,967,662, forward strand.
TTCATATGTGATATGATTATTCATTATGATCTACCTAAATAGATAAATGTTGGGATATATTCCAAAGAAACAAAAAATTTAGTAAAATATAGATCATGGAACACTAATACATTAGATTTATGGGGGTGTTATTTTTTTGGGATTGGGATTAATAAAATTTATTATTGAACTGATATCAAACATGCTACTCACCTAATGATATATCTTATTGTATATTAAGGAATGCATTATGAATATCATTTTTTGATCTATTATAGGTTGGAAATATAGTAAAATAAATTAGTATATTAGTTGAGATCTTTTATGAAGGAAAATAATTAAGATTCTAAGTATCTTAATCATATAGAAATAGAATATTAAAATTTTAACTTTTTGATATAGGTTATTGAGGGTGTATCATAATTTTTTGATGATGTACAAAGACATGTAAATAAAAGAAAATTTATAAAAGGTTATGTATATCTATGATATTAATGGAGTAAGAGATAATACATTAGAATTATTCACTTATGATTTAGGAATTCATAGTGAATTGGTATTAGAATTAAAACAAATTCATTTATTAAATAAAAATTTTATTTGTATATATTTTTTAATTAATAAAAAATTTTCCTTCCAGATCAAAAGAAATATTTTTTTGATAGACATAAATAAAATGTGTTGTGTAATTGGAAATATGGTGAATGGGTTATAGATTATACATATCAGTAATTTAGTCTAAAATAATAAATATAAGAGTTCCAAGGATGATTCAAAAAACACTTATCTATGGAATTATATCTTTGGGTATATAAATGGGGAACACCCCTAAAGAATAAATTGGGGTAGTTTTCTAGAAATATTTTATTATTAATCATTTGATAAATTATAAGATATATTATTAGGAATAATTCCAAAACACATTTTAATGGGAAATATTTAAGGAATAGTTTACTATTGGATCTTAAATATAATGATATATGTGGACTAATGAGTAAAAGATGTTGTGGTTGTTGATATGTTTTAAAAATTAACGAAAAATTAATTTAGTATATTTATGTATCTCATATGAGACACAATTATAAAATCCTTGATAAATATGAAATAATTTAAAAATTAAGTACAAAATCATCTTTGAATAAATATTAAGATTCATTAATCTGATTGAGATGGTGAATACATCATCCCATATTTTTCATTAGAGAGATCACATAATTATTTCAAAACTCACTTCTTCTAGTACGCCACAATGGAATGGTGTGTTTTAGAGGATGAATCATACATATTTTGAAATTTATTGATTGATGATTAGTCTATGTGACATTTAAATATCATAATGGGCTAGACATTTATATATTCCAACTTAATCTATCATCATCGAATGTAGAAATAAGGACACCATATGAGATATGGAATAAGTGGAATCTCTGATTTTACATTATTAGGATTTTTAAATAAAAATTATATATATGATGTTTTTAATGATAAACATAACACAAAGTAAAAAAAAACTTGTTATTTATTGACTATCACAGGGGAAAAAAGGATATAATTTCTATTTTCCCATAGAAAAATATCAGTATGTTGAATATAGTAGTATTTTATTTGTGAAGGAATATATCACCCCATATATAATTTGTATGAATGTTTAACATAGAGATGTTTAAAACCAACAAATAGGAATAGTTACAAATATTGAATGTTAGACAATTCCACAAGATATTTTGGAAATATATACAACATTGATTATACAAGAACATTGTAGGTATGATAAAATTTTCTATAAACATGGGAGATATGGATTTCACATATATTATAATGATGAAGTAATGATCATAGATGATAAATCAAATACCTGAGAATATTAAATTGAGATTTTTGATTTTATTAAATGTTTAGAGGAAATAATATCTAAGAGAGTCTTAATGTATGTTAACCATGTTTGTAAATTGGTTGATGCACATTAAGTGGCGGGGCCCATAGGGTAATGTGGGTATTCCTTCATAAAACTATCATAGATGCTATAGTGTCTGTCAATATATTTCACATAGTGGAAATAAGGAATAATCAAATTAATTATTTTGATAATGTAGAGATATTTTCACTTGTGTTAATGAGAAATTCTATTTGAATATTACGTTAAATACAATTTCATTATGATTATATGATACATATAAAAGATAAAAAAAACTCTACCAAAATGGAATTTATTTAAGGAAATCTTTATAACATAACCTATGTTTTTTAGTGTTCCAAATGATACTATGAACAAATTAAATTTTCAATTATCCATTTATAGATTATGACATGATTCTCCGAGTTAGAACATTTTGTTTTGTGATGAAATAAAAGAGTTTGGTTTCATCATGAACCTAGATGACTTTTTTATATAAACGTGGGTAGTGTGGGGATAATTTCTATAGATTAATAAATAATATATATTGATGAATAAATAAGAGACTAAAAATTATGATCTTTATTCAGTAAAAACTAGAAACCAAATTTTATATACCATTAATAATACAATGTATCTTACACTAAAGTGATACATATTACACTATTATAATCCCACATGCTTGATAAATAGTACTAAGGGGAATCCATTAGACACCCCATGTTTATCTATGGATCATACTAATTCACTCGACACTCAAGACAGATTTGCCAATACCCACAATATGAATGTTTCTCAATGTTAAATAAATGAGGACATAAGATCATTTGGGAAGGTTATGAGGATAAAATTGTAAGTAAGTTGGGAGAATTAGATACACATCCTTAATGGGACTATCTCTATGAATATCCCACTACTAGAGTAGATGAATTAGATAATAAATTAATAATTTATGAGTTAATTAATTGTATTTAGAAAACTTATAAAACATTTAGTATAATAAATCTCCCATGAATTTGATATTTAGGAAAAAAAATTAGTTAATGATATCCCATGTGGAATATCAATAAATATCTTCTTGAAAAAACTTGATTGTCATTAAAATAAAGTTTCTACAAACCCGTAAATATAAAAAGACATTGTACTATGATATCTCAATGTTTTAATGGATGATAAATTGTTTCATGGTATACTACATAAAATATTTTCACATAAAATATCCTTATATAATATTTTATGGTATCGGAAAATCGTATATAATATACATACTTGGATTTAAGTCATATCTTAAGCAATCCCACACTTGATATAATACATTTTCATTTAATCTTTTTTCCCAAGAAATCGAGTGACCATAGGAACCATAGTATTTAAATCGCATATATATAACTCATATTTTTTTGATTATCTGAGTATAGAATTACAAAGTTGTTGAATAAATCATCTGTTAGTAATATTTATATATAAGCACATAATATACCCCAAATCCAAATAGATAACCACATCACATGTAGTATCTATGTGTCACCATACACTTCCTAAATCAATATCAAATGATAATCATCATGACATAATATTCATATGAGGTGAAATATACTATCTTGGTTGGTCTCAAATCGATTACATTATTAACAACATACCTAACGACCACTAATTATCCAATCCTCAAGGATATCATAATAATGGTATCAATTTATTAAGGTTCTCATTATGGGTATCGCTCTAGCCAAGGGTATAGAGGACTACAAATATAAACCATGAACCCTTATACACTAAAGACACAATGTATGGAACTCTATGTGATATAAATAATGTTTAATCTATTAAAAAAACTATTTTGTGCCTCCTAACAATACTTCATATCTGGATACAAGAATTATACCCATAATAACCATTACATTCAATCCTAGCCTATATGATAACACATATCTTAACACACAATAAATCATGATTTATTACATAATTGTACAAATAATAAAAACCCCATAATCTCATGAGGATTGGTGTATTTATGAAATTTGGTATATAAAATAATAACTTAAAACATGTTTACAACAACATTATTTAAAACCCACCAAACATTCCCTTAAATTCCATTTATCTTATAAAAATACACTGGATAACCTAGGGTGTATATAAGAAAGTGGTGAGATATAATGCCTAGTAAGGGACTAATAAAACAATATCACATATTAAAATAGTACATGTTTTTCAAGAGTTATATCGATGTAATATAATATCGGTTAGAATCATAAACATGAAAATTGAAAAATGATATAAGATGCTAAAATAAAGGAAACATGGGAGTGTAGAAACAACATAAAACATGTCATCATAAACATAAGTTAATGAAAAAGGACTATAAAATTTAACGTGGTGTGATTAGGATAACCTAATGTTCACCATAAATTGTATCTCATAAGATAGAAACATTACCCAATGCATTAGAGGGATATATAATTTTGGGCCCACCCATCACATCCATGTCATATACAAGATTATGTATTCCATATAGATCCTAAAATAGAAGGATTTATATCATAAATTTTAATCCCACAATTATGGTGTGTGACATACGTATATAGAAATCCTAAATCAGTGAAGTATATGTTCGTCTAGGTGAATACTCTTTAGTGGAAATGGATATGGGTATTCATTATACAAATTTATGACAAGGAAAATAATAGGATAATTTCACTAGTATAATAGGGGTATGTAATGATTAATAGATGTGTTTAACAGGAGTTAAATGGGTCTCTCGTCCCATTAAAATAATATGGGAAGTATGAGTAATGCTTAAAAACATATCCCAGCATGAAAATTTTGAAATCAAAAGGAATAATATAAAGTAGTTGCTTGAATAAATAGGAGAAAGAGAGGATGCCTTACATTGATAGGGAAATTCTAAATTCAAGGAAAGAGGTTCCTAAGAGATTGGGGGAAAATTGGGTGGGGGGATAGATTTGAAAATTCCTACTAACTTTATTAACTAAGGGATTTTGAGTGAAGAGGAATGGGTGGTTTGGAGGGGTTTTAAAACAAAAGAGAGGTGGATTAATTATTATTTTCGAAACACTAGTTTTGGACTATATATGATTAAATAAAAATCACCAAAAAACATCCCATGGTCTTTTCCCATTGATTCTAAAAAAGTTGAGGGGTTTTAAATTTTTAACAAGGATATGATCCTTAAAAATTTAAATAATACCCCTGGTATTGTGGACAAGAGTCATGGTCAGGAATAATTAATTCGAAACCATAAAATATAATATAGGTTTTGGTGGGTTCATTATGGGTTGATAAATTTAATAAAATAACACAAAAAATATTTTAAAGGGGAAATATATATTTTCTTTTAGATAATATTTATAATAATTATCACATCTCTTTTAGTCTTTTATGATTTCACAATACATTCTATATGTTTATATCATATTTAATTCTTCCATAAAAATTCTAGTATCTTTGAAAATTATGAAAAAATCATTATTAGATAATTTTGATATATAGGTTTCCAAAATAGTATTTTTTAAGTAAAAATAATTTCCTTAATATGATTTTTATAACATTAAAATAAAAATCCTTATTTAATAAAAAATAATGTTTTCTATAAAGATAACAATTTTCTAACCATTATAAAAATTATATTTAAATTTATAATATTATATTATTATTTATATATAAATAAAATTTCAATTATAATAGAATATAAAAAAATGTGTTACAAAAATTCATGAAATTATCAAAATTCAAGTCTTGAATGAAAATTTACATCTCAAAACTTTATAATTTTTTTCATCATATCAAATGAAATTTTTTATCAATATTATTACTAATCAATGATAATGTAATAATAAAAGGTTAAATATAAAAAATATTTTATTGAAAAAAATATGAAAATTCAAACTCTAATGGTCTAGATACATAACGCCTTATTAGACCAGTGTATTCAATAGGGGAAAGGTGTGTGATGGTAACACTTTCCTTCTGTGTTTAATAAATCATGGTTCGGGAAAGCATATCAATAATATTGAAAATATCCCATAAAAGGTTTATCTAGTTCAATAGTTGTTGAATATCATATTGGGATTGGTCAAAGTAAAATCCTAGCGATTCAATCTCCCTTAGAAGCTCCATTAAAAGGGCTTCTTAGGGAATTATTATACTACTCAAGGGCATCACTTCTTTTGTTTATTTCATTTGTATTTATTATAACCCTTAGTATGTACTTATCATAAAGATCCTAGAACAATGAATATATTATGAATGGTTATAATTCTTGATGGTCATTCATTAATGATGGGATATAACTTATAACAATCCAGAATAACTACAGGAGTTTAATTGTTTACTATAATTTCATTTGTTAAAAATGCATTTATTATTTATAAATTGGGTTTTCATTAATATAATATTGGGTCATTATATTATCCCCCCTATAATATTTTTCCACTGAATTTTCATTTTAGACCTAAAAAAATATTATTGTACATCAATTTCATCACCACTTTTTGTCCTGAAGTTACTTCAGAAAAATTTTGGTTCCTCCACAAAACATTGACCGAGTGAGTTGTAATGCCCCGACCCCAGCTACCCAGAGTCGTTGCATTACTTCGTAACATTGGCATGATCACAAAAGATCAAGTCTCAAAAGACCGATTAGTTTAGTAGCCTTGGAAACACTAGATACATTCGTAAACGTTACATTACATCATAAAGTGAAAAACCACAATAACAAAGTCTCCATAGTCCAAACTCATATCCTCTTATGACTATCCCTGCAGTTCATTCATAAAATACTTCTTCACATCCTGGAAAATATTAAAACATTGAAAGGGGTAGAGCTCAGATGCTCAGTAAGGATAACAATATTGCGGAAGCTTTCATAAATAAGCATTAAAATTTAAGGCAATGTATTACTAAAACAAAAGCCTTTTTAAAATTGAACCTCAGCATAATATGGCAAAAATAAAATTAAATAATGCCATTTACTTACTCACATGGATACTCTACTAGTCGAATAATCACATGAAATATTAATAACCACATTCATAATGATGGAATGCATAATGCCAGACTATCATAACCACGTAGCCAGGGCCTCGTGCCAAGACCACAAATAAGATTTTGTCAAGGCCTTGTGCCAAGACACTAGTTTGTCTCATGAGACCTACCGATGCATCGAGGAGCTATAGCGGGCTCCACCCGTCACTTATTAAGTCCAATGCATTCTTCATATGAATAGGTTTAAACATATCATAAACCATAACATAATCGTATCACATAAAACATGCATAAAGGAAACATAACATTTCCACATTTCAATCACAAGATATCAATACAACACATTGATATAGTAAAAATGATTTCAAAACCATTTTCAATACCAAAATAAAAGAATGTTAAAACTTTGTATTTATTTTTCATTAAAAAAAGTGATGGCTTGTAGAGGAAGCCGAAACTCAAATAATGGTCACGGCGACGGAGAAGTCATTGTTGCCGCAAAAGTATGGAAAGAAAAACATTCACTTTTGGTGTTTAGTAAAACGCTTCGTATAAAAAATATTCCTTTTTAATAAACAAAAAGTCAAAGAGGTTTATACACCGTATAAAAGAAAGTTGTGTATAAAACCAAATATGCCTCAATGAAAGGAGATTGGGACGAAGTCCTTAAAAAGATCATTTTTAAAATAAAATAGATCTATTATGTGTATTCACTATAGGTACACATAAATAACGTAAAAATAAAAAATAAGACATAATAATATCATGACATAATTTGAAAGTAGGAGATTAACCCAAAGAATGGAAGTTGGGTTAAGAAATTCCCTTACCTTGCGTCCTGTCCTGACTCGACCATTCTTTAACCTCTTGAATAATAAACTAGAGTTAATTCCTATTTACTTAAGTACCTTTTTCATGTTCATTATTCCCTTTATATCCCTTATTACCTTGTTATGAACATTATGTAACTATTTAAGTTTATAACGGTCATTTTGTCGATCTTAGGTACTTGAGTCAAAAATAACATTCTTATAATTACAAGTTGTTCATGTGGTGATATATCCATTATATCCAGAATTATATTCATGATATAGATATCATATATCTCATATATATCCAGTATATACATGCATTTATAATATTCCATAACGTTTAGAGGTAAGAAATGAAATGCCCCGTTCATGGAGACGGTAAGCCATACGTACGCATGAACGCTACTTTCATTTCTATTTCGTATTTAATGAAATAATAATGATATAAAGTTATATTATAATTCCAGTATAGCATCATATATAATATCATTTACTCCATCCTTTATACATCCCACATATGGCATTAACGATTCAAATCACTTTGAGGGGGCAGTAGTCCGCACTTCCTAAAATGAAAATATCGCGTTTACCCATAATGGAAACCATAAAGGTTTTCCATAAATGAAAAATACAAAATCATAAGGAAAAAAAACATAATATATATCATATATAAAAATAGTTTCATCATAATGGCCACTATTAGAGGTGTTATATGAGTGTTGAACAATCATCGTTTCGAGAGGCAAAAATTCGCCATCCACAGAAACAGTATGTTCTTTAACCATTAGATATAGGTATGTATAAGTGTAGCTCGAATCCTTATTATAAAAACATCCTAGTATATTTAGGATACTTGTGTTGTTACAAAAGAAGTGAATAAAAAGTTTTTAGGGGGTTGTAGAAGAAAAATAAAACAAAACAACATTAGAGAAGACATTACCTTAAAATCGGGTAACTCTTTTTGATTTGAGCCAAAGGCTTCCTTGGGAAGAGTTCTGCCCAAAGTGAGGCTTCTAGGAGTAAGAGGGGGAAGTTGGGAGAGTATTTGGGCAGAGTTTGGCCGATCCAAATGGCTTGAAAGTGTGAATGCGGTGGTAGAGGTGGGGGCCTTTTATAAGAGGAGAGGAGGGGCACTCTTGGAATGTAAAGAAAAGTCACTTTATTATAAAATGAGTTTCGGATTTTAGAGGTCCCAAACTTATATTATTCGAGGATAAGGTGATAAGGGTTCTAAATATACTCATCCAATAGGTTTTGGACAAGTTTAAGCCTTGGATTTTACATTATCTTTTTATTTTATTTAAATCGTTAAATAATGAGGTCATCGCTGCATCATCATGATGTCATAAATAATTTAATTTATTTAATGTCTAAAAATTATAAAAAAAATACTATGATGTAGGAAATAGTTTTAGATTTCCAATTACTATTTATAGTAAAAAATATGACTTGTATAACCCCATGTAAAAATTGTTTTAGTAAAACATTTCATGTTTGTGTCATTTTTTACTTTAACATTAAATAAAAGGTATTTATGTCATTTTCCAACTAAAGTGGCTCCATGGGGTCCCCAAGTTGACCCATGGATTGTATTGGTCGGCCCTGGAACATCCAATGAGGGTAGGACATGTGTCAATCTCATCTCATACTATTAAAACATTATTTTTACCTTAAACTACACTAATTACCTCTAATCGCGATTAAGAACATAAAAGTTACTATTCGCCAAAAAATTATTTTAATCTCATTGAACCAAATTTTACTTCTTAATGAAAACCATGTATGTCGGATTTTTTAAATTAAAAACACATAAGTGGTAAAATTTCATTTAAACAAAAAATCAGTTTTTATAAATACCACTTAGTGGTTTTACTATTCATCAAAAATTGAAGTTTTTCAGAAAAATCTCAAAAATTCACCCTACGATATATTTGATATTCCGATTTCAAAAATTATGTCTATTTTAAAAAATTCCAAACATATAAGTTGCATTAATTAATTTTATAATTAATTCCCGATGTCACAACAAATAGCGTGTTTTTAAGAAACAATTTATATCAAAAGATTGGCAATTGTTTATGTCCAATTTCAATGTTAAATTAATTCTAATGACCACCATTGGATAAAATGATAAAAATATATTCTAATTATACTTTAAATCCAATCAATAGTATAATTTATCACTATAAATTATTTTTATTAAAAAAGTTGTTTTAAGTATTTTTGACTATTCATAAAAAATGGAAGTTCTCAGAAAATTACAAAAAAATCAACTTAGGATAATATCGATATTACGAATACAAAATTGAAGTCCATTTTGGAATATAAAATTTCTATAATTTTAAAAAGTGGGTATTACTATTCATAACGGCTACTTTGATTAGTCGTGGTGTGTTAGAACTCGAACTTGCGTACAATGCAAGCTATTCCATTATTGAAAGAGAGGTGTATTGTGGAAGCTCGGGGTGTTACATTCTCCCCTACATCAATAAATTGCATCCTCACAATTTGAAATTTTTCTTTGAAACTAAAAGGTTGAAAATAGAAAATACCTTTGTGGAAAACCCACATCGGAAATAAGGTTAATAAAATTTAGCCTTAATAAGAGGGAATGGGAAATGAAAAAGTCACCACCCAATTATGATCTCGATTAGGAGAACATTGGTGGCAATTAGAGACATATAATTGGAGGAAAAACATAAATATTTGTAGGGAGTGATTGAGGTCATCAATCACAAACAAGTGTTAAATTGAGGGCCTCAAAGCCTTCAATCTATGTTGATTTAAAATATTATCAGTTCAACAAGACATAAGGTATTAGGATAACACATTTTTTTGTTTTAATATCGCTTTACTAAAGTTTAAGAATTTATTCATAGAATAAGAGATAGATATATATATATTTATTCTTGACAAGTAGAGTTTCATCCTTCAACTAATTTCTACCACAAACTCATCTTTCACTCAAAAAGGTAATAGAACTCAAAAATATTCTATTTATCCTAATTGTATAAGGTTCAAAATATTACCACATACCATTTAGATTAGGAAAATATTTTGTAATAAACAGGGACTTCCTGTAGGCTAGTGGTAGGTAATAAAGGCCTGTCGTACTATGGTTGTGGGTTCGATTCCTGCAGCATTGTCCGACGCGACGGGTTATGCCCCACCCTACAGGTTGTCTTTTTCCTAAAACTATAGTATTATAATATTCCAAAAATAATCTTCAAAAATGTTTTAACCTTAAACAATACTATCCAAAGATCAACTTAATCCATTCCAACCTTTATAGTTATCCAAAATACTTCTGTCCAACTCACAGTCCAAATTTTATAAGGAAGGTAAACATAATGAAGATCCTTTTTTCTGAGTAACAACATGTGAACACCTTCATCATGTATTCTTTTAAAACACTGCAATTACCAATGATCCCTTATTCCTTATAGAATACTAGATATACTCCTTCTATCCAAAAATGTATACAAATCATTAATCAGTTTCAAGGAAGTTAAGAATATCCAATATAATTTATCCAAATCAATCATGTATTTTTCCAAAATCACTATCCCGGTATCAGAACCATATTATGGTTTATCTTTCTCTCAACCATATATTTTTGAAAACATTAATCTGCTGTGGAGTAACTTTTCTTGGTTCCACACAATCTCAAGTCCTTGATGAAATAGTACTGCAGTAAAATCCTTATATACTAATCCTCAAAGTCTATCTTTGGGCTATGTGCTCTAATCAGAGTTTATCTAAATCTAGCTTCCAAGGTTAGTACTAAACTGCCTCTAATACCAACTGTAATGCCCCGACCCCAGCTACCCAGAGTCGGTGCATTACTTCGTAACATTGGCATGATCACAAAAGATGAAGTCTCGAAAGACCGATTAGTTTAGTAGCCTTGGAAACACTAGATACATTCGTAAACGTTACATTACATCATAAATTGAAAAACTACAATAACAAAGTCTCCATAGACCACACTCATATCCTCTTCTGACTATCCCTGCAGGTCATTCATAAAATATTTCTTCACATCCTAGAAAATATTAAAACATTGAAAGGGGTAGAGCTCAGATGCTCAGTAAGGATAACAATATTGCAGAAGCTTTCATAAATAAACATTAACATTTAAGGCAATATATAACTATAACAAAAGCCTTTTTAAAATTGAACTTCAGCATAATATGGAAAAAATAAAATTAAATAATGCAATTTACATACTCACATGGATATTCTACTAGTCGAATAATCACATGAAATATCAATAACCACTTTCATAATGATGGAATGCATAATGTCAGACTATCATAACCACGTAGCCAAGGCCTCGTGCCAAGACCACAAATAAAATTTTGTCAAGACCTCGTGTCAAGACACTAGTTTGTCTCATGAGACCTACTGATGCATTGAGGAGCTATAGCGGGCTCCACCCGTCACTTATTAAGTCCAATGCATTCCTCATATGAATAGGTTTAAACATATCATAAACCATAACATAATCGTATCACATAAAACATGCATAAAGGAAACATAACATTTCCACATTTCAATCACAAGATATCAATACAACACATTGATATAGTAAAAACACTTTCAAAACCATTTTCAATACCAAAATAAAATAATGTTAAAACTTTGTATTTATTTTTCATTAAAAAAAGTGATGGCTTGTAGAGGAAGCCGAAACTCAAATAATGGTCACGGCAGCGGAGAAGTCATTGTCGCCGCATAAGTATGGAAAGAAAAACATTCCCTTTTTTTTGTTTAGTAAAACTCTTCATATAAAAAAGATTCCTTTTGAATAAACAAAAAGTCAAAGAGGTTTATACACCGTATAAAAGAAAGTTGTATATAAAACCAAATATGCCTCAATGAAAGGAGATTGGGGCGAAGTCCTTAAAAAGATCATTTTTAAAATAAAATAGATCTATTATGTGTATTCACTATAGGTACACATAAAGAAAGTAAAAAATACAAAATAAGACATAATAATATCATGACATAATTTGAAAGTAAGAGATTAACCCAAAGAATGGAAGTTGGGTTAAGAAATTCCCTTACCTTGCATCCTGTCCTGACTCGACCATTCTTTAACCTCCTGAATAATAAACTAGAGTTAATTAATATTTACTTAAGAACCTTTTTCATGTTCATTATTCCCTTTATATCCATTACTACCATGTTATGAACATTATTTAATTATTTAAGTTTATAACGGTCATTTTGTCGATCTTAGGTACTTGAGTCAAAAATAACATTCTTATAATTACAAGTTGTTCATATGGTGATATATATATTATATCCAGAATTATATTCATGATATAGATATCATATATCTCATATATATCCAGTATATACATGCATTTATAATATTCCATAACGTTTAGAGGTAAGAAATGAAATGCACCATTCATGGAGACGGTAAGCCGTACGTACGCATGAACACTACTTTCATTTATATTTCATATTTAATGAAATAATAATGATATAAAGGTATATTATAATTCAAGTATAACATCATATATAATATCATTTACTACATCCTTTATACATCCCACATATGGCATTAACGATTCAAATCACTTTGAGGGGGCGGTAGTCCGCACTTCCTAAAATGAAAATATCGCGTTTACCCATAATGGAAACCATAAAGGTATGCCATAAATGAAAAATACAAAATCATAAGGAAAAAAAAAACATAATATATATCATATATAAAAATAGTGTCATCATAATGGCCACCATTATAGGTGTTATATGAGTGTTGAACAATCATCGTTTCGTGAGGCAAAAATTCGCCATCCACAGAAACAGTATGTTCTTTAACCATTAGATGTAGGTATGTGTAAGTGTAGATCGAATACTTATTATAACAACATCCTAGTATATTGATTATACTGGTGTTGTTACAAAATAAATGAATAAAAAGTGTTTAGGGGGTTGGAGAAGAAAAATAAAACAAAACAACATTAGAGAAGACATTACCTTAAAATCGGGTAACTCTTTTTGATTTGAGCAAAAGGCTTCCTTGGGAAGCGTTCTGCCCAAAGTGAGGCTTCTAGGAGTAATAGGGGTAAGTTGGGAGAGTATTTGGGCAGATGTTGGCCGAGACAAATGGCTTGAAAGTGTGAATGAGGTGGTAGAGGTGGGGGCCTTTTATAAGAGGAGAGGAGGGGCACTCTTGGAAAGTAAAGAAAAGTCACTTTATTATAAAATGAGTTTCGGATTTTAGAGGTCCCACACTTATATAATTCGAGGCTAAGGTGATAAGGGTTCTAAATATACTCATCCAATAGGTTTTTGACAAGTGTAAGCCTTGTATTTTACATTATCTTTTTATTTTATTTAAATCGTTAAATAATGAGGTCATCGCTGCATCATAATGATGTCATAAATAATTTAATTTATTTAATGTCTAAAAATTATAAAAAAAATACTATGATGTAGGAAATATTTTTATATTTCCAATGACTATTTATAGTCAAAAATATGACTTGTATAACCCCATGTAAAAATTGTTTTAGTAAAACATTTCATGTTTGTGTCATTTTTTACTTTAACATTAAATAAAAGGTATTTATGTCATTTTCCAACTAAAGTGGCTCCATGGGGGCCCCAAGTTGACCCATGGATTGTCTTGGTCGGCCATGGCATATCCAATGAGGGTAGGACATTTTTTAAGCTCATCTCATATTATTAAACCATTATTTTTACCTTGAACTACACTAATTACCTCTAATCGCGATTAAGAACTTAAAAGTTACTATTCACCAAAAAATTATTTTAATCTCATTGAACCACATTTTACTTCTTAATGACAACCATGTATGTCATATTTTTAAAATTCATAACACAGAAGTGGTAAAATTTCATTTAAACGAAAAATCAGTTTTTATAAATACCACTTAGTGGTTTTACTATTCATCAAAAATTGAAGTTTTTCAGAAAAATCCCAAAAACTCACCCTAAGCTATATTTGATATTCTGATTTAAAAAATGATTTCTATTTTACAAAATTCCAAATATATAAGTTGCATTAATTAATTTTATAATTAATTCTCACTGTCACAACAAATAGCGTGTTTTTAAGAAATAATTTATATCAAAAGATTGGCAATTGTTTATGTCCAATTTCAATGTTAAATTAATTCTAACGACCACCATTGGATAAAATGATAAAAATATATTCTAATTATAATTTAAAACCACTCAATAGTATAATTTATCACTATAAATTATTTTGATTAAAAAAGTTGTTTTAAGTATTTTTGACTATTCATAAAAAATGGAAGTTCTCAGAAAATTACAAAAAATTCAACTTAGGATAATATCGATATTACGAATACAAAAATGAATTCCATTTTGAAATATAAAATTTCTATAATTTTAAAAAGTGGGTATTACTATTCATAAAGGCTACTTTGATTAGTCTCGGTGTTTTAGAACTCGAACTTGCGTACAATGCAAGCTATTCCATTATTGAAAGAGAGGCGTATCGTGGAAGCTCGGGGTGTTACATGAGTTGTCCTATTTTATGAAACTTTTTATATATGATAAAATATCTTCACTAGATACTCATCATATGAAATATCATCTTCTAATGGTATCACCCATGTATTATTTGCATGTGAGGGGTTTGGTATATAATTTCTCAAGAAGGATACATGGAACACATCATGTACACGAGATAGGTATATTTTGAGTTCTAGTTTATATGGCACAACATCAATGTGATCAAGGATATAAAAGGGTTACATAATTGTTGGACTAATATTTACTTTATTTTTAGACCTACTGATATTCTTCCATGGAAATATATGAAGATATATTTTGTCTCCTATCTTAATATTAGGATCACAAAAAATATATCTACATAGATTTTCTATCCACTTTGTGTTAATTTGAAATGAAAATAAATGGTTTGATACTTATCTATATTCTATTGGAAAGGATTAGGTCCCATAAGCTTCCATTCTTAATATTTATCCCAACATATTAGAGTCTAACAACCCTTCACGTACAGAGCCTCATAAGATTCCATTAGAATGCTAGAAAGAAAACTGTTGTAATTTGTGAACTATACTAGGGGAATGTATTAATCCCGAAATACTTGAAAATTATTTGAACATGATCTCATTATATCTTATAGACTTTTAAGGTCTCTATCAAACCAACTCTCCATCCAATGGTGATAAGAAGTATGTGAAATCTGATATATATCCAGTGGCAGCTGACGGCTTCTAATGAACCTCAAGGTAAACCTCATATCTTGGTCAAATAAAATGGATAGTTGAACCCTGTGTAATATTACCACATATATTATATATATATTTCTGAGTTGGTAATGAATGAAATAATCTTTGATATCAATGAAATGCCCTGAATTATTTTGTCGATAATCTACCACATAGAAGGCAGTATTGCCTTTAGATGTCATGGGGAGACCAATAATGAACACCATGGTTATGTTTTCCCATTTCTATATCATTATGGGAAATAATATCATCAAACACGTAGACTTATATCATCTAACCATGACTTTTTGGCATACTATGTATCGATATAAAAATTTGGCACTGTTCCTTTCCATGTTATCCCACCAAATTTTTTTTCTTCGAATCTATGAAACTCATAGTGCTTCCAAAATGAATAAAAAATTATTATCATTGTGCATCATCCAAAAGTTCCCACATCATCTCTAGTTTTTATATAATACATATAAAAGTTCCAAAACTTATAAATCCATATTCGTAAATTATTAATTCGAAAATATTCCCAACCTTTTTTGTAGAACCTTTTCATCTTTCTAGGTCATATTAATCCTCTCAATAATAGATTTTTCAACAGTTATTTGACAATGGATGGATAAATATCCTTTAATTATTCTTATTTATATCCTTTTTGTGTCCATAAACATTTTATCCCTTGAAATCTTCATCATGAATATGGTTATAGTATCCTTTTTACCTAGAGAATTTTCCACCAATTCCACATTCTCCAAATAGTAATGGATTTAAAATCATAATAGTTGATCCTATCGAACAACCTTCATTTGAATGTATTGATATCCATTTATGTGAATATATAAACGAGTCTTTTATGATTTTCATATATCTCACTCATCTCCCTATATATATGATTTCACAAAATCATAAATACAAAAATCACCAAAAAAAAATTCCAGATCATGTGTTAGGTATTTTTGTTCATTAATCGTTAATTGGTTAGACTAATAGTTAATCACATTATCATCATTCATTAGTACACAAATTGATCTCTATTTATATGAATCACTATAGACTGCAAATATTTCTCCACGGATGGGTAATGTGAATATAGGTAATGTGATTATATACTTATATAACTCTTTAAATATATCCTCACTTTCATTAGTCTAAAGATACATAACTCCCTTCAGAGTTACCTTGGTTTGTGGGATTTAAAATAATGAATAATTTCTAAAAAATTAATGATAGTACCAAAATATTCCAAGAAAAATATGAATTTATATGATAGTTACAGGTATGGTCCTTCCTTTAAATACCAATATTTTTTATGTATCCACTGACATATCTTTTTTGTGATAACATGCCACAAGAATGTTACTTTCTCCATTGAGGTCTGGAAATTACTAAACATCCCATAAAAATCTTTGTTTCTAAAGATCCTTAGTATAAGATTAAGATTCTCTCAATGTTAAAAATTTCATTTAGACGAGATAAGAATATAATCTATTAATAATACAATCTTTTTTTTGAGGTAATCCCTAAAGACTCTATTCTGTATTTCATTGAAGATAGATGGACCATTAGTGCGTCAAAATGGAATAACTATGAACCCATAGAGTCCATACCATGTATGAAAAGTATTATTGGGGATATCATCATTCTATACATTTACATGATAATATGTCAATCTAAAAACCACCTTAGAGAATTAAAATTCCCTATATAGATGATCAAACATTTCATAATTCCTTATAAGATGATATTTTTTCTTTATTGTGATCATTTCAAGCTCGTGAATATCAATGTAAAGTTGTATTAACCCTCAATTATTCTTAATAAAAAGGATTAGGGCACACCATGGTGAATCACATGGTAGTATAAATACATTTTCTAGATTCAACTATAGTTTCTTCTTCTTCTCTTTATGATTAATAGTGGATATTCAATATGGATCCTTGGATATTGGAAAAAAAATTATAAGTACAATTGAGGACTCAACCTATCAGCTAGGAGGAAGACCAATGAGTTTTATGGGACACATATCAGTTAATTCCATTTTAATGATCTTGTTATTGATGAATATATTTTCCTTAATATCAATTATATTATCTCAAAACACTTTCTCACAAGGAAGTAATATCCATGCATGAGATAATAGTAACCAATGATATTCATCATCCACCATTAACAAGTATTGAATCAGAGGGAGATTTCTAGTAAAAATGGATATTTCATTCTCTTAAGAATTTATATTGGCAGTTTAAAAGGAAAGCCAATCCTTTACCAGAATAGTATTTAATTTCACTAAACGTTGGACCACAATGATTTCTAATAAATCCAACCCCCATATTTTCAAAGTAGGTGATTTTTATGCTTGGAAAACAACAATTGAACCATTTTCATTATTGCCAGCTAACTCGACTTCCATTTTTTGAAGAGAAGTTCAAATAGTTATGGTTAACTTGTGTGATATAAAAGAATTCAAAGAACCAAAATCAAATAGTATGTTCAATATCCTTGAATACATAACTATTTTATTAGTCCCCACATCATTGTTGGGATCCACCTTAGTAGTTGTGATGATATAAGATCAACCTTGTTCTCTAGGCCTTTGAGGTTTTCATTTCAGTTTTTATAAATATTCAATGTCTTAGTGTACTGATTCAGATAGTGTCTCAATTTTTTAAAGTTGAAACATTAGAAAAAAAGGTAAGGGTTGACTAAAGAATTTCATTCCTCCATCCAATGGATGGGATTGTCCCATTTTAAACATCTTTCCATATTACCTTACTTCCCAAACCTAAATCATTTCCCTACCCCTTCATGTAATTTATGGGATGATTTTCTCGGTTATTTGGTTACTGTAATATTAGACTTTCTTAATCCATTGTTATTTCACTATCATACCACTATAATTAAAATACATCTGCCACATCCCATATCTATAATTTTAAGAATCATTCTAATCTATGATCTTTATTTTTATTTTCATGTATCATTAGACAATTTCTATGTCACTATCAAAGTCTCTAATCTCCAACTCATTTCATAGACTTGGATTTAACCCACCAAAGAAGCGGCCAACTTTACATGCTTGGTAAATGAAAAAGAGGCCTATCACGAATGTATTATGAAGATTACTTAATATTTCATGACGTATTTCACATCCTTTTTCCAGAGGATAATGATTTACCTATACATTTAATATTATATATTGTATAGAAAATATTTATTGAAATATATTTATGAGAATTATTTCCACTTCATCACTTTGATCTTCTCTTCGTGGTTTCTATTTCTTAACAACGTCCACCACTGATATGTTTCTCCCACAATATGATAAACAACCATTATAACCATACCCCTTTTAGATCATTGAATTATGAAAAGTATTATTTTAATAGATTTGATCCATTTTTCTGAGATTAAAGTATCAAAAAATCTACAGAAATCCATAGGCCTTTATTTCATGACGTTCTCAATTGAAACATGATATTTCTTATGGGGATTTGGGTGTTCTTATCACTTAATGTTTCCTTTTAAAACATGAGTTAATCAATAATTTATTGTCTTGATGTTACAAAATCTTACTCCCATATTGTTGGGAATATCATTTGGGAAATCATCAAACTTCCCCTAACAATAGTTGTTGATGTTTTTTCTACTATTTGAAAAAATTACAAAAATTAAGGTAAAATTCAACATGAGAATTTTTATATTATTAAACAAATAAATGGGAATCCGTGAATATTAATAGGATAACTTATAAACATATATATAGTTTATAACCTATGAATATATATGTTTAAATCTATGTTATTCTTGATCTATTTCTAATAATAAACTATTATTGAAATTTTTGTTCTTTTATGTATGGTTTGTAAGGATCTTTTGAATTTTCCAAAGTATATACCCCCCAGTATGATCAATCTAGGTGTGAAGAAATGAATATTTTTCAAGGACATGGTGAAATTCATGTCATGCTGAACATGAAATTTTCAATGTTATTATCCCTAAGTACAACTGTGATGGATCCACGTCCACTTGTAGTATCATATAGGTATGTATTTACATGGAAACCACTTTATCCATGCTTCACTAAAATTTAGGGATTTTTTCATATGTTTGGTCTTATCCTGAAGTCTTTTACTAGGTTTCCTAATCTTAATCCACAAAAATAACTAGAATTTTCTCTAATACCAACTATGACAACCCATATATTAATACACCATAATTAATGATTTATTTCATCTAGGTACTCATAATACAAACCCAAATGATCATGAGGCCTTGTGTCATTATGAAATTAGGTATATAGAATATAAACATGAAACATGGATGAAACAACATTATTTAACAACACCATAACATTCCCTTATAATTCTATTTCTCTAAAACATCATGGGATAGCATAGGGGCATATATAAAAATGGGTGAGTTATAAAACCAAGTAAGTGATAATAAAATACTAGAATAAGGTAAATAATTACATGTGATTCAAGAGGTATATCATGGTAACATAAGTGGTGTGAGAATCATAAACAAGAACATTATAGTATGATATACGATGATAACATAAAGGCATCATGGTAGTGTGGAAAAAACATAAAACATGTAATCATAATAATATGTCATGTCTCACCACCGAGAGAACATAACATAGTGTTATTAGGAAAACCTCCCATGAAATTTACATGGTATATGTAGTTGAATACTATTTATTGGTAACGGGGATCAATTTTCAATACACAAATGTTTGGCATGGAAAATCACAGGAAAATTTTAGTAGCATAAGATGGCTAGAAAATATTCATCAAAGGATTTAATGAGAGTCAAAGGGTTATCTCATCTAATGGAAATAATAATTAAATTAATAAGGAAGTGTAAAAAAATATCCCAATAAAATCAATTGGAAAAAAAAGGCATAATATATTGAAGGTTCTTGAATAAAGAGGATAAGTATAGGATATGTTATGTTGAGAGGGAATATCAAAAAGATTAAAAGGCGATTACTAAGAGCTGGTGGAATCCGTGGGAGGGATCTAGTGAGGGAAAGTGAGAGAAAAATCATTATATAGGGGGGGTTTAATGTAGAGGAATGCGTAGATGGATGGGTTTTTTATTTCAAAAGTAATGTGAATTATATATTAGTTTCCAAACATAGGGTTTAGAATGAATATGATTAAATAATAAAAACCACAAATAATCCAATGGTTTTTCTGATGGTTTCTGAAAAATATGTGTGATTTTAAATATTTTATATGGTTTTTTAACTCAATATCATTAAAATAAAACACATTTTGATGTGGATGTCAGTCATTCTCATAAAGAATTAATTTTAAAACCATAAAACATTATATTGTTCTTGGATGGTTCATTAAGGGTTTATAAAATTAAAAAAATAACTTCAAAATCATATTATTTTAAAGGGGATTTTTTTTTATTATAGAAAATCAATATTGTAATTATTACATGAATTTTTGGATTTTATCGTGTCATAATACATATTGTATATTTATAACCTATTTAATTTTTACCTAAATATTCAATTGTCTCATGAAATTATGAAAACATCCACATTTTCTAAATTTGATGTGATGATTTAAAAAATAATATTTTTTTATGAAAATAATTTTAAATATATGTGAATTTTTTATTTTAAATAAAAATCCTTATTTACTGAAAAATAAGTTTTTATGATGATAACAGTTTTTCCCCTTATAAAAATTAAATTTGTATTTATAAAGTTATATTATAATTTATATTAAAATAAATATTTAAAAATACTATTTTATTAAAACATTTTTTTAAAAAAAATTAACAAATTCATCCAATAGCGTGTCTTGATTGAAATAATATGTGTCCCAAATTTTCCATTTTTTCATCATATTAAAATATATATTTTATCAAACTAATTATTTAATATTTTATAAAGTAATAATAACTGGGATAAGTATAATCATTATTTATTTAAAAATTTAAAGATCAAAAATCATATTTTTATAGTGTAGATAGAAACCCCCTTATTGTACCCTTGTATTACCTATGGGTAAGGTGTGTGGTGGTGACACTTTCTTAGGGTGGTTCAGTTAACATGGTTTGGGTCATGATCTTAATAATAGTTAACTTATTTTTTTAAATGTTTTTCCTTATGTTTTAGGTTTTTGAATATTATTTTGGGATTAGTAAAGGGAAAATATTATTGATACCATCTCTCTAAGAGGTTCTTATAAATTGGATCCATATGGTATACTACTATTCATTGTGGATGTCACTTCTTTTGTCTCTCTTAGTGGGATTTATCATTACAGTTAATATATAAAACTCATAAATTTCACTTTACAATGGCTATATAATCAATGTTCATGTTTTTTAATGGTATTTTAAATCTTAACGTATATAACATATAATGGTATTGAAAAACAACAAACAATGAATGTGTTTTCTATAGTTACATTTCTTGAAAATCAATTTCTTCATTTTAAAATGGTATTTAATTTATAAATTTTTTTTTTCATAATGTGTAATACTCCAAGGATAAAATTAGATAGGGATAACACTGGCTAAACATTTGTTTTCATTTTAAAAGCCAGGTTATGGGTTTATGGTACCCAAAACAAGGTTAAAAAATTAGACAGGGATAACACAAATCCATACATTTAATGGTAAATTTTTATTTCAATTTATGTTATATATATATAAATATATTATTTTATTGTGAAAGAATTATAACATTTAAATTTGTTTCTCTTTGAGGGTTTTCTTAAAATCCTCAAATAAATATTATATTAATTATATATATGTGTGTGACCACATATAAAATTCCCTTTGACTAAACTCCTTTTTGAGTAAAACCTATAAAATAACTACATTGGATAATAGTGTGACATTGGAATTATATTCATAATGTTTAAATCATTGATCAAATTCAAATTCCTTAACATCACATCCCTAAATTTTTGAATGCTAATAAATCATTTTTTAAACATAATATAGTTTCTGTGTTTGATACAATGAGTCTTTGAACACAGTCAATAAAACTTTTCCCCTAGAATATAATGAAGCAATTTACATTATTACTTAACTATCAAATCCTAAACTCTTTTTGAATGAGGTTTTATTTAAATCTTTTGATTTTTGAATTCCCTTATTTTTCAACTTGGAACTTCTCATAGATAAAATATACTCTCACTATCTTCTTAGACACTATATCCTCTTTACAAAATCAAGTTAATATTTACAAATGTCTTCATTTATAGAAGATAACTCATATTTAATTCTAGTGTTAATATTTAATAGTTAAAATATTGTATCCATAATCAATATGGTATTATATGTGTTTAGAGAGTTTTTTTAAAGATATTATAAATTTTTATAATATTCCACTAATGGCGGTGGGATTAAATCCAATGTATTTTAATAATGATTTGGATAAACACATTTACCTTAGATAAAACATTTTTACCCTTATCTTCTTATCTAAACATTTTATAGAGTCTAGAGTATCATAGAAAATGTGTATTGAATCCATCATATTTCTCACAAATATTTTGTGTTAACAAACAACATCACTCATCATATAAGATAATTAAGATGAAATAAACATCATTTATTCAGATCCATCCATGATTAATTAATTATTTTACATTCAAATCATTTATTTAGTAACAAATTTTTCATCACTTGATTGTAATAAATAACATTTATCAATTATTCCATTGATTTTTTAAATCATTTATATTTACATCATTTTAAAGTATACATGCAGTACCATAATACCTTTAAAAATAAATAATTCATTCTATAATATTAATACTTAAAATATAAATTCCATGGAGTTTTTAAAACACATTAAAATATTCTAGACAAACACATATTATATAAACCTTACTCCTACTTCTTGATAAATTTATTTTTTAATGACTATTATTGGATACAAGAAGAAACCTTTTTATACCCTCAAATTAATTTTCGTTCAGCTGATTTGGATTTTACACCAGTTGTACTATTTATAATTAACATGAACCAAGACACCACATTCCTAGCTCATTTTTCCTCAACACATTGAGAATATTGAGTATAATTTTCTTGAACTCAATACTATATTTAGAACATTTCATTTGATGAAAACAAAATGAATTTCACATCCCTAAAAAGACTAAGAGGATATATTATACTCTCCTCTAGTAATTATCAAATAAAATCATATTGAACATACTAATATACACAAAATATTCCTATTAAATATCACATATAATAATATTCGATCATTAATTAGATTCTTCCATAAATATTATTAGCATCTAGATTTACTTTTTAAACAACATCAAGAGTTAATTTTTTGGAGGTTTTTTAGTGACACATATTTTTTCTTTTATCTTTTATGGAGTTACCATTCATAATAGTTTCTTACACAAATAATATATTTTTTATTGACTGATCTCAATGTTTTATGATGATAATGTTATTTATTTATAATAGTAGTTTTAAGGATATTAATATCATGTATTATGAACATTCAATAAGGACCTTTATTAAATGTGATCTCATTAAAATTTTGATCCCTTTTAAACTCATAATACACATTTGTATTATAAGATCTATAATTCACTAAGAAATGTGTACTCTTTTTTCATTCCCCTCACTACGTAGTTATTTAGGTAGGGTATCATTATTACACCCAAAGATTTTTTAAAAGGTTTTTATAAAAATTATTTATTAATTTGATATTTTACGCATCAATGATTTTAGATTGTGTTACACACAACACTAGAACACTATATTGGTATTTTGTTGCACAAAACACCTGGTTTGTCTGTGGTGTTTCCATGGGTTATCCCGAATCAATAAACCCTTGATAAATAATCTTTTCTATCCGCAAAATGATAGTGTCTCCATGGTAACATTAAGAAAAGATAAAATCATCTAGTAAATGGAATTTAATTGGCCAGAAATTATGATGGGAGCATCACACACACATCCTCAATTGTACAGCCTCTTTAAATAGACTGCATCTAGCTTGAATTCATTTACAAATACATTAACAATGTAGGAGTTAATGTCTTTCCATCATAATTATTGTGAACACTTGGTTGTAATAATTCTCTAAAAAAATTTATCAATATAAAAAAAATTATTTTTGTATGGCCTTCATCAAAGATCACATTAATGTTCTCTTTTAATAATTAAAATTCCATGTAAATGTAGTGTCTACACAATGATTTATATTATAAGGTATTATACAATTATATCACTATATCATAATAAATAATATCCTCTTTCATGGAATATGACTTCGGATATTTTCACAAACAAAATACCTATATTATACCTAATCATAACAGCTAATCATATATCATATACATATTAGGGTTTAGGGAATATCTCAATCAAGTTTGTATGAGTGAAATGATATTTTTCGAGTTGTATATGGATAGTGTACTTCTAAAAAAAATATCCTATAATTTCATTCTAAAAACATATGGTTGAAAAAACTATTCTCCAAGAAAGAAAAGTTAATCATCATTTATATTTTGTATAGAGATATATGGATATTTATATGAAAGGATTCCTAGGCTAAGTCAAAACACTAATACAGTTGGATTAATAAATAGGTCTCATATGGAGAAATCCATGAATGGTTCTTTACTATTATTTCATGGAAAATTTCATTAAACTACTAAATATCCATTTAAAGAGATGTAAAAGAGAAATGTGGATAGGAATATTCATGTTTAATCTATATGATCTATCATATATTCCATTTTTTTGGAGTCAACCTAATGTTTGTTAATATTTGACCACAACTGGCAGATACTAATCTGATCATTGTGAAACTCACCAGATTGATATAAAAAACAAAAATAATATTTTAAAATAAATAATATGCTTTATTGGACTTTGAAGGACTAGAAGAGGTCATTTTATGGGGTTATAGTGATGCCAGATTTCTAATTTAAAATGATTATATGTGGTGTAAATCTTGTTTTTTATTTATAATAGTTATGATATCAGTTTATAGAGTTCCAAATAATCCCTTGTGCAATACTAAATAATATTTGTATAGTACATTACTCTAAATATTTTGTGAATAAATATATTTGGATCCACAAGTTCATCACAGAACATGGAGTTTTTTATAATATTTTGGGAGAAATTGAGGTTTAATGTGAAAAAAAATTAATCTATTTCAAATGATAAGGAGTCTCATTCCCCTAAAAGTACTAAACACATCCTTTGAAAATACCATATTTATTTGAGAAATCATTGATAGGGGAAATGTAAATATCCATTAAATGGGTATATATGCTAAGGTAACAAATCCCTTGAAAACGGAAATATTATAGTGAAATACTTTTTGTCATGTAAATTCCATATTAATTTGATACAAGAGAGACAGTATTTAACGGTTATTTTCCATATAAATTTATCATTATTATGTAGTAAAACTATTCTCTATTTATTATTCATTAATGTTTAATTCATTCCTGACATTAATATTAGAATAATAAAAAACCTCCGAGTATGTGTTTGGGTCACCATTAATCAATGATATTAATGGAGCTTTATGGGCTGTGATGATATGTTACGATTAGCATGAGAATAATATTATATATGATATAGAGTATAATCATAAGATAATATGTAGAAACATAATATTAGGACAAGTCCCCAAAGTATATCACATGGAATATCACTTGGTCATTAATATACTCAGGTGTGTAGCTTCATATGAATTCCCATTATCATAGGTATACAAGATAGTTATAAAGTCAAAGTTCAAAATTTGATACCTTTATTATGAAAATATTGAGGAAATTAAAATATAGGGTCATTTGTTATGTTTTTCATCGTGTAATTAGTTCAGTTTTACCAAAATGTACTTTTTACTCTAATATGAAAAGTTTGGAATTTAGTTTATCAAATGAATATGATTCGGAAAATTCATATCCATGATTATTAGAGTTACATGTAAATAACATTAATATTTAAAGGAATGAAATGTTATGTGTTAATTCAATTAGTTTAATCATATTGTATAATTGAGACTGTTTGAGATGATCCATAATAGATTAAAATGTTCAATATCAAGAAATCACTTTTTATATTAGATATTGTGAATATTAAAGCTTTCATTTATTGTGTAGTGAAATATCTTGTTGTGTACATATTCATATAGAGATATGAGTATCTATTTTCAAGATTATGATACACCCCTTTTTATCTTGAGTAGAAATGACAGTTTCTAGTGGCCACTCATTTCTTGTAATTAGGGATTTGGAAATTAATAATTCTTTTCAACACAAGATGGAACGTATAGTCCCATATATATATCCATAGAATGAGGATTAATTTTCATTCATTGTTTTTTATGAATTATTTGATAGAGTTTATTTGACAATAATATCTGAAAGATTTTGGAGGATTCAAAAGTGTTTTGATGTTTGGAATAATGTTCATAAAGCTTTGGATTACATGTTACATTGTTGGATATATATAATAAATCATAATACAAATAAATATGATAGTGATTGTGTTATGATTGTGTGAAATCATAGTTCTCGATACTATTTTATTTAACTTGTGACAGATTATATGATGATTTATATAAGTTTTATTGATTTTTAATAGATTTTATCAATCTTATAAATATTTGATGGTCTATTATAATCATTACAATGTGTAGAAAATATAGTGTCTATTTCATAACATATATAATGGATGCACATTAACTTGTTCCTATAGTAAACAAAGGATTTATATATTATAGATCATGTGAAATTATTTTTAGATAGAGGATATCATTCTCTAAATTTAAATATCCATTATTATCTTCATTTCATTTAACTTCGAGGAGGAGGAATTAACATAAAATTGATGGAGAATGGGTCATATTGAAGTTTTCAATGTTTCTACTTTATTTAGTGGACAATATTAAAAGATTAAATAATTTTATTACTATATATAGATCTAAATCAATTTCACTATTTGGTAAGATTCAATATTATCATTGAGGTAGACCTTGTTTTTATATTTTTATTTTCATTTTATTAGTTCCTATATTTTTGGATATTGTGGGATAATTTAATATATTTATTCCTTTATATTTTTGTAATGAAATATCCAATAAAACCCTTAAATAGATTCCACAAAAATATATCCTTATTTTAATGAAGTTTTATACCATTTTTCACTAAAGTAAATTTTCATTAGTTCTCTCCATGAAATTATTTACCATTTTCTCCCCCATGTTAGTGGAAATAGAGAACATTTATTAATGAAATATAAAAACAAATTCCCAATATAATTTTTACTATGAAACATAATATTTTATTATTAATACAGTAATTTAATATTCTTGAATCCTTACACAAATTAGACTCACATTTCTATTAAAAAATACCACCAAACCTGAGATAAATCTTATCTATAAATTTATTGATTTTAATTTCCATATTATTATTATTTGTAAAATAATTAACATTCAATTACATAATTCATTTTATCCTTCCTCTAAAAATTCCAACTGGATCACAACATATTTTTATCTATTCTTCAATATTTTCCTCTATATCAATAAAAATATACCTAAATATTATTACCATTCATTTTTTTAAATCTTCTAGAATAAATATTTGTTTTTAATTTTATAGAAACAAATTTTTATATTCTTTCGTAAAATAATTTCCGTTACATTAATTGACTATATTTTTTAAAATTTATTCAAGTTCACAATCATGTTAAGTTACTATATCAATCACCTTAGTGGATGATTCATCACCATCACTATCTATTACAAGGTTTTCATCAAGTAAAATATCATGATACTTTTAATAACATTCATTAAAATTATTAAAATTTGTTTCCTCTATCATATTTCCATTATTTCAATATTATTTTATCCAAAAATTCGCTCCACTGTTTGTTTTAAAAAATATAGATATTATCCTTCAAAATAACTTTTTACCATATTATTTAGATAATTTTTTCTTTATTTTTCTAGATCATTATATTTTATGGGTAACATATAAAAATGGTGGTAAACCATTAATAATTTGAAAGAAGTTAATGATATATTTTATTTTATTATAGTTTTACCTTATAATGTTTATGAGAGAGACACTATATTAATTTATCTAACTAT
Organism: Viscum album; assembly: GCA_963277665.1. Classification (NCBI taxonomy): domain Eukaryota; kingdom Viridiplantae; phylum Streptophyta; class Magnoliopsida; order Santalales; family Viscaceae; genus Viscum; species Viscum album. The sequence continues at coordinate 671,996,732 of OY728127.1, forward strand.
TCTTCTATATCTCCCATTGATTTATGTTAATCAATGGATATAGAAAAACTCTATATATTCATTTCCAATAATATTTTCACTAATAACAACAAAATATCATAAGAATATATGATGATTTCAAAATTATCTAATGAAAAAATGTTCAATTATATTTCATTAAATATAAATAATTTTCTATTAAAATGAGTATAAAAGATATTATAAAATATTTTGACAATAGTCACATATAAATTTTTTTTGTGTCCTATAATATATTCAACCACTCTAGTAAATTTATTCAGTATTTAATCAATAATATCACTTTTTAAAATTTTACAATGTTTAATGAAATTACTATGAAACTATAGTTTACATTCAGTAACTTTGTAATTACATTAATAAGTTTTATTGGGGTTATATCATGGAGAATTTTATATCCTAAATCCACCACCATAGAAAAACTATTCTAGAAAAAAATCCACTATGTTAGTTTAGATATTTATCATCAATTTCAATTTAACATAAATATTTCACTAAGAAAACAAATATAGTCTCTTTAAAAATAAAAATTCATAGATATTATGTATGTATTATTCCATAATAAGGTATTTCATATAATTATTCTTTATGATCATCCATAACTAAAAGTTTCTTCCATTAATGATAAGAGTCCTTTTATAATTGAATGAAAACTTCTCTATTAAATTAAAATAAATACAAAAACAAAAAATAAGAAATAAGTCTAGTAACTATAGTCTACAATACCAATTATTGGTTGAAACACTAAAGTTATAAAAATTGGATTGAATTATATAGAAAGGGGTGAATTAGGTCATAATACTGTTTAAAACATCACAATTGTTATTAAAATATTCTATTAGATCCATTTACTATATTAATTATAATTAAACTCAATAGATATTAGATAAATATATGTGAAAATATCATGAACATAAGAAATATAGATATTTACTTGGTAGAATTTGTGTGGCCTACGCCCATGGTATATTCAACTCACAGTTGTATTTAAAAATTTAATATAATTATCATTGGAAACATTTGAAATGTAATAATTGGAATAAATGAGTACTTCCATATATAAATTGATATCTCATTACCTTTAGAATATCTATATAATAGGAAATGATATCAAATATAATATAACACATGGAGTGAATATGGGGATTTCCCTAACACAAGCACTATAAGCACTATCCCTTCAATAATATAGATCATCTGTCATTTTATTTTCTACCCCCAATTTCAAATATCCAAATTATATACTCTATAATTATTATTTTTCTTGTATGTTACACATTATAAATTGATAAATTTGTCTCATCATATTCTGTTGAAAAATCAATCCTAGAACATTATTTACTCTTTTATTATGGTATGTTTAAAATCGTAGTTTGTAATTTTTCCACATGTATAATTAAAATTTGGGATTTTCTTACACTCTACATTAACTTTATTCTACAATAATAGTGATCAATGAATCCCATAATAAAAAACCACAATATTTACTTAAAAATACCTATACAATCTATTAGAAGACATACTTTTTCCAAAAAATAAATTTATTAAAAAATATTTTATATGTTACATATATACTATATCCCATAAACATGATTTATTTTTGGAAAATTATCAAGGAACACCGTATCCTTGATCATTGTAAAATTTGAAATCATATGAGATAAATAGAAGTAACTTGTAGAATGAAGTAAAATAAAATCCTCAAGACTTTTGAGTTCCTTCTATGGTGGTGGATATGTATGATGTTGTTTTAGTGATTTTTTCGACATTTTAATCTGGTAAGGTTTTGTTTCTAGATTATTTACGCCTCGAGTGTGGTGTTCAGATGAGGACCATGAAGGTTGTGTTAAGACAATGATGTCACCACTTTTATTCATGATGCCTATGAATGGTATCAGGAATTGGCTAAATAAGTTTATGATGTTGCGATGTATCATTTTTCGAGTATGGCGGGAATGATGGACATTATTTTGTTAGTGAATAAATATACTGGTGGTGCTGGCCAATGATTTGGTTTGATACGATAGTGGGGTTTTGAAGTGATGGGATGCATGCCACGAGGTGGTTACGTGTGGTACGTCTCGCTGGTGTTGAAAGGGAATGGCAGTCATCACGATGGGTGTGATACATGAGGAAAACACATGAATTGAGGTGAATCATTTTCCAATATGGGAGATGATGTCTTGAAATTTTAATTTTTAGTTTTTTGGATTTTTTAAAGGTGATATTGGTTTTACATTGATTAGGGTTTGTCTTCAGTGATGTTTATTTTTTAATTGTATGATGAATGTTGATCATCTATGTGGGGTATGTTTGAGTTATATGCGAGGTTTATGTATGGATCCCACTTAACCAAAAAGCGGATTCATAAAAAATAATTTACTTTTGATAGTGGTGGTATACCGAAATAGATACCCTTGTAACATTTTTTATATTTATAAATCGTGTCTTGTTCTTTCATTGCGATTTATGATACCTAATGTTTTTGTATGCGAAATCTAAGATTCCTTTCACATTCCTAGTTTTTCATTGTGACATACTGATTTCAGTGTTCACAACACACAATTTCCCTCAGTATGGGATATCACACTATGTGATAAGTGGTTATTCCCACTTATGTCATAAAAAACATTTTCATTATTCAAGTGATATAAAAATAGTAACATCGTCTATATGATTGGCCCAAACAACTCTAAAATAGAAAGTCACAATGCCACAATTTCACCTCCTTGATTTTTATAGGATGTGGCCAATAGTGCAATGACCTATGTTTTGACCTGATGGAACTTGGAATATTCCATCGAATAATATTCATATGTGGGTGTTGGGTTGTCATGGGAATCCAGGGACAAGGGAGCCTTGGTGTGATGATATTAAAAATATTAAAAATATTTTTCCTCTTGTGTGTACTTTTTCTAGAAATGTAAATAAATCTAGCATCAAATATCTGATCGGATTTCTGAGATCATGGTTGAGTCTAGAATTTGATTTTTACCCTAGGTGCAATATAAAATTCGCTGCACTAGAAGGTTTGGTCAGAGGTGAGTTAGTGGGATATAGTGTGGTGAAATATTTAATTAGATAGAAATTTAATTAATTAATTAATTGACCTAAAAATAACCCAATCCCCCATCCCCAAATATTGGACAATCAACACAAGGTAGGAGTTCACATCTCCTTCTCCTATCCTCCATTATAGAAATGATATACCAATACTGATTCTTCAAATCAAGGCTCCATTGATCCCTATTTTTGATCCAAATCATCATCAAATTGAGAACTAGAGTGATCTGAGAACCGTTCTTCTACCGAATCGTCGGTGTTTCACCCATGAGGTGGGTGAATTTGAGTTTTTCCCTATCTCTTTCATTTTACATTGTTAAATTTTTCAATAGACATGTTGAAATTTATCTTGATCCCTCTAAGGTAAATCATTAGGTTTTGGGATGAATTAGGGAAAATCGATTGATTTTGAAGTAAATTCTTGAATAGGTTTTTGTCTACACAGTTTGTAGTCTAGTGACACATGAAATGTAGCTATTTCTATATGGGGAAGACGATATTTCGGGGAACATGTCATGTATAAGGGGGTACACGCCATGTAGCGCCTGAGACTGTGGTATTATGGGGCATGGCTTGGGTTATCCATGTGAAAACACATTTTTATGCACTAAAACACGACTATGGTACATGGAAATAGGGTTTAGTACACTGAGACAGGTGGAACTATAAAGGATAGTGTTCGTCTATCCAAACATGTCGTGTAGTATGGGATACACAACATGTGAGGGAGATGGTTGGCTGGTCCATGTAAAATCCAAACACTGTCGGGGGCCAGGTGATGAGGGACGCAATATGTACCTTTTCTACATGCCATGTACCCTTACATGGGATGGTGAACCATGTATACTAGATACATGGGCAGGTTCTCGGGTAGGTTCACACACTGTGTGTTCCCCAGTGAACGTCTTGTACTCCTAGACGATCCTTCATGGATCTTCCTTATTCTGTATCACCTTCTCTAGGACTCCAATTCTAGATTATGAGTAGTATATCCTCAGCGGTTTCCTACGTAGGACATGATGGTGGCCTCCATTATGGAATACAATATATGGAATGGTATGAACTAAGGTAGATTCTTGTGGAGCGGTACTGAGTCTATATTGGAAATTATTTTGGATCATGTAGAGAGATTATAAGACTGTAGTCCCCTGATGGACTAGGGTGAATGTTTCTTTAACTCTCTACATAGATAGAGATGCGACTCCCCACATCATTTTCACAGGTTTTTTACCTTTAGGTTGATTTCCTCTTGGGGTGTTACTCCCATGGTGAAATAGGGTGAAAGCTTCCTTACCTCTCTATATAGGTAGATATGGGACTCCCAACATCATTTTCACAGGTTCTTTACCTTTGGGTATATTTCCTCAGGGGTTGTTACTCCCCAGGTGGAATAGGGTGTAGGTTTCTCAGAGATGTTTGTATGGTTGGACAGTGATACCTTGAATTATTAGGGTGTGATCCCTCAATGCTTGTTAAAATGTAGAGTTGGTACTCCCCTATCGTACTAGGGTGTAGTTACTCTATCCTAAGATAGTTTACCCCCTATCATTACTGGGTGTGGATCCTCCATACGTGTCATTCTGGTGGAGTCGGTACTCCCTTGTCGTGCCGAGGAGCAGGTCCTCTAGAATGGGGTTAGTACTCCTCTAACGTACCAGGGTGTAGGTCACCCATGGAGAATGAACTGGTAGAGTCGGTACACACTTGTCATACTTGGTTGTCGGTCCTCTATCCATATTGTGGTACTCCCTTACCGGGTTAGGGGGTGGGTCAGCGAATTCCAATTTATTACAACCGTATCATACTAGGGTGTGGGTCCTTCATTGGAGTTGGGGAACCCTCGACTGTAGGACACATTTATGATAAGTGGGTACCTCCACCTAATGAAAATGATACAAAAATAAGGGTTAGTGCTCCCTTGATAGAATGAGGCATGGGTCACCTATTACAGGAGTGATAGAGGATTCACTAGTTGTTTAGGAGCAGTACTCTCTTGACTACAAGTAGTTGTGAGGTGTGGGTCCCTCCATTCTATCCTGTTAGTGAGGATGAACTCATTTTAGAGTTTTGAGTAGTTCTTATTCAAATATGTAAAGTGGTGAAGCACATTCCACTTCACTTTGGTATTTTAGATTGTGTTGGGTGGAAGGTAACGACTATAGGACCTCTAATGTTGGGCACTAGAGATGGACCCAGTATGATGTTCCCAATAGATCACATTTTCTTAGACGTACCATTATGAATGATAAGGTTGTTACCTATTGGGTGTATCTCTCAGACAGGGTCCATCGGGGATGGATGAGCTCATGGATTCTGTACACATGGTTTTATGTGTTACCTTTGGATCTCCGAGTAGAAGTCATGTTATTGGCTATGAGGTCAGAATCTCATGAGATTTTGAGTGTGACATGAGTATATCTTGATGAATTATGGGATTCCTTGTGGTGTTATCACATTTCAGGGTGGACATACCTTTTAGATCAAGCTGGCATGTAACGTATTGCTGAGGATTGTTTGAGATGAAGTCCCTCTCAGGATTTTGATTCCCTATGGCTATGTCAAGTGAACTATTTCATTTCACATGATCCCTTATACTTTTTTTTGGATTTTTGGGGAACCAACTATGTATTTTATACTCACCTCTGCATGGGATCCAACAACACTTTTTTTTTGATTTGTGTAGAGCACATTCCTTTCGACCGAGACCATAGAGGACTCAATGTAGGTAATGCATAGTGATCTAGAAGGACCATGGTGTTTACCAGAGCTAAGCTGATGAGCTTTCTAATAGTTTCAGTTGACAGTGATCCTCCCCCACTGAGTAGGTTGGACGTGTTTACTGTTTTCATTGATTGGCATTTTCCCCCTTCATTCACTTTCAGTAATAATATTGTTCTCTGGTTGTGGGATATTGTTGTATACATGCATTGGATGATTTTTATTTTTACATTTCATCATTTTGCGAGCTTGGAGATGTGTGTGTGTTAACATGTGCTTAGTGAATGCCTCCTGTGTTATTTATATGCCTTCTCAGTGCCAGTCTACTACCCCTGGTCTATTGGATTCGTGCTTTGGGGGTTATAGCTTGGGCCCCGTCAGGTCGGGTCAAGATAGGGTGGTATCAGAGCATGGTTCCACATTGGGACCGTAGTTTGATGAGCTTGGTTTCAGTTGAATAGATACAGTGATACGATGTTTTGAGTTTGTATCTCAGGACCGATGTTCTAGTGTTGGTTTGGCGGATGAAATATCCAATCATGAGGATATTGATTACTAGCTTTTCTACTAAGTTAATTAGGAAACAGGTCGTATGAAAATAAGTGGTACATGCATCATATATGACTGGTTTTTTTCCTATCCTTCTTGAGTCAGCTCCCCAGATGTAGTCATTGACCATGTTACATCTTGATTATATTTCAAGATGTGTCTCGGATGACGTTCAGACATGATTCTACAACATGAACATGATGATGATCCACCCTGTGATGAGCCTACAGTGCATGGCACTAATTATGAGGTGTTACCTCCTAGTGGTATGCCAGTGGTGCCACCACCCATAGAGAAGTAGGTTTTTTCGGAAGTTCAGGCCATTGAAACGTTCAAGCTGAGTGCACAACGTGAGTTCATAAGTAGCAACCTATGAGGTAACATGGTTATCCAGAGCCCCTTAAAATAGATTAATGGATCGAGGCAGTCACACAATCTTTCTATTTAGTGAGGAAACCTCCCAATAAAATGGTGGTCCTACCGGTGATCCTTATCTAGGGATCGGTAGGGTGATGGTGAATTTTTTTGATACAGTATCATGATGAGGATGAACTCACTTAGGAGGAGTTCTAGTAACTATTTATTGAAGAGTTTTACCTATCCACCTTGAGATCAGTGTGTATCAATGTGATTTTGCAGCTTCAACATGGAAACATGATAGTGGCGACGTTTTTAGCAATGTTCACAGACATGTTGTGATTCTCTTTTGATATGGTTCGAGATCCATTCTACCAAATAATGGACCATCTAGTATGGATAAAATTAGTTTATCAGGGTGTCTGTGGTTCCACTATAAATTCCCACCTATATTAGAGTGTTGTATAATGCTCTAGTGGTGGAGAGTTTCTTGAATGAGGGAAAAATGGATGTGAACCGTAGTAGTGGTCACGGGGCTGAGGTGTCTGAAGTATCTGATAGATGATAGGTAACATGATCATGTATTAGGAGGCATATCCATGCCTGAACTGAGACACATGGATCTATGGTGCAGGAGAAGCACTGAGGGTTAGATCAACCGCAGGAGATGTGATGTTAAAATTGTGATAGCTGAGGGCATCTCGCTTGATATTTTCTGACCTGTCTTTCTGCTAATAAGGAGTCAGTTGATGAGACACATAGGTAGAGACAAATCTTGGATCAATGCCTTCCAAAATGTGGATGATGTGGTGCAGGAGCTGGAAGAGATTCATGACGTTTCCAATAGATTTTGGTGTTGCCACCACCAGCCCATGTGGTCCGTGCCAGGCTCCGGGAGATGGAGGATGTGGGTGAGGATAGCTGCATACGGTCATAGAATATAACATAAAGCCTCCAGGAGAGATTCATGTTATGATTGGTGTCTTCTAGTTTTTAGATGTCGTATTGGTACACATAGGAGATACTTATTCTCTTCTTACCACACGTCTTGATTGAGACATAGTGATTATGGGTTGACTGTTGATTGGACCCTCATGATTAGGGACTCAAATTATAGAAGACCCGATGATCACAAGATGGCACATAAATTGTGACCTAACTCTTGGAGGTGAGTGTATTGATTTGGATCTCTTTGTCGTAGCGTCGAGGCCTTAAGATGTCATTCTTGGTATATATTACTAAATTTCATGCCAGAAATGACTATTTTAGGTGAAGGGTGTAGTGTTTCTACAGTGAGGAAGAAACGTTTTCCTTTTTAGGTGAAAAATAAGTCTTGGAAACATATAATGGACTCATGCATGGGAGGTTACAAATTAATACTCAAAATTTGGCTAACTTGACCCACGGTGCAGCATATGTTATGAGTTTCCAGTTCCCACCAAGATTGGAAGCGTATGGAGATGTTTTCCTTGGAGATGTTCTAGGATTACCACCTCACTAAGAGATATACTTATACTTTGTTCCATAACTAGGGATGATACCGATATTTGAACATCATTTCGGATGGCTCTCGTGGAGCTTTGCGAGCTGAGGGTGTAGTTGGAGGACATGTAGAGGAAGGTCACCAGAGGACCCAGTCTTTCACCATGGGTGGACGATGATTTTTTTACAAAATGGCATATGGGATCATGAGATCATGGAAAAATCCATTAGACCTATGTGTTCAGTGTGAGGTTACGAAATGATGTGTCAGGCTTTCCCCTATCATTGCCAGTGGAGTTTATCTACACAACTCTTCTTTTCTTGGAAACCCTAAAAGAGAGTGATACAAGCTGAGAATAGTTCTTTAGTTGAATAGGTAGACCCTATTATGGTTCCATAGTGTTGATTGGATTCCTACTTTCCATACTCAATTGGGATGCCACTAGTTGGTGTGGCGGTGTTTCTATTTTGGCGTGGTGTGTTATAGCTTGTGCTGGTAAATAGAGGGCCTGGTAAGACCCAATGTTCTCTATAATGTATCCTTGTTTCATTCCTGAATACCCTTGTGTGTTCAGAATAAATATCAAATGCGTAATTATTGGGGAGGATATTCTAAATTTCATCCAGTGTCTGATGTGAACTTTTTGATTCTACAGTATCTGTGTCAGGTTAGCGAGGTGGTGCGCCGCTAGACCCCATGACTGTTGATGGACCGTGGTGATTTCCCACTTTTCATAGCTAATGAGATATGTTCCCATTGTTTCAAAATGATGTCATGGTAGGAGTTGGACATGAAATTGGTTTGACCATAGTGGTTCTTCTATGTGTGTGCTTGTGAGAAGCACAGGAAACCGTGGTGAGCACCACTGCATGGGTGACTAGTGGGGAGCTCAATTTAATCCCTTATGCATATGATTTCTATTTCTAGGGAATAAAAGTTGTAAGGTGGGGAGAATGCGATGACCTAGGATTTGACCCGTAGGACTTATTAAAATTCCAGTGAATAATCTCCGGGGCTAGGTGCTGAGTCGACATGAGAATCTAGGACCCAGGGTGTCTTGGTGCAGAGATATTAAAAATATTAAAAATATTTTTCCACATGTATATAGTTTCTATTAAAATGTAAATAACTCCCATTCATAATATCTTATCATTTTTCTAAGACCGCATTTGAGTCTAGAATATTTTTTTTACCCTATCTACAACATAAAACTGTCTACATTAAGAGGTTTGGTTGGAGGTGAGTTGGTGGGTTGGTGTGTAGTGAAATAAATAATTAAATGGAAATTTAATTAATTAATTAACATAAAACTAACTCAATACCTCCTCTGCCCATGTTTTAGATACAAAAAACAAGGTATTAGCGAAGGAATCCTTCTCCTCTCCTCGCTTTTGTAAATGATTAACTGTTTTCGATTCTTCAATGAAAGGTGTCGTTAATCCATGTTTTCAATTCATATCTTTATAAAATTGAGAACTAGAGTGATACATGCACCGTTATTCAACCGAAGCGTCAACATTTCACCAACGAGTGGGGAAGATTTGAGTTTTTTTCTTGAGAAATTTCATTTTATGTTGTTCTATGATTCTATATCCTTTTTCCAATTGATCTTGATCCCTTATATCTAGATCATTGGGGTTGTGGATGAATCAGGGTGAAGCTAGTGATTTTTTATGAATATCCCAAATGGGTTTCCATCTACATGACATATAGTCCAGTGACAGATATTGTGTAGACCTACCTATTTGGGGAAGCTGGTATTTAGGGGCTACATGTTGTATATAGGCTGTTACAGGATGTGTAGCGCATGATAATGTGCAATTTTGGGATATGACATCGGTTAGCCATGTGAAAACACATGGTTGTGCACTAACACACAAACATGCTATCTAGACATGAGGTCTGGTACACAAACATGGGCAGACCTACATAGGATGGTGGCCATCTATCCGAACACTCCATGTTGTAAGGGATACACGTCGTGCGAGGGACACAGTCGGCCAGTCCATGTAGAAGGTGAACACTGCTAGGGGCTATGTAAGGAGGGACATGGCACGTACCTCCTCTACATGCTATGTACCCATAAATGGGTTGGTGAACCATGTAGAATAGATAAATTGGCGGGTACTTGGGCAGGATCACGCACCGTGTGTGCCCCGGTGCACATTGTATACTCCTAGAAGATCCTCTATAGATCTTTGGCCTTACATATCTCCTTATCTGGGGCTCAAATTTTAGCATTTTAGTAGTCTATACTGAGTGGTATTCTACTTATGATGTGATTGGGGCCTCTATTATCCATTACGAGATATGTGGTGGTGTGAATTGAGTGAGATACATGTGGAGCAGTACCGATCCAATTTTGGAAATTAGTGTGGTTTGTGTAGAGAGATACTAGGATTGTACTACCGTGATGGAATAGGGTGTGCGTGTACTTACCCATCTAATTAGGTAGATATGGGACACCCCACATCATTGGTGTATGTTCATTACTTTTGGGTAGATTTCTTCTGAGGTTGTTACTCCCCTGGTGGACAAGGGTGCGGGTTTCCCAGAGGAATTTCTAAGGTTGGACAGTGCTCCCCAACCGTGTTAGGGAACAAGACCTCCATGCTTGTTGAAAAGTAGGGTGGGTACTCCCATGTCGTACTAGGGTTAGGGACCTCTATCGTATGAGACATTACTCACATATTGTTCCAGGATGCGGCTCCTCTATATGTGTTGTTCTGGTAGAGTTGGTACTCCCCTGTCATGCCTGTGAGAATGTTCTATAGCCTATGGCTGGTAATCCCCAAACGGACCTGGGTGTGGGTCCCCCATTGGGAAAAAACAACCAGATTCTCTACTCCCCAATCATACCAGGGTGTGGGTCCTCTAGGCAAAGAGTGTTAATCCCCTTCTGGGTTAGGGTGTGGGTCCTTTATTTATGAAGTAGTACTCCCATGTCATTCTAGGGTGTAGGTCCATCATTGGAGTTGGAGATCCCTTGGCTGTAGTAAATAATTCCAATTAAAAGGCACCTACACCAGATCAGAGCGATAGCTATATATGAGTTGGTGAACCCTCGACAGACTGATTCGCGGGACACTCTTTACAGGAGAAACAAAGGCTTCACAGGTTGGTTAAGAGAAGAACTCCCTTGATTGTGTGAAGTGGTGAGGCATGGGTCCCTCTATTCTCTCTTATAAGAGAGGATGCATGTGGTTTATATTTTGGAGTAGTATACCCTCGACTATGTATAGTGGTAAGGGTTTGACATCTTCACTTAGGTTACATTTTCTTGCGCTAGCAGCAAGGTAATGGCTAAATGACCACTAGTGTTGGGAACTAGAGATGTACATAATAAGTTTTCCTAGTGGATAAAATACTCTATGATGTACCATTAGTAATTGTAGTGTAGTTTCTGATGGAGTGTATATCTTGGACAGGTGCCATCGGGGATGACTGAGCTCATGGAGTGTGTATTCCCTGTTTTATGTTTTACCATCAGAGCCATGAGAATAAATCCTATTATAGGCTATGAGGTTGGAACCTCATGAGAATTTGAGTCTGAGATGAGTATTTCTGGGTGATTTCATGGAATCCTTATGATGTTATGACTTTTTAGGGTTGACACACCTTGTATACCCAGATTCCATTTAATATACAGTTGAGGATGGATTGAGATAGAGTTTCTCTTATGATTGGGTTTACTGCTGGTCAATTTGGGTGGACTATCGCCTTTCAATTAATCCCTTTTTATTTTATGGATTTTGGAGCACCTACTATGTATTTTATACAGAACCCTTCATGAACATTTACCATACATGTTTTGTGTCTTTTTAATGCAACATTCCTTTGGATGGAGTCCACGAATGGCCCAAGGCAGGAAAATATTAGCGAGCATGATGGACCAAGGTGTTTACTAGAGTTAGGATGATGAGGTTTTTAGTAGTTGTAGTCAACAACTATCCTCCCCCTATGAGTAGTTTGGACACTTTTACAATTTTCTTTGTTGGGAATTATTTTTACCTTATTTTTTATTTAAATTCTTCTTTTGTGCTCAAGCTATGGGATATAGGTGTATGCATGCACTGATTGCTTTTGGTTTTTACATATCAGGATTTTGTGATCATGGAGATGTGTTCATGTGTATAGGTACATAGGAAATTCCTCCCATGCTGGTGATATTCCTTATCAGTGTTGGTCACCGGCCCCTAACCTATTTGAGTCGGGTTTAGGGATTTGCGACCCAGGCCCTTTTGGGTCTTGAAAAGTAGTGAGGTTCTATAAATAATATAAAGATAATTTAACGTTTATCAAAATAATTATACATAATAATAAAATAAAAACAAACCATAATCTGTAAGAAATTCATTATATAGGAATTATATATATAATACACTCATAAAAAAAATAAAATTCTATAATAAAATATTATCCAAATGTTACTTCATAAAGGTATATCTAAAGAAATTGGATATCCCCTTAGGCTGATCAAAAATAATACACTCTAAAAGACAATGAATAGAGATAACTACACAACTAGATGTGAGGATCCACATGATCCCATATCCCCATACATCTATGAATCCCAACATAACCATCAACTATAGGGAACTTTAAATTACAGATATCGTTATCCTTGAATTCTTTATTCTTACAAAAGTGAAAGTATTGTTCATCAGAAATATATATAGTTGGCCACCACTAATGACATCTCAAAATAAATCTATAATTATATGTTTTGATCCACAAAATGTATTAATAACCAAATAATCATAAATTAATTAATTATTTTATCATAGGGTACTAAAAATGACCCTCATGTGTGATTTTACATTCATCAAATAGCAACAGAATGGGATAATGATCCCATAGTTTAAACAATAATATAGAATTAATTATATATCATTTCTATTAATAACATAATAGGTAAGCGAGGGGTCACCATTAACATACATTATATGTAAATGATTCATCACCACCCATATCATATGAATAAGTGAATGGGTCATCATGTGATGACCCCGCCTGGTTACCCAAGTAACCCAATAACCGAGTGGGCCATAACATAGCTTGAAGGACATTCTCTATCCCCAAAGGTCAATGACTAGCACCTACAATAATAAAACATGCATGTGGGAATGAATTTTACACAAAACATAGCAGTAAAAAAGATAAGCAATTCAACATGCATACAAATGGAACACCACTTGGTGTAATGTACAAGAAGTCAACAAGGAATCAAATCCAAAATTACTACAAACCAAGTACCAAAACAAAGGAAAACACACCATGTCTCTAAGGAAATAAATTACCATATCCTAGGTTCAAGAACAATATCCACTTCCAAGTGATCCTTTCCCATTTCTCGAACCTTGAAGGAGATAATTTACAAACACCAAAGGACACCAGTAGGTTGAAGTAAAAATACTATTAGGGCCTCACCAAGGATTCCATAGTAGTTAAAAATAATATATTAACCAAATATGTTCATTGAAATTTTAAAATAAATATTTTTTTTCAATGCATATTTAAACAAATCATTCTATACAGTTCAAATTGTGGGAAAATACCTTATGCAAAGGATTTACAAGTGATAGAATATTTAGAAAACAATTTATTAAATAAAACGCATATATTAAGAATTTTATATAAATTCATAAGCAATCTAATGTATTTTACAACACTGGAATACATTTATGTCCCAATGATAAAACAAGAAAGAAACATTGTCCTCTATCCAATAGGTAATAATGTTTCAAGATATTGGAATCCACACTCTCTATGTGATCTCATCAATATGTATATACACTCATTCCCATAAAACTAGACTAGGATGACTTTTAACCATCCCATTAGGGATATGACCCACTGCATGTATGTTTTAGAACACTGTAAAAGTGTAGAGTGTGTCTAAATAACTCTTCAACTACCTAAGGACTTCATGTGATCTTACACCATTAATGATTGGAAATTTATTTTAAGACATTATAAAATAAAATAAAATCACACTCTTCCATTTCAATTCCAATTATAAATTAATAAAACAAGTTTTAATAAAAAAACATGCCTCTTTAACCAGCTAAAACAATTGGGTTTCTATCAAAAAAAATTAATCCATTTTCAAAAGTTTGAAATCCGCTCATAACTAATTCTATAAATTGTACAATTCATTCAAAAAATAAAATGAAATAATTTAATTGAATTATTTTCTTTCAAAACTCAAATTCAAATAAAACAATTTAATTCATCCAATTTCCATAAACACACCCCAATTTATTATAATTTGGGGGGGGGGGGGTTCCCAATTATCATGTAAAAACCATTTCAAATATCCCAATTCACAGGAATTGGATTTTATTGTTGAATAAATTTAAATAAAGTTTGAGGAATTGAATTCAAATAAACTATTGTTATAAATTAAGAAAATTAAATGTTAATCAATATGGCCAAATAGGATGGAATCAGCTATCTTTTCCTCAAACTCAACTCTTCAAACGACACCCGTAAGCAATAAAAAAGGTGTAGAATACCTTGAAACACATCCTAGAGATGAGATCCAACACCAATAATAATAGATACATCAATTTTAGGGTGATATTTTGAAATTTAAAAGGAGGAGAAATGGAGAATGATGAATAATGATGAAGAAAGCTTAATAGGAATCACACCAAAAACACAACAATGATAAAATGCTGAATGACCGGATGTGAAAAGTTTGGGAATCTCCAAGATCACCTGGGGAAGGATTTGGTTCGCAACATCTGGAACTATATAGGAGGGGAAAATAGATCTTAGCCATGCGGCGCATTTATAAAACCACAGTTAGGGTATTACCTGACGTGTAACTGAACTTCATGTCACGAAAATGTTCATATCTGAAACTGGAAAAAAAACATCTTGTTGGTTTAGAAAAACAAATGATCGAAATTAAAATTCTATATTTAATTAATTCATGAAATATAAACTATCTTCACATCATGTAACCTTCACAACATCAATCCCTTCACAACAAGCCCCCAAAAACCATTATACATCATGTAACCCAATTACATGTCATGTAACCCAGTTACATGGCATGTAACCCACCTACTGACTATAGAGAATGTTAGTTAAATCTAATAGTCCAAAAAATAAATTAATTAACCATTATCTATATACTAAAAATTAATTCACAACCCTACCTAGTTTATGAAATGGAAAATCCACAACAATAATAAAGGAATACCTGTCTGATCGGTAATGGGATGTTACCATCTCCCCACTATAAAAAATTCAATCACCAGAAATCCTATGAAGAAGCTTCAATTACAAAAAGATGCATCCATTGTTCTATAATCCATTCCTCATGTTCCTACATATCATTATTATCAGAACCATTCTCACATGGAACATTAACCATATGTATCTTCCTCTAACTATGTATCTTAGACTCAGAGTCAACAATCCTGATTGGCCGCTTAGTTAGAGATAAATCAAGTTCAATATCAAGATCAGTCTTTCATAAAACTCGTTGTGCATCATAAAAACACTTTCATAGAAACGATACATGAAATACATTATGTATCGATGTTAGATTTAGAGGAAGTTATAAACATTATTCTACTTTCTGAACCTATTCAATAACGACAAAAGGACCCATGAAACGTGAAGAAATCTTCCCTTTCCTCCCAAGACATCGATGAACCAAATAGGTTGATGATTTAAAGATCACATGATCAAAAAATGATAACTCCGAAGGTCTACAATGATAATCAAAATAAGATTTATATTGTCTACGTGATGTCAAAATTCTATGATGAATCATCTGAATATTCATTGTCAGATGTTGCACCAATCTCAATCTAAATAATGAATTTACACCAATGTCTGACCAACACAATGGATATTTACATGGCCATCCATTAAAGGCCTCAAATGGTTACATTATAATCATGGTGTGGTAATTTTTATCATAATAAAACTCAAACATCCCCAAATGATTATCCCAATCCCTACCATAGTTATGAACACAGGTGGGAAGCATATCTTATAAAATCTATAAAGCTCTTTCTATCTGAAAATTTGATTGTAGATAGCCATCCATTCTCAAATGGACCTTAGAATCCAGTGCCTCCTAAAGGCCTCTCCAAAAGAGATAAGTGAACCATGGATCCCTATTACATACAATTATTGATGGAACTCTGTAAAAATGTACAATCTCATTCAAGTAGTGACTTCCCAACTCGTCAACAAATGTTATATCTCAAATGGGTATGAAGTGACATGACTAGGTCAGCCTATCAGTCACAATCACAAAGTCCTTAGAGATTTCATCAGACTTTCATGTTGGGACTCGAAGTGGCTGATGTAAACCTGATGGTTCCTGATGCCTGAACTTCACCTAATCGCACATATAGTAACACAAGACAATCTCAACAATGCCTCGTCTCATCCTTATCCACCAGAACTAACACTGCATGTCATAAAACATATTATTTGTTCCTGGGTGAACATCCCATTAAGAATTATGATATTCCCCCATCATATCCTTTCTTTTGACAAAGGGCACCACGTAGCGATTTTGATAACATAGAACACCCTATTTGGATAATGACCACTAAGTAACTATCTTCCCACCATAAAAAGAGTCTCTAATGTTACAAAATTCAACCACAAGCTCTTGATCCTGAAAAATAATCTCGAAAAGAGTGGATATCAATTAAATGATGGAAAAATAAACATCAAACCATTTCACCAAAACATTAATATACTAATATGAAATGGGATCCATCAAATTCCACTCTTAAGAAGATTCATTCAATATTTGGGATGGAAGTTTCCTACTCAATGCATCAACAATGACATTACATCTCCCTAGGGTATAGCTGATGTAAAAATCAAAAAATTATAGGTTCCCCACCCCAATCCCCTGGTAGATATTCAATTATTTTTTCGAGAAGATGTAACTTAGGATTTTGTGGTATGAATACATAGTAATACTTTCTTTGAAAAGGTAGTGTCGCCTACACTTAATCACATGAATCACAGCTACAATTTCAAGGTCATGGGTAAGATAATTATTCTCGTATTTCCTAATATGAAAATATCCTTAATAAAGTACATGATCTCCCTACATAAAAAAACAACCCAGGCCTAAAATTGATGCATCACAAAAGACAATGTAGCCCAGCCTCTAGAAGAGTCAACACCATAGTAGTGTTCAAAATAAATTTCAACTCCAAAAAATAACCCTACCATTTATCATTATAAGAAAACATCAATCCCTTCTATGTTAATTTAGTCATCGGAGAATCCAACTTCAAGAAGTCCTTCATGGTCTAGAAATAACATTTTTATAATCCGAAAAATATATGAATCTAAAAGTAATTACATGGTTTTTCCCATGTAATAAAACCCTTCCCCTTCTTAGGAAAAACATACATACAATAATCAGAAAATATGATTACTATTAATTGCACTTCCCAAATCCATAAATCACACTTCAAATGATCGGGTTAAAGTCATTGATTTCTCACCAAAGTCATTATAATCATCAGGTGATGAACACAATCATCCTCGAATTTAGTATAAATAGGATGTCATCCACAAAGACTACCAATAAAGTATCTAGACAGTCATGGAAAAACATGTTCATTAGATCCATGAAAACTAAGGAACAATTTTTAGACCAAAGGGAATAAAAATGTATTCATAATGGTTCTACCTGATTTGAATGGAGGTTTTTAGAATTTATAATTATTTTATCATCAACTGAAGATAACTAGATCAGAGGTTGATCTTTTAAAACCACATATCCCCTTTAACCTGATAAAACAGATCATCAATTATTGGAAATCAATACTTGTTCTTCACTGTAAATCGATTGATAATTTATTAATCCACACAAAATTGAATAAAACCATCATATTTCTTAGATAATAGAACCGGTTCCACCCAAGGTGACACAATACGAAGTATAAGGAATTTCTATAGAAGATCATACAAGTTGGACTTTAGTTCTTTCATGTCAAATTGATCTATTCTTTAAGAGGGAATTGAAACTGACCGACTTCCAGAAATTAAGTCAATTTAAAACTCAACCTCCCTTTCTGGAGGAAAACTAGATAAATTAGAAGGGAAAACATCAGGAATAGTGACAAAAAACTAGAGGGTGATCACCGTTACAAGATTATCACTATAAATAAAATGAAAAAACTAATATTACCTTCCCCAACTCTGGATAAGAAGGTCCAAACTTGATCGAACTTAGGTCACATCCTCCTTGAAATGCAATAGAAAGACAACTAGGTGTAGTAAGTTACACGAGTTGAAGATACCAATTAATTTGGGATTTATTTGAAATTATCCAATCCATCCAAAATGTGGCCTCAAGAGATTTCATGTCGAGGACTAGAAGACACCATTCCAGGTCAAAATAATATAAAGAGAAGTCACACACAAGACTATGAAGACCATGCTCTCTCTTTGATAAAGGGGGGTAGTAATATCCATTTCACAAGATAAGAGATCCAAAGGAAAATTAAAAAAATTAACAATATGGGTTGAAATAAATGAGTGAGATGAAAAAGTACCAAATAGATCAATGACTAATCAAGATACAATTGTAACGGTACCTCTCATAGTGGAATGGCACATATTTACTTCCTTTAGAGACTCTTCCACCATGTGAAGTAGCTTTATTTCAGATGCCTATGTATGGAACTCTTTTATACATAGAAAATTTGATTTCCAAAATTTTTTAGGAGGATATGATGATCATGTTCGACTACGTGGAGTGGAAAAGTTATGGCATAAACTATACCAGTGTCACTAACATCTATAGGGGCTACATTTTTTGGGTCCCTTAGTGAAAACCCTCTTATAATTTCATATCTATCCATTCTAATATAAAATAAAAGGTCTTCCTCCTAGAAATACAGGTGGTTTGGAATGACCATGATGTCAAGAACTTCCACGAGAATCATCGCCCTTCCATTTTCCCACGAAGGAACTCACCGTACCACTGGGAGAGAAATAAACTTCTGATAATCCTGAAATTCCATCTCATTCCATATCTACCATCATCTCCTCTATTAAATAAATATGAGTTGGAATCATTAATAATAAAACCTAAGAATAGATATCTGATCTATGTCCCACCATGAATTTTCAAGCCTTCATCCTCTAATTAGATAAATCTCAGGTGAAAACTGCATGAGTTTAGAAATGTGATTTGAATTATCATTAACAGTTCTATATTCCTACATATGATTGAAAAACTCAATATCCTTGGATATCACCATAGAATCTAGAGATATTTATTTAGGGAAAAGATCCTTTATGCATTTCCACTCTTAGTCCTCATGATTCTTCACAGTCACCATCATGTCCCACCAACTCCTGGTTGGTCCTTCCAACATGATGGTGGAAAATTTTTACCTTAATTTTATATGGTCTCTCCAAAAACTAAAACAGATGCTCTATCATTACCAACCATTCCCCATACTCTTAAGTATCTGTGAATCCTTTGAAAAATTGTGGCTTCATGAAAATAAAATCTTGAGAATGATTTCAAATAACATCCTCTTAAGGATCCATATTAGGAGCCCCAACATAAATTATTGGTGTTTCATATCTCAAAGATTTTTTAGTGTGCAAAATCACATCAACTAGATTTGGGTCCATTGGAAAATTCACTTTCTACGATTCAACATCAGCTTCTTCCTGGATCCGGTTTTCACATCATCTTGAAGCCAAGATGCTATAAAAAATACATATAAAAACAATACATCATACTAACACTCAAACTATGGAATAAGGGAAATTATGTCGAACAGATTGAACAAAGAGATTTGGATTTCACTCTATCCAAATCAAAATAGAAAAAATACTAGAACTAATCAAAAATATATCCTTCCCTCATCAACATGGTGATATATGGTTCATTGTGATGATATCTAGTCATTCACTCAGTCGTAATTAGCTCATAAGTTTATAAATGTTTTCAATTGTACATTGACTTTAAGTCAAATGATCAACAACATCTTCTGATACCATTTTTCATAAACTAGCCCGAGTACCCAAGTAACCCAAGAACCAATATGGCCTTGAAAACCCCAAAAAGAATTTGTGATCCCCATTGGTTGGAGAATAACACCTTTCATCATACAATAGGCAACTGGGAACAAATTTTCCAAAAAACCAAGCTAAAACTAAGATAAGAAAGTCAACATTCATATAAAATATACTCCACTATGAGTATTGTACCATAAGTCCTGAAGGCATTAAATCAAAAATTACTACAACACAAGTAACAAAAAATAGGAAAACACCCCAAGTCCCTAAGGACACATCTCACAATTTCCTTGGCTGAACTACTGGATCCACCTCCAAGAGATCATTTCCCCCAGTTCGAACCTAGAAGGAGATAATCTACAAATACCCAAAGAAATAATAAGGTTTTGTGCTAAAAATAAAATTAGGGTCTCACCATGTATTAAATAAAATATTCCAATAATATATTAAAAAAATAAATTCTTTCAATTTTTTAAAATTAAACGGTTTTTTCTTTTTATAGCATATTTATACAAATAATTATGTACAGTTCAAATAATGGAAAAATACTTTAAGAAAAGGCATTACAATTTATGTAATATTTCTAGAACAATGGTTTAAATAAAACATTTACAAAAAATTTAGATTAATTTATAATTAATGTAAACTAGTTTTACAATATTTTCATAAATTTATGTCTCAAATATAAAATAAGTGAGCAACATCATCTTCTTATAAATAGGTATCAATATTTAAAGAATTTTAACTACACAATCTCTATGTTATCTCAGAAATATGTGTATACACACATCCCCCTAACTCAGTCAAATGAGACTTGTTACCATCTCATTGGGGATGTGTCCCATTATATGTATGTTTTAGAACATTTTAATGGCGCAGAGTGTGTCTAAATAACTCACCAACTACTTAAGGCATGCTTGTGCTCTTCCACAATCAATAATGGGAAATATATTTTGATATTACATAAAATAAAGATAAATCTCATTATTCGATTTCAATTCCAATTTTCTATTTAAAACCAAAATTATTTTTAATAAAAACCATGTTTTTTTAACAAAATAAAACCACTAGGTTTCTATAAAACTATTTAATCCATTTTCACATGGTTTAAATCAATTAAAAACCAATTTAATAAATCTCAGAATTAATTTCAAAAATTAAATTCAACAATTTAATTGATTCTTCTAAATAAAAACAAAAAATTAAATTAAACAATTTTAATAAAACAATTTTCATAAACACTCCTAAATTCAATGGAATTGGGGTTTTTCTAATTTCCATGACAAAACCATTTCAAATCTCCCAATTCACTAGAATTGGATTTTATTATAAAATAAATTCAAATAAAGTGTGATCAATTGAATTTATATCAATAGATTTATTAAATCAAGAAAATTAAATGTCAATAAATTTTGATAAACATGATGGGATCAGATTCTATTTTCTGAAACACAACACTCGCAAAAACACCCATCAAAGAGAACAAATGTGTAGAAGAACAAGAAACAAAACCTAGAGATGAGATCCAACAACCTATAACATAGATCCATCAATTTAAGGATGATCTATTGAAATCATAATGGATGATAAAAATATAAATGTAAATAATGATGGATAAATATTTCCATGGAATAACAACGCAAGTGAAATGATGATCGAACAACCTATAAGAAGATCCAAAAGGGATAGAATGCCCCAAGATCTCTTGGGAAAGGCTTTGGGTCGAGAAAAATAAAACCATATAAGAGGGGAAAAGAGTTCCCCAATGTGATTCCTATTTAATAAACAAAATTCGGGGTAGTACATAATGTGTAACTCTTATGCACTTCATGAAATAGTTAATAACCAAAAACACTTAAAACCTAGTCGCCTTGATTTAAAAAAATGATTATCTGAATTAAAAACTGATATTTAAGAAATTCATGATATGTAAATGATCTTCATGTCGTGTACCCTTCACAGCATTAATCCTTTCACCACATTTCTCTAGAAACCATTACCCATCATGTAACCATGTTACATAGTGTGTGACCCTTTGGATGCCTAGGGAGATGGTTGATTAAAGCTGAGAGTCCAACAAATCTCTTACTTCACCTTTTTAAGTTTCCTCCCAATTCATTATCAACCCTACCCAGTTAATAAAAACGAAAAGTCACAACAAGGTTAAAGTCATACCTTTCATATTGGAACAATGATGTTACGCATCACAATAATTACAATAATTAAGGTGAATATGTGATGCATAATGTCCATACAATTTTGAAATTTTTGGAGGAATTTAATTTTTTGTCCAGTTGATGGATCATTTTGTGAATTATGCTTCAAAATTATAATAAAATGTTTATAAGTAATTCAAATTGTAGTTTTGGTCATGTAATAAGGTTCAATTGTTGAGGATGATGATCAAATGATTGACAAAGGAGGTTTTCAGTGGCCTGGATACTTAATAGGGGTAATTGTCTAGTCTGTAGGTTGCCACCAGATTGATACTGAGTCCCTATAGGGAGAAGATTGGCTCTATGACCATTTTTCAGTAGGGAGAGAATGATAATTTTCTTTTCAACCCTATAGATTTAGGAGGTAGGGTATATGTGGTGAGATACATTTGGATAGATCTTCCCCTCTTCTTACTCAATTGATTTCACTTGATCTATAGTCATTTAAATGTTGGTTTCATAGAGATGTTAATGTATGATCACGTTTTATTAATATATTACTTCACCCTATAATTGTAATCCTATTTACCTTTGATTTAAAATAGATATTTTTTTAACAATGAAACCAGTGAATGATGAAATCATCAATGAATGATGATACTTTTAACAGCTTGCATAGTGGGAATCCCATGATGGTAATCTCATTCCATCTCAAAGAATTTTGGTTGAGGTATGTCATCATGTAAATTTATTAATGTGTTTTGGAAAAATTGGGTTCTAAATCCCCTTATGTTAAGAGAAATAAATACGTATTTTTCATGTATTAGGTTCCTGGGTGTGGTGGGAGTGGTCTACACCTCGTTTCACATTATTTTGATTCCATAGCGCTAACCGATGAGTTTTGGAATTGACTATGCAATGGTGGGTTTTCGGTTTAATATTTTTAATTAATTAATTTGATGACATTTAATCATGTTTCATGACATATAGTTGATAGAAGAGTGTTTTTTGGTTGTGTATGAGGCCTAACGAGCATGATTAGGAGGTGCAGGTCAAGAAATTTGAAAGGGAATGGCTATGTATGTGGTATATAGTCCTTATAAAATACCCTTTGGTTTATGAATTATTATATTATCTATGTATGATATGTGTTCATTATACTGGGGGAGAGTAACCTATTTAATTAATATAATTAATTAATTTAAAATAAATTCCTCAGGATTAATGAAAAAGTGTATAGGGTCTCTAAAAGACCATAGACACTGGATAGACTCCTCGACAACAAATACTCAAGTCCGTGACTATAAATTTATGCCCGAAATAAATAGACACCTTTATGGGTGTGAATAAATTATAAGAGACATATTATCCTTAGTATAGGATCCATTTGAGAAATCCTTATATAATATATTACTGGAATGTGGTGATATTCTTGAGTAGACCATGACTGTACTATGTGAAGTCTCCAAGAGTTTGGGAAAGTTGAGACAAAATGGTGTGAGAAAGTCCAAGAGGACGTACTAGTTGGTTTCTTAGTGACATTACTAGAAATGGGAGTGGCTATATAATAGATAGAAATGACCATGGGTGTCACCTTAGAACTAAAGTTTTGAAAAGGTGTGATCTGGGAGGTCATAGTGATTGGGATGTGACTGAGGAATACCTTAAGGGTTGTTATGATTATGAGTCTCGACACTATTCTGGGAGACGATAATGAAACAAAGGGACCTATATAGGTTTCTTTTAATTGTGAATTGAACTTCGGGACCTTTTTGGGTACCCCGGGATTAATTAACAAAAGAAGGTTTATTAGGGAACCGATATAATGATTTTGGGTGCAACCTTAGAACTCAAGTCAGCATATGGATCTAATGAGGATATTTAGACAATGATTAGTTTATACAGGGGGGATAACTATATTCAATGATTTTATTTTAGATATTTAATTCCCTTAGGTATTGGGATGTGTGAGATGGAATATGAAGGATATCCTTCCTCTAGATTCTTAGTTATGAGATGATGTAGGAGGGATGTTGTTCCCTTTTATATGGTTAATATAAATCAATGTATACAGATTTCCAAGGATGATATACTAATAATCATCCATAATATATATATATATATAATGGTATTTGGGATTAATGTCACTAAACTCATGGATATATAATAGCACATTATGGTTCTTAGTTTATCTATATACTAATATATGGTTGGGGATTCCATGGATTTGAAGCCCGAGTGATAATATTTGGGCTATCATGAGTTATATATTTGGAGTGAAAAGGATTTATATTTGGGGATTCCATGTATTTTAAACCTGAATGAAATTGGATTCAAACAATCATGTGACATGATTAGAGACATCATATTCTAACCAACGAATGTATAGTTGATCCCATGTGTTGTGTTGGGAGCTAAGGATTGAGAGTTGTTATTTATTTATATTTATATTATTTATTTACTTATTTATTCAGATGAAGAAATCACATGAACATATCAAAATACTTACAATTTTTGTGTGTGACTATATTGGTTGTTATATACTAAGTTATGCACTCATACACTGCTTGTGTGGCCATGATAGTTTGGTACCCGAGAAACCTTCACATTGATCCATGTGAAGATTCAGATGAGGCCTAACATTTTTTTATTTAGATTGATAAATGAGAAAAAAATACATATGGGGTGAGTTACTTATCACATATATAGTATAGAATCACATATTTTGTTTCTTTTATTAATTTCTTAAGTGACATTTTCCCATTCTATGACCAGTCTTGAATGCTTCCATGTCTACGAATCATTATTACTGTTGATTTCATTTACTATTGATGGTTTTGAAAATTCTTCTATATTATATGATTATTCCTAATTAGTTTGATATTGTAACACCCCAAGCTTCTACGGTACGCTTCTCTTTAAATAATGTGATAGCGTGTGTTGTACGCAACATCGAGTTCTAACACACCACAACCAATCAAACTAGCCGTTATGAATAGTAATACCTACTTTTTAAAATTATATTTATATATTATATTTCAAAATGGACTTAATTTTTGGATTAATAATATCGAAATTATCCTAAGTTGAATTTTTGGTATTTT
Organism: Viscum album; assembly: GCA_963277665.1. Lineage (NCBI taxonomy): Eukaryota > Viridiplantae > Streptophyta > Magnoliopsida > Santalales > Viscaceae > Viscum > Viscum album. The sequence goes on from OY728127.1 coordinate 672,022,222, forward strand.
TCTGAGAACTTCCAATTTTTATGAATAGTGAAAAATACTTAAAAACAACTTTTTTAATCAAAATAATTTATAGTGATAAATTATATTATTGAGTGGTTTTAAAGTATAATTAGAATATATTTTTACCATTTTATCCAATGTTTTTCATTAGAATTAATTTCACTTTGAAATTGGACATAAACAATTGTCAATCTTTTGATATATATTGTTTCTTAAAAACATGATTTTTGTTGTGATAGCAGGAGTTAATTATAAAATTAATTAATGCAACTTATATTTTTGGAATTTTGTAAAATATACATCATTTTTGAATTTGGAATATCAATTACAGCATAGGGTGAAATTTTGGCATTGTTCTGAAAAACTTCAATTTTTGATGAATAGTGAAACCACTAAGTGGTAGTTAAAAAAACTGAATTTTTCATAAAACATAATTTTACTGCTTCTCTGAATGGAATTTTGAAAATCTGAGAGACACAGTTAATATCAAGTAGTAAAATTTGGTTCAATGAGATGAAAATAATTTTTGGTGAATAGTAACTTTTTACTTTTATTTACCACGGTTAAAAGTAAATAGGGTAATTAAGGGTAAAAATGATATTAATATTACCCTAACACATGTCCTAATTCTATTGTACGAGTGTATCTCGACCAAAGACAACATTAGGAATAAAATATTATCATTTAGGTCCACTTGGATTAGATTAGGACATTTATTATTATTTAATTCAAAGAAGAGTTAAAAGAGTTAAAATCAATGTTTATTTACTAAAACATTTTTAATATAGGGTTATACATAAGATAAATTTGATTTTAAATATTCATTAGAAATATAAAATGATTTCCTAAATAATGATATTTTATTTATAATTTTTAGACGTCAAATAATTTAATTTATTTATGACACAATGATGATGTAGTAATTACCATAATAGTGAAAAAATTAAAATAATTGATATTATAAATACCCAAATTAATATAATTTGAGACTTTTTATGAATTAAAATAATTTTCTAGGTTAATATGACATGTTAGGAATAATTTAATTAACTTTTTTCGAAGTAATCATTCTAGTACAATTTTTACAAAAATCAACTATTGAATAGTGTCAAAATTGACATAAAAGAGTTTTTAAAATAAATATTATATTATTAATTGATATTAAATTCTTAAAAATCTAAAGTTCGGCCAAGAGACTTATATCCTGATAGGTTTATCATTAATGGACCACTTGGGGGTCTCTTTGATGTATATTGTATGTTTATTAACCATATAATATAAAAATACAAAGAGACATTGAAAAAGTGAAACTAATTAACTAAGAGTTAATAATTAAAGATAAGGTTAATATAGTAACCCTAACCTATATAAATCCTATTGGTTGAGTGGTTTTAGAATTATCCCCAACTTAACTTTTAATTAATCCACATTGGAGCCATTAGAAACCAAAATTTAATTTATTATAAAATAATATTTCTAGCTTTTCCAAAGGTGCCCCTCACCCCTCTTATAAAAGGGCACTCCTCCTTCTCATTAATTCACACCTTAAATGCCTTTTGGTTCGGCCAAAACCTGCCCAAATACTCTCTAAACTTACATTAATTCATCCTAGAGGCATTCCTTTAGTCATAAATCCAACCTAATGAGCCCTTTTGATCAAATCAAAAGGAAGGACCCAAAGAAGAGGTAATGATTTCACCACCCTTTTTCAAATTCCTTTCTTCTTACACTTATTCTTTCTTTGTTATTATCATTATAAACTAATGAATCCAGTATCTCCTATATATTGTAATATTATTATAAATATGGTGAAACCATATTCACTATTATATTCATTCTTTGAATGACATGTCACCATACGTGCGTACGTATGGCTTACCGTCTCCATGTGGTGGTGTAATTGTTATTCAATATATTATTATTTTGATGGGTATAATAATGATGTGTAATTCATGTAAATAATAAATATAACATGATAATGATTCTGTATATATGATATACCATCCAATTATATATTATTTTAATATCAAAATAATGATATTGTTGCTCGTGCGTACGTACGGACTACCGTCTCCATGAACACGATGAGATTCATTCTCCATCGTATACATTCAAATATAATTCTCATTTGATGATTAATAATGGTATCTAAGGACTTGATATCATTCTGGATATGATTAAGATACAACCTATCCATGGCAAACACGACTTATGTAACAAAACATATAAAAGAAAACGAATAAGTTAACACCCGAAACAACGATAATACTAAGATATTATTAACAAATCAATGTTAAAAGATCATATATGATATAATATTAATATATATGATTCTTGTATAATTTAATAAAAATTATTTCACCATTATAGAGGAGGTTAACCTACCCCCAACCAAGGAAAAGTACAAGATAATGGTTTATTTCTCAATCTCTTCATTATCCGAGGTTGTTTATACGTAATAATCTATTGGGTCCTCTTTATCATCCACATCCATGTTTCTTAAAAATGTATTTAAAAACCTTTTTACTATTTACATGAATATGGGTTAAATTTATTTATACCCTTGTTTGAATTTTTATAAGAGTTTTATAAATGAATCTTTCCATCGTTTTCTGAACAAGGTGCTTTTTAACCTTTTCGACAGAATTAAGGTAAGAATGTTTTTTTAACTTATACGGCGGGTGCGGCTATTTTCCGCAGTTATAAAATCGTCGAAGCTTCCCTTACAAGATTATAATAATATTTTAAAGGAAAATGTGTTATTTAATAAATATATGACTCTTAAATCATTTCAAAATAGAAAGAGATATTTCACTAAAAAGAGTTTTGATTTCATCTATGTCAACATCCTTTGATGGATTTTACGCTTATTTGAAGTTTATTTGTTATGATACAAAACTTCTATATTATATTGAAGGTTTTGTGATATGTTTTACTGTGGATGTGTTATTTTTATACCATTCATGGTTTATGGATGAAGTATTTACATTTCTTATGCTCGTTTTAATACGAATGTTTATGTTATGTTTAAAACTTTTCATATGGGAATGCATTGGACTTAATATGTGATGGGTGGAGCCCGCTATATCTCCTCGATGAATCGGTAGGTCTCATGAGACAAACTAGTGTCTTGGAACAAGGCCTTGGCAAAATCTTATTTGTAGTCTTGGCATGAGGCCTTGGCTATGTGGTTATGATAGTCTGGCATTATGCATTCCATCATTATGAAAGTGGTTATTGATATTGCATGTGATTATTCGATTAGTTGAATATCCATGTGAATAAGTAAATGGCACTATTTCATTTTATTTTTGTCATACTATGTTTAAGTTTAAGTTTAAAAGTCTTTTGTTTTAGTTATACATTGCCTTAAATGTTTATTCTTATTTATGAAAGTTTTCGCTATATTGTTATCCTTACTGGGCATTTGAGCTCACCCCTTTTCTATGTTTTATTTTTCCCAGGATGTGAAGAAGTAAATTATGAATGACTTGCAGGGATAGTATGAGGGGATAAGAGTGTAGACTATGGATACTATGTTGTTTTAGTTTTCATTTTTATTATGTAATGTAAAACTTTATGAATATATGTAGTGTTTCCAAGGCTACTAAACTAATCGGTCTTTCGAGATTTGATCTTTCTTGTGATCATTCCAATGTTATGTAATAATGCACCGACTCTAGGTAACTGGGGTTGGGGCGTTATAGTTGGTATCAAAGGAAGTTTAGTACAGACCTTGGAAGCTAGATTTAGATAAACTATGATTAGAGGACATAGACCTAATATGGACTTTGAGGATTAGTATAGAATAACTTCCTAGAATTTTGGTATTGTAGAGATTTTGTGAGTTTTATGAGAAATACATCCCTGTCTGGATACGAGCAGGTAGAGGCAGCTCTGACACAGATGTACCTAGGGGAAAAACCCGAAAACACCACTTTGAGCTAGACTCGAACGGGAACTGGTGCACGACAACGGGCCTTGCTGCACTCTTGATTATGACACTCCCGGGGGATATGCTTAGGATAACTCTCATTTTATTTACAAATCATTATGAAGGGTTTATGAGTATATACTTCCTCAAAGAAAACATTTTTATGATTATGGATTATATCCATAAATAGTTCAATTTATGTAAAGTGTTTTATAATTATGGAATTATGTATTTTGATTCATAAACTGATCTAGTTTATGCCATTGTTTAGAAATGATGCCTAGTGGAAGAAATGGAAACTGTATCAATGAACTCACTCCATGTAGGGACTTACCTCCTACTCAAGATAATTATAGTGGAGCTAGTGATGCAACTGGTGCCGATCAGCTAATCACCATACTAGGACAACTCACTCAGGTTATGAATAATAACCTCACCCGTATGGAGCACCCTGATCCAAAGTGTGTAGGATCAATGTTATATCGCTTCATGAGGCAAAAACCACCAATGTTCAATGGGAGTAAAAATCCCTTAGTAGCTGAGCAATGGATAAATTCCCCAGAGAAAATATTTCAGGATTTGGGGAGTACTGAAAGGGAAAAAGTTATCATGGCAGTTTAACGCCTCACTGGAGATGTTGATCAATGGTGTTCATTGATTCAAAACACGAAGGAAGATGATGAAGTATCAAATTTGGAATGGAGCGAGTTCAAATATCTGTTTTTAGAAAAATACTTTCCTCGTGACCATCGAGTAGATATGGAAAGGCAATTTCTGAGTCTGAGACAAAAGGAGGATGAGAATGTCGCAAAGTATGAGGCTAACATTACAAGGATATCAAGGTATGATGGAGATTATATACGTAACACAAGAAGTAAGATTGATCATTTCTTTGATGTGTTAAAACCATTTCTCCGCCAAGCATTAGTCTCACAATCCTTCTCATCGTACGAAGACATTGTCTCATGTGCTATCAATATAGAGAAAGAATTATTTAAGTCTTATGACTTTAAAGCAAAGCAAGAGAAGAAGAGATCTGATTAACAATCTGGGAATAGAAATAAGGGGAAGAAGGGAAAGGTTGAATATCCATCCTGTGGTAAATGTGGGAAAAAACACCCTGGTACTTGCTTGAAGGGAATGGGTGTATGTTACAAGTGTGGTGAAAAAGGCCACCAAGCACGTGATTGCAAAGGGAAGAAGGAAGCTAACAATGTTCAGTGCTACAATTTCAGGGAGATGTTATGCAAATGAATTTCCTAAGAGTCAGAAGAACTTAACTTAGAAAAGGCCAAGGGACCAAGGCCAAGCTTATACTATCACTACTGCTGAGGAAGAAGCTCCAAAAGACGTGGTGGCAGGTAATTTAATGGTTTCCTCAAGTTTAGAAAATGCATTGTTTGATTCTGGATCATCGCATTGTTTCATATCTTCCTAGTTTGGTAAGAAATTTAGATATTTCCAATTTGATTTAACAAGGGAGTTTTCAGGTAAAACTCCTAAGGGATGTATCATTGAAACAAAGTTTTGTGAATCAGTCCCCATTAGATCACAGAAATGTTCTTTATACACTAATCTCATCGTCATAACGATGATTGAGTTTGATATAATCCTCGGTATGGATTGGCTTTCAGACTATGATGCGAAGATTTATTGTAAGAATAAGGAGGTTACGATTTTTGATGATGGTGATAAGGAACACCTTATCATTAGAGCAGAATCATCACCACCTAATTCTTATCTAGATCGGCACCCAGTAGATCAGCTAAATTAAATTATTGGGGAGGAAGAGGATGAAATTATAGTGGGTGGGCAAAGGAATTTTAAAATAGAGGATGTACCTGTTGTGAAAGAATATATAGATGTGTTTCTGGAAGATTAACCTAGACATCCTCCAGAACGAGAATTTGAGTTTTCCATTGATTTAATTCCTGGATCAAAGCCTATATCAAATACCCCTTATAGAATGGCCACTGTGGAATTAGTCGAACTAAAGAAAAAACTAGAGGAATTTAGTAATAAAGGATTTATTTGCCCTAGTGTTTCTCCTTGGGGATCCCCTGTTCTTTTTGTTAAAAAGAAAGAAGGATCTATGAGGTTATGTATTGACTACAGGGAGATCAATGCTATAACAATAAAGAACAAGTATCCCCTACCTCGCATTGATGATTTATTTGACCAACTGCATGGAGCTCAATACTTTTCAAAGATTGACCTTCGATCTGGATACCATCATTTGTGTGTGATGAAGGAAGACATTCCGATGACAGCATTTCGAACCAGGTATGGGCATTACGAGTTTACAGTAATGCCTTTTGGATTGTCTAATGCACCCTCTGTATTCATGGATCAGATGAAAAGAGTTTTCAAGGAATATCTTAATGAAATTGTGGTGGTATTTATTGATGATATCTTGGTATACTCCAAAATATATGAGGATCATGAAAATAACTTGCGCATTATCCTAAAGACTCTAAGAAGACATGAATTATATGGGAAGTTTAGAAAGTGTGAATTCTGGATTCATGAGATTTCTTTTCCTGGCCATATTGTCTCTAAGGATGGAATTTCTATTGATCCCTCTAAGACCAAGGCAATCCAAGAATGGCCTGCACTGACGACTATAACTGAGGTACGTATTTTTATTGGTTTAGCAGGTTATTATCGACGTTTCGCCCAGAATTTTTACCGGTTGGCTAACCCATTAACAAAGCTCACACGTAAAGGGGTTAAATTTGTTTGGACAAAAGAGTGTGAATAATGTTTCGAATAACTAAAGATAATATTAGTCAATTCTCTTATATTGAATCTACCATCAGGGAATGATGGGTTCGTTATTTATAGTGATGCATCGAAGAAAGGACTTGGTTGTGTTCTTATGCAGAATGATAGGGTTATTGCCTATGCATCACGATAGTTGTAAATTAATGAGCAAAAATATCCTACTCATGATCATGATTTAGCAGTTGTGATCTTTTATTTGAAGATATGGAGGCACTACCTCTATGGTGGAAAATGTGAGATTTATACTGATCACAAGAGTTTGAAGTATATTTTCTCACAAAAAGAACTCAACATGAGGCAAATTAGATGGCTTGAATTACTCAAGGATTATGATTGTACGATACACTACCACCCGTGGAAAGCAAAAAAGGTGGAAGATGCTTTGAGAAGAGAAGATCATACAGTTTTGAACAATATTAGAATTGAAAGGGATCCAATTTTCATGGATCTAATGAAGATGGACATGGGAATAACCATGGAAGGTGAAACATCAATTCTTTTTCAAATGGTTGACAAACCATATTTACTAGAAAGGATTAAGAGTTCTCAGACCGATGATAAAGAATTTCAAAAGAAGATTAAAGCTCTGAATGATGGGAGATTGAGAGACTTTGTGTATGAAGAAGGAATTTTGAAATTAGGGAAGAGACTTTGTGTTCCCGATATACCTGATCAAAAAAGGGAATTGCTGGATGATGCTCATAGTTCCAATTTCTCTATACACCATGGGAGCACCAAAATGTATAGAGATTTGAAGGAACATTTTTGGTGGGAAAACATGAAGAGGGAGATTTTTGATTTTGTGTCATGATGTATGGTTTGTCAACAAGTGAAAGCTGGAAGGCAACAGCCTAGAGGAGTCATGCAACCTCTTCCCATACTGGAGTGGAAATGGGACAATATTATGATGGACTTTGTCATGGGGCTACCAAAGACTCCTAGAAGGAACGATTCAATATGGGTCATTGTTGATCATCTTACCAAGTCATCACATTTTCTTGCTATAAGGGAAGATTTACCACTTGAACGACTAGAAAAACTATATATTAATGAAGTTGTGAGACTTCATGGAGTACCCCTATTGATTTTTTCTGATCGTGATATCCGTTTTACTTCAAGATTCTGGAAGAGTCTTCATAAATCCTTGGATACTGAACTTCATTTGAGCACTGCCTACCACCCTCAGACAGACGGACAATCAGAATGGACTATTAAAACCTTAGATGACATGTTGAGATCTTTCTCACTTGAATTTCAGGGTATGTGGGATCAATGTTTACCTTTGGTAGAATTTTCTTATAACAATACCTTCCATTCGAGTATTTAGATGGCACCATATGAAGCGTTATATGAGAAGATATGTCGCACACCAACCTATTGGGATGAAGTTGGTGAAAGAAAACTTGTAGGTCCAGAACTGGTGGAGGAAATGATGGAAAAGGTTAAGGTAATCCAAAATCACATCAAAGCATCTCAAAGTAGGTAGAAGAGCTATGCCGATAATCGAAGGAAGGATTTGGAATTTCAAGATGGTGATCATGTTTTCCTGAAGGTAACTCCATGGAAGAGAGTCATACATTTTGGTAAGAAAGGTAAATTGGGTCCCAGGTACATCAGACCTTTCGAAATTCTAGAACTAATTGGGGCTGTAGCTTACCGATTGGCAATGCCGCGAAGTCTCTCCAAAGTTCACGATGTCTTCCACGTATCTCTGTTGAGGAAATACATGTCTAGCTCAATGCATGTACTCACCTATGAGGAATTAGAACTGGAACCCGATCTATCTTATTGAGAAGAGCCCGTCAAGATTCTTGATATGAGAGAACAAGTACTGAGAAACCGGACGACTCGTCTGGTAAAAGTTTTGTGGAGAAACCATAAGATGGAAGAGGTAACGTGGGAACCAGAGGAACTTATGATGAAGAACCACCCGAGTCTTTTCGTGTAGTAGTATTCTAGAAATTTTGAGGATGAAATTATTTGAAGGAGGGGAGAATGTAACACCCCAAGCTTCTACGGTACGCTTCTCTTTGAATAACGCGATATTGTGTGTTGTACGCAACATCGAGTTCTAACACACCACAACCAATCAAGATAGCCGTTATGAATAGTAATAACTACGTTTTGAAATTATATATATATTATATTTCAAAATTGACTTCATTTTTGGATTCAGAATATCGAAATTATCCTAATTTTAATTTTTGGTATTTTTCTGAGAACATCCAATTTTTAGGATTAGGAAAAAATACATAAAAACTACTTTTTTAATCAAAATAATTTATTGTGATAAATTATATTACTGGGTGGTTTTAAAGTAGAATTAGAATATATTTTTACCATTTTATCCAATGGTGTTCATTTGAATTAATTTCACTTTGAAATTGGATATAAACAATTGTCAAACTTTTGATATATATTGTTTCTTAAAAACACGCTATTTGTTGTGACAGTAGGAATTAATTATAAAATTAATTAATGAAACATATATGTTTGGAATTTTTTAAAATAGACATCATTTTTGAATTCAAAATATCAATTATAGCTTAGGGTGAAATTTTGGCATTGTTCTGAAAAACTTCAATTTTTGATGAATAGTAAAACCACTAAGTGGTAGTTAAAAAAACTGAATTTTTCATAAAACATAATTTTACCACTTCTGTGAATGGAATTTCAAAAATCCGAGAGACACGGTTAATATCAAGTAGTAAAATGTGGTTCAATGAGATGAAAATAATTTTTGGTGAATAGTAACTTTTTACTTTTATTTACCATGGTTAAAAGTAAATAGGGTAATTAAGGGTAAAAATTATATTAATATTACCCTAAAACATGTCCTAATTCTATTGGAAAAGTGTATCTCGACCAAAAACAACCTTAGGAATAAAATATAATCATTTAGGTCCACTGGGATTAGAGTAGGACATTTATTATTATTTAATTCAAAGAAGAGTTAAAAGTGTTAAAATCAAAGTTTACTTACTAAAAGTTTTTTAATATAGGGTTATACATAAGATAAATTCGATTATAAATATTATTTAGAAATATAAAATGATTTCCTAAATAATGATATCTTATTTATAATTTTTAGACATTAAATAATTTAATTTATTTATGACACAATGATGATGTAGTAATTACAATAATAGTGAAAAGATTAAAATAATTGATATTATAAATACCCAAATGAAGATAATTTGAGACTTTTTATGAATTAAAATAATTTTCTAGGTTAAAATTACATGTTAGGAATAATTTAATTACCTTTTTTCGAATTAATCATTCTGTTATGAGTTTTACAAAAATCAACTATTGAATAGTGTCGAAATTGACATAAAAGAGTTTTTAAAACAAATATTATATTATTAATTGATATTAAATTCTTAAAAATCTAATGTTTGGCCAATAGACTTATTTCATGATAGTTTTATCATTAATGGACCACTTGGGGGTCTCTTGGATGTATATAGTATGTTTATTAACCATATAATATAAAAATACATAGAGACATTGTAAAAGTGAAACTAATTAACTAAGAGTTAATACTTAAAGATAAGGTTAATATAGTAACCCAAACCTGTCTAAATACTATTGGTTGAGTGGTTTTCGACCTATCCCCACCTTAAAATTTAAATAATCCACTTTGGATCCATTAGGAACCGAATATGAATTTATTATAAAATAATATTTCTAGCTTTTCTAAAGGTACCCCTCACCCCTCTTATAAAAGGGCACTCCTCCTTCTCATTAATTCACACCTTCAAAGCCTTTTGGTTCGGCCAACCCCTTCCAAAATACTCTCTCAAATTCCCTAACTTCATCATAGAGTCCTTCCTTTAGTCAAAAATCCAACCTATGGAGCTCTTTTGATCAAATCAAAAGGAAGGACCCAAAGAAGAGGTAATGATTTCACTACCCCTTTTCAAGTTCTTTTCTTCTTCCACTTCTTCTTTCTTTGTTATTCCCATTCTAAAATAATGAATCCAGTATCTCCTATATACTTTAATATTATTATAAATATGGTACAACCATATTCATTATTATATCCATCCTTTGAATGACATGTCACCATACGTTTGTACGTACGGCTTACCGTCTCCACGTCGTGGTGTAATTGTTATTCAATATATTATTATTTTGATGGGTATAATAATGATGTTTAATTCATTTAAATAATAAATATAACATGATAATGATTCTAGATATATGATATAACGTCCAATTATATATTATTTTAATATCAAAATAATGATATTGTCGCTCGTGCGTACGTACGGACTACCATCTCCACGAATGTGATGCGATTCATTCTCCATCGTATCCATTCAAGTCTAATTATAATTTGATGATTAATAATGGTATCTAAGGACATGATATCATTCTGGATATGATTAAGATACAACCTATCCATGACAAACACGACTTATGTAAAAAAACATATAAAAGAAAATGAGTAAGTTAACACCCGAAACAACGATAATACTAAGATATTATTAACAAATCAATGTTAAAAGATCATATATGATATCATATTAATGTATATGATTATTGTATAATTTAATAACAATTATTTCACCATTATACATGAGGTTAACCTACCCCCAACCAAGGAAAAGTACAAGGTAAGGGTTTATTTCTCAATCTCTTCATTATCCGAGGTTATTTATACGTAATAATCTACTGGGATCTCGTTATCATCCACATCCATGTTTCATAAAAATGAATTTCAAAACATTTTTACTATTTACAAGAATATGGGTTAAAGTTATTTATACCCTTGTTTGACTTTTTATAAGAGGTTTATAAAGGAATCATTGCTTCGTTTTCCAAACAAGGTGCTTTGTAACCTTTTCGACAGAATTAAGGTAAGAATGTTTTTTAACTTATACGGCGGGTGCGGCTATTTTTCGTCGTTATAAAATCGGCGAAGCTTCCGTTACATGCATATAAGAATATTTTCAAATAAAATGTTTTATTTTAGAAATATATGACTCTTAAATGGTTTCAAAATAGAAAGAGATATTTCTCTAAAATGAGTTTTGATTTCATCTATGTCAACATCCTTTGATAGATTTTACGCTTATTTGAAGTTGATTTATTATGATACAAAACTTCTATATTGTATTGAAGGTTTTGTGATATGTTTGACTGTGGATGTGTTATTTTTATACCATTCATGGTTTATGGATGAAGTATTTACATTTCGTATGCTAGTTTTAATACGAATGTTTATGTTATGTTTAAACCTTTTCATATGGGAATGAATTAGACTTAATATGTGACGGGTGGAGCCCGCTATAGCTCCTAGATGCATCGGTAGGTCTCATGAGACAAACTAGTGTCTTGGCACAAGGCCTTTGAAAAATATTATTTGTAGTCTTGGCATGAGGCCTTGGCTATGTGGTTATGATAGTCTGGCATTATGCATTCCATCATTATGAAAGTGGTTATTGATATTGCATGTGATTATTTGATTAGTAGAATATCCATGTGAATAAGTAAATGGCATTATTTCATTTTATTTTTTCCATACTATGTTGAAGTTCAAGTTTAAAAGGATTTTGTTTTAGTTATACATTGCCTTAAATGTTTATTCATATTTACGAAAGTTATCACTATATTGTTATCCTTACTGGGCATTTGAGCTCACCCCTTTTCTATGTTTTATTTTTTCCAGGATGTGAAGAAGTAAATTTTGAATGACCTGTAGGGATAGGATGAGGGGATAAGAGTGTAGACTATGGAGAATATGTTGTTGTAGTTATTATTTTTATGATGTAATGTAAAACTTGATGAATATATCTAGTGTTTCCAAGGCTACTAAACTAATCGTTCTTTCGAGATTTGATCTTTCTTGTGATCATTCCAATGTTATGTCATAATGCACCGACTCTAGGAAACTGGGTTCGGGGCCTTACAGATATTGGGGTAATTGTTATGATATTTCAGACTATGATATCGGGTATTGTATCCACACAACAACTTCCTTAACTTCGGATGCTAGTCGGTAGCCTTTGACATAAGAGGAGGTTTTCATGAGGTCATATCATGAACCAGTTATGTTTCTATTGAGAGAAAACCTGGGTGGGGAAATACTAAAGAGTTATATGATGATTAATTTTTCTTTTGATTTTTAAATTAGGATATGGTAGTCAAGAATTATGGGAATGTGTGAGAACATGTGATTGAAATAAAACTGCTGCAATGAATGCATGTTTTCTAATACGATGTCTATGTTACTAGGGGATTGGTATTCCTATCATTAATATTATATTTTTATGGTTATTTGATTTAACCTCCTTTTAAACAAATGGATTTCATAGGTTTATAACTTATTATGTATTTCTATTTTGGCAAGTAGTGGTAAGAGGCATTTCATGAATCATATTTGGCTCATAGAAATCAAATCAAATATGAATTCTTCGGAGTTATTTAAATAATGATGGGAGATCAAACATTTATAGTGTCAATAATAAACAATGTGATGCTTTCTTAGAAGTACTTTGTGGAATATTACATAGATAGTCCGGAATGCATATTTTCTTTGGATGACAGGTAAAATGGATCTTACGAAGAGGGGCTCAATGACAGTGATTATGAAATCCCTCACATATGTCATGTATGAGGAACCTCACAGACTGATACATGCATTTATTACTTGATGATAAATCCCTTGTGGATGGAAACATTTTTTTAAAATTTTTAGAAAAAACCTAAATTATGTTTTCCTATCTAGTTTAGTGGTTGAATTATACTTCGTTGAAAAATAGGATTATCGTTCCTCAACATGGATCATAAAGGATGATGTCATTGTATATATATATATAAATTATGTCTGGTAATAATTTAATCCTTAAGTGTGATACTCCCATATACACAAGCCCAGTGATGATTAACCTGAGATCACAATTCTAAAGTGTGTAGTTCAACATATGGATTTTTTGTGAGAGTTAGTAATCTAGGAGGATGATGATGTGGCATGTGATGCCTTATATATATATAATGTGATTACATTTAGATGGTATGGATATGGATAGAGAGAAAGCCCAGTTTTTGGACATAGAGATCTTTTTGTTATTCCTTTAGGGAAATAGAGGTTCAATGGTATTTATTATAGGACATGTGACTCCCTTGGTTATTCACATAGGATGATGGCACTGCATGGATTTTTTATGGGATATTATGCACTGTTGGTTATTCATTCAGGTATATAGATCTCCTTGTATATTTATAAGAAAATATTATTACTCCTTGGGTATTTATATTTGGAAACAGAACTTCCTTGGATATCTAATTGGGGTAATGGTGAGTTTATAGTTACTCACTATGGTATATGGTACTCCATAGTCACTTATCATGGAGCATATTGTTTAATAGACTATTTTTCCTGAGTGGGTTTCATGTTCCAAAATTATGTTTTCAATTTTAATCCCTATGGGTTAATTATTAAACCAAAAATATATAGGTTAGGCTATAATTGGGAATGTGTGTGAAACCCAATTTTTGTATTGTGTGTGACATGTGGGTTTACATGTGATATTGAAATAGATGTGTGGATTATTCCCCATGAGTGTAGGACTATGTGTGAGGCTTCCTTTCTGGGTTAGGTGTGAGTCCATTGTCACCCTCAAAGCATGACTCATGATTTATGACAATTCAATGTGAGTTCTGATATGAAATTGTAATCCAATTGTTGAGTCAATAAGGTTTGTTTATGAATTTTCCATTCCTTCTTATTTTGAAAATCACAAACACCTTATCTTAAGAAAATTTCTTTTACCCTATGTTTTACTTGATAAGGGAAATTTTCCTTTCCCGGGGAAATTTATCCTTACCATGTTTTTCATTGTTAATTATTTTTTCAAAGTGTAAAATTCGGTTTCATATCTAAAAACTCAAAATCATATAATACTTAGATATATAGAATTCTATTATTAGGATTCAAATTCAGATTCTGAATTCTCTGAATTCAGACTCCAAACTCTTATGAGTTCTGACTCCGAGTTCTCTGAATTCAGACTCTGAACAATAATGAGTTATGAGTCCAAGTTCTCTGATTTTAGACTCTGAACACTTATGAGTTCTGACTTCGTGTTCTATGAATTCAGTCTTCGAACTCTTCTGAGTTCAAACTCTGAATTCTAATGAATTCAGACTCCGAACTCTTCTGAGTTCAAACTCTGAATTCTTATGAATTCAGACTCCAAAGATTATAAGATCAGGTTCCGAATTATTTTGAATCCAGATTCCAAATTTCCATGAATTTAAAACTCCATAATTTTATAGAATTCAGGTTATGAGTTCTTTTGAAAATAGAATCTGAATATCCTATGTATTATAGACAACAAATGTGTTTTTGGTTAGACTTAGAAAATTTATTTCCTTACATTTCTAATAATAGATTTTGGTTATGTAACTGTATTTTGGCTAACACTTGTTTTGGTCATAACATGATGTTGTGCATTCTGTTACTAAATAACCTTTTTTTGGGTGACATGTGTACAGGTCCCTCCGAAATTCAAGTAAAAATATGACCGTTGGAGGAGGGAACCGACCATTGGAGTCGTTCCTATAAATAGGATCTCATTTGAATGAGCTCAAAAAAAGTTGATCAATCTAGCAATTAAATGCTTCTGAAGTGATTTATAGTGAGATAGACTTTTATACTTAGTGTGTACTGAACACCTTGTTCAGATTTTCTTTATGCAACTCTAAATGTTGCTGAGTAAATTTGAGGGCTTCTAGAGATAGGAAGATAAAGGTGTCGACTACCTTAATGTTCGAGGAATTCCTTGCTTAGGAAGATAGAGGTGCTGACTACCTTGAAGTTGAGGGCTTTCGGGGATAGCAAGACAAACTTTGATCTTCGTATCGAGTTCTTACCCTCGTGTAGGTAAAACAGAATTTCTTGAAAGTATAAATCAAGGGACCTTTACCCAGGGTTGTTGGATACCCTTCTCTTTGGGTTAAAAGGTTTATTACTTGTCACTTGTTTTCAAGTTTTCCGTTGCATTTTGGTTGTTGAGGAAGGTATAACTATCTTATAATTTCTTATACTTGTATACTCTGATTTAGTAAGATTCCATATACTTTAAGATAGAATCTTTATCTTTGTAAACTTTTGGTTAGTTTCATTTCTGGAATCAGATTTCCGGAATCACATTTTAGGAATCTTATTTATGGAATCAAGCATGTGTATAGAACTAGAGGTTTTGTGAATTTTTACCTTGTTTAACTTCATTAAACATAACCATATATAAAAGTTACAAAGGAATTTTTTAATGTGTATAATTCACCCCCCTCTTATATTTTGAGCATCATTAGATACTACATTCAGTATCTATATTATTTCAATCCAACATTTGGTATTATATAGTATATTATACTTCGTACCATCTTAACAACTGGTATCAGAGGTCTCTAAAATACTTATATTCACATATAATTTTTCCTTGCTCATGTTTTTCATTGTTCTGATTTTTCCTTGCTGAGGAATATTTTCTTTGTTTACAAACTCTTTTATTACAAACAAATTTTTATGGAAAATTTTTTCTCTAATATGGCAGGAATAAATGTTGGTTACATAGACAATATTAATACAACTAGGCCACCTATTTTTTATGGGAATTATTAAGAATATTGGAGAGATCGTATGAAGAAATATATTATCAACACTAGAGTAGATAATTTTGTTATGCTTACTAGAGGATATAAATCCCAAACAAGGAAGTTAGTACTTTCACCAACCAATAAAAGCATGAATATCAACTGAACTATAAGGTACACAATAATTTTCTTTGTTTTATGAATAGAAATATATATAGGCTTATTTAATCTTGTGAAGCAGCAAATTTTATTTGGAAGAATCTCGAAGTAACTCACATTGGAACATCAATAGTTATTGAAACTAAAAGCGCCACGCTCGGAGTTGAATATAATGGTTTCTACTTTCCTTATGGAGAACCCATCTGTAAGGTGAAAAAAATATTCATTACTATTGTTACTAGTTTACAATCTATGTTTGAGAATGGATTAGATGATCAAGATCTTGTGGACAAAATCATAGACATCATGCCCAATGAGTGGGAATCCAAGAGGACAGCTATAGATGAGAATAGAAAAGTTACACAGATTTCTTTTGATGAACTTTTTGGAAATCTTATTCAACATGAGACTAGAATGAAGAGAGATGCTGCCAATATTAAGAAGAAGAATGGGAATGGAAGTGTTTCTTTTACTACAACATAAAATCATATGAAAGACAAGACTTCTGAGAGAGTTACAAGATCCAAATCAAAGAAGGTTGTCATACAATTTGAATCTAGTTGAAGTGAATCTTCCAAATATGAACTAGAAAATCTTGCTCAAAGGATGAGAAATATTGTTGGAAAGAATAACATTCAATCCAGATATAATAAGAATGAAAGAAAATATAAGAAATATTCAGAAGTCACATGTTATGAATGAAAAAGAGCTGGATATATAAGACCTGATTGTCCCATGGTTAAGAGAAAAGAAAGAAAGGAAAAGCATTCTGAGACAAATAGAAAGAAGTACTACAAATATAAAGCTAAGAATATTTTTAATGCTAATGACACCTGGAGTGCCAATGGTGTTGTCTCTTCAGATGAATCCTTAGATTACGAATCCTCTAGACAGAAGAATCATGGTCTAATAGCCAGACTACCTATTGAAAATCATCTCTTAATGGATAAGGTACAGAATATTGAACATATGACCAATGTATCTTTAAATTCTAGTTATAGTGATAGTAAATATTATAACTCTTCTAATGAAGAATATTCTTTCCATTAAGATTATACTTTACCTACCTATAAAGAAGTTTCTAGGTTTTCTAAGCTTCTTGTGAATGAAAATTCGAAAGTTAAAAAAATGAATGATTAGGAAAATTCTAGAATTTATATACTTACTAAGAAAATATCATATCTTTCTAAAGATCATGATAAGAGAATCCCTGATTTTAAAAGTATTTAAAAAAACTTTGAGGAAGTAAATTTTGAGTAGGGTAAACTTTCTAAGGATCTAGAAAAAGTAATTTCTAAGAAAAATGTTTTCGAGCCTAACTCTAGTGCTAAATCTAATGTTTTGGAAGATAATAACATAGTTATAAAACTAAAGTCAGAGATATTTTCATTGAGGAAGTGTTTCTCAAACTTTACCTTAGTTGAGGAAAATTTTGATAATATGTATTCTCAAATCCGACCTCTAAGGAAGAATTCCGAAATTGGTTATACTAGTTCTAAACCGATTTTTAGTAAAAATTATCTTGTTCCTCAATGTTCTCCATTATGTACTAAATGTCAGTATGGTGGGCATTGTGCAAAAAAAATTCTTTAAACAAAACTCAATTTTAGGTTTTCATAAAGATTATTTTTTTAAGAAGATGTGGGTGCTTAATATTTTTCTTTCTGAAATTTACGGATCCAAGAATGTTTGGATTCTGAAAGTCTAACACTATTATTTTCAAGAAAGTAATGAAAGTACCAAAAGAAATACATTTTACATGGATAGTGTATGTTTTCAGAATATGACTTGTAACAAAAACCACTTTGAAAAGATTATCAAGATGAAAGGAGGAAAATTAACTTTCGGAGATAATGCCAAGGGTGAATTTATTGGTATAGGTAACATTGTTCTTCTTGGAAAAACATTGATTTCGAATTTTTTATTTGATAAGGGTCTTAAACACAACCTCATTAGTATAATACAATTATGTGATGTAGGTTACCTTGTAAATTTTATGAATGACTAGTGTTTAGTACACAATTCCAAGGAAGAATTTATTCTTTTTGCTAATAGGCAAGAGAATGTTTTCACACTAAACTTAGAAGACCATAGGAGCTAAGAATTACCTTTCCTTAGTGAAATGGAAGATCATTTTTGGTTGTGGAATAGAAGGTTAGGACATTGTAACCTTAGGAACCTATAAAAACACTCTAAGAAAAGATTGTGTAAGGATCAACCAGAGCATATATTTGATCCTTCAAAAGTTTGTGATCCTTGTCAATTTGGAAGGCAACATAAATCATGTTTTAAATCAGTTAGTGATATCTCAACTACCGATGCATTAAAGTCAGTGCATATGGATCTTTTTACCTCAACACAAATTGGAAGCATTGGAGGCAAGTATTATGTATTTTTCTTAGTTGATGATTACACTAGATTTACATGGGTCTATTTTCTAGAAAACAAATCTGATGATTTTTCTTATTTTATAAGTTTTAGAGCCCAAGATAAAAATGAGAAAAACCTTCCTTTGATAACTATTCATAGTGATCATGGAGGAGAATTTAAAAAATTTATTTTTGAATATTTTTGTAGTAGAAAAGGCATTACTCATAACTTCTTAGCGCCAAGAACACCTCAACAAAATGGTGTTGTAGAAAAAAGAAATATAATTTTTCAAAAGATAACTAGAACCATGTTGAGTGAATATTCAGTAGCTAAACCTTTTTGGGATAAAGCTGTAAGTACTGATTGTTATAATATAAATCAAGTTTTGATTAGACATTTTCCTAATAAAACTCATTATGAGTTATGGAATGGTAGGAACCCTATACTTTCCTACTTTAAGGTTTTTGGTGGTGAGGTATTTATTCTGAATACTAAAGATAATCTACAAAAAATTTCACCAAAATCTGATGAAGGAATTTTCTTAGGATATTCCACAAATTCTAAGACTTATAGAGTTTTCAATAAAAACACTTTTACTGTTGAAGAAACTGTACATGTGAAATTCGATGAGATAAATAATTTTGTTTTTAAACAACCCCAACATAAATCTATGGATGTGTTTTCAAAAACATAATATCAACCTTTGTTAGAATATCTTTCTGACAAGGAAATTTCCAAGATAATGTTTCTGAAGCATTTAACCCAGAAGACTTCCAAACTTATATTGATGAATAGGTTTTACAAAACAAAAAATCAGTTGTTTCTAAAGAATCATCCTAGTGACATTATCATTGGTGATGTGAATCAACCTATAAGGACTAGAAGTTCCTTAAGAAATTAAGTAGAACATCTGGCATTCCGTTCCCAATTAGAACCAAAAAAGCACTAATGAATCTTTAGATGATGATGATTGGATAAAAGCTATGCATGATGAACTAAATGAATTCGAAAGGAATAAAGTGTGTACCTTGGTTGAAAGAGCAACGAAAACTTCTGTTATTGGAGTAAAATGGGTCTTCAAAAATAATTTTGATGAAAACACAATAATTGTAATAATTAAAGCTATACTGGATGCTAAAGGCTATAATCAACAAGAAGGAACATACTATGAAGAAAACTATGATCTAGTATCTGGACTTGTATCTATTCGTATTCTACTTTCCTTTGTAGCATTCGTTAATTTCAAACTTTTTCAAATGGATGTGAAATGTTCTTTCCTTAATGGTTATGTTCAAGAGGAAGTTTTTGTTGAACAACCTCCTAGTTTTGAAGATCTAAAAAATCATGAACATGTTTACAAACATACCAAAGCTTTGTATTGACATAAGAAAGCCCCTCGAGCTTGGTATGATAGACTTATATAATCTTTTCTACAAAATAATTACACGAAGGGAAATTCAGATCCAACCCTTTTTATAAAGAGAGGCATGAAAAATGTTTTTATTGTTCAAATTTATGATGATGAAATTATATTTGGTTCAACTCAGAAATATTTAACTGATTCCTTTATGGATCTAATGAAATCTGGGTTTGAAATGAGTATGATGGGTGAGTTAACATTTTTCCTTAGTTTTCAAATTTCTCAAATACTAGAAGGAATCAATATATCCCAACATAAGTATATAAAATATATTCTTAAAAAGTATGGATATGACTACACTAAGAGTATAAGTACTCCCATTGGTACCTCAAATTCACTTGATCTTGATGATTTTGGGAATCTAGTAGATCAAAAATCTCTTAGAGGTATGATAGGAAGTTTACATTATGTGACATCTAGTCGACCAGACATAATTTTTTCAGTATGCTTATGTGCAAGATATCAATCCAATCGTAAGGAATCTCATTTAAAGGTAGTGAAAAAAAAAACTCACTACTTAAAGGGAACCTTGGATCTTGGAATCTTTTGTACTTCTGGAAATGATTTTATTTTGAAATTTTTTTCGGATGCTAACTTTGGTGGATGTAGAATGGATAGAGAAATTACATCTGTAACTTGTAATTTGTTAAGAGATTCATTAGTTTCCTGGGCATTCAAGAAGCAACACTCAGTAGAACTTTCCACTACTGAAGCCAAATATGTAGCAGCTGGATGTTATTGTTCACCAGTGCTATGGATGCAACACACACTAACAGACTATGTTATGAGTTCTACCAAAACATAAATTTTGTTTGATGATACTAGTTTCATTGCATTAAGAAAATACCCTGCACATCACTCTCATCCAAAAAACATAGATATTAGCCATCACTTTCTTATGGATCACATACAAAAAAGAGATATCATTCTTCAATTTATTGGAACACAAGAACAACTTGCTGATATTTTCACAAAATATTTACCCTCTGATAGATTTGAATACATTAAACAGTAGTTAGGAATGATAACCATAAGGTAATCTTCCTTATTAACATCCTATTGAAATCAATATCCTTACATTAATAAACTCCTTTTCATAGGTAGAGTACATTTTCTTGTCAGTTAGTAAAAAAAATTCGTAATATATATTTTTGTAGTCAGTTTTTCTAAAAAAAATTGTTGTCAGTTTTCAAATTTTTTTTGTAGTCAGTTTTCTAAATTTTTTAGTAGTCGGTTTTTCTAAAAAAAATTCATAGTCAGTTTTTCTAAAATTTATCGTAGTTAGTTTTTTTAATTTTTGTAATGAATATTTTCTATGTTTTCGTAATGACGATTTTCTAAATTTTTGTAATGATGATTTTCTAAATTTTCATAATGAATATTTTCTAAATTTTTGTAATGAAGATTTTCTAAAAACTCGTAGTATGTTTTTCAAAATTTTCGTAATGAAATTTTTTTCGGATTCTAAAGTTATTCAAGAATAATTTCTCTCAATATGAATAATATTTCTAGAAATCTGAAAGGTATGTTTCCTTTCATAAGTTTTCGTAATCATATTTTATTTGTTGGTATTTTCTTTTTTTAAATTTTTTTTGGATTCACTTTTCCATAAAACTTGAATGTTTTTCTTAAAAACCCCAAAATATCAGATTCTACCAAGTTTTCCTTGCCGCTATCATATCAACTTTCAGATCTGATCAGAAGGATTTCCAGCCATTGGATTGAGTTTGGAAGATGAACTATCGCATCAAACACCGATATAAAGGACCCCTGATGGTTATCCCACATTGAAACTCAAGCTATCGCGTGCTGATGTTACGACCTTCTACATAATCATGTTATGAACTTCCCAGATCCTGCTCAAATCCGAATGACTGTCAAAGAATCTTCTCAAAAAGACATGTAAACTGTCAATCCAATCTTGGAGTGGTAGGTTTATAGAGAATGGTTGGTGCATCCAAATTTCTTCTCCAAGTATGACTCTATCATCTGAAACAAAATCAAACTGAACAGATGGGAAAATGTTTCTGTATCAAAGCCAGGGGCTCAAGATTTAGATTATCCAGATTTTCTAATTACATTTTTTGAAACAGTATGCTTTTTCAAGGAAGAAGGCAGAGATACGTTCCCTTTCAATAGTTATGGGAAGACTTATGCACTTTCTTACAATAGGGATTCTAGTATGGTTGTTAATCTGTTTGATGGAGAAGATGAGTTTTTTTCCCATAAGTTTCTTGATTATCAAGGAATTTTCAATAAGGTTAAGGCTATGTCTTGTCTTGGACTTTTTGAAGTAATGAATCCAAATATTTCTCATCTGTATAAAAATTATCGGATTCACAAATTATGGGTTCAAGGATTTATAATTCCAAGAAAAGGGGACAAAGAAACATTGAAGAAGAGTGACATGTATATCCTAGATTTCTTGGTGAATTCGAGGGTGGTTAATTTGGTTAAGAATATTCTGATAACGATCGAGAATATAAAGAATGGAAATCTGAAGGCTCAGATCATTATGTATCCAGCCATTCTTTCAAAGATGATTGTTCGGTGCTTGGTGTATTTCGAATTTCCTTGCAGTTCAAAACCAAGTAATTTAAATGTCATGCTGGATAATGATGATACCTTGAGATGGATGAATGTTAGATTTTCCAAAGAATTCGAAGAATTTTATGACTTTCCAAAATAAGAATCTTAAGCCATACCGAAGAAACAGGAAGTGTCTAAGACATCCAAAAAGGGTGCAAGGAAGAGGAAAGTGAAGGAAGTGGATGAAAAGGCAAAAAATCCATTGGAAAAGGAAGTTCAGTCAGAACCCCCAATGTAGAAAAAAATCCTATCTGGATGAGGTAGTAGCTAAGTGGAGGGAAGACAAGAAGAACAGGAAAGATGGGGAGCCAAAGATTGGTCTAGACCATGCTGAAGCAAAATCTCTGAATGAGAAAAAAACTAAGTATCTAGAAAGATAAGAGAAAGAAAATAAACAATAGAAGAAGATGGCTAAAGTAGATATTGTGTAATCCCTTCTGAGGGATACAGAGAAAACTTCTGAAAAAATTCCGGTACCAGAATCCTTCCTGGTAGAAGCATTACCTGGAACTCTAGGGAAAAAATTTTTACTCTAGAAGAAGTAAAAGAATTAGAAGAAGTTTAAGAAGTAGTAGAAATTAGTGGTGACACTGCATATTTGATTAACCAAGTTGAATATTTCCATGAGAAACAAATCCCATCCGATAAGCTCTCAATCTGAACTTCTGAAGTAGAATCTTCAAAGTTTGCTACCCCTAGGAATGATGAAAAAGGAGAAGATGTCAACATTGAAGAATAATTGAATAAGCTATTTAAAAAAGAATATTTTAATCATCCTTTCATACACCCTGAGTATGTTGAGGCAAGAGATGATAATGAAAAGATATATGAATATAAAAATTTTCAGCTATCTGATAGTGAACATGAATCTCTTGATGAGGAAGCCATTCTGAGAACTGATATGGGAAAAAGGTGGTTGTTGATACACCTAGTAAAGCTACTGAGAATAAGAAGGAGGCTAGTGGATCTTCAAAGATGAAACTTGCTGAGAATTAGAAAGAATCCTCACCAAGAAAAGTTTCAGATTCAAAATCATCATATCTTGAACATGATTTCAGTGTTCAGTTATTGAAAAAGCTTGTTGGCACCATTCTGATTTTCCATGTATTGACTTCAGATGCCAGATGCTTCAACACACACTAAACTAGAAATCAGATTCTGTATCCATGGTGATGGATAAGTGTGTTAAGATTGAGGCTTATTTCAATAATTCATTCATTAACTATGAATCCCATAGAAGATCATGCAAGAAGATGACTAGTTGGTCAAGGAAAACCATAGAGGATATGAGAAATCTTGATGAGTTCCAAGATAGTGTCAAGGAGGCATTTGATGTTGAAGATTTTAAGATGAAGGGTCTCACGAATAGTTTTGTAGAAAGGATTACTCTGGAACAGAATTCTCGGATTCAAGAAGTGAAGAATTTGAATGGGAAACTATATTCAGTTTCCCAATGTTGGAAGAGAGAAAGATATCTTAGGATAGAGATAGAGGAAAAGCTAGTCAAGCAGTAAGAAGCTCTAAAGAGTCAGGCCGAATCCCTCATGGCTCGGGAAGATAAAATCAAACCTCTAGAGAAGAAAGATGAGGATCAAGATCAGATTCTTAAACGAGCATATGAATACCACAAGGAGATCAAGAAGCTGAAAACAATAGTGAAGAAGCTGATACCCACAGAAAAAGAAGGATGACCTTCTTTAAATCCGACCATTTTTTGTATTTTTATCCCTTGTATAAATTTTTCCTATCATAATGAAATGTTTAGTTGCTTGTCTTTTGGATTTTTTGTACTAATTTTTCTGGTATTATTGTTTTTCCATTCCCTCAAATTCTTTTTGAAAATTACAAAGGGGGAGAAAGGAAAATGAATACTAATAAAAGAGGAAATTTCCCTAAGTAAGGGGGTGTTTTTATTACAAAGATTTCCATATTCATGATAATGAAAAATCTCATTCCGGAAATCTAGAACACGATCCTTAGTGTTTCCAAAGCTTAAGGGGGAGTTAGTCATATTCATATTTTCCCATGTGTTAATGGAGATATGTTTTAGTTTCAAAGTCCAGAAATTTTTTGTAAGTCCTTATATTCTTTTTCATAATGATGTTTGTGCTTTCCAAAAGGGGGAGATAATTGAGTCAACAAGGATTCCTTATGTCTTTTCCATTCCTTCTTGTTTTGAAAATCACAAACACCTTATCTTAAGGAAATTTTCATTTAAACTGTGTTTTATTTGATAAGGGAAATTTTCCTTTCCCAAGGAAATTTATCCTTACCATGTTTTTCATTGTTCATTATCTTGTCTAAGTGTAAAATTCGGTTTCATATCTAAAACCTTGGAATCATATAATAATTAGATATAGAGAATTCTGTTTTTAGGATCCGAATTCAGATTCTGAATTCTCCGAATTCAGACTCTGAACTCTTATGAGTTCGGACTCTGAGTTCTCTGAATTCAGACTTCGAACTCTTATGAGTTCCAACTTTGAACTCTTATGAGTTCTGAATCTGAGTTCTATGAATTCAGACTCCAAACACTTATGATTTATGACTTTGAGTTCTCTAAATTCAGACTCCAAACTCTTCTGAGTTCAGACTCCGAATTCTAATGAATCCATAATCTGAAAGCATTTGAGTTCAGACTACTAATTCTTATGAATTCATATTCCAAACTTTATAAGTTCGGGTTCTGAATTCTTGTGAATCCACATTCCGAAATTCCTTAAAATTTAGACTCCAAAAATATATAGAATCCAGGTTCTGAATTCTTTTGAAAACAGAATTCGAATATCCTATGTATTGTAGACACCGAATGTGTTTTTGGTTAGACCTTGAACTTTTATTTCCTTATATTTAGAATAATTGATTTTTGTTAAGTAATTATATTTTTTCTTACACTTGTTTTCGTTATAAATCTATGTCATGCATTCAGTTACTGACTAACCATTGTTTGAGTGTCACATATATAGGTCCCTCCGAAATTTATGGAAAATATGATCGTTGGAGGAGGGAGCCAACCGTTGGAGATGTGCTTATAAATAGGAGCTCATTTGAAAGTGCTCAAAACAAGTTGATAAATATAGATATTATATACTGTTGAAGTGGTTTCTAGTCAGAGAGTCTTTCATGCTTAGATCGTACTGAAAACCTTCTTCAGATTTGCTTCGGGCGACTCCAAATGTTGCTGAGTACATTTGAGGGCTTCCGGGGATAGGAAGACAGAGGTGCTGACTACCTTAAGGTTCGAGGACTTCTTTGCTAAGAAAGACAGAGGTTCCGATTACCATGAAGTTGAAGTCTTTCTGGGATAGCAAGACAGACTCCTATCTTCATATCGAGGTCTTAACCTGGTGCGGGTAAGACAGACTTTCTTGAATGTATAAATCAAGGGACCTTTATCCAAGGTTTTTGGATACCCTTTCCTTTGGGTTAAAATATTTATTACTTGTTACTTGTATTGTTTCAATTTTTCCATGACATTTTGATTGTTGAGGAAAGTATAACTATCTTATACTTTCTTATACTTTTATACTTTGATTTAGTGGGATTCTATATTCTTTAAGGTAGTATCTTTATATTTTTAAACTTTTGTTTAGTTTCATTTCCGAAATCACATTTCCAGAATCACATTCTCATAATCATATTTCTAGAATCAAGCAAGTGTGTAGAACTAGAGATTTTGTGAATTTACCTTGTTTAACATTGTTAAGAATAACCATATTTAAAAGTTCCAAATGAATTTTTTAATGTATACAATTCACCCCCCCCCCCTCTTTTATTTTGAGCATCATTAGAGACTACATTCAGTATCTATATTATTTCGCTCCTAAATTTGTTTTTATAGAGTATATTATACTATACACCATCTTAAAAATTGGTATCAGTGGAGGTCTTTGAAATACATATATTAAAATATAAGTTTTCCTTGCTCATGTTTTTCATTGTTCTCCTTTTTCTTTGCTGAGGAATATTTTCCGAGTTTACAAACACTTTTATTACTAACATGTTTGTGTGGAAATAATTTTCTTTAAGATGGTAGGAATCAATGTTTGTTCCAAAGACAATCTAAATCCAACTAGACCACATATTTTTTATGGGAATGATTTCGAATATTGGAGAGATCACATGAATTCATATATTATCAAAACTCAAAAACATAATTTTGTTATGCTTACTGGAGGATATAAAATCCTTGACAAGGATGTTAGTACTTTCACCAACCAAGAAAATCATGAATATAAACTGAACTATAAGGTACACAATACTTTTCTTTGTTCTATCACTAGAAATATATATTGCAAAAGTTTATCTTATGAAGAAGAAAACTTTATTTGGAAGAAACTCTAAGTAAATCACTTTGGAAATTCAAAAGTTATTGAAACAAGAAGTTCCAAGCTCAGAGATGAATATCATGGTTTCTGCTTTCCTTATGGAGAACCCATACGTAAGGTGCAACAAGGATTCATGACTATTGTTAATAGTTTACAGTCTATGGGTGATAAAGGATTAGATGATGAAGCTCTTGTGGAAAAAAATCATAGACATCATGCCCAATGACTGAGAATCCAAGAGGATAGCTATAGATTAGAATAGAAAAGTTACACATATTTCTCTTGATGAACTTTTCGGAACTCTTCTTTAACATGAGACTAGAATGAAGAGTGATGCTGAAAATATTAAAAAGAAAAATGGGAATGGAAGTGTTTCTTTTACTACAACTTCTAATCATTTTAAAGCCAAGACCCCTGAGAGAGTTACAATATCCAAATCTAAGAAGGTTGTTATAAAAACCAAATCTAGGGGAAGTGAATCTTTAGAAAATGAACTAGCTAATCTTTCTTGAAGGATGAACAATATTATTGGACAGATGAACTTTCAATCCAGATATAAGAAGAATGAAAGGATAGATAAGAAATATTCATAAGTCACATGTTATGAATGCAAATGAGCTGGACATATAAGACCTGATTGTCCCATGCTTAAGAGAAAAGAAAGAAAGGAAAATAATTCTGAGAGAAATAGAAAGAAGTAATGCTAAAGCTAAGAACGTTTTGAAATCTAATGACACCTGGAGTGAAAGTGGTGGAGACTCTTCAGATGAATCCTCAGATTAAGAATCTTTAGGATAGAAGAATCTTAGTCTAATAAATATACTACCTATTGAAAATCATTTCTTAATGGCTAAGGTACACAATGCTGAATCTTTGACCAATGTATCTTTACATTCTAATTATAGTGATAGTAAATATCATAACTCTTCTAATGAAAAATATTCTTCTTAAGAAGATGATACTTTACCTACCTATGAAGATGTTTCTAGGTATTCTATGCTTCTTAAGAATGAAAACTCTATAGTTAACAAAAATCATGATAAGGAAAATTCAAGGATTTCTATATTTTCTAAGGAAATATCAGATCTATCTAAGGATCTTGATAAGAAAAGAATTGATTTTGAATGTATTTTGAGAAAACATGTGGAATTAAATTCTAAGAAGGATAAATTTTCTAAGGATCTTGAAAAAATAATTTCTAAGAAAAATGTTTTCGAGCCTAACTCCTGGGATAAAGCTAATATTTTGGAATATAAGAACTTAGTTATCAAACTAAAGTCAGAGATATTTTTCTTGAGGAAGTGATTGTCAAACTTTGCATTAGGTAAGGAAAATTTTGATAATATGTATTCTCAAATCCGACCTCTAAGGAATAAATATGGATTTGGTTATACTAGTTCTAAACTGATTTTTAGTAACAATTATTTTGTTCCTCAAAGTGCTTCATTCTGTACTAAATTTCCGTGTGGTGGGCATTGGGGAGGAAATGTTTCTTTAAACAGAACTCAGTCTTTAAGTTTTCATAAAGCTTATTTTTCTAAGCCAATATGGGTGCCTATGATTTTTCTTTCTGAAATTTCAGAATCCAATAAAATTTGGGTTCCAAAAGTCTAACACTCTTATTTTCAAAAGAGTAAAGAAAGTACCAACAACAATACATGGTACTTGGATGGTGGATGTTCCTGGAATATGACTGGTAACAAAAACTAATTTGAAAATATTATCAAGATGAAAGGAGGAAAATAAACATTAGGATATACTACTAAGGGATAAATTATTGGAATATTTAACATTGTTCTTCTTGGAAAAACTTTTATATAGAATGTTTTATTTTCTAAGGGTCTTAAGAAAAACCTCATTATCATAATACAATTATGTGATGAAGGATACCGTGTAAATTTTAGGAATGAAAAGTTCTTAGTACACAATTCCAAGGAAGAATTTATTCTTTCTGCCAATAGGTAAGAGAATGTTTACACACTAAAATTTGAAGAATATAGGAGCCAAGAATTACCTTGCCTTAGTGTAATGGAAGATCATTCTTGGTTGTGGCATGGAAGGCTAGGACACTGTAACCTTAGGAACCTATAAAAACTCTCTAACAAAAGATTACTTAAGGATATACCAGATCATAGACTGGATTCTTCAAAAGATTGTGATCATTTTCAATTTAGAAAGAAACATAAATCAAGTTTTAAATCAGTTGGTGAAGTCTCAACTATTGATGCATTATAGTTAGTGCATATGGATATTTTTTTCCCAACACAAATTGGAAGCATTGGAGGCAAGTATTATGTATTTGTCTTAGTTGATGATTACACTAGATTTACATGGTTCTATTTTCAAGAAACGAAATTTGATGCTTTTTCTTATTTCAAATGTTTTAGATCCCAAGTTAAAAATGAGAAGAAACTTCCTTTGAAAAATATTCATAGTTATTCTGGAAAATAATTTTAAAATTCTGTTTTTGAAACATTTTATTGTAGAAAAGGCATTACACATAACTTCTCAGAACCCAGAACACCTAAACAAAATGGTGTTTTAGAAAGAAGAAATATAATTCCTCAAGAGATAATTAGAAACATGTTGATTGAATATTCAGTAGCCAAATATTTTTGGATTGAAGCTGTAAGTACTACTTGTTATACTATAAATTAGTATTGATTAGACATATTCTTAATAAAACTCTTTATGAGTTATGGAATGGTAGAAATCCTAGACTTTCTTACTTCAAGGTTATTGGATGCAATGTAATCATTCTGAATACTAAATATAATATACAAAAATTCACACCAAAATCTAATGAAAGAATTTTCTTAGAAAACTCCAGAAATTCTAAGGATTATAGAGTTTTCAATAAAAAAAATTGTACTGATTATGAAATAGTACATGTAAAATTTGATGAAACTGATCTTTTTGTTTTTAAACAACCCCAAGCTATATATTCAGATGTGTTTTCAAAAAGTAATTATCATCCATTGTTAGAAGATCATTATGATATGGAAAATGTCCAGGATAATGTTTCTGAAGCATTTACCAGAATACATCCTATCTTATGTTGATGAACATGTTTTACAAAACCTAAATCAGTTGTTTCTAAAGAATAATCATAGTGATAGGTGATGTGAATCAACCTATAAATACTAGAAGTTTATTAAGAAATGAAGTAGAACATCTAGCATTCCATTCCCAATTAGAACAAAAAAGCACTGATGAAGCTTTAGGTGATGATGACTGGATAAAAGCTATGCAAGATGAGCTAAATGAATTTGAAAGGAATAAATTCTGGACATTGGTTGAAAGAACTAAGTAAAATTCTATTATTTGAGTAAAATGGGACTTCAGAAATAAGTGTGATGAAAACTGAATCATTATAAGAATGAAATCTAGATTGGTTGCTAAAGGCTATAATCAATAAGAATGAATAGACTATGAAGAAATATGTGCATCAGTAGCTAGACTTGAATCTATTTGTATTCAACCTGCCTTTGCAGCATTTTTCAATTTCAAAATTTTTCAAATGGAAGTGAAATGTGAATTCTGTAATGGTTATGTTTGAGAGGATTTTTTTTAGAACAACATTCTATTTTTGAAGATCTAAAACATCCAGAACATGTTTACAAACATACTAAATATTTGTATGGATATAAGAAAGCCCCTAGAGCTTGGTATGATAGACTTACATGATTTTTTCTTCATAATAATTGCATTAAGTGAAATAAAGATCCAACATTTTTTATATTTAAATACAAGAAAAATGTTTTGATTGTTCTAATTTATGTTGTTGACATTATATTTGGTTCAACTCAATAATATTTAACTGATTCCTTTACAGATCTATTGAAATCTGAGTTTGAAATGATTTTTATGGGTGAGTTAATAATTTTCCTTGGTTATCAAATTTCTCAGAAACCAGAAGGAATCTATATATCCCAACATAATTATATTAAATATCTTCTTAAAAAGAATGGATATGAAAACACTGAGAGTATAACTACTCCCATAGGTACCTCAAATTCACTTGATCTTGATGATGTTGTGAAACTAGTAGACCAAACATATTTTAGAGGTATGATAGGAAGTCTAATTTACTTGATATCTAGTTGACCATACTTACTATTTTCAGTATGCTTATGTGAAAGATATCAATCCAATCCTAAGGAATGTCATTTAAAGGCAGTGAAATGAATTTTTTGCTACTTAAAGGGAACCATGGATCTTGGACTCCTCTATTCTTTTGGAAATGATTTTATTTTGAATATTTTTTCGGAATCTAACTTATGTGGATGTACAATGGATAGAAAAAATACATCCATAACTTTTCATTTCTTAAGAGAGTAATTAGTTTCATGGTCATGAATGAATCATCACTCACTAGCACTTTCTACTGCTAAAGCCGAATATGTATTAGCTAGATGTTTTTGTGCTCAAGTGTTGTGGATACAACACACACTCAAAAACTATGGTATGAGTTTTAACAAGACACAAATTTTGTGTGATAATACTAGTTCCATTTATTTAAGAAAAAACCATGCACATAACTCTTGTGAAAAACACATAGATATTAGGCATCACTTTCTTAGAGATCACACACAAAATGGAGATATCATTCTTCAATTTATTGGAACACAGTAACAACTTGTTGATATTATCACAAAATCTTTACTCTCTGATAGATTTGAAAACATTAAACAGAATGTTGGAATTATAACAGTATGTTAATCTTCTATATTAGCTTCGTGTTGAAATCAATCACCTTACAGTAATAAACTCCTTTTCTTAGGGGGGGTACATTTTCTTTTTAGTATGTTCAAAAAAAATTCTTAATAAAATTTTTAGTAGTTAGTTTTTCTACAATTTTTTATAGTTAGTTTTATAAATTTTTTCATTGTGAGTTTTCAAAAAAAATTCATAGTCAGTTTTTCTAAAAAATTTCATTGTCAGTTTTTTTTGAAAATTTTCGTAATGATGATTTTCTAAATTTTCATAATGAACATTTTATATGTTTTCATAAGTATTATTTTCTAAAAACTCGTATTCAATTTTTCAAAATTTTCGTAATAATTTTTTTTTCAGATTCTAATGTTCTTCGAGAAGAATTTTTCTAAATACGAAAAATATTCCTAGGAATCTAAAAGTTATGTTTCCTTTCTTAAGTTTTTGTAATCATATTTTATTTTTCGATATTTTCATTTTTTAAAAAAAAAATCAGATTCTCTTTTCCTAAAATTTGAATGTTTTTCTTAAAAACCTCAAAATATCGGATTCTACAAAGTTTTCCTTGCGGCTATCATATCAACCATCAGATCTGATCAGAAGGATTTTCGGCCTTTGGATTGAGTTTATAAGATGAATTGTTGCATCAAACCCCTATATAAAGGACCCCCCGATGGTTTTCCCACATCAAATCTCAAGCTCTTACATGCTGAAGTTCTGACCCTCTACATAAGCTCATTCTGGATTTTCAAGGGTTTCTCAATTCCAAATGTCTGTCGAAGAATATTATCAGAAATACATGTAAACTGTCAAGAAAATATCAGAGTGGCAGGTTTATAGAGAAAGGTTGGTTCATCCAAACGTCTTCACCAAGTATGAATCCATCATCTCAAAGAACATCAAACTGAATAGATGGGAAAGTGTTTCCATATCGAAGCTAAGAGCTCAAGATTTACTTTATCCAGAATTTCTCGTTGAATTTTATGAAACAGTAGGTTTTTTCAAGGAAGAAGGCAGAGATAAGTTCTCTTTCAAGAGCTATGGGAAGTCTTATTCTCATTCATACATCAATAATTCTAGCTTGGATGGTATTCCATTTTAATGAGAAGTTGAGTTTTGTTCCCATAAGTGGCATGATAATCAAATAAGTTTCAATAAGGTTAAAGCTATGGTTTTCTTGGACTTTTTGAAGTAAAGACTCCGAAGATTTCTCATCTATCTACAAATTATCAAATTCTCAAATAATGGGTACAAGGATTTATAATTCTGAGAATAGGGGACAAAGACATATTGAAGAAGGATGTTTGTGGATCTTCGAAGAGGAAACTTGCTGATCTTGAGAAACAAACATCACCAAAAAAGTGTCTGATCTGGAATCATCATCTCTTGGACATGATTTCATTGTTTATTCATTGAAGAAGCTTGTTGGCACCATTCCGATTTTTCCATGTATGGACTCCAGATTCCAGATGCTTCAAGACACACTAAATCAGAAATTGGATTCTGTATCTATGGTGATGGATAAGTGTGTCAAACATGAGGCTGATTTCAAGAATTTTTTCATCAACTATGAATCCCAAAAAAGATCATGCCAGAAGATGACCAGTTGGTCATGGAAAACCATATAGAACATGAGAAATACTGATGAGTTTTAATATAGTGTCACAGAGGTATTTTACATTGAGGATGGAAAGATCAAGGATCACATTAGCATTTTTGAAGAAACGCTGACTCTCGAACAAAATTCGCGGATTCAAGAAGTGAAGGATTTGAATGTGAAACTGTATTCAGTTGCCCAAATCTAGGAGAGGTAAAGAGATCTCAGGAATGAAATTGAAGAGAAGATAGTAAACCAGGAAGACATCTTGAAGGTTCAGGCTGAAATTCTTAAGGCTCAAGAAGAAAATATCAAATCCATAGTGAAGAAAGCAGAGGATTGGGATCAGATTCTTAAGAGAGTAGAGGAAGACCACATAGAGCTCAAGAAGCTAAAGACAATAGTGAAGAAGTTGATGCCCATGAAAAAAGAAGTATGGCCTTGTTTAAATTATTTCTTTTGTTGTATTTTCCTCCCTTTTATAAATTTTTCCTATCATAATGAAATGTTTGGTTTCTTGTCTTTTGGATGTTTTGTACTAATTTTTCAGGTATAATTTTTTTCCATTCCCCCAAATTCTTTTTGAAAATCACAAAGGAGGATAAAGGAAAAAAGAATACTAAGAAAAGAAGAAATTTCCCTAAGGGGGATTTCATCTAAGGGGGAGTTTTCTTTACAATGATTTTTGTATTCAAGATAATGAAAAATATCATTCCTGGAATCTAGAATATGATCCTTAGTGTTTCCAAAGCCTAAGGGGGAGTTAGTCATATTCATCATTTCCCATATTTGTTAAGGGAGATATGTTTTATTTAAGTCCTTATATTATTTTTCATAAGGATGTTTGTGCTTTCCAAAAAGGGAGAGATTGTTGAGTCACTACGGTTTCCTTATGACTTTTCCATTCCATCTTGTTTGGAAAATCACAAACACCTTATCTTAAGTCAATTTTCATTTACCGTATGTTTTACATAATAAGGGAAATTTTCCTTTCACAAGGAAATTTATCCTTACCATGTTTTTCATTGTTCATTATTTTGTCTAAGTGTAAAATTTGGTTTTATATCTAAAACCTCGAAATCATATATTACATAGATATAGAACATTCTGTTTTCTGGGGAAGAAAAGCTTTAAATTGGGGAGAATGTGATGACCTGGGTTTTGACCCATAGGACTTATTAATATTTCATCGAACAATCTCTGAATCTTAGTACTGAGTCGACATGGGAAGCTAGGACCCAAGGTGACTTGGTGCAGAGATATTAAAAATATTAAAATTATTTTTCCACATGTGTATAGTTTCTCTTGAAATGTAAATAACTCCCACTCAAAATATCTTATCAGATTTCTAGGACCGCAGTTGAGTCTAGAATATTTTGTTTACCCTATCTAAAACATAAAATTTTCTACTTCATGAGGTTTTCTTGGAGGTGAGTTGGTGGGTTAGTGTGTGGGGAAATAATTAATTAAATGGAAATTTAATTAATTAATTAACTTAAAACTAACCCAATCCCTCCCCTGCCCATGTTTTGGATACACAATGCAATGGATGAGCGAAGGAATCCTTCACCTGTCCTTGTTTTTGGAAATGATTAACTATTGTCGATTCTTCAATGAAAGGTTTTTTTAATCCCTTTTTTCAATTCATATCTTAATCAAATTGAGAACTAAAGTGATACATGCATCGTTATTCAACCGAAGCTTCAACATTTCACCAACGAGCGTGGAAGATTTGAGTTTTTTTCTTGATACCATTCATTTTATGTTTTTAAATTAATCTATATCCCATTTTCAATTGATCTTGATCCCTTCTAGAAAGTTCATTGGGGTTTGGAGATGAATCAGGGTGAATCTGGTGATTTTTTAGTACATTCCCAAATTGTTTTCCATCTACATGACATGTAGTCTAGTGACAGACACCGTGTAGACCTTCCTATTTGGGGAAGATGATATTTGGGGGTTACACACTGTGTATCAGCTGTTACATGATATGTAGCACATGATATTGTGAAACTATGGGATATGGAATGGGTTATCCATGTGAAAACACATGGTTGTCCACAAACACATAGCCATAGTACGCAGACACGAGGTCCAATACAAAAACATGGGCAGACCTACATAGGATGGTGGCCATCTATCCGAACACACCGTGTAGTAAGGGATACACGTCGGGCGAGGGACACAGTTAGCCGGTCCATGTAGAAGGTGAACACTGCTAGGGGACATGTGATGAGGGACATGGCATGTACCTCCTCTACATGCCATGTACCTATACATGGGTTGGTGTGTAACACCCTGATATTTTATGAGAAATATATATATATATATATATATATTTATATATATATATATTATGTCT
Source organism: Viscum album (assembly GCA_963277665.1). NCBI lineage: Eukaryota > Viridiplantae > Streptophyta > Magnoliopsida > Santalales > Viscaceae > Viscum > Viscum album. The sequence goes on from OY728127.1 coordinate 672,058,087, forward strand.
TATGTTATACAAAAAATCAATGGAATCTTTTACTGCACATAACAGTAGCTTGGCTTGCGTTACACGCAATCACGACCTTCCTCGATAGCGTGTATAGTACGCAATACTGGGTTTCACTAAACAGTGATATATTGTTATAATATTATTATGGACTAGAAGTTATGAATAGTATTAAATTAATTTTGAGTTTTATTAAATTATTATTCATCTTACATATTTTCTAGAACATGGTATAAGAACAAAATAATTTTTTCGTGTAAAATAAGTATTTTTTAAAAAATTCGTTTTGCCGGATTTTGATGGCGCGCCCATTTTAAATCTAGTTTTTGACATTTTTATAAGTTCAATTTGACAAAATAAAATTCTTCCTTGTAATCAGGATCTAAAAATTTATTGTGGATAAATTTTTCATGTTATTCTGATAACTTTCATATTTTAATGAATAGTAAAAACACGCTATATTTTAATTTAAAACAACTTTTTGATCTCAATAATTTATATGGTTAGATTATTTCTTTAATTGGGTTTAAAGTGAAATTAGAATATATTTTTACCATTTAATCAAATATTGTTCATTGGAATTAATTTCACTTTGAAATTTGACATAAACAAGTGTTGATCTTTTGATAGTTATTGTTTCTTAAAAACACGCTATTTGTTTTTGATAACGGGAATTAATTTTAAAATTAATTAATTCCAATTCTATGTTTTGAATTTGAAAAAATAGACATCATTTTTGAATTCTGAATAACAAATATAGCTTAGGCTGAATTTTTGGTATTTTTCTGAAAAACATCAATTTTAGATGAATAGTGAAACCACTTAGTGGCAGTTAAAAACCGACTCTTTCATTTAAATGAAATTTTACCACTTCTGTGAATTGAATTTCAAAAATCCAAAATACATGGTTGTTATCAGGATGTAAAATGCGGTTCAATAAGATGAAAATAAATTTTGGTGAATAGTAACTTTTGACTTTTATTTAATGTGGTTAAAGGTAAATAGGGTAATTCAAGGTTAAAAGAATATTATAATAATTCAAATTACCTTAACACTTTTCCTAACCTTATTGGATGAGTATTGGATGACCATGGGAATCCTTGGGTCGATTTTGGGACCCCATTGAGCCAATTGGTAGTGATAATGACAATTTGGAATAATTAATTTAATGTAATGACAAAATTGACATTAAGAAAAATATTTTAGTAATTAATTTTTTAAGGAGTTATATAAATTATCTTTTCGAATATAAATATTCATTGGAAAGCTAAAACGATTTCATACATGATGGGTTTTTTTATAATTTTTAGACATCAAATAAATTAAATTATTTATGACATAATAATGATGCAGTATTTACCTCATTAATAAATGATTTCAATAAATAAGATTATAATGATTAAAATATTATCCAAAACATGTCCAATTCTAATTAGATGATTTTATTTCGACCATGAGTCATCTTATCTTCCTATTTAATGATTTTTGGACCTTTTGAAACCGAATATAAGTTTATATTAAAATAATATTTTCACACTTTCCAAAGGTGCCCCTCTCCTCCCTTATAAAAGGGCACGTCCTCCCTCTCATATTTACACAACGTTGAGCCTTCACTCTCGGCCAACCCCTGCCCATTACTCTTCTCAACACCCCAATTAATATTCTAGAGGTCCTGGACTTCTTCAAAGACCAACATTATTTCCCAAAGATTAGGTTTCAAAGAGGCGTGTCGAAGAAGAGGAGGTTCAGATACGTACGAAGAAAATCTGACCTAAGGTAAGGGAAAATCTTGCAATCACATTTTTGTCCGAGATTGTTTATACTTACGAATTTACTGGGGAATATTTATCATCCACATCAATGTTTCCTCAATATGTAATATTATTCATATCCTCCTACAATTTTTTAAATCCAATTTAACCCTTTGGTGATTAAAAGATATGAAAGGAATCTTTTATAGTTTTTAGTACAAGGTACTTTTTGACTTTTCAAGCCAAAGTATGAGAAGAATATTTTTTTAACTTATACGGAATGAATGAATTTATATGATTTCGTAGAAAATTATTTCCATGAAGCTTATTATACAAGTTTTCATGTTTATTTTTAATCACCTTCTTTTAGTTTAAAATTGTATGACATGATAAGAAAGGTAAAATGTTTTTGAAGTAGAAAGGATATTTTCCTCAAGATTGGAGTTCAGGTGTTTTATCAAAATTATTTTCCATCTAATATAATATAGGGTTTTGTTTCTATCCCTATTTTTACATTTATTTGATTATGTAATGAAGGAATTAATTTTATGATGTCCTTTTATCTTATTTGGATTATGTTATGATGGCATGATGTTTAAGAATCCCATTTTTATTACATGGATTTTGCTTTGATTTGGGATTTTATGGCACACATAAGAATGGTTTCGTTATGAGATGGGTGAGACCTATATCTCCCTCGAATACATTGGGTAAATATTTATATCTCATTATATAGACATGGCAGGAACAGAAAGTTAATTTGGTTCAGTGATATAAGATGGGAACGACGAGTGAACTCGGTTCAGTAATGGACTTTGTCGGCTATGATGGTCTTGGAAATGAGCCTTGACTAATATGAAATGATTTTCTATGAGTATGTGTGTATTCCACAAAGTTTCATGTCATATGTTTTGATTATTGGGATTACATTTCAGTAATATGATTTATCCCATCTTATGATATTATGATCTCTTTTCCAGGTTATGATTTTCAAAATGTTATGTTCTTATGAATAGGATATGATTGATATTTATTTTTTTTACTCTTACTGAGCATTTGAGCTCACCCTTTTGTATGTTTTCTTTTCCCCAGGTCAGGAAGAAGGGTATTAAGTAGGATATGCCAAAAGGGACTCTAGATATGATGGAATAAACGGGAGACAATGTAGATGATTTATGAACCAGTTGTTTATGTTTCCAAGTTTCTAATGACACTATACCTATACGGTGCTATCATGGTTTTGTTATATGTTGTAATAATTATACTTCAATTCTGAAGTAATAACCACGTATGTAAAGTATGGGCCGTTATAGTTGGTATCATAGGAAAGGTATAGTCAACCTTTGGAAACTTGGATGTGAAAGCCATAGTAAGAACTCTAAGGATATGTCTAAACATAGACCACAATATTAATGTTATATAAATGGCCATGAACAACCTATAATGAGACCTAAAATGTGAAATTTTATTCTTGATTATGTGGTTTTCCTATTATAATTAGTGTTTCTCACACTATGCTTCTTGGTTTTAGTCAATGGATGGAACCCGAAAGAACCGTGTTAATGATGAATGTGACGAGCAATGCAATGATTGTCCCCCTTAGAAACCAAACATTATGGGAGATGGAATGAAAAATCTTTTAGCCATGCTCACACAACTTTCTCAAGATATGAATCTTGCTGGACATCCAAACGAGCAAAGGTAGGAGCATCATTCTGTTGAATCCCTAAAGAGGCAGCCTCCACCTTCATTTAGTGGGTAGTCTGATCTATTAGTGGCTGAATAATGGATCAGTACCACTGAAAAGATATTTTCAGTTCTACAATGTTCTGAACATGATAAAGTCATCTTAACAGTATATCGTTTGGAAGGTGAATCTGATCAATGGTGGAATCTTATTAAGAATATGAGGAAAAGGGATGAAATTGTGTCCATGGAATGAGACGAGTTCAAGAACTTGTTTTTCAATAAGTACATCCCTCGAATTCTTCGAACAAAGATGGAGAATGTGTTTCTTGAACTGAAGAAAAAGTATGATGAATCGATTCGTACCTATGAAGAAAATTTTACAACACTTGCAAGGTATGATTCCGAAATTATTATCCAACCTGAGAGTAATATCGATCGATTCTTTAGTGGCTTAAAACCAAGTCCTCAAAGGGTGTTATCCATATGGGACTTTAATAGCTACGAGGAAATTGTTCGATGTGCTCTCAAGGTTGATATGGAGATTAGAGTAATCCATCAGTCATATGGGTTTGATAAGAAGAGGAAAATGGAATTCAAAGGGAAATCTAAAGACCACAATTAAAAGAAGATGATTTTTCCCTTATGCTCAAAGTTTGGAAAGAAACATGGAGGGAATTGTCTTAAAGGTACAATTAAATGTTTTATGTGTGGAAAAGAAGGTCATCGGGTAGTTAAATGTCGAAATAATGGGAAGAAGATGTCTAATGATGCGAACAAAGAAAGGGATACATAGAATGCACCTCCTACACTTCAATGTTTCAAGTGCAAGGAAATGGGTAATTATTCCAATCAATGCCCTAATCCAAAGGTTGTTGATGATGATCGATGTCAACAAACTATTAAGGCCAAAGACAAAAGAAAGTCACATGCAATTTCTATCAGCGATGTGGAGTACAATAATGAAGTGGTGAAAGGTACACTTACAATACACTCTAAAGTAGAAAATGTTTTATTTGCTTCTGGATCCACCCACTCTTTTATTTATGAAGAATTTTCTATGGGTATCGTCGTACTAACTCAAAAATTTGATGTTGAGTAAGCTGTGACAACTCCTAATGGCACAGCGGTTGCATCAAAAGTTCATAATTCTTCTCCAATTGATGTTTTTGGGAAAGTGCTTCCTGCAAATCTTGTGATCCTTCCTATAGTAAAATTTGATGTGATTCTTGGCATGGATTGGCTTTCTTTATACGGAGCTCATATAAATTTCCAAAGAAGGGAAATCACATTTAATATTCCCGATCAATCTACTATCATCTATCGATGCAGGGATGAATATAACCTTCCAGTGGAAATTTCTTCCATCTTATGGGTCTTTATTTCAATAAATGAAGGTTATTTATCTCAAATGGTTGGAGAGAAACTCACGATTAAGAATATTCCCATTGTACGAGAGTTTGATGATGTATTTCTGGAGGAATTTCTAGGTCTTCCACCAAATAGTGAAGTTGATTTTTCAATAGAACTCATACAAGGTGCTATTCCCATTTCAAAGACACCTTATAGAATGGCCCCAATTGAGTTGCAGGAATTGAAGATGAAACTCCAAGATAATCTTGATAAGGAATTCATATGACCTAGTGCATCACCTTGGGGAGCACCTGTTCTGTTTGTTAAGAAGAAATATGGATCAATGAGACTTTTCATTGATTATCGAGAACTTAACAATATCAAAATCAAGAAAAAATATCCTCTCCCACGCATTGATGACTTATTTGACAAACTACGCGGAGCTCAATACTTTACCAAGATTGATCTTGGTTCATGGTATCATTAATTAAGGGTCAAAAAGGAGGATATACCAAAGAGGGATTTTCGTACAACGTATGGACACTATGAATTTATAGTGATGCCATTTGGTCTTACTAATGCTCCTCCTATTTTTATTGATCTAATGAATAGAGTCTTTAGAAACTATCTTGATCTGTTTTTGGTAGTCTTTATAGAAGATATTCTTGTCTATTCAAAGAGAAAGGAAGAACATGAAGATCACTTGATAATTGTATTAAAGACCCTAAGAAATGAGAAGCTTTATTCCAAATTTTCCAACTGTGAATTTTGGCTTCAAAAAGTTTCATTTTTGGGTCACATAATCTCAAAAGAGGGGATATCTGAGGATCCAGCAAAAACAGAGGTTATCAAAAGATGGTCGAGACCAACAATAGTAACTGAGATCCGTAGTTTTCTTGGTATGGCTGGATATTATTGACCTTTTGTGAAATATTTTTCAAGGTTATCTAATCAACTCACCAGGTTGACTCGAAAAGGAGTTAAGTTTGTTTGGACGGAGGAGTGTGAAGAGAATTTCAAAGAGTTAAAAATGAAGGTTATCCAATGCACCTGTGCTCACAGTACCGTGTAGTAGAGAAAGGTTTTAGATCTACAGTGATGAATCCAAGAAGGTACTGGGGTGTGTTCTCATGAAAAATGATATGGTGATAGCTTATGCCTCACGACAGTTGAAAATCCATGAGCTAAATTACCCAACTCATGATTTCGAGTTAGTCGCGGTAATATTTGCATTAAAAATTGGAGGCATTATATTTATGGTGAAAGGTGTGATATTTATACTGATCATAAAAGTTTAAAGTATATTTTCACACAAAAGAAGCTGAATATGCACCAAAGAAGATTGTTGGAGTTGATTAAGGACAATGACTGCTCAATTCATTATCACCCTGGGAAAGCAAACAAGGTGGAAGATGCATTAAGCCGACAAGACCATGATAGCTTATCCAAGAAGAGGATCAAAAAAGATCCAATATTTATGGATTTACAAAGGATGGATCTTGGAATTATATTGGAAGGGGGAAAATCTTATATTTCTCAAATGAATGTTCAACCATCTATACATGTGAAGATTAAAGAGGCACAAAAAGAAGATGTAGAGTTACAAAAGAAGGTGGGAAATGTTCCTGAATTCAACCTTGATTATGATGAGATAATAAGGTCCAAAAATCGGGTTTGTATTCCTCCCATCCCAGAGTTAAAGAACGAACTACTAGATGAGGCTCATAGTTCTTCATTCTATATTCATCCTGGAAGCACGAAGATGTATAGGGACCTGAAAGAGTACTTATGGTGGGATGGAATGAAAAGAGATGTTGCTGAATATGTCTCTCGATGCTTGGTTTTTCAGAAATTTAAAGCTGAGAGACAGAAGTATAAGGGGATGTTACAACCATTACCTATACCAGAATGGAAATGGGAATACATCACTATGGACTTTGTCACTGGACTTCCTAAAACATCCAAAGGAAATAATGTTATCTGGGTTATAGTTGATCGTCTTACGAAGTTGGCACACTTCATTGCTATTAGAGAAGATTTCTTTCTAGATCAGCTTTCTAGGATATATGTGAAGGAAGTGGTAAGATTTCATGGAGTACCACATTCCATTATATCTGATCGGGATCCGAGGTTTACCTCGATGTTCTGGCAAAGTCGTCAGCATACCTTAGATACAGAGTTGAGTTTCAGCACTGCTTATCATCCTCAGACAGACGGTCAGTCTGAGAGAACAATTAAAACTCTAGAAAATATGATAAGAGATTGCTTTATGGATTTCAAAGGTGGTTGGGATCAACATCTACCTTTGGTGGAATTTTCTTATAATAATATCTTTCACTCCAGTATTCAGATGGCTCCTTAGGAAGCTCTCTATGGAAATAAATAAAGGACTTCAACTTGTAGGGATGTAGTTGGAGAAAGAACGCTATTAGGACCTGATCTTGTTGATGAGATGGTAGAAAAGGTCAGATCTATTCAACAAAACATAAGAGCAGCTCAGAGTCGACAAAAAATTTTCGCCGACAACTGAAGAAAAGACCTAGAGTTTGATGTGGGTGATAAAGTGTTCTTACGGATATCTCCTTGGAAGAGAGTAATGAGATTTGGAAAGAAGGGAAAGCTGAGCCCTAGGTATATCGGTACTTTCGAAATACTGGATCATGTTGGGAAGGTAGATTACTGATTGGTGCTTCCAGCGAATCTCTCTCAAGATCATGATGTGTTCCATGTATCTCTCCTGATAAAGTACATACCCGATCCTTCACATGTACTAAGCTCAGAAGTTGTACCGCTAGAGCAAGATCTTTCTTATGAAGAAAAGCCAATAGAGATTATTTATCATAGAAAAAAAGTTCTACGGAACAAGACCACTCACTTGGTGAAAGTTTTATGGAAATTAGAAGAAGCTACATGGGATCTTGAGGATATGATGAGGGAGAGGTATCCTCATCTGTTCATTACAAAGTAACGAATTTCAAGGGAGAAATTCATTTTAAGGGTGGTAGAATGTAACACCATGATATTTTATGGAAAGTATATATGTATATATTTTTATGTCTTCTGTTATACACAACATCATAGGAATCTTTTATTGCACACAACACTAGCTTGTCATGCGTTACACGCAATCGCAACCTTCCTCAATAGCGTGTGTAGTACACAATACCAGGTTCTACTAAATAACGATATATTGTTATAATATTATTATGGACTACCAGTTATTAATATTATTAACTATATTTTGAGTTTTATAACATTATTATTCATTTTACATATTTTCTAGAACATGGTATGAGAACAAAATAAATTTTTCGGGTAAAATAAGTATTTTTCAAAAATGCAGTTTTGCCGCCTTTTAATGGAGTACCCATGTTAAATATACCTTTTGACATGTTTATAAGTTCAATTTGACAAAATAAAATACTTCTTTGGAATCAGGATATAATAATTTAATTTGTATAAATTTTTCATATTATTCTGATAACTTTCATATTTTAATGAATAGTAAAAACACAGTATATTTTAATTAAAACCAAATTTTTTCATCGCAATAATTTATTTGGTTAGATTATATTTTTAATTGTGTTCAAAGTTTAATTAGAATATATTTTGACCATTTAATTCAATTTTGGTCAATTGAATTAATTTCACTTTGAAATTGGACATAAAAAAGTGTCGATTTTTTGATAGTTATTGTCCCATAAAAACACACTATTTGTTTTGATAATGGGAATTACTTTTAAAATTAATTAATTCCACTTCTATGTTTTGAATTTTGAAAAATATACATCATTTTTGAATTCAGAATATCAAATATATCTTAGGCTGAATTTTTGGTATTTGTCTGAAAAACTTCAATTTTTGAGGAATAGTGAAACCACATAGTGGTAGTTAAAAAACGGGCTCTTTCATTTAAATGAAAATTTACCACTTCTGTTAATTTAATTTTAAAAATCATACATACATGGTTGTTATCAAGAAGTAAAATTTGGTTCAATAAGATGAAAATAATTGTTGGTGAATAGTAACATTTGACTTATATTTACTGCGGTTAAAGGTAAATAGGGTAATTCAAGGTTAAAAGAATATTATAATAATTCAAAAATACCTTAACACTTGTACTAACCTTATTGGATGAGTATTGGCCGACCATAAGAATCCATGGGTCGATTTTGGGACCCCATTGAGTCACTTGGTAGTGATAATGACAATTTAGATTAATTAATTTAATGTAAAGACAAAATTGACATTAACAAAAATATTTTAGTAATTAATTTTTATAAGGAGTTAAATAAATTATTCATTCGACTGTATATATTCTTTGGAAAGAAAAAATGATTTCCTACATGATGGTTTTTTTATAATTTTTAGACATCAAATAAATTAAATTATTTATGACACAATAATGATGCAGTATTTATCTAATTAATAAATGATTTAAATAAATAAGATTATAATGATTAAAATATTATCCAAAACATTTCCAATTCTGATTGGATGATTTTATTTCGACCATGATTCATATTATCTTCATCTTTAATGATTTTTGAACCTTTTGAAACCGAAGATGTGTTTATAATAAAATAACATTTTCACAATTTCCAAAGGTGCCCCTCTCCTCCCTTATAAAAGGGCATGTCATCCCTCTCCTCTTTACACAACTTTGATCCCTCAAGCTCAGACAACCCCTACCCATTACTATTCTCAACACCCCTAGTAATATTTTAGAGGTCTTGGTCTTCTTCAAAGACCAACATTAGTGCCCTAAGAGTAGGTTTCAAAGAGGCATGTCGAAGAAGAGGAGGTTTGGATACGTACGAAGCAAATCAGGCCTAAGGTAAGGGAAAATATCACAATATCATTTTTATCCGGGATTGTTTATTCTTAATAATTTACTGGGGAATATTTATCATCCACATACATATTTCCTCAATATGTAATATTATTACTATCCACCTATAATTGTTTAAATCCAATTTTACCCTTTGGTGAGTAAAATATATGAAAGGAATCCTTTTTCATTTTTAGTACGAGGTACTTTTTTACTTTTCCAGCCAAAGTATGAGAAGAATATTTTTTTAACTTATACGGCATGAATAGATTTTTATGATTTCATAGAACATTATTTTCATGAATCTTCCTTTACAAGTTTTCGTGTTTATTTTTAATCAACTTCTTTTAGTTTAAAATTGTATGACATGATAAGAAAGGTAAAATGTTTTTGAAGTAGAAAGGATATTTTCCTCAAGAATGGAGTTCAAGTGTTTTATCAAAATTAATTTCCATCTACGATAATATAGGGTTATATTTATATCCCTATTTTTACATTGGTTTGATTATGTTATGATGGAATTAATTTTATGATGTCCTTTTATCTTATATGGATTATGTTATGATGGAAAGATGTTTAAGAATCCCATTTTTATTACATGGGTTATGCTATGATTTGTGATTTTGTGGCACACATAAGAATGGTTTCATTATGAAATGGGTGGGACCTATATCTCCCTCCAATGCATTGGGTAATGATTTATATCTCATGGGATAGACATGGCTGGAACAACAAGTTAAACCTGTTTAGTGATACAGGACTCAAACGAGGAGTGAACTCGGTTCAGTAATGGACTTTGTCTGCTATGATGGTCTTGGAAATGAGCCTTGACTAATATGAAATGATTTTCTATGATTATGTGTGTATGCCACAAAGTTTCATGTATTAAGTTATGATTGTTGGGATTACATTTCACTACTATGATTTATCCCATGTTATGATATTATGATCTCTTTTGCAGGTTATGATTTTCAAAATGTTATGTTCTTATGAATATGATATGATTGATATTTCTTTTTTTACCCTAACTGAGCATTTTAGCTCACCCTTTTTTATGTTTTCTTTTCCCCAGGTCAGGAAGAAGGGTATTCAGTTGGATATGACAAAAGGGACTCTATATATGATAAAATAAATAGGAGATAATGTAGATGATTTATGAACCAGTTGTTTATGTTTCCCAGTTTCTAAAGACACTATACCTATACAGTCCTATCATGGTTTTGTTATATGTTGTAATAATTATACTTAAATTATGATATAATAACCATGCATGTAAATTATGGGTTGTTATATGGTGAACCATGTAGACTAGATACACCGTAGGGTACTTGGGCAGGCTCACACACCGTGTGTGCCCCGAAGAACATTGTGTACTCCTAGATGATCCTCGGCCTTCCAAATCACCTTCTCTGGGACTCATATTCTAGCTTTTGAGTAGTCTATACTGAGTGTTATTCTACTTAGGATGTGATTGGGGCCTCTGTTATGGATTACGAGATATGAGGTGGCGTGAACTGAACGATATGCTTGTGGAGAAGTACCAAGCTAATTTTGAAAATCAGTGTGGTTCATGTAGAGAGATAATAGTACTATACTACCATGATGGAATAGGGTGTGGGTGTAATTAACAATATAATTAGGTAGATATGAAAATCCCCACATCATGGGTGTATGTTCATTACTTTTTGTGTAGACTTATTCTAGGGTTGTTACTCCCCTGGAGGACTAGGGTGCGGGTTTCCCAAAGGAATTTTTAAGGTTGGACAGTGCTCCCCAACTGTGTTATGGAACAAGAAATCCATTCTTGTTGAAAGGTAGTGTGGGTACTCCAATGTCATACTTGGGTTAGGGTCCTCTATGGTATGAGACGTTACTCCCATATTCTTCCTGGATGCGGCTCCTCCATACGTGTTGTTCTGGTAGAGTTGGTACTCCTCTGTCATGCCGGTGAGAATGTCTTATATCCTGTGGGTGGTAATCCCCAAACGTACCTTGGTTCGGGTCCCCCATAGGGAAAAAACTAGCTGATTATCTACTCCCCTATCATACTATGGTGTGGTTTCTCTAGCCACTGAGTGTTACTCCCCTTCTGGGTTAGGGTGTGGGTCCTAGATTTATGAAGTAGTAATCCTCTATCATACTAGGGTGTAGGTCCATCATTGGAGTTAGAGATCCCTTGGCTGTAGTACATAATTCCAAGTATAAGGAAATTACACCAGATTAGAGCGATACCTATATATGAGTTGGTGAACCCTCGATAGACTGAGGCGCGGGCCACTCCTTACAAGAGCAACAAAGGCTTCACAGGTTGGTTAGGAGAAGTAATCCCTTGACTGTGGGCAGTGGTGAGGCATGGGTCCCTCTATTCTCTCTTGTTAGAGAGGATGAACGTGGTTCATATTTTGTATTAGTGCACCCTTGACTATGTAAATTGGTTAGGGTTGGACATATTCCCTTGGATTACATTAGCTTGCGCTTGCTGAAAGGTAATGGCTACGTGACCTCTAGTGTTGGGAACTAGAGCTATACATAGTATGATTTTCCGTGTGGATCACATTCTCTATGACGTACCATTTTTAATTGTAGGGTAGTTCCCGATGGATTGTATCTCTTGGAGATGTTCCATCAGGGATGAATGAGCTCATGGAGTGTGTATTCCCTATTTTATGTGTTACCTTTAGAGCCACGAGAATAAATCCTATTGTTGGATATGAGGTCGGAACCTCATGAGACTTTGAGTCTGAGATGAGTATTTTTGGGTGATTTTTGGGAGTCCTTGTGGTGTTATCACTTGTCGGGGTTGACACACCTTTTAGACCCAGATGGAATTTAATATAAAATTTAGGATGGTTCAATATTGAGTTTCTCTTATGATTGGGTCTACCGCTGGTTTGTTTGGGTGGACTATCACATTTCATTTGATTTCGTTTTCTTTTAGGATTTTTGGAGCGCCTTCTGAGTATTTTATACAGAACCCTTCATGGGAATTTCCCATACATGTTTTGTGTCTTGTGCATACAACATGCCATTGGATAGAGTCCACGGACGGCCCGAGGTACGCAAATATTTACGAGCCTGGCGGACCAAGTTGTTTACTAGAGTTGGGATGAGGAGGTTTTTAGTAGTTGTAGTCAACAACGATCCTACCCCTCTGAGTAGTTTGGACTCTTTTTCAATTTTATTTAGTGGTAATTAATTTTCCCTTCTTTTTTCTTTCAAAACATCTGTTTTACTCTAGTTATGGTATATAGTTGTATGCCTGCATTGATTGCTTTTGGTTTTTACATATAATCATTTTGTGATCATGGAGATGTGTTCATGTGTACAGGTACTTATGAAATGCCTCCCATTTCCATGATATTCTTTATCAGTGCTAGTCACCATCCCCTGACCTATTTGAGTTGGGCTTTGGGAGTTCCGACACGGGCCCCTTTGGGTCATGAAAAGTAGTGAGGTTCTATAAATAATATCAATATAATTTACCCTTTTTCAAATAAGTATAAATAATAATAAAATACAAAAAACCATCATCTATAAAAAATTCATTATATAGGAATAATATTTATAATACGCTCATAAAAAATAAGATTCTATAATAATATATTATAAAAATGTTACTTCATTAAGGTATATCTAAAGAAATTAGATAAACCCTTAGACCGATCATAAATAATACACTCTAAAAGAACAATGAATAGAGATAACTGCACAACAATATTTGAGGATCCACATGATCCCATACCCCCTACTTATATCCATCCCAACAGAACCATAAACTATAGGGAACTTTAAATTACATATATCTTTATCCTTGAATTCTTCATTCCTACAAAAGTGAAAGTTTTTTTCATCGGAAATATACATAGTATGCCACCACTAATGACATATCTAAATACCTCTATAATTATATGTGTTGATGCACAAAATTTCTTGATAACCAAATAATCATAAATAAATAAATTATTATATCATAGGGAACAAAAACTGACCCTCATGTGTGATTATACCTTCTTCTAATAGTGGAAGAATGGGATAATTCTCCCATAGTTTAAAAAATACTAAAAAATTAATGGTATATCCTCTCTATTAAAAACATAATCGGTAAGTGTGATGTCACCATTAACATAGAGTATATGTGAATGATTCATCACAGCTCATATCATATGAATAGGTGAATGGGTCATCATGTGACGACCCCATCTAGTTTCCCTAGTAACCCAATAACCGAGTGGGCCATAACATAGCCTAAAGGGAATTCTTGATCCACACAGGTCAATGACAATCACCTACAATCATACAACATGCATGTGGGAATGAATTTTACAGAAAACATAGCAGAAAAAAAGATAAGCAATTCAGCATGCATACAAAAGAAACTCCAATTGGTGTAATTTACAAGTAGTCAAAAAGGATTCAAATCCCAAATTATTACAACCCAAGTACCAAACAAAGGAAAACACACCATGTCCCTATGGAAAAAATAACCACATCGTAGGTTAAATAACTAGATCCACCGCCAAGAGATCCTTTCCCATTTCTCGAACCTTGAAAGAGATAATCTACAAACACAAAAAGGCACAAGTAGGGTGTGAGGTAAAAATACTATTAGGGCCTCACCAAGGATTCTACATTAGATAAAAATAATATATTAACCAAATAATTGCATTCAGTTTTTAAAATAAATACGTTGTTTCCCATGCATATTTAAACAAATCATTCTATACAGTTAAAATTATTGAAAAATACCTTATGCAATGGATTTACAAGTGATAAAATATTTATAAAACAATTGATTAAATAAAACTTGTATATAAATAATTTTATATAAATTAATAAGGAATATAATATACTTTACAACATTAGAATACATTTATGTCCCAATTATAAAACAATAAAGCAACATTATCCTCTGCCTAATAGGTATGAAAGTTTCAAGATATTGTAATCCACACTCTCTATGTGATCTCATGAATATGTGTATACGCACATTCCCAAAACACTATCCTATGGTGAATTTTCACTATCCCATCAGGTATATCACCCACTGTATGTATGTTTTAGAACATTTTAAAAGTATAGAGTGTGTCTAAATAACTCATCAACTACCTAAGGCCTTCATGTTCTCTTACACCATCAATGATTGGAAATTTATTTAAAGACTGTCTAAAATAAAATAAAATCCCACTCTTACATTTCAATTCCAATTATCCATTTCGAAAAAAACATGTTTTAATAAAAAAACATATCTCTTTAACCAGATAAAACCATTGGGTTTCTATCAACAAAATTTAATACATTTTCACAAGTTTAAAATCCACTCATAACTAATTGCATAAATCATACAATTCATTCCCACAATAAAATTCAACAATTTAATTGAATTGTTTTCTATCAAAACTCCAATTCAAATTAAAAAATTTGAATCAACCAATTTCCATAAACACAGCCCAATTCAATAGAATTCGGGGGGGGGGGGTGTTCCCAGTTATCATGTAAAAACCATTTCAAATATCCCAATTCATAGAAATTGGAGTTTATTATTGAATAAATTTAAATAAATATTGAGGAACTGAATTCAAATCAACTCTTGTAATAAATTATGAAAATTCAAAGTTAATAAATTTGGACAAATAGGATGAAATCACCTACCTTTTCCTCAAAATCAACTCTTCCAACGACACCTATATGCAAGAAAAAAGATTTAGAATACCTTAAAACACATCCTAGAGATGAGATCCAACACGATGAATCCTAGATATATCAATTTTAGGACGATATTTTAAAATCCAAAAGGAGGATAAAGGGAGAAAGATGAATAATGTGGAAGAAAACTTAATGGGAATCACACCACAAGCACAACAATGATAAAATGATGAATGATAGTATGTGAAAAGGTTGTGAAGATCCAAGATCACATTGGGAAGGATTTGGGTTGAGAAAAATGAAACTAGAGAGGAGGGAAAAATAGATTGTAGCCATGCTTCCCATTTATAAAACCACAGGCAGGGTATTACCTGATGTGTAACTTAACTACATGTCACGAAAATGTTCATATTTGAAACTGAAAAAAAAACTTCTCATTGATTTAGAAAAACAAGTGATCGAAATTAAAATTTGATCTTCAATTAATTCATGAAGTATAACAGATATTCACGTAATGTAACCTTCACAACATCAATCCCTTCACAACGAGCCTCCAAAAACTATTACACATCGTGTCACCCAGTTACATGGCATGTAACCTATTTACATGGCATGTAACCCAGTTACATTGAATGTAACCCTCCTACTGACTATAGAGAATTTTAATTAAATATAATAGTCCAAAAAATCAGTTAATTTACCATTATATATATCCTAATAATTAAGACACAACCCTACCCAGTTAATGAAATGGAAATTCCAAAACATGAATAAAGGAATACATGTCTGATCGGTAATGGGATGTTACCATCTCCCCACCATAAAAAATTCTATCAGTAGAAATCCTATAAAGAAGATTCCATTCCAAAAAGATGAGTCCATTGTTCTATAATCAGTTCATCATGTTCCTATATATCATGATTATCAAAACCATGCTCACATGGAATATAAACCAAAGGTATCATCCTCCAACTAATTAGCTTAGTCTCAGAATCAACAATCCTGACTGGTCGCTTAGTTAGAGATAAATCATGTTCAATCTCAAGATCACTCTAGCATAAAACTCGATATGGATCATATAAACACTTTAAAATCAACAGTACATGAAATAAATTATGTATCAATGTTAGCTATAGTGGAAGTTATAAACACTATGCTACTTTCCTCACATATTCAATAACCTCAAAAGGACCCATGAAAGGAGAAGAAAGCTTATCTTTCCTCCCAAGCCATAGATGAACCGAACAGGGTAATTATTTCAAGAACACATAGTCACAAATTGATAACTCCAAAGGTCCACAATGATAATAAAAATAAGATTTATATTGTCTATGTGATGTCAAAATTCTCTGATGAATCATCTGAATATTCGTTGTCAGCTGTTTCACCAATCTCGATCAAAACAATGAATTTTCACCAATCTCTGACAAACACAATGGATATTTATAAGGAAATTTATTAAAGGCCTAAAATGGTGACATTCTAATCATGGTATGGTAATTTTTATTATAATAAAACTCAAACAACCCCAAATGATTATCTCAAGCCCAACCACAATTATGAACCCAAGTGTGAAGCATATCCTATAAAATCTATACAGCTCTCTCTATCTGTAAATTTGACTGTAGATAGTCATCCATTCCCAAATGGACCTTAGAATTTAGTGACTCTTAACAGCCTCTCCAAAAGAGATAAGTGAACCATTGATCCCTATTAGATACAAAAATATATGGAACTCCGTGAAAATGAACAATCTCATCCAAGTAGGGACTTCCCAACTCCTCAAACAAGGTTATTTCTCAAATGAGTATGAAGTGAGATGACTAGGTCAGCCTATAAATCACAATCACAAAGTCCGTAGAGATTTTATCTAACTTTAAAGTTGGGACTAGATGTGGATTATGTAAACTTGATGGTTTTTTATGCCTTCCCTCCACCTTCTCTCACATATAGTAACACAAGACAATCTAAAAAATTCCTCATCTCATCCTTATCCACTGGAACTAACACCGCATGTCCTAGAACATATTATTTGTTCCTTGATTAACATCCCTTTAAGAATTATGATAGTCCCCCATCATAGCCTTCCTTTCTAATAAGGGCACCGTGTAGCGATTTCGTTAACTTAGAACACCCTATATGGATAAAGACTACTAAGTGACTGTCTCCCCACCATAAAAAGAGTCTCTAATAGTACAAAATTCAACCTCAAGCTCTTGATCCTGAAAAATAATCTCAAAAAGAGTGAATATCAATTTAATGATGGAAAAATTGTAACACCCCGACCCCAGTTACCCAGAGTCGGTGAATTATTACATAACATTGGCATGATCACAAGAAAGATCAAATCTTGAAAGACAGGTTAGTTTAGTAGCCTTGGAAACACTAGATATATTCATGAGTCTTACATTACATCATGAAATCAAAACAACAACAACATATTTTCCCCATTGAATACACTTATCCCTTAGACTATCCCTCTAGGTTAGTCATAATATACTTCTTCACATCCTGTGAAAAATAAAACATATAAATTGGTGACCTCAGATGCTCAGTAAGGATAACAATATAGCGGAAACTTTCATAAATAATCATAAACATTTAAGGCAATGTATAACTAAAACAAAAGCCATTTAAACTCGAACTTCAGCATAATATGGCAAAGATAAAATGAAATAATTCCATTTACTTATTCACATGGATATTCTACTAATCGAATAATCACATGCAATATCAATAACCACTTTCATAAGAAGGGAATGCATAATTCCAGATTATCATAATCACATAGTCAAGTCCTAGAGCCAAGACTACAAATAATATTTTTTCAATGCCCTCTTCCAAGACACTAGTTTGTCTCATGAGACCTACCGATGCATCGAGGAGCTATAGCGGGCTCCACCTGTCACTTACTAAGTCCAATGAATTGCTCATATGAACAGGTTTAAACATTACATAAACATTCATTTTAAAACAAGCATACAAAATGTCAATAATTTCTCCATAAACCATCAATGGTATAAAAATAACACATCCACAGTCAAACATATCAAAAAACTGTCAATACAATATTGAAGTTTTGTATCATAATAAATTAACTCCAAATAATCTTAAAATCCATCAGTGGATGTTGACGTCGATGAAATCAAAACTATTTGAGAGAAATATATCGTTTTTTTAAATCATTGAAAAGTCACACATTTATAAAGGATGTAATTTAAAAGAGATTTTTTGAATCAAAGTTTCCCATACCACTTTGAAACTTTTGAAAATATATATCATTTCAAAACATTCATGTCCATATAAATAAATCCTTAAAATAATTTTGAAAACATGGACATTAATTAAAAATATTTAGAAAGATAAATCATTAAAACATTTAAAATTATGATCTAGATAAAGAGTACCTTTCACAAATCTTTAAAATATTCATTTTTAAATCAATTTTATGAAAAATGGACAATTATGATAAAAATGTACCAGCAGATAATTACAAATAAACAATCTTAGATAATAATGAGATTGAGGAATTAACCCTTACCATGTACTTTTCCTTGGTCGAGGGTAGTTTAAACTCATTTGTAATAGTTAAATCAATGTTATTAAATTATAGAAGAATCATCTACATAAATATGATATCATATATGATCTTTTAATATTGCTTTGTTAATAATATTTTAGTATTATCGTCGTTTCGGGTGTTCACTTACTCATTTTCTTTTATATGTTTTGTTAAATAAGACATGTTTGTTTTCCATAGATTGTATCTTATTCATATCAATAATTATATCAGGTCCTTAAACATTATTTTTAATAATCAAATGAATATTAGTCTTGAATGGATATGATGGGGAATGAATCTCATCGTGTTCGTGGAGACGGTAGTCCGTACGTACGCACGAGCGACAATATCATTCTTTTGATATTAAAATAATATATAATTGGATGATGTATCGTATATAAAGAATAATTATCATGTTATATTTATTATTTTAATTAATTACACATCATTATTATACAAATCCAAATAATAATGTATTGAATAACAATTACACCATGACGTGGAGACGGTAAGCCATACGTACGCACGTATGGTGACATGTCATTCCAAGGATGGATAGAATAATGAATATGGTTGTACCATATTTATAATAACCTCACAAAATATAGAATATACTGGAGTTATAATTTTATAATGGAAATAACAATGAAAGAAGAAGTGGAAGCAGAAAAGAACTGGAAAGAGGGTGGTGAAATTATTACCTCTTCTTTGGGTTCTTCCTTTGGATTTGATCAAAAGGGCTCCTTAAGTTGGCTTTCAGATCAAACTAAGTCCTCTAGGTTGAATTGAGAAATGTTGAGAGAATATTTGTTCAGGGTTTGGCCGATAAAAAAGGCTTTGATGGTATGAATTTGGGAGAATGGGGAGTTCCCTTTTATAAGAGTGGTGAGGGGCACCTTAGGAAAAGCTATAAATATTATTTTATAATAAATTCATATTCGGTTTATAATGGCTCCAAAGTGACTTATTTAGAGGCTAAGGTGGTTATGGGTTGAAATAATTTCAACCAATATATTTTAGATAGGTTTGGGTCACTAAATTAAACTTATAATTTCTATTTAACTCTTTGTTAAATAGTTTGACATTTACCGTGTATCTTTTTATTTTTATATTATATGGTTAATAAACATACTATATACATCCAATAGTAACAAAAGTGGTTCATTAATGATACAAATATCATTATATAAGTCTCTTGGCCGAACCTTAGATTTTTAGGAATTTAATATCAATTAATAATATAATACTTTTTTAAAAAACTCTTTTATGTCAATTTTTACACTATTTGGTATTTTGTTTTTGCTAAATTCATAACAGCACTATTACTTCGAAACTAATTCATTTAATCAACCCTAACGTGTCATATTAACCTTTAAAATTCGTGGAATTCATTAAAAGTCTCAAATTATATTTATTTGGGTATTTATAATATCAATTATTTTAATATTGCACTAATTAGGTAATTACTGCATCACCATTGTGTCATAAATAAATTAAAATATTTAATGCCTAAAAATTATAAATAAAATAAAATTGTTTATGAAATATTATTAGCTTTCTAATTAATATTTATAATCTAATTTATCTTATGTATAACCCTATATTAAAAATGTTATAGTTATTAATCATTGATTTTAACTCTTTTAACTCTTCCTTAAATAAAATATTAATAAGTTTCCTAAGCTAATCCATGTGGACCTAAAGGTTCATATATTATTCCTAGGGTTGTGTTTGGTTGAATTACAATTATCCAATATAATTAGGGCATGTGTTATGGTAATAATAATATCATTTTCACACTTAATTACCCTATTTACTTTTAACCGTGGTAAATAAAAGTAAAAAGTTACTATTCACAAAAAAAATTATATTATTAAACTAAATATTACTCCTTTATATTAACCTTGTCTCTCAGATTTTTGAAATTCCACTCACAGAAGCGGTAAAGATTATGTTTTATGTGAATTTGCAAATTCTCCTAGAACGTGGGTAAAAGACAGTGAAAAGTTCTATAATATATTTATATATCT
Source organism: Viscum album (assembly GCA_963277665.1). Classification (NCBI taxonomy): domain Eukaryota; kingdom Viridiplantae; phylum Streptophyta; class Magnoliopsida; order Santalales; family Viscaceae; genus Viscum; species Viscum album. The sequence continues at coordinate 672,078,943 of OY728127.1, forward strand.
AAAATTATTATAAATTGACTCCAATGAATTACATTGAAATTATATATATTTTATGTGTCTATTTTTACCTAATATAAATTTAAATAAAATATATAATTATAAAAATTCGGTTTTAAACTATAACTCAGTGTTTTTCACTATACACCAAAAATTGAAAGTGTTCAGAAAAATGCCAAAAATTCACCCTAAGCTAATTATGATATTATGAATTCAAAAATGAAGTCTATTTTACCAAATTCAAACCATAAATACTGAATTTATTAGTTTATAATTAATTCTGGTTGTCAAAACCAAAAAACGTATTTTTACCAAAAGATTGACATTTGTTTATGTCCAATTTCAAAGTGAAATTACTTCCAATGACCAACATTGGATGAAATGGTAAAAATATTATCTAATTATACATCAAATCCATTCATATGTATAGTTGAACATAATAAATTATTTTTGATTAAAAAATTTGTTTTCAGTTAAAATATATTATTTTTAATTATTCACCCAAATATGAAAGTTATCAGAAAAACACCAAAAATGTATTAAAACTAAATTATTATGTCCCAATCCCAAAGAAGAAGTTTTTTTATCAAATTGAATATATAAATGTTTCAAATATTGGATTTAAAAGGGATCTCCATTAAAAGGCGGTAAAATTTCATTTTTTTAAATACTTCTTTTATCTAAAAAATGAATTTGTCCTTAAATTATGTCTATGAAACACATAATATAGATTCTAAAATTATAAGGGTTATATAAAGATCAAAATTATGTTAATACTTTTCATAATTGCTTTTGAATGGTTAGTTTGCTCAGTCGTGGTGCGATTGAATTCGATGTTGCGTTTAGTGTAAGTTATTTAATTACTTTTAAGAACTAACGTACTATGAAATCATGGGGTGTTACATTATTCCCTCCTTCAACAAATTTCGTCCTCACAATTTGAAAAAAAAATTCAAAAATAAATGGATGAAAATATAAAATACCTTTGTGCGAAAACCCACTTCAGAAATTGGGTTAATAAAATTTATTTTTAATAAGAGGAAAAGGGGAATGAAAAATTCACCAAAAAATTATGGTCTTAATTTGGAGAACATTGGTGGAAATTAGAGACACATACTTGGAGGAAATATATAAATATTTGTGTAGTGTGATTGAGGTCATCAATAACAAACAATTTTAGAATTGAGGGCCTCAAGGCCATCAATCTATGATGATTTAAAATAGCACCGGTTCAAAGAAACATAAGGTATTATGATAACACAGTTTTAGTTTGAAGATCATTTACCTAAAGTTTAAGAATTAATTTCTTTATAGAATAAGATAAGAAAAAAACATATACTTTACAGGTAGAGTTAGATCTTTTAACTAATTTCCACCACAAACTCATCGTTCACTCTAAAAGGTAATAGAACTTTAAAAAAATATATTCTATTTATCCTATTTATATAGGGTTCAAAAAAATGAATTTATAATTCATCTACCAAACCATTTAAAAAAACTACATTATTCAATCCAGGACATCACATGGGCCAGTGGTAGGTGATACACCCTTGTTACCCTTCGGCTGCGGGTTCAAGTATCGTGGCATTGCCAATTGTGACCGGTTGCCGCCTGACCTACGGGTTGTCCGTTTATGGCAATCCAAAAATAATCTGAAAATAGTATTATCCAAAATAATTCTGTCCAGTCTCACAGTCAAAATTTTTGAAGGAAGTTTAACATAATGAAGGTCCTTTTTTCATGTAATAACATGAGAATACCTTCATCATGTACTATTTTAAAACATTGTAACAACCTGAATTACCATAAAACCTTATTGATTACATTTATACTCCCTCATTCCTTATAGAATACAAGATATACTACTTCCATAAAAAAATTATGTAAACTCAAACAATGATGGAATATGAAAATCATTAATTAGTTTCAAGGTAGTCAAGAATATCCGATATAATTTATCCAAATCAAACATGTATTATTCCAAAATCACTACCTCAGTATCAGAACCATATTATGGTTTATCTTTCTCTCAACCATATATTTTCCAAAAATTTAACCTACTATTTAGTCACTTTTCTCGGTTCCACACAATCTCAATTCCTTAATGAAATAGTATTGCAGTATAATCCTTATATACTCCATAATTAATATAACTAGTTCATTGGCGATACAACACTAAAATGAAATAATTATTTAATAACAACATAAAAACTCTAATCATTCCCCCTCATTTATGGTATTATCATAACTGGATTATTATCCAATAGCATCATTTGGGGCATACTTTAATGATTTGGACATTTGTTCGTGTAGTGTCCCAACTCCTTGTAGATGAAGCATTGTACATTTGAAACCTTTTTCTTACCCTTGCATTCATGTACATGGTGTCTTTTTTCTCCACACTTATAAAAAACTCATATTCCCTTCAGGCAAGTTCTAGGGTGTTTCTTCCCACAGTTTTCACATATTGGAAAATTCTTCTTTTCCCTCATCCCTTTATCCATATTTCTATCTTCCATCCTTTTCTTCCCTTGATTCCATTCAAATCCATAGGACTTAGAGAAATATTTACTCATCTTATTAACACATGATACTATTTCTTAATATGTTGAGAATACATGGGAGACAATTTACCTTCTAAATGTTGTCTTAATATCACGAAAGATATGATCCTTTTTACTATTTGGATCATATGTATTTCTAGAGTTCACATTCCTTATATTGGGTGCCATTTCTATTCAATTGCATACACAAGGACAGTTATGAATTGCAATAAATAATTCCAAACTTGTAAAATACCTAACGTAGATAGAACAGTTTATGGATATAATCCATAATCATAAAAATGTTTTCTTTGAGGAAGTATATACTCAAAAACCCTTCATAATGGATTTTAATGAAAAAGAGAATTATCCTAAGCATATCCTCTGGGAGTGTCGTAACCAAGTGTGTAGTAAGGCCTGTTTTCATGAACCAGTTCCCATTTGAGTCTAGCTCAAAGTGGTGTTTTTAGGTTTTACCTCTAGGTACATCTGTTCCAGAGCTGCCTCTACCTACTCGTATCCATAAAGGGATGTATTGATCGGAAAACTCACAAAATCTCTAAAATACCAAAATTCAAAGAAGTTCTTCAATAATAATCTTCAAATTCCATCTTAGGTCTATGTGATCTAATAAAGAGTTGGTCTAAATCTAGCATCCAAGGTTTGTACTAAACTTCCTCTGATACCAACTGTAATGCCCTGACCCCAGTTACCCAGAGTCGGTGCATTATTACATAACATTGGTATGATCACAAGAAATATCAAATCTCAAAAGACCGATTAGTTTTGTATCCTTGGAAACACTAGATATATTCATAAGTCTTACATTACATCATGAAATCAAAACAACAACAACATCTTGTCCACTTTGAAAAAAATTATCCCTTAGACTAACCCTCTAGGTTAGTCATAATATACTTCTTCACATCTTGAGAAAAGTAAAACATACAATTCGGTGAGCTCAGATGCTCAGTAAAGATTACAATATAGCTGAAACAGTCATAAATAAGCATTAACATTTAAGGCAATGTATAACTAAAAAAATCCTTTTAAACTTTAACTTCAGCATAATATGGAAAAGTTAAAATGAAATAATTTTATTTAGTTATTCCCATGGATATTCTACTAATTGAATAATCACACGCAATATCAATAACCACTTTCATAATAAGGTAATGCATAATGCCAGACTATCATAACCACATATTCAAGGCCTTGTGCGAAGACTATAAATAAGATTTTATGAAGGTCTTGTTCCAAGAAACTAGTTTGTCTCATGAGACCTACCGATGCATTGAGGTTATATAGGGAGTTCCACCCATCACTTACAAAGTCCAATGCATTCCTCATATAAACAAGTTTAAATATAACACAAACATTCATATTAAAAATAGCATACGAAATTTAAAAACTTTCTCCATTAACCATGAATGGTATAAAAATAAGACATCTACAGTCAAACATATCACAAAACCTTCAATACAATATCGAAGTTTTTTATCATAATAAATCAACTTCAAATAATCATAAAATTCATCAAAGGATGTTGACATAGATGAAATCAAAACCATTTGAGAGAAATATCTCATTTTTTTTTAAATCACTGAAAAGTCACACATTTATAAGAGAATTAATTTAAAAGATATTTTTTAATAAAATTGTCCCCTACCACTTTGAAACTTTTGAAAATAAATATCATTTCAAAACATTCATGTCCATATAAATAAATCCTTAAAATAATTTTGAAAACATGGATATTAATTAAAAAGATTTAGAAAGATAAATCATTAAAACATTTCAAATTCTGATCTTGATAAAGAGTACCTTTCACAAATCCTTAAAATATTCATTTTTAAATCATTTTTATGAAAAATGGACATTGATGATAAAAATTTCCCAGTAGATACTTACACATAAACAATCTCAGATAATAATGAGATTGAGGAATTAACCCTTACCTTGTACTTTTCCTTGGTCGAGGGTAGGTTAGCCTATTTTATAATAGTTAAATCACTGTTACTAAATTATAAAAGAATCATATACATAAATATGATATCATATATGTTATTTCAATATTTCTTTGTTAATAATGTTTTAGTATTATCATCATTTCAGGTGTTCACTTACTCGATTTCTTTTATATGTTTTGTTAAATAAGTCGTGTTTGTTATCCATAGGTTGTATCTTATTCATATCCATAATGATATCAAGTCCTTAAACATTATTTTTAATCATCAAATGAAAATTTGTCTTGAATGGATACGATGGGGAATGAATCTCATCACGTTCGTGGAGGTGGTAGTATGTACGTACGCACATTCTTTTGATATTAAAATAATATATAATTGGATGGTGTATCGTATATAAAGAATCATTATCATGTTATATTTATTATTTTAATGAATTACACAACATTATTATACCCATCCAAATAATAATGTATTGAATAACAATTACACCACGACGTGGAGCTGGTAAGCCGTACGTACACAGGTATTGTGACATGTCATTCAAAGGATGGACAAAATAATAAATATGGTTGTACCATATTTATAATAACATCACAGTATGTAGAATATACTGGAGTTATTATTTTAGAATGGAAATAACAAAAAATGAATATGTGGAAGAAGAAATGAACTTGAAAGAGGGTGGTGAAATTATTACCTCTTCTTCGGGTTCTTCCCTTTGATTTGATCAAAAGGGCTCCATAGGTTGGATTTCTGATCAAACTAAGGCCTCTTGTTTGAAGTGAGAGAAGTTGAGAGAATATTTGGGCAGGGGTTGGCTGATCCAAAAGGCTTTGAAGGTATGAATTTGAGAGAAGGGGTGTGCACTTTTATAAGAGTGGTGAAAGACACCTTAGGAAAAGCTAGAAATATTATTTTATAATAAATTCATATTCGGTTTATAATAGCTCCAAAGTGACTTATTTAGAGGCTAAGGTGGGGAAGGGTCGAAATACTTTAAACCAATATATTTTAAATAAGTTTGGGTCACTAAATTAACCTTATGATTTATATTTAACTCTTAGTTAAATAGTTTGGCATTTACCATGTCACTTTGTATTTTTATATTATAACGTTAATACACATACTATATACATCCAAGAGAAATCCAAGTGGTTCATTAATGATACACCTATCATTATATAAGTCTCTTGTCCGATCCTTAGATTTTTAGTAATTGAATATCAATTAATAATATATTATTTGTTTTAAAAACTCTTTTATGTCAATTTTGACACTATTTGGTATTTTGTTTTTTCTAAATTCATAACAACACTATTACTTCGAACCTAATTCATTTAATCAACCCTAACATGTCATATTAAGTTATAAAATTCGTGTAATTCATTAAAATTATGAAATTATAATTATTGGGTTATTTATAAAATCAATTTTTTTAATATTCTACTAATTAGGTAATTACGTCATCACCATTGTGTCATAAATAAATTAAAATAGTTAATGTCTAAAAGTTATAAATAAAATACAATTATGTAGGAAATATTTCTTGATTTCTAATGAATATTTATAATCTAATTTATCTTATGTATAACCATATATTAAAAAAAAATAGTTATTAAACTTTTATTTTAACTCTTTTAACTCTTCTTTAAATAAAATATTCATAAGTGTCCTAATCTAATCCAAGTGGACTTAAAGGGTCATAATTTATTCCTAAGGCTATTTTTGGTCGAATTACACTTATCCAATAGAACTAGGACATGTGTTAGGGTAATAAATTGACTCCAATGAATTAAATTGAACTTATATAGATATTATGTTTCTATTTTGACATCAAATAAATTTAAATAAAATAAATAGTTATAAAAATTTGGTTTTAAACTATAACTCGGTGTTTTTCACTATTCACCAAAAATTGAATGTTTTCAGAAAAATACCAAAAATTCACCCTAAGATAATTATGATATTATGAATTAAAAAATGAATTCTATTTTACCAAATTCAAAACATAGATATTTAATTTATTAGTTTAAAATTAAATCTCATCGTCAAAACCAAAAAGTGTATTTTTACCAAAATATTGACATTTGTTTATGTCCAATTTCAAATTGAAATTACTTCCAATGACCAAAATTGGATTAATGGTAAAAATATAATTTATTTATACATCCAAACCATTCATATTTATAGTTGAACACTATAAATTATTTGGATTAAAAAAGTTGTTTTCAGTTAAAATATATTATTTTCACTATTCACCCAAATATGAAAGTTATCAAAAAACACCAAAAAAAATTTGAAACTAAATTCTTATGTCTCGATACCAAAGAAGAAGTTTATTTTGTCAAATTTAATATATAAAAGTTTCAAATATTGGATTTAAAAATGGTTCTCCATTAAAAGACGGTAAAATCACATTTTTTTAAAAAATACTTCTTTTATCTGAAAAAAATGAATTTGTCCTTACATTATGTCTATGATATTCATAATACGGATTAAAAAATTATAAGGGTTAAATAAATTTCAAAATTATGTTCATACTATTCATAACCACTTTTGAATGGTTAGTTTGGTAAGTTGTGGTGTGCTTGAATTCGATGTTGCGTGTAGTGTAAGTTATTTAATTACTTTGAAGAACTAAAGTACTATGAAATCTTGGGGTGTTAAAAAAATAAACATCAACCCATTTCTACTAAACTTCAATATACTATTGTGCGAAGCGATCCATCAACTTCCACTCTTCTAAAGATTCATTCACTACTTGGGATGGATGTTTCCTACTCAATTTATCAACAATGAAATTCCATCTCCCTAGGGTGTAGGTGATGTCAAACTCAAAATATTTTACGTTCTCCACCCCACGCCCCTAGTAGATATTCAATTAATTTTTAGAGAAGATATAATATAAGATTGTGGGGTCTGAATACATAGTAATACTTTCTTCGAAAAGGTTGTGTCACCAACACTTAATCACATGCATCACAGCTACAAGTTCGAGGTCATGGGTAAGATAATTCTTCTCATGTTTCCTAATATGACAAGATCCATAATAAAGTACATGATCTCCCTATATAATAACACAACCCAAACCTAAAACCGAGGCATCACAAAAGAGAACATAGCCCTGGCTGGCCTCTAGAAGAGTCCACACCAGAGTAGTGTTCAAAAGAAACTTTAGATAAAAAAATAACCCTACCATTTATCATTATAGGAAAACATCAATCCATTCTATGTTAAAGTAGTAATTGAAGAATCCAACTTCAATAAGTACTTCACGATCTAGAAATAACATCTTAAAAATCCCAAAAATCTATGAATCTCGAAGACATTACATGGTTTTTTTCATGTAATAACACCCTTCACCTTCTTAGGAAAAACTTATATACCATACTCAGACACTATGATTACAAAAAAATTCACTTCCCAAATCCATAAATCACAATTCATAAGATTGGGTTAATGTCAATGATTTCTCACTAGAAACAGAACAATCATCAGGTGATTCACCCAATCATCCTTGGGTTTAAAGTAAATGAGGATGTCATCCTCAAAGACTACCACAAAAGTATCTACATAATCATTGAAAAACATGTTCATTAGATCCCTAAAAACTATGGAACACTTTTTAGACCAAAGGGAATAAAAAAATTAATCATAATGGTCATACCTGATTTGAAAAGAGGTTTTTAGAAGTTATAATTATTTTATCGTCAACTTAGGGTAACCAGATTAGAGGTTGATCTTTGAAAACCATATCTCCCCTTTAACCTATTCAAACATATTGTCAATTATTGGAAATAGATACTTGTTCTTCACTATAAATCGATTGACCTTTTGGTAATCCACACGTAATTGAAGAGAACCATCATCTTTATTATAGAAGAGAATCGGTTCCACCCAAGGTGACACAATACGACGTATAAAGAATTTCTGTAGACGGTCATACAAGTGGGAATTTAGCACTTTCATTTAAGCTCCATATATTCTTTAAGAGGGAATTGAAACCATTCGAGTTCGAGGAATTAAGTCAATAGAAAACTCGACCTTCCTTTCCGAAGGAAAACCAGATAAATTATATGGAAAAACATCATGAATTGTGACAAAAACTAGAGGGTGATCACCGTTACAAGATTCTCAATCTAGATAAAATGAAAACAATAATATTACCTTCCCCAAATCTGGATAAAAAGGTACAAAAATGCTCTATCTTAGGTCCCATTCTCCTTGAAAGGCAAGAGATAGACCACTAGGTGTAGTAAGTTACACCAGTTGAAGATAACAATAAATTTGGGATTTATTGGAAATGATCCAATCCATCCCAAATATGGCCTCAAGATATTTCATGTCGAGGACTACAAAACACCATACCAGCTCAACATCGGATAGAGAGAAGTCACAAAAAAGACTACGAAGACCATGCTCTCTCTTTTATCAAAGGGGTGTAGTAATATCCATTGAACAAGATAAGAGATCGAAAGGAAAATTAAGAAAATTAACAATATGGGTTGAAATAAATGAGTGAGATGAAATAGTACCAAATAGATCAATCACTAATCAATATACTATTGTAATGGTACCTCTCATAGCGGAATGTCACATGTTTTCTTCCTTTGGAGACTCTTCCACTATGTGAAGTAGCTTCATTTCAGATGCCTATGTCTGGAACTCTTTTATACTTAAAGCATCTGATTTCCCCAATGTTTTTGGAGGATCTGATGATTATGTTCCACTATGCGGAGTTGAAAAGTTATGGCATAATCTATATCAATGTCCCAAACATCTACAATAGCTACATTTCTTCAGTCCCTTAGTGAAAACCCTCTTAGAATGTCATATCTATCCATTATAATATAAAATCAAAGGTCTTCCTCTTGGATCAACAGGTGGTTTTGAATGACCAAGATGTTGAGAACTGCCACAAGAATCATCACCCTTCAATTTTCTCATGAAGTAACTCACCGTACCACAAGGAGAGAAATAAACTCCTGATAATCTTGACTTTCCATCTCATTCCATCTCGACCATCATATCCCTATCTAGTACATCGAGATGATTGGGAATCATTAATAATAAAACCTAAGAAGGAATATTTTATCTATGTCCCACCAAGAATTTTCAATCCTTCATCATCCTATTAGATAAATCCCAGGTGAAAACTGCACGAGTTCAGAAAAGTGATTTGAAGACTCATTTACAGTTCCATAAGCCTTCTTAAAATTGAAACAAATTAATATCCTTGGATATAACCATAGAATCTGGAGATATCTGGTAAGAGAAAAGATCCTTTATGTCTTTCCACTCTTAGTCCTCGTGATTCTTCACAGTCACAATCATGTCCCACCAACTCCTTGTTGGTCCTTCCAACATGATGGTGGCACATTTTTCCTTAATCTCATCTGGTATCTTCAAAAACTAAAATAGATGTTCTAACATTCCCAGCCAGTCCCCATCATCTTGTGGATCTGTGGATCCTTTGAAAAATTGTGGCTTTTAAAAAAGAAACTCTTGAGAATGATTTCATAGAACATCTTCTTGAGGATCCATAGCTAGAGCCCCTACAGAAAATGTCGGTGTTTTATATCTTAGGGCATGTATAGTGTGAACAATCACATAAACTATATTTGGGTCCATTGGAAAATTCACTTGCTACGGTTTAGCATCAGCTTCTTCCTGGATCCGAGTTTCACATCTTCTCTAAGGAATGATTCTATACAAAATGAGTATAAAAACAATATATCAGACTAACACTCAAACTGAGGAACAAGGGAAACTATGTCCAATAGATTGAACAATTAGATTTGAATTTCACTCTATCCAAATCAAAATATAAAAAATATAGAACTAATCCAAAATAATTCCATCCCTAATCAACATGTTGATATATGGTTCATTGTGATGAGATCTAGTCATTCACTCAATCGTAACTACCTCATAAGTCCTGAAAATATTTCTATTGTATATTGAATTTAAGACAAATTCTCAACAATATCCTCAAATACCATTTTTTCATAAACTAGCCCATGTACCCTAGTAACCTGATAACCTATCTGGACTTGAAATACCCAAAAGGGAATTCCTGATCCACATTGGTTGGAGAATAACACCTTTCATCATACAATATACAAGTGGGAACAAATTTCTAAAAAACCTAGAAAATAATAAGATAAGAAAGTCAAAATTCATACAAAATATAATCCACTAGGAATATTGTACCATAAGTCCTCAAGGCATTAAATCACAATGTACTACAACACAAGTAACACAAAATAGGAAAACACCCCCTGTCCCTAAGGACACATCTCACAATTTCCTAGGTTGTACTGCTAGATTCACCTCCAAGAGATCCTTTCCCCTTTCTCGAACCTAGAAGGAGATAATATACAAATACCCAAAGACATAATAAGGGTGTGTGATAAAAATAAAATTAGGGTCTCACCAAGGATTCCATAAAATATTCAAATAATATATGAAGCAAATAAATTCTTTCAATTTATTAAAATAAAAAGGTTAGGCTTTTTTATAGCATATTTATACAAATAATGATGTACAATTCAAATTATTGAAAAATACTTTAAGAAAAGGCATTACAAGTGATGGAATATTTCTATAATAATGGTTTAAATAAAACTTTTAAAAATTAGATTAATTTATAAGGCATGTAAACTAGTTTTACAAAATATACATACATTTATGTCTCAAATATAATTCAAGCGAGAAACATGGTCCTCTTCTAAATAGGTATCAACATTTCAAGAATTTTAGCTATGCACTCTTTATTTTATCTTAGAAATATGTGTATACACACATTCCCCTAACACTGTCAAATGAGACTTGTTACCATCCCATTAAGGATGTGTCCCATTGTATGTATGTTCTAGAACATTTTAATGGTGTAGAGTGTGTCCAAATAACTCACCATCTACTTAAGGCATTCTTGTCATCTTACAAAATTAATAATGGGAAATATATTTTGATATTACTTAAAATAAAAATAAATTTAATTATTTCATTTCAATTAAAATTTTCTATTTAAAACCAAAATGATTTTTAATAAAAAACCATGCCTCTTTAACAAGATAAAACCACTAGGTTTCTATCAAAACTATTTAATCCATTTTCACAAGTTTGAAATCAATTCAAAAACAATTTAATAAATCTCATAATTATTTCCAAAATTAAATTCAACAATTTAATTGATTCTTCTCAATAAAAATAAAAAATTAAATTAAACAATTTTAATGAACCAATTTTCATAAACACTCCCCAATTCAATGGAATTGGGGTTTTTCTAATTCGGATGCCAAAACCATTTCAAATCTCCCAATTCACAGGAATTGGGTTTTATTATTGAATAAATTGAAATAAAGTGTGATCAATTGAATTTATATCAATAGATTAAATAATTCAAAAATATTCAATGTTAATGAATTTCGATAAACACGATGGAATCACATACTGTTTCCTGAAACTCAACACTTGAAAAAACTCCCATCAAAGAGAACAAAGGTGTATAAGAACAAGAAAGAAAACCTAGATATGAGATCCAAAAAAATATAGAACAGATCCATCAATTTCATGATGATATATTGAAATCACAATGGATGATAAAAATATAAGTTTAAATAATGAGGGAGAAATATTTCCATGGAATCACACCAAAAGTGAAATGATTATCAAACTCCATACTAGAGGATCCATAAGGGTTAGAAAGCTCCAAGATCTCCAGGGAAAGGCTTTGGGTTGAGAAAAATGAAAATATATAATAGGGGAAAAGAGATCTCCAATGTGATACCTATTTAAAAAATGAAATTCAGGGTAGTACATAATGTGTAATTCTTATTCACGTCATGAAATAGTAAATATCAGAAACCACTTAAAAACTCGTCACCTAGAGTTAAAAAAACTGATTCTCTGAATTAAAAATTGATCTTTAAGAAATTCATGATGTGTAAAAGATCTTCATGTCATGTACCCTTCACAGCATTAATCCATTAACCATTTTCCTCTAGAAACCATTACCCATCATGTAATAGAGTGACACAGTGTGTGACCCTTTGGATGCCTGCAGAGATGGTTGGTTAAAGCTGAGAGTTCAATAAATGTCTTACTTCACCTTTTTAAGTTTCCTCCCAAGTCATTATCAACCCTACCTAGTTAATGAAAATAAAAATTCACAACAAGGTTAAAGTCTTACATTTCATATTGGAACCATGATGTTACAAATCACAATAATTTCAATAATTAAGGTGAATATGCAATGAAAAATGTCCATACAATTTTGAAATTTTGGAGGAATTTATTTTTTTGTCCAGTTGATGAATCATTTTGTGAATTATGCTTAAAAATTATACTAAAATATTTTAATGGAATTAAAATTATGGTTTTTATCATGTAATAAGGCTTAATTGTGGAGGATGACGATTAAATGAGTGACAAATGAGGTTTTGAGTGGCCAAGATACTGAATAGTGGTAATTTTCAAGTCTGTAGGATGCCACTAGGTTGATAGTGAGTCCCTATAGGGAGAATATTGGCTCTATGAGAATTTAATTAGTAGGGAGAGAATTATAATTTTTTTTCAACCATATGGATTTAGGAGGTATGGGATATGTGGGGAGATAGATTTGGATAAATCTTCCCCTCTTCTTACTAACTTGATTTCCCTTGATCTATAGTGATTTAAATGTTGGTTTCATAGAGATGTTAATGTATGATCACATTTTATTAATATATTATTTCATCCTATCATTGGAATCCTATTTAACTTTGATTTAAAATAGATATTTTTTAACAATGACACCACTAAATGATGAAATCATCAATGAATGGTGAAACCTTTTCCAGCTCTCATAGTGGGAATCCCATGATAGTTATCTCATTCCATCTCAAAGAATTTTTGTTGAGGTATGTCATCATGTAAATTTATTAATGTTTTTGGTAAAAATTGTCTTATAAATCCCCTTATGTTATGTGAAATAACTATGTATTTTTCATGTATTAGGTTCCTGGGTTTGGTGGGAGTGGTCCACACCCTATTTCACATTGTTTTGATTCTATAGCGCTACCCGATGTGTTTTGGAATTGATTATGAAATGTTGGGTTTTGGGTTTAAAATTTTTAATTAATGAATTTTATGATATTTAATCACTTTTCATGAACTATATTTTATAGAATAGGGTTTTTTGGATGTGTATGAGGCCTAACGAGCATGGTTAGGAGCTGCGAGATTATAAATTTGAAAGGGAATGGCTACGTATGAGGTATGTAGTCCTTATAAAATACCCCTTGGTTTATGAATAATTATTTTATCTATTTATGATATGTGGTCATTCTACTGAGGGAGAATAACCTATTTAATTAATTTAATTTTTTAATTTAAAATAAATTCCTCCGGATTAATGAAAAAGTGTATAGGGTCCCTAGAATACCATGGAAACTGGATGGATTCCTCGACAACAAATAGTCAAGTCTGTCACTATAAATTTATTCCGGGGAAAAAATGGACCCTTTCAGGGGTGTGAATGAATTATAAGAGACATAGTATCATTGGTATAGGATCCATTAGATAAAGCCTTATATAATATATTACTCGAATGTGGTGATCATCTTGAGTAGTCCATGACTGTATAATGTGAAGCCTCGAAGAGTTTGGGAAAGTTGAGACAAAATGGCGTGAGGAAGAACTAGAGGACAAACTAGTTGGTTTCATAGTTACATTATTAGATATGGGAGTGGCTATATAATAGATACAAATGACCATGGGTGTCACCATAGAACTAATGGTTTGAAAAGGTGTGATCTGGGAGGTCATAGTGACTGGGATGTGATAGGGGAATACATTAAGGGATATTATGCTTGTGAGTCTCAAGACTGTTCTAGGAGATGATAATGAAAAAAAGGGACCTATATAGGTTTCTTTTAATTGTGATTTGAGGTTTGAGCCCTTTTTGGGTACCCCATGATTAATTAACAGAAGAAGGTGTATTGGGGAACTGATATAATGATTTTGGGTGAAACCTTAGAACTCGAGTCAGCACATGGATCTAGTGAGGATATTTGGAAAATGATTTGTTAATAAGGGGGGATAACTATATTCAATGAGTTTATTTTAGATATTAAATTCCCTTAGGTTATGGGATTTGTGAGATGGAGTATGTAGGATATCCTTCTCTCGATTATGAGTTATGAGATGATGTAGGAGGGATGTGGTTCCCTTTGATATGGTTGATATAAATCGATGTATACAGATATCCAAGTTTGATATTCTAATAATCATCCATAATATATATATATATATAATGGGATGTGGGATTAAATTCACTAAACCCATGGATATATAATAGCACATTCTGGTTCTTAGTTTATCTATATACTCATATATGGTTGAGGATTCCATGGATTTGGAGCTCGGGTGATAATATTTGAGCTATCAGGGGTTATATATTTGGAGTAACAAGGATTTATATTTGGGGATTCCATGGATTTTAAACCTGAATGAAATTGGATTCAAACAATCATGTGACATGATTAGAGACATCATATTTTATCCAATGAATGTATAGTCGATCCCAGGCGTCATGTTTGGAGCTAAGGATTGAGATATGTTATTTATTTATATTTATATTCTTTATTTACTTATTTATTCAGATTAAGAAATCACATAAACATATCAAAATACTTACAATTTTTTTGGGCGACTATATTGGTTTTTCTATACTAAGTTATGCACTAATACCCTGCTTGTGCGGCCATCATAGTTAGGTACCCGAGAGACCTTCACACTGATGCATGTTCAAGTTCAGATGAGGCCTAATATTTGTTTTTTTAGAGTTATAAGTGAGAAAAAATACATATGGGATGAGGTATTTATCACATATATAGTATAAAATAACATATTTTGTTTCTTTTATTAATTTTATAATTGAGATTTTCCCATTCTATGATCAATCTTGAATGTTGGCATGTATGTGAATCATTATTACTATGGATTTCAATGAATATTAATGGTTTTAGAAATTCTCCTATATTATAAGAATATTCCTAATTTGTTTGATTTTGGGGTAATTTTTATGATATTTCACACTAAGATATTAGGTATAGTCTCCTCAGAACAACTTCCTTAACTTCGGCTGCTAGTCGGTAGCCATTGACATATGAGGAGGTATTCTTGAGGTCATATCATGAACCAGTTATTTTTATATTGAGAGAAAACTTGGTTGGGGAAATACTAAAGTGTTATATGATGATTAAGGTTTCTTTTTATTTTTAAATTTTGATATGGTGGTCAAGAATTATGGGAATGCGTTAGAACATGTGATTGAAATAAAATTGGTGCATTGAATGCATCTTCGCTCATACGAATTCTAGGTTACTAGGGGATTTGTATTTCTATCCATGACATTATATTTTTATGGTTATTATATTTAACCTCCATTTAAACACATGGATTTCTTAGGTTTATAACTTATTATGGTTTTTTATTTTGGCATGTAGTGGTAAGAGGTATTTCATGCATCATATTTAGCTCATAGGAATCAAATCGAATATGAATTCTTTCAAGTTATTTTATTAATTATGGGAGATAAACCATTTATAGTGTCAATAATAACCAATATGATTCTTTCTTTTATGTACTTTGTGGAATTATACATAGATAGTCCGGTATGCATATTTTCTATGGATGACAGGTAAAATGGATCTTACGAAGAGGGGCTCATTGACGGTGATTATGAAAGCCCTCACATATGGCATGTGTGAGGAAACTCACAGGTCGATAAATTCATTTATTACTTGATGATAAATCTCTTGTGGATGGAAACTATTTTTTTTAATTTATTAGAAATATCCTATATTATGTTTTCCTATCTAGTTTAGTGGTTGAATTATACTTCGTTGAAAAATATGATTATTGTTACTTCACATGGGTCATCAAGGATGATGTAATTTTATATATATAAATGGTGATAGGTAATAATGTAATCCTCAATGGGGAGACTCCCATATACACAAGCCTAGTGATGGTTAACCTGAGATCACAATTTTGAATTGTGTAGTTCCACATATGGATTTTTTTTTGTGAGAGTTAGTAATCTAGGAGGATGATGATGTGGCATGTGATGCATTATATATATAGTGTGTTATTAACTTTAGACGGTATGGATATGGTTTAAGAGAAAGCCCAGTTTTTGGACATAGATATCCTTTGGTTATTCCTTTTGGGAAATAAAGTTCCTATGGTATTTATTACAGGACAAGAAACTCCCTTGGTTATTCATATAGGATGATGGCCCTGCATGGATTTTTATTATGGGATATTATGCTCCATTTGTTATTCATTCAGGTATATAGAACTCCTTGGATATTTATAAACAAATATTATTCCCCCTTGGGTATTTATATTTGGAAACAGAACATCCGTGGATATCTAATTGCGGTAATGGTGTGTTTATTGTTACTCACTATGGTATATGGTACTCCCTAGTCACTTATCACGGAACATATTGTTTAATAAACTATTTTTCTTGAGTGGGTTTCATGTTCCAAAATTATGTTTTCAATTTTGACACCTATGGGTTCATTATTGAACCTACAATATATAAGTTAGTCTATAATTGGGCATGTGTGTGAAACACAATTGTTTTATTGTGTGTGACATGTGGGTTTACATGTGATATTAATATGTAAGTGTGGATTATTCCCCATGAGTGGTGGAATTTGTGTGAGGATTCCTTTCTGGGATAGGTGGGAGACCATTGTGACCCTCAAAGCATGACTCATGATTTATGATGATTCAATGTGGTTTATGATATGAAACAGTGATACAATATTTGAATTATCCAGATTTGTGAATACCTTGTTGATAGAAAGTGTCTAGATTATTTCAATTGATATTTATTCATGATAGTTTCGATTGGGGATTCAATTAGTCATGGACATTTCCATGAAATAGGGATCATTATAGAATGGTACAACTTAGAATTTATAATAAGCATATGGGTTTCCATTGATTTTTTATGAAAAAACCTTGAATGTTAATATTTTGGTAGAAATGAGTTTTTATGAGGATTAAACCAATTGTGAACCATTCCTTGTTGATTTACGATGAACTTATAATAATGTGTTAATAGTATGGGTGGATAGTTGTGGTTTTGTAATTATGTTATTTATATTATAAATTAGTGAGTGGATTCACGTAGGCCAAGGAATAATGGATTCAGTGAAATGAGTGTTCGTATGGAGGTTTGGAGGGCTGTATGAGAATGATCGGTGTATCCCCTATAATGGATGATAATCATTAGATGAATGGTGAATTGGATTGAATGGATGAGAGTGTCTTGTGAGAAGTTATACCCATGTGTTGAAGGTCAAACCTATTGAGTATGTACATGAGAAACAGATTAATTAAATAAAAATTGTGGGGAGTTTCCCATTGTCCTTTTGGGTGATTGACCCTCATTGTTGATCCAGTTTTGGTCAGTTCCAAGTTAATATGTTATTGTGGTCCAAGGGTGGGTAGTAAAGTAAACTTTTATTGTCCTATCTAAAGAGCTAGTGGAAATTTCATGACTAGACAATGTGTTGTAAGATTAATTAATTATGGGTATGGATTGTTGGGATTTTGATTTTTTGGGGTGATGATAAATACAATATTATAGTGTGGATCTTCTTAATGTTATGGAGTTCTTGAACCTCATGTTTGAAGGGTCATGGATGTGTGAGAATGGTCATTGGATGGTCAATGAGTCTAATGGAAGTGAGTGATAAGGTGAATTAAATTTTATCTAGTTCAATTTTAAATACTACACACAATATTTAGATTATGTTTTAGATTATGGATGAGAATTATATTTTGCATAAGGATATAATTGTGTTGTTCTGAGAGTGAGTTGGACTGATGATTTGTCAGTACTCAATTACAACATGAAAATATATATGATCAGTTGAAAATATAACCATGATAATACACCTAAATTCATGTTTGTAATTTAGTGGGTGAATTCAAACAATCAAGGGATTCCTTCAATATTTAAGGACTCGTGATCAAGTGATATCATAGTGCATCCATGGATGAATCTGTGAAATTTTTGGTGATAGGGTGGCTAAAGGAGGTTCGATATGGGGTGTTGTGAGCATTTGGATATAGTGGGCTAGATACCATATCAGGTATGTCATGTCAATATGGTGGTTGTTTTCAAAGGATCAATTGGGGATTTTGAAGAGAAGTTTATGTGTTTATGATATTTTTTAATGGTGTATAAATTTCTAATTCATTCTGAACCAAGGCTAAGGAGTTTTAACAGAGTTTACGCTATATTTTTTTATGTTCCAATGTGGTGAGTGGGAAATTGTACTTGGTGGGTTATCAACCCACTAAAATGTATTTCTATAGGTGATTGATATAAAAGGAGGACTGTGTATCATTATCATACATTATGGTTGAGACCAATGGTGGGGAACTCAATACACCTGAGGATGAACTGGTATATGATACTTTAGTCTCTCTTGATAAATTTTCATGGGTAAGAACTGTTTTGGTGATGATTGTATGTAGTATACCTATATTTGATGGATTGGATGCCCGATGTTAGATTCTAACAATAGAATCTCATCTAGTTTTCTAGAGTATAATGTAACAACATGTTTTTTAATTTACTACCAATATAGGCATAGATGGTAATTAAAAAGCCACCGAGACTTACTAATGATGCAAAGTGTTATTGTGGGGAGGTTTTAATTTCTGTTCATATATAGTCATAAAATATTAGGATTAATATTAATTTTGGTCTTATTGAGGGGTTATTTTTTGTATTGAAATTCATATTTTAATTATGAAGGTTGGAACCTATTAAATTAATCCTTTTATTCATGGAATAAATCATGGGGTTTGATGAAAATTGTATGATTAGTTTCATAAGTGTTTTAGGTTAGAGATGATACTAAATAGAATCCATTGTCTAGATGATGGGTGAGGTAGTGTAATAACAAATTATCTAGGCTTAGTGGATGGATGATAGTCCACTCTCAATCCAAAAGGCATTGTGACCAGCCTATGGGATATGTGAGGTTTTTTGTAGGTTAAGACCAGTAATTATGCATTCATTCACCATCAATATTTTAATGGCATGGGATATGTGAGGTGATCCATTTAACAAGATTCTTTACAACTCATTCCACATTTATTTCCCCTTGATCCCTTGTGAATTTAATTCTCAGTTAATAGTGATTTCATGTTACATTTATCATTCCTTCATAGTTTCTTCCTTTCTTTCTCTACCACATATTTATCTTCATATTTGGATTTGGATTTTATGATGATTTCAAAATAGCATGGAAATATCATTTTATAATATCAAGGTTTTTTTTCATGTAACATATATAGAATTCAATGATGGTGATTTCAATCCATTATACGTAATTTTGGTTAGGGTATCTCTCCATGTGAATTTATTTAATTTATTTCAGAATACCAGATTATATGGGACATTAAATCAAGAGTATAAATTTGGTATATTTTACAGATTAGGATTGAGGGTGTTCTTGGAGTGTCAAATGACATTTTTTGCATTGTTTCAACACTATATTGATGTAGTTGTGTTTGGTACAGATATTTAATTTAGGGATTCTATTTAAAAAAATTGAGGTAATTAATTTGAGGATGTATATTCCTGTGATATGGCCTTGGGTGGATAAAAGAGGTCAATTTGGACGATGAAAAATCTAGGGGATCATGGGAAGTAGTTTTCGGGATATGAATTTAAGTGGGAATGGTTTTGTATGAGGTTGGTGATCCTTATTAATTTCCATATGGTTTTTGAATTATTATTGTAGCTGTGTTTAATATGAGGTTTCACCATCGAGGGAGACTGACATGTTTAAATAAATAAGTTATTTAATTTGAATTAAATTCCAGGATATGAAATAAACAAGTGTCAAGAGACTCTACATGACCTCAGACATTGGTTGTATTCCTCTTCCATTGATGGTTGATTCCATCATAGTAAATTTATGTCCATGTAAACATTTAACCCTTAAGGGCTCTGATTGAATAAAATTTGATTTATGGTAACATGTATAGAATATAATATACACCTCCTTTTATAGGAGAGTGTATGTTTTAAATTGTTATCCTAGGTAAAGCATGATGGTACTATATGATTCCTTTGAGACTTCAAGCTGGTTGAGACCAACATGGGGCAGTCAAGACGTACTGTACTATTGATAGTTTCCATAATGTCTTTTCTTGAGTTGGTAAAGTTGAAAGGATTAGTGATGGTCGACCATGGTTGTAACCTTACAACATGTGGTGAGACCATGTGAGACATGGGAGGTCATAACAGGCAAGATGTGACTCGGGAACACATGAAGGGGAATTAGGCCTCTGATCCATAGGCTTGTATTGTAACAACCCAGACATCTAAAATGATATATGATTCCTAAATAAATGTGTGTTGCAAATTATATAATTTAATAAAAATAAAAAGTAAAAATTAAACCAACCAAATATTATGTCATTAATATTGATCATCAAATTATTCCTCTATGAATCAAATTAAAATTCGAAACCCTATAACTAGAAAAATAAAATAAAATAGAATAGATAAAATGATATATATTTCCCCAATCATCTAGAGTCATTTCCCCCATATCCAATACAATATAAATGAAGAAAAATATTAATAAACCATTCAAAATTTAATGGAAATTGTCACGAACCGGCCCCTGGGGCCCACATCATGACTACCCCAAGCCCGCCTTCCATAGGCCAGGGGCTGGCGACTAGCACCAAAGGCGTAAGTCCCTAGAACTGCGAAGGCATTGCCTTTATAAAATGTAAACACACACAAATATAGAACAAGTGGAAGAAAACACTAAGTAATTAAGTATAAGAAGTGTGCTGAAAGTACAAAGGGGCCAAAAATACAATCCCAACAGAAAGGTACAGCTACAAATGAAAGAAAGTACAACTGAAAAGACAAAGAGATGGAAGATGGAAGCATCTCTGGGATCGTCCTCTGGGTTCCTACCTGAAGGGTAGGTACATATGTCCTCCTCAGCACTCCATGTCTATCCGTCTTCTCTGGGTACCGACTTGTCATGAGTTCCACCTCCAGGTACCGTCCAGTCCTCGTACACTCTGACTCGGTTAGCGTTGTCCATCATCTGCATCAAACACAACGAGGTGCGGGTGTAGCCTGTGCAGCAGTGAGTATAACGATACTCAGTAGGGACCCCGAGACCCTCAAGGTCTCATGAAAATCAAACATGGATAAACCACGAAGAAAGATTTCAATGGATAACCATTACTTAGGTATATGCCCATACATATACCTAAGTTATCAAGTAACCCATCTCAATCATGAGGAAAACACAAAGGTCATTGACTTAGCTCAACCCAGGATTTTCATTATCGAAACTAGGGTTGCTGGAGAACTCCTCCTCTGTTGAGTACAGTGGCCCTGTCGTGACTCCAATGCACTACTCACTAACCGTAGACTGCTGAGGTACTCCTCCTGTCGAGTACCACGGGTCTGCTACCAAAACGGGTGCTCCGTCCGCTGTGGGTCTGCCGCCAAACCGGGTGCTCCCCCTAATAGCTGTTATAGGTACTCCTCTTATCGAGTACCACGAGTATGTTTCCAAACTAGGCACTCCGTCTATCGTGGGTCTGCCGCCAAACCTAGCGCTCTGTCCACTGGGCTAATCGAATCACTTCGAGTCGAATCGGTCAAGCAGTCGTCAGGTCTACAGCTAAAAGTTCTCTACACTACGTCTGCTCGTCTCTAGGAGGATCTACTCCACGAGATACTGGTTGATACTCCAAGGGTCACGAAGTCTCAGGTAGAAGTATTTCAAATGACCGCCTCATCATAGTGGTCTCAACGCAACATACGGCATGTCAATCGGACGCTCAGTCTGAGAGTTATTGGCATTTCCGTTACAGGGGCTCGGTTGGCTTTAGGTTAAAACCAACCCAACCATACTCCAATATCATCTAAATCCCACGTGTAGTATTCCAAAAGAACCGTCTCATCAAAAGGAAACAAACTTAGTTGACGACACGTCAATCGGACGTCCGGTCCTTAAGTGATAAGCATTTCCGCTCCGAGGGCCCGGTTGGTTTCGGATTTGAACCAACCCGTCCATACCCAAAATTCACCAAAACCTTGACTTTAATATATCAAAATGACCGTCTCGATCCGAGGAATCCTGCGCAACTGACGGTGTGTCGATCACAGGTCCATAGTTCAAGTTATAGGCAAATAACCAAAAACGGTCCGAAGTGGGGGATCTGGTCCCGGTACGACCCGACCCAACCCACTCTGGGTCGGCCAGAACCGGGGCGACCTGACCCGGGTCCAGGTCAGGCCTGGTTGGGTGCGGCTCAGCCTAGCTGGCATAGCCTAGCCTGCAGCCGGCCGCGGCCTGGCCCGACCGGCAAAGCTGGGGGGGCCCGGTTCATCGAAACGGTGACGCCAGCCTAGCCCTGCCCAGTCTTCTCGGATCCCGCGTGGCGCGGGATCCGCTCCATCGCCGCCACGACCGGTGCCGCGATGGTCTTCCATCAGCGGCGCGCTGGGGCACTGCTGCCTCCAGGCGTCCAGCCGGTGCTGGCCGCCGGCAACCCGCACCACCGCGTCATTCCACGGGCCACCGGAGTCATTCCGGTCATCCGTTTTAGCTCTCGTCTGCGCCTACGGCCTCCTCAGGTCCCGCTCTATCCTACGATGGTTTCAAATCAATGTTTCCATTCCGTTCTTCTGTATCCGAACATTCCGCACATCACGAAATAGTTGGCGGTGGGTACGGACTTGTTCGTTAGCCCATACCCACCGCGTTAGAGGTTCAAATAATCACCCAACAAAATAAACACCCATGATCGAGGATATAAATCAATTATATGAAAATATTTAATATCACCCTACCTTGATTATGATGTTGCACATTGTCGAGCCGTAGAAAGAGAATTCGAAGACGACGTCGGGTGCATCTAAAGATAAACCGTAGTTGACGTTCCTCGCGGACGATGTCTTCTCCCTTGGCATGGAGGAAGAAGAAAGGATGATGTTCTTCGTGGAGAGAACGTCGTTCTTCGTGGAAGGATAAGGCTCTCTTCTAATTCCAAAAGTTCCATCAAAATATTTTCCAAGAAAATATTAGAATATATTTATTTAATTCTTACTAAATCCCCAAAATTTAACTACCAGATATGACAAAACGCAACTGCGGTAAAGGTCCCCTTAGACGAATGTCGACGCTGTGAGTTCATCGGTGTCCTCAGATTTCAATTCCGAGCACTAGTTCAAATGATAGAAAAACCAGAATGTACGTTTATTGAACGTACCCGAACAAAACTTTATAAATGGATTCCAGGCACACCAGGCCTCAGAATCAGGTGCCGTTAGAAACCGCAAACTTGTAAAATTCCAAAGAATTACGAAAAAATCACCTTGCAATTTCTGGGTCTTTACAGAAATGAAAATATAACCATATGTGGAATTGTGGTGATTTTTGAGCAAAATAATGGAGTTGTATTTATAGGGTATAAATGGAAATTTGACCGCTGTAATTTTATCATTATAAGCACATTGGTTAAATATGAAAATTGGTCAATTTTACCATTGAAAACTATACCCATGGGTGATTATTGTACCAATATAATTTTTGTTTATAAGTAGTAATATCATAGGATAATTCATACATAAAAGAGAATTGATGGCCTCAACACGTAGAGTAATTCCATTTGAAGCACATTTATCTAAGAATGGGTGGGAGGTAGTGTCACTAAGGTTACCCTTGAGATAACAAAAGATGTTATTCAGTAAGTGAATCTTGAATGAATCACATACAGGGAAAGTTTATTTTAGTGGATAATAAAACTCAATCAGTGTGACTCGATACACCCCATAAAACTACTACCAACACACACCTCATGCTTAGGGTATACACAAGAGTAATAATGGGTTATGTGGCTAGGCCTTAGTTTCTTATAGTATAATTTCCTTATTATAAATAAATTTTTTTATTCCTTCAAATCCATTTTTGTAATATTTCTTCTTAATAACATTTATGTTTAATATATATTACTTTAATAAATTTAATTATGGACACAAATAAAACATAATTGTTTTTTAAAAAAGTTTATAGTTTTTATAATAAACAAAGGTATTCAAAATTATATTTTATTATAATACAAAATTGGATTAAAATACTATTATTTAAATAAAAATGATAAAATAAATCATTAATGTCCTAAGGAATTTTTATAAGCATCAAAAAATTGAATGTTCATAAGAAACTATTACTTATAAATTAATAAAAATTCATAGATTTAAAAACTAAAATTATCATAATTGGATAATTATTAAGCTAATATAAACATTATATTTGAAATCATCAGATTAAAAAAATTAGGGTGAATTTATTATAATTTTCTAAAAAACCGTATTTTTACACGATGAGTAAAAATACTCTTTTGGGTTTTGGTATGTTTTTTTCATAATGATATAATATTAAATTAAAGAAAATCCATGACCAAATATATTTTATTATTATTATTATTTATTTATTTTAATTAATTTTAATTAATTTTAAAAACTATAGGTGACATTCAAATGTCTTCATTGGAAAATTTGATTTTAAAAAACATTACTTTGTCAAATATTTACATTTCCATGCCAAAAAAAGATTTCAAAAACTCTTCATGGTTATATTGGATTAAAATATCATAAACTGTGACACAAGTCTCCAAAAACAATTGAAAAACAATAGAAAAACATTAGTAAGAACAACTCTTCAAGGTATGGGAAATATCCACTTCTCTTTTCCCTTGAAGTTCCATTTTTTATGTTTCATGTATTCTAATTTCTAAAATATGTTATTTTCCCCACAATATATTATCCCATTACTATCATATATTCTTTCATAAATGGGGTACCTTTTTTCTCTCTCATTTTACCCATTGCAAAAATAATATTTTATCCCCATCCTATTGCCGAATTTACTTCTCTAATTTCTCTCTTTTACATGAGAAATTATATTTTGCTTTTTATTTGAATACCCAAATCTATTTTATTTTAAATGGGTATTCAAATAGTTGTAATAATGAATTTTCAACTTAGGTATTTACATATATAAAAATTACTATTTCATTTTCTAGGTTAAAAATTATTTAATGATCATGTATTTAATAAAATTTGTATGCTTGGATTTTGATAAAAACCATTTTCATTATTCTCTACAGGTTATTGATGAAATTATTTATTATCATCTATGTGGATGACATGAAATTAATACATATGAAGGTTTCTCCCTGATAGATATCTAGTGCACTAGGTAAAGAATTTAATACCTAGAAAATTAATAGTTTATGGTAAAGTGGTTAATAACCTTTATAATTTTATTTTATGACATCATGGAGATAAACCTTGGTGATATGATTAATAATGTCTCAATTAAATATTTTAGAAATATTTCCATGGTATGTTTCTTGTTTTTATTATTATATTCATCTTGTTTATGCTTTATTGTTATGTTCTTGCTGATATGTCTCAAAATCAAATGTTATATATCTATATTTATTTTTCCATTAATAGGTCTCATGCTAAATACATTCCTTTGATGTATTCCCATACGATATGAGATTTAGTAAAAGTATTTTATGGTGAACCCCTAAAGATGTATTTCAAGAATATTTTTTTAGATTTTTTTATGTTTTCTTTTATTATTTAACTTATTTTCGAGATACTAAACATTAAAAGATCCTCGATTTGTACAAGGTAACTAAAAGTTATTACATAAAAAGGTGGGATAAATTTATTTTCATAAAAGGATGATTATGTTATTTATGTAAATATGGACTGCATAATTTTAGGAATAACCCTATGTAAAGGCCTAAATATATATAAACATCCTGGTATTTTGGTGAGTATTAAGTAAGTAGTTTCCTTAAAAATACATCCTCACCTAGATACTGATAGTGGATGTTGCTGTAGAATAGATGTACATAGGGGCATCACTAAAAAACACCATATTGATATATAATTGATCAAAATCTGGTGTATAAAAATGGGCCTTATAGCACAACTAGTTTAACAAATCATAGGGATATTTTTGGTTAATCCTACGTTTTTCATGAACCATTATGAAGGATATAGAGAAAATGGAATTATAGGTGATTAATAACATACATAAAAATGAGTTTTAATTTTTAAAATACCTTTATAATTAAAATATTATTTAAAGAAACCAATTTTGTACAAAGGTTTTATTATTTAGGAGAAATGGTGGGAAATAGGAGGAACTGCGTAAATTATGACTATAATGAATGATGAATTGAATGATTTCTAATGGAAATTGGAATGGAAAACATGATGTGGATGATGGATCAACTATTTCAAGTTGTGAATAATTACATGAATTAAGATGAACAACTGGATTCACCATAAAGGGGGGAAATATCAATTGAGTCATTTACGAATTAATGACCACCCTCATTTAGTGGATCCAACGACCCATTTATTTATAAAAAGTTAATTACCTATAAATAAAAGATATTTTATATACTCTATTGTTTGGAGTAAGATAAATTCAATAGGTAGTGTACCTATTACTAAAGGAATCTAATTAGTGGTCGAAACTAAATAAAAAACAAATCCAAGTAGGGATATCATTGATATGGAGTGGGATAAGTTCAGCGTAATCTTTTTCAATAAATATTTTCCCTATTCAATGTGGAAAAAATGATTAAGGAACTAATTTAACCAAATAAAAGGGAAAATGAATCATTGGGAAGATATGATATGAAATTTAGAAGACATTCTCAATACACCTATAACATTAATATAGATCCTAATGGAAATGTTGATAGATTATTTGTTGGATAGATACCCCTTTTTTGAGGAATCTAGATAATTGAGACTATGAAAGTGGATATGATATAATGAGGAGTACTACAAATGATGAATTTCAGTTTTTAGAGATGAAATGGTCACACAGTTCAATTGAAAAGAAAATAGAAATGGGTTTAAGCTCTAGAAATAAATTTGATAACAAAAGAGGATGAAAGAATGTGTAACTTACCACACGAAAAAATTGTGCGATTAGAATATGGGTAAAATATTTCTTGGGTTTGGAAAGTGATAAAATTGTGAATGATATGGCCTTATATCTCAGAACTATCATGGTGATGTCAAGCCTCAACATATCATCACTAAAGACAAATGGAAGATGGATCATTCCCAACCTTAAGTTCAATTATTCAGGTATGGAAAATTTGGGAACTTTTCTAATAAATTTCAAAATTATTAGTTAATGGAGGGAAACCACCCTGAACCTTAGCATAGGTCAAGGGATAATGGTCAACCAGTTACAATCATTATAGACGAAGTAGCGGCTTCAAATGACGTGGTGGTATGTATACATGTTATTCTCTCAAATCTGTCAAGTACATTATTTGATTATAGTTCTATGTATTCCTTTATTTCATCGATGTATTCCTAGAATATATAATCAATACTTATGATTCTAGAAAAGGATTTTTTTTTCAAGATACCTATAGTAATTATCCTAGAATCAACAGTGTATTGAAACTCTAGTATTAACATTGTTGAGTAAAATCTCATCACCAATCAAATAATAATTCCCATGGTGGAATTAAAAACGATACTAGGGATTCAATGGCTCTAAATGTATGCTAAGATCAACTACAGAATAAGGAAAATTTTATTTGTCTAGAATGGAACACCTATAATTATTTTCGAAGGACATATATCCTGACCTGATATTTGTCAAGATTCACCACACATAGCCTTCCTATGGAGATGACCGGTGAAGAGGAAGAAGGAAATTAATTTGTGTAGATATAATATTCCCCCATAATTATGGAATACTGTGTTGTACTTCCTATATATTTAGATAGACCTCCGCTATAAAAAGAGGAAGTGTTCTCTATTAAACTCATATCAGGATCAAAGATGATATCAAGGTTTCCATGTAGAGTGGAAAATATTGAGTCAATGGGATTAATGAAACAAATTCAAGATATTTTCAAGATTGTATTTATCCAAACATGTGTGTATACATGGGGAAATACTGTTAAATTTGTAAATAAGAATTATGGCTCAATGTGGCTATGCATTGGTTATAGAGAACTTAATGGAAATAATGTCAATAAAATTACACTCTCCCAAGGTCAGATGATTTTTTTTCCAATTTTATAGGGGACAAAAATTTTCTAATATTGACCAATGTTCTGGGTATCATCCACTGAGGGTGAAGAAATAATATATTATAATGATCACCTTCTGAAAAAATATGGTCATTTTGAATATGTTTCTATACCCTTTGTCTTGAATAATATTCATTTTATATTTATGGATTTCATGTATAGATCCATCAAGAACAACCATAATAAATTTGTGAAATTTTTTATTGACTATAGTCTGAAATACATTGAATGTTATGAAGATCTTGAGGATAAACTAAGGGTTATATCAAAAACAATTATGGAAGTATAATTTTTTTGGAAAATTCAGAAAATGTGAATTCTAGTTACAAAAAGTTTCATTCTTGGGGAACATTAATGACAATGAAAGAATCTCAGTTGACTCTGTAAATAAATAGGTTTTAGAGGAGTGTCATCATCATGAAATGGTAAGTAAGAATCATAGTTTCCTTATTTTAGTAGTATATTATAGTAGAATTGTGAAAAAAAATCATCATATTCTTATCCACAAACCAAGTTAACTCAAAAAGGGGTATGTTCATCTAGAAAACATAGTGTCAAGAATGTTTCCCATAACTGAAGAAGATATTGTTTAATGCACCTATGTTAACTATACCCTCTATTGGAGAATGATTTTTGATTTATAAGTATGGATATATGAAATATCATAAGTCAATACTCATGAAAAATGATAAGGTGATTGCTTATGCATCTTGACAGTTAATGCATCATGAAAAGAATTATCATATACATAAACTTGAGTTAGCTGTAGTTATTTATTCTCTGAAAATTTGGAGGTACTATCTTTATGTGATGAAATGTAAAATATAAACATACCACTAAATTTTGAATTTAATGGTAACAAAAAAGTATTTTAACATGAGGTGATAGAGATGGTTGAAAATTCATAAAGACTATGAATGTTCAATTCATTATCACCATGGAAAAGAAAAAAATGCCACTGAGGTATTATGTAGGAACGACCCTATTATGAAGAAAATGATGAGGATTTAAGGAGATCCATTGATCAAGGACCTATTTATATTAGACTTGGGAATCATAAGGGAAGGTACATCCACAATCATATAACAAATGATTTATTAACCATTATTACTATAGAAGATCAAGAGATCTCAAATATAATATCCTTTGTTATAAAATAAGATAGAGGCTGTGAAAATGGGAAGTTTCTTGAGTTAAATATTGATCAATAAGGTGTAATGATATTTTGTACAAGCCTATATTTCCCATATATATAAAAGATAAAGATAAAGATGATTGATGAAGTTCATATCTCTATATTATTTATACATCACGGAATAATTAAAATTTATTGGAACCTTTATGATAATTATTGATGTGATAATATGAAATTGGTGATTTATGACTGCACTACAAGGTTCTTGGTGTTTTATATGGTTAAGGGGGAGTGAAAAAATCATAAATGGGTATTGCAACAACTAACCATACCAACATGGAAGTTTGATAATATCACTCAACACATTATCACTAGTCTCCCTAGAACATCCAAAGAAAACAATGTGATATGGGATATAGTGGATTAACTCACCAAGACTTACCGTTTCATCACTATATGAAAATATTTATCTCTTTGAAAAAATTCCATGATATGCGTAAAGGAAGTGGAGGGGATATAGGGGGTTCCAATTTATATCATTTATGATCATGATCCATGGTTCATAGCTAAATTCTAGATAATTATTCTACATGCTCTGAATTATAAACTGAATCTCATTACTACCTATCACCCCAAAACAGATGGCTAATCTGAATGGAATATTTAAAATCTCAAGGAATTTCTGAGAACATTATCAGTGGAATATAAAGGTGGATTGGATTAACAGTTCCCATTAGTTTATTTCCCATAAAAAAATAGCTTCCACATGAGTATTAAAATGAAAAAAATACGATGATCTATATGGGAATTGATGTAGAAATCCCACTTGTTGGGATTAAGGTAGTGAAAAGTATCTTCTTAGATCCAATACTCTCAAAGAGATGTTCAAAAAGATTTAGTCCATCCAATAACACCCAAAAGATTATTAGAGTTTCCAGAATAGCTACGATGACAACCAAAATCGGGACATCGAGTTTTCTGTTTTAGAAAATGTTTCCCCTCATATGTTTCTATGGAAGTGTGTCATGGATGTTGTAAATAAATTGAAGATTATAACTATGTAGATTAGACCCATTGAAATCCTTAATATCATAAGATCAATTTTTTATTGGCTAGAACTTCCAAAAAAATTACTCATGTTCAAGATATATTACATTTATATCAATTCAGTAAGTACAAACTAGATCCCTCACATGTTTTGAATCTGGAGGTGATAAAACTGGAACATGATATCTCTTATGATGATAAGCATGTTTAGATCATAGACCATAGAGAAATTTTTTTATGTAAAAATATTACCCACCTTGTCACAGTGTTATGGGGGAACCATAAATATGAATAATTGATGTGGGAACTAGAGAGGAAAATGAGGTTGAAAAACCATATCTTTTTTTCCAAAAATACAGAATGGGTTGAAATTTCAGGGATAAAATTTCTTAAGGGGGGAAAATGTGGCAACCCATACTTTTTAAATGATATTTTTTCCCAAATTAAATGTGTGTTACATATTATATAACTGTATACATGTACTAATTAATGAGAAAAAAAATAAATTTTGTCTCATTGACAATTATCATTACCTTAGTCATTTATGATCCTAATTTGAATGAAAAACATTAGAGCTAAAAAAAATATAAAATAGAATAGCTAAAATGGGAAAATATGGATTTCCCCAATTATCTATAATCATCACCCCAATAGATAATACTATTTAAATGAAACTAAATATTATTAGAAAATCATCATCTTATAAAAATGAATGTATAACCTTAAGTGGAATTGTAGTGATTTTTGAGTGAATGAATGATGTGGTATTTATCAGGTATAAATGTAAATCGTACCTTTGGGATTCGAAAGTAAAATGAATATTAGTAAAATAGGACAATTGAAAATTTTTACCTTTGTAATATCTACCCATTGGTGACAATTTTATAGTTAAAATTTATGTTTATAAGTATTAATGAAAAAGGATAATTGATACCAAAGGGAGAATTGATGGCCTCAACCAGTAGAGTCATTCCATTTAAATTCAATTTATTAGAACATGGGATGAATTTAGAGTCACTAGGGTTCACCCTTAAACAATAAAAGTCTGAGTTTTAATAGGTAAACCTTGAACAAAATCTCTTTTGGGAGAAGTTAATGTTAGTGGATATTTCCATTCAGCTGATGTTAATAGAACCACCAGATGAAAATACAATAAGCAGATACCTCACACATAGGGAAGACATTGGAGTAATAAGGGGATACATGGATAGGAATTAGTTTCCTAAAACATAATTTACTTTGTATAAATAAATTTTTTTTCTATTAATTCAATTTTTAGAATATATTTTCCTAATAAAATACATTCCTAATTGAGATAAATTTGATAAATTGATATTCAGAAACCAATAAAACATACTTCTATTTAGGAAAGTTATTAATTTTTATAATAAACCATGTTACTATAATTAATTTCTATTTTTAATGATATAGTTTATTAAAACACTATTATTTAAATATAAATTATAAAATAACTAAATAATCTCCTATGAAATTTTTATATGTTTAAAAAAATTATATTTCAACAAAAAATGCAGTTTTAATATAAATAAGGATTATTATATTTTAATGTTAAAATTCTCATATTTATAGAATCATTATGATAAAATAAAATATATATTTTAAATTAACATGTTGAAATTAGGTTAGGGTGAATTTATGAAAATTTTCAAAAATATTTTATTTTTTCATTAATAGAAAAAACACATTTTTTGGTTTTCTGTAAATTTTTTACTTCATATTTATGTAATAATGATGTCACATTTAATT
Organism: Viscum album; assembly: GCA_963277665.1. Lineage (NCBI taxonomy): Eukaryota > Viridiplantae > Streptophyta > Magnoliopsida > Santalales > Viscaceae > Viscum > Viscum album. The sequence goes on from OY728127.1 coordinate 672,111,627, forward strand.
AACCACAATACACGACCAACGATATGAGTTTTATTAAAATTAAGTATTATAATAGATTTTAATCAATTTCCAAACCTATAAGTTACTTTCAAATGTCTAAAATGGAAAATTTTATTTTTTTAAACATTACATTGTCTAATATCAACATTTCCATAACAAAAAATATATTAAAAAATAGAATTCCGTTCCTTTGGATTAAAATATCATAAAATTTTACTGAAATACATAATATCGTGAGAAAAAACCATGGGTAAGCCAATGGTTTTTCATTTTCCAAAACCTAGTTTTCATAGTCTTATATTTATAAATTATTAAACAAATGAACAACTTTTGCTCTAAGAACCCACCAATTTAATCATTACACTTCACTCATAGTCCATTATTTTTGATGTTATGATGATATTTCCTCCAACATATTACCACTAGGTTGTCCTCATGCTCCTATAGATTCATCCTAAACTTTTAGGAACAACACTACTTAGTATGAGAAATATTCACTTCTATTTTCCATTAATGTTCCATTTTAATCTGGTATTTATATAATTTCCAAAATAAGTTATTTTTTTAACATTCTATTATCCCTTTAGATTAAGAATAGTATTCTATCATTGGGGGCCTTTTTTCTCCCTTGTTTTATACATTTTTAACCATGTTTGATACCCGTCATGCTGTCAAATTTACTTATCACATGTCTCTCTTTTACATGAGAAATTATATTTTACCTTTTTTTGGAATACCCAAACCTCTTTTATTTTCAATGGTTATTTAACTATATGTAAAAATTATCTTTTTTATTTCTGTATTTATATGTAATAAACCCAAATTTCTATTCATGGGTTAAATATGATGTAATGACCAAGTCTTTATGCAATTTTGTACACCAATATTTTGATAACAAACCCATTCATTATTCTCCATGGGTTACTAATGAAACTATTTATTATGATCTATGTGTCTCCCATGAAAATAATACATATAATGTGTGTTCCTTGATTTCACTCCAATTCATTCTATAATGAAATTTATCATTAGAGATGACATGTTTTATGATAATTTGGTGAAAAACATTAGCAATTTTCTTTTATAACAACTTATTGATAAACCATGGTGATATTATTAATAATGTTTCATTTAAATGTTTGGTCCTTATTTCCATTTCATTATTAATTATCTTATTATTATATTCCTATTTTTAGGACATATTGTTATGTTCTTATTGATATGTCTCAAAATCGCATGTTATATGTATCTCTTTCTTATTCCCTTACTGTAACTCATGATCACCCAATTCCTTTATGTATATCCACATGATATGAGATTCTGTAAGAGTATCTTAGGGTGAAGCCATGAAGATATCTTTCATGTTTATTTTAGAGGAGTGATTTACATTTTAATGGGTTATGTACCTTTTTACGAAGAAACTAAACATAAAAAATGTTCAATTTATACCATGTATGAAAAAGTTATGTAATAAAAAGGTGGGATTTCATATGGATCAAGAGATAACAATTGATCAATTTGACCTAGATAGGGTGTCTATATTATGATTTTACATAGGGGACCCAGGTGGGTATCTCATACTATATTGATCTCAAGAAGGTGTGTTTTGAAATGAGTAAGGGTGATTATAGCTGCTATCTAATAAAATGAATCTGAGTATGAGTTTAGCGATGCTATTATGAAAATTATTGGGTAATGTAGGAGAGGAAAAATATATTTGGTGGGTAGATTTAAGTTATTTTTTAAAATGTTGGGGTCAATGCCTCATTTTTTTATTAAATCAAAGAACACTTTTTTAAGGTAGAGGGAGACACATTACATAGCATGAAGGTCCAAGGCCAAGTGGCCTAAATACAATGTTTGAAAGTCCATTTTTTCCCACATGACCCTTTGGTGAACAGTATTATTATTGTACTCAGGCTTCAATAACACCTCCACCACTACAGTTCCTGCTACAGTACCACCACCGCTACAGTTTCATGACTACAACAGTACCTCCACTACTATAGTTCCACTACTGTTATAGTACCTCCGCTACTATAGTGCTTCTACATTACCTGTTATAGTGCTTTCTATAGTACTCGAGAATCCATCTCCTATTTAGATATTATCATGGGTCAGTGGATGGATTTAGTTATTGAATTACCATGGGTGATAAGATGTGTGATATAGATTATATGGGTCACAACAAGAATAGAAAATGTATTATTAGATGCTTTAGGGGGGATGTGCTTCCATCTAGTATGATTGATATATTTTATTGTATATGGATTTTATAGGATGATATCCCAGAAATCAACCATTATTTATTTGTATATACTATTTGAATTGGGATTCCATGGACTAAACACTTGGATATTTGTTAGCATATTCAGCTTCCAGATATTTTTATATATTCATTTATGGTTAGGAATAGAATGGATTTACAACTCGGGTGAACTATTTAAGATGGCATGGGTTCTATCCTTGATGTTTTGATTATTTATATTTGAAGATAATATTAATTTGGGTACTAGATGACATTGGGTTGGAAAACTCAAAGGACATACTCATAGAGACCCTACATTGGCCAATTTAGGTATATTCAATCCTAATTGTAATGTCAGTACCCAAGGATTATCATTGGTTATTTATTTTAGATTTTTTTCTTTATTTATTTAATTTTTCTAATCCTTTTTCATGAAAATATCATTTTATTTACCAGTTATGTATGAGACCATGTTGGTGTTCCCCTAAATAATTATGTCCTTATACACTACTCAAGCATACATGGAACTTGGGTACCCAATAAACAATCACATGGATGTATGTTTTGGTTGGGATAAGTATTAGAATTGGTTTGTTATGTACGATGGCTCAAACATTCTATATATTGGTTAATGGTATGAATCATGGATATAGTATAGTCTCATATAATTTGTATCATTTATTTATTTTATATATGATATTTCCCCATTGGGTGATGAGTCTGGTATGCTATCATGACAGTTAGTTTGCAATATTCTTTATATCATTTTTTATGAATGAATTTTTTTATTATTATATATAATTTGATTCATTATAATGTATATTACACTTATTTATTTTATCTATATTTTTACACTCTAATATATGGTATATAATCCTTATAGTACCTTCCTAAACCCCTGCCTCTAGTTAGAAACTTCTTACATATGAGGAGGCATGCCTAAGCTAAAGTATTGAACCAGTCTAGTTACTATTCATAGTGAACTGGGGATGGGATGTGACATAATGGGTAATCCCCACAATCACAATAATAATGGTTAATGGGTCATCAAAAACTACAAGACTAAGATTGAACATCTTATGTCCACTATAAAACATTTGGTGAATGGGATATTCCTATGATCAACCATAAGGTGAACAGACTATCACAATAATACATAAAAATGGTGAAAAATATATTAAAATAATCCATATGAGTATCTATGAAGGATCTATCAACTATCAAAACAAACCAAGGTGAATGGGATACCACCAGATCTATCATAGATGTGAAGAAGATATCACTGATACCATAATAAAAAACATGTAAGAAGATTTATCATCAACTCAATAATAATAAGGGTGAATGGGTCATCATCTTTACTATAGGTTAATGGGATAATGATTTATCACAACTATACTAATAACAATGGATTACTAAATTATCACTATAAGCCTACATAGGCGAACATGTTATCACCATGCATATAATATTATCATAGGAGATAAAAAATATCATAATTTCATAATCAACAACCAATGTTAATGAGCTATCACGAAGATATCATTAGACAACATAGTGAATGATTAATAATTATACACATAATCACAGCATTGTGAATGATTTTTTACTAAAAAATTAATCATAATTTTATTGAAATATTTATCACCATTGACATAATCATAATGATATATTACTAGATAATAATAAAAATCATTAATATAAGAAAAGTTTAACATCAAACCCTTAATCATTCATATATAATAAAGGTAGAGTAAATAATCTGTAATACATAACATAACATATCTTAATTATTGGAATTATGAAGAATTTATCACCCTATGATATCGTCTCCTCAGTCTAAATTCTTCAATGTTTTTCAATAACCATAAATTATATGAACCAATAACATTTATGATAATACATTCCACCGATTAACATGGATTTAGGTCCCAAACAAACACTTATCCCTCACGGGTTTCACTAAAGTGTGCACTTTTATGTCAAAATCCCTGGAAGATTCAAGAACACTACTAGACTAACCTAACCCTAAACATATATTTAATAAATAATAATTAAGGATGGCTCTTATTTTCCCTTAAATCAACGCACATTCAAGGAAAACCCTCATGTGTGCCAAATACCATGGAAGTCACTACCTTCCTGAGGAATCATGGCCATTGGAAACCATAAATATAAGGAAAAGTTTCTAGAAATTTTATCAATATTTAGATTGCGTAAATAATTATATGATGTACTATGAGACCTAAAATCAATTTCAATTTGGTTTGATTACACACCATTGAAAATACCCATTTATCATACTACACATTAAAAAAAATTATAGTCTATGATTTTATGAATGCCTACCAACAACTCATATATATTCACTCACCAATGATCATCAAAAAATCTCCCAAAATAGGATGAAATCTTCAATCCATAGAAAATACCCAAACTATGTGATTTTAGATAGAGAAAATAATTAATAGGAATATAACGAAAATATAGAGGAATGATAAAACATAGACTCAACTTCAGAAGTCCACTAAGGTAGATGATATATTGATTAGTGCTAAAATAATCCAGTTCCAACTATGAATAGGAGAGAAAGCCTATAAAGAAGGTGTCCAATCATTCTTAACCAAATATTGGTGTGATGGAGTACTGTAATGTTTTTAAGATAATTAATAAATTTTATTAAAATTGAAAAACTATACATAATGCAGATACTAAGTACTCAGTACACTATCAGTAGTGACCAGTTCCCCATCATGTACCTTCCTAGAGGCCATCGCATCACTGGTGTACCACCATGAAAAATCCCCTCTATACCAATTTCACCAAGTATCTAGTATCAAACTGTGAGGTACCTGGTGATATCATTTATCAAAACATATATTTTTATAACAAGTGAATTTCAAAAAATACATAACCTCGACCTCTTCAAATTCTTGAAATAGAGAAAAATGACTAATCACAACTGGTTTGAAGAAATTTATTCAAATTCATAACATAGTATGTGGGAGTCATTAAATACTCCCTAAAATATAATAACTCGTTTTTGAGAAGAAATCACCAAGTTTGACTGATGAAAATATTTGACCATTTCTCACACATATTGGTATCCTTATCCCATGTTTCCTCTTGGAAACACACATGTTTCTACCAAAAACATACATGATGTATTTTCATTATTTGATGGATCTTATTACTTTGGTTATATACACATATATGTTATTCGTTGAATGATGTATCTATTTCCATATCAACATCATAAATGTTTATCATATGAGGGGAATCCAAATAGTATTTCCAAAAATAATATATATTGATTACATCATATATCACACTACATCTATGTGGAAGTGCTAACCATCACACATAAGGACCCCATAACACCATGAGAGGTGAGGGGTGAATCATTGTGTCACATTTTTCTTCCTAATGTAAAGGATCTTGTTCCCAGAATCATATGAAACTCATAAACCTATTTGGTGAGAATGGGAAGTAAACATACAGTCATTTGAAAATTGATGAAAACAATTTTACATGGTTCACCACTAAGGAATAGTCCAAGGAAAACACACAGAATGTCTATCAATCATACTTAAATCCACTAATCATGACTAGTTTTGGAAAACCGAAGTATAGACACAATCACTATGTTCCAAGCACACTTCCATTAAACGATTTTAGGGACATCCCATTACATCCCTTGGAAAACTTCTATTGACTTCCCATATTTCATTGACTTGGGTGATATATTAATTAGTTTTTCATCATTAATATCTCTTCCATAGGTTTTAATTTCGGTTTTTGTCTCTAACAATCATGAGACTCTGCTTGTACCATTTTCTTGAATTGATACACCTGAGAACCCTGATAAAAAAGATATCGAAAACCTGTTAGTATCTCAAAACTACACTTGTGTGTAACATATATTTTAACACACTCATTTTTTAATTTTCATGCAATATTTCTTTCACACAACCCCTATATATCACACAACCACACCATGGGGTTCACATGGTCTAGATTTACTAAAGGATCACATTGCACATAAGATTTATTGTGTGTAAGTCTTACGCAGGAAATTATATTGCATTGAAGAGATATAGAATCATTAATGGAAATAGATATAAATATTTAATGGGGGTATCCACATATTTATATCCCTTGATAACCCTTCACGCAATATTCTCTCTATGGTTAGAAAACCATTTTTTATGTTATATTGGGTGTGTAAATCTCTTCCACTCAGAAGAAAATATTTCATGCAAACATCTTTTCTTGCATGTGCCCATTTACTTTTCCATATTTTGATGAGATGATCCCAAAACACATCTTGTTTAAAATATTCAAATCAACAATCAGTATTTTGAAGAACTTCCTTTTCCAAAAACACTTTTTTTCATTCTCCAATTTTTAGACCCAAATATTTACAAAACAAATGGAAACGATGCAACCTTCAATGTTGTTGTCAGCCTATACTATAAGTTTAATTTTCTTGAAAACTACAAGATGTAATAAAATTGGATTGAAAAATACAAAAAACAAAAAACAAAAATAAATTTCCATCAAATAAAATCATTGTGTGAAAAAATCTCCCCCTTTATGTTTTTTGGAAATCTGTAAACAAATTGAATAAAGCAGCATTCGTTATTAGTATCTACAACAGTCATTTCAGATGGTTATGAGCCCTGATAAACTAATGCATCTTCATATTTACTCGGTTCCCTCATATCACTAAAACAACATCATGTCATTGAATCATTTCATAACATTTCTTGGGTATTCAATCAACCTGATTACTTTCACATTCACCTCATGTGTAACATTGAATTTCTACAGCCCTGGAAATAAAACCAAATTTCCTAATTTTTTATTTTTAGATCCCACGACATACTCCCCTATATCACATCTACCCCATAAAACAGCATCGATTCCATAAATAGACATAAAATATTTAAAAATTGTGGAGAGGGGAATATTTATAACCTCTCCATTCATTGGGAGCTGGCCGAACACCGAGGTTCAACCTATATTTCTTGAACACATGTTCTTCCAATGTCTTGGACAGAATCTAAACCATTTGATCATCAAATCCAAAAAATAATACTATACTGATGCCCCCAATAACCTTGAACAATCCCATGAAAATGAGCACCAAATCCCCGAACCTCAATATCCTCCTATTTTTTAATCGAGGATACACTCTCAAGAATACAGGGTTTTCCACATAATACTATATTGGATGACATAATCATCCCCCACATGATATTTTCCAACATATAGTGGCCACCAACCATCACTGAATCAACTAAATATTGTCTAAAATTTCATACACGATACTCAATCCAATATTAGAATACCCCATTACTCTATCCAACAAAGAGGTGATAAGCCAGACCATCCATGTGTGGGCTTCAAAGGAACATTTTCAATAAAATTTTGATAAATCTTATTAAATATGTACTTGAATAATAAAATATATATTTCCCATGAATAGATATAATCTAGGCATCATTCTTAATGAAATTATACTAAAATATTAATTATATTCGTAGACTTCCCATTAGTTTGATGATGATATACTATTATAATATTTACCTGGGTGTCTAATTCAATCTATACTACTTTTAGAAGAGATTGAAAAATTAGGTATCCCAATACAATATTATACTATTTGGAAAACCCTGTATTCATAAAACACACCATATATAAATCATTTCTATCTCATTAAGGGACTGGGTCTCCTTTATTGAAAGGAAATGTTATCACTTTCTCAAATGCTCCACAATTACCCATATTACTTTACTACCTCTGGGTTTTTATGGAGATCCTTTTATGAAATATTTCATCAAATCATCCTATTTACACTTATTTATGTGTAAATGTTAAATAAAACGTTCAAGTAACTAATTCTAATCCGTTACTTAATCACAAGGGAAGCATTGTGACCAAAAGCTCGTAATGTAATTGTTCAGTCTGATCCATTAATATTTTCTCCAGTAAATGTGTTATATCTTGGTCATTCCTAGGTGAATAACCCATCATGAGGGATTTGAATCCCATTTCACCTCTACATTAATTATTTTAGAGACTATAACTTTGAATCCTATATAAAGTATCCTATCATTATATTGTTTCTAATTTGGTTTTGGATTCCCGTTGTATATATTATCCCTCATCACCCTCTAATCCGAGTCAAAAAAATGACTCTACTTTAATCTATAAATATATTGGGAGGAAAGATATATTGTTTTGAGGATAACTATTCCCTAATACCACTAAAAATCAAGATAAATATCGGTCAAAAATATTGTCAACTACCACCCACTACTAGCATCTCATGACACACGTGCTTGAGACATCCTACATAGTGTGTCAGCTACAAAAATTTATTTCCAAAGGGTATAAATCATCTAAAATCAAAATGACTATAAGTACTCAACCCAACTTACCTACTAAAGTTTTAGGTCACAATATGAATATTTATACATGATGGTGTTGTGGTAAGTGTATACCAATAAATAGCAACCTAATAGGTAGTAATTATTTCTTATCGAAATATACACTATCCTGTCCAATATTAAATTATATATAAAGTAGTTCTCCTTAGAGAGCTTTAGATTTCTTGACCCCCAAGAAAACACCCACCCATAGTTCATCATAACCACTCTATTCCAGAATCATGATGTACCAAAACACAAGGTATACTTCATACCCAATTCATGTAATTTCAAAATCAACATAGTCAATAATCAACCATTTATCTCATTGAGTGATCTCTAACAGTAATCAATCCACTCAAAATTCATCCTCTTATTATTTAGGGTTTTAATTAGTGTTTCCAATTTGGATAAGTTTTTAATGAATCTCCAATAGTATCTTAAAAATCATGGATGAAAGGAATCGTAAAAAAATTATTATGTAATTATATAGAAACCAAAAACCAATCCATCTTAGGGTATTTTGATATAACTCCCTCTAATATCACATGACAAATAAGAAAACCTATTTGATCTAGAAATGACATCAACTACATGGAAAAAATAGAATGCTCTGTCAGTGTAAATAATATATTACCAATTTGTGATCCATAAACCTCCCCATTATAGATTTACACCCAAATTTCATCGACAAATAAGACCAAAAATGATTCTAAATATGGATGAAAGGAACTATTCATTAATTCCGTGAACACTTTTGAAAAAATAATCATAGTTAATAAAATATCATATAACTCATATAGGATATATCAACTTCTATAGGAAGTCAAAGGACTACATGTTGTAATCCATTTCAAATAGTGATATCCAATGGATAGATAAATCTTAGAGAACCACTTAAATCAACCTAAATAATCAAAAAATCCATATATATAATGAAAAGGGTATTTGTTCTTGATTTTCACATGGTTTAACCATTGGTAATATATATATATATATGTTTGTACTAACATGATAGTTGTTTGTGAATAAAACAGAAGAACCCAAAAAATATGTGAATCCCATCGCCTCTAGGCCCCCCAAATAAATAATAAATTAAATTAACTCTTATAGATATATTATATATATTGGAATAAATATACACCTTGTACGAGGTATCAGTTCAATTATTTACTCCACAGCTATGTTGGGTAAAAACCCTTATATGTCATTGTGAAAAATTTATTGAACCTAGTTGAATATAGTGGAAAAGACCATTTGTGTCATATTTTCTTTGTTCCTTAGAGAAATATAACTAATTAAATTATAATAGTCCAATATTATTTTGGTAAGGTCATGAATTTTAGACCTACAAAACACACTCTATGAAAATGTAATAACAATCACCCTATAAAGACCTAAAATATACCTATTGTTGATAGTTGTTAATGTGTGCTCAATAATATATTTGTTAATACATTTTAAGGATAATATTGAAACAAAAAATCTATAATAATAAAAAATCCCAAATAATCACAGAATCAAAAATCACAATCAAATATACAATACATCTCTATATACACTCAGATCAGACATTTAAAAGAGTATCAATTGTCATCACCCCTATCAAAAACCTAATATGTGAGCCCAAGTCACTAATAAACTGAGAAAAAACAAATTAATGTGTGTCATTTGTATCAAATAATATATAATCCAAGATAAAAATGAGAAAAATTGTACCCCTTATTTTAAATAAACCCTATATATAATCCGAAGGAGTCTTCTCAAATGTATATAACTAACCTAAGGCTTAACCCTTATTTTTTGATATCCAGTTTCCCTATGGGGCACTACATTATTAATGTGACATCCCATAATGGTAGAAACCACGCAGTTATATGTTTCCTAATTGATATAAAGTACCCAAACAACCACTCTATTAGGATTATCATAGAACAACATCTAAACCTTTTTTTAACCAAAACAACATCTACTAAATGCCTATGGTGTGCTCTTATATTATCATTACAAGTGTAATATCTGACCGTTATATTGGAACATATTTATTTTCCTATCATAATCTTACTAAATATTCCCTATCCTTATAAACTAATAACACTTCATATAATTCCACTATCATGTGGAAAGAGATGAATATCTAGCAGGACTGGTCTCCCAGCTCACACCCATGAAAGAACAGCCAAACCCTTAATTCGTGTTGTCTTATGGCCCACTCCCAATCATTATAGAAGAATTAATCTTCCTTAAACATCCACCCAAAAGTAGTTTTATATTTGAAATAATTTTACGGTTTAAAACCTCTAAAAATAAACTTGGAAGAAATATAATCCCTCTGAGCTCATATAAAATACCTCAATCTATCTTTAGTCATCTATACATGGAAGTCTCATCTCCTACCATCACATTTAGAAACCAAATTTGTTTTGTAATGAATAAAAAATTAACATATCATAGACTATACCATATGTATAAGATACATGAAATTTCAATGCCAATCAAGTCTTTCAGTCATAAGAATGAACTGATTAATTAAATGATCGTCAATGTACTTTTGGGAAAAACACTATTGTTGTTTTGTTTAGAGCAATAAATTTAATTAGTTTTTATCTAGTCCATGCATCATATATATTTCTAATACTATTATCGTCTTAGGGGTGTCTCAAATTGATTGGAAATCATCTAATGTGAATCAATTAAGAACTCGACATCGTGTGACACACCTTCATCCATAAATAGATGTTGATGTTGTATATGGTATTCTCTAGTTATGTTTGATATAAAAAACATGTTCCCTATGCATCATGATCCATTGAATGTAAAATCCAAAAAATTATTTCCTTGGTCTTCCCATTATTTATATGTACTTATTCCAAAATGGATTCTGGTGACATATCCAATTGGGTATTCCCTCCTCCACTCTCATTTTTCTCTCTTGATCACATTGATATTGAATAATACTAAAATAAACAATTTACAGCTATGAACAAATCTACTATAACATTGTTCTCCATATATATATTTTTGACGTATAATAATAGGATACTTTCCCTACTACACCTTATCTACACCCTATGTAATAATGGTTCCATTTACCTCAACATTTATTGTATCCATACTTATTGACTCCTGGGGTATGTATGAAATACATATTGATTTACATAACAATAATTTCATAACATGAAAAAATAATAAGTAACATTTGATTATCCAATTAGTGTTCCAGAAAAAAAATTATAGTAAAACACCATTTAACTCCCTATTCAGACTTAAAATCCAAACCCTTTTATTACAACCAAACCACAAATCACATATAAGCATAAACATTTCATGTGAATTCTATGCACTGAATATAAAATATAAAAATAAACCTTCTTATATCCATAATATATTATAAAAAAAATAAATCATAAAAAATACTTTATATTACTTGAAAATCATATAAATCATAACATCTAAAAATTAATAACAAAATTAAAAAACCCTGCAAGTAAGGACTTTCACTATATAGGGGATAGCTATTCCAAATGAATAGGGCACATCCTAAGTTGGAACCACTAATTTATCTATCTACCACATCCCAAATAATATTTCAATGAAAAAATGGGTTTGTTTCAACATTTTAGCTTCACTAGTTCATTCAGCCCAAGCATTTTTTCACTGTATATGCAGAAAACAAAAACAAGTCTTCCCATACATAAAGATTATATTGAATACTAGAATGGGACTATCAATACAATGGGGAGGCTATAACCCCCATATGATGACCATTAATAATAGATAAATTACTTACAGACCATAAACGATAATAAACTATATAATATAGTCATTTGAACCATAAGACAACTTCAAAAAATATCACATGATATGATGAAATATGATTTCACTATAGCTTCATGTATATATACGTACAAGTAAAAATAATACCACCCCATGGAATAATAATATATATTTCATTATAAAAGAGTGTAAAATAGTTATGATGATAAAACTACACTCAATGGTCTTACTAGTACTATATCAACCACTTTTTCATGCATCAAAACTCATCTATTGACTACATTACCCTTTCCCTTAACAGAATCCATATTCGTTAAGTATATAATCCCAAAATTGTTCATGTGTAGGATATGAGAAATTTACTTAGAAGGAAACCACCAATAGTATCTGTAAATAGCTCCAGAAATATTTGAGTTCATGATAAATATGGTATAATGAGAAAAAATAAAAAACTTATCCATTTTTACATCATAAGTTACTAATCAATAGGTGAATGAGTGATCCCTAACAATATTGAGTATGGGTGAATTTTCATCACCACAATCACAATAATAATGGTTAATAGGTCATGAACATAATCATAATAATAAAGTTTATCATGTCATCACTATCTACAAGAGTATGTGTGAATGGATCATCACCACTCCCTAAGATTAGGTAAGGGGAATATCAGTAGGATTCAACCATAAAGTGAATGTATTATCACTATAATACATAAAAAAGTTAATCATGTTATCACTATAATGTATATATGTATAGATGAATGAGACCTCGCTACTCAGAATAACCTATGGTTAATGGGATATCAATGATAATAGTATATAGGTGAATGGAATATCACACATACATTAATCATAAACATGTTGAAAAAGATATACTGAATTCATAACAATTAAAGAGGATGAACTATCCCCATTACTAAAGTATTATTGGTGAACGAGCTATCTCAACTTCACTAGCATCTATCTAGGAATGAATTATCACCACATGCCTCACATAGGTGAACATCTTTTCACTATTCATACAATAATAACATAAGTGAATGATATATAACCATAATATTACCAATAAACATAGTGAAAGGTCTATCACATGGATATAACCAACCAAAATAGTGAAGGGACATCACTGAACAAATTGAAATCATAATGGGATATCACAAAATTCATAATAAATATTATGAATGAACATTTTATCATTATTGAAACCAAAATAATCATAAATGATTGGACAATCATCAAGATCATAAGAAAAAGAAATGATGAACTAATAATCATGAATTAGTCATACCTAATCGATGATGAACAAATTATCTCCAATACATATTAAAACATAAATAAATCATAGGAGTGGTGAATGATGCATCACCCTAGTAACTAGTCTCACTAATATAAATTATTCACTAGGTTATCCACTCAATTAATGTTTCACACATAAATCATTTGTGAAAATATTAACCTCCCATTAGCTTGGGATTAGGTCCCAAATAAACACTGTCACGACCCATCCCACAGGGCCCGTGTCGTGACTACCCCAATCCCACCTTCCATAGGCTAGGGGATGGTGACTAACACGAAAGGTGTATTCCCAAAAAATGGGAATGCATTTCTTTTATAAACTGTAAACACACGCAACCAAATACACAACAAGGTACAAATGCAAGTCAACTGTATAGTAAAAAAGTGAGTATAGTATGTAAAAAGGGGCTAGAATAAAATCCCAACTGGAAAGTACAAGTAAAACTGAAATGAAATACAACAGAAGAAAGAGAAAGATGGTTACTGGGTCATTCTCCAGGTTCCTACCTGAAGGGTAGGTACAAATCACCTCCTCAGCACTCTATGTCTGTCCATCTCCTCCGTGTATCGACTTGTTGTATGGTCCACCCTTAGGCATCGTCCAGTCCTAGTACTCACATCCTCTATTAGCGCCGTATTTCGTCTGAATCCAACACAACAATGTACGGGCATAGCCTATGAATGGGTGAGTATAAGGATACTCATTAAGGACCCCGAGACCCTCTAGGTCTCACTAAATCCAACAAGGATAGAACACAAATTTTGAAATCAAAAGATAACCTTACTCAGGAATATTCCCATACATATACCTTAGTTATCAAGTAATACATCTCAATCTTGAGGAAAACATAGAGGTTCTGACTCAGCTCAACTAGGATTTATTCTAGGGATAGTAACAAGTAACATTCTGAGCACAACGTCAAACACATCGATTGCTAGAGAAATCCCCCTATATCGATTATAATGGGTCTGCCGCCTCACACAGAGTCACTTTCCACTAACCATGAACTAAATAGGTACTCCTCCTATCTAGTACCATGGGTTTTCCGCGTCACACAGATGCGCTCCCCACCGTGGGTCTGCCGTGTGACACAGAGGCGCTCCCCCTCAAGGCCTGCTGAGGTACTCCTCCTATTGAGTATCTTGGGTCTGCCACGACACCAAGGCGCTCTACACCGTGGGTATTATGCATCACTAAGGCGCTCCCCACTAGGCTTGTCGAGTCACTCTAAGTCAAACGGTCAGCAGTCATCAAATATCAGCCAGCCACTGGGTTTCCGCACTATGCTCCCTCATCTTTGGGAAGATCCTCTCCACAAGCTACTGGTTGATACTCCAACTGCCACTAAGTCCTGTGAAGAAGTATCTCAAAGATCAGCCATGTCATAAGGGTCTCAACATAATATATAGTGCGTCAATCAAACAGCCAGTTTGTGAGTAATTAGCCTTTTAGTCTTGGGGACCCGGTTGGATTTGTGCTCGATCCAACCTGAACATTCCCCAACTTAATCCAAAAAACTGTGGAGTATCACTCTAAGGGACCATCTCGATCCACTATTTCTAGCACCACTGACGGTTAGTCAAAGGAATGTCTGGTGCCAAAGTTATGGCCCAAAGAATGTAAATGGGTCATAGTGGGCCAAGGTCCGGCCCATAGTGCGACCCATCCCATTGAGTCCGGCTCGGTCCGTGAGGGTGCCGCGAGGGCAGCACGGCCGAGGGGTACCGTGAGGGTGTGCATTGGTTGTGAGGGTGCCGACAGGCCATGAGGGCACGGAATGGCCGCGAGTCGGTGGCGGTTCGGTCAGTAGGAAAGAGCGGCTCGGCTCAGCAGCATAGCAACTTGCCTCAGACAACGGTGTGGCTTGGAGGATGGCGGCGCGACTCATCTTGGACAGTGGCGCGGCTCGGCGGAGGATGACACAGCTCGACACGGTAGATGGCGCGGCTCATCTTAGCGGCGTGGCTCGTCTTGGCAGAGCGGCTCAGCTCGGAAGGCAGCGCATCTTGGCGGACGGATGGGGTGACTCGGCTCGGCGGCGCGGCTCGCCTCGGATGGTATCTCGACTCAAACTACATCATGGCTCGGCTCAATAGCGTAGCTCGGTTCAGACGGCGTGGCGAGGCTGCAGTTCGTGGCGTCATTACCTCCTTCGTCTTCATCGCCTTCCTTCATTTCGAAGAATACACCAAAGAAGAACGACATATGGGTCGGTCTGTGTTTGTTTGGCCACACCCTCCGTGTCTAGAGTGGTATCAAGTGGTTCACGAAGAACAAAGCATGAACGTGAAACCATAATCCTTCGCAATTCTTGATCTCAACCCACACAAGAAAAGAAGGGAGTACATGGAATGTGATAAACATTTAGGAATAAACCCCTACCTTGTTCGTTGTTGGTGTTGGCACGAGGGAGATGGTGAAGTCGTCGACCTTCGTCTCATCCGCCACACACCTCCAATCCTAGGATCGTGCATCAGTCCGTCGTAGTCGAATAAATTCCATGTCAGTGTTCTTCTTAGAGGAAGCGTTCTTCGTGGAGGAAGCATTATTCATTGGAGAAGCATTCTCCCAATGCCACCCAAATTTAAAGTGGTACCAAAATATCCACAAGGGAGTTAGGCTCAGGTGGTCCCCACCACTAAGCATTCCATTTGGAGAATAAAACTTATGTGGTCCCCACCACCATAATATCCACAAGATGGTGGTTACTACAAAATAAAATAAAATATGTGCTTATTTTATTTTATTATTTCCATGAAAACCCAAAAAAATAATTATTCAACCTCGACCAACTGTCGTTGAGGTGAATGTTTCCATAAATGAATACCAGTGCTGCTAGTTCAACGGTGCCCTCAGATTTCAATTCTGAGTCGTGGTTCAAAAGATAGAAAAACCCACTCGCACGTTTTCGGAACGTACCCGATCAAAAGTTCAAAAATTGATTCTGGGCACACTGGGCCTCTGAATAACATGTCGTCCATTTTCACAGACTCATAAATTTCCATATATTTAAAACAAATCATTGAAATTATGGGTCTTTACATTCTCCCCACCTCAGGGCTCTACGTCCCGGTAAGCCACAACTCAAACTAGGTAAAAAAGTGGGGGTACTGAGCACACATCTGAGCCTCCTTCCCCCATGTGCTCACATAGAGGTTCTCGTGCTGCCAGCGAATTCACACTAGAGGTATCAACCATCCATGAAGGACCGCTCATGTCAAGGCTATTTCTCTACTAGAACCTCCATAAAAGTCACCCCATCGTCGACGTCTAGCTCACCATGGTAGATGATGGATAAGGTTCAGGCACATATCTCCTCAGATGGGATATGTGGAAGACGTCATGCACCCGGTGCAATTGAGGTGGAAGAGCTAAGATATATGCCACCTTTCCAACTCTGGTGGGGACGTAAAAGGGTCTGATGAATCTTGGAGATAACTTTCTACCTCGGCCAAATCTTTGGAAGCCTCGTCGAGGTGAGAACCGTTGAAAGATCGGGTCACCATCATTGAATTCTAGAGGTCTCAGTCATCTGTCGGCATACGACTTCTGCCTGCTCTATGCTATCTTAATTTTCTCCTGGATGATTTTCACCTTCTCTATGGTAGCTCGTACCATCTATTGTCCCACAAGTGTCGACTCCCCTGGGTCAGTCCAACACAAAGGTGATCTGCAAGGTCGCTCGTACAACGTCTCAAAAGGTGTCATCCCAATGGTGGAGTGATAGCTATTATTGTATGAAAACTCCACCAAAGGCAAGTGATCCTCCCAGTTGTGACCGAAGTCGATGACAAAATCACGCATCATTTCCTCGAGGGTCTGAATGGTCCGCTCAGTCTGGCTATCCGTCTAAGGAAGGAAGGTAGTGCCCACACCAAGCTGCATCCCAGAAGCCTCCTGCAACCACTTCCATATCCGGGAAGTGAAACATGAATCATGATCGATGACAATCATCTAGGGTAGTCCATGTAGCTGTACTATCTTCTGAACATAGAGGCATCCCAAGATCTCTACTGAACCCTCATCTCGGATTGGTAGGAAGTGGGACGACTTGGTGAGTAAGTCTATGATCACCCAAATCGAGTCATAGCCACCATATGTACATGGAATTACAGTCACAAAGTCAATGGATATAACATCCCACTTCCAGTCTGGGACCTTTAAAGGATGAACCAAGCCTGCTGGTACCCGATGCTCCGCCTTCACTTGTTGACAAGTGAGGCACTAAGAAATAAACACTGCAAATGATTTCTTCATTCCCAAAATCCAGTGCTATCATCGGACATCCTAGTACATCTTCTACACTCCTAGATGTACCGCTAGAGGGGAATTGTGGAACACACTCAACACTTCCTCTTGAAGTGACACTGGTACCATGGTATGTCCTCTGAAGAGGATGATGTGCTCCCTACCTTCAGAAAATCCATCAGGTTCTTGTCCTTTGGATTTCTGAGCACATCGTGTCTCGCAGTCATCATCCCCATGCTATGCCTTCATGACTCACTGAAGAAGTGGAGGAGTGAATGAAATAGGCTGAAGGAAAGCTGCTCCATCTCTATCCACAAAGGATATCTACAATGAATCCAGCGGCTATATCGCCCTGCCTAGCAGCTATATACTAGATCTCCTGATGAGTGCATCTACTACAAAGTTCCCCTTCCTATGAGTATAGACTATTTCGAAGTCATAGTACTAGAAGAACTCAATCCAACAATGTTGTCACAGGTGCAGGTTCTTCTGAGAGAAGATATACCTGAGACTCTTGTGATCCAAGTATACTTTAAAATGATCTCCCATCAAGTAGTGTCACCTCATCTTTAAGGAAAATACCACTACTGGTAACTACAGGTCATGGGTAGCGTAGTTCTTCTCATGTTTCCCCTGCTGTCAAGAACAATATGTGATCACTTCTCGATCCTGCATCAGGACAAATCTGAGTCTGGTCCCTGATGCGTCGCAGTAGACTACGAACCCTAAAACTTCCTCTGGAAGCCTCAAGATGGGGGCACTAGTCAGCCCATGCCTCAACTCCTGGATAATCTATTGGCATCTCTCCAGCCACATGAAGGGTTTCCCCTTTGTCTTCAAGGCTGATAGTGGTGCCGAACCTCTGGAGAAATCTGCAACTAACCTCCGTTAATATCCTGCCAATCCCAGGAATCTTCGTACCTCCGTCACACTCCTGGGTGGCTCCCAAGAAAGTACCACCTCAATCTTCACTGGATATACTATAACTCCAGCCTCCAATATGACATGTCTCTGAATGTGAACCGCTCATATCCAGAACTGGAACTTCGAGATCATACCATAATGATGGTGCGATCAGAGTGTGTCCAGTACTACATGAAAATGATAGGCATGATTCTCCTCAGTAGTCGAGTAGATTCGAATTTCTTTGATAAAGACAACTAAAACGTGATCAAGGTATGGTTGAATGATCCTATTCATGAGTCCCATGAAAATTGATGGAGTGTTGGTTATGCCGAATGGCATAACCAAGAACTCGTAATGGCCATACCGACACCTGAAGGATGTCTTTAGCATATCCTCGTCTCGTACTCTGAGCTGGTGATAGCCTGATTTGAGGTCTATCTTCAAGAACCACCGTGCTCCCTTCAGCTGATCAAAGAGGTCGTCAATCCTCAAGAGTGGGTACTTGTTTTTAACGGTCACCTGGTTCAGGCACCAATAGTCAACACAAAGTCTCAAGCTCCCATCCGCCTTATTGGAGAACAAAGTTGGTGTAGCCCAAGGTGAAACACTGGGCCGGATGAATCCTTTCCCCAACAAGTCATCTAGCTGTACCCACAACTCATGAAGCTCCGCGGGAGCAATTTGATATGCTGGTGTAGATATCGGTGTCATCTCGGGGTACAAGTCAATGTAAAAGTCCACCTGTCTATGAGGAGGTAGACCTGAAACATCATCAGGGAAGACTTCCACATACTGGTCCACCACTACAGGATAGCTCGGACTCTCCACATCAACAGCTCCACGGGTAAGTATAGCCAACTGATGAGTGATCGGCTGCACTCTCCTCCAGGTACGTCCATCCTATGCTGCAAAGGCTCCCTTCTCGCTGGTGATGGTAAACGTGGTCCCATTCGTGGGGACACAACACACTTTGCACCTAATACAATCTATTTGAGCATGGACTGTAGATAACCAGTCCATACCCAAGATGATGTCTTAAGGCCTCGATACCACTACTAGGAGATCCCAGCCAAAGCTCTCACCTCCTAGAGTAAGCTTGCACTGCCGAAACCAGTGCGTAATCGTTGAATCTGTTCCCGTAGGAGTCTTTGTCCGTAAAGATAGAGCCAATGACTCCATCAGAATCTCCGATCTCCGAAAAAGGGTAGTGGCAATAAAATAATTCCAGGCACTTGTGTCCATAAGTACTATAGATATGGTGGACTAGACACAGATCATACCTCGAATCATCTCCGGAGTGCCATGATCGTAAGCCTCAGCTGCCTGGAGCTGAGCTCTTGTAACGCCCCGACCCTAGATACCCAGAGTCAGTGCATTATTACATAACATTGGCACGATCACAAGAAAGATCAAGTCTCGAAAGACCGATTATTTTTGTAGCCTTGGAAACACTAGATACATTAATAAAGTTTTCATTACATCATAAAATGAAAACTACAACAACATATTGTCTTCATATCCCCTCATATTATCCCTGTAGGTCATTCATAAAATACATCATCACATCCTATGAAAAATAAAACATTGAAAGGGGTGAGCTCAGATGCTTAGTAAAGATAACAATATAGCAGAAACATTCATAAATAAAAATAAAAATTTAAGGCAATGTATAACTAAAACAAAAACATTTTAAACTTGAACATCAGAATAATATGGAAAGGATAAAATGAAATAATTCCATTTAGTTATTCACATGGATATTCTACTGGTCTAATAATCACATGAAAATATTAATAACCACTTTCATAATGACGGAATGCATAATTCCAGACTATCATAACCATGTAGCCAAGGCCTCGTGCCAAGACTACAAATAAGATTTTGTCAAGGCCTCGTTCCAAGACACTAATTTGCCTCATGAGACCTACTGATGCATCGAGGAGCTATAGCGGGCTCTACCCATCACTTACTAAGTCCAATTCATTCCTCATATGAAATGTTGAAACATAACATAAACATTCGTATTAAAACTAGCATAAGAAATGTCAATACTTTACCCACAAACCATGAATGGTATAAAAATAGTACATCCATAGTCAACCATAACTCATTCAATACAATATGGAAGATTGTATTGTAATAGATTAACCTCAATCGAGAATAATGAAATATATTGACATAGATTAAAATAATCATCAAAACTATTTGAGATAAATATCACCCTTTTTCTTGAAATCATTTAAAAGTCACAATATTTGTCAAGAATCCATTTAAAATAGATTTTTGAATCAAAGTTTCCCATACCACTTTGAAACTTTTAAAAGGAGTTTTAATTTTAAAACATAATGTCCATATAAATAAATCCTTAAAACCAATTTTAAAACGTGGACATTAATGAGCAATATTTAGAAGAATAATTCTTTAAAACATTTAAAAATGGTATTTTAGTTAGAGTTTATAACCAAAAGAGAGACACTTGAATTCAAATAATTGAGGTAATAAAAACTTTTTAATATCATGATAATGAAGGTATTCATGATATACTATGTCAAAGTACATTATATACACCACATAAAAGTGATTTGGTGTATAACAACAAAGAAGTCTCAATGGAATGTAAATTGAGATGTGATCTCTCGTAAAGGTCGTATTCTTAGGTTAAGGATAAATCAACAACATAATTATGTGTGACAAATATAAATACACTAAATATGATTGTATATTCAGTGTAAAACAATCAAAGGACATTCACACATATACTTGTAAAAACAACACCAATGAATTGGATGTTTATCTCAACAAATCGAGATTGAGTAAATATTACTCTTATCAAGTTCATACCGATGACTTTAGAATTTATAAATGGAGTGATTATGTGTATAAAAAGTATATCCACATAAAGGGGAGTGGAAATTATTACATAATCAATTGAATAGTGATTCTACACATAATCTTGGAGTAAAATAATCAATGAAGTATGTGTAAAGCCGAATGAGTGGAAATTAAAATTTCAAATTCCCTTATTGATTTAGTAACATAAAAAACAGACAACCATGAAAGAAGGATCATACAATGATGATGTAAATATACATGAATTAATGTATATTACACAATGAATACAAACATGGGCAGAACACACACCACATGTAATAAATAAGTGGTGAACAATGGAATTCTCAAGTAATTAAAAGTGAGATAAGAAACCCTTAACTTTGTACTTTTTCCTTGGTCGACGGTAGGATAAACTCCTTTATAATGGTGAAATAATTGTTATTGAATTATACAAGAATCATTTACATTAATATGATATCATATATTATCTTTTAATATTGATTTGTTAATAATATCTTAGTATTATCGTCATTTCGGGTGTTAACTTACTCGTTTTCCTTTATATTATTTGTTACGTAAGTCGTGTTTGTTATGGATAGGTTTTATCTTATTCATATCCAAAATTATATCAAGTCCTTAAAAATTATTTTTAATCATCAAATGAGAATTATACTTGAATGGATACGATGGAGAATGAATCTCATCGCGTCCATGGAGACGACAGTCCGTACGTACGTACGAGCGACAATATCATTCTTTTGATGTTAAAATAATATATAATTGGATGGTATATCATATAGAAATAATAATTATAATGTTATATTTATTATTTACATGAATTAAATATCATTATTTTACCCATCCAAATAATAATTTATTGAATGACAATTACACCACGACGTGGAGACGGTAAGTCGTACGTACGCACACATTGTGACATGCCATTCAAAGGATGGATAGAATACTGAATATGGTTGTACCATATTTATTAAAACATCACAGTAGATAGAAGATAATGGAGTTATTATTTTATAATAGAAATAACAAAGAAAGAATAAGTTGAAGAAGGAAGGAACTTGAAAGAGGGTGGTGAAAACATTACCTCTTCTTCGGGTTCTTCCTTTTGATTTGATCAAAAGGGTTCCTTAGGTTGGATTTCTGATCAAACTACTGACTCTAGGTTTTAGTGAGGGAAGTTTAGAGAGTATTTGGGCAGGTTTTGACTGAGCCAAAATTCTTTTAATGTGTGAATTAGTGAGAAGGGGGAGTGCCCTTTTATAAGAGGGGTGAGGGGAACCTTTGGAAAATCTAAAAATATTATTTTATAATAAATTCATAATCGGTTTCTAATGTCTCAAAAGTGGATTATTTAAAGGTTAAGGTGGGTATGATTCGAAGACCACTCAAAAAATATAATTTAGATAGTTTTGGGTTATTATATTAACCTTATATTTAATTATTAACTCTTAGTTAATTAGTTTCACTTTTACAATGTCTCTTTGTATTTTTATATTATATGGTTAATAAACTTACTATATACATCCAAGAGACCCCCAAGTGGTCCATTAATGATACACCTATCTTGATATAATTCTCTTGGACGAACCATAGATTTTTAGTAATTGAATATAAATTAATAATATAATATTAATTTTAAAAACTCCTTTATGTCAATTTTGACACTATTGGGTATTTTGTTTTTGATAAATTCATAACAACATTATTACTTCAATAAAAATTTGTATAATCAATACTAATATGTCATATGAACTTATAAAATTAGTGGAGTTCATAAAAAGTCTCAAATTACATTTATATTGGTATTTATAATATCAATTATTTTAATATTTCATTAATTAGGTAATTACTTCATCACCATTGTGTCATAAATATATTTAATTATTTAATGTCTAAAAATTATAAATAAAATACCATTATGTAGGAAATATTTTTATATTTCTAATGAATATTTAAAATCTAATTTATCTTAAGTATATCCCTATATTAAAAATTTTTTAGTAAATAAACATTGATTTTAACTCTTTTAACTCTTTTTTGAATTAAATAATAATAAATGTCCTAATCTAATACAAGTGGACCTAAATGATAATAGTTTACTCATAAGGTTTTTTTTTGTCTAGATACACTTGTCCAATAGAATTATTACATGTGTTAGGGTAATATTAATATCATTTTTACCTTTAATTACCATATTTACTTTTAACGGTGCTAAATAAAAGTAAAAAGTTACTATTTACCAAATATTATTTTCATCCCATTGAACCACATTTTACTCCTTGATATTAACCGTGTCTCTCGGATTTTCGAAATTCCACTCACAGAAGCGGTAAAATTATGTTTTACAAAAAATTCAGTTTTTTAACTACCGCTTAGTGGTTTTACTATTCATCAAAAAATGAAATTTTCCAAAAATATACCAAAAATTAGGCCTAAGATATATTTGATATTATGAATTCAAAAATTATGTCTATTTCACCAAATTCAAAACATATCAGTTGCATTAATTAATTTAAAAATTAATTCCCGTCGTCAAAACAAATAATGTGTTTTCAAGATGTAATAACTATCAAAAGATTGACACTTGTTTATGTCTGGTTTAAATGTGAAATTACATCCAATGACCAACATTGTATTAAATGGTAAAAATATATTCTAAATATACTTTAAAACCACTCAAATTAATAATTTATCACTATTAATTATTTCGATTACAAAAGTTGTTTTTAATTAAAATTTAGTAATTTTCACTATTCATAAAAATATGAAAGTTATCCGAAAAGTACCAAAATTTCACCCTAAGCTAATTTAGATATTACGAATCCAAACAATGAAGTCCATTTCGAAAGATAAAATTTATAAATTTTCAAAAATTAGGTATTAATATTCATAATGGCTAGTTTGATTGGTTGTGGTGTGTTAGAATCTCAAAGTTACATACAATGCACGCCATTGCATTATTCAAAGGGAAACGTACCGTGGAAGCTTGGGGTGTTAAATTCTCCCCTCCTTCAATAAATTGCATCCTCACAATTTTTTTTAAAATTGGTCTTGATAATATAATGGAAAGTCCCACATTGGAAAAAGAGTCAATAAGAATATCACATTAAAAGAAAGGAAGAGAGATATAAAGGTCACCCAAGATAACCCATACTAGGATTCCATGTAATAAAACATGGATATGGAAGATAAACTAAGTGTTAAGTTCTGATGGAGAGGGATAGAAAACATGATCAGGAGAAAGTTAACAATAAGAAAATCACAAACTTGTGTTGGGACAAACGGTCCTTAGTCTCCGAGTATGAAAAGTAAACTGACAACATTTTTTGTTTTAAGTTACATTACATAAGTACAACGAATTCTTTTATGATATTGACCGAGAAAATAAAGAGATATACTTACTTTTTAAGTAGAGTTTCATTATTTAATAAATTTTTACCACTAACTCATTTTTTTTGAACAATGAGTATTCAAGAAGACTTGGTCACAATGGAAGAGCTAGAATGAACTTCTATAGAAATACATGATCCCCGTAGGATGAACTATATATTTACCTTTTCTTTAGAGATTAATCAAACCAAAATGGTTAGTATAATATCTGATGATCCCCCAAATAAATATTCCATTAGATAAAAAAACACTAATCTTAATTTCTAAAATTAAACCATCAATACCCCAAAGTTAAATAAATACCATTCAATAATCAATTGTCTTTTAAATTCTTCAATATAATCCAAACTAATATTGAAACCCAAAACTTATAAGAATGTAGTCTTACACGTTAAATTGTATCTCCAAATGAAATTAATTACTCTTAAAGTCACATACTTAAAATTAATTAACCTAATCATTTCCATAAATAACCCAAATCACAATAAATACACAATAAAAACATAGATAAAAATCCACCATTACTCCTAAAATGAAATCCCATACTATTCTATTTTCCTTGGGCATATAGTGTTCACAACAAAGAGAACAACTTCCAAAATAACATTTATCATTTAATCACCAAATCATTTTCCGATACTAAGGGTATTCATTTGATAAGTCATAAGATCCTGAATCAAATTATTATTGATCGATAAAATCATTTAACTAAAAATAATAACCAGGGACTTCACGTATTCTAGTGGTAGGCGATAAATCCCAATCACACTTTGGTTGTGGGTTCAATTCCCACAGCTTTGTCCGATGCGACGTGTTGTCACACGGTCTGCGTGTTTTCCTTTTTCAAAAACTATTTTTTATAACATTACCAAAATGGGTTAAATTCCTCAAAATAACCATAACACAATTTAACCAAAAATTTTATCTCATACCTTTCATTTTCATCCCAAATTATAATAACTTATAATTTCCTCAAACCCAATGATCATATAAAACCAAATGGTTATTTATAACTATATCCACAAGAGAAAAGATAATTCTTACCCAAATATCATTATCACATGGAAAACTACAGGGTTAAAAATACAAGAGAAACTTATTCCAAAATAAACCCATCAACAAGGAGCACTAATACTTTTTAAACATTTCTCCAGCCATTTATTTCCACATAGCTTCTTCTTTGACCAAGAAAATATCCTATAGAATATGGAATTCACTCGGGTAATGGCCAGGTCCCCTACATTTACGGCAACTGACTGTAAATGGATTCTTGGGACCATTTTTATCTTCTTCCATAGTTCTCTTCATTTTTCAATGGCAATTCTTCACTTTATTTCCTTCCTTCCCGCACGTAATTCATTTCTACATCCCATTGAGACACTTTCCTAGGTGTCTCCTTCCACATTTCCTGCATGATGGAAATTGAGTATTCATTTCTCCATGGTCTCCACTACTGAAGCTCTTATCATTCATCATCTTTCTCTTCTTTGTTGAGTCCGGGAATTGGTTATTATATATATTTTTGATCATATTTTTTGAAAATTGATTTGGAATCAAGATGATATCTTTTACACCTATAAAAATTCCATTTTGTAGCTCATTTCCACCACCGTTCCCACCTTGTACATCATTCTCAAAGTCACTATGACTTCTTTGGTATCCAGCCATTGACTAAAACCAGAAAGCATTGTGTGAGTAACAGTAGTCCTAAAATCATTTAGAGATTAACATGTCACCATATTCTCAATTTGAAACACATTAAGATTAACCAAGGTCATTTACTATCATCTTATATATATAATACTTCAAATCGGTTTGTAAAGAAAATGTAAATTATCCTAAGCATATCCCCCGGGAGTGTCGTAACCAAGAGTGCAACAAGGCTCGTTGTTGTGCACCAGTTCTCGTTCGAGTCTAGCTCAAAGTGGTGTTTTCGGGTTTTACCCCAAGGTACATCTGTGACAGAGCCGCCTCTACCTGGTCATATCTAGACAGGGATGTATTTCTCAGAAAACTCACAAAATCTCTACAATACCAAAATTCTAGGAAGTTCTTCTATACTAATCCTCAAAGTTCATCTTAGGTCTACGTGCTCTAATCAGAGTTTATCTAAATCTAGCTTTCAAGGATTGTACTAAACTTCCTCTGATACCAACTATAACGACCCGACCCTAGATACCCAGAGTCAGTGCATTATTACATAACATTGGCATGATCACAAGAAAGATCAGGTCTCGAAAGACCGATTAGTTTAGTATCCTTGGAAACACCAGATACATTAATAAAGTTTGAATCATATCATAAAATGAAAACTACAACAACATATTGTCTTCATATCCCCTAATACTATCCCTACAGGTCATTCATAAAATACTTCTTCACATCCTAGGAAAAATAAAACATTGAAAGGGGTGAGCTCAGATGCTCAGTAAAGATAACAATATAGCGGAAACTTTCATAAATAAAATTAAAAATTTAAGGAAATGTATAAATAAAACAAAAGCCTTTTAAACATGAACTTCAGTATAATATGGCAAAGATAAAATGAAATAATTTCATTTACTTATTCACATGGATATTCAACTAGTCGAATAATCACATTAAAATATTAATAACCACTTTCATAATGACAGAATGCATAATGCCAGACTATCATAACCACGTAGCCAAGGCCTCGTGCCAAGACTACAAATAATATTTTTTCAAGGCCTCGTGCTAAGACACTAGTTTGCCTCATAATACCTACTGATGCATCGAGGAGCTATATAGGTCTCCACCCGTCACTTACTAAGACCAATGCATTCCTCATATGAAAAGTTGAAACATAACATAAACATTCGTATTAAAACTAGCATATCAAATGTGAATACATTACCCACAAACCGTGAATGGTATAAAAATAGTACATCCACATTCAAACATAACTCATTCAATACAATATGGAATATTGTGTTGTAATAGATTAACCTCAATCGAGAATAATTAAGGATATTGACATAGATGAAAATAATCATCAAAACTATTTGAGAGAAATATCACCCTTTTTCTTGAAATCAATTAAAAGTCACACAAATTGTCAAGAAGCCATTTAAAATAGATTTTTGAATCAAAGTGTCCCATACCACTTTGAAACTTTTAAAAGGAGTTTTAATTTCAAAACTTTAATGTCCATATAAATAAATCCTGAAAACCATTTTTAAAACATGGACATTAATGTGCAGGATTTAGAAGAATAAGTCTTTAAAACATTTAAAAATGGTATTTTAGTTAGAGTTTCTAACCAAAAGAGAGAAACTTGAATACAAATAATTGAGGTAATAAAAACATTGTAATATCATGAGAATAAATGGATTCATGATATACTATGTCAATGTACAATATATACACCACATAAAAGTGATTTGGTGTATAACAACAAAGAAGTCTCAATGGAATGTAAATTGAGATGAGATCTCTCATAAAGGCTGCATCCTTAGGTTAAGGATAAATCAATGACATAATTATGTGTGAAAAATATAAATACACTAAATATGATTGGATATTCAGTGTAAAACAATCAAAGCACATTCACACATATTCTTGTAAAAACAACACCAATGAATTGGATGTTTATTTCAACAAATTGAGATTGAGTAAAAATTACTCTTATCAAGTTCATACCGATGACTTGAGAATTTATCAACAGAGTGATTATGTGTATAAAAAGTATATCCATAGAAAGGGGAGTGGAAATTATGACATAATAAAATGAATAGTGATTCTACACATAATCTTGGAGTAAAATAATCAATGAAGTATGCCTAAAGCCGAATGAGTGGAAATTGAAATTTCACATTCCCTTATTGATTTGGTAACATAAAAAACATACACCCATGAAAGAAGAATCATACAATGATGATGTAAATATACATGAATTAAAGTATATTACACAATTAATACAAACATGGGCAGTACACACAACACATGTAATAAATAAGTGGTGAACAATGGAATTCTCACGGAATTAAAAGTGACATAAGAAACCCCTTACTTTGTAATTTTCCGTGGTCGATGGTAGGTTAAACTCATGTATAATAGTGAAATAATTTTTATTGAATTATAAAAGAAACATTTACATTAATATGATATCATATATGATCTTTTAACATTGATTTGTTATTAATATCTTAGTATTATTGTCATTTTGGGTGTTAACTTACTCGTTTTCCTTTATATTCGTTGTTACGTAAGCCGTCTTTGTTATGGATAGTTTGTATCTTATTAATATCCAGAATTATATCAAGTACATAAACATTATTTTTAATCATCAAATGATAATTATACTTGAATGGATACGATGGAGAACGAATCTCATCGCGTTCATGGAGACGGTAGTCCGTACGTACATACGAGCAAGAATATCATTATTTTGATGTTAAAATAATATATAATTGGATGTTATATCATATAGACAGAATAATTATCATGTTATATTTATTATTTATATGAATTATATATCATTATTATACCCATCCAAATAATAATTTATTGAATAAAAATTACACCACGACGTGGAGACGGTAAGTCGTACGTACGCACGTATGGTTACATGCCATTCAAAGGATGGATAGAATACTGAATATGGTTGTACCATATTTATAATAACATCACAGTATATAGAAGATACTGGAGTTATTATTTTAGAATAGAAATAACAAACAAAGAAGAAGCTGAAGAAGAAAGGAACTTGAAAGAGGGTGGTGAAAACATTACCTCTTCTTCGGGTTCTTCCTTTTGATTTGATCAAAAGGATTTCTTAGGTTGGATTTCTGATCAAACTAAGACCTCTACGTTGTATTGAGGGATGTTTAGAGAGTATTTGGGCAGGGTTTGGCTAAGCCAAAATGATTTTAATGTGGTAATTAGTGAAAAGGGGGAGTGCCCTTTTATAAGAGGGGTGAGGGGAACCTTTGGAAAAGCTAAGAATATTATTTTATAATAAATTCATATTCAGTTTTTAATGTCTCAAAAGTAAATTATTTAAAGTTTAAGGTGGGTATGGGTCGAAAACCACTCAACCAATAAAATTTAGATTGGTTTGGGTCATTATATTAACCTTATCTTTAAGTATTAACTCTTAGTTAATTAGTTTCACTTTTCCAATGTCTCCTTGTATTTTTATATTATATGGTTCATAAACTTACTATATACGTACAAAAGACCCCCAAGTTATCCTTTAATGATACAAATATCATGATATAAGTCTCTTGGCTTAACCTTAGATTTTTAGGAATTGAATATAAATTAATAATATAATATTTGTTTTAAAAACTCCTTTATGTCAATTTTGACACTATTGGGTATTTTGTTTTTGATAATTTCATAAAAGCATTATTACTTCGATCACAATTTATATAATCAATCCTAATATGTCATATTAACCTATAAAATTATTTTAGTTCATAGAAGGTATCAAATTATATTTATTTTGATATTTATAATATCAATTATTTTAATATTTCATTAATTAGGTAATTACTGTATCACCATTGTGTCATAAATAAATTAGATTATTTAATGTCTAAAAATTATAAATAAATTACCATTATGTAGTAAATCCTTTTAGATTTCTAATTAATATTTACAATCTAATTTATATTATGTATAACCCTATATTAAATATGTTTTACTAAATAAACTTTGATTTAAACTCTTTTAACTCTTCTTTGAATTAAATAATAATAAAGGTCCTAATCTTATACAAGTGGACCTAAATGATAATATTTTACTCCTAAGGTTGTTTTTGGTCGAGATACACTTTTCCAATAGAATTATGGCATGTTTTAGGGTAATATTAATATCATTTTTACCCTTAATTACCATATTTACTTTTAACTGTGGTAAATAAAAGTAAAAAGTTACTATTCACCAAAAATTATTTGCATCTCATTGAACCACATTTTACTCCTTGATATTAACCGTGTCTCTCGGAGTTTTGAAATTTCACTCACAGAAGCGGTAAAATTAAGTTTTACGAAAAATTCAGTTTTTTAACTACCACTTATTGGTTTTACTATTCATCAAAAAATGAAAGTTTCCAGAAAAATACCAAAAATTAGGCCTAAGATATATTTTATATTATGAATTAAAAAATTATTTCTATTTTACCAAATTCAAAACATATCAGTTGCATTAATTAATTTAAAAAGTAATTTCCGTCGTCAAAACAAATAGCGTGTTTTTAAGAGATAATAACTATCAAAAGATTGACACTTGTTTATGTCTCGTTTAAATGTAAAATTACATCCAATGACCAAAATTGTATTAAATGGTAAAAATATATTCTAAATATACTTTAAAACTACTCAAATTAATAATTTATCACTATTAATTATTTCGATTACAAAAGTAGTTTTTAATTAAAATTTAGTAATTTTCACTATTAATCAAAATATGAATGTTATCCGAAAAGTACCAAAATTTCACCCTAAGCTAATTTCTATATTTTCAATCCAAAAAATGAAGTCCATTTCGAAAGATAAAATTTATAAAATTTCAAAAAGTATGTATTACTATTCATAACGGCTAGTTTGATTGGTTGTGGTGTGTTAGAATCTCGAAGTTGCGTACAATGCACGCCATTTCATTATTCAAAGGGAAACGTACTGTGGAAGCTTGGGGTGTTAAAACTATCCCCTATCCACCTACTCACTGTTTTTGGGGTGGAACTTTTGTTGGTAGTGACGGTAATATATCGAATCACCATCCACCTCCAACTGCACAACCAACTCCTCTGCCACGTCTGCATGTTTCCTCGGTACCACCTTGATCAAACCTTTGTCTCTGCCTGGGCGGTCCCTCGACCGTCTGATGTTCATCTGTACGACGGGTTGGACAGTCACGAGCCATGTGACCCTGCCCGCCACATGAGAAACACTGCCTGCTCCTGGCATGTCTGTCTCTGGCTCGGGTTTCGGGCACAACCTTTTCTAAATCATGCGGTCGTCCACTAGTAGGTCTAGTCCTCTTTATCCTATGCGACAACTATGTGATCCCAGCTATAGAAGACTCCAATACGTGTCGACTGGTGGGTTCTCACTACTAGTGACTGCTCAAAAAGGAAACTCTAAACTAGGAGGGCTCTCTCTAACACTCTCGCCTGTGACAGGATGCTGAGTGAGATCTCCAAAGCCATAATCTCTCTCTTGAGTGACTAATCGAAGGTTCAGGCCCTGAATAATGGGTCCCGCACCATATCTGTGAAGTAGTGTGAGAGGTCAGTGAACCTCGCTGAGGACTGAGCCACATTCATACTGCCCTACTGCAGATCAAGTAGCTCCTGTATGCATAAAGCGCGAAGAGTTTCTGGAAAAAACTCTTCCTGAAACCGGCTCATGAAGTCTGTCCAGAAAAGTGTCACCTATTCATGATCCTAGAGTATCAAGATCCACCATCTTCCCTCTTCTTCTTGTAGAAGGCTGGCACGAAGAATCACCATGAGGTCGGTTGGTGTCTCTACCAGTCGGAAGACTCTCACCACATCCTCCAGCCAATCCTCAGCTGCATGCGGGTCCATCTATCCCCTGAACATGGGTGGCCTCTGGCGTAGTAACTTGTGAAATGCGCTCAAGCGCTATAAACCATCTTCTTAAGAGGCTCGTGGAATTGTTGGCACAATGGGGAGTGGTAACGCTGGTACCTCTACTGGTGCCTCCACTGGAAAAGGGTCCGACATTGAGGCCTCGTCGCTCGATGGGCTATCAGTGCATACAACTCTCGGAACTCTAGCTGGATGTATGTGTGGAGGCATCCTGAAAAGAAACTAGTGCACCATGGTCAAAAGGTTATACCCGGTGAGCTGACGTGGTCAATAAGCTGTACCTGGTGAGATGAATTAATAAATCACAAATAAAACTCTTGAAAACACACATGTAATCAATGTTTTCATGTACTGAGTTGGAAATCAGAAGTCAGGGTCCTGGTGTATGGATACGTCAGCCACCACACCAATACTGGAATCCCTGAACTTAAAACTTCACTCATTATCTTTAACACTATTACATCACAGAATATATCGGAGTTCTAGTTCTGCGGTAGAACTGGCTCCTCTTATACCAATTTGTCACGACCCATCCTTCGGGGTCGTTCCGTGAATACCCCAAGCCCGCCTTCCATAGGCTAGGGGCTGGCGACTATCACCAAAGGATTCCCTAAAACCGAGAAGGCATTGACTTTATAACCAGTAAACACACACAACCAAACACACAATAAGGTATAAACCCAAGTCAACTGTATAGTAAACAAGTGAGTACATTAAGTAAAAAGGGGCCAGAATACAATCCCAACTGGAAAGTACAAGTACAACTGAAGTGAAATACAACTGAAGAAAGAGAATGATAGCTACTGGGTCATCCCCTGGGTTCCTATCTGAAGGGTTGGTACAGATCGCCTCCTCAGCACTCCACATCAGTCCATCTCCTCCACATATCGACTCGCCCAATGGTCCATCTTCGGGCACCATCTAGTCCTAGTACTCATGTCCTCGATCAACGTTGTCCATCTTCTTTTCCCAACACAACAAGGTGTAGGCAAAGGCCATGCATGGGTGAGTATAAAAATACTTAGTAGGGACCCCGAGACCCTTAAGGTCTCAGAAAATACAAAAAGGATAAAAAACAAAGTATGAAATCAACAGATAACCTTACTCATGTATATGCTCATACATATACCTAAGTTATCTTGTATTACACCTCTATCATGAGGAAAACACAAAGGTCCTGACTCAGCTCAACCAGGATTAATTCTAGGGATTGTAACAAGTAACATTTCGAGCACAACGTCGAACACCTCGGCTGCTGAAGAACTCAAACTCTATCGAGTATAGTGGGCCTTCCATGTCACATAGAGGTGCTTCCCACTAATATTGGACTGCTGAGGTACTCCTCCTATCATGTACTATGGGTCTATCGCATCACACAGAGGCGCTCCCCACTGTGGGTCTGCCACGTCACACAGTGGCGCTCCCCCTCAAGTCCTACTGAGGTACTCCTCCTGTCGAGTATTGTGGGTCTGTCATGACACCAAGGCGCTCCCACCATGGGTCTACTACATCACCAAGGCACCCCCCCACTAGGCCTGTCGAGTCACTCTGAGTCAAACGGTTAGTAGTCTTCAAGTCTCAGCCAGCCACTAGGTTCATGCAACTATGCTCACTTGTCTCCAGGAATATCTGCTCCACAAGCTACTGGTCGACACTCCATCTTCCACGAAGTCCCGTGAAGAAGTATCTCAAAGATCCTCCACGTCATAAGGGTCTCAATGTAACAGAAAACGCATTAATCAGACGCTCGGTATGTGAGTTGTAAGCCTTTTAGTCCCATGGGCCCGGTTGGATTCGTGCTCGATCCAACCTGATTGTTCCCCATCCTAATCCAAAACACTGTGGGGTATCACTCTAAGGGAATATCTCACTCCAAGATTTCTAGTGCCACTGAAGGTTCGTGAAACTGTCGTCTAGTGCCAATGTTATGGCCCAAAGAGCCTAAATGCGTCGTGGGGGGCTCGGGTCCCGTCCGACCCAGTCAGATCGACCCGGGCCGCAGTGCGGCCCAACCAGTTGAGTCTGTCTTGGCCCATGAGTGCCACAAGGGTGCCGCGATGGTGGCTCGGCCGAGGGGTATTGCGAGGGCGTAGAATGGCTGTGAGGGCACGGACTGGCTGCGAGGGTGCGGACGGGCCACGAGGGTGCAGAACGGCCGCAAGTCGGTGGCAATTCGGTCAGGAGGGCGGAGCAGCTCGGGCCAGAGGTGTGGCTCGGGTTAGCGGTGGCTCAGCATGGGTCAGATGGCTATGAGGCTCGGCGGACGACGGAACAACTCGGCTCGAACAGCGGTGCGACTCGGTGGATGGTGGCACAGATCAGCTCGACGGATGGCGTAGCTTGGCTCGGAAGTGCCGCTCGGCACTATGGCACGGCTCGGTAGAAATGGAGGCTCGACTATGATGGCAGCATGGATTGGATGGCGGTGCAGCTCAGCTGGGTGGTGCGGCTCGGCTCGGAAGGTACGGTGAGGCCACGGGTCGACCGGGGCAGCGTGACAAGGCCTTAGGTCGCGGCGCTGTTGCCTTCATCATCTTTCTTGCCTTCCTCAATTTTAAAGAATACACCAAAGAAGAATGGTGGAGGGTTTGGGCCACGTTTTTTTGGCCCGAACCCTCCGCATTTAGAGTTGTAGCATGTGGTTCACAAAGAACGAAGCATGAACGTGAAACCATAATATTCCGCAATGTTTTTTGCAACCCGCCTAAGAAATGAAGGGCGTACATGGAATGTGATAAACTTTTAAGAATAAACCCCTAACTTGTTAGTTGTTGGTGATGGCGCGAGGGAGAAGGTGAATTCGTCGATGTTCATCTCTTCCACCACACACCTCCAATCCTGGGATCGTGTGTCGGTTCGTCATAGTCGAAGACGTTCCTTATCGGCGTTCTTCATGGAGGAAGCGTTCTTCATTGGAGAAGCTTTCTCCCAATTCCACCCAAATTTAAAGTAGTTCCAAAATAATATATTACCCCCCTCTATTATGTTTGTTGGAATAAATTCAAAATGGATAAATTAATTATGGTGGGTGGCATAATTAATCATGGGAGGGTTGGAACAATTAATGTGGAGGAAGCTCAAGAGGCTCCACTACATTAATGAGGGAGTTGAGGTTTTATTCCATGGGTGGTCCCCACAACCATAATATCTACAAGGGAGTTAGGCTCGGGTGGTCCCCACCACTGAGCATTCACTTTGGAGAATAAAACTTTTGTGGTCCCCACCACCATAATATCTACAAGAGGGTGGTTACTACAAAATAAAATAAAATATGTGCTTATTTTATTTTATTATTTCCACGAAAATCCCCAAAAATTATCTTTCACCCTCGACCAACTTGTGTCGATGTGAAAGTCTCCTTAAACAAATATCGGCGATGTAAGATCAACAGTTCCCTCAGATTTTAATTTCATGCACCGGTTCAAAAAGTTAAGAAAACCCGCTCGCACGTTTACTGAACATACCCAAACAAAAGATCAGAAATTTATTCCGGGAACACCGGGCCTCGGAATCACATGCAATAAATTTTGGCGGACTCATAAAATTCCCATTTATTAAAAAAATTACATGGAAATTCCGAGTCTTTACAAACACGCACCTTTCATAAGTCACACGAATATGGAAAATTTCTATTTAAAATTTCCATAATGAGGCTAATACATTAATTACATAACCAAACCATATCGTTTTAATATCATTGAATGTTTAAGGATTATTACAAAGGTCCTTGAAATCCAAACTTATATAAGTATACACCTTAGGGATTCCAAATCCCACATCCATCACTTACATCCTGTGGAAGTATGACCATATGTTACTATTGATATAAGAACAAATTATAACAGTGTCTATAATGGGATATATAACTACAATACCTCCCTCAAAATCCAATGAACCCATATTTTGTTTTATAATATTCTATTCTCACATCCCCATCAATGATGATATATCATATAACACATAGAACAAATATAAAAAACTGAATAATTTAGAGAGAACATTCCTTGGTCTCTTAAACATAAAATCATTGAAGATAAGTAGATAAATCACTCACAATTGCTACACAATCTATAAAATTTATACCCTCTCTCAATTTAGGGATTTTTGATTGAATGAAATGATAAAAATTAGAAAAAAAATGATAAAGGGTGTATGAATCAAAGACACTTCTTTATTAATATATTAGGATATACTATGTGTTGATATATAGTCAATCCCAAGAGTTCCACCTTAAAATAAAAAATAAAATCAATAGGTTAGGGGTCCTATAATTATTTGAAAAAGTGATGGGTAAGGGAGTATTATTTTCATGTTTTAATTAAAATTAATTCAAGTTAAATAACTATTTTTGGTCAAAAACAGAGTACATGGTAACTAGGAACCTAGTCTCGTATTAACAGGTAAACGATAGCACACAGGGTGCCCACCAGAGGTCCTCGGGTGTCTGGTGGCCCATTGTAGGCAACCCAATCTCCTCCTAAGATATTATGTACTCAGTATCAGATCACCTAGTATATGTTGGAATCATCCATCATAGAATGTATTTCCCAATACAGTTTGTTTATTTCAATACAAACACCCAGCCTATGCCAACTACTAAAGCTTTTAAAAACCAATAAAACAGAAATGATTTAATAATAAATAAATAAAATTCATTACTTGGTATAAGGGTCTCATTATAAATATCTTTATATCGACAATATTTGAATTTAGTCTAATGATTTATAATTTTTTTCTTACAATTCCAATTTCAATAAGAAATTTTCTCATGTTTCCTTTTGAAATATAAATTTATTTAATAAAATAATTTACTACACTTATAAAAAATTCTTCTCCTCTATTCAAAACCTTTTAAAATAAATCCAAAAAATAGATCAACCTTTCCAACACATTGAATCCAACACATAACATAGTTATCAATCAACTCATTGTATGATTATAAAAGTATTTCATAAAAAACACACAAATAAATTATGCCTAAATAAATTATTAAATAAATACTCATTGATACCCCCATCATGTCAATCCAAATATCATATAACATTCAATTGGTGATTTTGTAAAAAATGTGAAAGTGTCTCCATTTTGACATGTCCACACAAGTTCGTTACGGTTTTTAATATCTTTAATGAAAATAAATCACAAAAATAAAATCCATAATAAATAAATGGAATAATCTATCTGTGATCAACTATATAAATTATTATACACCAATGGATAAATAAGAAACAATAATTTTACCATACTTGTGGCTCCCAAAAACCAGTAACTGAAAGAACCACCTAAAATAATGAAAAATAATATCATGATTGATAAATAAAAGTTAATCAACCACAAATATTTTTTATCAGGTATTTTTTTATAATAAAATATCAAATGAACATTTCAGATAATTTTAACATAAAAACCAAAATAATTTTTATTCCACATAATTTTAACAATAAAAAATATAATTCATGATGAGGGGTCATTATTACCGACCATGAACATAATTCCATGATGAAAATACACTTGGAAGGGATGATAAACACCAATATATATTTATTCAGAGAAAAAGTGGTGACCCAAACAACATTCGGGTTTCAAAAAAGATATTCACTAATAAAAATAAAAAACAAAATATAAAATATTACCATAACCAAGTTTTAATAAATTGGGTTTTAAAATATGATAGATTTAATCATTCAATAACCTCTCTGATAAATAAAATATCTGCTCTAATGTTTTATGGTTAGTACCCTAAAGAAAAATTGGTAGTTCAAAAAAATTATTTTTTACCTTTACTAAGAGTTTGATTTTTATAAAGAGGGATAAAAAGTTAACCAGTTGATTACGATATAGAGGAGAGACATGGTGAAAATAAGCATAAATGGGAGAATTTTTGTCCCTTTCTTCGATGGGTTCACCCATCATATATTTATATAAAGTGATATTTTTCGAATTGAGGAACCCCCTTTATTTTTTCCACCTACCCAGATCTAAAATATATTTTTTAAAAAAATTATTAATTTTTATTTGAATTATCAAAATTATAAATAAAATACTAAAAAATTATAATACTCAACTCAAAAAATATAATATTATTTTTATAATAGCTTATTATAAAATATAATTATTTTTTTCATAAAATTTATAAAAAAATATAATTAAAATTACCATCCCACATTAAAATTTATCTAATATTTATTAGAGATAACTATAAATTTACCAATTAAATAAATTAATGAAATATTTAAAATATATATTTTTAGTTATATTTATATATACCAAGTAATAAATGTATATATATAGAACTGAATTTTGTTTTACAAAAATTATTCTTTTTATGATTTCATTATAAATTTTAAGTGTTTAACAGATTTTTTGATTATCCAGTAATGAAAAAATTATCTAAGTTGAAAAATTGTAATTTTCAGCTCTAAAAAAAGATGAAGGATACTTTTAATGGCTATATAATGATTATAATAATAAAATTCATTAAATTATAAATTTTTATGTTTATAATATAAATTTAACAAAATTTGAAAATATTTAATTAATTTGATGAAAAATAATAGTGAACCCAAAATAGTCAAATAAATAAGCGAAGTTACCATAATATGATTATATCATATATTTGGGAATCTAAATTATTTTTTAAAAATTAAAATATTTTAACAATTGAAGGATCCATGGAACATTTAAAGTAGAATGAACTAAAATTTAAATGAAAAATTAATCACAATTGATATCATATAACCCTAAAAACATATAGTTTCTTGAATAATTCATAATGGATAAGAACCATGACACACCAATGTCCATATTTTGGATTTAGTTTTTTAGGGATTTAACCGTATGAATGTTTTAGTGTTAATTTTTTTGTTTTTTATGGTTTTTCTTCTATCTCATAATTACCACACAGTTACGGAAAACTGTGTGAGTTTCTCATTTATAGATATGTTGTTTCATGTGAGGGGTTTTTAGGGTAGGTAAATAGTTTGGTAAACCATGCAGAAAAAATGTTCAAGCCATAGATGGGTCATCTAATGGAAAAAAACTATTGTAATATGGTTCGGTGAATGGTGTGGCCACTTCATGCAGCCAACCCCAATTCATCTAAAAAGGACATTTACTTTATATACCCTCTTCAATTTTCAATTTTTCCTCCCATTTTCCCCCACTCATTTCGATTTCCCCATGGAACTTCCAATGGAGATCCAAAACCCTTATCCTTCAATTTCTAGCCTCCACTATTCGAATTTCAAGATGATTTCTTAAGATAACCTCTATATTTACTTGTTTTCATAATTTCTCTTCTTCCCCACATATATTTATTCGTGGGTTGGTCATATCCCATTAATACTATAGGATTTTTAGTAAATATTACCATTTGCGGGTGGTTATAATTTTGTAGGTTTTGGTTATTTAGTAATTAAGGTGCCTCTTTACTTGGTTGAGCTTCTCCATTAATGTTGATTAAGTGTGACATGATTCAATTTTATCACTGTAGGTGTTCTGTGAATTTAATATAATTTACACATTGTTTAGTGCTTGATATTTTCAAATTTCTTATTTGATAAACAATTCCTATATTTTATATTTGTAGTTTATTTCAGAAATCTTTTAATTTTTTTCTCAATTGTAATAAATGTTGTTTACTTGTTTCCTAATTTATGACGTTATTTTTGAGTTCCATGTGTTTATCAAAATTCATTAAACATTTTTTTAAATGAGTTTGGATAATGAAATATTATTTAAAACCATTTTATTATTTTAAATTTTAAAATATTGGTATTCAAAGAATTATTTGAAAAGACAAAGAAATGTTGTTTATTTTCAAATGGTTTGAATGAAAAGGGGTATTCGTTCCTAAAGTGACATTATGTGAGGGTTTTTCATGAATTTAATTTTAAATGATATTTTAAAGAGTATGTTTTTCAATGGTGTAAAATGAGTAAAAGAATTGATTTTATTTGAGGTAAAAAACAATTTAATTTCAATTAATATGTTTAATTAAATCATAATCAATGTCCCTAAAGAGTTACTAGAGTTTTGGGGTGTACAGAGCCTGTTGGGAGCCTGGAGCCCCAGATATTTAAGGAAGAAGTAGGGCCACATGGTTAGAAGAGTCCATGATACC
Source organism: Viscum album (assembly GCA_963277665.1). Taxonomy (NCBI): domain Eukaryota; kingdom Viridiplantae; phylum Streptophyta; class Magnoliopsida; order Santalales; family Viscaceae; genus Viscum; species Viscum album. Next base: position 672,152,480 of record OY728127.1, read on the forward strand.
CAGTACTCACTTTTAGTTAAAATAGTGTTGTATAGTCTTGTGTTCTACATAGGTGAACACAATCTTTTCTAAAGATGCATCGTAGGATGCATGACTTTGCAGGATTTACATGCCATGTTGGAGAGGAATTTTTCATGGGCTGAATATAGTTAGAAAACCCATGCTCCTAGCTAAGAAATTATTTATCCATGGACAATGGCTATCACATAGTTAGCGCACGATTTGGCCAAACATGCTGCTAAACCGTGAAACCATCTAAAAATTAAGGACAAGAATGTTTTTTACTCAAATTATTTAAAGTGGATAACCCCTATTTCATTATCATCTCATGCACAATATCCCCCACACCATGGATAGATCTCTTTCTTCTTAAATATAGGATTTTTGAAAACTCCTCCATCAATATTGTAAATCATTTTTCATGGGTTCCATTTGATTCATACTATAATTTTTTTATTTCCATTGTTTATTTTATTCGGTCATATATTAGAAGCTAACAATAAAAAATGAGTCGAATACTAAGAAAATATAGGTAGTCGTGTGATTTTCCCTTAATGTATTGGTGTTTATGTATTATTCTATTACACTAAACTCCAAATATTCCATGAAATTCTTATTAAGTGGACTTGTACTTAAATTATGCAGAGGTATTACCTATATAATTTAGAGGACTCATTTATGACTTAAAGGTGGTTAAGGACCTTTAATTGAACCACCACATGTGTGTGTCAAAAAAATTAATATAATCACCATGGGTGTACTATTTGTTTAATCCACCTTCCTTGGTGTGATCATTTACCCCTTACTTAGGGGATGCTAAATTAATTAAGTGAAATGTACATTGAATTAAAATATATATGTAATAGAAGACCATATCCCCACACCCATGGCCATTGTTCTTTATCCTTATTCTTGACATATTCTTTTAATTAAGTTGAACAAGAGAATTCAAGGGATGATATTACATTAAAAACTAGGCTATGTTTTATGCCACATTCTATAGTGAGAAAATATCATATATATTTCAGATGTATAATCAAATTAAATGTGAACCTATATGGTATGGTTATGCATAGAACCATGAACATTCATATTTTTATGATGATAAATAATCATGGGTTCTGAATCATAATTTCATGAATGGACTAATCAAGCTTTTTTAAATAATTAAATTATAAAAGAAGTTATCATGTGTAATGGGTGTAACATGGGTTCTTATATGAATTATATGGACAAACTATCTTGTAAAATGGAATATATACACCATGAGTGATACCTATATTCCCTATGTGGACTACCGGGGAAAAATCATATGTTATATTACTATATATGCCATGATTCATACTTGGACTTCCTATGTAGACTGAAATGTATAGACTCTGAGGGAAGATAATTATATATTCCATGAGTAACACTTGGACTCTCTATGTGGAATTCTATGGGAAAAAGTAGAGGTAATATTAATATATATGTCTCAAATGACACTTGAACTCCCTATGTGGACTTCCATGGATGGACTCAGATGGAGGTAACTTTATACCCCTCCTAGAGTGATACCAAGGTTCCTAAGAGTAATTCCTATGATGTGATTATAATGTGTTGGGTTCATGTTTTGGAAATAGCGATACCTGGTTTCCAAATTTAGAATTCCAAATATAGGAATTGGTTGCTTAAAATGAAAACAATTTAATTATATGATGTGACTGCGAATGAAATGATGAAGAAGGGATTCAGTTAAAAACTTACAAATTATGATGGTTTTATTATACTTATCATGCTCAGATATGATTAATAGAGTATTCCTTGGATAAAATCTAAGTCCGGAGACAATTAAACAATCAACCACAGTAGAGCATGTATTTAGAGACATTCTAACATAGACTGAATGAGGTGGTAGAGGATTGGAGGTCAATAGGAACCTGAACCTATGTGGGTTATTTATTTAACGCATCTCATTTACAACCTTTACTATTATCTAGAAAGTATTTATTATGTACTCGTGGGCTTGAAGGAATTTTAAACCATTGGTGGTGAACAACAGAGTATATCTCACCCAATGTACGGGCAACTATTTGGTACCCAGAAAAATATCTTAGATTTTTGTAGGGATAAGGGAAAGAGATGTTCTAGGGATTGTTGATTTCATTTCTTTAATGGAGTATGGGGAAGAGAACATATCCTATACTATAGATTCTCCTTGAGATAGCCTTGGTTCATTCATTATATTAGTATATAATATTTTATGAGGCTATTCCCCTAAACCCCCTGTATTTTATTTTTGTATAGAATTCCATGATAATAATTTTTTATATGGCATTGATAGATATTTTTCACTTGGTTAGTAGTGTAATGGATAGTTATTACTCTACTATTTAGTTAAATTTTATGCTTCATATTCTAGTAAATATTATTATGTCACTATGTTATACTATGATCATGAGGATATAGTCTTCCAACTATTACACTATGCACCATCACTTATAGTCAGCACCCTCTGTCTTACGAAGTGAATCTCTTGAGGTCATGTGTCCAACTGAGTTCAATAAATTTTGAGTGAACCAGTTTTTGGATTTAACAGAGTAGTATTAGAGGTGTTTTCATTCTTTTTTACCTTTAATTAGAATTTTGGAATTTATATAGGATAAATTAGACATGTGAGGGTTTGTTCATGTTCCTATGTATAGGAGTATCTTGCCCACATATTGTGAAAAAACAAATTACCTATGATATGAAATGTTTTTCTGGATTGTGCTTATTATAGTTTTCCTAACGTTCCTTTTGGGTGATACAGTTGATGTTTTATGTTCCGTATGACTATAAATTTTTACCCATGGCAATATTGGGCAAAGAAATATAGCATCATGAATAATCATAAGAACTTGAGAATTTATATGTCGTACATATTCCATGCCAAGTTCATATAACCATGTGCATTTTTTGTTTCAATTTTTGTTCTTTGAATTATATGTATAAGAAATTGTGATAACATATCATGAAGGGAATGGATAAACAATAAGTTGAAATTAAAGTGATTACAATCAAAATTTATAAATTTTATGGTCCTCTATAAATTTGGAATGGACACCAAACAAATTAGACCTTGATATCTATATATGAATAAAAAATAAAAATAAAAACTAAATTATGAAATGAATGATTAACTATTATATGGGGATTCAAATTTCATCTAAAATGGTGTTTTTCTCTATAATGTGAAATTAACACTTTTTATAACGGGACCATTGACATCTAGTAGAGAACTTGACTCTGAACCGACCATTGTACAAGGTATATGGTAATGTATCATTAATTTATTATGATACTTAAATCACCCAATCCATGATTTATGAGATATTATAGTGGTTTGAAACTCATATAGGATGCCTAGTGACTATCCTATTACAATATTTTCAATTAGAAAGGTTATAAAATCATAAATTGAGGAATGATTTTTTTAGAGACATGCCACCAAGATATCCTTGAGTTGTATACAAGTAGGGTGGAATGGACCATGATCCTGAGGTGTTGGGGCTTGAGTTACTAGTAGAACCTTCAGTAGTTCCATATGATGCATCACTAGGTGTACTTGATATGGGTATTGATTGTTAGTTTTGAGAGTATTTATTATGTTTTATACAGATATTTCCGCAAGCCTCATGAACTTCCCTAACCATGGAAGAGTTGACACATGAATTTTAGTAGAAAGATCCACCTATTTTTTGTGGGGGAGAGGGATGGAGAACCACATGGTGAGGATTTATGGTTAGAGGCCATGTTGTGGATTATTGATAATTTTAAGATACCTTTGTAGATGATAGTGAAGAACTCAACGTATATGATTCCGGACTCTTCCAATAGTTGATGGGGCATTAATATGTTGATGAATCAGCATCGACATGTGGCTTCGATGGATTTTTGAGACAGGTTTCTGGGATTATATATATCCTAATATGTTGATGGAAGATTGTTCTTGAGAGTTTTTACACTTGGAACAAGGTGAATTTTCAGTCATAGACTATTTTTTCCATTTCATAGGGCTCCAATGCCTCAAAAATATTCTATCAACATAAGAGTTATATATATATTTGAAATTTGAGGATAGTCACTGGTATAAAATCTGATCATGGGTGAATGTATTTTATATTACTACTATATCTGAAATAGTTAGAAATCCACTTGTCATTGAGAATATTTTGGGAGAGATTTGGGTGAAAGATAGGGAGATTCAACAAAAATATATATAACAGCATCGAACAACAGTAGAAATCATCTTTTGAGAATCCATGGGGAGATATTAGTTTCCCTGGTGAATACTTAGGTATCTAGGTGAGGTACCATCAATGTAATAGAATAGGACATACAAAACCCCGATGTATGAGGGAGCTAGTAGAATGCTGATATTACAACCAGATGTTTTATATTTACCAATTTTTAAATATTTCCTCTAATTACTATTGAGATGGGTTCTACACCAACTCCACATATATGAGTGGGGTCAATAGTTTCTCATTAGGTAGGGACTCAGATATCTTCTATCCAATCCAGCCAATGTGGTAGCCATATTTGGGGTATCCAGTAACATGAATTATAACACCATAAGAGTGGGCATGCTCATTATAGCCAAGATAAATCTATGGGCCTCAGATAAAGACAAATGTATATAGTGCATTCAATACCTAATAATCATAGTATTGTACATTCTAAGATAAAAGGTATTATTCTCAAAACATCTACTTTTTTGTCTTCTCTTTTCAATACAGGTGCATCACATTCCTTCATATATGTTCCTATGATAATGATCCAGTGGCTAGATGATTAGTTTCTTCATGGAATGATGACACTTGATATTCCATTGGAAATAATATTAAATATTGTACATTACTTCAGGGAGTTCCTCCATGAGATTGGTGGGTGTCATGTGATATATGACATCTTTTTCCTAGAGATAATGGAGTCTGATATCATTTTTGGGATAGACAGCTTGGACCCCTATCATGATTAAATTGATTGATATCCTCAAAAGGTGGATTTCAAATCACAGCTGGGAGTGAATTTTATTTACATGGGTGAATGGGATATATAGGAAATCCAAGCTATAATTGAGCATCTTTCATTGAGAGGGATGATTACCTATATTTCTAGTTTGTATCTGGTTGATCTGGTGATGTGTCAGATAGGTTTCCCTCTGGTGGTATATTCTTCAAAGAATTTTATCCTATAAGGCTATTTTATAATACCTTCTGAATGAGAGGTAGAGTTTTCAATTGATATAGTTCATAGAGATGCATGATTATCTATTTAACCTTACAGGATAAAGACAACTAAGTTACATGAGATCAATATTATTATAGAGGATTTAGAATATAAGGGATTTATATGACCTAATTATTCACCATGGGATAAACTGGTCCATTTATCCAAGAAGGAGGATGCTACCCATGGTTTTTAATGGATTACAATCTATTAAACCTATTTATGGTTAAAAAATGATATAAATTTCCACATATAAGAGGCCTCACTGACTATATCTAAGGATCAAGGGTTTTATCTAAGACTGATTTGAGGTATGGTAATCCTTAGGTGCATCTTAGAACATCATATATACCATGTAAAATATTCCATAGTAGATATAGCTTTTAAAATTATTTGGTTATTTCATTTAGTCTCATTAATACGGTATAGATTTTCATAGAATTTATGAATATAGTTTTCTACCATTATAGGGATTCATTTGTAGTGGTTTTCATGGAAAATATAATGGTATACACTTAAAACTCGACACAGCCATTAATAAGAACTTGAGATATTATTGAATACACTAAGATAGAATCAGTTTTACGATATTCTCACAATGTGGTACTTTTGGATTGATAAATTCCACTTCATGGGCCACATTATCTTAGATATTAGATTATCAATTAACCAAGATATGGTGAGAGATGTAGTTTATTTGTTGTATCCAAATAATGTCTTTGACATGCAATGTATCTTAGGATAATATAGTTGTTACAAATGATTTAATCTATAATTTAAATCCTAGAATAACCTATTAATATCTTGAATATGATGGGTGTCATGTTCATATGATCTAAAGCCTATGAGACAGTCTTTTAGAATATGAAAAGGGAGACTAACTTTAACACCAATCCTAATTCTTCCAGAGACGGGTAAAAGCTATAATTATTATTATAAAGTGGTACTCATCAGTCTATGAGTAGATATGACGTTGGAGGTGAAATTCATGGCATATGGGTCACATCATTCGGGGCCACATTAGAGGAATAATCCAATGAACAATCTCAATTTAGTGACTATTTTTAATTCCTAACTCTATTAGAGGCATTATTTACTGTGAGATCTTTATATAGTGTATAAGGAACAAATAATACTCAAGTAAATATTCACATAGGTTGGATTTAATATCAGGTGATGAAGTTAGGTTGAGTACCAATAGTGTTTTAAATTCAATATTGATTATATTAGTGGTAAATAAAATGTAGTGGTTGATTCTCTGAGCTAGTTGACTCAGACACAAGCAGTTTATGAGTCCAGTAACGAGTGGTAGATTATGGGCCTATTTTATGAGAAGCACTTGGAGGTTCTAGATTTTAATGGATATTATGTTCTCACAAAATTATAATTGAACTATTGACTTTTGGAGAGAGTGATGATGATATAGATAATATATTTTGAGGGAATTATTCTAAGAGAGTGTATTTCAGGTGATGACTTACCTCCAAGTTGGTTCAATTATGGGAATGAGATCTTATGCACTCATAGATGCATTTGGGTTCCCACATACAACTGATAAAATTTGATAAAAGAGTATGGTGCCTTTATATATGTACTAAAACCGGATATTACTATTATTTATTGTTACTTACACTACCAATATTGGTGGTCCAGGTTAAAAAGTGTGATAGTTGGGTTTATTACTAAGTGTCCCACCTTTCAGTAGGTGAATAATGAATATTAGTGACTATTAGGTTTTTCTCAAACATTAAATATTACTGATTGGATGTGGGATAATCCCGCTATGTATTTACAGATAGTATTTCCAAAATCACCTCATATATGTTACTATATATGGGTGATTTTAGAAAGTTGACAATGGTCGTCCATTTTTTCTTATTTGGGAGAACCTTTTTGTGGGTGAGCGTGGGTGGTTTTACATTTCGGAAATTATATGTCTCTTTGGATTTCTACATTCTATCATGTCAGAAAAAGATGTTCACCTTACATGGTGGTTTGGGAAAGGGTTGTAGAGGGAACTAGGACTCTAGTTAATTATCAGTAAAACCCAGCACCCACAACTTAATTTTTAGTCCGAGAATATGATATATGATTTGGAGGAAATAATCCAAGCAAGAATCCTTTATTTTAGATGTTCTTAGGGGAAATAATTATCTCTCATTGTCTTGTCTTATAATAACAGCTTATTAAAGACCATATAGATGGATCCTTATATGAACCCATATTGAATGTAGCTTCATTCACCCCTATACTGGTTAGAGGTAGGCTTGGTAGTTCTATTGGGTCATCATATCATTTAGGGGACTTTGGAGTAGGGATAGCCTATTAGGAAGAGGATGTCTACAACTTAGTCTAGGTATAATTCCTATCCCAATCGTTAACATCGACCACTACAGTTTTTGGTGGGGAGTCGGGTTTTCTTACATATTTCAGAAATACTATGGAATAAATGGATTTAGAAACAAGGCAATCTTTCACCTTGTTACATCTAGAATTTAGATATTTTTGAGAGAATCAGTTTGATAGATTATCGGTTCTAGATACCCTAATTGTACTGAGAAATGCACGACACATTACATGATTATCATCATCACTGATATTAATTTTCTCCAAATCATATTATTCATCATGATGATGTTGAGTTAGAGGTTGATCCATAATTTGAGGAGTTCCATATCCATATTTTTGAGAGAGTAATGTAGGTTCTCTGAGGCTAGTAAAATTATTTAGTACAGGTTCTATGGTAGTATGCCCATATACAGGATGGGACATGGGTGTGGGAGCCAAATTTACATGCCCAATGTCCAGATTTATTCTCAGGTAATTGAAGCACCCATATGAGAACAACTCGGGGATGAGTTTCTTTAAGATGGGAAGACTGTACGAAATCAAATTTTCTATGTGGCATCGAAACATTTAATTTCTCTTTAAATATTTATATTTTTTCCAAATGAAAATTTATAATCAGATAAATAATGTGCATATGTTGTTTGGAATTTGTACATAGTCGAGATCCCAAGATTTTGAAGGAATCATATGGGCCAAACAATTTGAAGAGACCATACATCCAAGACTGTATAGCTAGTTCAAATCATAAAGGATAGTCCAATGCTATTCCTGGGGCAACAAGGTTTGTTCTAACCTTTCCTCCTAATCCAAATGGTTGTGTAGGAGTTTTAGTCCCTATTTTAGAGGCACATTCCATGGGATTCACATGGTTAGTGAAACCAATAAGTTCAAAATGTGGGTAGGTTTCCATAAATAGTGGTCATCGCATGGTTGGCACATGGTTTGGATAACCATGTGGCCAAACTATATAAACCATTAATACACATAGAAATTATGAATTTTACCTCCTATTACATAAATGGGATAACCCTTTTTTCTTTATCCTCAAATGAACAATATCCTCCTCAACATGGTGATCTCTCCTTCCTCTAAATTCTATGATTTACGATATCTCCTACATCCAAACTCCGAATATATTTCCATGGGTCTCACTAGATGTGTATGAGGAATTTTTCTAGATCCTTGATTTCCTAAATTCCAGACTGTATTGGAGGCCAAAAATTGGAGAGGAGTTCACTATTAATCTGTGGGTAGTGGGATTAGAATTTTTAGTTAAATTCTTGTTGTTTATGTATTACGCCATTGTGCCTCATGCCGAATCTCCTGAGAGACACTTGTTAATGGGATTTTTCTAAAATAAAATAAATAGGTATGACCTATATAATTCATTGAACACATTTATGAATTGAATGATGTTAGATAACTTGAATTAAATCACTCCATGGGTGTGTCCTGAAATTGAAAATATCCACCATGGATGGCCTATGAGTTGGATCCACATTTTTTGGTGTGTTCCTTTACCCATTTATTATGGGATGTTAAATGAATTAAGTGACATGTAAATTGAATTAAAATTATTAGGTAATATAATACCATGTCCTCACACCTTTGTCCATAATTTGTTCTCTCATAGGCTTGAGATGTTCTTTAAAACTAAAATTCCCAATTATGATGAATAAGGGAATTCACAGGATACTAGGCCTCCAAATCCTAGGTTATGTTTTCTGCTACGATTATAGTTGGTAGAATTTCTTATATAATGTGATATCCAGTATAAATAAATGTGATTTAAAATCATTTGGTGAGACTTTGGGACCATGACCATTTATATTACCATTTCGAGACTGACATATGGGTTATAACTTAGAACTATATTAAAAGACTAATCAGTATTATTTAAATAAATAAATTGTAAATGAAGTTATCAGGATCCATGGGTGACATGTGGGTTCTTATACGAATTACATGGACAGACTGACTTTGATGATGGATTATATATTCCACTGGTGATTCTTAGATTCACCTTGTGGATTTCCATAGATGAAATCAGATGGTATATTATTATATATGTGAGGAGTGATACATGGAATCCTTATATACACAGACATGGATAGACATAGAGGGTATATTATTATATATTCCATGTCTGACACTTCGAATCCCTATGTGGACTTCCATGGACGTACATTGAAGGAATAATATTTTACCATCCATGAGTGATACTTATAATCCCTACGTGGACTTCCAATGATATACTTAGAGTGGTGATTTTATACCACTCCTAGAGCTATATTAGGGTTCTTATGAAGAATTCATGGGATGGTCTTGTAAGGTGTTGGGTTCATGATATGCATGGAGTGATACGTGGGTTCCAAACTCAGAATGGAAAGGATGAGATTAGGTTGGTTATAATGAAAATAAATTAATTATACAACTTGACTACCACACCTAAGAACAATCATTAATTTAGTAAAATTATTACATATTTTGAGGGTTTTATTATAAACATCATTCTTAAACGTGAATCATGGAGGATTCTTGGGATGTGAGCTAGGTCCAAACAGATTATTATAAATCCAAACATAATTGAACATGTATTCAAATAAATTTAGCTCAAACTAAAGCTGATATCGTAGGATGGGTATTCCATGGGAACCCAAACCAATATGGTTTATTTATTAATGTATTTCATTTAAATCCCTTATTTTTTTATGCACAATACATATTATTTACTCACGGATTGGATGACCATATATACAATTGGTGGGGGCCAAATTAGTATATATCACACCTTATTTTTATCTCTTTTTGTTACCCATACAGAATTATTTGATGTAGGTAGGGACATGGGAATAAAACCTCCGGTGGATGCTTTATTACCATAATAAGATGTATTATGGGGGATAGAGAACCGAACCTATACTCAATATACTACTAGAGATAGCCTGGGGTATTTTTTTCATCTTTAATAGAATCGCATATATCTCTATCCCCATGATCCCCCTTTATTTTCTTTTTTATACAATTCCATGATAATAATTTTGTGTATATGACATATATAGATATTATTCACTTGGATATTTTTGGGATTGATGGTTTTGATCTGCTCTTTGGTTATCTGTTATGTTTCCTCTTTTGATAGATATTATGAAACATCTATGTTACACTTTGATCATAAGTGTATATTTTCCCCCTATTCCACCATGGACCTTCACTGCTAGTCATCATCCTTTTCCATATGGAGATGTGGGATTGAGGTCATGTTTCCAACCATGTTCGATTTATTCTGAGTGAGCTGAGTCCATGATGTTACAAAATGGATTAGAATCCTGAGTTTTTCTTAAAAAGACTATTTGTAACATTATAAAAGGATGTCTCACATAATGATTGAGACACCCTCTATACTTCATCCCATTATTGTGTGTTATTACTTGTGATCACATTCGGTTCATTAGAATTATTCTTGGATTATTTTGAGGATGTGTAAAAGGGACTATTTCATTCATGGGAATTGATAGTGAGTTGAGATTATCATTTTATTTTTTATTTAGATAAATGTGATTCTTGTATAACACACCATTTTATAACTCATAGTTTATTGATTTCATGGGAATCCTAGCTGTATAATTAGAATGTATAGATGAGTTTATCCCATGTGTATATTTTTTATTGAATTGGGAATGGTGTCCAATGAGTTTAATAGATATAGTGTGATGTATTTTGACCATGTTGATATCACAAGAGCATTCAAAACCCTTAGGCTCATGAATCATTTATATTAATCCACATGTTATGTCTAGTATTGTATATATTTGAGCCAATCAATTTTCCCATGATATTTATATTTCAATGAGGGTTTCTTTAAGTAATTCCTTCCATTTTATTTTTTGTATCCCAAAAATTTTTCTTTAGTTATACATAATCATTGGATCAGTATCATCTTTCTTTATTATGATCCTTTTTTCAATATTAGTTCTATTGTAAACATCATTTTAGTTATGGTTTTGTATTTTATTAATTTTTTTTAAAAAATGGGTTGGAAAATGTGTTTTAAAAAGAAAAATTTGGTGTAGTTCATAAAAAAGTAATGAAAAAATGTTTTCAAAAATGTAAAGGGATTTTGGATTCCTTTCATAATTTTAAATAAAGTATCATATTTTCATAGTTATAAAGAGTTTTTATTAAAAATAATATGTTTCACTGTTTTTAGTAAAATAATAAATGTTTTAAAAAAGTGATTAGGACATGTTTTTAGTTTTCTACACAATAACATTAGAAAAACCCCGATTAATAATTTATGAATCAAACTGGAATTAGTGAAATTAATTTTTAATGTAATTTAATACACTCTTTCATGGAATCGTATAGGGTATATTTAGCTCCTAACCTATACACATGAGTTGGTCTACTCCAATATCATGTTCCTTTATTCGGTTCCCAAGCACAGACCTATTCTAAGATTTTAGGTTGGCTTAGTATGATGATGGATTAAGTGGGATGAGGTGTGTGACTATGGGTTTTAAGGAGATGATGGGTATTGGTTGGAGTATGGTTTAATATTTGTTATTCTTACGTACTGGTCATGTTTTCCATAGTCAAATTTTAGTTTATTTTGTATTTTTGATGTTGATTTCAATTTTATTTCCACATCATGTGATGGTATCGTTTATGACTTGTCTGTTTCTTATACAATGTTACCTTCTATTTAGATGTTTCATTATTATTAAAAATGTTTATTCTTATGCATAGAAGTCTGGTATAAAAATGTGTCATTCCATATTTATATGTGAATTCAATAATGTGATTATTATTTATTATAGTGTAAAACAATTCCCAAGTGCATATTCTTAACACCAGGTTCTACTTTCCATCCTTTTGGGGATCAGTAATACCCTTTATGCCTAGTAGAGAATCATGTATGGTGCTGTGTTTGGTCAAACCAGGATACATAATTTCTAATGCTATCATATCCTAGTTTTTTTAAATACCTATGGTCTTGATGACCACTATTATTATTTTGGAAGTATGGTAGTATTAAGGAAGGAATTTCAAAACATGACAGGTAGTTGTAGGGTGAGTTTGGATTACTCATTCTCACTCTCAACTTTGAGTTACCATGGCTAGCTGGGATTTTTTTTAGAAAAAATTATTCTTGATTTTATTAATCTAATATGATTGTATATTGAACCACATTGAGTAACCTAATTATTTTGGTGATCTATTTTAAAATTTGAGAGGATAGTAATGGATGAACCAATGTCATATGGTTGGATCACATGTTATAGAAAACCATACTGAGCCTATGTAATTGGTTTTTCAAGCTATTTTAGATGCTATTACAAGAATAGTGAATGGTTTCCCAACTCATTTGGTGAAACCAAAAACAGTTTTATTTTCCCTCTATTATGTTGAATTTTGTCCCTTTATTAAAAACTGACTTCAACGGTGCTTTCCATTGATGTGAGGTCAATTAGGGTAGTCCTTATTTTTTTATTTGTGTTATTGGGTAAGGGCATGATTAATTTTTTGTACATTTTGATTACGCCCCTCTTGATTAAAATTTTTTGGTAATGTAATTTAATCATGATGGATATGTATTAAAGAAGATTTTAATAAAGGTTTTTAGTTGTGGTGTTGGATTTTGGATTGATGTTCTGTGCTTTTTTTGGTCGATGATTGAAGTTTTATGGTTTGTTTTGGATGAATGTAAAATTTTTAAAAAAAATTAATTCAAAATTAATTTAGTGTTGGTAATGAAGGAAATTTGGGTTCAAAGAAATGTTTTGAAAGTTATTAGTCTTATTTAATTATTTTAATTTTAAGTAAAATTAATGAAGTAGATTATTTTATTAAATGCATTTTTAATAGAATGTTATAGTTTATTTTCAAAATAAATTTGAATATCAAATTATGTTTTGAAATATGTTGAATTAATCATGGAATCCCTAAAATAATTTTGGAGAATAAATTTTAATTGATTTATTGGAGTAGAAAATGGGAGTTGAATTTTATAGAATGATTTTGAAAATTAAGAGAAATTTATTAAATGTTTCTACTTTCAAATAAACCCCATAGATAATTTAGAAAATAAAATATAATATTATAATGTTAATGAGGTGTTTTAATGAAATTATATGTTTCTATGAATGTGTGTTTTTTTGTATGATTTGTTTTTGATATCTTTTGATATGTGGTGATTTTAAAGAAAGATACTTTTCAAAAGGGTTTTAATTAATGTGAAATATTTCCAAAGAAGAATGGGGAATTTCAAATCATTCCTGACAATGAAAAATGGGTTTTATAATCCTAATGAAAATGGAATGGTTTGAAGGAAATTTATTTTTTTAATTTTTTATTATAGATTGTTATTTATTGGTTATTTTTAATTTTTTGGGGGTTCCCTTAGCGTATATTTGTTCTATTAGATATGGTTTGTGAAACATGAATAAGTTAAATTCCTATTTCATGTTTCCTATTTTTTTCTATAATAAAGGAATTGAAAGAAAATTGAATTTATTTTTTTATGTATGAGATTTATAGTGAATCTTCAGGTCCTTTTTGTATTGATATGATAGTTATTTACTCTTCATAGAGATTAAATAAAGTGGTGGAGTCAAAACATTCCTTACTTTTGGAAATATTGATTCACCATACTCCCATGCATAGTAGTCACGGTCATATTAAGGAAATGGAGTAGATATGTTGTTTTAGAAAAAATATGTGGTGAATTATTAGGAGTAGTCTTGTGCATGACCTAGATCTAGGTAATTTTCAATCTCTAAGTTTGTGATTAGTGAGATTAGAGTAGAAATAGGCTCTTGAGGTGGTTTCCACAGGATTTATTTCATGATGATTTTATGGTTACTGATAGTGAGGCATTGATTATGGTTTTTTTATCATTCCTTAGTGTTTAAAATCATATTTTGAGGATTTTTGTGGAAATATTTTGGTTTTATTTTAGTGGATTGGATATAAGAAGGCCTTGGGTGGGTGTTTTGGGTGACTAAGACTAACATGAAACTAGTTGATATTATAAACTGGTCGGTTTTGGTTTGGATCCTACTGGATTCATAAAGAGATGATTAATTTGGTATGACTTTATATATATCGCCTTCTTCTTATATTTCAAACTCAAGGATAGAACATGTATCTTTTTTTATTAAGGGATTTTTTATGGAGTTATCTTTTCCATTTAGTGATATGGTATTCAGTGGTTTTGGTGGCACGGCCTTGAGATCCTTAGAATGTTCTTTGGGAAGTGTTATATTTTGGATTTACCTTCTCACATGCAGCCTTTTGGATATTTTTCAATGATTAGGGTTTGGGAATTTCTAATTTAGAAGGTATTTTGTGATCTATGGTCTATAGAGCACTCCACTTTTCTTGGTTGAGCACCACAATCAAAGGTGATTCCTTATAACATGATTATCGATGGTTATGTTATTTGTTTTATTGAATTTCATTTAATTAAAAAATAATTGTGTTATTGATGTTTCTAAAAGATATTTTTTATAAATTATAGCCATATGTGATAGAGTTAGTTTATTATGGAAATGTTTATGTGTTTTCTCACGTTGTATAAAGGTTTATTAATGGTTTTACAATATCAAAATTGATTTTTAGTTCCATGTGCTTGTGAAAATGGATTTATGCATTATTTCAATATAAGTTTGGTGATTAATGAGAATTTAACACCATTTATATATTTCTATTAGTGAAATAGTGACATTTGAATAATGGTTTTAATAGTATGGTTGAGTTGTTTTCTTTCAAATGTTTTGAATAAAAATTGGTATTTGTTCTGGAATTGATTTTTTGTGAGGTATTTTATTTTCTGTTTTTAAAGGGTATTTAATATAGCATGTTTCTAAATGGAGGAAATTTTATAAAAAACCCAAAAATTATTTTGAATGTCCTAGTCATTAATTTATAAAAATAAATATAACCTTTCAATTGAGATAGACTTGATTATTCATCGCATTATTGTGTGTTATAATATGTGTTAACATTTTACTCATAGTAATTATTATATAATTATTATTTGGATATGTAAAATGGTATATCTCTTTCAAGGTAACTTAAGGTCGGTTGATAATTTATTTTTTATTTTTTTATTCTGATAAATTTGATGATTGTATAATAGATAATTTTTTCACCTCTAATTAATTTATATTATGGTGAAAATAATTATTTAAAAGTAGGTATGTATGAGTGAATCCCCAGTATATGTTATTTTATTACTATGGAATTTTTTCAAATTAGGCTCAAAGAGATAATGGGGTTGATTTTTACCCTGTGGAGACCATAAGGGCTCAAAAAACCCATAGGTTCATGCATTTTGAATAGTGTTTCATAGGTAGGGTAAAATATCATTCAAGTTAAACCCTAGTTACATACCCATGTTTTTTAGTTTACATTGAGAATTAATTTGGGTATTACTTACATTTTCATTTTTTATACCCTAGATTTTTATTTGGTTATACAACACCATTGATTTAATTATATCATGTTTTATTTTCTAAACTTTTTTTATATTAGTGCATGCATCTATTTATACTTCAATTTAGATACTTTTTTAATTATTTAAAACTGATTAGAAGGGTTTTATATGAAGTGTGTTTTAAAAAATTTAACACAATGTTATGTTCACAAAATGATGTTGGGAAACATTTCTGTAAAAGCGATTGGGATTTAGTCTTACTTTCATAAATTTAAATAACATATCCATGTTTCAGCATTCAAATGTTTTTTATTAAAATATATGGGTTTCTTTTTTATAATTAAAAAATGGAGAATGATTTAAAATATATATTATAACATGCTACTAGTATTTCCTCATTCTTGACATGTGATTAACCTATTTTATATTATATTTTAGAATAACATTAATAAAATTTATTCTGAAAGAAATTAAAAAACACTTTGGTATAATCCAACTTGGTTTTCTTCATTAAAGCACGCATATACCTATTGGTTCTTGTATAATTCATGTTTTCATTAAGGATCCCATGATTGTGTCACTTTTGTGGTTTTTTTGTTGTTATGATGATGGATGTCTTAGGATGTGCTTCCTGATCTTTGGTCATAAGAAAATGATAGGTAGTTGTTCAATTTTTGTTTAACTTTGGGGATGATTATGTATTATCCTTATTATTTGAATCTAATATTTCGTATTATTTTTTATATGGAATATACAATTCCATTTTATGTTATGATATAATGTGTGTTTTAGTTATGTCATGTTATTATATATTTGATTACCCTATTATAGTTGAACCTTTTTATTCTTTTTAATGGGAACCTAATATATGAATTGACCATGCCAGATTTTTTAGATAATATGTGATGTGTTTATTCTTTATATGAGGGAAAAACCATTACCATATGTTTATTCGTGATTTCCAATAACATATTGTCAGCCTTTGAGGATCAGTAATACCCTTCGGGCCTTATGGTAAATCAGATCATCTGATCTGTTGGGAAGCCCAGACTAATTCGATATATGAACTATTTAATTATAGTATAAATTGGTGAATTATATTACAAAATTATTTATCAAAAACACTAATTATTTATATAAGGATAATATAATAAAAATATTTTAAGAATAATTAGAGAATTAATCTATATAATTGATTTAAAAAAAATTAAAAATTAATATAAATCATGTTAAAAATAAAATTATTATTGGAACTTATAAAATATATATATAAAAATTAAAAATATGTATAAAAAACATATAAAAAATAGCATGAATAAAAAAAAGTATTAAATAGAAAAAGTGATTGTTAAAAGTAGTTGTAGATCGAAATAATGAGGAGCATTTTATTTGTTAGACTAAAATATAGAATCCACTACATAAAAAGTTGGTAACAAATTAATACATTTCGTAAAATATTTATAATATGGGAAAAATTAGTCATGAATGAAATATAACATTTAAATATTGAGTATGATGAGTATGAATCCTATGTAGTGATATATTATAATAATTATGTGTTTGTAATGAATAAGGAACAACTATATGTTAATGATAAAAAACTAGACACATAATGAAATCGAATGAAAATGGTGATTATGTTTTATGTGATATTATAAGAAGTGATAAACTCATAAAAAATGTAATTAAATGTATTTTAAGATATTTAATGTTTTATCTAATTATAAATACCATCATATATTTTTTTTATTATAAATGGAGTTCCTCATAGGATCCCTCTGCATAGGGCCCATATTCTTAGAAATATTCTCCCCTCTTTGAAAGGAATATCAATACTTTTTTATGAATTACTTAATAAACACATCACATTTTCTAATATTCCTTAATATCCCTTATAAATACAATTTCTAGTTACCACCCTTAAAACACTAACTTAAAACCCCTGGGAAATGCCTCTGATATGATATCAACTTCTACAAGACACTCATAGAAACATTTGAATCCTTTTGATATGATTTTCCTATCATATGTAGAATTTTATTTCTATAAAATACAATTTATGTTTTTAAATTATCCATTTTGGATATATTATAATGGTGCAATCCCCTAATAGAAATTATAAGAACAAAATTTCGAAGTTTTTTACCCAATGATAAGGGGAAATAATTTGATAAATAATGTAATTTAAAAATGCCTAGTTCCATAGTTATATGAACTTTTTTTTATAAAAAATATTTTTAAATAATCACTTGGATGAGAATAATAAAATTAAAGTAAAACTGGGGACAATATTTTTTTATTAACAACTATAAACCATTAGTTTCACTATATATTTATTAATTTTCTATATTTTGAGTTGAAATCTCAATACAAAACAAAATATATTTATAATCAAAAAGGAAAAAAGTGTCATTAAGTACCAACGGTTAATTATTTTCAATATAAAAAAAATTTATGGGAAAAGATCCAAAGAAACAATATAAGTGTGAAAACATAAATCATGATTTAAATCTCACTTCTTTAATGGTGACAATTGTTTCCATTAAAAGAAAAAAATGGGTAACAATATATACAATATTAAATTTATTATGTGTGGTTTTATAAATAATAAATATGAAAGTCATCTAAGTAAAATGAAAACACATTCTACATAAGATATTATTAAAAAAATAAAATAACTATAAATCCATTTTAGGTGTTTTTTAATAAAATTTAATTTCACTATATAACTTATGAAATATAGAATACTCTCATTGTTCTTCCTAAGGGGTAAAAAATGATGAAAGAAATATACTAAATTTCTATATTTTGGATAATGATAATTTTATAACGAATATGAAGGAATCTATAAATCAAATACATGAAAATTTTAATAATAAATATTATGCATTGATTTATCTTCAACAAGTGATTATTGAGAAAGGTTGAAGAATGTTGAGACTTACATGAAAAGTGTATAATTCCTTTAAAATATATCAATAAAAACCCAATGATATTATAAATATGATTGTGAAACATTTAATAGAATATATTATGGTAAAAGACTAATATTTATGTACCATAATAGTCAAAAAAGTTAAAATAATAGTTTTCATGTACACCACTAATGAAAATAAAGATACAATGTTATGAAATTAATCCATAAAAATAGAGACAAAGAATATTTACACATTAATTAGGTGATGAATCATTTTTACTCATATTTAAAAAACTAGTTCAAAGGAATAATATTTCAAAAAATTGGATAAGATAAATAAGAGGAATGATCAAAGTAATTTTTATTGATTTTCTGTGTTACAAATGAAAAAAGGGATATCATACATTATTATAATGTTTTTATGTACGAATAATTAAAATAAAAATTTATCATGTAATGTAAGGTATGTAATCCACACTTTAGATTTAATGTGAGGAAAAATTTAACGAGAGACAATATAAAGAGAATGTTAGAAAAAAAATAAATTAATTGCACTTTTTTATTTCGATGTGGAAAGTTTTAACACTAATAAAAACAAAAATGATAATTAGGTAAGGAACTATTTAACATTTTTTATGATATTGAAGTTGATTTAAGTGATGTTAATAATAAATATTACTTTATAAATAATTAATTTTTACTCATTAAAAAATACAATGAATAACTAGTTATCAAAAAAGGAAACATGAAATTATATTCAATGAAATATTTAATATTTGATAAATTAAAATTTAAAAAATCCCATTTCAAACATGTTAATTAATTCCATGAGTAATTTAATGACCATTTTATCAAAATTAACTTTATTTGTGTTATGATTTTTTAATCAATATATTTCACGAAACACAATAATTATTGTGTAATAACATTGTTTTTTGAAACATAGGAAACACGAACCTTTGTTTCTTGGGTAAAATTATTGGAAGTGACTAAAAACCTTATTTAATTATTGGAGTTGTGGGATATTAAAATCCATCACATTCATTAATAATTCCAGGGAAAAGGTTTTCAGAATATGAGTTATGGATTTCCATATATGAGGTTATATAAGGGATGTTTTTATCTATGTCTTTTGGGATGTGATATTGGGGACATATACTTATCCATGTTTTCCAATAATATAGATATATAATAAGAATTATTATGTGGATCGGGGAAAATGAAATCCACGGGTAGATAATCTATGTGACATCCCAAACTATATCAGTCTAGAGATAATGGTCAATTTTCATATTTATATAGAATACAAAGATCATATTACTTAGGATCTAAATCTTGTAGCCTCAGGATACTAGATACATTGATCATTAACACATTAGATGTTAAACATAATTCCAATACATGATATTTTTTTATTCCTCAATTTATTATCCTCAAATTATTCATATAAATAATTATGGACTACTATGTAAATAAGGGAAACATTAGAAAGGGTTAAAGTTAGATGCTCAACAAGGGTATATATGAAAAATAATCTATCATAAATTCAACAAGATATAAATAACTTGGAAGGGATAAGTAAACAAAAAATCTATATAACTAATAACATGATAATAATATATATACATGGATGAAATTGAAATGAAAATAAATAATCACATGTATATATTAAAGTAATATAATACCAATGAAATGTATAATTGCATACATCATAACCATACCATAAAATATTTAACCATGATATCATGCTTAAATAGCCAGAGATACACTAATTACTCAAGCTAGTTTGTCCCATGAGACCTACAAATGCATCCTATAGATGTACAATTCCACTCCCCACCTATAATTTAATATTTCCAATTTATATGAGAGGAATAAATTGATAAATAGTAAATAAGGATGGCTACAGAATCTCTTACATAATCATGGTTATATAATATAAAATTATCCAAATTGAAATAATAATAATATGGATATTCTGTATTTCTCCAATAAAATAAATGAAATAATTTTCAAGATAAACAACATTAAATATATTTAAAGAAATTTATGGATTTTACACCACAGATAGTAAAGGGTATCTAGTTGATTTTAAAAATGATAACCCAACAAAATTTTCTAAATTATAAATAATATATCCATGTGATAAATATTATGGATATTGACTAAAAATATTACTTCAAGAGATATGGATTGATAGTGAAATAAAACATTATCTCAAAGAATGAGTATGAGGTACCATTAAAATAAAAAATATGGGTAAATAGGAAATAATACATCAAAAATATAGGAAAAATGGTAAGGTATCCTTTTAATAATTTAATAACATTCCTAAAAGATAATATAGGCAGTAAAAAATATATGCATAAAAAGACATAAGATTTAGAATAGAAACCCATTTTTGGAATGGGAATTTATTAGTAAAGGGTTTAGTGATATGGATTGGGAAATTTATTATTGATTATGATTCAATATGATGATAAAAACATGTAGTTATATACAAGTAAGTATGTGAATATGAATTTAAAATAATTTATATTAAAAATTTCGGAATTAAAAAAAGGAGGGGGGATTATGAAAACTTACATAGATGTAATAATGTATTTAAAAAAAGGGTAAAATACATGTGTTTGCCTAATATATAATTTATGATAAGACAAAAATATGATAATACGAAGGATAAAAAAAGATTTAAATGAAGATAAATTTAAAATATATTATAACCAATGTATTGGAATGGAAATATAGGATAATAATTTCTAACCCCTTACTAAAAAATAACAATGTCTTTAAAAATGGGTATAATGAGAGGGATTGGTATTATATCATTGATGATAAGTCAATAAGATAATAATAAAATAGAATTATAAACATGTAATTATAGAAAGAGTGTGTTAAAATATATTATATAAAAATTGTTGAAATTAAAAGGGACAGGAATTAGGAATCCTTACCTCAATATTATAGTGTCCAATGAAACAGGTATAATTAAAGGTATATGATAATACCTCATTGATTATATGTAAAAATACTGATAATACCTTGAAATTATAATAATCATTTAATATTATGAGTAATATAAATGATATTATTGAAAAATTATTTTATTTAAAAATGTAGGAGGAGAATGATGAACCTTTACCATAAGTGCCAACTAACTTTGACACTCCTTTATAATCTTTAAGAGTTGAACTAAATAATTAATAACATAATAAATTCATAATTAATATATTATAACTCATTTTTATCATAAGGAATGATATAAAATTTCCAATCCTGATAGTTTGTGGAATTAAGGTGATAGTAGTGTTTGTGGCATGAAGAGATCCAACTGATGTAGATCCTTGGGGATTGGGTTTTTTTGCTTATTACTTATTCCCATTACAAAAATGTGGCTTCTAAGTTGTAACCTAGATCTCTAAATGAGGGATTATTTTTATTTTTTCATTTTTGGGTACATACGACATACAGATGGGCTACAACATGGAATTATTCATGGTTATTGAATTATGTTGCACAGTGGTCCATTGTCTAGTTTATTGGATATTTGGTGTGGACCATTTAGTATATATTTGATATGATTTTTACCATCCCCACTTTGGAATGGTCCCTTCCATTTTATCTTAGTCTTGTCGTATGTTAACACCTTTGTGGCATAGTGATGAGTGTTGTTCTTTGGCCTAATAAATCCTTTTTTTGCTATAAATTACCAAACCAATTGTAACTCTATCATCCTCTATAATTTCTCTCAACTCTTGGGTGACTCCATGTGAATTTATGGATTACTTTCACCATATCTATATGGGGTTTGATTATTGGTATAAAGGGATTTAAAATTGGTTATTCTAAGGCATTTATCCTTCTTCCTTCTCAATTTTTCCTTTTTAATCATTTTGAAAAAGTTTATTCCTGGGGATATGGATGGTTTGGGTGATATAGTGTATATAGATTTAATGAGGGTGTTGTTTTAATAGATTTTGATTAATAATTTTATTTTTCTAAGTCATGATGATGTTTTTTATTCATTTCAACCTTGAACAGTAATTTGGAATGATCTTTTTGCTATAGGGGATCATTGATCAATCCCTATTTATATTCATGTTTGGTGATATCATGATTTTTTACTACGTTGGGTGGATAATAAGGGTAAATTGAGGAAGATAATTTACTAAATAAATATTAATATTATCTTAATATGATTAATATTATGTGTTTATTCATTTTTGTGATATTTCCAATGTGATTATACTTTCTTATCATCACTATTGAAAATAAAAGTAATTGGGAACCCTTTATTCACTATAGTTTTTATGAATTATGAGACCATTTCAGTACTATTTTATTGACTTAAACATTCCTAATTAATGTATAATAACTTATACGTGGAAGGTAAATTGAATACTTATGGAAAAAAGGAATTATGTGACAATACCTTGAGTAAAGAAGAAGTGATGTTATGTGAAATGCCTTGAAACTCGAGTTGCGGTCAATTTTAAAAGATGAAAGGTAATCATTTGTGGTTACATTATTATTGTTAATATATTTTGTTTATTTAAAAAAAATTGGGACATTTATTTTTACATGTGGTTACCAGGTTTGGGGTGTAATATATTGGGCAATGAAGCCATTATTTATTAGCATCTGATGTGATGTGGGATGATGTGTGATTGTTATGATGTGTAGTTGTTTTAGTTAGATGGTGGGGTATGGAAATTAATTTTCATATTTCATGATTTGATGATTATTTTAGATGTAGGGAGGATGAGCCACAATCTGTTGTATTTTGTAGTATCTAGGTGCTTATAGAATGAATGTTCAATGATTATCCTAGAATGAAATGGGTTTTTAAATGAATAAGGGTCAAAATTAAATAAAAGTTATGAAATTTATGTGTTGTAATTGGGTTAAATGTAAATAATGATAAATTAATTGATGTGTTATATATGAATCCAAGGGAATGTTAAAAGGAAGTTGGTTGTTAAATTTTTGAAATTCAAAAAAGTGGTTTTAAAAAAAATAGATGTAACATTGTTTACATATAGATTTCTTATGTAATTTGATGAATTAAGGGGAAGAAATAGTGGAGAATGTTATGAGACCTTCTAGTGATATTTTGAGATTTTTTGAAAGAATAGTTGTGGACCCCAATAATGGGATTGTGTGTTATCTATCTATGATTTATTTTATGTGATATATTTATAAACACAACTCAACTCAAATATTTTTCCAATAATTCAAAATAGTTTTTGGTTCTATGTTTTTTTCTCAAACATCCATGATGGTGAGGAAAGATGGATGACTACCCCTTCTTCCCCACAATCTCTTCCTGGAGTGGTTATTATGCATGGTCTGGGTTGGATAAAGTAAAAAAATTCACATGTTTTATTGTTAATTAAAGGAATAGGTGGATCATAGTGGGATTTTTTCATGGTTGGAGGATAGAACGTGGTTGTTTTTCATTAATTTCATGATACCCTTATATTGTACTTATGGTAGTGGTTATAGTGTGATGTAGTTTCTTAGATGCCTTTGGGATGGAAGTGTTATGGTGGGATAGTTGTTTATGGGAGGTATGTGATGAATGTTCCCTAGTGTCTTTAGGCATGGTTATTACAAAAGGTATGGTAGAACCAGGTCTTAATGTTGTGGCATGAGAGTGAAAATCATTGGCAATGTTTTGAGGGGAACAATTTACCTAAATTTTTATTATTATATGATAACACTTGGATGCATTATTTGGTGAGTATGCTATTATGAGGATGATATTGGTTAGTTTTATTTACTATGTTCATGTCGGTTCTATTGTTTATACATTACGGAATTGGTATGCTATTTTCATATGTGGATGAGAGGCCATGGGTTTGATCATACTGGGTATACATTTAATGCTCACCCTATGTATTTCCAAATAATTTTTAGGTTATCAAGAGATAATATCAGATTGACCTATACTTTTCTATCTTAGAGATTGGGGTTGTTTAGATACTTACATGGTATTGAATATTGAAATTTTATTTGGTGAATTTCATTTATATAGGTATTAAATTACATGAATTTTGCGATATTTGTGGGATTTCACCTGTTCATTTTATTATGGAGCATTTGTGGTTAATATCTTATATTCTTATCCTACTCTATTCATATTCAGTGTAATTTCTCCAATATGTGAGATTTATGAACCCTCAATGCTAGTCTCCTACTAGGGGCCCATTGGAGGTGGGAATCAGGGGTCATTATCTTTATTACATTTTTTCTAACCAAAGAGGCGTACCTATAGAGGAATGAGGTCTTGAAATTGTTTTATATAAGGTTTGGATGAGAGTACGGGTGGATTATTGAGTTAATAATATGTGAGGATTTCATGGGTTGGTAGGGTAATGGTTCTAGTTGAACTTGGTGCAAGATACAGTATAGGGATATTGGATAGGACCTGAATTTTTAGGTCCCTCTGGATTATATGAAATGACTATGAACTTACTTAATGACCATATAAAGTATTTACACTTGTTTGGTAGATAAATAGATGTGGTACATTCAGGAATATTGTTTTTACATTCAATTTAACATGGTGTATTTGATAATATCAAAAGAAAATGAATATTTTTGAATCAATCACGAAAATTTATTCATGTTTCATTAATTGTGCGCATTATATGTATTCTAATTAATTTTTTTAGGAAATTGGTTATATAACATGAATGGAATGAGTAAAATTGTGATTAAATAGAATAAAATATTTTTTGAAACCATTTTGAGGCTTTAATGTGTTATTTTCATTCAATTGTTACATTATTTTTTGTGAAATAAACATTTTTTCTTTAGTAAGATGAACAACATGAGAACCTACATTCCAAATTATTGAAATTGTTTATAAGTTGTGTTTAGAGTATTCTTTTGTGATTGTCTATTGAGTTTTTAAAACCCATATGAATCATGTTTCCTTGATTATATTTCATAACACCATACTGATATAATTTTTTTAAAAAAAATCACTCAAGGATAATTTTTTTTTGATATTCGATTGATTATGTTTATTGGAATAGAAGGCTGATGAGATTAGTTGCTGATTTCTAGAATGACCAATGAAAAGGTATGTTGAAAAATATCCAAGATAAATGAATTGATTCTATGGAAGTGGTAAAGAAAATTGAATGTACAAGGTGGTGTCATTTCCTATTGTTTTCAAATTATTGTGTCTTAATATTTGGAGGATGACTCAAACATCATGAAATTTTTTATTTTTATAGATTCAACTTAATAATAAAAATAATAATAATGCATGGAATTCATGAGAGTTTTTTGTTTTTTGAAGGTTAGGTTCTTCTAATTTGATTAGTGTTTTGCAATGGAGTGGATGTTTGTGAAAGATGACTGAGAATAAAGGAATGATTGTATGTTCAACGATTATAAGAACCTTTATGAATGGTAAATTTTTCTAAATGTTTTAAAAAGGTAGTAATATTTCAGAACAAGAATGGATAACATCATGAAAATATGGTGGTGAGATTGAAAGCTTCACGAAAAAGAAGAAAATTATATAAATAACAGTCTACCTTCCCTCATTTGAGTGAGTAATCCTTATAGAAAATCCAAATTCATGAAGTTCGTGAAGGTTTTCCGGAAGGATTTTCCTTATGAAAATGTTTTCATAATATCATCTGTTTCATGAAGAAATGATTTTTCATGAAGTATATCTAATATTAGTTAAACTATTTAGAATTGATAAGGATATCTAAGCTTCATGGAAGTTGTGGTAATAATAAATATTTTGATTATAATGAATGTAGTGAGATTCATGAATGTTATGGATTTCATGGAAACATTTTTTGTGTGATGAATTCTGATGTTTTGAGAAGGTTTGAAAAATGGTCTTCCACAAAAGATAATATTACATGAACCAAATGTGATTACCTTGAAAATATATGATAAATTGGTATTCCAGAAGTGGAAAAAATTAGAACATTATGATTGACCAAATGAGGTGTAAAATATATTGATTCATGTGATAAAAAGAAGATTTTTTTGAAGGATAACTGAGAAAACATTAGTTAGTAAAGAATAAAGATTTCAAATTGTGATTGGTTATAAATGAGGAGGGACAGTGATTCCACTATTAACATTGTAACAATAGTGTGATTTAGAGGATTTGGTTTATAAGAAAACTTACTTTGTATCCTCATTGGACATAGCCCAGTGTGGATGAACCATGTAATATTGTAGTATTTCCTATAGGCTTTCATTTCCACACATACATTTCTATGGAGAAGGGAGTGAATGGTATTTTTTTACAATGAAAAATGATTCAGAGGGGAAATAGTTTTAATCTGTCATACATTGATCCTATTCTTCACATATTGATAAAATTCATATTATTGAAATATTTAATCACCTGACTTGATCTTAAGAGTATCATTCTAAGGGTATATTGATAATGAAGGATTTTAAAGAACTCCTCTCGGTATGAAACAATGGCGATCAAGGTTTAATATCATGGATGTTTTGAATCACTACATGCTTGCTAAATCCTTCATTATTAATGGCCAATTCGACTCCCACGGGGATTCTGGTGTAGTATGGGAATCACTGAATGATTCTTAGGGTAAGCTTGTAGCGGTTACTATGATTGTTAATAATGCACCTGGTTGATCATTCTCATTCTACAAATAATCCTTCGCTGAGGGTCTCCAATAGAAAAGAAATTTTTCCCATGTAAACGTTGATCCTTATTTTTTCTTGGAACACTTAAAATTTTCTAAAAACTAAATTGTAGTTCACATTTTTTCTAAATATTTCCAAACCTTGTAAATTTTGATATAGGATAGTGAGGCTTCCGGTGATTTGGTAGTTTTTAAACTAGAAATTTTTATCTTTGTAATGATGTTCTTTTCATATTCATTTCCCCTATAAATATATAAAATATTTGTATTAGGGTCTTAGTTATATTAATCTAAATCTTATAATTATTCGCATATAGGATTAGAATTTTAAATTTAATATTATAGTGGTGTCTATCACTTCTTTACAATTGGGGGTGAGGGTATATGGGTTGAGTTGGGTGTCATGGAATCTGAAGATATTTTAAGGCATTGGATAGATATTCTATATTCCCAACAATCTAGTTAGGGAAGCTCATTCAGTCATATTTTCCCCTTATTCTATCTAATTGTTGGAAATTGACTTATGGCCCACTTTTGTTGAAATATTTGTTCTATCATTAGATGATGATGATGATATTTAACTATGTATGAAATATGAGGTAATCCCTTTGTATTGGAAGGATTATAAGGTTATCGAGAATAATACTATGAATTTCAAGAGAAATGATATTTTTCATTTTTATCCCTTCACATTCTAGATGAAAAATTATACCTCATGAAATATAATATACAAAATTCTTAGCCTCAACAAGGGGTTCTAACTACACATTACACTGTTCATGAACCTGGGAAGAAGCCACACATATGTTCAACATATCTTCTTGGGGATGCACTAGATCAGATTTGGGACGGTAATTCTTGGAATGTTGTTGTTTAAAATGAGTAGTGTAAAGTACAAGAAAAGAGAGGAGGAGATCTTGTAATCAAAAGAGCTTCTATTGAGTATGAACTACCTCAAACAAATAATTTCCCTCAATATTAGATGAATTTATCTTGAACCCTTACCATGAATGAAGCGGTAGTGAAAATTTTATGTTATGTGGAGTTTTAGGAAACCATTTTGGTAATTGTTGTGGATTGGGAAAAAAATATTAAAAATAATGGGTGGATATTACAACTAATGTGGACAATTATTACCTACAGGAAATTAATTTTGTTGATAAGTCTGATGGTCAATCTGATTTTAAAAATGATGTGAAGGAACAATTGGATATGGAATTGTGTCATGAATTATCTTTACCGATGGCTAAAAATAAATTTAAGAAAAATATGGAAGTGGTGGTTTCTACAAAAATCCGTGGAATATGGTAATTATATTCTAGTGGTAGATATCCCAGTTACTAAATACAATATGAAAATAATACTCATTGATGATGGAGTCTTTCATATTGTCACCCATAAGAAATCCATATCTTTAGGACCATCACCCATGTATGGATCAACGATATAAGAAGGATATTATATTTTCTTGGATTCTTTAATGGGGGATATGGTGCTGATGGATCATACCTCAACTCCTTTGGAGTCGGGTAAAAATACCTTTAGCGTGTTTGAAATTTTAACCAGGTCGAATTGCAATGTGGTGTTTTCTGATGAACATCATAATTCTCATGCTATCAAGATTGTAATAAAGAGAAGTCATGAAAATTTATCTTTGTATGATGTATGCATGACTAGTGAACATGATAAAGACCTTGGTTAGACCATCACACCAGTTTACTCTTGGGAATATGGAAAGACATGGTGGTAGCCCAAAACATGGAATTAGGGTTGTCATCTGAAATGTTGTGTCAATGGTCATTACCATAAATGATGATTTCATTGTTTTTTACACTGGTTGAATCATGACATCAAAACCAATTCCCTCATGTTTATCACTGCCATTTATTTTCAAAAAATTTTTGAATTGTGGTTTAAAACCCATGTTCCTTTATTTTCTATGTATCATTCAATGATTAGTTGTTCAAATATAGTTGAGAATTTCCTACTGGTACGATGAAATATAAGAATGTAATTCTATGTTGAATGGGAGGATTTCAAAAGTTGAAAACATTTGTAAAGCCTATTATGAAGTTTCTAGTACATGGATATTCAACATGCAGAATTTTAACAATGTTATAATAAGAATATGAAAACATGTCATGAACTCATAATACTTTATTTTAATATAACGAAAAATAATATTACCCTCATTGAAGTATATATCCATGTTTTTGTGAATAATTAATCGATTAACGAATTTTTAGTTCAAGCATATTTTATACGAGAGCATGAATTATTTTTGACAATTCTGATATCCGGATTTATATATAATGGGGTATTTGATTTTATTATGAGGAAATAACATATATATAAATTTATATATGATAATGTAAGTGTGTTTATTCCATGATGAGATGATTGTCAAATTTTTGGTTTAGGAATATTTATCAGGATATATGTTATAATGCCAATGAATTCATAGTTTTTTTAAATCATACATCCCATGAAATTATGTGGTTAGGTTAATTATGTTAAACATCACCTATAGTATCCCAAAATGTGCAGTTTTTTCCTTTCATTCTGCTACATGTTGGAGTTATTTAAAATCATGGGACGTTATTCGCATGAAAATTACTTTTAATTGTTGGTTTCTATTTTTTTCATTTTTATTTACTACTAGATCGAAGTTTCAAATTAAATTACTATAATGTTTATTTATATATAATATTATCTTCTAAAAGATTTTAATATAAAAAATTTCCTTAATGATGTTTACGTCATAATGCCTTTATATCTCTGATGTTGGAAAATGTGTGATCTTGGAGATATTTTTTATTACTTTCGTGAGATTTTTCCCCTTCTATGAATATGAGTTGTGATATGATTGTATTTGATAGAATTCATTTACTCCATTATAAGATCATCAACACACATCTGGTAATAAAAATGTTGTTTTTAAAGTCATTTAATTGATAAAGATTATTTTTCTTACCACACCTAAATTATTGTAAAGAAGTATTTGGTCACTATTTCATGTTGCTTGGTTTCTTAGAAATCATGAGTATATTGGTGAAAACTATTACCACTTCATGCATATGAAGAAAGGAAAACACCATTACCCATAAAGATATGTTATATTTCAGACATGTTTTAAAACCGGGAGGGTGGTTTGGTGTTGTAATAATGGATAATTATTAAATGATGAATATTTGCTGAATAAAGGTGTGTTATAATAAAATATATTGAATTATACATATGAAAATTATAGAAAAACTGATAACACGTTAATTCATTAATGAAAATCACTAAATTTGTAACGCCCCGACCCCAGTTGCCCAGAGTCGGTGCATTAATTACATAACATTGGCATGATCACAAGAAAGATCAAATCTCGAAAGACCGATTGGTTTAGTAGCCTTGGAAATACTAGATATAATCATAAAGTTTTACATTACAATTCAAAGTGAAAAACTACTACAACAACAAAGTCTTCATATCCACACTATTAACCCCTCATAATATCCCTGCAAGTCTTTCATAATTTACTTCTTCACTACCTGGGAAAAATAAAACGTAGAAAAGGGGTGAGCTCAAATGCCCAGTAAGGATAACAATATAGCGGAACATTCAAAATAAGCATAAACATTTAAGGCAATGAATTACTAAAACAAAAGCCTTTTAAAATTGAACTTCCACATAGTATGGCAAAAGTAAAATGAAATAATTCCATTTACTTATTCACATGGATATTCTACTAATCGAATAATCACATGCAATATCAATAACCACTTTCATAATGTTGGAATGCATAATGCTAAACGTTAATTTCTTTTTCTAGGCCTCATCCCAAGACCTAGGGGTTACTTCTAACCGGAACCCAACCCGGAGTGCCTCTAATAACCGGACACCAACCCGGAGTGCCTCTAATAACCGGACACCATCCCGGAGTGCCTCTAATAACCGGACACCAACCCGGAGGGCATACTTTTACCAGTCCCTAACCTGGAGGGCTTACTTTAACCAATCCCCAACCTGGAGGGCTTACTTTTACCAGTCCCCAACCTGGAGGGCCTACTTTTACCGGTCCCCAACCCGGAACATACTTGTTTAGCACATTCATCTGAAGAAAAGTTTGAAATATAACATAAACATTCGGATTAAAACTAGCATACGAAATGTAAATAGTTTCACCATAAACTATGAATGGTATAAAATAGCACATCCACAGTCAAACATATCACAAAACCTTCAATACAATATATAAGTTTTGTATTATAATAAATCAACTTCAAATAAGCGTAAAATCCATTAAAGGATGTTGACATAGATGAAATCAAAACACTTTTTAGAGAAATATCTCTTTCTATTTTTGAAATCATTTAAGAGCCATATAAAATAAAACATTTTCTTTGAAAATATTCTTATAATCTTGTAAGGAAAGCTTTGAAGATTTTATAATGGTGTAAAATAACCGCACCCGCCGTATAAGTTAAAAAAAACATTCTTACCTCAATTCTGTCGAAAAGGTTAAAAAGGACCTTGTTTTGAAAATGACGGAAAGATTCCTTTATAAACCACTTATAAAAGTCAAAAAGGGTATAAATGACTTTAACTCATATTTTAGTAAATAGTAAAAATGTTTTGAAATACATTTTTAAGAAACATGGATGTGGATGATAAAGAGATCCCAGTAGATTATTACGTATAAACAACCTCGGATAATGAAGAGATTGTGAAATAACCCTTACCTTGTACTTTTCCTTGGTTTGGGTAGGTTAACCTCCTGTATAATGGTGAAATTATTGTTATTAAATTATACAAGAATCATATACATTAATATGATATCATATATGATCTTTTAACATTGCTTTATTAATAATATCTTAGTATTATCATCGTTTCGGGTGATAATCGATTCGTTCTTCTTAAATGTTTGGTTACGTAAGACATGTTTGTAATGGATAGATTATATATTATTCATAATCAGAATTATATTAACATTATTTTTAACCCTAAAATGAGAATAATACTTGAATGGATATGATGGAGAACGAATCTTATCGCGTTCGTGGAGCCGGTAGTCCGTACGCACGCACGAACGCTACTTCCATTTAATTTTTATTTTAAAAGAATCAAATCCAAATGATACATAGGTATATTACTATTCCAGTATAATATAATATTTTATATATGTTACTTAAGTTCATTAACACCATCCTTTATACGTTCCATGTGTGGTATGAATGAGTCATGTCATTTTAAGGGGGCGGTAGTCCGCACTTCCTCAAATGAAATTATCGTATGTATATACAACATGAAACGAATAATGGAATGAAATAAAATGGAATTACAGAATCTTATATATAAAATATATATCATTAATATCATATTTAATTACAGTGCCATCATAATGGCCACCATGAGAGGTGGTAAGATGTATTTGAACAATCATCGTTTCGTGAGGCGTTAGTTTGCCATCCACAGAAACATTATGTTCATCATCCATTAGATGGAGTTGTGTGTATGTGTAGTTTGAATACTTCTTATAAAAACATCCTAGTATATTGAGGATACTGGTGTTGTTACAAAAGAAAGTAAATAAAAAGATTTTGGGGGTTGGAGAAGCAAAATAAATGAAAATACTTTGAGAGAAATTGTTACCTTTAATTTAGGTAACTCACTTTGGTTGAACCAAAGGACTTCTTGAAATGCTTTCTGCCTAAGGAGAAGCTTCAAGGAGGAGGAGAGGGATGTGGGGAGCTTAGTTGGGCAGAGTTTTGACGAGACAAGTGGCTTGAGAGGTGTGAGGAAAAGAGAAGGAGGAGTGCCCTTTTATAAGAGGGGTGAGGGGCACCTTTGGAAAAGCTAGAAATATTAATTTATAATAAATTCATATTCGGTTTCCAAAGGCTCCAAAGTTTACTATTCAAAGGATGAAGTAGGGATAGGTCGAAAACAACTCATCCAATAGAATTTAGACAGGTTTGGGTACTTATATTAACCTTATCTTTAAGTATTAACTCTAAGTTAATTAGTTTCACTTTTACAATGTCTCTTTGTATTTTTATATAATATGGTTAATAAACTTACTATATACATCCAAGAGACCCCCAAGTGGTCCATTAATGTTTAAACTATCATAATATAAGTCTCTTGGCCGAACCTTAGATTTTTAGGAATTTAATATCAATTAATAATATAATATTTGTTTTAAGAACTCTTTTTTGTCAATTTTGACACTATTCAATAGTTGATTTTTGTGAAACTCATAACAGATTGATTACTTCTAAAAAAGTAAATTAAATCAATCCTAATATATCATATTATCCTATAAAATTAGTTTAATTCATTAAAAGTTTAATATTATATTTATTTGGGTATTTATAATATCAATTATTTTAATTTTTCACTATTATAGTAATTACTGCATCATCATTGTGTCATAAATAAAATAACTTATTTAATGTCTAAAAATTATAAATAAAATATCATTATGTAGGAAATATTTTTATCTTTCTAATGAATATTTATAATCGAAAATCCAACATGTATAACCCTATGTAAAAATTGTTCTTCTAAAAGATGTAAGCTTATGCCATTTTTATTTTTATTTAAGCTTTATTAATATAATGTGTCATTATCACTTACAAGTGGATCCATGGGGTCCCAAAATAGACCCAAAGATTCCCATGGTAGACCATGTATCAACCAATAGGGTTAAGACACGTTTTAGGGTAATTTAGTATTATTATAATATTATTTTTTTAACCCTTATTTACCGGATTTACCCTTAACCATGGTAAATAAAATATTTACCGCAGTAATTATTCAAAATGTCTAAAAATAAAAGTTACCTATTTACACAATTTGAACATCCTGATTCCAAATATGGAATCCATTTTTCTAAATTCAAAACACAGAAGTGGCAGAAATTAATTTAAAATTAATTCCCGCTGTCAAAACAAAAAGCGTGTTTTTAAGAGATAATAACTATCAAAAGATTGACACTTGTTTATGTTCGGTTTAATTGTAAAATTATGTCCAATGACCAACATTATATTAAATGGTAAAAATATATTCTAAATATACTTTAAAACCACTCAAATTCACAATTTATCACTATTAATTATTTTGATCAAAAAAGTTGTTTTTAATTAAATCTTAGTAATTTTCACTATTCATCAAAATATGAAAGTTATCCGAAAAGTACCAAAATTTCACCTTAGGCTAAACTCGATATTCCGAATCCAAAAATGAAGTCCATTTTGAAATATAAAATATATATAATTTCAAAAATTAGTTATTACTATTCATAACGGCTAGTTTGATCGGTTGTGGTGTGTGTTAAAACTCGAAGTTGCGTACAACACACGCTACTGTTTTATTCAAAGGAAAGCGTATCGTGTAAGCTTGGGATGTTTCATTTTAAATTTTTTTGATGTCCCCATTTAGTCAAAAAGTATAAAATATTGTATTTAAAAAGGTTTCACTATTAAAAGTTGATAAAATTGTAATACTGAAAATGAATCTGTTCTTGCATTATGACTAAGAAACTCATAATATGGATTCTAAAATTATAAGGATTATATAAAGTTTAAAATTTAGTTAATAATATTCATAACCTCTTTTGAATGGCTTTTTCCTTTGGTAATTCATGGTGTGATTGAACTCGGTGTTGCGTGTAGTGCAAGTTATTGAATTATTTTGAAGAAATAACACACTATGAAATCTTGGGGTGTTACATTCTCCCCTCCTTCAATAAATTGCGTCCTCGCAATTTGAAATTGTTCTTCGAAAATAAAAGGTTGAAAATATAAAATATATTTGTGGGAAAACCCACATCGGAAATTGGGTTACTAAAATTTAGTCTTAATATGTGGAAAAGAGAAATGAAAGGGTCACCACCAAATTATGATCTCGATTAGGAGAACATTGGTGGCAATTAGAGACATATAATTGGAGGAAAAACGTAAATATTTATAGGTAGTGATTGAGGTCATCAATCACAAACAAGTATAAAATTGAGGTCCTTAAACTCATCAATCTATGATGATTTGAAGTACCATCGGTTCAACAAAATATAGGGTATTGGGATAACACATTTTTTATGTTTCAAAATATCTTAGTTGAAATCCCACATCGAAGAATGAATTAATGAGGCCTCTATTTAAAATAAAGAGTGGAAAGTATGAAGATTACCGAAAATAACACATACTAGGGTTCCATGTAGGAAAATATGGATATGGAAGAGAAATCTAACCATCAATTATCTGATGGAGAGTGGTAGAGAACATGGCTATGAAAAGTCCAACAATCACAAAGCCATAAATTAGTGATGATTTAAGGTACCATCTAGGACAACATTTTTTGTTCTAAGTTTCTTTTATTAATGTTGAGGAATTTATTTATGAGATTGGCTAAGATAATAAGGAGATATACTTACTTTATAATTAGAGTTTTATCCATTAATAATTTTCTACCACAAACTCATCATTCACTCTAAAAGATAATAGAATGTAAAAAATTCTATTTACACTATTCGTATAGGGTTCCAAAATAAACAAATTTATAATTCATATACAAGATCTTTTAATAAAAACTACATTATTTAATCCAGGACATCTCTTGGGCCAGTGGTAGGTGATACACCCTTGTCTCCCTTCGGTTGCGGGTTCAAGTCTCGCAGCCTTGCCGGACGCGACGGGTTGCCGCCTGACCTCCGGGTTGTCCTTTTATGGCAATCCAAAATAATACAAACTAGAACTATCCAAAATACTTCTGTCCAAACTCATAGTCCAACATTTATAAGGAAGGTAAGCATAATGTAGATTCTTTTTACCCCGTAATAGCATATGAATACCTTCATCATGTATTCTTTTAATACACTGAAACATCCTGAATTACCATATTCCTTATTGATTACATTCATGCTCCCTTATTCCATATAGAATGCTAGATATACTTCATTAATCCAAAAATGTTTTAAACCCCAACAATGATGGAATATACAAGTCATTAATCAGTTCCAAGGTAGTCAAGAATATCCAATATAATTTATCCAAAACAATCATGTATTATTCCAAAATCACTACCTCGGTATCAGAACTATATTATGGTTTATCATTCTCTCAACCATATATTTTCCAAAAATTTATCCTGCTATTGAGTCACTTTTCTTTGTTCCACAAAATCTCAAGTCCTTAATGAAATAGTACTGCAGTACAATCCTTACATACTCCATAATTATTATAACAAGTAAATTGTTGATACACACTCAATTGACATAATAAACATAAGAACTCTAATCATTCCTCTTCATCTGTGGTAGTATCATAACTTGATTATTATCCAATAACATCATTTGCGGCATAGTTTGATGACTGGGACATAGGTTCGCGTAGTGTCCAAACTCCTTGCAAATGAAGCATTGTACATTTGAAACCATTTTCTTACCCTTGCAGTCACGTACTTTGTGCCCTTTTTCTCCACACTTATAACAAACTCCCATTCCTTTCAGGCAAGTTCCAGGGTGTTTCTTTCCACAGTTACCACATATGGGAAAATTCTTCTTTTCCCTCTTCCCTTTATCCATCTTTCTCTCTTCTATCCTTTTCTTCTCTTGCTTCCCTTCAAAGCCATAGGACTCAGTAATATCTTTACTTATCTTATCAATACATGATATTATTTCTTCATATGATGATAATACATGGGAGACTATTTCTATTATAAATTCTAGCTTAAGACCATGAAAGATATGATCCTTCCTTCTCTTTGGATCATGTGCATTTCCGGAGTTCTCATTCCTTCTACTGGGCGCCATTTCTAAACAATGGCATAAACTAGATCAGTTTATGAATCAAAATACATAATCCCATACTCATAAAACACTTAACATAAATTGAACTATTTATGGATATAATCCATAATCATAAGAATGTTTTCTTTAAGGAAGTATATACTCATAAACCCTTCAAAATGATTTGTAAAGAAAATGAGAGTTATCCTAAGCATATCCCCCGGGAGTGTCGTAACCAAGAGTGCAGCAAGGCCCGTTGTCGTGCACCAGTTCCCGTTCGAGTCTAGCTCAAAGCGGTGTTTTCGGGTTTTACCCCTAGGTACATCTGTGCCAGAGCCGCCTCTACCTGCTCGTATCCAGACAGGGATGTATTGCTCGGAAAAACTCATAAAATCTCTACAATACCAAAATTCTAGGAATTTTTTTATACTAATCCTCAAAGTTCATCTTAGGTATACGTGCTCTAATCAGAGTTTATCTAAATCTAGCTTCCAAGGTTTGTACTAAACCTCCCTCTGATACCAACTGTAACGCCCCGACCCCAGTTGCCCAGAGTCGGTGCATTAATTACATAACATTGGCATGATCACAAGAAAGATCAAATCTCGAAAGACCGATTGGTTTAGTAGCCTTGGAAATACTAGATATAATCATAAAGTTTTACATTACAATTCAAAGTGAAAAACTACTACAACAACAAAGTCTTCATATCCACACTATTAATCCCTCATAATATCCCTGCAAGTCTTTCATAATTTACTTCTTCACTACCTGGGAAAAATAAAACGTAGAAAAGGGGTGAGCTCAAATGCCCAGTAAGGATAACAATATAGCGGAACATTCAAAATAAGCATAAACATTTAAGGCAATGAATTACTAAAACAAAAGCCTTTTAAAATTGAACTTCCACATAGTATGGCAAAAGTAAAATGAAATAATGCCATTTACTTATCCACATGGATATTCTACTAATCGAATAATCACATGCAATATCAATAACCACTTTCATAATGTTGGAATGCATAATGCTAAACGTTAATTTCTTTGTCTAGGCCTCATCCCAAGACCTAGGGGTTACTTCTAACCGGAACCCAACCCGGAGTGCCTCTAATAACCGGACACCAACCCGGAGTGCCTCTAATAACCGGACACCATCCCGGAGTGCCTCTAATAACCGGACACCAACCCGGAGGGCATACTTTTACCAGTCCCTAACCTGGAGGGCTTACTTTAACCAGTCCCCAACCTGGAGGGCTTACTTTTACCAGTCCCCAACCTGGAGGTCTTACTTTTACCGGTCCCCAACCCGGAACATACTTGTTTAGCAAATTCATCTGAAGAAAAGTTTGAAATATAACATAAACATTCGGATTAAAACTAGCATACGAAATGTCAATAGTTTCACCATAAACTGTGAATGGTATAAAATAGCACATCCACAGTCAAACATATCACAAAACCTTCAATACAATATAGAAGTTTTGTATTATAATAAATCAACTTCAAATAAGCGTAAAATCCATTAAAGGATGTTGACATAGATGAAATCAAAACACTTTTTAGAGAAATATCTCTTTCTATTTTTGAAATCATTTAAGAGCCATATAAAATAAAACATTTTCTTTGAAAATATTCTTATAAGCTTGTAAGGAAAGCTTTGAAGATTTTATAACGACGTAAAATAACCGCACCCACCGTATAAGTTAAAAAAACATTCTTACCTCAATTCTGTCGAAAAGGTTAAAAAGGACCTTGTTTTGAAAATGACGGAAAGATTCCTTTATAAACCACTTATAAAAGTCAAAAAGGGTATAAATGACTTTAACTCATATTTTAGTAAATAGTAAAAATGTTTTGAAATACATTTTTAAGAAACATGGATGTGGATGATAAAGAGATCCCAGTAGATTATTACGTATAAACAACCTCGAATAATGAAGAGATTGTGAAATAACCCTTACCTTGTACTTTTCCTTGGTTGGGGTAGGTTAACCTCCTGTATAATGGTGAAATTATTGTTATTAAATTATACAAGAATCATATACATTAATATGATATCATATATGATCTTTTAACATTGCTTTATTAATAATATCTTAGTATTATCATCGTTTCGGGTGATAATCGATTCGTTCTTCTTAAATGTTTGGTTACGTAAGACATGTTTGTAATGGATAGATTATATATTATTCATAATCAGAATTATATTAACATTATTTTTAACCCTAAAATGAGAATAATACTTGAATGGATATGATGGAGAACGAATCTTATCGCGTTCGTGGAGACGGTAGTC
This sequence comes from Viscum album, assembly GCA_963277665.1. Taxonomy (NCBI): domain Eukaryota; kingdom Viridiplantae; phylum Streptophyta; class Magnoliopsida; order Santalales; family Viscaceae; genus Viscum; species Viscum album. The sequence continues at coordinate 672,192,170 of OY728127.1, forward strand.
CGTACGCACGCACGAACGCTACTTCCATTCAATTTTTATTTTAAAAGAATCAAATCCAAATGATACATAGGTATATTACTATTCCAGTATAATATAATATTTTATATATGTTACTTAAGTTCATTAACACCATCCTTTATACGTTCCATGTGTGGTATGAACGAGTCATGTCATTTTAAGGGGGCGGTAGTCCGCACTTCCTCAAATGAAATTATCGTATGTATATACAACATGAAACGAATAATGGAATGAAATAAAATGGAATTACAGAAGCTTATATATAAAATATATATCATTAATATCATATTTAATTACAGTGCCATCATAATGGCCACCATGAGAGGTGGTAAGATGTATTTGAACAATCATCGTTTCGTGAGGCGTTAGTTTTCCATCCACAGAAACATTATGTTCATCATCCATTAGATGGAGTTGTGTGTATGTGTAGTTTGAATACTTCTTATAAAAACATCCTAGTATATTGAGGATACTGGTGTTGTTACAAAAGAAAGTAAATTAAAAGATTTTGGGGGTTGGAGAAGCAAAATAAATGAAAATACTTTAAGAGAAATTGTTACCTTTAATTTAGGTAACTCACTTTGGTTGGAACCAAAGGACTTCTTGAAATGCTTTCTGCCTAAGGAGAAGCTTCAAGGAGGAGGAGAGGGATGTGGGGAGCTTATTTGGGCAGAGTTTTGACGAGCCAAGTGGCTTGAGAGGTGTGAGGAAAAGAGAAGGAGGAGTGCCCTTTTATAAGAGGGGTGAGGGGCACCTTTGGAAAAGCTAGAAATATTAATTTATAATAAATTCATATTCGGTTTCCAAAGGCTACAAAGTTGACTATTCAAAGGATTAAGTAGGGATAGGTCGAAAACAACTCATCCAATAGAATTTAGACAGGTTTGGGTACTTATATTAACCTTATCTTTAAGTATTAACTCTAAGTTAATTAGTTTCACTTTTACAATGTCTCTTTGTATTTTTATATAATATGGTTAATAAACTTACTATATACATCCAAGAGACCCCCAAGTGGTCCATTAATGATTAACCTATCATAATATAAGTCTCTTGGCCGATCCTTATATTTTTAGGAATTTAATATCAATTAATAATATAATATTTGTTTTAAGAACTCTTTTATGTCAATTTTGACACTATTCAATAGTTGATTTTCGTGAAACTCATAACAGATTGATTACTTCGAACAAAGTAAATTAAAACAATCCTAATATATCATATTATCCTAGAAAATTAGTTTAATGCATTAAAAGTTTCATATTATATTTATTTTTGTATTTATAATATCAATTATTTTAATTTTTCACTATTATAGTAATTACTGCATCATCATTGTGTCATAAATAAAATAACTTATTTAATGTCTAACAATTATAAATAAAATATCCTTATGTAGTAAATATTTTTATCTTTCTAATGAATATTTATAATCGAAAAGCCAACATGTATAACCCTATGTAAAAATTGTTCTTCTAAAAGATGTAAGCTTATGCCATTTTTATTTTTATTTAAGCTTTATTAATATAATGTGTCATTATCACTTACAAGTGGATCCATGGGGTCCCAAAATAGACCCAAAGATTCCCATGGTAGACCATGTATCAACCAATAGGGTTAAGACACGTTTTAGGGTAATTTAGTATTATTATAATATTATATTGTTAACCCTTATTTACCGGATTTACCCTTAACCATGGTAAATAAAATATTTACCGCAGTAATTATTCAAAATGTCTAAAAATAAAAGTTACCTATTTACACAATTTGAACATCCTGATTCCAAATATGGAATCCATTTTTCTAAATTCAAAACACAGAAGTGGAAGAAATTAATTTAAAATTAATTCCCGCTGTCAAAACAAAAAGCGTGTTTTTAAGAGATAATAACTATCAAAAGATTGACACTTGTTTATGTTCGGTTTAATTGTAAAATTATGTCCAATGACCAACATTATATTAAATGGTAAAAATATATTCTAAATATAATTTAAAACCACTCAAATTCACAATTTATCACTATTAATTATTTTGATCAAAAAAGTTGTTTTTAATTAAATTTTAGTAATTTTCACTATTCATCAAAATATGAAAGTTATCCGAAAAGTACCAAAATTTCACCTTAGGCTAAACTCGATATTCCGAATCCAAAAATGAAGTCCATTTTGAAATATAAAATATATATAATTTCAAAAATTAGTTATTACTATTCATAACGGCTAGTTTGATCGGTTGTGGTGTGTGTTAAAACTCGAAGTTGCGTACAACACACGCTACTGTTTTATTCAAAGGAAAGCGTATCGTGTAAGCTTGGGATGTTTCATTTTAAATTTTTTTGATGTTCCAATTTAGTCAAAAAGTATAAAATATTGTATTTAAAAAGGTTTCACTATTAAAAGTTGATAAAAGTGTAATACTGAAAATGAATCTGTTCTTGCATTATGACTAAGAAACTCATAATATGGATTCTAAAATTATATGGATTATATAAAGTTTAAAATTTAGTTAATAATATTCATAACCTCTTTTGAATGGCTTTTTCCTTTGGTAATTCATGGTGTGATTGAACTTGGTGTTGCGTGTAGTGCAAGTTATTGAATTATTTTGAAGAAATAACACACTATGAAATCTTGGGGTGTTACAAAATTAGTCAATAACTAAACCCATTAAAATTCAATTAATTTAAATGGAAAAAATATAAAATAAGAAATACAGAATTAGAAAACATTGATCATTCAAATATACAAGAATCTTCACCCCAAAAACAACACTTTATAAAAGAAATAATATACTATTAAACAAGTCAAAATATTATGAAAGGAAAATCTAGAAACATTGGAGGAATTTTAGTGAATATTGAATGAAGTAATATAGTTGTATTTATAAGACACAACATGACTATGGTAATAGTAATATGATCATTGGAATATTAAAGTGATGGTTCCAATAGTAACCTAACAATTGAGAATATTATTCTGTATGTTGGGAATAGTAATCTGACCAATAGAATAATAATTTTACGTCAAAAAATAAAATGTAACAATAATAATATTTATGATGATTAATTTATGAAAAAATAAATATTATAATTCCATAAAAATAATTGGCAATACTAAAAAGATAATGAAACTATTAAAATGTTCTTAACAACCTTTATTTTAAAATATTTCATAAAAATAAAAAAATATTAAAAACTAATATAATGATTGATTGAAAATTAATTTTTTAAAATTAATTTTAATTTTAGAATCATAATGTTCAAATTTTATATGGGTTTGTTTTGGTGATTTTATAAAATACTAAAATTTTTAGTTGAATTGTAAAAATATAGTTTTTTCCTAACTGATGTATTTTTAATTACATCAATTCTAATATAAAAATGACATAATGATTTATATAAAGTTTGGATCAACCAAATATATATTTAATTAGATAATTTTTTCATTTAAATTAAATATATATGATATCCAAACCCAGAAAATATTTTCTAGGGTCTCAAATCTAAAGTATTCCATTAAGATAATATTTTTTTCGAATTTCCCACATCACTTTTTGATTTAAAAAATAAATTTTTGGTTTAAAGTGTATTGAAGACATAAAATAATTTTACATAATTAAAATATGAATAGTAGTGTCAAAAATATCTATATTAAAAGGTTTACATTGGATATAATATTCAGTTAAATATTATATCTCAAAAATACCACTCTCCTCAAGTTTAAATAACCCCACGCCCCTCCCTTGGAAAACCTCTTCTCCCTAAAATACTAAAGAAATATTTATTCATAAATACCATTCTTAAAGACCCTTTTTATCCACCATGATTTTTTGGATTAATCCAACTACAAGAATCAAATGAGTCTTGTTCCGTAAAAAATCATAACGTTGAGAAAAGGGTGAGTTCCCCTCAACTCATCTCTTTCATTTTTATCTTCTCTTACCCTTTTTCCCAATTCCATTAAAACCTAAATATTCTATGATCAATAAAAAGATATATTATAAATATATTAAAGAATTTAACCAACTAATGTAAAAATATTTATGATGTATTAATATTTTATAATTCATTTCCTCCTCTTTTGACTATGTCCCATCCACAGTCGATTAACCACCAAGGAAGAAATTTAGAACTCTCTGATCACGAAAAACTAGATTTATGGATAGTAAAAAATATATATATCATAAAAATATGTAATTACATTTATTATAATATTATTTAATTAATTTCACTTATGTATAAATTACCATGAACAAAAATATTGAAATAAAAATAACATGATTTTTCAAGGAAAATATGAAATCAAAATGTATCACCTTCAAAATCGGTAATTAGGGGAAATAATAAAATGATTATAATTTAAATTGAGATAAATAGTGAACATAATTCACTACTGGTTACATTTTTTAATAAAACAAATTTTTTTATATAGGATACGTGAAATTACCAAAATAAATCAGTATTTAATTTTAGTGTATTCTCAAACAAAAGTATTTCATTTGAGTTATTTCCTATCTCATAATTCTTTTAGTTGGGTAATTACTATAATATCAATATAATTCAGTTTCAATAGTCTTTAATTTATCTTTCAGTGATATACATATTTCTACCTTTTTGATTTTTTTCAAATCAATTTACGAATCTTTTTTAAAAGAACTATAATTACCAAAACATCACATCGAATCCTCCTGATATATTTATCCTCCAATCAATAACATTCATGTTTTCTACAAAATTATGATTTTCATTATTCAAATGGAACTATAATGTTTTTTCCTTAATTTAATCATTATAAATACATTATTAAACTCATTCCATTACTATGTTTTATTTTACATATTATTTTTTTACATTCTATATAGAAAACATGATATTGAGCATTTTATGATGAGACTTATGGGACCATAATTATATATCCTTCCAATACATTGTGTTCTTTCTTGTATCTCATTATATCTTGTGTATTATCCATGAAAATGATTTTATCTTTTCCCCCAATTATGAAGTTATGGTTTCTAAAGATATGTTATGTTTGTACATGATGTTTAATTTATTCCCAACTATGTGTAGTATTTGACCACTACATTATGATGTTACATTATTATGAATATGTTTCATTAGATACCAGTATCAGATATTCCCCTCATGATTATAATGATGATCCTATGTTGATGATATAATGATATTGATGATGATCACCCATGTACTATTTATTCATGTCTCATATCCTTCCAGTGCTATCCCATCACTTTCTATGATTTTATGAGACCCTTTTCATTGATGTATATACTTAGGTGATTACATGAAAAAAAGTATATTATGATATATTTTAGGAGGATAAAGAAGAACGATTAAAATAATTTTTCTCTTTATTATATTCATGTGATGTATGATCATTATTTTCCCAAGATACTAATCTTTTTTATCATTGAATGTATTACAATTATATTATTTATCATAAAATTGATGTAATAGTCATGTAAGAAAATATTGGGTCTCTATAGTTGTTATCAAAGGAATGATTTATTCAACATGAGAATTAATATTATTTAATATTGGTGAAAAACATATGTATATGTCCATGTATTGTTTGACATCATATGTTTTGGTTATGTAAAAGAGTGCATGTGTAACAGCCCAAGATTTCATAGTACCTTATTTCTTCAACGTAATTCAACAACGTTCACTACACACAACACTAAGTTCAAGCGCACCACAACTTACCAAACTAGATTTTCAAAATTAGTTATGAATAGTATTAACTGAATTTTGGACTTTATATAATCCTTATAATTTTAGAATCCATATTATGTGTTTCTTAGACATAATGTAAGAACAAATACTTTTTTTAGATAAAAGAAGTATTTTTTAAAAAAATGAAATTTTACCACCTTTTAATGGTCAAACCTTTTTAAATCCAATATTTTAAACTTTTATATATTCAATTTGAAAAAATAAACTTCTTCTTTATAATCAGGACATAATAATTTAGTTTCAATAAATTTTTGGTGTTTTTCTCATAGTGTTCATATTTTGGTGAATAGTGAAAATTACTATATTTTAACTGAAAACATCTTTTTTAATCAAAATAATATATACTATTGAATTATACATTTTAATGGTTTAGAAGTAAAATTATATTATATTTTTACCATTTAATCCAATTATGGTCATTATAAGTAATTTCACTTTGAAATTGGACATAAACAAGTGTCAATCTTTTGATAGTTATTATTTCATGGAAATACGCTTCTTGGTTTTGACAACGAGAATTAATTTTAAAATAGTTAATGGAAATTAAATGTTTTTAAATTGTTAAAATAGAATTCATTTTCGAATTTGGAATATTAAAATTATCTTAGGGTGAATTTTTGATATTTTTCTGAAAACATTCAATTTTTGATAAATAGTGAAAAACACTAAGTTATTGTTTAAAACTGAATTTTTATTTAAATAATTATTTATTTTATTTAAATTTATTTTATGTCAAAATATATACATAATACCTATATAAATTCAATGTAATTCCTTGGAGTCATATTATAATAATTCTAGATATATAAAAAATTTCTCTAACTTTTTACCGTCTTTTACCCACCTCTTAGGAGCATTTGCAAATTTACATCAACATAATTTTACCACTTCTGTGAGTTTAATTTTGAAAATCTGAGAGACACAGTTAATATCAAAGAGTAAAATGTGTTTCAATAAGATAAAAATAATTTTTGGTGAATAGTAACTTTTTACTTTTATTTACCATAGTTAAAATAATATAGGGTAATTAAGGGTAAAAATGATATTATAATTACCCTAAAAATGTCCTAATTCTATTGGATAAGTGTAATTCGACCAGAAGAAACCTTAGGAATAAAATATGACCCTTTAGGTCCATGTGGATTAGATTAAGTCATTTATTATTATTTTATTTAATGAAGAGTTAAAAGAGTTAAAATCAAAGTTTAATAACTATACCATTTTTAATATAGGATTATACATTAGATAAATTAGACTATAAATATTCATTAGAAATATAAAAATATTTCTTACATAATCATATTTTATTTATAATTTTTAGAGATTAAATAATTAAATTTATTAATGACACGATGATGATGCAGTAATTACCTTGTTAATGAAAGAATCAAAGAAATGGTATTATAAATATTCAAATAAATATAATTTCAATGTTTTTATGACTTCCACGAATTTTCTTGGTGAATATGACATGTTAGGTCTAATTCAATGTATATTGTTATAAGTAATCAATTTGTTATGACTTTCACAAAAACAAAATACCAAATAGTGTCAAAATTGACATAAATGAATATTTAAAACAAGAACTATATTATTGGTTGATATAATATTCCGAAAAATGTAAGGTTAGACCAAAGGTCTTAAATAATATTATATATGTCATTAATGAGCCACTTGAGGTTATCTTGTGTAACGTCCCGGTTCCGGGTGCCACTCAACGGGTTCCCCAAACCCGGTTGGTCACATAACCTCAAGCACATTTCCCCAAACGGCAGAGGCTGCCGACTAGCAGTGAGGCCCCAGGTCTGATAGTGGGGAAACTATGCCATCATTTGTCAAAGTGTAGCGCAGCAGAATAAAATAAAAAGTATACAAAAACAGAGGAAGCAATAAACCATACACATTTAAAATAAATAACTGCATTAAAAGATAACCAACAGTTATATAGATAATGATGCAACATGTCTCATGTTCTAAGAAAACAGCCAGAACATATTACACAACAATACAGTACAATACACTAGAAAGTACAGGTACAACAGAATGAAACAAAACAGTCAGTAACATCATGAGCCTAAGCCTGATCCCATGCTCCCCTACTCCTCAGTAGCAATCAAGTACCTGTATACGGACCCTTTCCCTTATCCACACCTACAATAGTGTAATTTGTTCGGGATGAAGACATGAACCAAACATGGTGTGAGAAATAAATCCCAGTAGGCACCCACCAAAGGCCCATGCCCAATTGTGTGAAAATATGCAACAAGAGTGTGCATTTGTAAAATGCAATAAACTAAGCATTACTAAATAGTAACCGACTTTACCAGTTATATTTCCATTTTATTATTCATTTAATAATTTATTATAAAGACACCACTACAATGAATGTCTATGTAAATAGTTAGTGTCCTCGGACACACAAACCTTTACCCTCATGTACTCAGAAATGTAACTCTTAGGTAATTCCCACAGGCATAACAGATATTTCCCCCAGGCGTACGAAGTGTCATATTTAGGCAAAGAGTCTATTTCCCACAGGCATGGAAGAAGTTTCCCTCAGGCCGAAATAACCACTACCCTCAGGCTAAAGGTAACACTGCCCTCAGGCTAAGTAAAGCACTGCCCTCAGGCTACGTAAAACACTTCCCTCGGGATAAACATGTAACTAAGAAATTCCCAACATATAAACAAGAAATACACATGAAATTCATCACAAGGAAATTTTATAATCATTATTATAAAGGCATTCCCTCTCGTATCCTGGCCAAATGGCTAAACAGAGGAAAGCACCACTGGGGTGGTCCTGGATCAAAGCAGTGATCCCGAACAACAGTTTATTATCACAATTAATTACCTATACAATTATAGGTATTTGATTCAACAAGGCCTCAGCCATAAGACACCCCATTCATGGGTGCGTATCACGACAGTACACAAAAATGTAAAACAGTTGGAATTCAAACACCACGCCACCCACCATAAACGCCCCTGATCGGTATACGCGAAAAACAATCCTCGAATCGTCCAAGAATGATGTAGATCTGAGGTGGAAGAAAACCATGTTCAAACATAAATAACTTCCCTTCTAGGAATAATTGGCAGGAATGGCTTAAGGAGAGTGGAGGGCTTACACGCGTGGTTCCAAAGAGATCGTCAGAGGTGAAAACAGATTCCCAACGCTCGATCTAGAGATCCTCGAAGGTCTGGCCTCCTCTCCTGACTCCTTCCTCCGGTTCTAAGCCAATACTATGAACAGGGTTGGCTACTTACCATTTTAAGCTAAAAAAAACTACACAGTGTGTACTATTAACTACACGGCGTGTAATTTTCTCATTTAATTGTTCCTCTAGTGGCACTGCCACACTGTTCATCTATCGACATGAGTACACGACATGTATTCTTGATTACATGGTGTGTACTATCTCTCAGCTGGCGGCTGCTTCCACTGCCTTAATATTTTCTTGCCGACTGACTACACGACGTGTAAATACAAACTACACGGCGTGTGGTTGGTTTTCACACCTTTCGTCATTGGTTGGGCTAACACCCCGTGTACTCATCCCACACGGAAGAAGTACACGGCGTGTGGAAAAGTACACAGAGTGTAGTCCCAATTTTTAGGATTTTTCCCCTATTTCCCTTATTTCCCAAAAACACATAAGTAAAAGTAGAAAGAATAAACCCATTCCTCAAAAATAAGAACTGGGGTCTTAAAAACTTCCCCCCTTAAAGAAATTCGTCCTCGAATTGACCTTCCATGGGTGGTGAAGATAAATCCATGAGCAACTCTGGCCACTGAGCATGTACATCGGTCTCCCGCTCCTAGGTTTCATCCTGCACTCGGCCATGCTGCCATAGCACCCGTATGAGAGGAACTGCCCAGCCTCGGAGAACCTTCATGCTCTTATCCAAAATACGAATCGGATGCTCCTCAAAGGACGCATATACCTCAAGCTTAACCTCATCGGGGTGAAAGAAGCAAGATAGGTCTGAATGATAGTGGAGCAACTGAGATACATGGAAGACGTCATGCATGGCTCGGTACCTCTGTGGTAACTGCAACCGATAGGCAACCAACCCAACTCTCTCAAGAATCTCAAATGGCCCCACATACCTCGGTTAAAATTTACCCTGTCTCCTGATCAGTCTGTGTCCCAACCATGGCGAAACAGGCAAGAAAACCTGATCCCCGACCAAGAACTCCAAAGGTCATATGCGGTGGTCAGCATAAGATTTCTGATAAGACTGCTTAGTAGAAATCCATTTCTGAATCAACTGGACCTGCTCAAAAGTTTCCTACATGATTTTTGGTCCCAGTAAATCTGCCTCACCTGCCTCTATCCAGCACAAAGGTGATCGGCATGACATACCATATTAAGCCTCATAAGGTGCCATGTCAATAGTATCCAGAAAACTATTATTATAGGCAAACTTGGCCCGGGGTATGTGCTTCTCCCAAGAGCCCCCAATGTCTAGGATGCATGCACGCAGCATGTAATCAAGCAATTGTATCGTACGCTCTGACTAGCAATCGTTTTGAGGGTGGTAAGTTGTGCTTAGAAGAACCTGTGTACCGAGTGCCCTCTAAAAACTCTGCTAGGAAGATACGTAAAATGGGAGTCCCTATTCGAAAGGATAGAATGAGGAACCCCATGAATACGTATGATCTCTCGGATATAAAACTTCCCAAGCTCATCAACACCGAAGGTCTCCTTGATCGGAAAAAAGTGAGATACCTTCGTGAGTTTGTCCACAACAACCCACACAGAAACATTGCCTCAAGGTGACCTCAGAAACCTAGTCACGAAGTCCATCGTGACATCATCCCATTTCCACTCCGGGATGATTAACTGCTGTAACAGTCTGGCTAGACTCTAATGCTCTGCCTTCACCCACTGACAGTTGGAACACCTCGTAACAAAACCAGTTATATCTCTCTTCATACCTGGCCACCAATACTGACATCTCAAGTCACGGAACATCTTGTTAACCCCAGGATGAACTGCCCAAGCTGAAGCATGAACCTCCCGCATCAAATCTTCATGTATATCCCCAGGAACCCATACTCATCCATGGAAACGCAGAATTTCATCATCGCCTATCATCCAACAAGGAGGAGGGTCCTCACCTGCCACCTACTCCTATAGAACTAGGCCTTCCAATTCAGATAGCTATCTCATCCTCACTCTATCCAGGAGGGTAGAAGTCATAGCTAAAGAAGAAATATTGGTATGCCCCTATCTATCGTGCACCTCCAAATGCATCTCATAGAACAAAGCCATAAGCTGCCACTCATCACTGGCCTCCTACACAACCTGTATCTGAGTCTTCCTGCTCAGTGCATCAGCTATTGCATTACCTTTACCAGGTGTATAGGAAATCTAAAAGTCAAAGGACTGAAGGTATTCGACCCACCTTCGCTACCTCAGATTCAAGTCAAGCTGAGTAATGATATACTTGAGACTTTTTTGGTCTGTGAAAACCATGAAATCCTCTCCCAAGAGATAATGTCTCCAATAGTGAAATGATTGAACAACTGCAACTAACTCGAGGTCATGCATCAGGTAATTCTACTCATGTGGCCTCAACTGCCGAGAACCGTACGCAATAACTTGATCGCCATGCATCAAAACTGATCCCAACCCAATACTTGATGCATCACTGTAAACTGTATAGATCTTCCCTTGCTCTGGAAGTATCAGGACTGGTGCTGATGTCAACCATCCTTACAGATCCTTAAAGGTTGCCTCACATGCTTCCGACCAAATGAACTTCACATCCTTCTTAGTCAAACTCATCAACGGTGCTGCTATGCGGGAGAAGTTCTGGATAAAGCGTCTGTAGTAACCAGCCACCCCCAAAAAACTCTGTATCTCAAACATGTTCTTAGGCTTCTACCAGGAAACTTCTGCTCTAACCTTCTCTGGGTCTACTACAACTCCTTCCACTGAGATTATATGACCTAATAAGTGAATTTGGTCAATCCAAAATTGGCACTTTGAGAGATTAGCATATAGCTTATGCTCTCTCAATGTACTCAATACGATCTCAAGATGGGTGGCATGGTAATGTCGAGTGTGAGAGTACACCAAGATGTCTTCCATGAATATTACCACAAAAAATTCAGATAAGGATGGAACACATGATTCATTAGAGGCATAAAAACTGCTGGTGCGTTCATGAGTCCGAACGGCATAACCAAGTACTCGTACAGACCATATCTGCTCTGAAAAGTAGTATGTGGTATATCTGATGGTCTCACGGGCAGCTGATGATATCCTGATCTCAGGTCAATCTTTGAGAACACTCGTTCTCCACTAAGTTGATCAAAAAGATCATTAATCCTCGGCAAGGGATATCGGTTCTTGACCATCAACTAGTTCAACTTCTGATAATCCACACAGAGTCTGAGGGTACCGTCCGCCTTCTTTATAAAGAGGACCAGAGAACCCCATGAAGAAGTAATATGTTAGATGAAACCCTTTGAATGTAACTCCTCTAACTGCCTCTTGAGCTCCTTCAACTCAGAAGTGGCCATCCTATAAGTATGAATGGACACCAGTGCTGCTCCTAGAACAAGATCAATTGAGAAATCCACCTCACACTTCCGAGGTAGACCTGAAAAGTCATCCGGGAAGACATCCCTGAATTGATCAACCACTGGAGGGAAATATGTCTGACAAGTCCCCTGATCATCCAGATATAAACTCCCAATCTGGGCTGTGACTCCACCTCACCCATGATGCTCTGGTCCAGCTCGACTCGCCTGAACATCCCATTCACCTTTGTATAGAAACTCTCCGCCCTCTGGTGACGTGAAACTCACCCTGTGATGATAGGAATCTACAAAGGCTCGAAAGGTAACCAACCAGTCCATCCCGAGAATGACATCATATCTCATCATCTCTAAGACATAGAGGTCCCATAGAAAGTTACACCCACCAACTCAAGGGGACACTCATAAAACTGACACACACATGTCGTTCACATTCCCAATGGAGTGTCTAGCATCATAAAATCAGAAGAAGAAGAAACACAGAGCCCGAGGCTCTCCACAACGGGTACAGATATGAAACTATGCATCGAACCCGTATCAAAAAGTACTGAAGATAAGACAGAAGCTAATAGAATAGTACCTCTGATAGTAGATGGTCTGGGATCCTACTCCGTCTAGGTCTGTTGCACTGCATATGCCTGCCCAGTGACGCGGCCCTATAACACATCCTGGCAACTCAGAGCTGTCCCGCCCTGCTGCCTCTGAGATCCAGGTGTCTGGTTACCATGGCCATGACCACCATCCTTGCCTACACGCCCTGACATATTCCAGTTCTCTGACTAGTAAAAAGATACCGGTCCTGCTCCTGCACACAGAGTCTGCACAAAACCCCTCTAACTAACCACTGGTGGAAATGCCCTGCAAAATCGCTGCATATGACCCATCTTTCCGCCAGCTCAGAACTCCACTGGGTCTCGTGGACACTATGGTCTCTTGTGCCCATCCTTACAACACTAGTAGCACATGACCTGGACACCTAAAACATTCTTCTGGATGGTAATGCCACCCTGAGAGAAGTCCATCTATCTCTTCCTCTTACAGGAATAAATTGTACTAGAAACTGGTGTTGAACCACCCTGGCCCACACCACTAGCTTCCCGCAGGTTCCTCTATGTAATCAGCACCTGGTTCACAATAGTATGTACTGAAGGCAACCTAAAAACATTCACCAGTGCTCGTATTTCATATCGAAGACCATCCTCAAAGGGTCTGAATCTCAACATCTCATCACCCACCAGAACGGGTGAAAAACGCTGAAGCTCGGTGAAATGAGAAGAATAATCCATCACCGACATAGCACCCTACTGCAGATTCATGAACTCTCGATCTCTATCTGCTCTCAACGTCTCTGGGAAGAAGATTTCATAGAAGACTGCTGAAAAATCTTCTCATGCCATGTCTCTGTGATGCTCTAACTAGGTGGTAACATCCCACCACATCTTGGCAGAATCACACAGTATATACGTCGCGAGCTTGACCCTCCGCCTTGGAGGCATCTCGAGATGCTCAAAGATAGTCTGCATACACCCTAGCCAAGACTCCATAGCCTGTGTTCCACCATCCCCTGAGAATGTAGGAGGATGCTACTGCTGGAAGATATGAGTCAACTCTTCCATATATGTGGTAGCCGGTGGTGCTCCCTGAAAGGTTTGCATGAACCGCATAAAGCCTTCACGGAACTACGCCTCTGCGCCCATGTCCGGTATAATGGCTGGCGCCACATCTGGCTCTGCTGGAGGATCCACTAGTAGCCCATGCCCCACCATCTCTGGAGTATAATCGTCACCTCCCTCCTAGAGAACAACGCATGGTCGTCTCAGTGGCATGACTCTACAAGGCCAAACACACACCTTAGATAAAAATTATTACAGACTGAAAATGAAGGGACTAAAAGGGGAACAGGAGGAAGAAGGCATTTCAAGATTTTCAATGAAATACTACACTACGTGTATACTGGCTACACGGCGTGTACCTGAATTATTTTTCCCTACCTGGGTCCTTCTACATGGCTAAGCCACACTGCTCCCGTTGAACAAAACTACATGGAGTGTATATAATCTACACGGCATGTATAGTGTAATTTTCCAACTACCGTTTCGTTCGTGACACGGCTGACTACTCGGATGACACTACACGGTGTGTTACACCCACACATGGCATGTACATCACCCCATTTCCCAGCCACATGGTCAGAACTGTCCTTGGACAACACTACACGACATGTCCCACAAGTACATGGCATGTACTAGATGAGCTTTTCCCACCCGTGTTGTTAGTTACACGGCCGGATACATGACTCACACTACATGGCATGTTGCATATGGACACGGCGTGTACATGAAAGGATTACACGGACCTGTGTTGTTAGTTACACAGCCAGATCCCATGTCAGACTACAAGGCGTATTCCACAGTGGACACGTTGTGTATGTATTAAGGTTTCCCCCGTCCGTGTTGTTAATTACATGGGCGGACTCCTGGTCAACACTACATGGCGTGTACATCTGGTACACGGCATGTTAACCCCATGCATTTCCCTTCCCCGTGTCCCAGACCACACGGTCTTTGACATGGGAAGAGACTACATGGCGTGTACTAAGGGTACACAACGTGTACTCAAAAGTTTTCTTTTCTTCCTGAACAGAAGAACACACAGTGTGTGTCTGAGGAACTACAAGGCGTGTATGCTAGGTTTTCCGGATAGTAAGTCTCAGATACTTCTCTAAAACCCAGAAAATAATGAAAAACAACACCTAAGTTCCAAATTCTGATCCGTGAGGGCCCATACTCCCCGCGAATCAATGTTTGGAATCTTATATGTGTTATAACAAGATAAACAATTAATGAACCATCAAATTCCGGTCAATGAGGGCCCAGACTCCCCAAAAACCAAAGTTTGGCGTCGATTCTATCTAGAGTCTCACACAAACATACCCTATCACATAATAGGTATTTATAAAAGCATCTATCGCAACAGCATTATTTTCTAGCACAAAAACTATCACAACAATTTTCAATTTCTAATGCACCTTCATGGAATGGAACTATGCATGGCATGTGATTTCTAGCATGTGCCTAAACGATGCATGATATGGCATACCATCATCTCATCGGGTTGCAACTAAATATAACTCATAGATAAGATATAAACAGCACAATCACAAGTGTGTCACCCAACAGTGAAATCAAATCAACTGTAAAATTAGAAAAATTAGAATAATTGCAGTAACCGCAGTAGAATAGATTTCCATTTACATTGGTTAGATACTCCCAGGCACAGCTTATTAACAACTACCGTTTTCATCCTATCACTGACTATGTCTCCAAAAATTATGTCAAAGAAAAGCACCTCTCTGATACCACTTTGTAACATCCCGGTTCCGGGTGCCACTCAATGGGTTCCCCGAACCCGGTTGGTCACATGGCCTCAAGCACATTTCCCCAAATTCCAAGGGTTGATGACAAGTAGTGAGGGCCCAGGACTGATAGTGGGGAAACTATTCCCTCATTTGTCAAATTGTAGCGTAGTGGAGTAAAATAAAAAGCATACAACAACAGTGGAAGCAATAAACCATACATATTTAAAGTAAACAACTGTAGTAAATGATAACCAATTGTTATATAGATAATGATGAATCATGTCTCAAGTTCAATGAAAATATCCAGAACATGTAACACAACAATAAAGTACAATACAATAGAAAGTACAAGTACAACAGAACGAAACAGAATAGTCGGTAGCATCGTGAGCCTAAGCCCAGTCCCATTCTCTCCTACTCCTCTACAGAAATCAAGTACCTGTATAGGGACCCTTTCACTTATCAACACTAGCAGAAACGTAATCTATTTGGGCTGAAGAAATGACCCAAACAGGGTGTGAGAAATAAATCCCAATAGGCACCCACCAAAGGCCCGTGCCCAACTGTGTGAAAATATGCAACAAGAGTGTGCAATAGTAAAATGCAATAAACTAAGAATTACTCAACATTAACTAACTTTACCAGTTATATTTTCATTTTATTATTCATTTAATCGTTCATTATATGTAAACCACCACAGTGAATTTCTATGTAAATAGTCAGTTTCCTCAGACACGCAAACCTTTACCCTCAGGTAATCAGAAACGTAACCCGCAGGTAATTTCCCATAGGCATAATAGATATTTCCCTCATGCATAGGAAGTGTCACCCTCAGTAACAGAGTCTATTTCCCACAGGCACGGAAGAAGTTTCCCTCAGGCCAAAATAACCACTGCCCTCAGGCTAAAGGTAACACTGCCCTCAATCTAAGTAAAGCACTGCTCTCAGTCTAAGTAAAACACTGCCCTCAGGATAAACAAGTAACAGGGCCATGCCCAACATGTAAACAAGAAATACACCTGAAATTCCTCTCAAGGAAATTCTATGATCATTATTATAAATGCATACCCTCAGGTATCCTGGCCAAATGGCTAAATAGAGGAACGCAACCCTGGGGTTTTCCTGGATCCAAGCCGCGATCCCAAACAATAGTTTATTATCACATTTAATTACCAATAAAATTATAGGTATTTGATTCAACAAGTCCTCAGCCATAAGAAAACCCTTTCATGGGCGCGTATCACAATGGTACACAAAAATGCACAAAAGTTGGAATTTAAACACCAAACCACCTACCTTAAACGCCCCTGATCGGTATACGCGAACGACGATCCTCGAATCGTCCAAGAACGACGTAGATCTGAGGTAAAAGAAACCCTCATTCAAACCTAAATAACATCCCTTATAGGAATAATTTTCAAGAACAGCTTAAGGAGAGTGGAGGGATTGCCTGTACGGTTCCAACGAGATCGTTAGTGGTGAACACGGATTCCCGACTCTCAATCTGGAGATCCACAAAGGTCTGGCCTCCTCTCTCGACTCCTTCCTATGGTTCTAAGCCAATCATGTGAACAGGGTTGGCTAATTCCCATTTTAAGTGAAAAAATAAACTACACGGTGTGTACTATTGACTACACGGCGTGTAGTTTTCTCATTTAATTGTTCCTCTGGTGGCACCGCTGCACTATTCATCTATCGACATGAGTACACATCGTGTATTCCGGATTACATGGCGTGTGCTGTCGCGAAGCTGGTGGCTGCTTCCATCGCCTTACTATTTTCTTGTCGACTGACTACAGGGCGTGTAAATACAAAATAAACTACGTGTAGTCAGTTTTTACACCCTTAAACACCAGCAGGGCTACACGCCCTGTGTACTCATCCCACATGGCCAAAGTACACGGGTTGTGGAAAAGTACACGGCGTGTAGTCCCAATGTTTTGGACCCCCCCCCCCCCATTTCCATTATTTCCCAAAAACACTTAAGTAAAAGAGAAAAGAAGAAACTATACCTCAAAAATAAGAACTGGGTTCTTACATCATGGATGTTTAGAGTATGTTTATTAACCATATAGAGTAATAATACAAGAAGACAAGGTAAAGTTAAACTATTTAACTAAGAGTTAAATAAAAAAGATAAGGCTACAATGGTAACCTAAACATTTCTAAAACCTATTGGTTGAGTGTATTTTGACCCAAAACCACCTAAGGCTCTAAATAAATTCATTTAGAACCATTATAAAACGAATATGATTGTATAATAAATTAATACTTTAATCTTTTCCTAAAGTGACCCTCACCCCTCTTATAAAAGGGTACTTCCCCTTCTCTCACAATCACACCTCCAAAGCCATTTGTCTCGGCCAAAACTTTCCCAAATATCCTACCAAATCCCCTAACATGATCCTAGGGGCCTTATTTTGATCATAATGCCGGCCTAAAAATACCTTTTGATCAAATCAAAAGGAAGAACCCAAAGAATAGGAAAATATTTCATCACCTCTTTCAAGTTCTTTTCTTCTTCCACTTCTTATTTATTTGTTGTTTCCATTATAAAACAATAACTCCAGTATCTTATATATATTATGATGCTATTATAAATATTTTACAACCATATTCATTATTTTATCCATCCTATGAATGACATGTCACCATACGTGCGTACATACGGCTTACCGTCTCCATGTCGTGGTGTAGTTGTCATTCAATACATTATTATTTGGATTGGTATAATAATAATTTATAATTGATGTAAATAATAATTATAACATTTTAATTATTATTTATTTATGATATAATATGTATTTACATACTATTTTAAATCAAAATAATGATATTGTCGCTTGTGCGTACGTACGGATTACCGTCTCTACGACGCGATGAGATTCATTTCAACGTTCAGCAATCATCGACGATTATAAATATATATTACTAATAAGTATGTAATATATGAAATTATAATGCTACTGGAGATATATATATATATATATGTATTTATTTATTTACATGCATATTTCTTATTCACTTACTTCTGTTCAATACAATATGAAAACGGAAACAATGTTTATGCGTACGTATGGACTACCGTCTCCATAAACGGTGTTTTCCATTTCATATATATGTTTATTATACATATTTATATTCTAAATATATATGATATATAAATCATGTTTTATATTATGGAAGTATTTAAATCTTGATCTAATTGATACAATCAAGAGTAACAAGTTAAAACAGTTATGATAAAGAAAGCGATTATTACTGGAAATGTTAATTTAACATGGAAATATTTGTGAAATGGGTTGTATAAAGTCGTAAACGAATTATGTATGATATAATAAATATGAATATGGTTCTTTTATAATTTAATAACATACTATGGTCATTATACATGTGGTTAAATGTACCCTCGACCAATGGAATGTGCAAGGTAAGGGTTATTTCCTCAATCTCATTATTATCCTAGATTGTTCATGTTAAGCATTTTTTGGGACATATCTATCATAGATACCCATATTTCATTAAAAAAATTCAAAAGGAGTCTTTTAAGGTTATACGGGAGGGTCTATTTAACTAGATCATCATGTTAAATGTTTTAAAGATTTATCTTTCTCAACCCTTTTAATTAATGTCCATATTTTCAAACGATTTTAACAATTTATTTATATGAACATGATTGTTTTGAAATGAAAACTCTTTTCAAAAGTTTCAATGTGGTATATGACACTTTTATTCAAAAATGTCTTTTAAATTAATTCCATTATAAATTGTGATACTTACAAATGATTTCATGAAAAAGGGGTATTTCTCTCAAAGAGTTTTAAGAATCATTTTCATCAATGTCAACATCTTTTGATGGATTGTAAAGATGTTTTAAGTTTATTTATTATGATACAAATATTCCACATTGTATCAAAAGTTTTGTGATATGTTTGACTGTGGATGTTTTATTTTTATACCATTCATGGTTTATAGATAAAGTATTGACATTTCGTATGCTAGTTTTAATACAAATGTTCATGTAATGTTTCAACATTTTCATATGAGAAATGTATTGGACATAGTAAGTGATGGGTGGAGTCCTCTATAGATCCTCGATGCAATGGTAGGTCTCTTGAGACAATTAGAAGTGGAATTGGTCGAGGCCTTTCCCAATTTGATATATGGTTTTGGTCAAGGCCTTAATCATTTTTAGACATCTTGGACGAGGCCTTGACAAAATGTATCAGAATTCCTGCCATTATACATTCCCTCATTATGAAAATAATATTGATGGTTCATGTGGTTATTTTACTAGTAGAATACTCATGATTATGTTTTATTATGGATTTATTTACTCAGCTCATTTTTCTTCCATAAAGTGTTCATTTTATTATTTGTAAAGGCATGTGTTTTAAATTATTCACCATTAATATTGTTTATGTTGTCTTCTGCTAAATTATTTACCCTTACTGAGCATCTGATCTCACCCCATTATTATGTTTTAATTTCCCAGGATCCCAAGAAGTGTTTTATGTTTGAGATGCAGGGTTAAGAAAAAATGAACAATGGTGTTCTCGAAGGATTTTTTTTTGTATGTTAGAAAGTGTAATGTAACGTTCATATATGTAATATATTTTCCAAGACTGCTAAACTGATCGGTCTTTTAGAACATGATTCCTTGTAATCATGTCAATGTTTTAAAATATTGCCCCGACTCTTGGAATCTAGGGTCTCAGCGTTACAGTTGGTACCATAGAAGTTTAGCAATAACCTTGGAAACTAGATTTTGATAAACTATGATTAGAGAAAATTAACCTAAGATGGAATTTGAGGATTAGTATAGAAGAACTTCCTAGAAGTTTGGTAATGAAGATATTTTGTGAGTTTTCCGAGAAAATACATCCATGTCTGGATAAGAGTAGGTAGAGGCGGATCTGGAACAGATGTACCTAGGGGTAAAACATGAAAACACAGCTTTGAGAGAGACTCGAATGAGAACTGGTGCATGACAACGGTCCTTGCTCCACTTTTGGTTACGACCCTCCTGGGGGATATTCTTAGGATAATTCTCATTTTATTTACAAATCATTATGAAAGATTTACGAGAATATACCTCCTCAAATAAAATATTTTTATAGAATATATTCACAAACTATTCAATTTATGTTAGGAATTTTACATGTTTGGAATTATTCATCGCAATTCATAAACTGACCTACTGTATTCTATTGTATAGAAATGACACCCAGTAGAAGGAATGTGAACTCCAGAAATAAGTATGATCCAAAGAGTAAGAAGGATCATATCTTTAATCTTATTAATTCATCATTTAGAAGGGAAACAGTCTCCCATGTATTCGAAACATATCAAGAAATAGTCTCTTGTGTTAATAAGAGAAGTAAATAATTCCTTGAGTCCTATGGATTTGAAGGGATGCAAGAGAAGAAAAGGATGGAAGAGAGGAAGATGGTTAAAGGAAAGAGGGAGAAGAGGGATTTTCCAATATGTGGTAAATGTGGAATGAATCTCCTTGGTAAATGCTTGAAGGGAATGGGAGTTTTTTATAAGTGTGGAGAAAAAGGACACCAAGTACGTGATTTCAAGGGTAAGAAAAAATTTTCAAATGTAAAATGATTCATCTACAAGGAGTTGAGACACTATGTGAATCAATATCCCATTCATAAGAGTATACCACAAATGATGTTATTGGATAATAATCATGTTATGATACTGCATAAGATGAATTGGAGTGACTAGTGTTATTATGTTGTTATTATAGAATTATTTCATTTTAGTGTTGTATCAACAGTATACCGGTTACATGAATTATGGAGATAAATAAGGATTGTACTGTAGTACAATTTTATTGAGGATTTGAGATTATATGGTTCTAAGAAAAGTGACGTAATAGTAAGCTACAATTTTTGGAAAATACATGGTTGAAGGAAAGGTAATCCTTAATATGGTCCTGATAATGACGTAGTGATTTTGGAATAAGAGATGGTTGATTTGGATAAATTATATTGAATATTCTTGACTTCCTAGAAATTGATTAATGATTTGTATATTCCATCATTGTTGTAGTTTACATATTTTTTTGGATAGAAAGATTATATCCAGTATTATATAAGGAATAAGGGGGCATGAATTTAATCAATAAGGTTTTATGGTAATTCGGGATGTTACGGTGTTTTAAAATAATACATGATGAAGGATTTCACATGTTATTACATGGAAAAAAGGATCTTCATTGTGTTTAACTTCCATATAAATATTTGACTGAGAGTTTGTATATAAGTATTTTGGATAATTCTAAAGGAAGGAATGGATTATGTTTGAAATTGAATAATATTGTTAAGGTTATTTTTGGATTGTTATAAAAAGGACAACCCGGAGGTCGGGCGACAACTAGTCGCGTCCGGCAAGACCTCAAGACTTGAACCCACAACCGAAGAGCAACAAACTTGCATCACCTACGACTAGACTACATGATGTACTAGTTTGTATAATTTAGTTTTTTTTAAATAGTCTTAAAATTGAATTAAAAATCATTATTTTTGGAACCTTATACGATTTGGATAAATAGAATTTTTTTTGAAATCATTTGGAGTGAAAGATGAGTTTGTGGTAGGAATTAGTTGAAGGATGATCCCTTACTTGTCAAGTATACATATAATATAATTTTTTTCCTCTTATTAAGACTAAATTTTGTTATCCCAATTTCCGATGTGGGTTTTCCCACAATGGGATTTTCTATTTTCAAAATTTAATTGTCGAAGAACAATTCCAAATTGCGAGGACTCAATTTATTTAAGTAGGGAAGAATATAACACCCCAATATTTCATAGTAACTTATTTCTTCAAAGTAAATCAATAACTTGCACTACACACAACACTGAGTTCAAGCACACCACGACATACCAAACTAGTCGTTCAAAAGGGGTTATGATTAGAATTTACTGAATTCTGAACTTTATATAATACTTATAATTTTAGAATCCATATTATGAGTTTCTTATACATAATTTAAGAACAAATAAAATTTTTTTAGATAAAAGAATAATTTTTCAAAAAATGATATTTCACTACCTTTTAATAGAGAACCCTTTTCAAATAAAATATTTTAAACTTTTAAATATTCAATTTGACGAAATAAACTTCTTCTTTATAATCAGGACATAATAATTTAGTTTCAATAAATTTTTGGTGTTTTTCTGATAACTTTCATATTTTGGTAAATAGTGAAAAATAATATATTTTAACTGAAAACAACTTTTTTAATCAAAATAATATATTGTATTGAATTGTACATTTTAATGGTCTGGAAGTATAATTATATTATATATTTACCATTTAATCCAATTACAATCATTGTAAGTATTTTCACATTGAAATTGCACATAAACAAGTGTCAATCTTTTGATAGTTATTATTTCATAAAAATACGCTTCTTTGTTTTGAAAATGGGTATTAATTTTAAATTAATTAATGAAACCTAAATGTTTTGATATTGGTAAAATAGAATTAATTTTTGAATTCAGAATACCAAAATTATCTTAGGGGGAATTTTTGGTATTTTTCTGAAAACCTTCAAATTTTGATGAATAGTGAAAAATGATGAGTTATTGTTTAAAACCGACATTTTATTTAAATAATTATTTATTTTATTTAAATTTATTTTATGTTAAATTAGATACATAATACCTATATAAATTCAATGTAATTCATTGAAGTCATATTATAATAATTTTAGATATATAAAAATTTTATCAAACTTTTTACCGTCTTTTACCCTCCTCCTAGGAGCATTTGCAAATTTACATAAAACATAATTTTACCACTTCTGAGAATTGAATTTTTAAAATACAAGAGACACGATTAATATAAAGGAGTAAAATTTGGTTCAATAAGATAAAAATAACTTTTGGTTAATATTATCTTTTTACTTTTCTTTACCACGGTTAAAAGTAAATAGGGTAATTAAGGGTAAATATGATAATATAATTACCGTAAAAAATGTCCTAATTTGATTGGATAAGTGTAATTAGACCAAAAAGAACCTTAGGAATAAAATATGACCCTTTAGGTCCACATGGATTAGATTCATACATTTATTATTATTTTATTTAAAGAAGAGTTAAAAGAGTTAAGATCATAGTATAATAACTAAACCATTATTAATATAGGGTTATAAATAAGATAAATTAGACTATAAATATTAATTAGAAATATAAAAATATTTTCTACATAATGGTATTTAATTAATAATTTTTAGATAGTAAATAATTAAATTTATTAATGACACAATGAAGATGTAATGATTTCCTTATTAACGAATGAATCAAATAAATGGTATTATAAATACAAAAATAAATATAATTTCATAGTTTTAATGATATCGATGAATTTTCAAGGTGAATATGAAATTTTTGGTATGATTCAATGTATCTTTTTATAAGTAATCATGTTTTTATCACTTTCACAAAAACAAATTACCAAATAGTGTCAAGATTGACATAAATTAATATTTAAAAAAAATATTATATTATTGGTTGATATAATATTTCTAAAAAGGAATGGTTAGCCCAAAGGTCTTAAATAATATTATATATGTCATTAATGAGACACTCTAGGTTATCTTGGATGTTTAGAGTAAGTTAATTAACCATATAGAGTAAGAATACAAGAAGACATGGTAAAAGATAAACTGTATAACTAAGAGTTAAATCTAAAAGATAAGGTTACAATGGTAACCTAAACTTGTCTAAAAACTATTGGTTGAGAGGATTTTGACACATAACCACCTAAGTCTTGAAATAAATTCATTTTGAACCATTATAAACTGAATATTATTGTATAATAAATTAATACTTTAATCATTTCCTAAAGTGACCCTCACCCCTCTTATAAAAGAGCACTTCCCCTTCTCTCAAAATCACACCTCCAATGCCATTTGGATCGGCCAAACCCTACCCAAATACCCTCCCTACATCACTCAATTGATTCTATAGACCTTAGTTTGATCATAAAGCCAACCTATGGATCCCTTTTGATCAAATAAAAAGGAAGAACCCGAAGAAGAAGTAAATATTTCATCACCTCTTTCAAGTTCTTTTCTTCTTCCACTTACTCTTTCTTTGTTGTTTCCATTATAAAACAATAACTACAATATATTCTATATATTGTGATGTTATTATAAATATGGAACAACAATATTCGTTATTTTATCCATCCTATGAATGACATGTCACCATACGTGTGTACGTACGGCTTACCGTCTCCACGACGTCGTGTAGTTGTTATTCAATACATTATTATTTGGACTGGTATAATAATGATGTATAATTGATGTAAATAATAAATATAACAATTTAATTATTCTTTATTTATTATATAACCTCTATTTACAAACTATTTTAAATCAAAATATTGATATTGTCGCTCGTGCGTACGTACAGATTACTGTCTCCACGACGCGATGAGATTCATTTCCACGTTCACCATTCATCGAATATTATAAAAATATATATTACTAATAATTTTGTAATATATGACATAATAATGCTACTGGATATATATATATATATATATGTATGTGTGTATGTATGTATTTATTTACTAACATATATCTTATTCACTTACTTCCGTTCAATACGATGCGAAAATGGAAACAATTTTTATGCGTACGTACGAACTAATGTCTCCATAAACGGTGTTTTCCATTTCATATATATATCTATTATACATATTTATATTCTAAATATATATGATATATAAATCATGTTTTATATTCTAAAATTATATAAATCTTGATCTAATTTATACAATCAAGATTAACAAGTTAAAACACCTAAGATAAAGAAAGCGATTATTACCCGAAATGTTAATTTAACATGGAAATTATTATTAAATTGATTGTATAAAGTAATGAATGAATCATGTATGATATAATAAATATAAATATGGTTATTTTATAATTTAAAACATACTATGGTCATTATACAGGTGGTTAAACGTACCCTCAACCAATGGAAAGTGCAAGGTAAGGGTTATTTCCTCAATCTCAATATTATCCGAGATTATTCATGTTAAGTATTTTCTGGGAAATAATTATCATAGATACCCATATTTCATAAAAATGTTTTCAAAATAAATCTTTTAATGTTTTATGGGAGGTTCTATTTCACAATATCATCATGTTAAATGTTTTAAAGATTTATCATTCTAAACCCTTTTCATTAATGTCCATATTTTCAAAACGATTTTAAGGATTTATTTATATGAACATGAATGTTTAGAAATTATAACACTTTTAAAAAATTTCAAAGTGGTATGGGACACTATTATTCAAACATTTCTTTTAAATGACTTCCTTTATAAATTGTTATACTTAAAAATGATTTCATGAAAATGGGTTATTTCTCTCAAAGAGTTTTACGAATCATTCTCATCTATGTCAACATCCTTTAATGGATTTTAAACTTGTTTGGTGTTGATTTATTGTGATACAAATATTCCATATTGTATCGATGGTTTTGTGATATGTTTGAATATAGATGTTTTATTTTTTATACCATTAATGGTTTATGGATAAAGTATTGTGTTTCGTATGCTAGTTTTAATACGAATGTTTATGTAATGTTTCAACCTTTTAATATGAGGAATGTATTGGACATAGTAAGTGACGGGTGGAGCCCTCTATAGCTGCTTAATTCATCGGTAGGTATCATGAGACAATTACACGTGGAATTGGATGAGGCCTTTACCAATTTGATATATGGTTTTGGTCGAGTCCTTAATCATTTTTAGACGTCTTGGTCGAGGCCTTGAAAAAATGTTTCAGAATGTCTGGCATTATACATTCCCTCACTATGAAAATAATATTGATGGTTCATGAAGTTATTTTACTAGTAGAATACCCTTGAATATTTTTTATTATGGCGTTATTTACTCATCTCATTTTTCTGCCTCAAATTGTTCATGTTTATTATCTGTAAAGTCATGTGTTTTCAATTATTCACCATGAATAATGTTTATGTTATCTTTTGTTAAATTATTTACCCTTAGTGAGCATCTGAGCTCACCCCTTTCTTATGTTCTTATTTTCCCAGGATCCCAAGAAGTGTTTTATGTTTGAGATGCAGGGTTAAGATAAGGTAACATTGGAATTGTCAAAGGATTATTTTTTTTTTGTATGTTAGAATGTGTAATGTAACATTCATGTATGTAATCTATTTTCCAAGACTACTAAACTGATTGGCCTTTTGGGACTTGATTCCTTGTAATCATTCCAATGAATTAAAATAATGCACCAACTCTAGGAATATAGGGTCGGGGCATTACAGTTGGTATCAGAGAAGTTTAGCAATATCCTTGGAAACAAGATTTAGATAATCTCTAATTAGATCACATTACCCTAAGATAGACTTTGAGGATTAGTATAGAAGAACTTCCTAGAATTTTTGTAATGTTGAGATTCTTTGAGTTTTCCAAGAAAATACATCCATGTCTGGATACGAGCAGGTAGAGGTGTCCTTGGCATAGATGTACCTAGGGGTAAAACCCGAAAACACCTCTTTGAGCTAGACTCGAACGGGAACTAGTGTACGACAACAACCCTTGTTGCACTTTTGGTTATGACACTCCCGGGGGATATGCTTAGGATAATTCTCATTTTCTTTAAAAATCATTATGTAGGATTTACGAGTATATACCTCCTCAAAGAAAATATTTTTATATATTATATCCCTAAACTATTCAATTTATGTTAGGTATTTTACAAGTTTGGAATTATTTGTTGCAATTCATAAACTGACCTAGTGAATGCCATTGTATAGAAATGGTGCCCAGTAGAAGGAATGTGAACTCCAGCAATACGTATGATCCAAAGAGTAAGAAGGATCATATGATTCACGGTATTAATCTTACATTTAGAAGTGAAATAGTCTCCCATGTGTTCTCAACATATGAAGAAATATCATCATGTGTTAATAAGATAAGTAATGAATAATATGAGTCCTATAGGTTTGAAGGGAATCAAGAGAAGAAAAGTATGGAAGAGAGAAAGATGGTTAAAGGGAAGAGGGAAAAGGGGGATTTTCTAATATGTGATAAATGTGGAAGGAATCACCTTGTTAAATGATTTAAGGGAATGGGATTTTGTAATAAGTGTGGGGAAAAAAGGGCACCAAGTACGTGATTTCAAGGTTAAGAAAAAGTTTTCAAATGTAAAATGATTCATCTACAAGGCGTCGAGACACAACTCGAATCAATGTCCCATTCATAAGAGTATACCACAAATGATGTTATTGGATAATAATAAAGTTATGATACTAACTCAGATGAAGAGGAATGACTTGTGTTCTTATGTTGTTATTATTGAATTATTTCATTTGAGTGTTGTATCAACAGTATACTGGTTACATGAATTATGGAGATAATTAAGGATTGTACTGCAGTACTATTTTATTGAAGATTTGAGATTATATGGTTCTAAGAAAAGTGACTTAATATCAAGGTACACCTTTTGGAAAATACATGGTTGAAGGAAAGGTAATCCTTAATATGGTCCTGATAATTAGTTAGTGATTTTGGAATAAGAGATGGTTGATTTGGATAAATTATATTCAATATTATAGACTTCCATGAAACCGATTAATGATTTGTATATTCCATCATTGTAAGAGTTTACACATTTTTTTGGATAGACGGAGTATATCCAGTATTCTATAAAGAATAAGGGAGGATGAATGTAATCAATAAGGTTTGATGGCAATTCAGGATGTTGTGGTGTTTTAAAAAAATACATGATGAATGCATTCACATGTTATTACCTGGAAAAAAGGAGATTCATTATGTTTAACTTCCTTATAAATTTTGGGTAGAGATTTTGGATATAAGTATTTCGGATAAGTCTAAAGGTTGGAATGGATTAAGTTTGAAATTGAATACTATTGTTAAGGTTATTTTTGGATTGTTATAAAAAGGAAAACCCGGAGGTCGGGCGACAACTAGTCATGTCCGGCAAGGCCACGAGACATGAACCCGCAGCCGATGAGTGACAAAGGTGCATCACCTATGACTATACTATGTGATGTACTGGTTTGTATAATTTAGTTTTTTTAAATAGTCTGAAAAATGAATTAAAAATTCATTATTTTTGGAACCTTTTATGTTTTGGAAAAATAGGAATTTTTTTAAAATCATTTGGAGTGAAAGATGAGTTTGTGGTAAAAATTAGTTGAAGGATGAAACACTATCTGTCAAGTATATATATATATATATAATTTTTTTCCTCTTATTAAGACTAAATTTTATTAACCCAATTTCCGATGTGGGTTTTCCCACAAAGGTATTTTCTATTTTCAACATTTTATTTTTGAATAACAATTTCAAATTTCGAGGACGCAATTTATTGAAGGGGGGAAGAATGTAAAACCCCATGATTTCATAGTACCTTATTTCTTCAAAGTAATTCAATAACTTTCACTACACGCAACAATGAGTTCAAGCGCACCACGACTTACCAAAAAATACGTTCAAAAGTAGTTATGAATAGTATTAACTAAATTTTGAACTTTATATAACCCTTATAATTTTTGAATCCATATTATTAGTTTCTTAGACATAATGTTGGAACAAATACAATTTTTTCAGATAAAAGATGTATTTTTTAAAAAATGAAATTTTACCGCCTTTTAATGGAGAACCCTTTTTAAATAAAATATTTTAAACTTTTATATGTTCAATTTAACAAAATAAACTTCTTCTTTAGAATCAAGACATAATAATTTAGTTTCAATAAATTTTTGGTGTTTTTCTGATAACTTTCATATTTTGGTGAATAGTGAAAAATAATATATTTTAACTGAAAACTAATTTTTTATTCAAAATAATTAATAGTGTTGAATTATACATTTTAATGGTTTGGAAGTATAATTAGATTATATTCTTACCATTTAATCCAATTATGGTCATTGTAAGTAATTTCACTTTGAAATTGGACAAAAACAAGTGTCAATCTTTTGATAGTTATTATTTCGTAAAAATACGCTTCTTGGTTTTGACAACGAGAATTAATTTTAAATTAATTAATGAAACTTCTATGTTTTTAAATTGGTAAAATAGAATTAATTTTTGAATTTTGAATTTCAAAATTATCTTAGGGTGAATTTTTGGTATATTTCGGAAAACTTTCAATTTTTGATGAGTAGTGAAAAACCCTGAGTTATTGTTTAGAACCGACTTTTTATTTAAATTTTTATTTATTTTTTTAAATTTATTTTAGGTAAAAAAAGATACATAATACCTATATAAATTCAATGTAATTAATTGTAGTTAGATTATAATAATTTTAGATATATAAAAATCTTATCGAGTTTTTTACCGTCTTTTACCCACCTGCTTAGAGCATTTGTAGAATTACAGAAAACATAATTTTACCACTTCTGTGAGTCGAATTTCAAAAATCTAATAGACACGGTTAATATCAAGGAATAAAATTTGGTTCAATAAGATAAAAATAATTTTTTGGTGAATAGTAGATTTTACTTTTATTTGCCACGGTTGAAAGTAAATAGAGTAATTAAGGGTAAAAAAGATATTATAATTACCCTAAATAATGTCTTAATTCTATTGGATCAGTGTAATTCAACCAAAAACAACTTTTTGAATAAAATACTACCCTTTAGGTCCACTTGGATTAGATTAAGACATTTTATATTATTTTATTTAAAGAAGAGTTAAAAGAGTTAAAAGCAAAGTTAAATAACTAAACCATTTTAATATAGTGTTATACATAAGATAAATTGGACTATAAATATCCATTAGAAATATAAAAATATTTACTACATAATGGTATTTTATTAATAATTTTTAGAGATTAAATAATTAGTTTTTTTAATGAAGAAATGATGATGCAGTAATTATCTTATTAATGAAAGAATTGAATAAATGGTATTATAATATTAAAATACATATAATTTCAATGTTTTTATGAAATCCAGGAATTTTATTGGTGAATATGACATTTTTGGTCCGATTCAATGAATCTTTTTATGAGTAATGAAGTTTTTATTACTTTCACAAAAACAAAATACCAAATATTTTCAAAATTGACATAAAATAATATTTAAAAGAAATACTATATTATTGGTTGATATAATATTACTAAAAATGTATGGTTCGGCCAAAGTTCTTAAATATTATTATATATGTCATTAATGAGCCACTTGAAGTTCTCTTGGATGTTTAGACTAAATTTATTAACCATATAGAGTAAGAATACAAGAAGACACGGTAAAAGTTAACCTATTTAACTAAGAGTTAAATCTAAATGATAAGGTTACAAAGGTAACCTAAACATGTCTAAAACGTATTGGTTGGGAGGGTTTCGACCCATAACCACCTAATTCTCGAAATAAATTAATTTGGAACCATTATAAAACGAATATTATTGTATAATAAATTAATACTTTAATATTTTCCTAAAGTGTCCCTCACCCCTCTAATAAAATGGCACTTCCCCTTCTCTCAAATTCACACCTCCAATGCCATTTGGCTCTGCCAAAACCAACCCAAATATCCTCCCAACATCCCTAAATTGATCTTAGAAGCCTTAGTTTGATCATAATGGCATGATAAGGAGCCATTTTTATCAAATAAAATGGAACACCACGAAGACGATGAAAATATTTCATCACCTCTTTCAAGTTCTTTTCTTCTTCCACTTCCTGTTTCTTTGTTGTTTCCATTCTAAAACAATAACTCCAGTATCTTATATATACCATGATGTTATTATAAATATGGTAAAACTATACTCATTATTTTATCCATCCTATGAATGACATGTCACCATACGTGGGTACGTACAGCTTACCGTCTCCACATCGTGGTGTAGTTGTTATTCAATACATTATTATTTCGATTGGTATAATAATGATGTATAATTGATGTAAATAATAAATATAAGATGTTTATTATTCTTTATTTATAATATAACATCTATTTAAAGATTATTTTAAATCAAAATAATGATATTTTCGCTCGTGCGTACGTACGGATTACCGTCTCCACGACGCGATGAGATTCATTTCCACTTTCACCATTCATCGACGATTATAATAATATATATTACTAATAAGTATTTAATATATGAAATAATAATACTATATATATATATATATATTTATTTACTTACATATATCTTATTTACATACTTTCGTTCAATACAATATGAAAACGGAAACAATGTTTATGCGAACGTACGGACTACAGTCTCTATAAACGGTGTTTTCAATTTTATATATATGTCTATTATACATATTTATATTCTAAATATCTATGATATATAAATATTTTTTTAGATTATGGAAGTATTTAAATCATTATCTAAGAGATACAATCAAGAGTAACAAGTTAAAATATGTACGGTAAAGAAAGTGATTATTACCTGAAATTTTAATTTAACATGGAAATCGTTATAAAATGGGTTGTAAAGAAGTCATAAATTAATAATGAATGATATAATAAAAATGAATATGGTTCTGTTATAATTTAATAACATACTATGGTTATTATACATAATGTTAAACATACACTCGACCAAAAGAAAAGTTCAAGGTAAGGGTTATTTATTCAATCTCATTATTATCTGAGATTGTTCATGTTAAGTATTTTCTAGGACATACATAACAAAGATACCCATATTTCATAAAAATGTTTTCAAAAGGAATATTTTAAGGTTTTATGGGAGGTTCTATTTAACTATATCATCAGGTTAAATGTTTTAATGATTTATCTTTCTAAACCCATTTAATTAATGTCCATATTTTCAAAATGATTTTAAGGATTTATTTATATGGACATGAATGTTTTGAAATGATAACTCTTTTAAAAGGTTTCAAAGTGTTATGGGACACTTTTATTCAAAAATTTATTTTAAATGAATTTCTTTATAAATTGTGATACTTACAAACAATTCATGAAAAAGGGGTATTTCTCTCAAAGAGTTTTACAAATCATTTTCATCTTATCAACATCCTTTGATGGATTTTAAAAATGTTTGAAGTTGATTTATTATGATACAAATATTCCATACTGTATCGAAGGTTTTGTGATATGTTTGACTGTGGATGTTTTATTTTTATACCATTCATGGTTTATGGATAAATTATTGACATTTCGTATCCTAGTTTTAATACGAATATTTATGTAATGTATCAAACTTTTCATATGAGTAATGTATTGGACATAGTAAGTGACAGGTGGAGCCCACTATAGCTCCTTAATGCATCAGTAGGTCTCATGAGACTATTAGTTGTGGAATTGGATGAGGCCTTTCCCAATTTGATATATGGTTTTGGACGAGGCCTTAATCATTTTTAGATGTCTTGGTCGAGGCCTTGACAAAATGTTTCAAATTGTCTGGCATTATACATTCCCTCATTACGAAAATAATATTTATGGTTCATGTGGTTATTCAACTAGTAGAATACCCTTATCTATTTTTTATTATGGAATTATTTACTCAGCTCATATTTCTACCATAAAGTGTTAATGTTTATTTTTTGTAAAGGCGTGTGTTTTCAATTATTCACCATGTTTACTGTTTATGTTATCTTCTCCTAAATTATTTACCCTTACTGATCATCTGAGCTCACTCTTCCCTAATGTTTTATTTTCTCAGGATCCCAAGAATTATTTTATGTTTGAGATTCAGGGTTAAGCTAAGGTAACAATGGCTTTCTCAACGGATTATTTTTTTTGTTTTATGTTAGAAAGTGTAATATAACATTCATGTATGTAATATATTTTCCAAGACTGCTGAATTGAACGGTCTTTTGGGACTTGATTCCTTGTAATCATGCCAATGTATTAAAATAATGCAGCGACTCTAGGAATCTATGGTTGGGGAATTACAGCATGGATTCTGAAGAATGAAATCCCTAGCTGAATATTATAAGGGGATGTGGATCTGGAATGGATTCACCTAGGGGTAATTCCCGAAAAATTGAAGATTGTGTTTTGACATGATCTTCATTTGGTTCACAAAAAAATATACCTTGATGCAAACTATGATTGAAACACCTTAGAAAAATGACTCAGTTAATCACCAACTCTATAAAATAAAATATGAAGGATAAATAAATAGTTTTATTATTTCATTTACAGTTAGAGAAGTATTATTGTACGTGATACATGATGCAAACTTTTAGGGAAATTATAAACATAAGGATCCCATATGAAATGGAATTATAATTTATTTATTCATGATTTGTTAAATTTGTTTTTCAAAGAATTATATTTTAGAAAATGGTGGAATTGAGGAGAAACCAATAAAACAACACATATGGAACTTCTTACTTTACCCAAGAAGGAGAAACTATCTATCAAGCATTTTATTTAGTAATGAAAACTAGTATTCAATGGGTCTTCTGAAATACATTTAATGGAACACTAGATTAACTCAATGAAGAATATATTTTTAGTGGTCAACTATTCTGAGAAGGAGAAGGTTAAATTTTATTTTGATCATTTAGAAAGAGAGGATAATCAATGGTGGGTATTTATAATAAATAGGAATCTAAAGGGAGAAATTGAATAAAAAGATAAGGAATAATTTGTGCTATTATTTATTAACAAGTAGTTCCCTCAAAATCATCAAACATATATGGATAGATAATCCCAAGAACATATGTAAAGGCAGGGTGAATATGGCATGGATTATGGGGTAACATTCACAAGGCATGAAATATACACCTTTTATTTTTTACCAACAAAAATAATAAAATATATTGATTCTTTATTAGTTTAAAATCACACCATGTAAACTCTATATAAATCAGAGACATTTTGTGTTATGAATAATTAGTTTGATATTATCAAAAAGTGGTGTTTCTATTTTTAGAATGATCATATAGTTAAGGAGATAAGAAAATAAAGACTGATTTTTAAGCTGGTGAATCAAATGAAAATTGACGAAAGAAGATCCACCAAAAAAAAGTAAAAAATATGGGAAGAATCATAATGTGATTTTCCTAAAAGGGGTTGGGAAATTCATCATATGGAGGAGAGAATCCAAGAAGCACATGAATATTGAAGAGGAAAGCTGAAGTAAAAAATATAATGTATGATAGGAAAGAACACCCCAATTCACATCCCAGGGTTCAATGCTTCCACTATATGGATTAAGGGAACTATGAAATATAGAACACTAAACTACTAGACTTTGAGGGTAATCAGTGTTCATAACCACAAAATCTAATGAGAAAAGAAAATCTTATACTGTCACCTCCACAAATATGGAACATGAAAATGATTAGTACATTATACTCTTCGTATAAACTAAATAATGGAGAAAGATTAAATTGGTTTTTGTCCTATAACATACTCTATATCCTACAATTTTTCAATAACTAATGAATCATAACACCAATAAATTGAAATATAGATATCTATAAAAACACCTTTTGGTGTGATCAATGAATCCAAAGTGTTGGACTCTTCTTCTATTAGAGTATTGGGAAGATTATTCTAATGAATATTGTAATCATACGCATAGTGTAATTTGAGACTATATTTTTCATATATTGGATCTCATTTTATTGATCTCACATCTACTATTAGGAATATTAAATCTCTTTCAATATTATGATCCATCTCTTTATCTTGTAAAAATATAATGTAGATCCTGAATCTCATTTAGAAAATCCCTCAACAATGTGGGTGTTGATTCCAAGTGATGAAACATACCATTCCTAAATTGTTGAGTGGAATGAAAGTATCATCCTTGACAACATTCCCATTTTGAGGTAATATACTGATGTATTTCCAAAAATGTTACCTAAAATTCAACCAGATCATGAGGTAGGGTTATCAATATAGAATGAACCCAGAGCCACTCTTGTCTTAAAATTCTATTATAAAATGGACACGATCTAACTGGAGGGTTAAAAAAGAATATGTATAAGTATTCAGAAAAAGGGATCATATGCCCAATGTATTTCGATAGGATACATCATAGCTATTTCTAAAGTAAAATAACGGATCAATGTTTTTATGTATCACTTATTAGGAGCTCAATAAGATCACCATAAAGAACTAGTGTAATGACCCAAACATTCATTAATGAAAATTCCACTTGATATAATTAAATGTCTCAAAATGTAAAATTTTTATATAACATATATACTCCCTTGGTTTTATATTTTGGATTTTAAAATACCATTACGAATTATGATCGTTGCTAATATAGTCTTTGAATAGTGATCACGTGATTAGTATAAATACATGGGTTTAACAAATCCAATTTACTCACACAAAGGAAGTGATGACCTCATCCAGTAGAATTTCTCCATATGAATCCCATTTTTCAGAGCTCAGAATGGAGGTGTCATCATCGGGTTTTTCTCTTGACCATGCCCAATCCGAGTTTCAACGTGTTATGCTCGAACGGAACCGTCTTTGAGAGAAGCGGATGTTAATAGAGATTACCACACATGAAATGTTGTCTGAGCCACCCTAATCATCTGTCACCATCGTACACCTTACCCTTAGGTCTTACAGATCTGTTTTAAGGGGTTATGTAACAAATCCTTAGTACTATTATTATGTGAATTATTATTTTCTATATAGAATAAATAATAGACATTCATTTTTATTATTGTTCATTTGTAAATAGTTTCTAAAGCAGAAATGGTATTTTTAGCTAATATTTAATTAAAAAATATATTTTAGTGAATTAGTGGATTTTTGAATTAAATAATATTTTAATAAAATATTATTATTTAACTAATTTTTATCATGTAAAAATTATCATATAATTTGTATAATACAATTGCAATTTTTATTAAGGTTTGAATGCTATTTTTATCAAAACACATGAATTTTTTATAAAAGTTTGTTTTTATTTTAAAAGTAAAAATTCAGATATTTAGAAAATTATTTAGATAAAATGAATATTATTTTTGGAATCATGAGGTCAAACTTATCCTATGAGGAACTTTTCATAATTTTCTTAGATAGTCAAATATTTGGGATAAAATTATATACCATTGAAATATATAATGTGTTTTATGACATCATAATGAACCAATAGTGATGTGATAAAATACTATAAACATTATGTTAGGATAATATATTTTTTACCACTAAAATAATTTTATATTATATTTGTTTCATTTATTTTACAAATCCTTAGTGGACCTTCCAAGACTTATAAATCATTTTAGTTTTTTAAATTGATTTCCTTGAGAGTGTGACACGTCTCCACATAAGAAACCTTATTATTTTAATATGTTATGACATTTGACTTATAAAATAATTTCATCTACTCCCCTTGAAGAAAAAACCATGGGAAAATACCATGTGCTGGTTTGTGGTTTTGATTATTTTAAGGTGTGGTGTCCAAAACCTAAATAATAAAGAATTCTCTCTCCTTTCCTGTATAAACCTACACAAGCTCCCACTTCCTATTCACTCAAAGCCTTTGGATCTCTTCCATCCTTTTCCTTCCTCTCTCTATAACCCTCCCAATGTTCCCCAAGATCCCAAGAAGCCTCTCTCAAGCTTCCCCCAATCCTTTGGGATCACACATCCAAGTAAGGGATTTCTTCATTTATAACTTTTGTCCATGTTTCTTTCTATTGTTATATCCATTTTCATTCAATTAAAAATGTTGGGGGTATGATTTAACATCTCCCTCATACTTCTATACTTATTTTTGAAATGATGATATACCACTTTATCTATCATTAATGCCTCCCATGTACACCTGTTACCATCCCGAAATTCCATAAGAAATTTCTCTCTCCTCGTTTACATTCAAGCAATTATTTTGTATTAAGAATCTAAATTTCATTACACAGTTTGGGACATGTTTCTATATGACCCATTTCTGTACATTTCATTTACATATGTTGATACCCTCCTTTCTCTCTCATCATCCATTTTTATTAATTCTTATCTCATGTCGTTATGCTGTCGAAATTGCAGCGTGATTTTCCAAGTCAAAGTCATTTTGTAGTGAATACTGTGCCCACTTCTCTATCAAGGGTATTCACCTTTATGAACATTTACTTATTGAATATTAAGTTTCATGTATTAATTCCACATTCTTTTATCGTGGAATATATGATGATGTTTCAATGAATCCCTGTTATATGATATATATGACACACTTATCCATGAAATGAAATGATTAAGAAGGGTGAGCCCTGATAGTGCTCCAATGCATTGGGTAAATATTAGTATCAGGATGCGTCAAGTACAATGAGGTTTTACTCTTTATTATTCAAATGAAATGATGGTTTACTCATGATCCATGTGCAATGATCATTGTCTCATGGTAAATTCATGTTAAATATTTTTTCTTTATTTCCATGTTATGATAGCCATGATTTATCATGCCTTTATGTTCATGTTTCTTTTGTTCTCTATTAATATTACTGTTTCCTAATATGTATTATATTCTTCATATACCTTGTTTATTCTCTTACTGGGCTTTATATCTCACCCTTTTCTTATACGTGTTCTCAGGTTATCCCATGTAATGCTAAGTACGCGGGAATGTAGTGGTCTTGTTAAGGATTGTTTCAATAAAGATGTGTATTTCATGTTTTATGATGTTATGTAATGTTACTTATCCATAAAGACACCAGACCTCTCTATCATCTATATTTTATCAAGTCAATATTTTAGGTAATAAATCATGTTTAAGTATAAAATAAAGATCTGGGATGTTATAGTTGGTATCAGAGGATATGTTTATTTATTTTTGGGATTAGAATTAGAAAACCCTAGTGAAATCCTTAGGGATAAGACAATGTATAATATAAACATCAATAAATTTTGGTCTGTATTGAGAAAGTGGTTTATCAAGAAAATACATCCATTTCTCGATATGTGCAAGTAGAGGCGGCTCTTGGACATGTGTACCTAGGAGTGAAAACTACAACAAAGAGTTTCGGGCTTGACCTGGGGTATCCTGGTACACGACAACAGGCCTTGCTGCACCCTTGGTTATGACACTCCTAGGGGATATGCTTTGGTAAATTAATAATCTTAGTATGAACCATTATTAAGGGAATAAAAATTCCCCTAATAATATATGTTGGGAAGTAGACATGGATAACCTAGATTGAATCCTATACATTCATAAGTTAAAGAAATAAAAAGTAATTTATAAGTCATCTGTTTTCTTCATTGGATTACCCTTTTATGTGTTACCCCTAACTTTCCTTTTATTCAAGCCAATGGCCGGTAATATGAGGACTCAGGCTAACAACTGATGCAAAGATCAATGTGATGATTGTTCTAATGAGATGCCCAATCCAATGGGAGCGGGAATCACAAACTTTATCATGATACTCTCTTAGTTAACACAAGCCTTGAATAGAAGTGTGGGTTAAGAAAGAACTATCAAAACCCCCTAAGAAACAATAATTCAAAATCAAGAGCTTCATGATACAAAGTCCTCATACATTTAAAGGATCATTTAATCCCTCAATCGCCGAATAGTGGATCAAATCCATTAAGAAGATCTTCTCCATCCTTCAATGTTTTGAAAAATAGAAGGTGATCATGGCTACTTATCGTAAGTAGGCTGAAGCTGATAAGTGGTGGACATTGATCAAATATATGAATCCTGAGGAGGAGATCGAGGCATTGGGAAGGAAGGATTTATGGAAAATGTTTATCGACAAATAATTTCCTCACACCCTCCAACTTAATATGGAAGGGGACTTCCCTACCCTCAAGAAAAGAAACGAAAACTTCATCAGATTTTATGAAGAAAACTTCATACAACCTTCATGATACCCCTCCGTCTTGGTTGTTACCCTGGAATTCATGGTTGACGGCTTATTTGGGGGGTTAAAACCTAGCCTATGAAAATCCCTAGCGATCCGTGAATTTGAGATCTATTAGGATATTGTCTGATGTACCCTCAAAGTCAAATTGGAGATCGGAGAATCTCAGTGTTATAATGGGGATACGATGCATAAGGTGGACTACAATTATGGTCATCCGATGGATAAATCCAACCTTTAAAAGATAATTCAGCTCCCCACTTGCCAAAGGTGTGGAGAGAAGTACCCTGGAAATTTCCTGAAGGAGATGAGGAAATACTTCAAGTGTGGAAGATAAGGGAACCTTACTATTAATAGTTAGAAAGAAAAACTTGTGCCGGTGATAGAGGAGAGGAATGCTCTATAAAAACTTCAATTCATTGTTCATTGCTTCAACTGCAAAGAACCAAGGCACTTTGTAAACTAGTTCCCTAATCCAAGGGTTTTCAAAGGCAAACACAACCTCCAAGGTAGAAAGGGTGACCTTTTTTCCATCACTACTACCGAAGTGAACCCCAAAAACGAAGTGGTGACAGTTATGCTAGTTATTCATTCAAGAATAGATAAAGTACTTTTTTATTTGGGTGTTACGCATTCTTTTATATCCCAAATTTTTAGTAGATCAATCCCAACACCACCAGAAACCATGGAAGTGAAGATGTCAGTGAGAACGGGAAATGGGTCAATCATTACATCACATGAATATGAATCCTCCACAGTCATAATTTGTTTATTAAACTTCCCAGCGAACCTCTTCATACTCTCTTTGGTGGAATTTGATGCAATTCTTGGCATGTATTGTCTTTATTTTTATAGAGTTGACGTAAATTTCCGTGAGAGGTAAATCATGCCCCATATGGAGAATTGACCCCTGATTCTATACAAGTGCAAGGAGGAAGATGAATATCCTTTAGCACCATCATCTCAAAAATGGATATTAATTCCCTATGAGTATGCGTATCTGGCTTAGATGATTGGGTCCAATGAGGAAACCATCCTTGAAGACATGTCTATTGTGAGGTAATTCTCTGATGTATTTCATGAGAAATTACCTAGTCTTCCTCCTAGAAGAGATGTTTAATTCTCAATTGATCTTATACCCGGGGAATTTCCAATATCCAAGAATCCATATAGAATAGATATTGTAGATCATGATGAGATGAGGAAACAACTATAGGATAATCTAGATAAAGGGTTTATACAACCATGTTCTTCATCTTGGGGTGCACCAGTCCTCTTTGCCATGAAGAAGGATGGGTTAATGCCCCTTTGCATCAATTATCATGACCTCAACAAAATCATGATAAATAGCAAGTATCCTCTTCCCTGAATTGAAGACTTGTTTGATCAGCTATGTGGAGTATAATACTTCTCCAAGGTAGATCTGTGGTCGGAATATTATCATGAAAGGGTGAAAAAGGAGGATATCCCCAAGGCATATTTTTGTACAAGATATGGGCCCTATGAATTCATAGTAATGACTTTCAGACTCAATAATTCTCCAGAAATCTTCATGGATTTGATGAATATATTATTAAGATATTACCTCAAAAAATTTATGGTACAATTTATAGACTATATTCTAATATACTCTAAAACCATGGAGGATCTTAGGGTGTATCAATGCATTGTACAAGAGACCTGGCGAAAGGAAAAGTTCTATGAAAAGTACAACAAGTGTGAGTTCTGGTTGAAGGAGGTCTCATTCTTCAGTCATATCATCACAAGAAATGGGATATCTGTTTATTTCTCCAAGACAG
The DNA here is from genome assembly GCA_963277665.1 of Viscum album. NCBI lineage: Eukaryota > Viridiplantae > Streptophyta > Magnoliopsida > Santalales > Viscaceae > Viscum > Viscum album. Next base: position 672,233,442 of record OY728127.1, read on the forward strand.
CTGCAATAGAGGGATGGTCGAGGCCAATATTAGTAACGAATATCTATAGCTTCTTGGGGTTGGCTGGATATTATCGATGGTTTTTTAGAAATTCCTCATGATTGTCAAACCCTCTTACCAAGATTACTTGGAAGGGAGTCATGTTTTCTATGAGTGATGAATGCGAACATAGCTTCAAATAGTTGAAAAGGAGGCTTATCACTATAGTAGTGCTCACATTACCCACAAGTGGACAAGTTTTTTTGGTATTTAGTGATGCTTCGAAGAAGGGCATGTGATGTGTGTTGGTGAAAAATGAAAAATTCATTTCCTATGAATCAAGGAAATTGAAATTTCATGAGTAGAACTATCCAACACATGATCTGGAGTTGGATGTGGTGATCTTCACTTTAAAAATTTGGTGACATTACCTCTTTGGGGAGAAGTGCGAAATATATACAGACCAAAAAATCCTCAAGTATATATTCACACAGAAAGAGTTGAATATAATTGAATGAATATGGTTAGAGTTGATCAAAGACTATGACTTCCCAATCCATTACCACCCATGGAAAGTGATCAAAGTGGAAGATTATCTAATTAGAAAGGACCCAGAGATTATATCATTAATGAGAATAAAAAAGGATCAAATATTCTTCGATTTGACGAAGATGGACATGGGAATCATATAGAAGGTAACATCATCAATCCTTTCACAAATAATTTCTCAATCGTCTCTTTTGGAAAGTTTAAAGGATGCTCAAAAGGATTATGTGGGAATTCAATAGAATGTGGAAAGAATAAAAAAGTTAAATCCTCATAGTTCAATGTCATTGATGAAGGAATTGTTAGATTTCGGGTAAGACTATGTGTTCCATCAAATCCGGAGTTAAAGAAATAACTTTTGGATGATGCACATAGTTCTAATTTATCCATTCACCTAGGAGACACATAGATGTATCGAGATCTCTAAGATAATTATTGGTTGGATAACATGAAGAAGGAGGTCAAAAAGTATAAATCAATGTGCCTAGTGTGTTAGAAAGTGATGGATGAGAGGAAGAATTATATGGGGATGATGCAACCATTACCCATACCAACATGGAAATGGGAGAAAATCACCATGGGCATCGTCACCAGAAATCCGAACACATCCAAAGAAAAAAATGCTATCTGGGTTTTTGTGGATCATGTTAAAAGTACTGAACACTTCGTTGAAATTTGGGAAGATTCCTCATATGATCAACTAGAACAGATATATATCAGATATCTGGTAAGTTTTCATGGAGTACCACTATCTATTGTATTCGATCAAGATCCAATATTTACCTATATGTTTTGGAAGAGTCTTTAACATGCTCTGAATATGAAGATGAACTTCAGTATGCCTTATCATCATCAAACTGATTTCCAATATGAGCGGACTATCCATACACTAGAGGAGGTATGGATATCATGCTCAAGGGACTTCAAAGGAGGATGGGATCAACATCTTCCTTTGGTTGAGTTCTCTTATAAAAATAGTTTCCACTGAAGAATCCAAATGGATCCTTATGAATCCCTGTATGGGGATAGGTGTAGAAAACTGACATTTTGGGATGAGGTTGGGGAGAAAAAACACCATGTTTTAGAGATGGTCAAACAAATGGTGGAGAAGGTTAACACCATCCATCAACACATTAAAACTGCTCAGAGTCGACAAAAGAGCTATGATGATAATTGTCGAAGAGACATAGTGTTTGATGTTGGAGACAGGTTGTTCCTACACATATCACGATGGAATAGATTTATGAGATTTTGGAAGAAGGTACAGATTTTTCCAAGGTACATCGGCCCTTTCGAGATCCTTTATCGCATTAGAGCAGTGACCTATCGATTAGCACTCCCGCCAAGCCTATCTCAAGTACAATATGTCTTCCATGTATCATTATTGATGAACTACATTCCTGATCCATCACATGTACTCAATCCAGAGGTGGTACCATTTGGTAATGACCTCTCCTATGAAGAGAATCCGGAGAAGATCATAGATCATAGGGAAAAAGTTCTACGAAATAAGACAATGCCCCTCGTCAAGGTGTTGTGGTGAAAAAAAATATTTAAAGAGGAAATGTGGGAATCATAGGAAGTGATGAAGCATAGTTACCCTTATCTTTTTCTTGTGGTCAAAGGAAATTCGATGGGAAAAATTTATTAAGGGGGGAAGATTGTAATGACACAAACTTTCCTTAATGAAAATTTTTCTTGATCTATTTACATGTCTTAATATTTAAAATGGTTATATAACATATGAAATCCCTTTTATTTTGGTTTTTAGATTTTAAAATACAGTTAAAAATTTCAACCATTTCTAATATAGTCATTGAACAGCGATGACATGATTAGTATAAATATAGGGCTTTGAAAAATCCAATTTACTTAGAAAACGGAAGTGATGAACTTATCGTGTAGAATTTTTTCATATGAAGCCCCTTTTTCAGAGATAATAATGGAGGTGGAATCATTGGGATTCTATCTTGACCATGCCCAAGCCGAGCATCAACATTTTAAGCTCGAACGGACCCGTCTACGGGAGAAGTGGAAGTTGATAGAGATTATCACACGTGCAATGTTGTACAAGACACCCCAAGCATTTGTCACCATCACACACCTTGTACATAGGTCTTATGTGGCTATTTTAAGGTGTTATGTAAAATATCCTTGGGATTATGATTATTTGAATTATTATTATTTTCTATATAATAATGAATAGATATTCATTTTTATTATTGTTATGTTGTAAATATTTTTTAAAGAAAAAATAGTATTTTCAGTTAACATTTATTTAGAAAATATATTTTGATGAATTAATAGATTTTTGAATTAAATAATATTTATAATAATATATTATTATTAAATTAATTTTTACTATGTATTAATGATCATATAATTTTTATAAAACAATTGAAATTTTTATTAGGGTTTGAAAGTTTGTTTTGTCAAAACCCATTAATTTTAGATAAATGTCTGATTTTATTTCAAAAGTAAAAATTCACATATTTAGAAAATTATTTAGATAAAATGATTATTATTTTCTGAATCAGGACATCAAAATTATCCACTAGTGAATTTTTCATTATTTTCATTGACAATCGAATTTTTCGGTAAAAACAAAGTACCATTTAAATATATAATGTGTTTTATGACATCATAATGACCTAATAGTGTAGTAATAAAACACTATAAACATTATTTTCGTCCAATATATTCTTTACTATTAAAATAATGTGATTTTAGATTTGTTTTATTTTATTTACCAAACCTCAGTTGACCCTCCAAGACTTATAAAAAAATTAGATTTTTAAATTTATTTCATTGAGAGTGTGAATCACCTCCACATAATCAACCTTATTGTTTTAATAAGTTCATCCATTGGAATTATAAAATAATTTTTTCTACTCCACTTGGGAAAAAACGTTGGAAAATACCATGGTCTGGTTTGTGGTTTGAATTCTTCTAATGTGAGGTGTCCAAAACCTAAATAATAAATAATTCTCTCTCCTTTCATATACGAACCCACCCAAGATCCCACTTCATCTTCACTAAAAACATTTTGAGTTCTTCAAAACTCTTACCTCCTCTCTCTATAATCCTCCCATGGTTTCCCAAAATCCCAAGAAGCCTCTCTCAAGTATCTCCCAAGCCTTTGGGATCAAACTTTCAAGTAAGAGATTTCTTCCTTTCTAAAATTTATCCACGATTCTTTATATTGTTATATAATTTTTATTTAAATTAAAAATGTTGGGGTATGACTTATAAACTCCCCTATACTACCCTCTTTATGTTTTACATGATTAGATATGTCTTTATCTCTCATTAATTCCTACCATGTACAGCCGTTACCATGCAGAAATTCCGTAAAAAATTTCTCTCTTTTTGTTTACATTCAAGAAATTCATTTGTATTATGAATCTAAATTATATTTCATATGTTGGAAAATGTTTATATATGGCCCCCTTACTATAAATTTTATTTAAATATTATGATACACACCTTTCTCTCTTATTAACCATTTTTATTAATTATTATGTCACATCGTTATGCTTCTAAAATTGCAGCGTGATTTTCCAAGTCAAAGTCATTGTGTAGTGAAAACCATGCCCATTTATTTATCAATGGTATTCACCTTTATTCACATTTACTTATTGAATATTAAGTTTCATGTATGAATTACACATTCCTTTATCTTGGAATAATTGATGATGATTTAATGAATCCGTGTTATATGATCTATATGGCACAATTATGCATGAAATGAAATGATTAAGAATGTTTCACCCTGATAGTGCTCCAATGCATTGGGTGAATATTAGTTCCATGATTAGTCAGGTGAAATTAGGGTGTACTCATGATAATTCAAGTGAAATTGGGGTTTATTCATCCTCCATGTGCAATGATCCTTGGCTCATACTAAAGTCATGTTAAATTTTGTTGTCACATTTTCATGTTATGATAGTCATGCTTTATCATGCCATTAGGTTCATGTTTCTCATGTTCTCCATTGATATGAATATTCCCTAACATGTATTATATTCTTCATATTCTATGTTTACTGCCTTACTGGGCTTTATAGCTCACCATTTTCTTATGCACGTTCTCAGGTTATCCCATGCAATGATAAGTACGAGAGAATGTAGTGGTAATGTTAAATATGTGTTCAATAAAGATGTGTATTTCATGTATTATGTTGTCATGTAATGTTCCTAATCCACAAAGACACTAGACCGCTTGATATTCTATTTTTTATCAAGTGAAGTTTCTATTTAATAAATCATGTTTTTGTTTGAAATAAAGATCAGGGTTGTTATAACTAGTGTTCCCTTCCATGGAGTGATGACTTGTTTGATCAACTCTAAGAAGATTATTACTTCTCAAACAAATATCATTGTACCTAATATCATTAGCTAAAGTTGATGAGGTAAGATATTCCAAATATAGACATTATAAGAGATATAGACACCATGAGTTCATATTAATTCCCTTCGTACTTACTAATGTACCAAAAATTTTCAAAGATTTGATGAATATATTCTTTATAGACTACTTAATAAAATTTTTAGTCTTTATTGATGATATTATCATTTAATTCAAGATAATGTACGAGAATATAGAGAATATATGGATTAATCAAGAGGCCTAAATAAAGGATAATATTTATGCTAATATTAGGAAGTATGAATTCTTTATGCAACAAGTCACATTCTTGTGGAACATGATGATATGTGAGGGAATTTCTATAAACCCATAAATGATAATAGAAATTGAGTAATGGACAAAATATACTAGTTTAAAAGAAATACATAGTTTCCTGGGTATAACTTAGTACTTCCAATGCTTTGATAGATGTTTCTAATGATTTTATAGCACAAGAATAATTTTAACACAAAAAGGCGTAAAATGTTTCTTGATAGAAGAATGTGAGGAGAGAATTAAGAATCTCAAGAAGTTACTAATCAATTAGCATGTAATAACAGTACCATCAAGTGGAAAAGGTTTTCATATATATAATGATTCTTAAATTAAATTCCTAGTCTGTATAATAATGTAAAATGATAAAGTGATAACATATTCCACAAAAATGTAGAAATTCAATGAGATGAACGACCCGAAACATGATCTGGAGTTAGTAGTTGTGATTTTATCCATAATTATTTGGTAGTACTTACTCTATAGTGATAAGTGTGAAATATACACATATCGTAAGATTTTAAGATATATATTAATAAATAAAGATTTGAAATCACATCAATAAATATGGTTATAGGTGATCAAGGACTATGTTTTTCATATTTGCTTTCATTTTTTAATGTTGAACAATGTGGATGATGGCATGAACTGAAAATAACATTCTACTCCATCCACAATGCAGATTAAGAAACTACCGATCTTCATAGATATGCATAGGATGGATCTAGAAATCCTAAAAGTAGGGAAAATATCTTATTTTATCAAAATTATTTCTCCACCATCTATTTAATATAAAATCAAGGTGGCATAAAGGGATGATATAAAACATCAAAAGAATGATGATCAGTAATAGAAGGAAAGCTTCATGAATTCCACATCGATGTAGTTGGTTTAATTTGGTTAGGAACTAGAAATTGTGTGACTACAACAACAAAGATAAATAAATATATTTTTTATATTATACATAGATCCTTTTTCTCCATCCTTTACAGAAGTATCAATATTTACCATGATCTTTGAGAGAACGTATCATGAGACACATTAAGAAAGTTATCGCTGAGAAAACCTCAAAGTTAGAAATCATGGAAAAAGAAAATGGAGGGTGAAAAATGTCCACAAGGATGAAACAACCGTTGTTCATATTCATGTAGAAGTGGGATAACATCAACATGAACATTTTCACTAGCTTCTAGAAGACATATAAAGGGAGCAATGCAATACGGGTTGTAGTGGATCAATTCACCAATATTTTGCACTTCATCACAATTAGATAGATTTATTTCCTAAACAACTTTCAATGATATACGTAATGGAGGTGCGGATGTAATGGAAGTGGAGATGCTATATAGGGTAAACCATTATATGATATCTTATCATGATCAAAGGTTCACTTATAAATTCTAAATAAATCTTCAACATACTCTGAATATTGAATTGAATTCTAGTTTGACCTATCATCTCAAAACTGATGGAAAATATAATTGGACTATTCAAAAACTCAAGTACTTACTTATATCCTTATTAATTTAATTTAATGTAGTATGAGATCAATATCTCTCATTATTTGAGTTATCATACAAAAAATGCATCCAATCGAGTATTCAATTGGATATATGTGATGATATATATCATATGCAACATAGAACTATTAATTTTTGGGATAATGTTTGTGAATGAAATATAATTCCACCAAATCTTTGGAATTAATGATTTAAATGGTTCTTGAAATACCAAAATTTATAAATGATTCTATAAGTAAGTATAAGATTATTTTTTAAAACCATTAAAGGAACATGGTGGTTGATGATAGAGACAATATTGTTTTCTTTAAATATCACCATGTAAGAGACTCATGTAGTTGGAAATGAAAGGATATATTAGCTTTCTGTACATTGGAAACTTTTATAAACAAGAATGCATAAGAGTAGTGGCATATCAGCTAGAAAATCCACCAAACATGGCTATCAAGCAGGATGTCTTTCACATATCTCTTCATTGGAGTACATAAATGATCCCTCAAGTGTACTGAATCTGGAGGTTGTAAAACTAGAGAATGATATCCCTTATGAGTAGTAGCTGGTGACGATATTTGATTGAACAAATAATGTTTTATGCAACAAGATTATTCACCTGGTCAAAGTATTATCAAAGAACCATAAATATGATTATGTGATATGAGAACTAGAGGAAATGACAAAACATAAGTTTCCCCATCAATTATAAATAGGGAAAATGCATTGAAATTTTTGGGACTAAACTTATAATGGGGGAATAATATAATGAACCAAATTTTATATTTGATATATTTTTTTTTTAAATGAGTGTTATATTATAATATATAATATTATACACATAAAACAGATAGAGAAACTAAGAACCCTTTATTTAATTATTGAACATCATTACATTAGGAAAAATCTAAACATATTAAAATGAAAATCATTACAACTAGAAAAAAAAATTAAAAATATGAAAAGTATAATGTGATAAAATTGATCATTAAAATATTCTAGGAATCATTATCCCCATAAAAAACACTATAAAAAATAAATAGAATATTCATAAAACAATCGACATCATAGAGAATGAAAATATAGAACACTATTGGGAATTTTATTGAATGATGAATAGTGAATGATGTGATATTTATAAGATGTAATGATACTATTTTAATAGTAATATGAATGTTTAAATAGTCATGGGACCATTTGAATAGTAGCATGGCCATTGGGAATAGTAACATGCCAGTTAGGAATAGTAAATTGATGGTTGGAATAGTAATTTGACCTCAAAATAATTAAATGTAATATAAATAATACTTATCAGAAACAATTTATGAAAATATAAATATTTAAATCAGGTAAATCAAATATCGCGATTAAAACATAAAAGAAACAATAATCACATTATAAAAAACAATTTTTAAATAAATTTCATAAAAAACTTATTATTTGTATAAAAATTATAATTACCTATTTTAGAATATTATTTTGATTAAATTTATGTATTTTTTAGAATTATCACCTCAACATTTTTCATAGGTTATTTTTTTGGTAATTTTCAAAAAAATACATCAAATTTCAGGTGGACAACAAAAATAATGTTTTTTCATAACTAGAGTCTTTTAAACTACATAATTCAGGATGTAATAATGACATAATCAATTATAGAAATGATAGATGGACCAAAAATTATTTAATTTGAAAAATAAGTCATTTAAATGAAAAAAAATATATTTCAAAACCAATAAAGTATTTTCCAAAGTCAAAGGTCCAATGTTTTCAATTAAAATAATATTTTTTTCATGTTTCCACCATTCCGTTTTATTAAACTAATTAATTAGGATTATAATGAATTTTAAAGTATAAAAATAGTTTATATAATTCAAATACTATCCATAATGTAAAATATATATCTATTATAATGTTTACATTGAATATAGTAATCTGTTCAATATTATGCCTAAAAAATACCTTTATCCTCTAGTAAAAATAACACCACACCCTTCCCTTATAAAAAAATACCCCTATCTTTGCTAATAAAATTTTCTATAAAAATATAATATATTAAGATCCTTATAATCCTCATAGATTTTCTAGAGTGATAAAACTCCAAGATCCAAAGGAGTTCAGGGTTGTAGAAAAGAAGGAACACCAAGAAAAGTGTAAGTTTTCATCAACTCTTCTATCATATTCCTCTTATTTTCTCACATTACTAATTCCATTAAATTCAAAATCATTTGAAGTTAACTAATTGAATTTTTTTAATTATATTATGGATTTATAAACAAAAAATTTGTTCATATTAATGAGGTGTTTATATTTTAAAATTATCTTCCTTATTTTTGGAATTCCATGTCAGTAATCAGTTAACCGCCTAAGAATACATTTCCAACTATCTGACCACCATCAATTTCATTGATTTATAGTTTGAAGTATGAATAATATATAATCAAGTAATTACATTCATTTCAATCTTATATTCAAATTTTTACTAATTTATAAGTTAACTTGAAAAAATATTGAAATCTAAACAGAATAATTGTTTCTAAGGAAAATTTGATTTCAAAATGATTCACCATTAATGTAGTGGATTGAGGAAAAAAATCCAAAAAATATAATTGATTTAGAGTGTAAAAAATAACATTTATTTGTTTTGGTGATTTTTTTAATAAACCTATTTTTACTATATATGAGGCAGAAAATTGAGAAAATAATGTGGGATTTAAGGCAAGAGGATTATTGAACCCAACTCATTATTTTGGATTATTTATTATATCTCTTTTTTACAATATGGGTATTACTCTAATATCATTATAATTGTTTTTTAAAATTTTTTTTCCATTCCCCTTCAATTATATACATTTTACTACTATTTTAAAAAGTTTTTTCTATTTTATTTTTGATCATTTTTTAAAAAGACATTAATTTCTAAAACATGGAATTGACTCTTATGGTGATATTTATCCACCACTATAGAATGATGATATTTTATGCCAAATAATTATTTCCATTTTTAATTTGGGAACTCCATAAGTTATTCATGAAATTATTATTTATAAAACCTTTATGAAACCAATTCCTTTCCATTGGGTGTATTTCATGAATATGATTGTTCTATATTTTACGTGGAATGCTTGATAATGAGAATTTAATGATATTACTAGTGGGATGATAATTATGTATCCCTCAAATGCATTGGTTTAATGAAATATATATCATGATATTTTACGTATTCTATTTGATACTAGGCTAGATTATTTCATAATTACGATGCTACAATTCATGCACATGTATAAAACCTGAAAGTGCAGCTCGATTTATTCACAAATTTGTGTGGTAGTTAACTAATACATTTTGTTTTTTAATTATTCTTCCTATACCACATTACATGAATTTTTCAAATGATTCCCTCATGATTATAATTATTACCTTATGCTTATGACATGATGATGTTTATTTTTCTCATTCGTGTACTATTGATTCAAGCCTCTTCTTCAATCTATGTTATCTCTCCCCTTACAAGAATTTTTTCTCAACCATTTCCTTGATGGATATCCTCAAGTGATTACATGTACTAAGGTGTACATGACATATGTTATGATAATAATGAAAATGGTTTTAAAATGTTTTTATGTTTTGTTATGTATAGGTGGTGTATGAGCCTAATTTTTCCAAGATACTAAATCGTACAGTACTTTAATGTATTACTATTATGAGTTTTATTTTATGAAGGATGTAAAATTCTTGTAAAAAATATTATGTCACTATAATTTCCACAAAAATCTGTCAATAACTTGATATAGAGAGCGCATTCCCTTGATTTTTATGTTTTGAGTAGAAATGTTTTAGCCACTTATAAGGGATTAAGATGTTTTTTGTGGTTATTAAAATATGTTAGGATATTATTCTGAATAGTTACATGGAAGGGAGGTGGCATGTGGATGATGTGATATGGTTTGGTATAGTGCTTGATATTGGATGGTGATGTTGTTGTGTGGAGTATTTTATGGGAGACATGGTTAGTGAGGATGATCGTAGCTAGGTGTTCACATTATGATGGACCGATTTCCATTGCAAATTGATTGAAGGGATGGTCTGGTTTTTACTAACACTGTTATTTCACAGTTTATAGCTATGTCATTAAAATGTAATCGAGATTTGGGGAATTGAAAGGAGGTTGAGGTTTCTTTTTTTTAGTGAAGCCAGTTAATAAAATGGAATCTTCTTTGGCAATTTTCTTTTTTTCATAATGCATCTCAAAGGTGGGGGGTATTAAATTTCATGATCTAAGAGAGATGGATTTCGAATATTTTCGTCAAATATTCTAAAAATTATTCCATTAAAAAGTTCTTATCAATTATTATTTGAAGAAGGATTTTGGTGAAGGTACCTCTTGAGTGGTTGAGAAGGTGGAGTTGAGTGCTCTGGGTTGAATTTCAGGGATTCTTAGAGGAAGAGAATGAGGTGGAGTACTAAGTCTTGGGAATATATTTGTTCTCTAGGGTTATGTTTTTCAATGTATCTTATGTATGAAATGATAATATTTTCTCAAATTTATGACATGGTGCATCATCATTTTGACTAAACTATGATTATTCATGTTACCAAGTCATTGATGGAGAGTTTGTAGAGTGGGAATGTCTTGGTTGTGTTTTAATCCATTCACTAAAACCTTGTAGTGTATTTTAGATTTTGTTTCTAAATTCTGTTGAATTATTTTTTATATATATGTATGAAAATTTTCATGAAAATTTATAGAATATCCATTTTTTATTTCAATTGAAATGGTTTAATCATGTTAAGGAAATTATTTATCAAGGTGTGGAAATCATCAAACCTGGTTGAGTTAAAGAAATTATTTTGGGAAAGCTAGTGCTGAGTGAAGAGGATAGAGCCAATTTGGCTTCATGTGCTACTGGTGACTAATTTAAGATGTATCTCCAATATTCATGAGGGTTTCTCGAAGAATTTTTGTGGAATGGATGAGGTTCTTCTCTTGATAAGGTTATTGGTACTAGGGTTGTTTTGTTCAATTGATGTAGTTGTGTGGGATATGTTTTCCTTTATTTCACATTCTATGGAGATAGGATGGCTTGGGGGAGAATACGTGGAAACATGGGATAGAGACAAGTTATTAGTATCCAAAGATATTTCAAATTTTTGGTTTACATTGTTTTCCTTAGGTGACATAACATATGGAAGTTGCAAACTAATTATGTCTGATTTTCCCATTTTTATTGCCATTCCTGTATAGTGATAAAATTTTAGTTATAATATTATTACAAAGTGGTATCCCATATAATAGATGTTTAAATATTATCATTCATAGAATTATTTTGATTCTGTAGAATGAGAATCATTTTAGAGGTATCTAATGTAACATTTCTGACTTTACAAGACCAATGAATTGGGGAATTCAAGTGATATTGGGGTTTTGTGGAGTTCATAAAGAAATTGGTAGTGTATTTGTAGATAAAATTTCAACTCAGAAGGGTTTTTTATCTAGGGGTCATATACTATGACAAAAAAATAATTTCCTACAATTTGAATATATCAGATATGATTTGGATCCATAGATAGGAAGGTATTGATAGTTATTCATTTTTTGAATAAATATGGCATGGAGACTAAGTGTAAGGATTCACGTGGGTTTTTTATTTTAAGGTAGCTATGAAGTATTTTTAGTCTAGGATCTTGCCTCTTTATGGTGGTTGAATTTTGTGACATGGTGGTTTCAATTACGCCATAATCCATCTCCTCCTTTATTAGATATTTTCTTTAGACCTCGTAATGTTTCTCAAATATGGTTTCCATTGGCCCTATAGAGATATAGTCCTTTCCTTTATCTCATATTCAATTCTTATGTGAACACATTTTCATGAAAGTGAGGAGTCCTACAATATTTTCTTACAAATCTTAGTTTTACAATATATTCTAAAACCAATTTGAACCCTATCATCCTCTAGATTTTTGTCTAAACTCACATGTAAAACATAGGAAATATTTTATTCCATTTATCCTATCCTTATGGGATGAAATTATAATAATCATGAGATTGATAATTTTCTATTCAAAGGTTCTTCTCATCGTTTTCTTGGTATCCTCTATTCTTAATTTTAGATGAGGTTTTTCTTGGGGTGATGATGATTTGGGTGATGTTTTGGATGGATATTAATATAGGGTGTTGTGATTGAGTATGGAGATCACTCATATGTGTGATATTTGTTGTGAGTACATCCATTCAAAATTCCATCATTTTATAGTGATTTAGAGAGCACTATATGAGGAAGGGGATCCTTCTTATCTCTTTATTTATGTGCTTGTGTAATTACTTAAGGTTTTATCTTCTATTCGGTGGATAATAACAGTCAAATTAAAAAAATATGTAATTAAAAAAATAGAAATTTTATGGTAGCATGAAGTAATCACATATTTATTCTAATATTTATGATATTTCCATTTTGATAATATTTTTTTATAACCATTTTACAAAAAAAAATTGTTGTTGGGAACCCTATCTGAACTGTTGTTGTAGTGAAATATGAAACCATTTTTGTTTTTTTTCAATTGAGTTCTCCATGAAATAAAATCATCCTCACTTATATATCGATAATGAATTCTATTCCCATGGAAAACAATAATTATTTGATAATAATCTTGATAAAAAATAAGTTATATTATGTGAAATCCCTTGAACATGATATTATTGTAAAACATGGAAGCTGGAATGTAATGTTATTGGGTGATATTCTTATTGATAATATGTTGTAGATATGTGAATGTTGTTGGGGATTTTTTATCGTTGGGGTTGGTTGAGATTGGGTTAAATATGTTGGTATTTGATGTCACAACCTGTCCCTCGAGGCTCGTACTGTGACTACCCCAAGCCCGCCTCCCACAGGCTAGGGGCAAAAGACTAGTGCCTAGTAGGTATATCCCAAAAATGGGAGGCATTTGACTATGTACCTGTACACACACACCCAGCTCAATGAAATAGATGTTGGAATGTTAATACACATTGTAAACAAACACAAGGTATGATGGTAGAAAAATTATTGTAAACGAGGCCAAAATACAAGCCCAAATAAAACATAAAAGTAAAAGTAAAAGTACCTGAAACTCCCGCACAGTTAAACCCAACCTGAATGGTTGGTACATAAACACTTATCTGAAGTCCAAGAAGAACGTCTTATCTATCATGTCACTATAAGCACCTCCTGACCCCAGTCCACCAAGGGATATATCAAGCATTGATCATCTACACAAGACATGTCATGTGTGAGTGTCGCCCATGCTAGGCTGAGTTAAACAATACTAATTAAGGACCCAAACCAAACGGTAATACCGTAAATAAATACCCAAAAAAACTACCAAATAGTTATATAATGTGTAACCTCTAAGAAGTACAATAAAAAGAGTTATTAGAGTCATCTCACACTATTATAACAGAATGATTAGAAATGAATACTATCACTTATAAGGCTTAACATCATGTACTACTAAGGGAATCCTCCCTGATGAGTCAATTAGGTATATTGGACCACTGAGGACTGCTCGTCTATTGGACCACTAAGGACTACTCATATTTCAGGCCACTAATGTATGCTTGGATACCAGGCCACTATGGTCCACTCATCTATCGGGACACTGAGGTCTGCTCGAATACCGATCCACTGAGGTCCACTCTACTCACTGGCCATTGTGGTCTTGTCATCACTTCCTTCCATCACAGCCTGTTGTATGATTTTCTCTTGTAACATGCATGATTCTATGAGAATATAATCCTCACGCCATCGGTCATAACTCAACCTCCTTGGAGACAGTTTCAGAGTATGTCCAAAGGACCATCTCATTGCAAGGCTTCTAACTCCACAAACAGCTCATCAATCAGACATACGATTTGATGTTATCACCGTATTATCGAGAGTGGGGTCAGTTGAGTCAGGTCCCGGTCCCACCTAGTCTGACTGACCTAACTCAACATGGTCTAGCCCATTGGGTTTCGGGTTCTGCTCGGTGGCCTGATCCTCCTCCATCCCGGCCCACACTAGCGTACCGGTTTCTATCGAGATGTTCATCTTTACCGCCCAATTTCCCTTAGCCTGGTTCTTGCTAGCGGGCCGGTTTGGTCTAGCCTAGATGCGGAGGGGCTGCATCCACCCTGCGTCATGCAGCTGGCTCAACCGGCTGCCTCCCAGGCATATTTTCCCATAAACCGCTTTCACTCACCAACTCGTGGCCTGACCACGGGTATCCCGACCCTACAAGGCACCCTACTGGTTCCGTAGTTCTAAACCGTTGTGGCCCGCTTGTCAAAGACACCTCCATTGCGGCATGCCCACCATCTGCAGTTCCCTCTATAGGCCACCAGACTACCTCCGATTGTAGGTTTTTCAATTTGAGATAACCTCTGAAATACTCGGGTCACCACCTTCATTGCTACATGGTCCATGTCATCTGGCCATTGATCCTGGGGTTCGGTTGTGCTCAGAACCTCCCAAAAAATTCTAATGCGACAATGTGGGTTCGTCGGCAAAGAAGGATTGGATGAGGGTGGAAAGAGAACCAAGAACACCTGAGGGACAAACAATGCCCTTGTTCATTTGGCCTTTGTTCATCCCATTAGAACAAAACTGAGAAAAGAGTAATTACCAAGTTCCAACCATTTATGTGACTCATTATTCAACCCATCCCACGTGAATGAATGACCTACAGATAAACATATTATTTGGTTGATCCACATTACTTATTTGGAAATAAGGTACAATAATATTGATAATAAAGAATAAAACCCCTAACCCGAGGTTGGATTGTTCATTGGTGAAACTTACACCACTGTCGGTCTTCGTTTCTCAATCTTTCATTTGTGGAGGGATCCTTTTATGGGGAAGGAAGGAATTTTGGAGATTATTCATTCATCCCCATTCACCACATTCCAATTCCACTCATCCTGAACCATAGAGAAAATTCAGGATCATGCCAATGAGCCCGTATATTTGACAAAATATTAAATGGGGAAAACTATTTCTGTGTTTCTTTTATGCTGATTCATGGCATTGTTATGTTGTTTCATTTATTAATCATCATTTCTGTAACACTTGAGTTGTAGCTTTGTTAAGCTGTTTTATTTATGAAATGAAACAGTTGGATCGACATTGCATTACTGTGAAACATTTTTTTTAATAAAATAAACTTTCTTAAATATATTTCATATTTATTTAAAATTTCTTAAAATTATCTTTTACCCTCTACCCACTCTGGTCAAGGTTAGGCCTTACCTAAGGAAAGAACATCCCCATGAGATCAACTGTAGTCTCGGATTTCCAATCTGAGTTACCATTTATGTGTTATAAGGACTTGAAAATTATCTAATATTTTTTAAAATTATTTAATTTACAGTCACATCCAAAAAAATACATTCCAAAGTTGGCATGCACCGGCTAATTTTAGGCTCTGTATAAGTAAATTACATCCTCTTGGGCTCAATGGTACTCTCGGATTTCCAATCCGAGATATCGTTTATTAGTTATAAGTATTTGAAAATAAAATAATTTTTTTTAATAATATTATTTACTATTATGCCACTTTTGTGTTTTCTCACTGCAGGCCCGCACTAACTAAACATAAGATGCACCTAGAGTAAACCCACCATCCTGAACACAACGGTGCCCTCATATTTCTACTGCAGGAACCCGTTTAAGGGTTATTCCACTTTTTCAAGAAAACTTCTTATCCACACTATTAAAAAACATAGAATTTTTCTTTTTACTATTTTGGTCACACAATGCCTTGGAATCGCATGTTGTCTTACTGCCTACCCAAAAAATTTCCCCAGAAATTTTCAACAAATAAAACTAGGAAAATCCGAGTCATTAAGTCATCCCCACATTAAGGCTTTACGTCCTTGAAATCCAAACCAAGGGATTCCCAAATAGATGAGGGTACGAGCATGAACCTGAGCCTTCTACTCAAACATGCTCTCCTGGAGATTCCTATTCTACCAATGAATGTGAACTAGAGAAATTAATCACGCATAGTGGGTTCTATCCTATTGAACCTCGATCTTCATCAGAACTCTACAAAAATCACATCATCATCAATGTCCAGCTCACCCCAATCAATGTTGTGGGATGGGTCATGTACGTACCTCCTGCACATATAGGTATCCCATGATCTCTACATGACTCCATTCCCAAAAAGCTAAGAAGTGACCGACATGGTGATTTTCTCAATGATCACCCAGGTGGTACCGTTTCCCCTGGACGTACTTGATAAACCTGTCACAATGTCCTTCGATATTCTTTCTCATAGTCTTCATGAAACCTTGAGGAACAAAATGGCAACACCTTCCAAGCACATGGTCTCGACACGGTGTGATGAAAATCTATAAAAATAATCAAACAATATCTCATCTTTAATATCAATAGGTAATCCCAGATTCAAAATGTTCTATCATACTCGATGACTACCTTAACCCCCACATGCATACCCTGATGCATCTTGCCACTCCAGGTCTCCAGTTACACTACGGTGCATCCTATGAAATGAATGATGTGTTCCCCACCTTTCGAAAATCCATTAGGGGAATTCCTCATGGAAAACTAAGCACATAATGTATCACTATTGGTATCAACGAGTTTTTCCTCCCTGAATCACTTTAAGAGTGGAGGGGTTATAACCACTGACTGGAGGTAAGCTACATTATCTCCATCAATGAAGGATAACTATAACAAGGCAAAGTTCTTTGTTTCCGAATTTAGCTACTAAAATATGGGTCTCATACATAGGGTATCTGCTACAATATTTCCCTTACCAAGAATTTAGTCTACTTTGAAGTCATATTCCTCGAGTAACTCAATCCATCATCTCTGTCTCCTATTAAAATATTTTTGAGAGGATATATACTTGATACACTTGTGGTTAGAGTAGATGGTAATATATTTTCCCATAAGGAAGTGTTTCCTCATCTTCAATGTAAAGACTACCACTGCCAACTCAATATCGTGGGTGGCATAGTTCTTCTTAAGTTGTCTTGACTAACATGAACCATAGGCAATCACCAGTTGCCTCTATATCAGGACTCAACAAAGTCTTGTACTTGATGCATCACATAACACTACGTACTCGACTCCCTTCTCTAGAAAACTCATGATTGTGGTGCTTTTCAAACTCCTTCTTAACAACTAAAAATACTTTATAAACATTCCCATCCATCCAAAAGGTTTCCCCTTTAAACTGATCGAAATTTTCATCAACCCTTTAGTAGTGAATACTCATTCTCCACATTCACTTTATAAAAGCCCTAGTAATTCACACATAACCTATTACAATGGGTCTTATTAATCCATTCCTCTAAAAACCATCCACCTTCACCCTCATCTCACGAAATTCTATGAAATCCCTCTAATATGCTGATACAGATATCAGTTCCATATCGGGGTGGAGAACTATGTAGAAGTATTTCTCCCTATGGGAAGGTAAACTTGGAATATCATTAGAGAAGGCAACATCATATTACACCACTACTACTGGGAACTAAAAACTCATGACATCCACTTCCCCAAGGGTATGGATAGATGACTCAAGAGTGATCGGTTGCATCCTCCTATGCATGAGTCTATCCTGTGCTACTTGGGTTCCCTTTCTTGCCAACCAAGGAACACCCAATTCCATTACTACAGACATATGATACTCTATTTTCTAAAATAATAAATATGAGTATGAAATGTTGACAAAAATTCCATACCGAAGCTAATGTCATAAGACCTCAAAGATACCTCCAAGTGGTTCCAACCAAAACTCTCACCTCAACGGTCAGCTCACACCATCAGCATAAGTGTGATTATAGAGAATCCTTCCTTAGGTATCACTATACGTAAGGGTGAGGTTATTGGTTTAACTTAAAACTCTAGGTCTTGAATATGATTTGTGATAAGAAGTAATGTTTAACACTTTTTTCTATTAATAAGATAGCTAAGAGTAGACACATACCATACCTAAAATCATTTCTAGAGCCCTTGGATCATATTCTTTGACTGCATGCAGCTACTCCCTTATTTTGTACTCTAACTCCCTGAGCCTGGGGTGGACCACATTGTGTTGGGGATTGTAACATGTCAAAATGTATATGACATCCTATTGATCTCTCATCTCCACCTCCATTTCTACTACACTAAAGTTCCATATGTTCCAGTCAATGTCTCTACACTGATGGCTCATCCAACATTTCAATTTCAGTACGATGAGCTAGAAAATCTCTAGAGAGATGTCCCCTTCCATCTTCTAAAAATTTTTACCTATATCTAGGATGACTGGACTCACCCTATGAGACATGGGATGTAGATCCCATGACTTGGGAGCTCTTCTCAGAACATCTCGCATGCCCACATCTCTGAGACTGATGTTGCCTTCCTACTTTCCCACTACTGACATCCACTTACTGTATCAACTCACCCAAAGGTCTTTCAACCACAAATATTCTCTCTAAAACCCTATCACAAGTAAGAATGAACAAAGGAATAGTGCTATCTCGGTTGTCCCTAAACACACTTTTCTTGGAGTTCCAAGCCCTAACTCGTCGGTCATATCATATTCATCCAGTACCTAGAATGGTCGGTATGCCTCGATGAAGACTTAGCTACCAACAAGTCATCCTATCAAAGTTATAGAAGCTCTTGGTCACGCATATCCCTTAGACTTTATGGAAATATACCCTTATATATGAATGTTTCTCAGGATCTATCCACAGAAGAGTCACCTCATCCTAAGATCAGGTAATCTAAACCCTGCCATCGCCATAGTGAGAAAAGTAAAAGTCTCACTACATTGACCACCATCTAATATAATGGTATCCTGACTAGATGGAATACTTTTTCACCACCTCAATCCAGTGTTTAGACAGCTATGAGTCGATCTCAACTCATAAGATAAGTGGTCTATGTCACTGAAACATGTGAAGCACACTCATCCCTCATGCTTAATCCACTGGTACTATGAGTACCACGTGTTACTCCCTAGATGGTGGTATAACTAGTGTACCACCCGGTGGTGTTGTCTATGGTACGAACCCTTGTACCCTTCTCGTAACCCCTTAGATCATCCTCGTGATCACGTGGTTGAATTCTGGCTAGTTATCTACGTGGAAGCGTCTTGAAGAAAAACAAGATGTTCCACGATTAATAGAGTATACCTGGTGAGCTGACCCAAGATGGACATGGAAAGATCAAGCCATTCATATACAATTCATATACCATAATTTTTCTTTGCAACTAGTGCTTTTTATGTACCATGTTGAAAAGAAGAATTTAGGGTCCTAGTGGATGGATATATCAGCCATCACACCAACACTAGATTCCCATTCCTAATATCTGAACATAAAACACTTAACAATATTTCCCCAAACCAAAATCATTGAATCTCGGTCTTAAGGTAGAACCAACCTCCTTCGATACCACTATGTCATGACCCATCCCTCTGGGCCCCTGATGTTACTACCCCAAGCCCACATGCTATAGGCCAGGGGATGGCAACTAGTGGATAATAGGCATATCCCAAACAAATGGGAGGCATTTTATTATGTACCTGTACACACGCACACAACTCCAATCCATATATTTCGGAAGGTGAATACACTATGTAAACCAACCCAATGTATGACAATAGAAAACCTAAGTTAAACAAGGCCATAATAAAAGCACAATTGAAATAGAAAAGTAAATGTAAAAGTATCTAGAACCCCTCTGAATGAAATCCATACTTGAATGGTAGGTACATAAACAACAACAACAATGTTCAAAAGCATGTATCATCTTTCGGGTGACTCTAAGAACCTTCGGGCCCTAATCCACCAAGGGATCCTTCAAGAGTCAATCATTCACACTAGACAAGACATGTGAAGGAAAATCCCATGTATAGGTGAGTAATAAAATACTCAGTAGGGACCCTAAACCCCAATGGTATAACATAAAGCAACACAAAAAGAAGACAACCAAAGAGGTACATGAAGTGTGACCTCTAGGAGGTATAGTCAATAGAGTTACTAGACTCACCTAACATAGATTTAACATAAAATATATAATGTAATACTATCACTCACAAGGAAAAACATCTTTTACTACTAAGGGAATCATCCACGATGAGTTATTGATGAATTTCATGCCACTAAGGACCACTCATTTGTTTGGAAACATAGGATCGCTCGACTTCTGGGACTTTGAGGTCCTCTCGTCTGCTGGACCACTACGGTCCACTTGGATACTGGGCCATAGAGGTCCACCCAGCTATCGGGCCACTGATATCCACCTGTTACATCCTTGTCATCACAGCCAGCCACGAGATCTCAGCTCGTATTCTACTTGAGATTGAGAGAATCTACTCCTCAAGCCATCAGTCATAATTAAAACTCTACATAAACTCACTTGGAGTACGCCAAAAGGACCTTCTTTTCATAAGGGTCCCAAACCAAAAACAACTTTTTAATTGAATGCACGATTTAGAAGTTATGTTAGTTTTACTGAAAAGGGTGTTGGTGGGGTCTGGGCCCAGTCTGACCTTGTCAGACCAACTCGTCCCAACAAAGTTTGGACCGACCCATTTGGCCTAATTGATATAGCCCAGCTAGGATGCCTAGAAACCCAGTTTCCCCAAGCCCAAACCATGCGGGCGGATAGTTTGGTCATGCCCAAATGCAGTAGGCATCGTGTCTACCTTGCATCACTTGGCCGGCTCAAACGGACACCTCAACCACACACGTCCCATGGAACACATGCCCGCACCAACTCGTGTCTCGGCTGTAGGCCTCTTGACCTGATGCAGTGCCCTGATAGCACTGTGGTTCCATACCACCCTGATCCTCTTGTCTTGGACTCCTCTATTGTGGCATGCCCACCGACACCAGTGCTCCAACGGTTCTTTCTGCGGGCCATCAAACTTTCTCTTGTGATATGTTTTCTGATCCGAGAGCACCTTCAGAATCATTGTTTCTTCAATATCCCTAGTAGGTTCTCCATGTTGCCTCATCATCGATCCTAGGGTTCGGTGATTCTTCGATCCTCCTGGAAAAGTCTAATGCAACCATGTGGATCCGTCAGGGAATAACAATAGAATAGAGGTAGGAAGGCCACCAATAACACTTGAGGGTCGGATGATGGCCATTTTCGTTTGGAAATCATTCATCCCATTAGAAGGAAACCAGGATGGGAGTTCTTACCAAATTCATACCCTTCAAGTCCCACAATATTTAACCCACCCCGCATGAACGAACGACTCATGGATAAACCTGTTAGTGGTTTGATCCTCATTCTTCATTTGGAAAGAAATAACAGGAATCCGAATCCAAATTAATAAAACTTATACCTCGAGGATTGATCGTTCATTAGAAAAGATCGCACCACTATCATTTGTTGTTTCTCAGTCTTTTATTAGTGGTGGGATAGTTTGAAAGGGAAGGAAGGAACATGTGGTGATTCATCTTTCACCATGATTCTCTACTTTCCAACACCACTCCTCCAAAGCCATAGATCAAATTGAGGATCATTCCAATGATACTGTATCTATGTTAAACAATTAAATTGAGGAAATATGTTTCAGTGTTTCTGTTACGCTGAGTCGAGGCGTCGTTACACTGTTTCATTTATGAAACAAAATATTTTTATACTTGAGAAACTGCATCATTCTACTATTTCATTAATGAAATGAAACATCTGGATCAACATTGCATTGCAGTAAACCATTTTTTTTGAATAAAAGAATATTTCATAAGTGTGTTTTATTTTTCATTAAAATGCCTAAAAATGAAATTTCACCCTCGACCCATTCCAGTCAAGGTTAGGCCCCACCTAAAGAAATCACACCATCACGAGATCAATTTTACAGTCATATTTCCAATCTGAGTTACTATTTGTGAGTTATAAGGATTTGAAAATAAAATACTCTTTAATTAATTATTTTATTTATGGTTACATCCCAAAAACTACTTTCCAAAGTTGGCCAGTTCCCACCAATGTTAGGCTCTTCATAAGAAATGAATGCCCTCACAGGATTAGTGGTACACTTAGATTTCAAATCCAAGTTACCATTTATGAGTTATATAGATTTGAAAAAGAAATAATTTTATTTAATTATATTATTTACATTTATGCCAAATTTGATTTTTCTATATAGAGGACCGCACCGACTAAACTTAAGTCACTACTTGGGTAAACACGCAATCCTGAACATAACAGTGCCCTCATATTTTTGATTTGAGTACCCATTTAATAGTTATTCCAAATTTTCATGAAAACCGCCCATGCGTGCTATTTAAAAAAATAACATTTTTTCATGGAATATTCTAGGAACACCAGGCCTCAAAATGGAACACTGTCTCAACACCTAGACTTGAAACAATGTTATAAATTTTTTGAAAATAAAACCTGGATAATCTGAGCCAATAAAAGTGAATAAATAGTTGGTTGGCATGGGATGTGATATGAGCTTATGTGTGATGGATATGATGTGTGATAGTTATAGTATGATTATTGGTTTTTGGTCATGGGTTGACATATGTAATGATGTAATGATTATTGGTTGATGTGGTGTGATGATCTATAGTGTGTTGTGTTTTGTAGTTTCCCAATAGATATAGAATGAATTTTAAATTTTAAACATTAAATTACATGGGTTGGTAAATGAGTAAGAAAGGGATGAAATTAACTATAAGAAAGGGATGAAATTGATTTGTGTAAATTGGATGAAATTTTTTGAATGAAAATTGAATGGTATTTGTTAAATATGAATCAAATGGTTTGTTAAATTGATGTTGGTTGATAACTATATTAAATATGTAAATGGAATTATTTTAAAAAAGTGATGGAATACTATTTGTGTATGGATTTATTATGTGGTGTAATGTATTTATAAATATAGGTGATAATGGGGGAAGCTACGAGACATTCAAGAGATGTTGTGAGACATTTTGGAACTGATATTGTGAACCCATTGGTTGGTCATATGTGTTATTTATATTGCATTTATTTTATGTGAATTCTATGTGCATCCTGCATGAATCATGTGTTTTTACCAATGCCCAAATGTTTTGGGTTCCATATATTTTTTTCCAAACAACCATATAACGGGGATAAATTAACTTCTACCCAATATTCCCCAATCTCTCATATAGGTGATGATCTTATGCATAGGTTGTTATGGATATAAGTAAAAAGTGTTGAAGTGGGGATATTTATTAGATGAAGTGGTTTTTTCATAGTGGGGGTTATACATGGTAGGAGGTGGGAACAAGGTCGATTTCTTTCATGTTCAAAATACCCAACTATTATGGTTTTGTCATTGGTTGTGGTTTCATGTGGTTACATAGATACCTTCATGTAAGATGTTTTGTTATGGACAAGGTGTCTATAGGAGGCATGTGATGCAATTTCCTAGATTAAATTAGGAATGACTATTACCCAAGGGATGGGAGTTTCAGGACATACGACATTAGGGTGTGAGAGCATAAAATCTCTGTGAAAGCAGTTTGGGGTAACCTTTATCAATATGCTAAAAATTAAATTACTAAACATAGATATGTTATTTGGTGACAATGCTATGGTGATGATGGAATATTTTATCAGGCCTTTCCAGGTGCATGTTGGTTCTAATGTTTGTCCACTGTTGTATTAGTATGCTCTTTACATATGTCAATGAGAGACATTGGGTGTGATCCTACTGAGTATACATGTTATACTCACCATACAGATATAAAAATAAATTTTAAGGTTATGGGGAGGGATTTGGAGATTGATATGGGCATTTTCATCATGGATTTTGGGTCTATTGATCAATTTCTACATGATTATCTTTTTTTCATTATTTGTGGTGAATTTATTTTCCATAAATATGAAATTAAATAAAATGTGATGAATTTCTTGTTTTCAATTTTTATTTATTTTATAGAGTTGATTTTTGTTTGATATATTATATTCTAATACTATTTTTTCTTTTAGAGGGTAATGCCTCCCATATGTGTGATTTTAGTACCCTTGGAGCTAGTCACCAACTAAGAGGATTTTGGAGATGGGACATTGTGTTCATTATATGTTTCCTATCATTTCATTCCTAGGAGTGGTACATTTGGATGGTGGTGGGAGTTTAAATGACCCCAAATTTAGTAACCCAGAGTTGGTTTCTAATGTATTACATTATCGTAAGATATAAGGGATTACATACCCATGGGCCAAATATTTTATTATTCTTGAAGAACCAGCTACATACATGATACAAATTTTTCATTGGGAATAAAAATAAAATCTAATACATTACATAAAAATATTTACAAACTTGAAACTCATTGAAATATATTTTCATCATATCCTGGGGAAAGGAAACAAAATAAATGTTTTATCAAATTCTTAGTAAGGGTTATATACAGAAAAAGCTATCATGAGTCCATAAGGCATAATTAATAAGTCATTTAAATAACTGAACACTCATTCCATTTAATTAATAACTCTTCTATCATAATTGGATATGGAATAATCAATATGTTATGGTAAATAACTGAAAACACATGGCATATAATAAAGTAAATGAGAATTAAATGAATATAGAGATAATATCAATGAAAAAATATAATGGATTATAATAGTAAGTGATTTCTCAATGAATGAAATCCTTTATTATTGGAATTCATGATATCATGCATCATAATAAATCTACCATCAAGGAATTTCATAAGACAACTTAAATCTACAAGTAAAAAACCATCTGATTTGGCCGATTGATTTGCCTCATGACAATTTTTGATGCACTGTGGGGATATCTATTACTATCCTCGACCCATACCAGTATGTCAGAATAATTCCTCATATATTGAATAATTAGTTTAATTCATGAATCAATATACCCTATCATAAAATATCCATGTTGAGTAAAGGATATAGATTTATCAATATTTCCCCCATAAGTCCAATAACATTCAAAGTAAACATTGTATATAAAAATTTTATATGGTTTAGGAAATAATAATATCTATCATACAATAATATTTATATTTATGATAAATATAGTTTCTAATTATATATTATCACAATAAAGAAAAAAATTCAAGTGAATTTAAACAATCGACAAAGTAAGTGAGAATGTAAAATATTTTTTACCTCATGGGTAACTTTTCAATTTTAATCCCTAAATGAATAAAATTTAAAATAGAATTTAATAATCATGAATAAATAGGTATACATGTTATACTAATAACAGGGGAATTAAATACACTATATTAAATTTAATATGTTCATATTAACAAATATGTCTCAATGAAATGGAAATTGAGATGAGATTCATAACCTCAAGATTTCATTTAACAGAACATTATATAAAAAAACTATAATTTTTTCAATAATGATATTAATTAATTAAAAAATTATATTAAAATTTATAATACCATATATGATCCTACTATAACATTTCACTATCCTTTTGTTTATAATATATCATTAATTTAATTTTTTATGTGTTAATTTCCTTGTTTTCTCATCTGTATTTTATTATAAAAGTTATGGTTATTGTGAATAGGATAAAAATACACCATCTATATAATGTTAATAATTCTATAAATATAATATTTAATCAGTATATAAATTATTAAAACCATTCCTAAAATTTGGATATGGGAAATGAACCATGTTGCTTAATGGAGAGTGTGGACTGTGGATACACAAGATGGACGATATCATTACCTTAATGGGTGAAAGGCAAAATAAGTGTATGATATAATAACTTTTAAAAAATTATATAATGTCATATATATCTCATATATTCTCTAAAATTATCCTTTTTACCTTATTTTTGAATCATAATTTTAAAACGAGTCACATTACTTTGAAAGGCGGTAGTCGGTCGTACACGCAAGTGATGTTATCATATTTTAAACATAATGGAATGTAAAAAGGTATATGTGTTATTATAATTATATAAGTATAGTTATATAATAAATAATATATATGTATATATATAATAGACCCATCATTATGTTTGACCATGAGAGGGGTTCATTCAAAACAAGTTACATTGGTTGATAAGGTGGTAGTTCGTTGTACACATAATCGACAATTTCATTTCCCGTTTGATGGAAGAGAAGTTAAATAAAGGTTATTACATTTACATAATAACATCTCATTATATTAAATATATTTCTTATTATTCTAGTATGATTTAATAATAATTTAAGTAGGTTAACTAAAAATAAAATACAAATAATTGTTGAAGAGTATTAACGTTTTTTCGAAAGACAACTTTATGTATTCACTAAAATCCTTCCTAGGATGAAATTATGTTCAAACCAACAGTTATAAGAATGTAATAGGGTATTATAGAAGTGATTGTTTTATTAATTTTACAAAAAATGGATTTGGATGTGTGAATAGGGGAGGAGAGGTGGTTTCTTTTTATAAGTGGTGGACTTGACAGACATGGAATTTTTGAAAATAATCAAATACAACTAGGTTTTTAGCACCACTAAAACTCCAAAACTGTCCGTTATAGACCCTTAGTGGTTATAATATCAATATATATCCATAAAATTGGTTCTTTAAAAGTTGGTAGGTCATTTTAATCTTTATCCTTTTAGTTTAACACCCAGACAAATCATTTTTTCCCTTAACCACAGAAAATAATTTTTAATGCTTCAATTATTATTAATGGCCAAAATTTAAGTTGAAATTATTTGATAATATATATAATTATAATTAAAAATAACTAAAACCACCATCCAAATTAAATTCATATTAGTGGAAGAATCTAATTTAAAATTATACCTTTACACACTATGAAAACGTGGGTTTCTAAAGAGAAAATTATCATCAGTATAGACGGGTTTTATATCAAAATTAAATATGATATTGATTCAATTGATCTAAATTTTATTTATTATATTATAATTTTTATTGTTTTATTTAAAATAAACTAGAATATAATTTAACAACTTTATCAATTAAAATGAAAAGGCAGCTTTTAATAAAAAAAACTGTATTTTTCACAATTCATAAAAATTAATCACTTCAAAAAAAATCACCATTATATAATTTATATAATATGATTTCAAAAATAAATTTTATTTTATTAATCCAATTTTATACATGTGACAAAAATTAATTTTAAATTATGTTTTTAAAGCACTGCTAAACGTCATTTTTAAAAAATCCCATTTTTTAAAACAAATTTTGTTCATTTAAATGATTATAATTTTATTTCAAATAAATAGATAAGAACAATATCATTAATAAATTTATTCCTATTAATTCCCTCTACCTTATTTTCTATATTATAATAGTCATTTTTAAATAATATTTTCAAAGAGTATCATGGTTCATTTAAACCCAGTATTGTGTGCATCACATACTATAGACAAGATTGAAATTCTATGATGAAAAATAAATCATAAAGTATTTGAGTGTTATAGAGGTTTTGGATTTATTTGTAATAAATTTATTAGATTATTTTTCCCACTTCATTCAATTTCTATTTTTCGGTCCAAATTTTCAATATCGCTTCAGTATAATAATAACATTCAATGGTCTTTGTCAAATCATTCAAAAATGTATAAAAATTTAGTGGTATAAAGATATGATCCATATAGAAGATTAAGAAATTTTATATAACTAAAATTTTAATGGCTCAGACTTCCCTGGTTTATTACTTTGTTAAAATCTTGTGTTTGGGGTGTTTTGGGAGGAAATATTAACTTATTTGAAGATTTTGCGAAATTTCCATTCTTTCCAACGATAGGTCAATGAATTGATAGGTTCAGGTGTCGGTATGCAATGGCATTGGTTGGTTAAGATGTTTGTAG
This sequence comes from Viscum album, assembly GCA_963277665.1. Taxonomy (NCBI): domain Eukaryota; kingdom Viridiplantae; phylum Streptophyta; class Magnoliopsida; order Santalales; family Viscaceae; genus Viscum; species Viscum album. Next base: position 672,261,972 of record OY728127.1, read on the forward strand.
GTCGAGGCATTGATAGGTCAAGGTTCTGTTATGTCGAAGCATCACTAGGTCGAGATGTTAGTAGGTCGAGGAATCGGTATGTCGAGGCATCAGTAGGTCGAGGGGTTGGGAGGTCATACATCGTTAGGTCAGGCATTTGTAGGATGTGCGTCGGTGAGTGGAATTGATGACAGGCTTTATTGAGTGGCATCAGTGAGTGGAGTCTATGAGTCACTGTCACTAGGTCACGACGGTGAATCATTATAGCAAGTCAGTTGTTAGTGACTCACATTGGTGACTCACGCATCAATGACTCCATATCATTGACTCCCCCATCAATGAGTCATTACTTGTTTTTCCCAGTTTTTCTAGTTCCTCCTGTCCAACGTTTTATTCGACATAAATCAAGTTGAAATCCTTATTTGAGAATTTCTAAGATTTTAAAATGATATTAATTATATCCATAATATACTAATGCTCCTGGGATTTGAAATAGTCAAATTTTATGGTCTTGACCATGATCAAACTTTAATGTCCGTTGGAACAGTTTCCTTCTATTGATATATGACCTAGATTTTATAAAGTAGGGATCCTTTTTTCCTTTGGAACCTCACATTTTTTATTGGTTTTCTTAGACCATTTCTTCCCTGATGAGTTGTGCATCTTATTTATAGCAATCTGTCCAATTTTCCACCAGAGTCTTTCCTGCTACTCACGCAACCCCCCAATTTTGGATCAAGGAAGAATTGTTGTCCACCTGTTTTTCCATGTAGGGATTTCGTTCATCTCTCATTTTCTTGTGTATCATGAGAGGTTGGTGTAATGATTCATCCTTATGAAAATGGATGAATCCATATTTAACGAATTAATAAATGAGGGAATGGGAAGATGTTGAAAATGGTTGTGTTGTTTTTCATCTATTATCTTTTATCCATGTTGTTAATTGTGTTGGGAGTATGCCTTCTGAAAATCATGGACGTTGGGCGTCTCTGTTTGTGCACCATAACCTTGAATGGTTGTTGTTAATATTTTTTTTAAAGGTCATGAACATCAAAAAATTGATTAATCACATATATCTTGTTAATTAAAGGGATTTCCCAGGATCAAAAATTATCTGTGATAATAACTATTTCATCAATGTCAGATTAAAGAATGTGTGTATTAAATTTGAATACACCATATCGTATAATGTGGTTGTGTGCAGTGTATGGATCTTCTTGACCATTTGTTTTGTGTTAGTCAAGTGCTGATATGTTTGGGAGTGTGGTAGTGTATATGTGGTGGCAAGGGTGTTATATTGGAATCTTAGGTGGTTATATTGGTTTATTATGGAAATTTATGAACATGTTATGTAGTGGGACATCATCTGGGATGCAGTTACGCAATGGGGCAGTAGGATTGGGTTGTGTTATGTTTATGTTAATCTGTGATTATTCACTAATTGAGGCTAATATTCATTGTTAATATACATAATATTCATGTTATTTTTTATTCATAAACACCATTTTTGTGCATTTTACACTTTGAACATCATTTCACATTATGATTGTAATTACTTCTTAAAATGCACTATTATGTGGTACATTTTTTAACATCATTTAAAGTACCCAATGATTCATCTGATTTTAAGGAATATAATTATCCATATTTTAATTTTATATTTTGTGAAATTGATCTCCACTTAAATATTAACATGTTTCATTTAAGGATCAATGGAGAATCCATGGAAGAAGATGAGGATATTTTGTGATGAAAGGAAGCAATTCTGGAGAAGTCAGATTGGACACCAGCCCACTGATGAGACTTTGGGGCTCAACATATAGGCCCCATGAATCCCAAATTTTGTGGTATGCTATAATACATGTATAAGAACAGATAAATCTTCATGATAAAATGCTAATTCGGCCTCCATGGTGTCCATTTAGGCGGCCCAAGTTAGAAATAAAATTCTGGGCCAAATTCATCATCCCAGAAAAACAGCCCACTAATCTGATCATATCTCAGAATATACAACTCCAAATGGGTCCAAATGTTACAGGCGGTTAGGAGACATCTGGCTCTACATTGTATTATTCTATGGTCCACTCTTATTTGGCCATCTAGAAGGTCATAAAAGAGCATATGTTCGGTGGATGAAAGTTGGCTACCACCTCGGGTCAAATGTGGAAAAGTATAAGTTCCACAAGCTTTCCACCACCCTAGGACTACCATAATAAAGTGGGATTCTTTGTAATGTTAGAGGATCTACCCAAGGCTTCCAAAATTACTATTTAAGTCAGTGGTTGTGGAGGAGTTGTGGATCTTTGAGCTTTCTTTCATTGTAATGTTATACTGCGGTTTTGTTGTCTCAAATTTTTCTTCCACTTGTAAGTTGTTTTAATTCATCCTTGTTTCTTAATAAAAGTTCTTCTTCTCTTATTATTATTTTCTTCTAATTATCACTATGATACCATTGGTTCAAGGTTTGAACTTGTTCATACCAAACTTTTTGAGATTATCACACAACGGTGGAGTGATTTTTATTTTATTGCGTTTTTTTACTTCTCCATTTCCTCCCTCATGAGTCTACTTTCCGCTTCCATTGAAACCATAGAATCAATGGAGGGCTAACACACTTATGGGTTGATCCAAGGGAGTATAAAGAGGCTGGATTGGATGTTATTTATCACCCCATTAATGTCTAATCACTTCTTTTAATTAATATTTTTATTTGATGATTTTTAAACTCCATCGTCCTTGTTGAATTTAAGGCCACACACTTCAAGTGCTAATATGAACCTTTACCTTGAAGTGATCAAAACCTTGATCCTTAAAGTGTATAGGTGACTAGTATTAAAGGGTTTAGGTATTAAACCAGTAAGTTCTGATGTTTTTTGATCTTCTTAAATGAACCCATCTCAAATATAAGAAATTGAAATCATTGAAAAGGAAATACATCCAATCCACCCTGAGCGATAACCTGGGATCAACTCATTATTTTAAATTGAATTCACTTAAGTGTATTAGAGTTCACTTAAACCCATATAAAATCAACCCAAGTTGACCACTTCATAGCCAAAAACAGTCCATAGAATGTATGTGTCTATAGGATTCTTCTTAGGTCTCTGAGGATACGATAACCCAAGCTAAACTACAAGGATCGTTCTACCTTCATCTCTTGGGTAAATTTGAGCGAGAATCAAATTTTGGAGTCGTTGATGGAGACCCATGTAAGTCATATAAACACCCATTCTATTCTCCCCCATTTCTTCTTTTCTCATCCAAATTCTCTTATCTTGTCCCTTTCTCATTTTTTTTCTTTTGGCGTATGTCCCCCTACACCCGCGATTAATCAAACCGTCTACTTAGGGTGGATAGTCCTGGGGTTGGGGAGTCAAGTACACCAAGGGAACTCTTTTCATTAGATCCTAATCTTCCTAACAACCCCGAGTCAAAAATTGATCCCATTTCAATGGAAGGTCTTCAAAGAAACCAACTCATAAACCCGGGTGGGAACCAAAATGGAAACCCAAATGAGGCAGCCCCAAACTTGGGGAATGCAATTGATCAGACCATGAATGACTACCTCACACCTTCCTGGACCAATTCCCCCTCATGCATTAGAAAAAATTCCCTAGGAGATGACAACTACATCTTTGAAACCCATGTCCTAAACCACCTTCCCACATTCCATGGAATGGAGTCCGAGATTCCATACCTGCACATTAAGGAGTTCAATGACATTGTAGAAACCATGTGTCCCCCACATCAACTAGAATCAGCTAAGATGAGGATATTTCCTTTTTCTTTAAAGGATCGAGCTAAAAATTGGCTAAACAATTTGAGACCATCATCCATCAACTCTTGGGACCAACTACAAAGAGAATTCTACAAAAAAATACTTTCCCCACTACAGAACAATTGCACTTAAAAAGAGTATCCAAAACTTTTTTGAAAATGAGGGAGAGTCATTCTATGAAACATGGGAAAGGTTCAGAGACACTATAAACATGGTTCCACACCATGGTTTTTCTATTCCTGAACAAGTGAGAATTTTATATGAATGGTTGGGTCCGGGGAACAAACAATTCATTGACATGATGTGTAATGGAACATTTAAAAACAAAGCCCCAAATGATGCTTACGAGTATCTAGAAAGACTTTCTGAACAAAACCAAACATGGGGAACTTCACCTTATTCTGAAAAGCCACAAAAAACTACTGTAATTCATAAACATATAGAATATGAAAGCCTTTGGGCTAAACTCACAGCACTCTCTAGGAAGGTTGAAGAGATAGACATTAGGAAAGTCCATGAAATCCAAATTGTTGACCCTGTTTGCATAATTTGTGAAAAACATGACCATAAGACAGACAACTACCCAACAATTCTATCCATCAAGGATTTTCTCTTAGGAGGAACCCCAGTGGAAGTAAATTCTTTGAACATTCAAAAGTCTAAATACCAAAACACCTTCAACCCAAGGTATAACGACCACCCAGGCTTTCGCTGGAAAGATAACCAACAACCTAGCCAACCACAGGGACAAAATCCTTACCCCCATCAGAACTACCAATCCCATAACCAGTTCCAAACCCAACCTATCCAATACCAACATCCACCGGTCCATTTTCAACAAACCATCCCACTTCCAAAATATCCCCCCAAGATAAACCAATCTTCTCAAGCACCAACCCAAACTATTCCACAAAGCCTACTAGAACAACTATGAAAACAAATGGAGAGGATGAACTTGGAGGTATCTTCCCAAAAACAAGAACTTCAAACCATCAAAAATGGAGAGGCACCCATGCCTACTCAGGCGGTGCCATCCTCAACTTCAAGGGGAGAGTCAAGTTGTGCTCAAACAACTCATGAACAACTAAAGGCAGTGGCTGTTTTAAGAATGGGAAATCAACTGAGAAACCTGAACAACTAATTCAGAACCCACCAGAAGATTCAAACTTGGATGAAAATTCAAATGAACCACAAGATCAAACTAAGGAAACTGATAACATTGTCAAGGAAACAACTCTTCAACAAACAACCCCACAACCTGCACCATTTCCTCAATGCATGAGGGGGAAAACAAAACCTGAACTGAGTGAAACGTTGAGAGAAATATTTTCACAAGTCAAGTTGATCATACCCCTTCTCGATTCAATCCAAACCATACCTGCCTACTCAATGTACCTTAAGTACTTGTGCACTTTTAAAAGAAAATTTTCACATAAAAACCAAGTCCTTTTGGCTTCTAATGTGAGTACCACCATTCAAGGGATCATTCCTTCTAAGTTGAAAGACCCGGGTTTCCCTTACATCAATGTTGAACTAGGAGAGAGAAAAATTGTCAAGGCCTTGTGTGACCTAGGTGATAGTGTCAATCTCATCCCATATGTTGTGTACTTCCAGTTAGGCCTAAAAGAACTCTAACCCACATCTGTCACACTTCAGCTTGTTGATCGTAACATTAGGGTTCCAAAGGGGATTTTGAAGGATGTTCTGGTAAAGGTTGAAAACATCATCTACCCTACTAATTTCATTGTCCTTGACAACCATCCAAACTTAGGAAATAAGGAATAAACCCCAATCATCCTTGGTCGTCCTTTCCATGCAACTATCAACTCCATTATCCGAGTTCGAAATGGGAACATGACCATTACCTTTGGGAACATGAGTCTTGACATGAACATCTATAATGCAAGCTCACAAATAGGGGATGATGAGGACATTCATGATGTAAACATGATAGGAAGCATTGATAATTAATCCATGGAACATCTAGTAATATTTGATGATGGTTTATGTCAGGATGAGATTGATTTACTTTGTTCATATGAAGGAAGTTTATCTCCTTTGCTTGAATCATTTTCAAATTGCTCTTATAATAAAGTATTAGGTCCAATAATCAGTGAAACCTTTCAAGAAACCACTTTCATGGAGACCACTCCAAATTCCTTCACTAAATCAAATCAAGACAATCAAGTAGATAAAACTTCTACATGTGCGGAATCAATCCTATCTAAAAAGATAAAAAAAGAAATTGAACTTGATCCAATGTCCCATTCTTCTGTTGAAATTCTGAACCAGCCTGATCTTGAATTGAAGGAACTTCCCACTACACTCAATTATGCTTTCCTAAGGGGAAATCAAACACATCCTATTGTCATTTATTCTTCTCTTGAATCCAATCATGAAAGGAAGCTTCTAGATGTCCTTAGGAAGCATAAGAAAGCCATTGGTTGGACCCTTTCTGATATTCCTGGGATTAGACCACTTATTGGGACTCATAGGATTGTTCTGGAATCTGATTCAAATCCATGTCGTTAACCTCAATGGCGAGTCAATCATAATCTCATGGAGGTAGTAAGAAAAGAACTCCTGAAATTGATAAAAGCTAGTATCATATATCCCATAGCTGAGAGTGAATGGGTGATCCCAATCTATGTGGTTCCAAAAAATGCTGGAATCACAATGATAACCAATGAGGATGGAGAGATTCTTCCAACAAGGTCGAGTAGTGGATGGAGGGTCTGTATTGACTATCAGAAGCTAAACTCATTCACCAAGAAGGACCATTTCCCCTTACCATTCATTGACCAAGTCCTCGATAGAGGGGCAGGTCATGTGTTCTACTGTTTCTTAGATGGGTACTCAGGGTATAATAAAATTGAGTTCTCCCTAGAGGATCAAGGGAAGATTACATTCACTTGTCCATTTGGAACCTTTACTTTCAAACGCATGCCCTTCGGGTTATCCAATGCCCCCGGAACCTTCCAACGGTGCATGATGGGAATCTTCTCAGACATGGTAGGGGATTTTCTAGAGGTCTTCATGAATGACTTCTCTGTGTTTGGGGATTCATTTGAGGGATGTATGAGTAATGTATAGAGAGTCTTGTCAAGATGTGAAGAAAAGAATCTAGTCCTAAACTTGGAAAAATGCCATTTTATGGTTAAAGATGGACTAGTTTTAGGCCATATGGACTCAAGTAGGGGGATTGAAGTTGATAAATCCAAGGTTGACATCATTCGTCACCTTCCATCACCCAAAACTATCAAGAAAGTTAGGTCTTTCTTAGGACATGCTTTTTTCTATATAAGATTCATCAAGGACTTTAGTTCAATCTCTCGTCCCCTTTGTGCTCTCCTAGTAAAGGATGCTCCATTTGTTTGGACAAAAAGCTGTGAGGGTTCATTCTAAACCCTCAAATCCTCTCTCACCTCTCTCCCCATCATGAAATCTCCAAATTGGAACCTTCCTTTCGAACTTATGTTTGATGCCAGTGACTTTTCTGTAGGAGCTATGTTGGGACAATGTTGTGATAAAAATCCTTATGTCATTGCTTATGCAAGAAAATACTTAAATGATTCCCAAATCAACTACACCACCACTGAAAGAGAGATACATGATATTGTGTTTGCCTTAGAGAAGTTTAGGTCCTACCTCTTAGGATCCCCCATCACTGTGTTCACTGACGATTCTGTACTAAAATACCTCTTCCAAAAACAAGATGCTAAGGCCAGACTGATTGGGTGTGTCCTTCTCTTAAAAGAATTTGACCTCACAATCAAGGATAAAAAGGGAGTTTAAAATGTTGTATTTGATCACCTCTCTAGGATGGAATTCAAAGATCAATCAAATTACCTTTCTGTGTCTGATTCGTTTCCTGATAAACACCGATACTCTGTGAGTGACTGCCCTTGGTATGTCGGCATAGCCAATTTCCTAGTTACAGGAGTCATTCCAAAATTCTTAGGGACTCAATATCAAAGGAAATTCCTTTACAATGTTATACACTATGTGTTTGATGATCCATACCTCTATAATTTTTTCCCTGACCAAGTCATTAGGAGGTGTGTCCCAGAATCTGAACAAGAGTCCATCCTTAAATTCTGTCATAGTGAGCCATGTGGAGGTCACTTTTCCTCTAGGAAAACATCTGCTAGTATTCTTCAATGTGGTCTCTTCTGGGCAACCCTCTCAAGGGACTCCTACGCCTTTTTTCAAAGCTGTCCTAGGTGTCAACAAGTAGGGTCCATCACAAAAAGGAATCAAATGACACTCACTCCCATCTTAGTGGTTGAAATATTTGACTGTTGGGGAATTGATTTCATGGGTCCCTTCCCAAAATCTAGGGGATACCTATACATACTATTATCTGTTGATTGTGTCTCAAAATGGGTTGAGGCCATTCCAACTAAGTCCAACAATCATCAAGTTGTGATTATATTTCTAAAAGAGAACATATTTTCTCGATTTAGAATTCCTAGGGCTATAATAAGTGATCGAGGAACCCATTTATGCAACCACCCATTCTCTTCACTCATGTCTAAGTATGGTATTTCTCATAAAGTGTCCACTGCATACCATCCTCAAACTAATGGTCAAGCTGAGTTAGTGAATAGGGAGATTAAGCAAATTCTTGAAAATACTATCAACCCCTCTAGGAAAGATTGGTCTGAGAAACTCTTAGATGCTCTTTGGGCCTTTAAAACCGCATATAAAACCATTTTAGGAATGTCCCCATATAGGTTGGTTTATGGAAAAGCATGTCATTTACCTATTGAAATTGAGCATAAGGACTTTTGTCCAATTAAGAAAATGGATTATGACCCCTCATTGGCCGGACCAAAAAGGAAATTAGATCTCAATGAACTAGAGGAACTAAGGATGGAGGCTTATGAAAATTCAAGGATCAATAAAGCTAGAGTTCAAGCCTACCAATCTAGGAATATCAAGGTCAAAAATTTTGAATCGGGAAAAAATGTTCTCTTGTATAGTTCAAAACTTTATTTACACCCGGGAAAGTTATGGTCTATATGGTCAGGACCTTTCATAGTGTATCATGTATTCCCCCATGGGGCAGTAGAGATTCAAGATTCCACAAGTGGTTACATTTTCAAGGTCAATGGTCAAAGGTTAAAACCGTTCATTGAATCATTCAATAAACAAGAAATAGAGGTTGAGTTAACTGAGACAACCTATGAACCATGAAAAAATTGATAGATTTAGGGTTCAAGTCGAGCTAACGACGTTAAAAAAAGCACTGCATGGGAGGCAACCCATGGTTTTCAAGTTTCCTATCATTTTGTTGTTTTAATAAAATTTATATTTTAATTAATCATTTTTATATTAAAAAAATATATTGTTGACCTGTTCTTCTATTATGAGTATGGATGGGTATGAAAGGGGAGCACCATATTCATCCGTGTCACGTGGTGTGATCCTTGAGTAATACCTTACCCAGAAATTTAAAAAGAAGACAATGTATCATCAGTTTATTTTATTTTATATATATACTTATATTTTACTTATATATATATATACTCTTTTGTTTTGTTTTTTTGTTTTCCTTTTTCCACTAGGGAACTCTGCAAGTGACGTGGATATCAAAGGACTAAATTGGAGCAGCAAGAACTTCAAACTTCAACCACCGGGTGACTTCATTCTATGACCCTCATTTTCAATTTCCTTTTTGAACATTCATTCTCTACCTCTACCCCCTTCTAAATTTTCTTTTCTTTAAACACTAGGGACATTTTTATTTTAAGTTGGGGGGGGAGATAAAATAAAAAATGATTTTGTGTCAAAAAAATGGTAATTAATTTGAAAAAAAAATCTGAAAATAGAAGGAAAAATTCCTTTAACATTAAACATGGTAATACACACTGCACACTTTGAAACTGAATATCAAATAATTTAGCATACCCTGATTCTGATTTTAATCCTTGTATAATTTCATGAGCATTGATTTTGGAAAGTGTGGCTGTCCAATGTGATATTTCATCGTTTATATTTTCATCCAAATAAAAAAAGATCACAATGCACGTCCTTTGGATAGTGGGGTATTAGTTTGAGTTCATGGGGTACCCTAAATAAATAGCATAGAATTGATGATCATTTTAGTTTAATATGAGTTTTCAAAAAAAAATTGCTCGTAGAGCAATGAAATGACCTAATCCATGGCTTTCGGCACTTGGGGATCGTGACTCCATAGTTGTCTGGCCCAGAGTTAGTAATTTTATCTCTATATATGGTAATTTGAATTTTTTTTTGACTGAGTTAACTCGAGATGATTCCCGAGTATGTGGGCTTCACTTGGTGCCCTAAGGTCTTTGAGCCTAGGAGTCATTGGCAAAGTCTAGCTATAGGGGTTGACTCTTTTGAGTGAAATTTCAATTACCATGGAAAAATTGCAAAAACAAAAAAAACAAAAAAAAAATAATACAATTTTTTTTTTGAATACTCATCTTAATATTGAAATGTGATTCCACCTAGAGCTTCCGTAATTTTCTCCTTGAATTAAGATGAACCCCCATGTCTATTGTGATGCACAACACATCCTCATACTTAATTGATATTCGATGAAATATGGCAACGAATTTGAAAAAAGGAATGGGCTTGGGATTGGGATATGATTATGAAAATATCTTGTTTTAAAATATATTTATGGGTTTCATTTTTGTTTGGTATATGGGTTTCTGGTGATCATTGTGTATTAAAATGTTTTTGGAAAAGGGAATTCGAATTTCATATTGTTGAGATATATTTTGCTCGGGACTAGCAAAACTCAAGTTGGGGGTGTGATTAGTCACTAAATGAGGCTAATATTCATTATTAATATAAATAGTATTCATTTTCTTTTTTATTCATAAACACCATTTTAGTGCATTTTACACTTTGCACATCATTTCACATTATGATTGTAATTACTTCTTAAAATGCACTATTATGTGGTACATTTTTTAACATCATTTAAAGTACCCAATGATTCATCTGATTTTAAGGAATATAATTATCCATATTTTAATTTTATATTTTGGGAAATTTATATAAACTTAAATATGAACATGTTTCATTTAGGGATCAATGGAGAATTTATGGAAGTAGATGGAGATATTTTGTGATGAAAGGAAGCAATTCTGGAGAAGTCATATTGGACATCAGCCCACTGATGAGACTGTGGGGCTCAACATACATTGACAATGAATCCCACATTTTTTGGGATTCTAGAAGACATATATACGAACAAATCACTCTTAATGATCCAATGATAATTCGGCCTCCATTGTGTCCATTTAGGCGGCCCAATTTATAAATAACATTCTGGGCCAGATTCTGCGGCCCAGAAAAACAGCCCACTAATATGATCATATCTCCGAATATACAACTCCAAATGGGCCCACATTTTACAGGAGGTAAGGAGATATCGGGGGCTCAATTTTATTATTCTATGGCCCACTCTGATTAGGCCATCTAGAAAGTCATAAAAGCGCGTCTGTTCGGTGGATGAAAGTTGGCTGCCACCTCGGGTCAAATGTGGAAAAGTCTAAGTTCCACAAGCTTTCCACCACCCTAGGCCTACCATAATGAAGTGGGATTATTTTTACTGTTGGAGGCTCGACCCAAGGCTTCCAAAATGCTTATATAAGGCAGTGGTGGTGGAGGAGTTGAGGATCTTTGCGCTTTCTTTCATTGTAATGTTATGTTGCGGTTTTGTTGTCTCAAATTTGTCTTCCACATGTAAGTTGTTTTAATTCATCCTTGCTTCTTAATAAAAGTTATTATTCTCTTATTATTCTATTATTCTCCTTATCACTTTGATACCGTTGGATCAAGGTGTGAACTTGTTCATACCAAAACTTGTGATATTATCACACAACGGTGGAGTGATTGTTATTTTATTGTGTTTTTTTACTTTTCCATTTCCTCCCTCATGAGTCTACATTCCGTATCCATTGAAACCATAGAATCAATGGAGTGATAACCCACATATGTGTTGTTCCAAGGGATTATCAAGGGGATGGATTGGATGTTATTTATCACCCCATTAATGTCTAATCACTTCATTTAATTGAGATTTTTATTTGATGATTTTTAAACTCCATCGTCCTTGTTGAATTTAAGGTCACACACTTCAAGTGCTAATATGATCCTTTACCTTGAAGTGCTCAAAACCATGATCCTACAAATGTATAGGTGATTAGTATTAAAGGGTTTAGGTATTAAACCAGTAAGTGCTGATGTTGATTGATCTTCTTAAATGAACCCATCTCAAATATAAGAAATTGAAATCATTGAAAAGGAAATACATCCAATCCACCCCGAGCGATAACATGGGATCAACTCATTCTTTTAAATTGAATTCACTTAACACTATTAGAGTTCATTGAAACCCATATAAAATCAACCCAAGTTGTCCACTTCATAGTCAAAAATAGTCCATAGAATGTATGTGTCTATAGGTTTCTTCTTAGGTCTCTGAGGATACGATAACCCAAGCTAAACTACAAGGATCGTTCTACCTTCATCTCTTGGGTAAATTTGAGCGAGAATCATTGGGTGTGCTGAATGTTGTGTTGGCATGCTGCGGGGATGATAGGCGTATTATTGAGGTTGTGTGTTGAGGTGTTTTCATTCCGACATAAAGGATAGGGTGACATTACATTGAAGAATTATGATGGCAGTGGTTGAATCGGTGTTCAAGTGAGGGGAGTGTGCTATGGGACTACAAGGAGGGTAAGATTTGTTTTGCTGTTTATGCTATTTTCATGAAGCATGGAATCCAATTATGGTTTTGGCGGGATTATTTAGAAGAAGGATGGTATCACATTACATGGTCATTTCACTCGGTGTTTTCAATGACTTTTTAATGTGTGTTTTGGTTATGATATCCCTATGGTGTGCTAGGTTTGGTAGTTTCCCAGGTACGGATGGAATAAGTAAATAAATTAATTGATAATGTAGTATGACAACAAGTTAAATGTATTGGTTGAGAGTATGTTTTGAGTGGTGGCTTGTAGTGATGCAGCGTTCACTTATCAACTTATAGAAATGACCATCATTCATGGTGATTTGTGCATTTAGAGGTGGTAGAAATGGAATTTTTGTATGGTCTGGTAGGTTTTTTAAAAAAACTATAGGTTGGGATAATTTTTTGGTACATATATATATATATATATATATATATATATATATGTTTAGTACCTTTTTATTTATATATGTACCCCAACCATGTTGACCAATAACTTCAGAAAACCCCCATTTTTATAGGGGAGGGTGTCCTTTCCCAACATCTGGTGGGACAATGGATTGATGGTTATTGGCTCTTTTTTGATCCCACATATAGGCATTGGTATCCTAGAAACATCGGGCTGGTTGCGGTGTGTTTCTGAGGCCCAAGTGTCGTCTGATGAGGTGTTCTTCCCTGGTGTCTTCTGAAAGAGGTTCTGGTTTTGTGGCCTAAGATTATGTAGGAGGGATGTGTTGTAGTTGTGGACCAGGTGTTTGTAGGATGGATGTGGTATGTGGACTAGCTGTGTGAAGGAAGGTTGTGACATGGGGACTTGTTGAAGAGAGTGGTAGTGTCAGGATGTTCACTGTTAGGGATTAACATTTAACTGGTGGGAAGTGGTGTGGGGTATCCAAATATTGATGTGTTTACTACATTACATTACATTACTTTAATTATTTATTTAGTTTTACTTGATGATGTTGGGGATATATAGTATTCCTTGTTAGGTGGTTTTGAGTTTTGATAGTTTTCTCACCGGGGAATTATTATTATTCTCCCACCTATGCACGATTGACTTTGGATTTTTCTACTGAGTATAATTTTATACACACCCTACGTATATTAAACCATTTTTAGGTTTCCGGGGAGATTATGTGGTCTTTTCAAGACCTTACTAGATCGTACATTGGGGATAGTTTTTGTTTCACTTCTTATTAATATTTTTGGAACTTACTCTAGAGTTTTCTTTGTATTTTCAGCAACTTTACTATAAAAAATGCATGTGGTATGGATTATGGATTCTTTTATATACATGTATTAGAGTTTTTTTGAGGATACTATCATATCTCCTGATCCTGGTTACTATAAAAAGGGTAATGTCTCCAATTTTTTGAGATCCAGATACCCTTAGTGTTGTTCACTGCCCTAGGGATTTTAGAGGTGGGAGTTGTGGTTTTTTATCTCTTTTTCATCTTGAAGAAGGAAGGTTAAACAACTTTTCCATCCCTTCTTTTAAATTAATGAAGGATGGTCCTGAGAGAATTTTATTAGAGGTGATCATTGAGTGATGGGATGGAGTTTGGAGTTAGGAACAAATAGGATTACATGGGCCGGTAGGGAAGCAGGGTTAAGAGATCTTGGTGCATGACATAGGCTAGAGAATACCAGCTAGGACATGGGATTTTAGGACCCCACACAATCCAATAAAAGGAATCTGAGCTTATCGAATGACTAAGTGAGGCTACACCATTTTCAGGGAAAATACCCTAGGATTGGTACATGCATCATGATGACACATGTTCTTGTTGTTTTGGGTGTTTCATGAAAATTTAAATAAACAATGAGTTAAAATGAATCCTAAATAAATTCCATACTACTCGAGGTTAGGAGCTCCTTGTTTACCTTTCTGCTATGGCACATGTTCTTCATCTATGAGTGGCTTGAGTAGTGGAGGCTCAGCAGGATTAACCAGTGTGGGAGGATGATCAGTGGGAGAAGATCCTTCATGCTTCCCAGCAAAAGACTATGAGAAAGTATGAAGGCAGCATTTCCAATATAGATGTGGAGAGTTAGATTGAGGATATGGTGATCACTTTCATCTGTATTTGGTCTTTAATGGAGTACTATGTTCAATTGGACTTTATTTAGATGAGGGAAGTTGGGACTAAGTAGTGGATGTTGTACATGGGGAGAGAGAAAGTAGGGTGATGTTCTGTGGATCGATTTTGAGAAGGATTTCTAGGTGGTATTCCTTTCTTCAACAATGATAGATGAGAATAAGTAGGATCTACTCTCCCTCTAGTAGGGGATTATGTCCATGAGGGATCTGTGGATCAAGTTTTAGGAACTCCATCTCTCTTCCATAGACCTATTTCTATATGAGGAGTCTTTGGAGAGATTCTTAGAGGAGGCACATCATCCCTCTCTCTAGTATATTTTTTCTCCCTTCACCTTGCCGACATACTTATAGGTTAATAAGAAGGATGAGGTAGTGTAAAGGATTCACTCATGGGGATGTTTACCATGATAGGGGAGCCATCTGAGTTCTTCAAAGGGGAAGGTTGTTAGTAGTCTATCTATTGTGTTAGGACCTTCTATTTTTTAGCCAGTGGGGTGAAAACCCTAGAAGATTCAGTTCTGACCTTCTGGTCCTTGTCCATTTCCTATAGGCTTAGGACCAAGGTGTTTCATGTGTGCAGGCCATTGGAACCTTTAGAGTTAGTTCCTAGTTCAAGCACAATATGTTGGAGAGGGGTAGGTTTAACGCCTGCCTTAGTTGCAGTTGTTGGCCAGCCCATTACATTATTTAGGATAGTAGGATCCTACTCCACCAAGGGGAGACGGAGTAGTTGGATACTGACCTCAGATAAGTTCATAGGGACCTCGACCATGGCGTGGTAGGGAGGTGGCCAACAGTAGAGGGGAAGAGGAGCTGGGCATGGTTTATTGCACACCGCAGAGGCAGTAGTTCCAATAGGGTTGGAGATCTCTCTATGTATGATCAGCTTGTTTAGTACTATTTTTTGTTCCTTCTTCCATTGATGATCTTCAAAATCCTTTTTTGGTACTAGTATAGCCCATGTTCTGGGAATGGTCATAGAGAGACTTTCCATGCCTCCAGTTTTGAGTACACCGGTCAGTGGTCATACCCTCTTGTTTGAAGTCTGTTGTGGATGTAGACAGATGTTGGGGCAGAATCCGTCCAATTGGGATCTCCTTTTTCTACCGATGTAGCCACATGATGTCATCCTTGGCATCGACTAGATGTTGTATTTACATGATTTCATCTAATTATTCTGATGTAGGGTCACTTTTTTAGATATGGATGGCCAATTTTTGGCTTTAATTGGTGATAAGAGTTTCTTAATGGACATTCAGTGTGTGAATCCTTTTCTTTCCTTGTTAGGCAAGCTGTGAGTAGAGTCGGAGGATGATGGGATGGCGGGGGCTTCCAAAGTTATTGTGGGTGTTCTGGGAATTTTTCCCTAAGGAGGTTGTGAATCTACTCCCTCGATGTGACATTGAGTTCATGATAGACTTACAAACTGGTGATAGTATGATTTCGATGGATCCATATTAGATGAAACCTTCTGATCTGTGGGAGTTGAGGATCAAGATTGAAGATCTTTTAAAGAAGGGATTTATCTGAACTAGTTTGTCACCGTGGGGTGGTTCAATCTTGTTTGAAATGAATGTATATGGTAGTATAAGTCTTTGTATAGACTACCAGAGGTTGAATTAGGTAACGGTCAAGAACTGTTACCCTCTCCCGAGGATAGACCATCTTTTTGAATAGCTGAGGGGAGAAATATGGATTTCAAAGATTGATATGTGTTCTAGGTATCACCAATTGAGGGTGATAGAGGGTGAATTCCCAAATACATATTTCAGGTGCAAGTATGGGCAGTTACAGTTCATGGTTATGTATTTTAGTGTTACAAATGCACCGTCCATGTTCATGGGACATATGAAATATTTCTTTCATGAGTACCTATACTGGTTCTTCATCGTATTCATCTATGAAATTCTGATCTACCCGAAGTTAGATGATGAGTATACCAAGCATCTCAGGATTATCTTGGAAGTCCATAAACACCAACAACTCTATGAAAAGCTGTCCAAGTGAATGTTTTTGGCATGGCAGTTCCACTTCCATGGACACGTGGTGTCTTAGTATAGTGTAGAAGTTGACCCATCGATGGTCAGGGTAGTTATTTCTTGTCCAACACCAATGAATGTGCCAGAGGTTCACAACTTTCTCGAGTATAAACTTCAATAATATCTCTAATCAGAAAAGGACAAGATTTTGTGTGGAGTTACAAGTGCTAGTCGGCGTTCAGCTATCTGAAGTGTATGTTGTTCAGTGCTCCAGTGATCAGGAAGCTGGCAGATGGGGTGATTTTTGAGGTTTTTTATGATGCTTCTAATTTGGGATAGGGATGTGTGTTAATTCATCAGTGACGAGTGGTCAATTACGGATCTATGTCGTTGCATCGCCATGAACACAACTATGCCACCCATGATCTGGATATAGCTACAGTATTTTTGCACTGAAGCTATGGTGACATTACCTCATTGGAGAGATCTTTGTTGTCTTCATAGATCAAAATATCCTAAGGTATATCTTTTCCTAGTGACACATGAACTTGCAGTAGTATAGATGAATGAAGATTCCACAAGATTATTATTTTTCAATCTACTACACATCATGAAATGGGAATGTTGTGGCCGATTCATAGAGTAGGATGTCATAGAAGGAGGTTGTTAGAAAATCTAAAAAGACATGGAATGCGATGGAGGAGTTGGATACCTTTTACTTCGATGTAGGAATGGATGGAGGGAGAAGTTGTCTATTTTAGATGATGGTGAAGTCATCTCTAAGGAATCTGGTGGAGGAGTCTCCATGGGGAGTCTTGGAGTAATATTTAACGTGTGATGGCATTGACCAGGGAAATACTCTAGGGGGATGGACATAGGATGTTCAGAATTAGATACTATTCTGTCAGAAGCAGTTTGTTCCGGTGGTGATGCGTGAGGGAGTTTGTTTGTTTCATAGATCACCCACAGTGGTACATCCATGAGTTTCCAAGGTGTATTCTGGCTTGATAGAATATTTATGGTGTCCCATGATGAAGTGTGTATTGGTAGAGTTTATGGAAAAGGGACTACTGTGCCAATAAGTGAAGGCTGAGGACCATGTTCCCGGTGATTTATTGCAGCCCCTAGATGTACCTGAGTGGATGTGGGATTAAATAACATTGGATTTCATCATAATATTACCAAGGGAACTGGGAGGATGCGATGTACTGTGGGTAGTAGTGTACCAGATGATGAAATCAACTAACATCATAACGATCAAGGAGTTGAGCAGAGTGGATGACATAGCACATAGGTGTGTGAACTAGGTGGTGTGGATTGTAGAGACCCGAAGCCTAACGTACATGGACATTACATTACTTTTGCGGAATACTTAGTACATAACAAAAACACACACACAAGGACAGTAATAGTTTAGTGTCTTTGGAAACTCGGAATATAATCTTCTAATCGTGGTGAAAGATCTTCAACATCTCCCATAAAGATCTCCTTTTTCTAAAACCTAATTCCTCTCTTTATGTCCTGGAAAAAAAACATAAAAGGGTGAGCTCAAATGCTCAGTAAGGGTAAACAAAAGAAATATCAATCACGTCATATTCATAAGAACATATCCTTTGGAAATCTTAACCTGCAAAAGAGATCATAATTTCATAACATGGGATAAATCTTAGTAGTGAAATGTAATCCCAATAATAATAACTTAAAACATGAAACATTGTGGAATACACACATAATCATAGAGAATCATTTCTTGTTAGTCAAGACTCATTGACAAGACTATCTTAGTGGACAAAGTCCCATTCTGAACCGAGTTCATTCCTCGTTTCAGTCTTGTTTCACTGAACCGGTATAACCTACCGTTCCAGCCATGTCTATCTCATGAGATATAAAATCTTTACCCAATGCATTGGAGGGAGATATAGGTCCCACCCATCTCATAATGATACCATTCTTATGTGTGCCACAAAATCATAAATCATACATCGTTGCATAACCCATGTAATAAAAATGGGAATCTTAAACATCAAGACATCATAAAAAAATTCATATAAGATAAAGGAATTCATAAAAATATTTCCGTCACAACATAATCAAATCAATGTAATAATAGGGATAGAAACATAACCCTTTATTATCTTATATGGAAAATAATTTTGATAAAACACTTGAACTCCATTCTTGAGGAAAATATCCTTTCTACTTCAAAAACACTTTCCTTTCTTTAACATGTCATACAATTTTAAACTAAAAGAAGTTGATTAAAAATAAACTTGAAAACTTGTAAGGGAAGCTTCTTGGAAATAATGTTTTAAAAATCCATTCATGCCGTATAAGTTAAAAAAACATTCTTCTCATACTTTTGTCGGAAAAGTCAAAAAGTACCTCGTACGAAAAACGACAAAAGGTTCCATTCATATCTTTTACTAAAAACTCACCGAAGGGTAAAATTGGATTTAAATAATTTTAGGTGGATGGAAATAATATTACATATTGAGGAAACATGGATGTGGATGATAAAATACACCTCAGTAAATACTAAAGTATAAACAATCTCAGATAAAAATGAGATTGTGATATTTCCCTTACCTTAGGTCCGATTTGCTTCGTAAGTGTCCGAACCTCCTGTATAATGATTTTAAATAATGTCATTGACTTATTAAAGAATCATATTAATAGTTATGATATCATATATGGTTCACTTATGACTTTATATTACCCGTTCTTTTTTAAATTCCATGTTAAAGAAGCATTTTGGGTAAAATTGTTTCATTTATCGTAGGTGTTTGGACTTGTTGTTCTTGACATTATTATTACTTATATCATGATTTACTTACTTCCAGAATATAAAACATGATTTATATATCATATATATTAAGTATATATATATATATATAATATATAGATAAATGAAATGAAACACACTGTTCATGGAGACGATAGTCCGTACGTACGCATGAACGCTGTTTTCCTTTCCTTATTGTCTTGAATGGAAGTAAGTAGATGACATAAATATATATATATACATAAATCCAGTAGATTTAACATGTCATATATTTCATTATTATTCATTATATATACTTTATAATCATTCATGAATGGTTAATGTGGAGAATGAATCTCATCGCGTCGTGGAGACGGTAGTCCGTACGTATGCACGAGCGATGATATCGTTATCATGATTGTGGGACTGTATTGGAGTGTATGTATACTATTTCAGAATCAATATTACTTTAAAATAACCATATATAGTTATTATTTACACCATTATACCCATCCAAGTAAGGTGGTGGTGGAAAATAGATTTCACCACGACGTGGAGACGGTATTCCGTACGTACGTACGCGCGGTGATTTCGTTTTCCGTAGGATGGATAGATGGTGAAATAGGGTTGTTTCATAATTATAATAACATATCAGTATATGTGTGATACTTATGTTATTACTTCATAATGAAACAACCTAATAAGAAGAAGTGGAAGAAGAAATAAAGTTGAAAGAATCGGTAACGGAGATTTACCTCTTCTTTGAAGAGCCTCTTTGAGATCTCCTTTTAGGGCACTATAATTGGTCTTTGAGGAAGACCAGAACCTCTAGGATGTTTCTAGGGAAGTGGAGAAGAGAATTTGGCAGGGGTTGGCCGAGCATGAAGGCTCAATGTGGTGTGAGGAAGAGAGGGAGGAGGTGCCCTTTTATAAGGGAGGAGAGGGGTACCTTTGGAATAACTAAAACTATTATTTTATTATAAAGTCAAATTCGGTTTTAAGTAGCTCCAAATTGATTTATTTCAAAGCTAAGGTGGGGATGGGTCAAAATACTCTCATATAATAGAATTTAGAAAAGTTTAGGTTCCTATTTTAACCTTATCATTTAGATTTAACATTAAGTTAAATAATTTTACTTTTACCGTGTCATCTTGTGTTC
Source organism: Viscum album (assembly GCA_963277665.1). Lineage (NCBI taxonomy): Eukaryota > Viridiplantae > Streptophyta > Magnoliopsida > Santalales > Viscaceae > Viscum > Viscum album. Next base: position 672,282,466 of record OY728127.1, read on the forward strand.
TTACACTATAAGGTTAATAAACATACTATAAAAAGAAAAACGAACCCCAAGTTGTTTATTATTAATATATATAAACTTATATAAGTCATTTGGCCAAACCTTAGATTTTTAGGAATAAAATAACAATTAATAATATAATATATGTTTTAAAAACTATTTTATGTCAATTTGGACACTATTTAGTAATTGATTTTTGTGAAAATCATAACAGAATTATTAGTTCTAACAAAGTTAATTAAATCAATACTAACATGTCATATTAGCTAAGAAAATTTGTTTAATCCATAAAAAGTCTCAAATTACATTTATTTGGGTATTTATAACATCAATTATGTCAATATTTCATTAATAAGATAATTACTGCATCATCATTGTGTTATAAATAAATTAAATTATTTAATGTATAAAAATTACAAATAAAATACCATTATGTAGGAAATATTTTTATCTTTATAATGAGTATTTATAGTCTAATTTATCTTATTTATAACCCTATATTAAAAATTATTTACTTATTAAAATTTAATTTTAACTATTTTAACCCTTCTTTAAACAATTTAATAATAAATATCCTAATCTAGTCCAAGTGGGCCTAAATGATCATATTTTATTCCTAATATTTTTTTTGGTCGAATTAAATTTATCCAATAGAATTAGGACATGTGTTAGGGTAATAATAATAATATTTTTACCCTTAATTACCCTATTTACTTTTAACCGTGGTAAAAAAAAGTAAAAAGTTACTATTCACCAAAAAAAAATTTCATCTCATTGAACCACATTTTACTTACTGACATTAACCGTGTCTCTCGGATTTTTGAAATTCCACTCAAAGAAGCGGTAAAATTAAGTTTTATGAAAAATTCATTCTTTTAAACTACCACTTAGTGGTTTCACTATTCATCAAAAAAAGAAAGTTTCCAGAAAAATACCAAAAATTAGGCCTGAGCTATATTTGATATTATGAATTCAAAAATAATTTCTATTTTACCAAATTCAAAACATATCAGTTGCATTAATTAATTTAAAAATTAAATCCCGTCGTCAAAACAAATAGCGTGTTTTTAAGAGATAATAACTATCAAAAGATTGACACTTGTTTATGTCTGGTTTAAATGTGAAATTACATTCAATGACCAACATTGTTTTAAATTGTAAAAATATATTCTAAATATATTTTAAAACCACTCAAATTAATAATTTATCACTATTAATTATTTCGATTGAAAAAGTTGTTTTTAATTACAATTTAGTAAATTTCACTATTCATCAAAATATGAAAGTTATCCGAAAAGTACCAAAATTTCTCCCTAAGATAATTTTGATATTCCGAATCCAAAAATGAAGTCCATTTTGAAAAATAAAATTTACAAAATTTCAAAAATTGGTTATTACTATTCATAACGGTTAGTTTTAATAATATTTTAATAGCATATCGTTGTTTAGTGAAACTCAGTATTGCGTACTACACGCGCTATCGGGGAAGGTCGTGATTGTGTATAATGCAAGGAAAGTCAAGAATGCGTGTTGTGAAAGAATCCTTCGTTGTTTTGTATAACAGAATCCAACCATATTTCATTTATACATTGAATATATATATATATATACTCAATGTTGCGTAGAATAACTATTATCAAAATTGTGTGTAACACGATCCAAGAATAGTGTTGCGTATACTGCAAGATAATACGGTGTTGCGTATAGCGCAAGGAAATCTTGGTGTAGAATACAACACAAGAAATTAATGAAATTAAAAGAATATTTTTCATAGAATCTCGGGGTGTTACATTCTACCCCCCTTAAAATTAATTTCGCCCTCGAAATTCGTCGGGGTTATAAATGGTTTACTACTCGAAAGTTTGTTTAATAGAAACCCACATCGTAAAAAGGAATACCAAAACATGGCTTTAAAAACTAAAGTATGAAATGTAACGGTTACCCAAATTAACTCATCACTGGGTTTCCACGTAGGAGAACATAGGAGAAAATATGGATATGGAAGAAAAATATAACCATCAAGTTCTGATGGAGAGTGGTAGAGAACATGGCAATAAAAAAGCCAACAATCGCAAAGCCATAAAATTGTGATGATCTAGGGTACCATCTGATTCATCAGATATAAGATTACTTGGACAACATTTTTGGTTTTCAAGATCATTTCTCTAAAATTGATGAAATTGGAATTAGAAGAAATACTTTCGTGATTTTGGTATAGTCTCACCATTGGTCATTCTTTGGACAATTTCCACTTCATCTCTTAAAGAAATGAAGTTGAATTTGTCATTCATGATGTGTTAGAAGATCATGTGATAGAATGATGGGTCATTCCATCTGTCTCAAACAAAAGGTTAGAAAAGTTATCAAAAAATACATAAGTCCATCTATAGTGAGGTTAATCATATATGGTTCCTAAAATGGACTTATAATTCATATATCATACTTCTTAATATAATAAAACTAGTTTCTACTAAATAGGGACTTCTAGTAGTTCAGTGGTAGGCGATAAAGGCCAGTCGCACTTTGGTTGTGGGTTCGATTCCCACAGCCTTGTCTGACGCGATGAGTTGTCGCCCGTCCTGCGGGTTGTCCTTTTTCTAAAACTATATAATATCAAAAGTTCTATCCTTAAATAATACTAACTTATGTCCAACATAATCCATTCCAATCTTTAGGCTTATCTAAAATACTTTGGTCCAATCTCATAATATAAAGAAAATGATTACTTGAAATGTCATCAACCAAGCATGTGAATACCATCATTTATCCCCCATATATCTTGTTGGTCACATTCCAATCATGTGAATACCTTAATCATGTATTCTCTTGAAAAATGAATACCCATTAAACCTTAGTGAAAACATGAATGCTGTCAAAATTTAACTCTTTCCACATACCAAAATCCAAAAATTCTATATACTCAAACCATGATATAACCTTCTCTTTATATCAGTCATGAGCTCATGAATACTATCAAACATTTAATTTTATCCTTATCCCTTCATTATGCGCATATCATCTACTTTCCAAAAATATCTAAATAAACTTTCCTGGATACCAGTACCATTAATCATACACTTTCAAAACTCAAGGAAAGACAACAGTGTAACAATCCTTAAATTTCTCTTTATTCCATAGTACCATGAGATTACTTATAAAACATTACACTTGATAAAAATGTAATCATTCCACTACATTCTTAAACCATTTACCGAGCTTCAACAAATCTTTCATCTCACATATCATTTGTAGTCTCTTCATCATCATCAACGTAAATACTACCCATACGACCGTACTGATTCTCTTCATGAGACTTTCCCTTAGGGCATTGGTTTTCATAATGCCCGTACAGTCCACATTTAAAACATTTAACCATTGTTGATGTCATATCAATACCATTATCTTCATCCCTAGTGTTAACTGAACCTTTTCCTTTGCACTTACTGGATTTCTGTCCTTCTTTTCCACACCCAAAGCATCTTCTAGTTCCTTTGAAACATTCTCCTTGATGCCTCTTCCCACATGATTTACATTGGGGAAATTGAACTTTCTTTCCTCTATGATCATCATGAAACTCCATCTTTCTCTTATTATTCGAGTCAGGAAACTTACCAAATTTTACTTTATCGATCATATTATGAGATTGCTGATTCGGAATAATAATGATGTTTGGACTTCCAAATCCCATTTCATTTGGTTGCTCATGAAGAATATCATTCCATTGTCCATCATATCCTCCATTATCGTGAATCATCTTGTTTCAAGCCATTTTCTAAAACCCAAAAAGAATAGTGTGAGAGACAAAAATCATTCTAGGGAAAACAAAATAATAAAGGGGGAGTACCTTAAATATCTAACATCTTAGGTTAAATTCTAATATTGTTACCATAGTTTTAGGACTATATCCTATACGTATATTTATCCTTAGGGACATCCCTAGACATACCTTAGAAATATCTCTAGGGATCTCACTAACGTTTTGGCATCCTAGTTTCCAAAGGTTGACTAAACCTTTCCTCTGATACCAACTATAGAGACCCGAAGCCTAACGTACATGGACATTACATTACTTTTGCGGAATACTTAGTACATAACAAAAACACACACACGAGGACCGTAATAGTTTAGTGTCTTTGGAAACTCGGAATATAATCTTCTAATCGTGGTGAAAGATCATCAACATCTCCCATAAAGATCTCATTTTTTTAAACCTAATTCCTTTCATTATGTCCTGGAAAAAAACATAAAAGGGTGAGATCAACTTCTCAGTAAGGGTAAACAAAATAAATATCAATCACGTCATATTCATAAGAACATAACCTTTGGAAATCTTAACCTGCAAAAGAGATCATAATTTCATAACATGGGATAAATCTTAGTAGTGAAATTTAATCCCAATAATCATAACTTAAAACATGAAACTTTGTGGCATACACACATAATCATAGATAATCATTTCTTGGTAGTCAATACTCATTTCCAAGACTATCTTAGTGTACAAAGTCCCTTTCTGAACTGAGTTCATTCCTCGTTTCAGTCATGTTTCACTGAACCGGTATAACCTATCGTTCCAGCCATGTCTATCTCATGAGATATAAAATCTTTAACCAAAACATTGGAGGGAGATATAGGTCCCACCCATCTCATAATTATACCATTCTTATGTGTACCACAAAATCATAAATCATACATCATTGCATAACCCATGTAATAAAAATGGGAATCTTAAACATCATGACATCATAAAACAATTCATATAAGATAAAGGAATTCATAAAAATATTTCCGTCACAACATAATCAAATCAATGTAATAATAGGGATAGAAACAGAACCCTTTATTATCTTAGATGGAAAATAATTTTGATAAAACACTTGAACTCCATTCTTGAGGAAAATATCCTTTCTACTTCAAAAACACTTTCCTTTATTTAACATGTCATACAATTTTAAACTAAAAGAAGTTGATTAAAAATAAACTTGAAACCTTTTAAGGTAAGATTCTTGGAAATAATGTTTTAAAAATCCATTCATGCCGTATAAGTTAAAAATAACATTCTTCTCGTACTTTTGTCGGAAAAGTCAAAAAGTACCTCGTACGAAAAACGACAAAATATTCCTTTCATATCTTTTAATAAAAACTCACCGAAGGGTAAAATTGGATTTAAATAATTGTAGGTGGATGGAAATAATATTACATATTGAGGAAACATGGATGTGGATGATAAAATACACCCCAGTAAATACTGAAGTATAAACAATCTCGGATAAAAATGAGATTGTGATATTTCCCTTACCTTAGGTCCGATTTGCTTCGTAACTGTCCGAACCTCTTGTATAATGATTTTAAATAATGTGATTGACTTATTACAGAATCATATTAATTGTTATGATATCATATATGGTTCACTTATGACTTTATATTTCCCGTTCTTTTTAAAATTCCATGTTAAAGAAGCGTTTTTGGTAAAATCGTTTCATTTATCGTAGGTGTTTGGACTTGTTGTTCTTGACATTATTATTACTTATATCATGATTTAAATACTTCCATAATATAAAACATGATTTATATATCATATATATTCAGTATATATATATATATAATAGATAGATAAATGAAATGAAACACACCGTTCATGGAGACGGTAGTCCGTACGTACGCATGAACGCTGTTTTCCTTTCCTTATTGTCTTGAATGGAAGTAAGTAGATGACATAAATATATATATATATATACATAAATCCAGTAGATTTAACATGTCATATATTTCATTATTATTCATTATATATACTTTATAATCATTCATGAATGGTTAATGTGGAGAATGAATCTCATCGCGTCGTGGTGACGGTAGTCCGTACGTACGCACGAGCGATGATATCGTTATCATGATCGTGAGAATGTATTGGAGTGTATGTATACTATTTCAGAATCAATATTAATTTAAAATAATCATATATAGTTATTATTTACACCATTATACCCATCCAAGTAAGGTGGTGGTGGAAAATAGATTTCACCACGGCGTGGAGACGGTATTCCGTACGTATGCACGCGCGGTGATTTCGTTTTCCATAGGATGGAAAGATGGTGAAATAGGGTTGTTTCATACTTATAATAACATATCAGTATATGAGTGATACTTATGTTATTACTTCATAATGAAACAACCTAAGAAGAAGAAATGGAAGAAGAAATAAAGTAGAAAGAATCAGTAACAGACATTTACCTCTTCTTTGAAGAGCCTCTTTGAGATCTCCTTTTAGGGCACTATAATTGGGCTTTGAGGAAGACCAGAACCTCTAAGATATTTCTAGGGAATTGGAGAAGATAATTTGGCAGGGGTTGGCCGAGCTTGAAGGCTCAATGTGGTGTGAGGAAGAGAGGGAGGAGGATCCCTTTTATAAGGGAGGAGAGGGGTACCTTTGGAATAACTAAAACTATTATTTTATTATAAAGTCAAATTCGGCTTTAATTAGCTCCAAATTGATTTATTTCGAAGATAAGGTGGGTATGGGTCGAAATCCTCTCATAAAATATAATTTAGACAAGTTTAGGTTCCTATTTTAACCTTATCATTTAGATTTAACATTAAGTTAAATAATTTTACTTTTACCGTGTCTTCTTGTGTTCTTACACTATAAGGTTAATAAACTTACTATAAAAAGCCAAACGAACCCCAATTTGTTTATTATTAATATATATAACCTTATATAAGTCATTGTGCCGAACCTTATATTTTTAGGTATAAAATAACAATTACTAATATAATATTTGTTTTAAAAACTATTTTATGTCAATTTTGACAGTATTTAGTAATTGATTTTTGTGAAAATCATAAGAGAATGATTAGTTCGAAAAAAGTTAATTAAATCAATACTAACATGTCATATTAACCATTAAAATTAGTGGAATTTATAAAAATTCTCAAATTACATTTATTTGGGTATTTATAACATCAATTATGTCAATATTCCTTTAATAAGATAATTATTGCATCATCATTGTGTCATAAATAAATTAAATTATTTAATGTCTAAAATTTACAAATAAAATACCATTATGTAGGAAATCATTTTATCTTTCTAATTAGTATTTATAGTCTAATTTATCTTATGTATAACCCTATATTAAAAATGATTTACTTATTAAACTTTGATTTTAACTATTTTAACCCTTCTTTAAAAAAATTAATAATAAATGTCCTAATCTAATCCAAGTGGGCCTAAATGATCATATTTTATTCCTAAGATTGTTTGTGGTCGAATTACACTTATCCAATAGAATTAGGACATGTGTTAGGGTAATAATAATAACATTTGTACCCTTAATTACCTTATTTACTTTTAATCGTGGTAAAAAAAGTAAAAAGTCACTATTCACCAAAAATTATTTTCATCTCATTGAACCACATTTTACTTACTGAAATTAACTGTGTCACTCAGATTTTTGAAATTCCACTCACAGAAGCGGTAAAATTTAGTTTTATGAAAAATTCATTTTTTTTAACTACCACTTAGTGGTTTCACTATTCATCAAAAAATGAAAGTTTCCAGAAAAATACCAAAAATTAGGCCTATGCTATATTTTATATTATGAATTCAAAAATAATTTCTATTTTACCAAATTCAAAACATATCGGTGGCATTAATTAATTTAAAAATTAAATCCCGTCGTCAAAACAAATAGCGTGTTTTTAAAAGATAATAACTATCAAAAGATTGACACTTGTTTATGTCTGGTTTAAATGTGAAATTGCATTCAATGACCAAAATTGTATTAAATTGTAAAAATTTATTCTAAATATATTTTAAAACCACTCAAATTAATAATTTATCACTATTAATTATTTCGATTGAAAAAGTTGTTTTTAATTACAATTTAGTAAATTTCACTATTCATCAAAATATGAAAGTTATCCGAAAAGTACCAAAATTTATCCCTAAGATAATTTTGATATTCCGAATCCAAAAATGAAGTCCATTTTGAAAAATAAAATTTACAAAATTTCAAAAATTGGTTATTACTATTCATAACGGCTAGTTTTAATAATATTTTAATAGCATATCGTTGTTTAGTGAAACTCGGTATTGCGTACTACACGCGCTATCGAGGAAGGTCGTGATTGCGTATAATGTAAGGAAAGTCAAGAATGCATGTTGTGAAAGAATCCTTCATTGTTTCATATAACAGAATCCAACCATATTTCTTTTATACATTGAATATATATATATATATATATATATATACTCAATGTTGCGTAGAATAACTATTATTAAAATTGTGTATAACACGATCCAAGAATAGTGTTGCGTATACTGCTAGCTAATACGGTGTTGCGTATAGGACAAGGTAATATTGTTGTAGAATACAACACAAGACATTAATGGAATTAAAAGAATATTTTTCATAAAATCCCGGGGTGTTACATGGCTGCAGGGGTTTCTAAGATCCATGATCTCATATCGGGATTGGTATTTTACCTCATGATTTTGGATGGGCTTACAACATGATTTTGGAACTAAGTAATGCCTCCACAATTCTTTCCACCCCTATCCTAATGGGAAGACAGAGAGGACCATCTAGATGATGGAGGATATGTTGCGTTCATGCGTTCTAGACTTTGGAAGGTCATGGGTATGGAAATTCAACTTGGTAGAGTTCACTTATAATAATATATATCACTCTTATGTTGGCATGGATATATTGAAAGAATTATATGGAAGTCTATTTCGTTCACCATTTTGTTGGATAGAAGTTGGGGAGGCAGATTTTCTTTGGTTCTGATGTGGTGTAGAGTACGAAATAGAAGGTGCATCATATCCGTGAAAGGATGAAGGCAGTACAAGACTGGAAGAAGTTGTATGCCAATTTTTGGTGAAGTCCCTTGGAGTTCGATAATGGGAACCATGTGTTCTTGAAGGATTCCCCTCGACGTGGGAATCTGAGGTATGGTAGAGGGGGAAAACATTCTCCCAGGTTTGTCGGACCTTTTGAGGTATTGGGGTGAGTTGGTGATGTGGCATACCAGTGGGAGTTACCACCATAGTTGAGGAGGATCCACAATATCTTTCTTGTCTCTCAGATTTTTCGGTATCTTCGTGATGAATCCCATGTCACTAATTGGGGAGATTTGGATATCAATGATGAAGAAATGTTCCTGGAGCAACCAATTGAGATCCAGTATCATCAGGAGAAAGTGCTTCTTGGAATGACCTTTCCTTTTGTCACTCAGTTTCTCCTCTCCTATTTTTTATTTGATGTATATCGAGTTTAAATCCTTGTTTAAACATTTATAAAGGTGTTTCAGAGGATATTAATTATATCCTTAATACCATATCTTTACAAAGTACCCTAAATAGTAAATCTTCTTGGTCATGACCACGATATGACTTTAATTTCCCTTGGAACTATATTCTTCTATTGATATAGGATCGGGTGTATCTAAAGCTAAGATCCTCTCTTCTATTGGACGATTCCATTTTCTCTTAGTCCATCCAGAACATTTCTTCCCCATGGAGTCGTGCACCTATCTTATATCAATTTGTTAGGATTTACCATGGAGTCTTTCTTGCTACTCGTGTGACCCCCTGTATTGGAACAAGAAAGAATTGTTGGTCACCTATTATTCTAGGTAGGGATTTCCTTCATCTCTCTTATACATTTGCATCATGTGGGGTGGGTGTAATGATTCCTCCTTACAAAAACATCCAAATCCAAATTTAATGATGTAATAAATGGGTGGTTCTAAATATGACAATCATGGTTGACTTGTTTATTCTATGTTATATATAATCCATGATGTTAATTGTGTTGGGCATATGAATTTAGAAAATCATGGCAATTGGTGGTCTCTGGTTATGCATAGAATCCATGAATGATTGTTTTTAATCATTTGTTAAATGACTATGAACATGAAAAACATGATTAATCACATATATCTGGTCAATTAAATAGATTCCCCCATATAAAACATTCTCTTTGATAAACCATGTTTTATCAAATTGGAATTATTGAATGATTGTATTAAATATGAATACACCTTTCTATTTAGTGTGGATGTGTGTTGTGTATTGATGTGTTTGATTGTGTGTTTTGTGCTAGTCATGTGGTGTTGTGGTAGGGAGTTTTCTTTTGAGTATGGGTTAGTGGAGGTGGTGTAGTGGAATCTCAGGTTGGTAGATTGGTTGATTAATGAAATGGATGAACTTTTTATGTAGTGGGACTACATCTGGGAAGTGATTGGGCAGAGGGGCTACATGATCGGGTTGTTCTATGTTTATGTTACTGGTTGTGTTGTGTGTGGTGTTGTAAGGCAATGGGGATATTGAGTGTGGTAGTGATGAGATGTCTTGGGGTTTTTCTTATTGAGGGGAATGATATGGAGACATTACATTGAATAATGGTGGTGGAAGATGTAGAACCAGTGGTTAAGAGAGGGGAGTGTGTAGTGGGACTACAAGCTGGGTGAGTTTGGTTTCGCAGGTTATGGTGTTTTTCATGTTGATGGGCTGTCGAGTATGGTTGTAGAGGTATTATTTGGAAGAAAGATGGTGTTACATTGCATGGTAATTTCACCATGAGTTTCTAGGTACATTGTGAAGTGTGAGCAGGTTATGATGTCCATATGGTGTGTTGTGTTTGGTAGTTCCCCATTTAGGGATGGAATACATAAATAAATTAATTGATAATGTAGAATGACAACTAGTTAAATGAATTAGCTGGTGGTATGTTTCGAGTTGTGTCTTGTAGTGAAACAGTGTTAATTTATCGACTTACGAAAGTGAAAAACATTTATTGTGATATGTGTATTTAGAGTTGGTAGAAAGGGTATTTTTTTGTGGTTTGGTTGTTTGTTTTGAAAACCCATACATTGGGTTGAGTGTTTGGTACCTATATATATATTTCTAGTTCCCTATAATTTCTAAACACACCCCTCATATGTTGATCAATATGTGATGAACACCCCCATTGTTATGAGGGGGGTCTCGCTTTCCCAATTTCCTAGTGGGAGGACAAATTTATGGTTATCCGCTCTCCTCTTATCCTTCTTCTAGGCATTGGTATCCCTAGAATCTTTAGGAATGTTGTGGTGCAATTGTTATGCCTAGGTGTCTACAAGTGTGGTGTGTTTCCCATGCGTCTTCGATATGAGGTTGTAGTTTTGTGGCCAAGTAGACTGTGAGTGGGATGTGATGTGATTGTTGCCTAGGTGTTTGTGGGTGGGATGTAGTATGTTTCATAGGTGTGTGTAGGAATGTTGTGACAGTGGGGATTGTGGAAAAGCATGGTAGCATCAGGAAGCTCACCGTTAGGGATGAGTATTTAACAAGATGGAAGTGGTGTGGGGTACCCAACTATCGATGTGCTTACTGCATTACTTTACAGGACTTGAGTTATTTGGTGAGTGTGTCTTGGTGAGTTTGTGGGTGGATAGTTTACTTTGTGCGGTGTTTTTGAGTTTTTTCTATTTTATCATAGGGGCATTAGTTGGTTTGTCAACTTTGTGCACGAGTTACTTTGGCTTATCCTACTGAGTATACTTTTAGGCTCGCCCTACATATATAAAACTATTTTCATGTTTCCACGTACATTTCATAGACTTTTCTGGAACATACTATCTTGGACGTTAGGGATGGTTGTTGTGTTGCTGCTTAGTTTTATTTTTTACTTACTTTGGAGTTTTCTTTATATTTGTAACAGGTTTACTTTAAAACATTAATGTGGGATGGATTTTGGCTTCACACACACACACAGACACACACACACACACACATATATATATATATGTTATGGATTTGTTTAGATTTTGATACATCTTATCCCCCAATCTTGGTTACTATAAATATGGAAATGCCTCCCATTTTGTGAGATTTGATTACCCTTGGTGTTGGTCACCACCCTGGGGCCTTTCGGAGGTGACACTCGGGGGTCATTGTCTATTTTTCGTCATGAAGAATGAAGGTCACAAAACTTTTACATCCCTTCCTCATCTTAAATATGAAGGGTTGTGAGAAAATAGTTCTATTATAATCACGATTCATTGATAATAAATGCTATCATAAAATGGTACATTCATTTATACGTTTTTATAAGCCTTGATGAATTAATTTTTTTTAGTTAAAGTTAGGATTATTTTAACCATTCTAGAAAATGAAAAATAATATAATATAAAAAATATGTTAATATTTAACCATAAAATGATTTATTAAAACCACTAATTATAGTGGTAATAGTTTTTTTAACAACACATGTTTATGTATGGATATAAAGGCAGGGAATAGATTATTATTGTAGAGAAACAACTATTATGTTCAATTTATGGTTTTAACATTAATATAATAGAATATTAATATTTTTTTAATATATTAATTTATTCTATAATTATACATTAAGAAAATATTAATATTATCCAATGAGATGGTGATGAAAAATGAAATATATCATCCATAGTGGCAGTGAATCGACCATAATCTGGGCGATGTTTTAATTTTATAATCTAATTAAAGGGAGTAGTATAATGGATATTAAATTAATATAATTTTTTTGAAGTATACTTATGATAATAGTATCATAATATCATGATGTAATGATGATATTTTTGGGTGTGAAAGAAAAAAAATATCAAAAGAGTTGTTTTTGGATAATTTTCCTCTCTCTTAAGATGTTCTTATCAACCATGATACATGGGATGTAATAAATTATCTTCTACGAAGAGGAAAATGTCCATAATTTGGATAGAACGGTTTTAGAATATAATTTATAAAAAATTTCCAATATAATAATCCAAATGTTTGAGGATACATGGGGTGGGGAGGGTAAGTATTTACTTGAGGAGAGGGTTTTTTGAATAAAATAGTTATTAATTTATTATTTTTTCTCATGATTAGGAATAGTATTGATTCATATGACTAAGTACAATAATTTATTCATGTTATAAAATTATAATGTTTTCTTACACCATCAATCAGGTAATAAATTATGTATATGAAATATATTAAAAATACCATATTTACTATATTTCAGTATTCAATGGCATATTTTACTATTTATGAAAATTATAAAAGCATTAAATCTAAAATCTTTTGACATGATGAATCCAAAAATTACATACATGTTCATAAAATTAACTTATAAATTGCATAATTTTAATATTTATTAACTGTATAATGTATATTATTTTATCAAATAATAACAAAAACATGATTTATTAAAAAATGTATACTTATATATAAATTATGAGACATTAAATAAGTAATTATTTCATTACATTTTGAATATTATATTTACTTTTTTAATTAGTGGTACAATTTAATTATAATTTCAATTCATCATTTACCCTAATGGTTATATTCATAGTTCTAATGGTCATATTATCATTCCAATGATTATATTGCGATGGTGATTTTATTTTTCGCAACCTAGATATATATCATATTTATTTGATAATTCATTCAATAAAACTAATCTAAATTTTATTGATATATAGTTAATAAAATAAAAATATTATTTTTAATAGTTATTTTCTTTTTACAGTGGTTTTTTACCTAGTGATATTTAATGGAACACAAATAACTAGAATTTTATCTTCTAGTTAGGTTATTTAATCGTGTTTATTTCCCTATAATTATCTTTAAAATTTTATAGAGTTTATTTATACTTTATTATAAATGATTAAAATTACTATCCATATAACTCATAATGAATGTAAATATTTAGTTTTCTTGTACCAATATGAAGAAATAAAAAGGCTTGTGTTGTAATTAAATATCTATAGTGGATTCTCCAATCGTACAATTGGACAATGTGGGGTTTAATTTTCCTATGAAAAATTAAACATTACTCAAGATAAAATTGATTCAGGTAATGTTCTTATGATTATTCATGGAATGGTGACCTAATAGGGTGATCGATGAACATACAGAATAATGATTAGTGTATTAAATTTTAATGAATTTTTATAGAGTTATTTCTGATTATGTTACATGACTAAAAAATTGTTTAATTTTATTTTATTATATTGTTCTTATACCGACATATAATAGTCCCATATAGTTATTATAGTACCCTAAAACCAATTTTATAATTATTTAGGAATATGGTTTTGTGATTTCACTTATTTATATGAGGTTTTCTCTCACTAAAGGTATAGAAAATCACAATTTTGAGATGATATTTAATTTAATTTCTCAATATTATATTTAATTATCATGTCCATATTTTTCCCCAACTATATTGTACATTATTTATTTTTAATCATTGACATTAAAACATTGTTATACTCATCTAAGAGTGGTGGAAAATTCATTTAGGAAATCCTACTGAGGTTAATTCCTTTCCTGTAAATGTACACCTAATGTTTATACATATAATATTATTATTGTGACATATATAAATGTAGATTTCTCTTGAAGGATTGCAGTAAAGAATAAAAAATATGATTAGGCATATGGAGGATGTTTCAAGGGTAGATCTTGATGTCTTATCTTTTCTTATTTTTTGGGTATTCAACTATGTATCAAACATAATTTAATGTTTCATTCTTTTAATTATTTACATTCATGTAAAGAATGAATCTGTAAGATATCATCTTTTTTTAGTGATACTATGATATATCATTCATTTAATATATGTTTCCACTAATTGTATCATGGATGACCCATAGTAATTAATTTTTATTCTGGATGAAAATATTTGTTTACATACTTCATACATTCATTTCACATATACTCTATAGGATAAAAATATGTTTTTATTACTATAATTATTACTTTGTGGGAAAATTTATTTTATCCATAGGTATTGGAATATTTTATCTTATAAATAAATCATTCTAAAATATATACTAAATTTCAATTGATTGAAATATTGTTTTTTAAGATGGAAAAAATTACCCCTTGGTTTTTATTAACACCTAAAACTTATCTCTATGATATGGAAATCATGGAAACATGATTGTGTCCATGTAATGGGTCATCCCTAGGGTTATGTTAATCCATTTATAGGTAATTATAGAACAATATCATAATAGATGGAGAATTTTCGTTCATTAAAGTATTGAATGAATATCATTATAACTGCAATGGTAAGCTATAAATATGATTATATAATATACAAAGACTATTGTGTTTATGGAGTTTCATATACCTATAATTTTCTATGTCACATTTGGATCATGATTTTCTGTAAGGAACTTGGGATGTGGGCTATTTAATATTAATATATCAATGTCTAGATAATCTAAAATGGGTGTTTTTATGAAATAAAATGATTCATAATGGGATATTTTAATAAAATACTATGTTTTGTATGAATGTAGTTTTTAGATAGAATATGAGAGATGTTTTCTTGTCCACATGGTCCATAAAAGGTCATAGATTCAGTGAATTATGGTAATTTATAATAATATAGACATTAATTTCGATTGTGAAGATCTATCTTGGTCTCTAAGACTATTTATTTATTTTTTGAGTATCGAGAATTTCAAGGCCCCTACACAACCCAAAAGACCATTCATGGTGTGTTCAATCAGGTTTATGTGGTATGGATCAATCATTTAGAGCCCAAACATTTTAATATTAGTATATTATTCTTTTAAAAGTTTCTTCATAGGTTTATAGGATACATTATTCAAAATATATTGACATCTAAATATTAAATCAATGAACTGAAGATGTTGGTATTGGATTGGATTATAAATCATTAGAAAAAATTAGATCAACCCTCTACCAGTCCGTAATTTCCTCTTGTTATCTCTATTTAATCCAAGAATGTGTATGTTGAATATTTGATTATATAGAAATTACTAATGGTTATAATTTTTCTTTATCTTGGTTTACAATGTAATCCATCCATCATGATATTAGGTTTTTTAAATTAGAGATGTTACGGAATCAACTAAACTAGAAAGGTCGCTCCAATATTTTCTATAAATTGGATTATTTTTTATGCATTAGTAATTTGTTATAAACTATCAGGGAATGGTTTTCATTTATTTATATGAAATGGCGGATATATTTACAAAGCTTTATTCTTGATATAATTAAATTTGATAAAAATTGGGGGTTTCATTAACAAAAACATTCTATGAAATATAAAACAACGATTTTAAATGGAATTGTAACATTTTAGATTTGATTTGAAAATTGATATTTTTAAATTTAATTTTCATTTGGTAATATATTTTCTATTTGGTACATTATTTTTTTAATGGGATTTTGTTTTCGAATGAATTCCATCATTGAATGATATTTATTAGAAATTTAGTTTTATGTTTTCTGAAAATGGTATCAAATGATTAAGAAAAATTATATTTGTACATATCATGTGGATTATTTAAGGAATTTATTATCATAAAATCAACATGTAACTAAGTTATGTTTATATTTTTGGTAATATTTCATTTTTTGGACTTTTCACATTGTGTGCGTACATGTGTTAAAATTGTTTTGGTAAGACCATTTTCTGAAACTTCTAATGTTGTACCATGTTAATGTACGAACTTAGAGATTTTTAATTAAATAGATAAATTATTGGGATGATCGACGCTAGAAGGAATATCCTCTATCATTATTGTAGTAAAGAATAGTTTTCAGGGATGTGAGAATGAGTGATGACTAGGTTCACACATATGATCTGGTGAGTGATGAATTGATACTAGTGGAAAAATGAAGATTCACTCCATATATATAGGTATAAAAAACTAATATAGATACGTTTGAGAATCCCTAGAATCAGGTAATTATTTTTATGAAATATTTAGTTTCAAATGGAATTTTGGAAAAAACATATTTTTCATTGGTTTTCAAAAATATGTATTTTTCATGAAATTTAGGGAATTCAATATTTTATAGGACATGAGTTTTTAGAAGAAAACAAGGAATTTGAGAATTAAATTAAAATACATTAGTGGAATAATTTGAAATTTTTGACCATTTATAAATTATGTTTTGGTTTATAAATTGAAATTAGTCAAATATATTTTATTTTCAATTTTTTTATTTATAATTATTTATTCGTATTTTATTGTAAATCACTTTTTCAACGACATGAATTGGAGTCTTGGTATAATTGTACTGAGTTTATTGTCACCCATATATGATAATATTTATTGAATTATTGACATGTTTTGCTTTGATATAGATAAATAAAAAACATATTCATTAGTGATGATTAATGCTTTCACATTAGAGTTATGGTGGTGCATATGGGAGATTTGTTGTGCCCAAAATGAATGCACCTTGATCTAGTGATCATAAAAACTTATATTAAATGATAGCTTCAATAACAACTGTACATTCCAAGATATAAAAATACAATAATTATATGAAATGTACAACATAATTAATTACATAAATTTAATTTACCATTTTGGTTTATATATTTATAAAATTTGTATAAAATGTAAAATAAAAAACCCATGTAGTTTTTTCAAATAAATGATACTATCCTTCAACTATATAAGAAAATACTTAATCACTTTAGCATTAATAATTATTTCAACACATAAAATATTTTGTTTGACGTATAATGTATAATAAGTTTGTATATAAGTGGGGTAAATGGAAACAAAAGGAGGTCTGTTCTCAAATTCTCAGTATGGGAAAACATATAATCGTGGCAGTCATTTTATAAACCTGACATAAATATTATTGTAGGAATAAACATTTTGAATAATTCTGTAATCAACCAAATCCAAGGGAATTTATATCCATCATATTAAATTGAAACATCAATAAAAATAATTACTAATCATATACTGATGGAATGCGTAATTCTAGATATCGAAAACATGCTCGTAAAGCACTGTGTGATGACATTATACTAATTTGGAGAAATTTATACTCAAAATAAAAACTTTTTTTTATTTCAAGAGATCTATAAATTCATTTGGGAGATATATAATTAGTAATCCCATGAATCACTTGAATAATTACAATACATTCACCATGTGTAAGGAATGAAATATAATACATATTGAACCTTTCTAAAAATCTTATTTATTGGAATGAAAACATAAAGAACACCAATATTATTCCCTATGTTAACAAAATGGATCCCATGATCATAACCCATTTAAAGAAAAAGTTGTATGGTTAAATAATAAATAGTCAAATATCTTATGTAATAAATAAATTTTCAAATATGAATATAAAATATACACATTTTAAATAGTCACAAAATCAACAAATTGAGAGTATTTCTATGTAATAATACCACAAACTAACACCATATAATAAATATGGTCATATGGTTAGCTAAAAATATTTCCCAACCAATTAAAACATGTAATCTAGGTTGAAAAACTTCAATAAAAGAAATGGAAAATAGGGTATTCACAAATTCATTAATGGGATGAAAATATATTCCTATTCATAGTGGATGGTATGGAAAGGAAAACTTTGTGATTGATAAAATCTTTAATAGAAGAAAATATTACATATGATATGTAGAGAAAGATGTATTATGGATGTAAATGAAGGTATCCCAAGTGTCTCAAAATAATATTAGATGTATATTTACATATAATAAAATCAGTTTAACTACATGAGATTTTATGATATATATTTTGTTTTAATTAGTTTCAATCTCTTTAATTGATTGTGATATATTCAACCCCCAGTCTAAAAGAACCATAAAATGATTCACTATTATAACCTAGAAACTAAATTGGAGGGAACTTATAGGTGAAAATAAAATATGAAAAATACATGGATTACACATTTATAAAAAAAATATATTTTTGATAAATTTAATATAAATAAAAATAAGATACATTTGAATGAAAAAGAAAATTGTTTCTGAATAACATTATTTTTTTGAAAATTATTTATCACTTTTATCACACATATTTTAAAATTAATTTTTCAACTATATGAAAATTTATTGGAAAAAATGAAATATTTTTTTGGAATGATTATTTCAAAACTATCATAGATTTTTTTTAAATTTAATGAATTTTTTTCGATGAATAGTGAAAAATACTGTTATTTTTTTAAAAATGCCATTTCAATTATTGAAATTAAAATGTTACATTTTTCTAACAATGTTTAAAAATTAAAAATGGTCAATAATATTGTAATTAATCCAATTAATTTAATTTTAATCTATTATATGTTCAATTAATGATATACAAACATTTTTACATGTAAAAATTTATCATTAGAAAACCCTTTCTTTATTGCGTTTGAGGGTTTAATTATAAATTAAATTCATCCACTTATGTGATTAGAATTTGAAAAAATAGTTTCCTTGTTTTTATTTAGAATAAACCGTATTACTTATCATGGTTAATATGATTTTTTTCATAATGAATAGTGAAAGAAACAAAAATTAATTACCATAGTTAAGGATAAAATAAGTTTACTCGGGTGGGGGTTAAAATTAATTATAAGTGAATTTTTACCAACTTAACTTGTAATAATCCAATTTTATAGACCTATTCTGTCCTCAAATTATCCCCAATATGAATATAAGGTCTTTTTGAAGCATTTGTCTTGGGAATTAATATATAATTTTGTGACATTTTGGGAAGTTTCTATGTGATTTCAAAGAAGGTCCCCTCCCACACTTATAAAAGTACATCTACTATACTTCACTATAAACTCTTAAAGATAACTATGGTTTAGATAATAAATTCCCACATCCCTTACACGTGTCCCTACACATGAACTCAATTACTTGGTTTGATCAGAAAACCAATCTAGGAGGGATTTAGGTATAAAATATAACAAATAGGACCTGTTGATAGCACAAACATCCCACGTTCACATGGTTATCTAGTCAGGGCCTTCCTAACACCACCAGTTTCTCCAATACATGTTATCACCTACCAGGTGCCGACACATGTGCCTATATGGGTATTTGGAATGATGAATGTCCCTATAGGCCAACACATGTTATTTAAAGTGTGTTTCTTCCTCACTCAGAGAAACCCTAAAAAACCTCCCATGAGGTCACCCATCCAGATCAGTAGTCCAGGTGGTAAAGTATGGATTTCAAATCAGGTTGGCTCTAGAAAATAAAATTTCACCTTTTCGACATGAGTCATATCATTTAGTCATTTAACACTTTATTATTATAGTGAATTACATTCAGTCCCCCTTTAGAGTACAAAATCATAGTTGTGGAATTTGAATATAGATCCAGTATGTGCCATCACACATTAGTCAGGGATACGGTTTTGATACAAATATAACAACTACACCCTATTTAATGCTCAAACACCCATCCTAGACATGGTGGTTATGTCCTAGCTCTATAGAAACCACTATTTTCCCTGTAGAAACATAGTCCCCTACCTGGGTCCCACCCAAAATCACAAAAGGGTCATTATACTGATAAATTGTACCATATTCTAATACATTTTCTTTCTAGTTTGATTTTCCCCACATTCACACACCCTAGAAAACATATGATAAGGACACCCATCCCGATATCTACTCTAGGGCATAAAATTTTCATTGTGGAGTTATAATCCTGTAGGCTATTAAAACTAGAGCTCACCTTGTTGACATGAGTCCTATCATTTAGTCATTAAAAAATTTATCATTCTAGGGTGTTATATAAACCGAAAGAGGTTCCCTAAAGAGAAGAAATAGTTCTTAACCATGACCTTTCATTTAGTTTATTCCTTCGCATAATTCATATTTATATAAACTAGGTTTAAAAAGTAACTACAGTATCGCACAAGTACTGAAATATTTTTATGTTAAAATAATGACATATATTTGTCTCATATTCCTTTATATGTGAAAAGAAATCATCTATTGTCTGTTCGGTGGACAACCGCCTCACGAACAGATGTAACTCATTTTCCATCACTGCCACTCATGGATGGATATAATGATGGATAATATATATATATTTATTATGAAATAATTAACCTTCTATAATTACAATTTCCCATCTACCTTCTTAACTTTCACTCCTTTTAATAACAATAATGACGTTCCAGCGTACGTTTTGATAACCACCTCCCCATAGTGATATGAAACGTTGTAAATTTTATTTTGACATAGACGAGAATATGGATATATTTAATGAATATACAGTATATATATTACATAACCATTATTTTTTAATGGTGAAATATTATTTACCTTTCTTATGTTCACTTCATAAAAAAATTAAAAAAACTTTCACGAGTACGCATGACCTACCATCTCCATGAATAGTGTTACATATTTTTATACATATAAATTTTATATAATATTAAAAATAAATATATTTCATATTATATATATATAATTGGTAAAATTATAAAGGTGATGGAACCACAATAAAAGTAAAAGGATCAATGATATGGAAACCAAACATATGTGGAAATCGAAGTAGTTATCCCCCAACATATTTTTTACTAAATAATTGTTAATAAATAGTTGTTAAAAAGTTATAAGAAAATCATATATTGTATGAATTATATTATTATTGGTTTTTAATATTTTAATAATAAATCTATATTTATTATAGATGAGGTTCAGACGCATATTAAGGAAATCAGATCTAAGGTATAGGTTTCTCTTTTCAATTTTACTTCTAAGAGACAAATTCCACATTCTCCACTTATTTATTTTGTACAGTGGATATACAACCACTTGGATAAGTTATATCATGATTCTATTTATCTCCATTGTATCCAATGGTTCTTTTCATGTTATTTCTTTCATGGGGCTTATGATTCAATTGTTACAAAATTGTTCAGGGTTTATTTCACAATCTTATCATTATTCAAGATTGTTTACATTTATGTCTCCCATGGGGGAATAATTTTATATTTATAATGTAAACCCATTATATTTTTCCTCCTCTGTTTAATTATTATATTTTAATGAAATAATAATATTTTTATCCTTTTTACTTAAAATGACAAGAATTTTTTTTAAATATGACTTTATATCATAATTTGGTAAAAAAATAAATTTTCTTCCATATCTATGTTTTATAAAAAAAATTAAAAATTATGTTAAAATTATTTAAATGAGTCATTAAATAAAATTCTACCCATGATTGACTTTTTAAAAAATATTTGAATATAATCTTCTTATAATATTCAGAACGATGATGTTTTTATCCTTTTTACAACAGTTTGAATGGAATCTTTTGTAACTTATATATAATGAAAGGAATTACTCACTAACATGAAATGAAATTTTTTTAAGCTTACATAAAAAAATTAAAAGTTTGTTATAAATGAAATATTTATCATAATATTTTTTAATTTTTTAGTTTTTGAAAAAGATTTTAAAATTGAAAATTATATTTTCATCAAGAATGTTTTAATGTAATTTTCAAAGTATTTTTATTCTTCAAGGACAAGAAACATCATTTTACCTAATGGTTTTTTGGGAATTTGTTTTAATGTTATCATTCTTATTATTTCACTTGATGGATTAAGATATGTTTTACTATGATTTAATTTTTAGATACCATTATCCATAATACTATATATAGAATATGATTTTTTTGAATGGAAAATGTATTAACATTTGTATTCTAGTTTTCCGATATAAAAATTTATTTTGATTAAGTTTATTGATTGAAAAATATATAAAAAATATATAGTCTATTTATTATATATGAATTTCTATATTTATTATGATTCACGCATCTCATATGAAGAATAATTTGGACTTCATAAGTGCCAGGCAGTGCCTGTTATATCCCCTCGTGCATCAATAGGTCTCATGGGACTAACAAGATTGGTTTTTGGATGAGGCATTACCCATATATGTAGTATGTATTGGATAAAATCCCTGATGGTATAGTGATCTTGTATAACATTTTAAATTCCACCACATGATATTAGTTATTTATGCTTGTGTTATAATTCAATTAGTTAGAATATCCATGGATAATTTTAAGATCATGTGATTATTTATATTAAATTATTTTGATCACAATTTATTCATTCAATATTAGTCATAATATTATATTTAATAATTAAATTTTATGTGTTTCAGTTACTTAACTTTACATACTTATTATTCCATATTTATTCATGATAGATTCCACTGTACACATACCATTACTAAGCATTAGAGATCACCCCATTCTTTTTTTTCATTGCCCAAGGATGTGAGGATGCGCATTATGATGGATATATAAGGATATTCTAAAAAGTCTAATGGTGTACTAAAGGAAAATTCTATATTTTATTCTATGTTTTCAATCATAATAAAATATTTAGTTATTTATCTTTTTTACCAAGACTAATAAACTATTTTGTTCTTGGGGATGTGATCCCATGTATCTGGAATGAGTATAATAATGTTACCAAAAACAATGGGATAATAGGGACATGGTATTTACTATTGATATTAGAGGAATTTTTGTAGAAACCATGGGAATTGGATTTAAGAGAGCATATATATTGTAAAATTACCTTAGGACTAACTGTTTGGATAGTTATAAGAATGGGATAGCATCCTAATGTTTTGGTGAGGTATATATTATGTCGATTTATAATTTTTTACTATGAAAACCTATATTTTAATATATTTTTTATAATATATTACATAGAGATAAAAAATACATGAAACCACAAGATAACGAGGCCTAGTTTCTTTGGGTAATGACGGACATAAAAATTCACCTTACAACAGAAATATCATGAAATTTATTGAAAACATCCTTAGCATGACTCTAAAATTACATTCTTGTTCTAAATATTCTTAGGATAACCTGGTGATGTACATAAGAAATGGGTGAGATATAAATCCTTGTAAAGGAATAAAAAATCATAAAAAGGTAAATAAATACATGTGAGATAAGGGGAATATCATTGAAATATAAGAGGGGAGAGATTCATTATCCTGAAAAATGATGCATGATATAACATGATAACATAATGGAAACATAGAAATGTGGAAACAATAAAAAGCATGACATCATAAAGAAAAATTAAATTATATACTCAAATAAAACATAACATACTGTGATTTTGATTGCCTATTATGTACCATTCATCGAATTTTGTGAGCTAAAATGAAATACATAAGGCATTGGAGGGATATATAATTATGGGCACCCATAACTTTCATATCATGTACAGTCACATGTTTAATGATGTATTTCATTTTTTTGATTCCCTATTTAAGGAATATGAGATACATACATGGAACTCTACAATAAATAAATAATATTTATATCTATGAAAATACCCTTGAGTGTAATTTGGTATTGGTATTCACTATATAATTTTTTTAGCATGAAAAATTGTAGCATCATTTTAGTAGTGTAACAACAGTACCTAATTTATCATAAAAGGTATTTATGAGAGTCATAGAAGTCTCCAATCACATTTTAATATAATTGATAGTAAGAGGGATATGTAATAACATAACCCAAAATGAATAATTTTGAATTAATGGAATAATACAAGGGTGGTGCTCGAATAAAGAGGAGTGGATCCCTTAACATGATAGGGTTATTCAAAAATATTGAAAGGATCATCTTATGTGATTGGGGGAACCTTGGGAGGGATACATAGAGGGATGGGTAGTGTAATTTCATGATTCAATAGTATTTAGTGAATAGTATGGGTATTTTGGTGGGTTTATATTGAACAAGAGATGATAATTCTTTATTAGTTTCCAAACATTGGTTTTAGACACTATATAATAATGTTATCAAACTTGGAAACCATCTTATAAATTTCAAACATGTATTCTAAATTATTAATGTTTTTTTCATTATTTTTAAATTTTATGATTCTCAATTATTAAAATAATACCATGGTGATGTGGAAGTGAGATATGGTTACAAAGAATTAATTTTCTATCCATAAAATATAATGTCGATTTTGACGGACCAATTAAAGTTTTATATAAAAAATAAAATAAGATAAAATAAAAATTATTTTAATGGGAAATATTTATCTGTTCAGGTATGAAATTTATTGAATATACTAGATCACTTTTCGGTCATTTTGAAGCCCTTATACATACTATAAATTTTTATATAATTTAGTTTTTACAAGAAAATTCGACTTTCTTAGAAAAGAATGAAAAAATAACTATTGAATTATATTGAATATATGATTTTAGGAATTATATTTATTTTATGAATATATTTCTTTATATATTATTATTTAAAATTTTAAATAATAACCCCATTTATTGAAAAATATTGGTTTTTTTGAAAATAATAGTTTTTTGACCCTTATAACAGTTACATTCGAATTTGTAAAATTATATTATCATTTATATTTAATAAATAATTTTTAATAATAATTTTTTATAAAAATATAATTAATTTCAACCATTATTAAATTCATCAAAAAAGAGTGCATTTATTGAATTAATATGTTAAAAAATTTCTTCATCATATCAGAATCTAATTTTAATGGATCTCATTACTGTTGGGCATGTATTTTCTAACAATTATCTATAATTTGTGATTTTATTTTTGATCGAAAATACCATTGATTATTTTTCTATTGATGTTTTATTGATTGAGTTTTATAGAAATTTATATTCAATTTTAAGGAATTTAGTGTTACGAGAATTAATATGGAGATATTGTTTCAAACCCTATGTTCGGAAAATGAACATATGGTATCAACCCTATGTTATGCTGAGAAGTGAAATTCATGCATATGGCATCAACCCAATATTACGCTAAAATAATTTTCATTTTGATTGACATCCTTATGTTCAGAGAATCTTCAAATGTATGGATCAACAACCCTATGTTGGAATATTAATTTCTGTTCATACACACCATGAGGAAAGGTTCAACGTATGGTTGATCAATGAAACATTTGAAATGTTATATTGAAAAGGATAAATGTGTGGATTATCAGACTTATTCTATGCAAAGGAAACCAATGCAATGAAAAGGAACCCTATGCTACACATATCATCCCTACATTGTGATCTCAATAGCGAAGTTTTTTAAGCCATGTTTTGAATTTGAGATTAAAAAAATGTTCAATTAATAATTATATACTAATTGAAGGATCATTTAGATTGTTTTATAGAAATGTGTTCATCATAAAAATTCTGCCCAATTTCTATAGGAGGTTATCACACCACTGGTCATTTTGGAATTTTAATTTCCCTGATCAATCAAGCTATTCTTTTTGATCTAGAATACTGAATACTATTAGAACAAATGATAAATTCATAATGAAGCAACACATTAGAGATATACATGTCAAATCATTTAATACTATAAGAATACCTACTTTTTATTATGTTTCTAAATCATTGAAGGTATTTTTGAAACAAGGATCACTTCATACCACTTCATTACTAAATATATTATTTTTTGAAGAAGAAGATCCATCATTTGTCGTTTTTTTACACCTACAACTATGCAGATCAACCTGAACCTTTAAAACCAAACTCTTTTTATTTATTATAGTTTCAACAACCCGTAAACAGTTTTAGAGGAGTATTAGCTTCTCAAACTATGTTGTGGATAACCAGTTCTTTGTTAAAGAACAATAAGATTTTTTTTAGGATTTTTGTAAAGGCATAAAATTCCTTCACTCAGTTGTGGGTTCTTTCTCTTGGGATAATAGGACCATTCTAGTTAAATTTAACAATCTAAGAGAGAGTGTGACTGGTGGAGTGGACTAGGGGATCTTTGTACCCTATACCAGTATAAAAAGGTGTGTTCTTTATTTTTTTCTATCCGCTTCATGTTTTCATATAGAATAAAAACTATTTATATCAACATAAATAATAGGGGGAGTCAAAATCCAAATTGTGGATGATTTTTGAAAAGAAAAAATTCACTCCTTCTTTTGTTACTTGAATAATTATACCTTACAATTGGTATTAAAGTAGAGCTTCTGGATAAAGCTATTGAAAGAAGAAAAGTATAAGGGCTATAAAAATATGGAAATAGATGATCCTGGAGAAATAATGTCAATGGTATGTGATCCATATTTAAATGGTGAAAATTTTGGGTGTGGTAAATCAAGAATGATTATCTATTTAAAAATTCATGGATACTGAGTTTACTCAAAAATCATTAGTCCTTATAAGATTCTAGAAAAAAAAAGAAACATGGGATGTAGGAATAGACGGAGAATATGGTAGAAATTCAAAAGAAATTAATTCTATTATTTGTGATCTTGGACTAGATAAATTCATTTGTGTATCACAATGTCCAAATTCTTATAAAATGTTTAAAACTATTGCACTTTCTTATGATGGAATAAATAATGTCAGATAGATAGGATATGCTAAAAATAAGATAAAATTTGACACATTTTGAATGATTGATGATGAAATCATGACACAATTGAATGGAAGTATTAAATAAATTGTCAGAAATATTAAATCCTTAGGAGAACCCATCAATCAAGCTAATCATTCGTTGAATGTACTCCGAGTATTACCTTCAAAATGGAATGAAATATTTACTTCTATTTTCCAATCATCACCTATCAAATATATAACAATTAAAGAACTAATTGGGGCACTAAGGATTTGTGAAGCAGAAATGCAGGATGCAGATGAAGATCATAAGAATATAGTGAAGAAAAAAACTACTACTCTGAAATTGACATATTAGAAACAAATAATAAGATCAAATAAAAAAGTCAATATAGATATGAATTCAGATTCATCTGATTTAGAAATGTAATTGGATCAAGTAGCCAAAAATATCAACAAAAGTTATAATAATAAAAGTGGATTTATAAAATATTTCAATTGGGATGAGAAAGACTCAATAGAAGTTAGATGATATGAATGCAAGAAATTTGGTCATATTAGACCTAACTGTCCTCAGCTGAATGATGAATGAAAAAGGAAAGAAAAGGGATATCAGAAGAATGTTGATTATGATCACAAAAGAGAATGATAAATGAAAGATACATGGAGTTTTTTTGAGGACTCTAGAATCCCTTTATATTATGATTCAAATAAGGGGCAAACAAATTTAAAATCCAATATGTGCTTTATGGATAAAGAAAAAAAGGTACAAACTTATTACTATATTGATTCTATTAAAAGTTGTTGCTCAAATGATAAATTGGAAATCTACTATTCTATGATAGAAGAAATATATTTTTCTTTATTAAAGAATCCTAATTCTTTGAAAAAAAATCATAATACTATTTTATGTGAAAGAGACACTCCATTAAAACAACATAAAGGGTTGATTGAAAAATTCAACTCATATCCACAAACCATGATGATCATGAAAAATGTATAAAATTATTTCATGGTGATTTAGAATCATATAAGAGTGATGCTATTATTTTTAATAAATAAGAAAATAATTTAAATTAAATTCTTGTGAAGAATGACATTAAAAGAGAAAATTTTGGAATAGTAAGTAAGGGTGCAAAATCAAAATTTTATAAATAAAAGTTGGTCCCATTTCTAAAAATTTAATATGTTATCACTATGGCGTAAAAGGACTTGTCACTAAAAGTTTTTATTTGTGAAATAATACAATTAGTAGTATTAAAAGAGCCTTTATTTCTAAAATTTTTTCTGAAGCATGTGATATAATTTGTGGAAACATAAAGAAAATCTAGATTCCCAAATCATTACTAGTTAACACTACCGGACCCATGGAAATATGGGTACCAAAACAAAAATCTTTTTAAAAGTAAATGTTGGAAATATGCCATGGGAAAAAAATTCTATATAGTATATCAATAGAGGATTTTGTAGGAATATGATCGGAGATCCATCAATCTTTCATACGATAACCAAAATGGATGGAGGTCTTGTCACTTTTGGTGACAATGCTAAAGGAAAAACAATGATATTTTTATCTTTCAGAGATCCAAAAACTATTTAAATCAATAATGTACTGTATGTTCAAGGGTTAAAGAGAAATAAAATATATATTCCCCAACATTGTGATAATGATTTTTTAGGTGATTTTTCTATCAATTTTTTCCATGTGTTTAATGAAAAGTTACTTAAATTTAGTGCACCTATAACTGAAAATGTTTATACATTAGATTTAAATTCATTATGTAAACAGAATGTGAATTGTTTAATCTTTAAGAAAAATGAGTCATGAATTTTGCACAAAATATATAGAAACTGTAATATATATGCATTACACAAATTATCTAGGAAACAGTTTGGTCCTGATTTGCATAGTCTTATGTTTGAAAATGAAATATTCTGTGATGCAGAAAAATTGGAAAGATTCACAAATCTTCCTTCAAATATATTTACAAAATTGATACATCTAATCATGTATAACATATCCATATGATTTTTTTGGACCATCAAGGGTATCAATTTTGGCATGTAAATTATATTTTTATGTTTCAGTAGATGATTATTATTTATATAATTGGGTTTATTTTCTAAAACACAAAAGTAAATATTTCACTTTTTCTGAAAGTTTTTATAAAATTGATGAAAATTTAAACGGTTTTAATATAATTTCACTAATAAGTGATCATTTTGGAGAATTTTAGAATAAATAATTCAACTGTTTTTTCTCAAATCTGGATATTAAAGGCACCTTCTCTACAACAAAAATACCTAAAAAATGGAATTGATCAAAGGAGAACTATTATTATTCATAAAATTGAATGGACATTGCTAAATGAATATAGTTTTCCTCTCTATCATTATGAATAATCTATAATCACAACCTGTAATATCAATAATAGAGTTCAAATAAGCCATATTTTAAAAAACACACCTTATGAACTTTGGAATCACAAAAAATCTAATGTAAAGTACTTTAATGTTCTTTAATGCAATGTGTATATGGTGAATACTATGGAAAAAATTTGAAAGTTTGATCCAAAATCGGATGAAGGAATATTTTTGTGATATTCTACTACCTCTATATCTTATAGTGTGTTTAATAAAAAGTTAAGGATTATTGAAGAATCCGTTCATGTGACGTTTTGTGAGACTGACCCTTAAATTAAAGAGAATAATCAATTTGATGAAGTTACTAATGTTATTGACAACATGATATTTGAAACCCTTAAAAATTATTTAGAAAATTATATAAATAAAATTAAGTCTAGTTCAAAAGAACATAATACTGAGGAACCTGAATGTGTCTTACCTAGAAAGCATATAACTCTAAAGAAAAATTATTTTGATGTGATTATAGGAGACCTACAAATTGGAATTACAACTAGAAGAAATATAGGAAATCTAGATGAATTCTCTTCCTTTTTATATCACAAAGAACCTATGACTATTGAAGAATCCTTTTAATATGATATGTAGATATTAGAAATGCACCAATATCTAAACCAATTCAAATGAAATAATATTTGGGAACTTGTAGAAGGACCAACCAATAATCCAGCTATAGGAACGATGTGGGTCATTATAAATAAAAAGGATGATCAAGGGATTAAAACGTGAAATAAATTTGAATTAGTAACTAATGGATAAAATTAGGAAGAAGGTATAGATAATGATGATACCTTTTCACCTATATCTAGATTAGAATCCATTAGATTCCTTTCAGATCTTTCTTTTCATATGATATTTAAATTATATTAGATGGATGTTAGGTCTATATTTATATATTTTTATTTAATGGAGGAATTTTTTATGGAACAAACACCTAGTTGTAAAAAATCTCAAAAAAAATCTATTTTTAAAATTACAAAAGCTTGTTATAGCTTTAAACAAGAACCTAGAAATTTCTATTGAAGTGTTTGTTTTTTTCTTTTAATAAATGTATTAACATTTAGATTGTAAGATCCAACACTTTTTAAGAAAACCTTTTTTTATAATATTTTATTAGTTCAGATTTATGTTTATTATCGTTTTTTATTCAACTACTAAAATGATTTTTCATGATTTTACAGATTTAATGCAAAACAATTTCAAATAACTATGATGGGAGAACTGAATTTTATTTTAGGATTTCCGATTTACAAAAATGATTTTGTAATTTTTTTAACTCAAATCATATATATTATTGATTTATTAAAAAGCTTTTGTTTGAGAACAAAAAGACATATATAACTCCTATGTGTACCACTTTAAAACTTGATTTGGATGAAGCTGGAAAACCAGTTGACAACATGTTATATAGATGTATGATAGGTAGTTTTTTAAATATTTCTTCTAGAAGACCAGAAATTATGTTTTCATAATGCCTTTGTGTTATTTTTCAATCAAATCAAAATGTGTCTCATCTTACTAGTGTTAAAATAATTTTTTGACATTTAAAAGTATCTATTTTTGAATGTCATCAATACCAAAAAAACATCTGATTTTAATTTAATTTCGTATTCATATGGCGACTCTGGTTGTTTTAGATTATATAGAAAAAGTGCCTCAGGAACCTATAACTTTTTAGAAAAATATTTAGTTTCATGGTCTCGTAAGAAACAACACACGGTTTCCCTATCATCTAATGAGGCGAACATGTGTCTGCTGGCAGTTTCTATGCACAAGTATGGGGGATGAAATACACTATGATGTAATTTAGACTAAACATTAATTGTATATATATTTTATATGATAATACTTGTGTAATAAATATTTCAAAAAATATTATAAGGAATTATAGGACTAATCTCATTGATATAAGTCATCATTTTTAACGAGATTATATACTTAAAATCATATATCATAGAATTTGTTAATACGAAATATTAATTAGTTGATATTTTAACTAAACCACATCACATGGATAGTCTTGATTTTATTAAGTGCAAGTTATTTGTATTATATTTTTATGAGATTTTTTATTAATTTTTATTACAGTCTCACTATTTTTATTTTAGTGAGCATTAATTAATCGGTTTAGTTGTTTTTATTCAGTTTAGTTTTAATTTTTTTGAAAATAATTTCATTTTGAGTTTATAATATTTGTCTTTTCAAAATTTAAAACATAACTAGGACATCCTCAATCTGTGAGAGAAAACTGTTTTTCTTCTCCCACTTTGTTTATCCTCTCCTGCAGGTCCTCTCAGCTTACATAGTATCTTTATCTCTCTCTTTCGATTCCCAAGTGCTAAAAGCCTCAACCTCCAATCCCTTTAGTCTCGAAATCTTCAGATATGGAAATCTCACAAAGATCCATAGATTCTGAGTTATAAAACAATATATATGCTTCAGGAAAATCTCAAAAGGTGATGCAGGGAAAAGAAAATTGATTTTTATTATTTAGATTCTACAAATCATTCGATTAAAGAACCAATAAGATTTCAGGTTTTGGTCTACGCTTTTAGAGAAGATATCATGATGAAGGCATTTGAAATAGAAGGAACGAAATTTTTTAGAAATGCATTGATTAGTCTTGGTTTTGAGTAGACACAATAATCTATAAGATTATCGATTTAGAGTTTTCATTATCATCTATGGAAATGACTAAGATGATACATTATCCCTATGAGGGGGAGTTTCAATTTAATTTAATGAATATCAGTAATGGTATACATTTATCTAAGGATATTATGTTTCCTTTGTTTTGAATAAGAACTACCAAGAAGTTATTGATGAAAGAACTTTCTACTGACTTCCAAGTGTTATTGATGTTTATTCAATCCGGGATTTTTCCATGGAAGGATGTGAATGATAAATTCATTTTCCTAGTGATGTATATCATGTTTTTTCTTCTGAATAATGTAATTTTTAATTTCTGTCTGTTTATGATAAGATATCTAACCATTGCATCCATATGAATGTGATGAAGTGATTTTATTCCTGTGGTAGAATTATTTCATTTTTTTACGAAGGAATGGAAATATTGTCAACATGTTTTTTGGTAGATCTTGTCACCAATGAAACACATTGAATGATTTTACTGTGAACACGCTTGGATTTATCTAGATAAATTTTTTTAATAGTTTTCCTCTAGTTGGTGTGGAACAATATTAGATGTTTTTATCAGATTTTTAGGAGGATAAATGAGTAATCCCTTCAGTTGGTTTAGTTCGTTAGAGGCTTGATGAAGAACTCACTTCAAGCCTAGATGAATCTCTTGTTCAGAAAAGAATAATAATTTCAGTTATTTTTTTAGATACAATAGTTGAAGTGGTTGTTGGAGTTGTACATGAGGCTCAATTATAATAGCACATTGAGGAGGATAAAATCCAGGATCTTATTATTGAAGATGTCTCTAATCCCAAAAATCATTATCGTTCTTTATTCTGATGTTGTTGTATGTTATTACCTAAGAGACAAACCATCTTATAATGAAGATCCACATATGGCCTTAATATAAGTTCATAATCGGGAAGCTATTCTTAACCCTGTAACTCAATCTTCTGAATATTATGATTCCCCTACTGATGCCTTAGTTACGAATTTAAATCAGTTGGAGGCTCAGAAATAATTTTGTATAGAACAGATTGAAGTTGGAAAGATGTTTTTTGAAGAATACAGATTTACTTGAGTTCCTTGATCATATTTTTAATATCAAAAACTTCATTTAAGGGAATTCATAGAAAATATTATTTCTGTTGGAGATCATAAAGAGCTTATGGACAAAATTTCAAGAGAACTTTTTTCATTAAATTATGAGGCTATCAAGAAGGATAAGTTTGATGAGTTTAATTTGATGATAGGGAGAGAATTTCAGTATCTATAGACATGTAATCAAGTATCAACCACTTCCCCATAGACACCACCAAGACTACTCAGAAATATTTTAGCTATTACCTCCATACTGGATAATTTCAATTATAGACTACACACTCTTTAGTGTGATATAATTACTTTAAGTGTTCTTTTGGAAAATCAGATACATCTGATAAGTCAACTGAGTTCAATTTTATCCTTGTTGGGACCAATGATTAGTCAAGTTGAAGAAATGTCAACCACGTTCATTCAATTATAGTAAGCTATGAATGAATTTGTAAAGGCCAATCTAGTAAAAAAATTTAAGGTTGGGAATGATTCAAGGAAGATACTTCCACATTGGTCTAAAGTATTCGACAAATATATCCAAAGATTTATTTTGAAGCTTCTTCATATAACCAGTGTAGTTCAAACCCTTCCCCATAAAGAAGATCCAACTTTCCGTAACTTTTATGATCAAAGTCGTTCGTTTTGAAGACACATTCATTGACTGAATATTATAAATTATTTTTTCCAAACATTTGAATTCATTTTCCTTAGAATATAATTTATTATTATGTTTTTTATAATCGTTTATTTTATCTCAATATTTAAATTACCAATCATATATTTTTGTTCTTATTCTAGTGTTAAACAATTAAAAATAGTTCAGTTCTATATTAATTGTGTTTTATATCATTCCTTTTTTCCCACCATATTTTTAATATTAAAAATGGGGGAGACAATTTATAAGGGGAGATGGGAGAATATCAATGAATACCTTTTGGGGAGAATATTTTCAAGCCAAATCATTGCATTAGAGATAATATTTAATTTACAAGTATCTATTTTTTATAATCAAAATAATATCGTGAAATCAGAATATCAAAATATTTTCTATAAATATTTTTCTAAGTTTAAAAATACTTCATAGTATTTAAGTATTGTTATGGATTATGTTATGGTTTTTTTAACATCAAAAACGGGGAGATTTTTTGGAATGATTTTTCTCAATAATACTCTTTAATTTATTAAGATTTTGATGTTCAAAAATACCCTTGTTTATTTTATAATGAATATTTGTTGAGTGTGTTAAATATGAATATATATTCTATTTTATGAAATTTAGTGTTACGGGAATGAATTTAGAAACACTGTTTCAAACCATGCATTCGGTAATTGAACATACTTTATCAACACTACATTATGCAGAGAAGTGAAATGCTTGCATATGGTATCAACCCAACATTACACTAAAATAGTTTGTATTTGGATCAACATCCTTATGTTCAGATAATTTTCAATCTTATTTATCAATAACCCTATATTGTAGTCTGGATTTACATTTCATACACTACGTACAAAAAAGATTATCATATGGTTAATCAATGATACATTCAGAATTTATGATGAGAAGGATAAACATATGGACAATCCTTCCTACAGTACGCAAAGGAACCATACTCTATGCAATGGTACCCTACACTACCCAAAGGAACCTGAAAATATGCATATCAAACATACGTTGTGTTATCAGTGGTGATTTTTTTTGAGTTGTGTCTTCAATATGAGATTACTGAAATGGTAAAGTTAGAATTAAAGGATGATTCAAGGACCATTTTCATTATTTCATTGAACCTTGTTCATAGGAAAAATTCACTTCTATTTCTATGGGAATTTATGACTCCCCTAATCTTGTGGGAATTTGAATTTCCATGATCAATCATGCTATTCTATTGGATCTAGAATACCGAATTGTACTACAGTGAACAATTTATTCTGAAAGAATCTACACTCTAGAGATATACATATTAAATATCTTACAATTGTAAGATTACCTACTACTATTTATGTTTCTACCTTATCATAGATATTTTTTAAATAAGGATTTATTTTTACTATTTCATTCTTGAAGATATTATTTTCTAAAGAATAAGAACCATTATTTTTTAGTTGATTTCTACTAAAACTATGATGATCAATCAGAAACATTCAAATCAAAATATTTTGATTTATTAGATTTTTAACTATTCGTACTCAATTGTGGTGGATTATCAACTTCTTGATCTTAGATATGGATAACAGGTTCTCTATTAAAAAACCAAAATGCATGGTTTTTAGTCTTTTTGCAAAGGTTTCAATTGCCTACACATAGTTGTGGATTCATAGTCTTGTTAGAAGAGGACAATTCTAGTGAAATTATTTGGATCATAGAGAGCACGATTGATAGAGTGGAAAAGGGGATCATTGTTACCTAAACCACTATAAAAATCTATGTTGTTTATTTTTTCGTATCCACTTAATATTTTAATACATATGAAAAACACTGCATATCCACATAAATGACAATGGGGGTCAAAATCCAAAATTGCAGAAGATTTCTAAAAAGACACAATTCACCCCCCTCTTTTGTTACTTTATATATTCCAACTTGAAAATTACTTAATCATTTATAAATTAATATTATAAATGGTCTAATATAATCATTATATTATTAAAAAAAAATATAAAAATTCTTATCGTTAGTGTTCAAACACATATCCCTTTATTACACTAGTGAATTCCATAAGGGTAAGGTGTGCGACGTTCAGAATTTTCATGGGGTTTCTGACGAACAAAATTTTATCCTGGATCTCAAAGAGAATGAACATATACTATAAACATTTTCTCTCAAGATTACATTGTTTAGTACCTACATGGTCTTGGATAAGATAAAATCGTAGTGATGTTACCTACCTCATAAGCTCTAATAATTTGTATTTATAGGGTATTATCCTACTGGTTGTGACCTTCACTTCCTTTTTCTACATCAATTAGACTCCATAAATTACCTTAATATACTAATTTAAATGGTCATTACGAAATTAATATATAATAAATAGTTATCATTATTAATGGTATTTTAAATTTTAAAGACCACATAATGGTCAAAATTAACTCAATTTGTGCATGTTTTTTCTATAAATAAATTACATAATAACACATTTATTCATTAAAAATAGGTGTTTCGTTTATAATGGTTCGAGTCATTGAATTCTCCCCCCTTCATATATTTTTCCATCTATATATTCAATTCATATAATAAAATAAATGAGGGTTCTTCTATTTCATCAACTCTTCTAGTTCACATATTACTTCGACAAACTTGTGGTCTCTCCAGAACACTTTAACTAGGTGAGTTTTATTATTTAATATAACCTTGTCTATATGATATATGATATTCAATGGATGATCCTCATATGAAAGATCATTCTACAATGGTACCACCTATGGATTCAGTATAAGTGAGTTGTTTGGTATGTTCTTCATCAAGGGGGATGCATGGAAGACATTGTGTAATTGAGATATACTAGGTAATATGCCACCACATTGATGTGATTATGAATATAAATGGAAAATATTTATCTTGGACTAATATTATCTCTTTTCAAAACCTCATGAATTTCATCCTTGGTGATATATGATGGAACACCTTATCTCCAAACTCAGACTCTAGAACACCTCAATGATTGTCTTCTTAGATTTTCTAATGAATTTTTTTGGAATTCATAGGATTTTGAATGGTTCGAACCTTTTCTATCATTTCCAAGATACAATTTGGTGTCATAACCATCCTCCCTCTAAATTCATTCTAATTTATTGAAGTTTGACTCCTCTTCCCATACAGAGCCTCATAAATTTCCATTTTAATTGTTGAATGGAATTTTTTTGTATATGATAACTCTACTAGGGGAATATTTTTATAAAAAAACCTTGTAAATCCTTTGAAAATGATACTGGAAAATCCTATAGAGATTTAATGTTTCTTCTAGACAACCATTCATATTATAGTGATATGTAGTGATGAAGTTTATTTCTATTTCCTACTCTTACTGAAGGCCTTTCCAACAACTCAATGAAAACATTGGATCTAAACCCAATAAAATAGAGAGTGGACATCCATGAATTCTAACCACATCCCACATATATATCTTGGTGATTTAGTCAATAGAGACATCATTAATGATAATTATGTAATGTTTCAACTTGTTGAGGTGATTGACTACAACCCATCAGGAATTATTGACTTTTGGTTCTCTGGGGAGTCCTATGATAAAATCCTTGGTCGTTTTTTCCCATTTAATATTGGTATGGAAAATGTTTTAATCATACAATTTGAATTATTTTTTTCATTCTTGTGTTTTTTTCATTACATGCATCGATATAATGACTCTATAATCTCGCAGTTCAATTTCTACCACCTGATGTTATTTTCGTGAATACCTATATATCACAGTTCCTTGAGGATGAAGAGAGATGGATGAGATATGTGGATAATCTAGAATCTCCCTGTTTATTAATGGTTTTATTGAGACACCTATCTAATTTCAAAACCTTATAACTCTATTATCATCAATTTTGATCTTTGGAATATTTTATACCTTATTCTGCAGAAACTCATAATCTTTATAAGATTCCATGAAACTCTAATGAATGGATGGTTGAGTAGTTAATTTAACAATTTACGATGAATATCATTTTATTATTCCCATATCCATGCCTTTAATGTACAATAAGATTGGATCCTTTTCAATCCACATCAGGGATTGAGTTGTAGGATCCTTTCTAATCAATGAATATTACCCTTTTTTTGCTTTCCTAGGATGGTAATGGATTGAATAATCATAATACATGATTATAAATACCCAAATTCATTGTCACATGTTGATATCATTTTTTTGAAAATATATTGGAGGATTTTTAGTTTGATCCTAATGTTCTTCCAACACATCCCATGTACATTAGGTTTTGATGATCTGAAATTACCTTCATACATTGCTGATGATTTTTTTTTAATTATATCTATCTAGTTTTAACTAATTTATAAGTGTTTCATCTATAAATTTCATTAATTTTAAATTCTATATACTTTGGATGAAATTTTCCCTCATCTAGTAAAATAAAATAAGTTACATATTTAGATACATTAAAAGATAGATAGGTGGTTATTTATCTATTTAAATTACCAACTTGAAGGACTCACCTATCTAAATATGGTATATCATAGAATAAACTATATGAAATTTTCATATATTGATATGATCAACTAGATGATGAATTATCTATATAGTCCAATCCACTATTTGAATTGGTTATGTGGAATTATCAACTATTTGAATTAGATACATAGTGAAATCCACTATGTGATTCTAATCTACTGTGTAATTTTCGACTATGTGATTAGAAAGCATATGTAAATCAATTTGTCTGTGTGAACAAAATTTAATTGTGAGATGTAAAATGACTATGTGAATAATTCCAATTTCAAATTTTGTATATCAGTTCAAATATAGAAATAGGTTATGAGATGATCTCTAATAGACTATATTGTGCTATAATTTGTATGTATTACTGTTGATGAACTTGAATGAGATTTTAATCATTTTGTGAAATTATTAAATATTGGATTATCTTTTTTGGTAAAAATTATAATAATGGAGGAAAGAACTGGGAAAGGAAACATGTATAAGGATAATTTTTTTTCATTACTATTATTGAAGTATTTACAAAAAAATATGTGTCTTTGAACAAAATTTTTACG
The DNA here is from genome assembly GCA_963277665.1 of Viscum album. Taxonomy (NCBI): domain Eukaryota; kingdom Viridiplantae; phylum Streptophyta; class Magnoliopsida; order Santalales; family Viscaceae; genus Viscum; species Viscum album. The sequence goes on from OY728127.1 coordinate 672,321,522, forward strand.
GATCATGTTCAATTCATTTATGTTAGAATTATTTAATGAATTTTTAATTTATACAACATAAATTAAGATCTATAATGTGTGCAAGGAATGAGTAGATACATATAGATCAGAATATAAAATTTTTAAGATATCAATAACTCTCATTCATAAATATTTTCAAAACTATTCTATTTTATATAAGATGAAGAAGAAGCATCGTGATCTACAATTGTGCAATATTGATTATTGTAGCATACATCCATGAGTACAACTAAACTATTCCATGAGAATGTGGGGACCATGATCTCAATAAAATCTACATAAATGATAGAGGATAATGACAAGAAGTGAGGGCCTATGGTGTGTCTATGGGGACACTATGTACTAATAAGCCCGATTATGATCAACGGTAGACAATAAATAATCAATACTGAGAGCATAATAATAAGAAGAAGACAATAGAAGTAAATAACTTAGTCAATCCAAATAAATAACCAAACCAAATTAGGGTATCAATAATGTATAAAATGACACTAATGTCATGTCATGCGTATATACAATAATAGGAGTTTAGGGGAAACAAGGGTACAAGAATATACTTCATTATATATAATACTATAAAAGGCCAAAAAGTACTACACAAAATCTCGATCATAGGTTCAGTCCTCTTCCACCAAATCAATCATTTTAATAAACAAAATAAAGCACCATACGAAGCACACTTCCCTTTATCCAAACCAACGACCATGAAGTCTAATCAGGTATCAAACAGTTACTGAGCATGGTGTGAGATATAAATCTTAGTTGGACAGCACCCATGATGTCTAGGATGATACATTTCATGCTGTAAATAATGAATAATGTTACAATATATAATATAAGAAGAGTGATTATTAAATAAAATAGGTAAACGGTGGTCTGAGTTCCTAAATGGAAACCCATCCAATACCATTTTCTTTGGAATAAGATTTATGTATAAAAATAAGTAACTGTCAATGTAATAATATAAATATCAAGACCAAAGTAATCAAGCCGGCACTAAATGTTATACCTCAATTATTGTGATTCTACTTGTATTCTAATTACATGTCATTGTACAAGTGCAAAAAATAAAGATAATTAAAAAAGATAACTCACCTGTGAAATGAGATAAACAAATGATCCATCAATTCCTATTGTGGCGTCTGATCCCATCAAATGTGATCTTGAAGAAATCCCATTGGTCTATATAGAACATCCAACATAACCAATTTCATCAAGTCCATCCATGGAAACCCACACAACATCCCTTGTGTCACTCATGACAGGATAACTCTGAGTCCAAACCATGTATCTCACATAGGGGACCGAGTATCACCCAAGTAATAATATTATCATCTTTACATATGATTTCATTCTCTATTTATCCTAGGGAAAGTATCCTAACTCCTGAGTATAAGTAAATCTGCTCAGTGAGAAAGTACCTTAAATCCAAAGTATCTGTCCCAACGCATAATGAAAAGTAACCAATTGAGCACATTGAGTCCATTAATGGAATCCATAAATAAGGACCCATGTTCTCTCCTAGTCCATAATATGAGATCATGGAAAACCAATAACATAAAACAAGTAAAAGAATATATAATAATCATTCCAATAATAATTATCTTAATCCAAAATCTAAAAAGTTAATCTTGTATCGCAATTCGAACCAAAAAATGGATTGAGGCACTAATAACATAAATAATCTCTACATAAAATGTTTGAACAACTAGGAAACATGAAATAAGCAAAATAAAAGGATTTCAAGTATAAAAACAAGGCATTTAACATTCCCCTAATCACATTTTATCAATGAAATTTCAATGGAACAAGCTAGAGATCTTGTTAATACATGGACTTCAATTCAATCCATTCACTTATGGAATAAAACATTAAGAAAAAAATATGTTATAGAGAACAAGGAACATAGAATAGCATCACAGTATGCACTAGAACATGGTGTGACGAAATCTATTTAATCAAACATGCAACAGGAAATTAAAAAGAAAAACAAGTGGAATTCCAAGTCTAGAATCAAGAATGAACATTTAAATATAATGGTTGATGCATGAAACTCAAGGCTAATATATGGTTGTAAATTCCTATTAATTCAAATTATCAATTAATACCATTATTTATGGTGAAACTCACAAAAAAGGGGCAGTTCACAATTATGAGAAAACCTCATACGAATCAAGTGTGTGGAACAGTAATACAATATATAAATGTGACAAAATATGTAGAAAATATGTATATCCCCTACATAGATGTCATAGCAATCCACTAGTACACTATGAGGTCTTGATTCTACCAAAAATGAAAGAAATCAAAGGATTTTTTAAAACCCCAAAAATAGGGAAAATGTAAATTGCACCATAATACTAAAATAGAAGAAAATGAAACATGAAGATGAATGTTATTTAAGTTATAACTTACTAAGATGATTCTATATCTTCCAACAATGAAGGAATTAGTTGTGAAATAAAGTAGATATCTCAAAACCCCATGGAGCTGATGAATGTGGTCCGTACGCATGGAGGAGGAGAAGAAATTCACTTAAGATTAAATGGTAGGAAAAAATTGGGGTTATAATTCCTTAATGGGGGGAAAATTAAACATTTCACCCATTTTTACACTCCACAAGGTTTTTCTACATGGTTACCCAATCGTGTGCTAACTGTGCAATAGGTTCTACATCAATGGGGTATGTCACCTGGTTAATCTCATGGTTTGACTAACCATGTGTAAACTACACGGGTCCTCATTGTCCAAAACTAGAAAATGGCCACACAAACATGCACCCTGGGTCACATAGATGCTGAAAAAAACATGCCACCCAGTCTTTTTTATCCTATTAAGTACTTCGGGCTTCAAATTATTCCCTAACGCACTCGGGACCTCATTTAATAGCTTAAGAATCATTATTAGGACTGTTGAAAGGATTTAAACAAAAAATTAAATAGTTTGTACCATTTGATAAAACTGGGATGTTACAATATGCTCTCTTTAATGTAACTAATCCATGATTTTCCCTTCCATTGGAAGTAGAACAACTTCCAAGAACATATCTAGACACAAGGAATACACATCGGCTTCTATCTCCCATGTATCGTCCTGTGCGCATATGTGCTACAATAAAACCTATACCAGAAGAACTTACCTACCTAAGATAAACTTATTTCTACTATAGATGATATGGATTAGATACTCTTAAAAGGAAGAATCAGTCTCTAGCTCTATATCCATAGGGAAAATTGAATTTTTATGTGTCTGTATGATACTGTTGAAGAAATGATACATAGAAGAAGTCATGCATGGAACAATACCTATGAGTTAAAAGAAACTGATAGGATACCGACCTAAATATATCTACTATCATGAAAGGCCCGAAATATCCCAATGATATCTTTCCTTATCTCCTGATTCGTTTCTCACTAAATCTAGTCGGTAAACGCAGAAAGAATCGATCTCCCAGCTCGGACACAATAGTTATGCAGTGATGATTAGTATAAGACTTATGCCTAGACTGAGCTATATAAATAAACTTATGAATAATCTTACCTTGATCTTAAGTCTTTAAAATGATATGAAGTCCCAATAGAGCATCCTAACCTACCTCAAGTCATCATGATGGTAAATGACACAGTCTACCATATAGATCCCCATATAGAACAATCCAAATCATTTCATAAAATCTATTATTGTATGAAAAATTAACCAGTGTAATATTCTTCTATTTGGAACCTCCAAAATCAAGGAAATAGTCCCATAACATATCCTCTATCATCCATATAGTCTTCTCGAACATCCCATCTGTTTAAGGGTGATATACAGTACTCAAGATCACTAGTGAAAGTAGTTCCTTTTAAAACCCTCACCAAAACCATTGTGTGAAATGGGTGTCTTGGTCTAAAATGTTATATTGTGGTACTCCATTAAGTCTCTCTATCCCCCGGATGTATAACCTCCATATCTCATAAATATAGAATAATTACAGAAAATTTAATAAATGCACAATGTTGTTAAACCTATCAATGATCACCCATACTGTATCATTACCTTGAGGTGATCTCAGCAACACTGTCACAGAATCAATAGTGACATTATTCCATTTACACTCATAAATGGAGGGAGTCTATAGAAGTCCAAAAAGTCACTGATTCTCTACCTTCACATGCTGATAGATGGAGCACTGAGTAATTGAACCTATTATCTTCCTCTTCATTTTTAACCACCAATACTAACATTGAATGCCTTTGTACATCTTTGTAATCTTAAGGTAAAATTCCTATATAAAGGCATGTGATTCTCTAATCAACACTTGATGTGTATCAAAAGGAACCGATACATGGCCAGGAAAGATTATAGTCTCACTATCCCTCAATAACCAAACCTGGAGGTGGGTTCCCACCTATGAGGATCTCCCTCAGATCAAGTCCCTCCAAATTTGATAACTAAGGCATATAAACATATTCTATAATAGATTATTTCACTACCATAGTTTCTAATATTGGCTTCAAATGCTATTCCTCAATCATTATATGCAAATAAAAAACATATCCATCATCCTCCCCAATCTAATTTCTGCATAAACAGCTTATGTTTGTGTTTTTTGGATCATGGCATCACAGATGAAATTACACTTATTGGTTGTACAAGCAAAATCAAATTCAAATTATTGTAGGAATTCAACCCATGGGCATTTCCATTGATTCATGTCCCACTATGTGGAGATATATTTTAATCATTTTTTATCCATCAAAACAATAAATCACAATCCCAAAAAACAATTCCTCCAATGACATAGAGCATTCCCCACAATAGCTATCTTGTGGTCATGTGTAGGATAATTCCAATCATGAAGACTCAATTGGAGAGATCCATATACCATGACTTGATCACCTCACCAAAAAAATACACAATACATAATTTACAATGCATCGCTGTAGACTCTCCTTCTCACAAACATCAGAACATAAGAACTGTACACCCTTCTTAGTCGAGGACGTAAGATGTGCTTCTAAGTGGTAGATGTCCTGAATAAAACACTTGTAATAGCTATCCAACACTATGAAGAATTGTATATCACACACATTATTGGGATTCTCCCAGGAAACCATAGATCTAAAATTCTTTGGGTCAATAGATATTACTACCATTGATTTGATATTATGAATAGAGTGAACATTATGGATCCAAATTTTTAATTTTATGAGATTCGTGTATAGGTGGTTCTCTCTCAGTGTACTTAACATGATATTAATATGAATGGAATGGTCGTATAAAGTAAATGAGTACACCATGATTTCAACAATGAAGACTATGAAAAAGGAACCAAGATATGTTTAGAAAATCTTATTCATCAATGATTTTATAACTTCTAGCACATTCGTCAGACTATATGAAATAACAAAATATTCATACAAGAAATACTTGCTTAAGAATGTTTTATATGGTATATATCTTATTGTATCAAAAACGGATGATTGTATGACCTTAAATTGATCTAGGATAAAATAGTTTCTCCTTATAGGTGGTCGAATAGGTCATCAATGCGAGGAGATGGATAATGGTTCATTACTATAAGCTGATTAAACCATAAAAAATCTATGCACAATATGAGGATATTGTTCAAATTCATGGAAAAAAGGACTAGTGAACCCAATGGTGATGTGTTGGGACAGATAAACCCAATCCCCTAGAGTGTATCAGTCTTCTTATTGAGTTTATGGATCTCTATAGGTGCCATCTTATATGAAGGAATGGATACTGGTGCCATACATGGTAGTAGGACTTTAGTAACCTCTTCATCCCTCCCACGAGGTAAGCCAGAGAAATCCATAGGGAAGTCGTTTGTGAACAGATCCATAATAGAAGTGAGCACAATTAACTCAATTCCCTGAACACTCATAAAGAGACTTTCTAACTGAGTTGCCACCCCTACATGACTAGTTCTCTTGAGACCATCTCAATCTTCCTAGATATTCCATTTTCCAATGTATAAATATGTTCTTCCTTAGGTGATGTAGTGGAAACCTATCAATGTCTTCAATACGCATAGGAACAAGAAAGCATAAGATAGTCTATACAGAGATTGATGTTGAAACTGGTCATATTGAGGATAGATAAACTAAAAAATAAATGGCACCCACCTATCTCAAGGGGGAACTCCTGACACAGGTGTATACCCTATTTTTTGATTCCCAATGGTTTTTTGAAGTGATATAGCTCTACCAAAGTACCCAATTACCAGTCAAAGAATTATCACACTCGTAGTAAATATAGAAGAGTGTGATTCACATATATCAGAAAGGTAGAAACTAAAGTAGAGGCTACCAGGATATTACCTCTATGTATAGATAGACCTACACTCTGATCCTCTGGTGCTAGTTATACTGCATTTATATGGCTTTAACTATAGCCTTGATATGCTACATTACTAACTTGAAAAGTTCTATTCTATGGATCCTGACTACCTCAGCCATGCCTATCACCACCTTGTCTAGATATATCAAAAGAATATAAACCCCCTTAATAATGTGGATTTAATGATCCTATACATGATAGAGGTGTTCTTATAGATCCCCTTCTACTAGATGCTGGAGGAAAAGAATAGTATAATTGATGAGGATGACATATCCTACTGCAAGATCGGCATTGGATTAGGTTCCTCATGCACTGGGGTTTCTTATGGAATGTCTGGACTCACTAGTGACATGTGATAGTACTATCAATACATGTAACATGGATGGAATCACTCTCATATTCAACCTCAAATCGGCACTTTCGATTGATAGAAGAACCATTAACCTATCTCGAAACTAAACCACCATGGCTCACAGAATAGCTTCTCTATGATATCGATCCATAATAAGGCCATCATTCATTTTCTCTATAACGGTAGTAAAATGTAAAATGTTCACCTATAAGAGGAAAACATTCCCATGCTTGTCCTCAAGTCACCTCATACTCATAAATTCATTAACTTCCAAAGATATAATAAAATTTTGAATCTCAATGAAGCAATAAAAATTCTCCATTACATTTATAATGCCCTATTAAAGAAACATGAACTCTCTGGAATGATCCTCTATTAGAGTCTTACAGATGAAGTAGTCAAATAAATCCTTATAGAAGACCACCCAAATCATACCTTGCCAACATTCTGACTAATAAACATTACCCCAACAACATTTGGTAGAGTCACGATGCATATAGATAGCGATCTTGATGCTTCACTCTGGAGGCGTATCAAGATATTCAAATAAATACACCATTGATTATACCCATGAATCTAATGAATGAGGTTCTCCATAACCCACGAAGGTGAAAGGATTATTCTTCTAAAAGTACCATGTATGATCATTCATATTCAGGGTAGGTTGGGGAGCACCATGAACAGACCAAATAAATTAGAGAATATTACCATTGAACTGAGAATCGATGCCAAGAGGAAGATCGGTAAGAGTTACCTCATGTGGTACTATAGGTGGTATAATAGGAACTTTAGGGACCACAAATTCCTGAATAAACTCATCTATGTAACCTTTTAGTACAACACAAGGACATAAATGTGGAATAAGTCTACAATTTCCAAGCACACCACTCAGAAAAAATTTATAAAAAATATGGAAAGCAGATAAAGAAAGAAATAGGAAGGATAGGTACAAGTAAAACTCTAAGAATAACACAACTGACATCCTGATCTTATATCAAGACTTAGATAAGAAGGAAATACCTTAGATGGACCCTAAAAGGCACGACCAAATCCTCTTTCCTTGGTAAGGTCAAGGTCACTGTCTCAAATCCTCTAGTACACATGCCATTTCAATTAAAGGTGGTATTAATTTTAATTCATTATGAATTTAATCCCCTTTTAAATATAATTAACTTGGTGGATCACCATTCCAATTTATAAGGGACCATTCACCATATAAATTAAAAATGTATGTACATTCTATCCAATTCATATCAGGCTCTAGAAGGTAAATTGGCACATTTCTATAATTATAAAAAAGTAGGCACTAAAAGACTTAACATAACAAGGATGAACAAAAATCACAAGAAAATAGGAAATGCATGTGAAAAAATAGATATGGCATGGAATAATACATGAAATTTTCAATCCTTAGAGTGCAGAGCATGACACATGTAATGAAATTCACTCATATCATCAGGATGAAGTAACATAAATAATTATTTCAATCATATCAGTATTAATAATACCATAAAAAGGTTCATCAATCAATGGTTAACTCATATCAACCATATATGTAATAATCAATAACTATAATTCTCCTCCTAGGTAATTTTGGTTCCCTTATCCATGGGTTAGCTACATCCAATCATAGGGTAGATTAAAAATTCCAAATTTTGATGTCTTATTCTCCTATCTAACCCAAATTGTATGAAATAAGGAATATGAGATCCCAAATACCACTATGTAGTTTCCTATTTTGAGTTCCATAGAACTGTGCCACATAACCTCAATCTCATCTCCCTGAATGCTAGAGGCTACCGACTAGCAGTGGGAGCCTATGGTGTGTCTGTGGGGATACTATTACCTCATAGATTAAAGTATTATTAGTCAAAAATAATGAATAATAAATATAGGAAGCATAAGAATATGTATACATCAGCATAAGTAAATAAATAATCCAAGAATAATAAATAACCAAATCGAAGTAGTTTATCAATAATGCATGCAATTATAAAAATTTCATGTCATGATTCTATACAACAAAATGGAGGGAATGGGAAAAAAGGGTGCACACATATAATGCAAGCTTTAAAAAAGAAAAAAAAATCTATAAACTTCTACAAAACATCTCGAGAATAGGCTCAATCCTTTCCCACAACTATATCTTAAGAAGAAAGAAAACCATGCATCAGAAGTAGCACACTTCCCATTATTCAAACCTATGATCCTAAAGTATACTTGGGTACCAAACATATATCGATAATGGTGGGAGATATAAATAGCATAATGTCACCACCCATTGTGTCTAGGAAGATCTATTTCATGTTGTAAATAATCAACAATGTTCCAATATATAATAGACGAAGAGAGATAATTAAATAAAACATTTAATCCTTGGTCTGAGTTATTAAATGGACACTTTTCCCATACCACCGACTTAGTCATTATCCATACGTATAAAAATAAGCACCTGTAAAAGGCATAATATATATATATATATGGACCAAAGTAAATAAAAACCCTGAAAAGGCAAACCCCATGCTTATGATTCTGCTTGGGGTCTAATTACATGACATTATTCAAGAGCTCAAAATATTGATATTTACGAATGATTCATGACATGAGTAATGATCTATAAAAATGATCTGTCATTCTCGATGTGGATTCTGATCCCATCTAATGAGATCTCAATAAAATCCCACGGTCTCTATGAAATGTCCAATATAACAAATATCATTGAATCCATCCAAGGCAACCCACACGATGTTGCTTTTATCACTAATGACATGATTACTCTGGGTCCATTCCAAGTATCTCTCATAGGGGACCATGTACCACTCGAGGCCTGGCATATCCATCATTCCAAAATGGGCATGTTCCTGGTTTCTTCCCTAGGGAACCATCCTCACTCATGAGTATAAGTAAATACGCCCGGTGAACCTATACATGGAAATCCAAAGTGTCATTATCCACATGTCAAGAATAGTAACCAAACAAGCATAGAGATTCCATCCATGGAATCCTTAAATCGGGACCCATGTTCCTTCATAGACCATATCAAGTGTGCATGGAAATCCAGTCACATATAACCAGGAATTTTTTTTATAATTATCTTTCTAATATATAAAAATGTCAAGAAAATATATAAGAAGCTATACAGGTATCAAAATTCAAACCACAAAGGGAATGAGTTACTAAGCACATGCATAAGGTCATGTTACAAGGTATTAACACTAGTCAACGTGATATAAGAATAAAAATGGATTACAATCATTGACACGAGGCATTTAACATGCCTCTAATCACATGTCATCAATAACATTTCAATGGAACAAGCTATTGATCTTGTTTGAACATGGAATTCAATTCAATACATTCCCTTATGGCATAATGCATTTAGAACAAAATGTTGCATAGGTAATAAGAAATATAGAAAATAATCACGGTATGTAAAATCAGAATGTGTGAAGTAAGGTATTCCACCAAATATGCAATTAGAAAGTAAAAAAGTAAGGAAATTGGATTTCATAGTTAATCATAAACCATAAACATTTAAATATAATGGTTTAGGCATTAATCTTAAGTAAAATACATGATTCATGCTTCATATTATTTCAATTTATCACTAAACACCATTAATTAAGGTGCAACTAACACACATGGTGTGGTTAAAATTTTGAAAGCAATGGAAAAAGGGCCTTTAAATGAGGGAACTCCCAAAGGGGTGGTTAAGACAAAGAGAACACATGAAGGAGGGGGTTTTGCAAAATAATATGTCATTAAATATATGAAAAAACCATTTAATTGGATTTTTAAACCTAGATGAGGTGACACCAGATGAATCTGATGGCTGACAGAATAGTGTGCTATTTAGAAAGTGACAAATAGAGAAGAAAATACGTATAACCCGAATATAAACATAGTATCTCTCCACTTGTCCGCTATCAAGACTTGATTTGACATAAAAATATGAAACAATATATTTTTTCAAAACCCCTAAAAATTTGGAAAAGTTTTTTGATCCAAAATTTTGCAACTGATGATGAAAGAAACTCAAAGAAGAATGGTGTTGAAGGTAGTGAATTCTCAGATGAGACCTGTAACGACCCAAACATTTATTAATGAAAATTCCTCTTGATATAATTAAATGTATTATTATGGATATATAAAACATATTCAATCCATTGTTTTATGTTTTTTTATTTTAAAATACCGTTAAGAATTTTTACTATTTCTAATATAGTTTTTGACCAGTGATCACATTATTAGTAGAAAAATAGGGCTTTAAAAAATCCAATTTACCTAGACCAAAGAAGCAATGGCTTCATCCAGTAGAATTGATCTGTATGAAGCCCATTTTTTGGAGCTCATAATGGAGTTTGCATTACTGGGATTCACTCTTGACCAATCCCAAGTCGAGCTTCAACACATTAAGATTGAAAAGACTCACCTACAAGATAAGTCGCAGTTAATAGAGATTACCACCGAGCAATGTTATTAGAGCATACCCAAGAGTCTATCACCATTGTAAATCTTACCCTTCAGTCTTATGAATGTTTTATAAGGGGTTATGTAACATGACCCAATCACTATAATTATGTGAATTATTTTTGTATAGAATAAATAATATATATTCATTTTATTATTGTTACTTTGTAAAACGTTTTTAAGGAGAAAATAGTATTCTTAGTAAATATACAATTAAGAAATATATTTTTATGAATTAATGATTTTTTAATTAAATAATATTTTAATAAAATATATTTATTCAATTAATTTTTATTAAATAGAAATGGCCATATAATTTTTATGAATACAATTGTAATATTTAATCATGGATTGAATGTTTTTTTCAAAACCCATGAATTTTTTTTATAAATGTTGGTTTTTATTTTATAAATAAAAATTCACATATATAAAAAATTATATAGATAAAATGAATATTATTTCTGGAGTCAGGATGTTGAATTTATCTGACGGTTAATTTTTTATAATTTTCTTATCCAGTCGAAGTTTCGGTTAAAAATTAAATACCATTTAAATATATAATGTGCTTTATGATATAATAATAACCAAATAGTGATGAAATTAAATACTATAAATATCATGTTCAGACAATATATGTTTTACCATTAAAATAATGTGATTTTAGGTTGTTTTTATTTATTTTACAAAGCCTTAGTGGACCCTCCAAGACATAAAAAACATTTTATCTTTTAAAATGATTTCCTTGAGAGTGTAACTCAGCTCCAAATAAGCACACCTAATATTTTAATAAGTTTTACCATTGGAATTATAAAATAATTTCATCCACTCCCCTTTGGAGAAACCCATGGGATGGTTTGTGGTTCTTATTAGTTTAATGTGTGGTGTCCAAAACCTAAATAATAAATAATTCCCTATCATTTCCTATATAAACCCACCCAAGCTCCCACTTCCTCTTCACTCAATGCCTTTAGAGCTAGAACAACCCCTAACCTACTCTATCTAGAATCCTCCAATAGTTTCTCAAGATCCCTCTAAGACTCTCTCTGGCCTCTCCCAAGACTTTGGGATCACACTTCCAAGTAAGGGATTTCTTCGGTTCTCATTTTTTTTCCAAATTTCATTATATTGTTATACCCTTTTGTTTTTAATTAAAAATGCGGGGGTATGAATTATCACCTCCCCAAACTTTCCTCCTTATGTTGGAATGATGATATAGACCTTTATATATCATTAATGCCTCCCATGTACACCTGTTACTATGCTGAAATTATGTAAGCAATTTCTCTCTTCTGGTTTACATTCAAGAAATTATTTTGTATTAAGATTTTAAATTCCATTACATATATTGGAACATGTATCTATATGACCCCCTTACTGTAAATTTCTTGTACATATGATGAGATAAAACTTCTACTCTCATAAACCATTTTATGAATTCTTTTGTCATGTCGTTAGACTTTCGAAATTGCACTGAGATTTTCCAAGACAAAGTCATAATATAGTGAATACCATGCCCATTTCTCCATCAAGGGAATTAAACTCCATTTACAATAACTAATTGATTAAATAGTTTAATGTATGAATTGTACATTCCCTTATCTTGGAATAAATTATTATGTTTATTGAATCCATGTTATATGATCCATGTGGCACACTTATTCATAAAAAGAAATGATTAAGAAGGGTGTTCCCTCATAGAACCCCAATGCATTGGGTAAAGATCAGTATCAGGATACTCCAAGTGAAATGAGGGTATACTCATGCTAATTCAAGTCCAATGAGGGTTTATTCATGATCCATGTGAAATGAGCCTTGGAACATGCTAATACGCTGTTATGTGTTTTGTCACATTTCCAGGTTATGATAATCATGCTATATCATGCATTTATGTTCATGTTTCACTTGTGATCCATTGATATTCCTATTTACTGACATGTTCTATATCTTTCTTATTCCTTTTTACTCCCTTACTGGGCATTATATATCACCATTTTCTTATGTATGTCCTCAGGTTGTCCCATGCAATGCTAAAAATGAAGGAATGAGTGTAGTCATGTAAAAGAAGTTGTCAATAAAGATGTTTATTTAATGTTTTAAGTTCTTATGTAATGTTCCTAAGCCCCAAAGACACTACACCGCTCGATCTTTTATGTTGTATAATGTGAAGGTTTTTTGTGATAAAATATGTTTATGTATGAAATAAAGAGTAGTTTTGTTATAAGTCCATACCTTCTGACAGTGAAGGAGTCAGTGGAGAAATGACGGAGATATCTCAAAACAACATGGAGGTGCAGAAGGAGGTTCATGCACCTGGAGGATGAGAAATTTTCAGGAGAAGAAAGGGGAGTAAATAAAAGGGGTTATAATTCATTAAAGGAGTAAAAAATATACATTTCACCCATTTTTCATAGTGCATGGTTTTTCTTCCTAGTTTTCAAACTGTGCATGAGGATCTACATCAATGGGGAAAATATCAATATTAGAAGAATGGTTTGACTAACTATGTACAAACAGTGTGGGACCTCACTGCTTGAAACATGAAAATAACTGCACGACCATGTACCATAGATCTCACAATTGAAGACAACCAGGGTGGCACAATCTTTTTTCCACTCTATAGTGATCCAGGATTCAAACAATCAGAAGACACACCTGGTAAATCCTTTAACATCATAGTAATAATTCCTAGGGTTGTTAAAATGAATTAAATTAAAAATTAAATGGTTCGTATCTTTGGATAAAGTCTGGATGTTACAAATATCATTCTATTGATTTGAAAGACACTCCTTGAGATGAATTCATTTGCATATCAGATATCATAGAGATGTATTCCTCTCATCAGTTCTATCTTAAAAATGTGTGTTGAATCTAAGAAAACATTCTTTTCATATATTTTTTTTAAAGGATCCTGATAATTGAATCTGAAGGAAGATGTTTGTAAATCCCTATTGGATCCCTATTAAATTATCGTATTCCAGCTTTATAAGAGTTGAAAATTTTCACTCATCAGTTTAGACCTATTAAAACGTACTAGTAGTCGATAAAAATGGGCTAGTCCAATGAAAATTACAAAATATTTGGAGAAGAGTGTTTATGGAGTGGATTAAGGGAATTTTTCCCCCTAACCATAATAAATATTATTGTCTATTTTTATTCCATGTATTTTTATTTTATACTAATTCTTATGATATAATAATAATAATAATAATGTTATTTCCAAAAGAGGGTTGTTTTATAAGAAAATAAAATTTATAGAACTCAATTCAACCCCCAACCTGAGGCTTTTTTCAGACCTTTAGGGAAACAATTGGAATCAATGGAAGTGAAATTTGAGTAATCAGTAATAAAATGTTGAAATCTAATGATATTATTTAAAATGGATGCAATTATATATAATTGAAATGGTATACTAATGTTAAGAGAAGCCTATTTTGATATCTATAATTATGTCTACTAAAATAGTGGATCTTAATTTATCTAGAGAAAATTGATGTGAATATATATCTTATCACCGTGAAGCCTTACAAAATTTCTAGAAACTAACCTATAAACATTTCACACAGATACAATGACACCCCAATTATTATTTTAATGTTTTATTTTATTTTATCAAATTTTATTTAGTCATTATATTGAGTCTTTGGAGATTATATAATGAAATTTTATGTTTCAGGTTGTTTTTCCTCTATTATAATGTTTGTGTGCATGGTCAAGGGGAAACTTTGTGACCTCATAATGCTAATTATCCTTTTTAGTTCTTGTTTTTGTTTCCATTTTTGGGTTGAATGATTAGAAAATGGTTAGATTTAACTCCATGAGGATCCTAGGAGTGGCATGCACATATGGGGTGTCCCTGGATGAGGGTACATGGATTGAGCATGATTAGTATAAATCATTCCATAAATATATAGATGGATCTGAAATTTTTTATCAGAACCAAACCACATGGTTGGGAGAGTGTTACAAAAACTATGTGACCATGTTGAGTGGACTTCCAGTGAGTTCAATGAGGGATTCTCTATTGGATCATAGTTTCTTAAACCATACATGGTAACAATGTGTAGCGGCCAAATTTCTTAAAAATGGATTCATTTCATTTTTTCACATTTAAATTTAATCCCAAAACCCCTCTTTCATCTTTTATGTTCTTGTGAAAGCCTAGGTATTCTTATTCCATTTTCCTCATGCCACCCCTCCTCTTCCAAATGTGGATTCAAGGGATTGCATCATGATATTGGGGATTTTTTTCAAGGTAATCCCTTATCCCTTCCTCCTCTTCCTACTTATTCCATTTTCTTCTATGTTTATCTTCTACATTAAACCCTTTGTTATAGGGATTATGTTTGGTTAATTTTAAACTAAGGGTTCTATATTTTTGAGGTTCTTCTTGGATATTATTGCCTCTTTAGACCCTTTTGGAGTAAATCCTAGCTAGCGTTATCAAAGCGCCTTGAGTTTTTGGTAGGTTTCCCTTTTCAATTGGAATTCAAACATATGTATCATTGATTTATTGATGTTCAAACATCTATTTGATGTTAGTTATTGACATATACTGTTTATAATTATTATGTTATCGAAATTAAATGAATTTATCTTGAATTTTATAATATGAAATTTGTTATTGGAGCTTCGCACACTAAGGGTTTGTCAAAATTACTGGTTAGACTTTTCAAATGTATTTCTATTTGTAAATGGTCATTCAGGTCCCTTAAATGCGTTTACAAATTTCATTATGTTTTTATACGTTGTGTTTATGGTTCTTTTAGAAATGTTTTGTCACTCAAAGGCAACATGAGGCCCGGTTGGATCCTTTGAAAGATAGGGTTTTATTATAAAACATCCCTTCAGATGTATCTCATGCCTATTTGTTTGTTAAATAGAATGGGAGGTCCTTGGTATGGTGTTTCCCTTGGATTTTTATGGATTTAAAGTAGGGGGTTTAATTCCATGGGGTGACTGGGGGTGATTCTTGGATGTGTTGAATGTTTGTTTTTTATCTCAAATCAATTTTATACACAACACGGGAACCTAGAATATCTTGCAAAATATCCAAGAATTTTTGCAACACTAATTTAGTAATATTCTCTTGAAAGTGTCCAGTTAGTATAAAAATTATCTACATTGGGGATGATTCCCCTTAGTTAGTCCAGATAAAGTATGATTGAGATTTAGTGCTATTTGATTGAATCAGGAATTCATATAGGATGGATTGGGTCATAATATGTTCTTGATTCCCCCTTAGTGTCCCATGTATTCTAATGTATTTGGGAAAATATTTATCTAAGGTGGATATTTTTGTTGACTCGTCTAGTATGCTTAATTTTGTATTGCAAATACAATTTTACTCTATGTGGCACTGTCTCAATTAACTTTTTTTGGTGATTCTTATCCCATTTTCAGAATCAATTTTTTTGTATTTTATTAAATCATTTAATGAAATTTTTTTGAATAATTTCACACACTCCCACTATATTTTCCAACACCCCATTAATAGTAAAATTATTTTAAATTATAATGTAAATGGATATTGTTTTTGTTAATAAATTTTTGAAACACATATTTTAAATATTATATTTTTAACATGAAGTTAGTGAATATTATATTTAAGGTTAATGAATATGGAATAGTTTACATAAGAATTCCTTCTGAGTTTTAATAATGAAGAATATACATATGTTCTTCTTTTAAGTCTCATATACAATTTCTATCTTGGTCCTAATTTCCACAAAGTGATTTTGGGTTTGGGATTGCTGAGTGACTTACAGATTCACAAAGATAACTATTTAGTCTTATGGTTTGGTTTGGTTTTATTTCAGATTATTTTTTCTTTTTCTCATTCTTATGCTTATCTTATGTTGGGCTACTAATTTATATTTATTCTAGTTTTATTTATTTATCGTCAAAGAAATCATTCCTACCATTTATATGTGATTATATGGTGCTTTATGCCACCCTAGGGCAATCGAGAACGCTCCTTGAGGATTCCATAGGATGGTTTAGTTGATCGGTTTGAGGTTGACCAGGGATGGTTTGTGAAAAAATAGTATCAGGGCATAGGTTATTTATAGGAGCATGTATTCAGAGCATCCTTTTTCAAAAATAATTAATTTAATATTGTATCATCATGGAACTAAGTATGAATAATTGTCAATGTAAATAAACACTTAAAATGTCCCATGATGATATTGAAAAATAATATTATGACTTAAAAAATATATTATTGAACAACTAGATGGTAAATTCTATTGCATCTTTTATTGAGCATGGAAATAAGATTGAAAAATTTAAAATAGGTAGATATTTCAATGGTGTTACTAATTTTATCTAATAAGGTAAAATTTATTTAAATAAAATGTTTAGGAATATAAAAAGTAAATTAAAAATTGGAATTAGAAGTTAATGTGAGAAGCCAAAATTTTATAAAAACAATTTTTTCATCATTTTAAAAACAATTGTCCCTCTAAACTTAAATTCATTCATTTTTGAGAATCATTACATTATTCCAAAGAAATATATTTTAAAAATCCCCAATTCTATAATGTTAAAAATTCAATTCCTTCAAAATAATTTTTTAATTTATGTGATGGAATTTATGGACAATAGAAACATATCGGGGTTCCCAAATCTCTAGTTTCTAACATTTCTAGACACAATATAAAAGTGGGTATCAAAAAATTGTTTTTTTCTTTAATATAGGGGAAATGTTGAAGAGAATCAATTATTTATGGTATATGTACATTGTATTATCATGAAATATGCATGGATATTTCTCTAATATCGACACCTTAGAAATATTTAATTGATGATATGTCACTTTTAGTGACAATGATAAGAGAAACTTTTTGGTAGTTATCTCAGTTTGTAATCCAAGCTCAGTTATCATCAACAAATATTTGTGTGTGGAAAGAATGGATTGAAATCTTATAATTATTTATCAAATTTATGATGATGGTTATTTATTTTAATTTTTATTTAATGCATGTCCAATTTCTAAATGTATAATTATAATATTTAAAGACCCTAGAAAAGAGAATATCTATACTCTAGATCGTAATTATTTGAGTAGACAAAAAGAGAACTATTTTAATGATGAAACAAATAAATCATGGATATGACATAGAAAATTGGTACATTGAAATTTACATTCAGTAAAAAAATTGAAAAAATTGAATTATTTTTAGATTTAATTCAATGATAATTGAAAAAAAACAAGTTATGTGATACATGCCTAATGGGAAATCATCAAAATTATTATTTTAAAACAATTAAGGATAATGTTAATTCTTGACCACAATATTTAATTCATAAATATTATTTTTCAATATATAATTTCATGTATAATAGAAAAATCCATTTTTTTAAACTAGATGATAATTTCACTACATTTAATTGGGTTTTATTTTAAATGGTTCTAGGTGACGTCTACTCTATTTATATTTGTTTTTTCAAGTTGGTGAAAAAAGTAAAATATGAAAAAAAAATTATGATATGGCCATGGAGTAGAATTTTAAATCCATTAGTTCAATTCATATTATTAAATAAAATGTTATAAAACAAACTTTTTTACCCCTAGGAATCCTCAAAAAGGGGTGTTATTTATAGTTGGACTAGGAATTTAAAAAAAAATATCAAGAAATCTTTTATTAGAATACAAATTAAATTCTGATTTTTTGGGTTGATGATGTTAATAAAATTGGTTATGTAATAAAACATGTTCTAATTAGACCTTATTTTGAATAAAACACCCTCTTATCAATGGAATAATATAATGAAAAATGTTGGTTACATTAAATTTTTGGATGCAAGAATTATATTCTAACCACCAATTAAAATATTGTTAAATTGGATCCAAAGGATGATGATGGATTATTCCTTGGGTATTCTACAACATCAATGGAATATAGAATTCTCAATAAAAGGATAAATATTATTGAATAATAAACTTATACAAAATTTGATGAAAGTGATCCTTTTGATCACAAAATGACCGTAATGAATGAAATTAGTGATTTTTAATTATGTGACTTGAACATATCATTAAATGTAAAACTGAAAAAAAAAATTAACTTATTTTAATGAACCATTTCCTGAAAGGATGGATATCAGGGAAAAAGAATGTGTGTTTCCTAGATAACCTAGAACTCTTATGATTAATCCATTAGAAATAGTAATCGTATGATTAGATGATGTTATTTGGACAATTAGGAGTGTAGAAATACATGTAGTATTTTATTTCTTTCTATATTATCTAGAACCTAATTTTATAGATTAATAATTAGTAGATGAGAGTTGTGTTATATTAATATAATAATAATTAAACCATGTCTATAGGAATAAGTTTTGTGAGTTTGTAAATAGACCCGCTAAAAACCCTATTGTAGGAAAAAAAATAAAAAATAATAACTAAATGATATAATCAAGAAGAACATATAGATTATGAAGAGGATATTACTCATGTGGCTATATTAGATGCTATTAGGATTATATTAGACTATGCATCAGAGATGAATTTTCATATTTTATCATATGGATATAAAATCTACCATTCTAAATGGTTTTCTTATGTGTGATGTTTATGATAAAAAAACACCTGGTTTTAAAAATCCTCATTTTCCAAATTCATGTTTTAAAAAATACAATGCACTTTATAGCTTTAAAATGTCACCTAGATCAAGTTATAAATATTTAATATCTTCTCTTATTTCAAATGGATTTTCAATTGATAAGGAAAATACAACTATATTTAAGAAATCTCTCTATAGATATTTTTTATTTTAAAATATCAATTGATGATATAATTATTTTCTCACCAAATAAAAAAATATGTAATAAATCATAAAAAATGATGAAAAAAATTAAATTGAAATGGGGATGATGGTCAAGTTAAATTATTTTCATGTATTTTAAATTTATGAAAAAGAATATAGGAATTCTCTAAATCAAAAAAAATCATATCTGATATGCAAAAATGGTTTGGACTTGAAAGTAGTAAAGTACCTACGACCCCAATGAGTTATAAAGAAAATATTTACATCAATTAAGCTAGTAAAGTAGATGATATATTGTTTTACAGATGAATAATTGGTACTTTATTGTATTTAACTTTAATTTGAATAGATATTTTGTTTAAAGTATTTATTTTTGCTAAATTGAAATAAAATACTATGTAATATCATATATAATTCTCTAAATTTTTTATGGTTTTTTAAAGGAAAAATTTCTCTTTCTATAATGTTTCCAAAAAGTTCTAATTTTAATTTACTTTCAAATTCAAATTATGAATTTGGTGGGTGTATACTAGATAGGAATGAGTACCTCAAGAATCTATCATTTCCAAGGAAAATCCCTAGTATCATGATCTAGTAAGAAGAAACATAGTATTTTATTTTATACTACTCAAGAATAATATATTTTTATTTATAGTTTTTGTGAAGTAATATTGTGAATTAAAAAATCCTTGATGAATTTTGGATTCATATATAATAATGTTTCTATTAAACTTGATAACACTAGTGTTATTAACAAATATAAGAATCTGATAAATATTTCAAGAAAAAAACATATAGATATAATTCCTTAATTATTTTGAGACTACGCTAAGGAAGGTGATAATACTCTTGAGTTAATTGTAATGTGAATCAGTTAGTGTATATTTTTAATAATCCAATTTCATGTGAATTTTTGGATTTTATCAAATTATAATTGGACTTTCTTTATTTACAATGAATTTAATTTATCCTTTTTATTTTTTTAAAATTTTTTCTATTCTTATTTATTAATCTAATTTTTCTATTCTATATAATATTTGAGTGGTGTGAAAATTAAATTCCTTCCTTTTAGATATTATATTATTTATTTATTAGTTATAATCATCCCAAAAAACCACTCAAGTACTAAACTATTTTTGAAATAATGTTCGTGACCTAATTATCATTCGACACTGTACGCATTCTCAATACACATTTGTGTCTTCCGTAGGAATTTAATTTGTCTCCCAAAACCATTCAATCCTTTCTCAACCATTTAATGACTCTTTTATCTACAGGAATGTCGATGTGTTTAGATGAATGAAATTTGGGTTTTTTCCAAAAAAAATCAAAGGTGCTTCTTCTCTAAGGGAACTTGTTGAAGAGCCATTGATATGGAATGGATGAAAAAATTTGAGTTGTTACTAATGAAATTGATTTAGTTTCCATGTTGGGAATTCATATTTTATTAAAATAATTCTATCATTATATTTTTTAATTGGTAAATGATTTTTTGATTAATGTGGAGTTATTGTTTAATCAAATGGATGGCATTATTTTATTGATTATAAATAGAAAGGCAGTAATGGTTTAGTATTTTAAAATGGATGAGATTTTTTGTTTTTTCAATAACGTGGAGTATAATTTTAGTTACACCTAGGTGGCTACATGTTCAGTTGGTTCTACAAAGTTGTTCAGTTTCTATTTTGAAACATATTCCTTAGAAAATAAGTCTATGAAATATTTTTTAATAGGTTGGAAGTAACTATGCATATTTTTATAGATAATAATTACATAGGGATATGTTTAAATATTAGATATTATTTTTTAAGCAATTTATTTTAAACATATTATGATAAATAACCATAAATTGAATTTTCAATGGTGTATGATGTGATTTATGCATCATTCTTGAAAACTTAAGTGTACGATAAATTGTCATACTTATTTTAGGTGGATGTTAGTGGTTCTAAATTTGAAATATGTTGATTTTAATATTGTAAATATAGTGAAATATAATAAAATTGACATTATTTATACTATTATAATAGAAAAAAACTGATTACTTTTGAGAATCACCTCAAAATTACTTAAATTAAATATAATAGAAAGGTGTTCCTTAGAGGGAGACAACACATGCCACACTACATAGGGATGGAAGACCCTTTGATGTGGTTCAACCTAGGGATCTAGAGGGGATTATGGATACTAGATCTAAACATTTGTTTCTAGTGGTAAATATTGTTGTGGTTGACACTATTCTGAGTCATATGGAAAAGTAATATTAGATTCATGTTTCTTATGTCTCTACTATTTGATAGTACGTTGCAGAACTAGCTATTGAAACAACTATAGTTGTTTCTAAATAGAGGCTATTCAAAAATGTTCTTTTAAATTATGATGCTAAATGAATTTCTAAGGATGGGGTAGAATCTCGTAAAGTGTATCAATTTCTTATTGGACCATTTGATTGTAGAGATCAATTTTGTGTCATAAGTGTGATGAATCCTGATCACTCTCATACAAAACCTATACCATTAACACCATTAGTTTCATAGGAAACCCTCAGTTATTATGTGATCGTATAGCTCAGTAAATTCATATTTTCTCATTCTATAATGGGGGAGCTTGATAATCTTTGTGAAGATTACTATCATTAGAAGGTGGAAATTTTTTCATAAAAAGATGAGATATAATAACTCAAGAAGTCCTATGTTTATATATCTTATTTTGATAAGATTGCATAAATTTTTTATACCCAAATAGAACTTATAATGAATATTTTGTCAATTTCCCTTATTAAACAAGCTATTATTGAGGTTTGTTCTCTAGAAATTGAAAAAATTTAAATCATTTTTAAGGGGATGAAAAAAAAAAATTCCTTAACAAATATGATATTAATGATCTTGGTACTATGATTTCATGTCAGAATACACCTTTCAAAATATTTCTCTACTACAATCTGACTTAGCCTAAGAATTTCTTTATGAGATTATGTCTTGTAGGGAAAAGTTTAAGGAAACCATACACACATTATAATGTGTGGTGATAATCCAATTTTAATTTATCATGAGTATTTATAAATATTTTTTTCCTCCTTATAACCATTAGTCATTCCTAATTTTTAGAGTGAAATTTATCAACTTCTTTTATAGTTTAATTCTATAATGTCTCAAATAAATGATTTTTTGTGTGAAATTATTTCCCAAAATATGATGCAAGTCTTGAATAATGATCATATGGGTGACTTCCAGGACACAAGACAAGGTATTTAGAATCATGGAATTATAAATTATTGTCCCATAAATTAATTTATCAATTAATATGATTAATATAACAATAAGACAAATGATATTATATATGTATATAATTATGCACTTGGAATGGTGTTTAGGTCAGTCAATCAAATTTCTAGGATCCATCAATGTTTCATTACATTTTTGTAAAAATTATATATAAGTGTTGAAAGGTAGTATCATAGTTATATTTAAGTAGATTAAATATCAGTGTAAGATATGGTTTTAGATGATCTAGTTTCTTCTGTAGTTAATTACTTTTTTGTCTACAAAACTCAAATTCTTGTTCCTTTTGTGGAACTAGTTCCTCCGTTTCTATGTTATCTATTTGATTTGAACCTATTCATGTTTATCATAGTGATCATGTTTTTGAATCCTCTATTTTTTCTATCAAATAAGTTGTGAAAGAATTGATAATGTTTGTGGAAGTATGAATATAATGCTTTGGTATGTGAATTATCATATGATTAGTTTTCAGAGATTAGTAGATAAATGTTTTTGAAGATTCTTTTACATATAAAATCATTTGTAATTACTACTCGCATGTATTTTTTTCTTAGTCCTCATTTAGTCTATTAAACTTAATCTTTTCATTCAGAAATCTTCATTACGTTAAATAATTATATGATGTTTTTTATCCATAGATAATAAAAAGAATAAATTGGTCTCTGTCAATCTTTTTGATATCTGAAATTTATATTTTATCCCAAGGATTGATATGTGTGTAGAAACCTTGTATAATATGATGAGAATAATGCCTCTTGGTCCTAATCCTATTGAAACTTATAGAGGTTCTTCGTAGAGAATTGACGTTGTATATAATCAATCATCTTTCCTTAAAATAGTGAAAGCAAGTAATGATTTATCTTTAGATGTTGAGAATGTAAGATGAAGGGAAAATCCCACACATGGGTGAGTCACGGTCAGTATGTTCATCGTCTTCACAAGACATAGCATGTGCGGTAAAATCCCATGAAGGGATGAGTATATACATATTCAGTAATATTCCCAAAAATATAAAGGGGTAGTTATACATACAATAAGAATTCAGAGATAGTTGATGCAAGATATTGTCAAAGAGAATAGTTCAACATAACCAAGAACAAAATTAACCTCATCCATACACAAGGTTCTCAATACTAAGAGTAGATGAACTACCAATTAAGTCTTCTATAACTATTGGAGTGTAGACTCATCCATATATGAGAAGATAAATAAGAAAATAATGCTTCATACCTTGTACATCTTTGCCTCTCTTGGATGTAGAGTAACCAAATCCCAGGTGTGGGCATAAAGGAATATATATATATATATACATATATATATATATATATGCTTATTCAATGAATCTAAAATGAGGGAGTAAGGGGCCCTTCATCTCACTGCTCATCCCAGGATGACGTGGAGCTTATAGTTCAAAATTTCCAACAATAGTTCCCAGTATCTCACACATTTTCTCAGAAGATTCCATCTAAGTCATGTCATGACTCTTCACTATGCCACATAGTTGAGGGGACACACACTCAAAGTAGAGGACCCATGCTCTAGTAAATCATTGGGTTTCCTCTCTAAAGTATTTTTCAGTACCCTCACCCATGCCGATGGGGGTTTACACTCTAAAGGTTGAGGACTCACACCCTAATGTGTCAGGGGGGTTCCGCTCCCGTCACCAAGGACCTGCACCCTATCTGATAGTGTGGTTCAACTATGTCAGTTAAAGGACCCACACCCATGGATATTAAAGGTTCCTATATAAAGGTTAAGGACTTGTTCCCAAGTGTGCCAAGGTGGTTCAAATCTATTAATCGAGGACACATACCCTATTTGAGAATGGGTTCCACTTAGAAGTCACAAACCCACACCCCTATACAACAGGGGTTCCACTCTAGTCATTGAGGATCTGCGCCCTACCTAGTATGGGGGCTCTACCTAGAAGGTAGATGTAGAGGTACCACACCAATAATTATGGGGGTATCCAGTCAAATGTTCATGAACTCAACATACCAGCTCTACTAGTGGTTAAAACTCAGTAGTCTCTTGTTATTATTTTTGATAATTGAAAGTGTCGGGCGCCGCCTCTGTAATAATCATTCCTAGAATATTTATAATCATATATCAAAATCCAAAAATGATTGAAAAATCACATTATACATGGAAAAAAACTCAGGATATAATACTTGCGGGACTCAATTCGAGTTCAAAAGAAATAGATATTGGCATTTGAGGTTTACTAAAAATAGTTCAAGGGGTATATGACAAGTGAGGGGACCCACAAAGTGTATGGTCTCACACCACTACTTAATCATGTCACTGGCCGATGCATGAATTCATATCCCATGTAGTATTACATGGAATGTAGGAGGAAAAAACGGTGTGTCTAGGCTAACCATGATCTTGCCCTTTCTTATTGGTCATGTATGTGTACCATATCCCATGTCCATGTACCGGACCCCGTGTTTGTGTATCATACCATGTGTCTATGTTCTAAAGTACACGAGCATGTACCAAACCATGTACATAAATATGGATTGCTTCTTGTGTGATCCATGACATGGGTTGTTGAACCGAGATAGGGTTTCACAGCTCCTAAGAGGGTTACACATCTTGTCATCCTTAACTTTTTGGAAACCCTAATTGTCACCCCTGTGGGGGCTACACATAGTGTGTTCATCCCTGTACATGGCATGTATTTTGGTTCGTCATATTTCTTAATTATCATTAGATAGACATCTAGTGATTTGAATATGGATTCACTATTTCAGATTTAGCACCATCTCAAGCCGAAAATAGTGGATCTAGCCAAAAATCATGATTTTCTATCATTGTTCACCAGGAATCGGCCTCTATTCATTATCTGGGGATTCATTGCATGAACTACACACCGACAGTTGTTCTTCCCTCGATATCAATGTCCAAAACAATTGAAAAAATCATCCTTCTCTAAACAAATCTTGATATATAACCATTTCATCGATCCATATTTCTCAGGCAATTTTGTGACTGTTCCTAGGATCCAATCGGGCTTAGTACGACCACGTATTATCAATCCATATTGTGGTGTCCTATTGGTGATGAACACCAAAAAATAAATGGTGGAAATGAACAATAAAAATTGTTCAAATGATTTTTGGACAAGAGTTCTTGGACAATGATTAATAATAGTGATCCAGGTTTAGAAATCAATAAAATAAATTATGATTTTAAATAATGGGTCATACAACTGGCCATGATTGGTGAGGATACAAGAATTAGGATGAATCTATTAAAAAAATTTAGTCAAAGGAAATAACTTACAAATTAAATCGTCCTAATTGGATATTAGATCATTCGTTGATGAAGAGCAGACCCACCAACGATTGAGAGAATTCATTTTGGTCACTACATCTTGATCTGATCCATTCGGGAGTTGTGTCATCATTCGATGTTATTCACTAAAGTATGTAGAAAGAAGGATCTCTAGAATTATCCCAAGGTTTATGTGGATAAACCTGGAGTATTCACCTTGCTAATATTTGTAAAGAAATTTTCATTTCATCATAATGAAACAATAAATTTTTTAAAAAATTAATTATTTCACATATCATATCCCAATTAGTGAGGATACTGAACACACCGCACCAACAAATTTTAGTTCTCACCTACGATAAAAACTAGGATGTAGAATAAATTGTGGTCTTAGATTTATGATCTATGGTTCCATTTATGATTTATCAAATTTTCTTTACGAATCTTCACACACATGATATAAAATATATTTATAACATTTATTTCTGGAACACAAGGTGTAGAATCGCATTCTTCCTTAGAATGTAGCTTTTAAAATATATAATGAAATATTTCAATGTATTATAAGTAAAAAATAGGTATCTAAAAGAGTATTTGTATATGGAAGAATATCAAATTTCTTAAATAATTATATGTAGTGACATAGATCATTGATCATATGGAAGTGAATGATCAAGTGATTTTTGGAAACCATAAAAACATAATAAAATGTGGTGTGAACATGGTCATCGATATCATCATGAATAATTGTAATAGGTTAATTTTTTCAATATAAATTTCCAAGGGTTGAGGAATTCAATTACCATATAAACTATGAGAATAAGGATGTATACTTTCTTGATGGGTATAATTTGATCATTTTTTAAATTCCCACCAAGATCTCATATTTTTCTCTAAATGATGAGTATTCAAGATGAATTTTCTATATATTAAGGAATAAAACCATATTTTAAAGGACAATATAACCATATAATAGATAATAATCTATTCCACCTATCATTAGACATTATGTAAAACCAAAATAGTTTTCACATTGTACAATAATTCCAAAAATGAATAATTATTTGTATCCTTAATCTCTAAAATTCAATAGTAATATCCAATGCTCAAACTAAATCCCTCCACAAATAAATAACCTTATATGCCAAATAAACATAAAAGTTCTGTCTATGAAACTATACATATGATCAACCTTAATATTATATACCCGTGATGTTCTTAATATATCTTAAGAAAAAATCACATGAAGACATATAATCTCCAACGTTATCTAAAAATTTCCTCAGATACCTACTATAACATCCCGAAACCCACACCCGATGATGTTGTGTTGAAAATATATACATTACATCTTTGGAATTGATATCAATGAAGGTAACCTAATTTTTTGTATTCAAAACATGAAACTTCAAATAAATAATATTTTATCACATACATTTTGATGGACCTTTTAACTTTATAGTTTTACAGAATTAGAAAAAACTCATAACATCATGGATTAAATTATTTTTCATAAATAAGAATATCATCTGCCAATATACCCAAACTTTCATATTCACCATTTTGTCATAAACATCATCCATATTATTTCCTTCTTGACATAAGTCATTCAAACATAATATTTATGACATGGGGAGAAATGGAACATAATACGGGTGTTCTCAAATGATGAATAATGGTTAATGCATGCATTAAAAATTTTATTTCTTTATGAATAATAATATTTTCCTAAGGGTATGGTTATGTAATCAATGTGCAATAGTATAACATAATAATACTCATACTATTCAATACTTGGATCATAAATCACGAAAACATGGAATAAATATTTAAAAACTGAATTTCTCCTCGAAATAAATAATCCTAATCCATGTGATATCAATATTGATTAGAAGAAATGTTATAATTCCATATAAATAATAGATAAAAATTATTTTAGTCATGGAACCTTATAATCACATCACATTTTATAAATGGAATAACTAATATGCTCATTTTCCATCTCTGGAGTACCCAATGCATTGGGTGGATATAATGGGACCACCCATCCTTTTCTTATAACATAATCAAAAATCCTTGGTTTATAATAAAACCCCATGTAATTGGGTTTTAACATTACTAACCATAATTACAATATTAATCCATGAACCATATCCTTAATAATGTACACAGAGAACTCATTTCATCAAAAACCCACTGAAACCAAATTTTTTTAAATCATGATTAAACCTCAGAAAAGTAATGGGTTTCATAAAAACCACATTTAAACATGATTAAACCATGAATAAAAAGGGTTGAATAGTAATATATTTCAAACATGATTAACTAGTGGAAAAGAAATTAGTTCCATAACATTATCTATGAAAATGACTAACTGGTTGAAAAAAATGGGTTCCATGTAAATGTATTTTTAAAAATTATTAATCCAAAGAGATAATGAATGGGGATGGTATCATTTAAAAATATCCACATTGGTGCATAATTTTAAACAATGTTTGTTGACATTGATGAATGGAAATATCATTAAAATTCCATTATTAATTTTTTTTTGTAAAATAATCTTGTCATTTTTGAAATCACTTTTATAAACTAAAAATTAAAAAAATATTTCAAAAATGAATTTCATTAAAAATAACCATAGAAATATATAAATTATACTTCAGCTAACATAAATTTAATTATGGAGTAAAAATATATTAAGGTCATAAATTTTAAAAAGAAACATTATTTTTCAAAAAAATTGAATAGGGGATTCAAAAGAGACCTATTTTCAAAATGCATAGAAATTTACTTTTTATTTTTTTAAATAAGGTACATGACCATGTAAAATGGATTTATAAAATAAATTTCGGGAAATTTTTAAGAAAACATGGATATGGAAGAGAAAGATTCCCGATCTAAATAAAAAATACACCATATGTATCACTTAGAAATGAATTCATTAATGTATCATTAATCAATAAGGGGGGAAATGGAAATTAAATAGTGGACCAAATTTATAACCAAAGGATAATAAAATTTATTTTGTTTATGAAATTAATATCATATTATTTTCTCTAAAATAAATGTTTTAAAAAACATTCCTAAATGAAATGAGATGATAACATAAACCCTCTTCTACTTTGATAACTCTACAATTGTAAGACCAATGAAATAGTAACTTCAAATGAAACATTAAATAAAATTAACATAAGTATATTCGTGATATAAGATTCCAAAATATATGTATATACACCTCATAAATATGATATGTTCATATAATAATCATATGTCCCAATGAAAGTAATTTGGAATGATTTACCCTTATAGAGATCATATCACTAAATTTAAAGTTAATCAATGGAGATATTTTGTGTAAAAATTTTAAATCCAAACCAAAAAATATTAAATAAAGAATAAAAATTTTTATATATCAATTAAAACACAATCATATCATAGTATAGTCAATGAATATGTTTTACAATCCATAAAATGGAATTTATTTATGAAATTATTTTCCACATCATAACATTCTTGTAAAATACCCTTGTATGAAATTATTAAAATTTTATCATAAAATACCATGATTTATGAAAAATGATTGATATAATATCTATATGTTTTTTTATATACAAAAAAAATATAAATAAGTGGTGAATATATAATATGTATCACAAAAGTGAAAGCGAGTTGGGAAAAACCCTTACCTCGAGTCCAGAATTTCCTTGTATGTTCATTAACTACTATATAATAAACTTAAATAAAATATGTTATTTATTTGATAACATATTCCATGTTTTAATACTTTTAACTAAACAAATTATTTTATTTCTTTTTATTTAAATATTTAAATATTCAATCAGTTAAGTCTATGTTGGGTGTTTTGAGGACGTTTAGTATATTGTTTCAAAATGGATTTAGTGCGCTGAATGTGGTGAAAGGAGTAATTTTTTCAACATATCCATAATAATTAACATGAAATAATTATAATATTTATTCATTAATAATACTTTTAAAACCACTCATGAAAAATGGTTATGAAAAATGAACTATATTACCCTCATAGAGACAGTAGGTCGTACGTACAAATTAGTAGCGTTTCAATTTTTCAATGATCAATATAAAATGAATTTATGTATTTTTGTTTCATTAAATATGGATAATAATATTATAAAAACATATTTTTAATTTAAATATGATTATATACTTAATTCTTATGATGTAGTTTTGAAAAATAGAGTCTCGTTGCTTCAGGAAGGTAGTAGTCCACAAGTACACGAACGACATTATAATTTTTTAATTTTAAGAATGAAAATGATATATTTTATTTTAGGAATGATAAATATTTTATTGATATCATTATAACATAATTTATATCACATATATTAATAAAAATTATCCTTATTACCATCTATATATAATAGTATTTAAAAATGAATCACATCGCTTCATTAAGAGGTATTTTAACATACACACTATAAACATTATCGTATCCCCCACAGAATGGAAATTAAAAATGTATGGGTGATATAATAACTCAAAAAAAATTAATATGTTGAAAATATAATATATATTTATATACATCAATTCAATCATTACTATAATACATGATATGTGTTGATGGAAAATGAATGACTTCAGATCAGGAGGTTGTAGTTCATCATACACATAAATGATTATTTCATATCCCATTTGATTTAACAAGAGATGGATTTAGGTTATATAATTATTATAATAACATATAATTTTATATTAGATATTTTTTTAATATGATCATATTTGAATAATATTATAAGGGTGTGTAAGAAGAAATAAAACAAAAATGTATAGTTAGGAATTTTACCTCTTCTAGGACAACCTATGGAGGATTGTACCTAAAGTAATCTAGAATAGATTTATGAATAGAAAAAATAATTCTAGGATTATGTGATGGAATTTGGGAAGATAATTTATAGTATTTTTGTGCTAAATGGGTTTTAATGGGTGGATAATTGAGGATAGGGGGTGGCCTTTTATAAGTGATGTTGGTGGCAGGCTTACAATTTTCGAAAAGAAAAAGGTGTACCCACATTTACCACATTCCAAAAAAAATAAAAAGTATATAATTATCAAATATAAGGCATTATAAGTTCCATATATGGTCAAAAAATATATTTTTTAAATGTTTTATGTGACTTTTAACCAAATCGTATTAGTTTAACTCCCCAGTAAACTCGTATTCCCCTTAACAACAATAATTTATTTTTTTTATTTTTTCACAATTACATTAGGTAAAAAATAAATATGAAATCATTATATAATGTAAATTTTTATGATTAAAAATATAGATTACATTTTAAAATTTTAACTCATATAAGTTGATAATTTTAATTTAAAATCAATCTCATAGACGTGATAAAAACGCTAGACTTTAAGAAGTGTATTTTTCAAGGAAAATATAATTTTATATTAACTTAATGAATAATAATTATTATTATTTTATGAATATAAATTAATATATAAAATTCATTTAAATATATTACCATAAGGATTTTTTAATTAACTAAAAATGAGAAATATTGTGCTCTTTAAAATAGTTTTCAGAAAAATATTGTTTTAAATTGAAAGATAAACATATACTAAATAAAAATATAATTTGGCTTCGAAAGAAATTTTTTGAATAAAATATAAGTAAATAATAAATATTTTAAATGAAATAATATTAAAATAATAATGGGATTTTAAATTTCATAATTTATTGATAATAAATGTCATTTTTATAAAAATCAGTATTTTTCACTATTTCCTAGAAAATAAATATTTTCTAAAAATTCAAAATATTTCACCCAATGTAAATTTTTGTATAATTATTTCAAAAAATATGAAAATTTTACAAAATAAATTTTCTAAATTTTTTAAAATTCATTAGAATATTTTTTCATAAAAAGAAATAAAAAAACATTTATGAAATTTTGTTTAAGAATATAAAAAATACACTAAAAATTGATAGCTTTTTTAATAAATATTTATCAATAATATATATACATTATAAATTGAATAATAATATTTATACCCTCTAATTTAATAGATAGGTTATAATGATTACATATATCACGGGTCATTTATGCTCGGTGTTGTATATTGAATACACAATCATAAATAATTTTCTGTTATAAAATCTCATGGATTTAAAAATTTAGTCCAGCTAAATGTGGCATTTTCAAGGTTATTACACCGATGTACATTTGTTCTAGACCTAGATCCAATATTATTGTCTATAAATTGATTTATTTTGGTGGATTCCACTTACACTATAGTTTAACAAAATTTAGGGTTGTTTTCGCATGTTTAATATCCCAAAGGATTTTACTAATGTTTTATAAATTAGTCAAAAAAACTATAATTTTCTCAGATACAATTTTTACAACAAATATTTTAATACACATTATTTCATGAATTATTAAATAGATATAGACATAATATAACCCCAGAATATCATAAGGAATAGTTTATTCAAGTAATAAAGTAGATAAAAATACTACTTGAAATAAAAATATAATGAATTTTATTGAAAAACTCTTTAAAATGATTCTAAGAATCCATTATTCTTCTAAAATTGCATGGGATGACCTTGGTGGATAAATAGTGGGTGATCTTTAAATCCCAATAATAAAATAAAAAATCATAGGATACGATAATGTCATACATGTGTGATAATATTCAAATAATGGTTACATTATTGGGTTGATAAACATAATATTGAAAAATGGGTAATATTATATCTTGACCACAAGAAGAAAACATGGAAATGTGGAAATGACCCAAACATCACATCGTAAACATAATTCAAGGTTAACCTCTAAGATAACATAACATATCTTTCTTAGGATAAACTCTCATACACCATACATGGAATCTCATGAGTTAAAAACATAACCTAATACATTATAGGGGAACATAATTCTGGGCATACCTGTCACTTTCATATCATGTACATTCATAATACTTCCACATATATCATTCACAAAAAAATTATCCATTCATTACCTTCAGTCCAATTATTAAGGATTTTAATATAAATAAATTGAAGTAAATAATAAATTAAAAATCGCAACATCTTAGTAAAAACAATTGAGTGGAAATAAGGATGGTTATCCACAACACAATTGTTTGGTATAAAAAGTCATTGGATAATTTGAAAAACATAACCACAGCACATAAAAGTTAGTAGAATTACATAATGTGGGTAAGGGGTTATCCAATCACTTGTAAATCATATGTAAGGTAATAGGGATGTGTAATTAAATTTAAAAACATGAACAATTATAAATTAATGAATAATACAAGGAAGGTAATAGAATAAAGAAGAGAATGAGGGGATTGCATACCTTAATAGAGTTATTCTTAAATCTTTTCATGTGTTTATTAAGAGCTAAGTGCACTCATGAGGGATATAGAGAGGTAATCAAAGATAAGGATCATGATATAATGGTTTTTAGTGAATAAGAATGGTTGTTACGATGTGTTTCTATTGAAAATTGATGATTATTGTTTATTAATTTCCAAACATAGGTCTTAATCTATATATGATAACGTAATCAACTTCACAAAACATCCCATGTTTTTTTCCAATGGTTTTAATCATTGTTTTTTCATTTATTATTTTACATTTTTATGAATTAAAATCATTAAAATCATAACATTAGTGATGTGGATGTGATTCTTGTTTACAAAGAATTGATTTTACAGTAATGAAATATAATATAGGGTTTGAATAATTCATTAATGGTTTATAAAATTAATAAAATAAAATTAAGTACACATTATTTTGTAGGTAGAATATTTATTTTCTCTTGGATACATTTTATTTCATATATTACATCAGGTTTGGATAATTATGATATGATAATACGTAAACTAGTTTTATACCGCATTAGTTTTTTACACGCAAATTCATTTATCTTAGAAAATTATATAAAAATCACCATGAGATAATATAGAAATTATTATTCCAAAAATTTTATTTATATAATAAAAATAATTATATCTATTTGATAATTGACACTTATAAATAAAAATATCTATTTATTAATAAAATAATGGGTTTTTAACAATAATAATTTTTTAACCCTTATAACAATTAAATTTGACTTCATAAAATTATGTTATCATTTAAATTTAATAAAAATTATAAAATAATAATATTTTATTAAGATATTAATTATTTCTAAAATTATTAAACTCTTAAATCGTATCTTCTTCATTGAAGATATATATTTAAAAAAAATATTATTTTTTCATCATATCAGGATATAATTTAGATCAAAATAATTATTTAATCATTTAATAAGTAATATTAAGAAGTGAAAAATATAATAATTATTTTAAACAAAATAATATTTAAAATTTCATAATTTTTGTGTCTAGATCCATATATCTTCATTACACTAGTGAATTCCTTAAGTGTATGGTGTGCAATAGTGAGATTTTCATGGGGTTGTTCTGAGAAGATAGTTTGGTTTGTGATCTTGATATGTTTGAAATTATCTCATAAATTATTTTTTATCAAGAATCAGTTATTCAATATCATATCGGAATTATTCATGGTAAAATCATAATGATGCTTTATGACTTTTCGATCAGTTATACAAAAAAAATCAATTTATTTTAAAAGCTTCAATAGTTTTAAAAATATACAATATAATTCATAATGTTATGATCTAATCAAGTTTGTGTCATTTTCTAGAAATAGAGCCAATTTGAATAAATTAGAATGATTTTAATTCATTTAATCCAGGTAGGTATTTCTCTCATGGGAAAGATAATGAAGTTGGATTTTGAGTTGCTACTGGAGTTGATCAATTTATAACTATATTGTGGTAACTGAATAATGTTAGGTCTAATAATCATTCCTGTATAGAGAATCTTGCTAATAAAAAACATGGTGTAATAATATTGGACTACTTCATTCTTTAGTAACAACAATCATTTAATAGGACTATAAATCCATTTGTGTACGAGTATTGGATAATTTCCTTAGAAAATATATTTCTCTATTTCAGAAGTAATGAATGAAATATTGTTTTCATGAATTTTTATCATCTACCAAGGGATGTGTATCAATGGTAGTCATTGATTCAAAACACTAAGGATGAATAATAAATAGGAAACATAGAGATGAAGGATTTGAAGATACCATTCTTTGAAAAACATTTTCCTTATAGGAAAAGAGTAGATTTGGGGAGAAAAATTTTGAGTTTTAGATAAAATGAAAGGAAATTATTTTATGTATAAGGATAAAATTATAGTTTTAACATGGAATTATAAGGAATATATATATATTACCAAGATAAATGTTTATTACTTCATTATATGGGAATAATAAAAACCTTTTAAAGGAATTAGTCTTCAAAATATTCTATCATGTACTAACATGAAAAAAAATAATTCATAAATTCATTTGTCTTTAATGAAATAAAAGAAATTAAAATGGTAGTTTAAAACTCTGGAAAAGGAAATATAATGAATGAGAAGAAGGGATGATTTTATTTTCAACTTTTTAATTATATTGGAATGAAAAATCATGGAACATGCTCAATGGGATTGAGATTTTTCTATATGCGTGGAAAAAAAAGGCGACCATATAGATAATTACAAGGGGAAAAAGAAGATTCCAATATAATAATATTCAACAGGAAATAAATGGTACACTAGGAAAATTAATATTCAATTAATTAATGGTATTTTCTATAGAAAAGTGTAAAGGATATAATATAAAACTCTAAGATCATATTATTAATGGGTCATGTCTCTAAGGATGTGTTTTTAGGTACTTTACTCATATATTAATGTTTTTTTGATCTTATATTTGATTCTAAGTCATAATAATATTTTATATAGTCCAAGTTTAATAATAAAATTTAATATTTCCCCCAAACCATGTGAATGGGGTTATCCATGAGGACTACTAGTTGATGTCTCGCTACAACAAGGTTGTGTTAGTTAGATCCCATTATGACACATAAAAATTCCATATTAGATGCATTAATTATTAAACATATGGTCGATCGAGATATAATCAATGGTATACACTAGATATCAAAATAAGGGGAAGAAATTTATTGAAAGGAGAAGTATGTTATGACGCCTCAAGATGATGTGAAATTCCTTATGTTAATAAGGGAAACTTCGTTATCTATGTCATGTCCAAATCAACACTAATTAGATATTTTGAATGAGATACTTGGGAAAGAATAGTAAAAATAATATACTAACATAAATAATATACATCAAATTCATGATATACCTATTGTACATGATTATATTGATGTTTTTCCCAAGGAATTACATTGGAATTCACCAGATCATAATGTTTAATATCCTTTTAATTTAGTCCCTAATGAATGAACTATATCAAAGACTCTATATAGAATGGATACTATGGAATTATTAGAGATGAAGGATTAACTAGACGAGTTTCTTGATACCTAATTTATACACCCAAATGTTTCTCACAGTGGAGCCCAAATTCTTTTTATTATTAAGAAGGATGGATCGATGAGGATATGGATTTATTATAGGGAAATAAATGCTATAAAAATAGGGAAAATGTATCTTATACCACACATCAATGACTTATTCGATCAACATCTTGTATCATAACATTTTTCAAATATTTACCTTTATTATATGTATCATTAATTGTGTACAAGGAATGAATACTTTCTAAAGGAAACATTTTATATGATTCATGTACATTATGAGTTCATAGTAATGATATTTTTATTAACCAATGAACCTTATATCTACATGAAACTAATGGACATAGTATTTAAGGAATATAATGATAATTTTAATGTTATTTATTTATGATATATTTTTTTAATATAAGGGAAAATAAGACCATTATAATCATTATGGATCATCCATCAGACAATTAGTAGAAAAGAAAAATATTTGAAATTTCTCAAGTGTGAATTCTGGATTTAGAATCATTATTTTCATGGAAATATTGTCTCTATGGATGAAATATTAGTTGATTTTATGAATAAAATGGCACTCCATGAATGACATACACCAACAGACATAATTTAGGTATGTAGTATCATTGGTTTTTTAGGTAAATATAAATTATTTTTTAAATTCATTCTTGATTGGATCACCCATTAAACACGGTTACTCAAAAGGGGTTAATTTTATATAGACTATGGAATTTTAAAAAATGTAATTTAGAATTTAAGTTCACATTGCAAAATGATCTTATTTTGACTCTATCATTTGAAAATAATGTTTTTCTAATACATAGTAATGCATCTAAGAAGGTAATTGATTGTGTCATTTTGCAGAATGTTAAATTTATTACCTACGAATCAAGGAAGTGAATAATTAATTAACAGAACAACCCAACCCATGATTTGGAGTTGGTAGTCTTAATAATTTCTTTTATGATTTTGAGGCATTATCTATATGGAAAAAATTGTGTTATATATACAGATCAGTATAGTTTAAAATATATATTTTCACTGAAATATCTCAAAAATAGGAAAAATCGAAGGGTTGATCTACTCAAGGAGAATGATTACTCAATACACTTCCACCTAATTATGGAAAACATGTATTTTATGCGTTGATATAGAAATATCATAAACTCATAATGAAAATGAGGATTGAAAATAATCCTCTGTTCACAGATTTAATAAAGAAATATCTTGTTATTATTAATAAAAGGGATGTGTCACTCATTTTTCAAAATTTTGATAATTATTTTTATCAAAGATAAATAATTCTAAAAATGATAATGATAATATTCAAAAGAAAATTATAGATGTGAATGGTGGAAAATTTTTAGAATTTATTTGAGAGGATGGTATTATAAAATTTGGATTGAATTTTTTTTCCCATCTATACTTTTATTGAAGACTAATTTTTTGTATGATTCTCATATTTTTAATTTATTAATACACCATGGTAGCACCAATATATTTACAGATATGAAGTATAATTTTTCTATGGATAATAGGAAGCATTAAAATTATTATTATGCAAAATAGTGATTATTTTACCAAGAGGTGATGGCTAGATTATATTATCCTAGAGGATTTAGGCAACCACTTCATAATCCTGTGTGGAAATATGATGATGTTACTAGGGAATTTATCACTGGATTACCAACAACTCATATAAAGAATGATTAAATATGGGTTATTGTTGAGAATATGACTTTATATGAAAATTTCATTGTTATAAGTGAGTATTTAAGTCAATAGATCCATGTAGGACCCTATATTAATGATTTTGTAAGAAATAATCTAACACCATTTTAATTATATCCTTTATTAATCCAATATTCTCATTGAATACATGAAAAATATTTAGAAGTCTCTTAAAAATGAACTTTATTTGAGCATCGATTATCACTTTCAAACTGAAGGAAATTATGAAAGGACTATTCGATCATTATATGAAAGGTTGAGGTCATTATCTCTTGACATTCAAGTATATGGGATCAATATTTTCCTCTATTTGAGTTCACATATAACAATGACTTCCATTCATGTTTTAAAATGATTTCTTATGAAGTATTAAATAGAAAGAGATTTCATACTCCATCATGTTTGGATGAATATGGTGAAAGAAATATTGTAGTAATTACACATGTGGAGGAGAAAATGGTAAAAGATAAGTCTATTCAACCATTAATCAAAGCATATCAAATTAGGTAAAAGTCCACTATCGATAATGAGTGGAATGATTTTGAATTTCAAGTCAGAGATCACAATTTTTTAAATATATCTCCATGGATGTATCTGGACTCTTCCGTAAAAGTTACTTAATATTATGTTTTATTAAATAAATTACATTCCTTCACTATTATCATCTTTTCAATTATATAGTTTTAGATAATTCATCCATAACTCATACAAAAAACCCATAAAATAAAAAGGGTTACTTCTGAGTTGTATCAATTTTTCCCATAATATGTAAAATCATCATGAATTTCATTATTATTCCTTCTTCTCCATTACTCATCCTTAAATACCATGAAAAACGTTTAAAATTTTGGGATGAGAATAGAAATCTGAGTAACCATAACAAAAGAAGAAAAACCATTAGCCTTATGAAAACAATAACACTCATATAAAATTTATGTTTTTCTTCATAGTTTATCGAGTATATGAAATAAAAAAAATTCACAATATAATCAAAAAAACCTTTTTTCTCAAATACAATCATTAAAACCCATACCATGAAATTAATAACACTTCACAATAACTTAAATTATCACATTGATAACTAGTTTTAAACCCATGTAAGAAGCAACTATATACTAGTTAAATCCATAGGAGAAATGCATTTCTTACTCCCTCGTTCATATGCATTATTACATAGAACATTAAAAATGAATTGGATTAATATATAGGTCGAGCCATCATTTAATCTATAACCGGATCACCATGTGATACCTAGGCCTCCCTATATTATAAGCTGGAATAGGCTCACCCAACACTCTATGGGTATCCACATCATATTATTCTCATGTACCATATGATGAATAATAATATTTACTATTTCTATTTTCCATCTTAAAATTTTTGAAAATATATTTTAAACTTGAAATCAAATAAATTTTCAATGTCAAAATACTCTTTAATTTTAAAAACATATTATAAACATAAAAATACATTTTCCCTTTGAAAAACAACTTTCAATACCAAAAAAACCAAATAATAGTAAAATTGGTTTTTAAATGAAGGAAATCCTGAAATATTTCAATGTAATCTATATATCAATGAAAATTCATGGCAGAAGAAAATTTGTTTTCAATGTGTATATTAAGAATAAGACATTCCTTTTGTTATTCATCAAAATATTCAATATAAAACACATAAAAAGATTCATTTATGAAAAAAATTAAAGTAAATTCAAAGTGACATAAAATGTAATCTCTAAAATTATTTACATCTATATAAAAAAATTAAATCATTTTAAATAGATGGGCACAAAAAATGTATGATTTGGAATGAAATAATTAAAATATATTCCTTAGAAAAAAAGTTCCTTATCACATTGGAAATATTTGACTCATAACCCCCATGAAAGAATATAATTAATAAAATATATCAATAATATGATAATGGATAAATTAATGATATGACATCTAAATTTGATTTTATACACACCATAAAAATTAATAGGGATGAATAACATCAATTTATGCCTCAATAAAAGGAGATTGAGACGAAGTCCCTTACCTTAAATCTGACTTGTCACATGTGACTTTATGTTAATGAATAATATAATTATGATAATTATTTATTTTATTGAGAAACATTTTTATTTTTTTTATTAATTTAATTTAACTTAATAACATGTTTTGTACAATTTCATAATTAATTATACAAGTCATCTGTTTTGACCATATTCAGTTTATATTTCAAAAAAAAATTGGTAAGTTTACTATGGTAAAAGAGGTTTCTATTTAAAAATATCTATAATAATTATAATGTAATAATTATTGTACTTATATATCAATTGTACTTTTAAAACCAATACTGAATACTTTTTATGAAAAATTAACAAGCATTATGATCATGGAGACGGTAGTTTATACATATGCAAGACTAATACTTCCATTATCCAAATGATCATTATTGAAAGAAGTTAAGATAGATTTATATTTAGAAAATTACAATATTATCATAAATATAATATTATTATATTATAATCTCTTTTATATATCATTATTGTGATGTAGTGATGAAAAAAATGAATCATGTCACTTTGAAGAAGTGGCAATCCACACGACCAAGAACGATGTCATCATTTATTTAGTGAGTGAAAAGGTAAAAGTAAAATGATATATTATATATCTAGAATGATAAATATGATATTAATATCAGAAATATTTTAATTATATAACAAATAATTATTTTCATTACCGTTATTTTCTTCCATTTGACGTGATTTTGAAAAATGAATCACATCACTTCATGAGGTAGCAATCTATCATACACACGAGTGGTGTTATGACATCCCCTATGAAATTTAACATAAAAATATATTTTTGATATAATCAATATATAGATATAATTATGTTATAAATGTCATATTTAAACTATATATCCATCATAACACCCAATTTTTAGAGGTGGTAATGGAAAAACGAATGACATCATTCTGGAAGGTGGTAGTCAACAAAAAACGTGAAAGATGTTTTTTTGACCCATTTGTTGGAATTGTGTGTAATTTTAGGTTTTATAAATTCAATAACAAAATATAATTATTTTTAATTTAATAATTTTATTATATCATCATTTTAAAAGAATAATTTAATGGGACGCAAGAATAAATAAAACATTAACACTCTTTAATGATCATTACCTCTTTTTCAGGTATCTTCTTTTGGTTACACAAAAGAACATAAATATTTTGTTTTTTGAAAATATTAAGGTTTTAAAGATGAAATGTGATAAATATAAATGCAATTTTTTTAGCTACTAGCTGATCCAATTGGATTTTAATGTGTGAATGGATGAGAGGGGTTGAATTTCATAAATGGGGTGATTTCTGTAATTGTAATGTTTTTGGAAGAGTGAAATACCACCACATTTATTACCTGTAAAAAGACACAAAAATGTTCCATTAGTGAGTACAAAAGTTATAAGATCAAAATGTGTCCAAAAAATGGGGTTTGGACAAGTCTTGGGTCATTTTTAGAACTTATAGTCTATGATTAACCATTATGTAAACCCATTTTTTCATTAATTACTGTAATTAATCTGAATTTATTTAAATAATAAATTTAGTAAAATATTAATTGGGGATTATTAGAAATTATAAATTATTATTAAATGAAATCTATTTTTTACAAATTTAATACATAGAAGTGGAAAATTTTAATTTAATATTAATCTCGAAACGTTGTGAGACAACATGTTTTTTAGAAGAGTATTTTTTTAGAAAAATAAGCTAATGTATTAACTGTATTACTAATAATAACAAATATATGAAAGAAATTTATATTTAGTTTTATATAATATAAATATTTAATATAAAACATTCATCATTTGGGATTACATTAATTAATTAAAGAGGAAAAACATTATGCATTTTAAAATGGTTTTTAGAAAAATAACCTATTTAAAAAAATATTATATTAAGAGAAAAAATAATATTAATCAAAATCATTTAATTGTATGAAATATAACGAAAATATAACATAATTTTTTAAAAATTAAATACTTTTTATAGAAATCAGGGTTTTCACTAATCACTGAAAAATCAATATTTTCAATAAAATACAAAAAATATCACCCAAATTATGTTTTGATCTGGTGATTTTAAAATTGATATTTATTTTACGAATATAAAATTCTAAAATTATGAAATTAACCTTTTAAATAAAACCTAATATGAAAAGATGTAAATTATAACCATTAACTTATTGATTAAAATTTAATTAATATTATTATAAATAATATAACTATTTAATTCATATTAATATATATGGAAATGATTCATTATATCATTAACATGATTGTTATATCCTTTATCCCTTTTATAAATTGCATCCTTTCAATTTACTTTTCCAATTAAACAAGGGTGGATATCTTTTCCTAATAACATTTTTTAATATCTTTGTTTCCTCATAACACATATAGTTAATCCATAAAATTGTAATATATTGAATCATATTATTTCAAAACAAATTATCTCTACATTCATTAATATGAACTCACTATTCCAAATATGAAATGTTCTTTTCTAAATAAACTATTATATGGTTCAAAACATGAGATCATTCCAGCATATATATACTTAACATTGAAACATGAAATACGTTGTGTACCTAAGATAAACCCAGGGGAAAAGACACATGGTACGAGAATGATCGGACATTCTCTTGTATTTCTTATTGTCTATTAAACAATAGACTTAACATACCCTTCATACAAAAATTTTTCACACATTTCCCTGGGGAATAATTTATAAATACATGATCACCTTCCTCTAAAAAAAGATGTTTCCTCCAGTTATCCACATTAATATTCTTCTTGCTCTATGTTGTCCCCATATATCACTGAATTAAGTAAACATTCTCTTCTATTTCCTCTTCCAAATCTATTACCATCACCATATTTTCTCTTAAATCACCCCAAATGATGGTTGAAATCACCATTTACCATATAATCTATCTAATTGTACTATTCATATACTTGGATGAATACTATTGTTATAAGAAATTTCATCCAATGAAATATATTAATTCCTACATCCCTGATAATTTAATGAATAATAATGATTAATATCTTCCATTTTATTATTTTTTAAATCATACTACCACTCATATTGAGGAAAACCCCATATTGGAATTTAATTCCACACCCAATGACTTCTAAGGTCCTTTCCAAAAGAAATTTTGAACTTGGGATCATTGTCTAATTTAGTGGAGAGAGGAACACCATACCTGACTATCACCATTATTAAAAGTTAACAATTATGGTCCAAAAAAATATTTTATTCAATGTAAATTAAATTTTCATATTTAGTTAGTCAATAAACAAAATCCCAAATCAAATTGTTAACTTCTGATGTCCATGGAAATAAAAAAATAAAATACATGGATATATTTTCCAATTTTCCCTCTAGAAGTGGAAATGGATAAGGCATCCCATTATGTAAATTTCATTATCAATTAACCAAATGAAAATTCAAATTACTAATGGTAAAGTCAATAAAATATCTTTTTATTCCATCCCACTAATAATACTCCCAATGTTCTCTATACTTCATAGTTCTTAATGGATGAATTTAATATGGAAAACATTGACTTTCACTAAATAACTATTTTCTCGACTGGGAATCTCAAGGCATAAATAATATTTTCCAAAAAAACCAAAATATCCTTTTATCAATTGTAAAATCAGTAAACTTAACA
Source organism: Viscum album (assembly GCA_963277665.1). Taxonomy (NCBI): domain Eukaryota; kingdom Viridiplantae; phylum Streptophyta; class Magnoliopsida; order Santalales; family Viscaceae; genus Viscum; species Viscum album. Next base: position 672,365,934 of record OY728127.1, read on the forward strand.
TTCTTAATGTATTATACCATTTCTATCATTGATTTATCCTCTTTCCCAGCCTACATAATTTTTTCCATCAAAGTCATCTACAATGAAACCAAAAATAGAAAGTATTATTTCCTTAAATCCATAAATTCTTGGGAAACATTTATCAAATCATTGACCAAAGGTTCACATTCCAAATGTTACATGGTTAATGTAACATTATTTTTGTGACTCAAAACATTGTCCCCTTTTATTTCTTTTCCATGATGGTAATGAATCATGTTATCATAATCCTAGATTAGTTCCAACCATATTATCTTTCAAATGTTTAACTCTTTTTCCATGAGTATATATGTATAACATTTTTTTCAGTATATATTTAACATTTTAATCCATACAAATTATTTCATGATATTTTAAGCAAAAAAACTTTAACACCCCATTCCAAATCATGTGTAGTGTAATTTAACTCCTAAGGTTTTAACTAGTGTAATGAATAAGAAATTAATTGATCATAATATATTAATAAAAACTATTTTCCTTATAATGAGACATCACTATAGTCTAAAAATTCACCATTTCTACAAGACAATGCCAAAACTTGGTCCTTCGCTAATCTACTTTTCAGTTCTTGAAAACCATCGTCAAAATCTTTTGTCCAGATGAATTTTACTCTTTTTAAAGTTAGCATATTTAGATGTATTGATAATTGAGTAATGTTTTAAAATAAATTTTAGTAGTAACCTTATATTATACATAAACTAAGAATATTGGGGATATTTTTGGGACTTTTTCATTTTGAAAAATGTTTTTCAAGAAGGTTAAATAGTTATACCTTCTTTAGAAACAATATTTCCTTGGGAATAAAAATTTTCAACCAAAATTTAAGCTTTCTAAATTTCCCTTAAAATTTTTTATATTTAAAGGTGTGACAAATAACCCATTGATTTAATTCATAATAGTCATCAATTATATAATATACCAAAATTTCCTTAACAAAAATTACCACAACATATCCACGATCTCCTATAAAACATTATTCCTAACATCCAAAATATATTAGGTGCTTTAGACTACACAAAATGGAATAAATAGGAAATCATGGTGCCCATATTTAGTCTGAAGTGTGGTGTTAGGAATTTTTCCATCCTTCACTTTCAAAATATAATACCCCAAACATATATCAAAATTCAAAAAATACTGATCTCCCTAGAGAAGATGAAAAAAAAATCATCAATATGTGGAAAATGACATTTTTATAAAATAATGATGTTATTCAAGGATTTATAATTAATGAAATTTCTCATTGAACCATGTTCATTTTTAAAAAAACAAAAAAAATATTACCCCATAGTGAATTTCTATGTTGGATGAATCCTTTATCTAATGACTCATTCAATTTCTTTCTATACTCTAAAATTTCCAATTGTGATATTCAATAATGGGTTTTAGAAATAAAAATAGAATCTTGTACTATGTCAATCGTAAACTAAACCCCCGTAATAGGAATAAGTCTTTTGAAAACATATTAATAAAATTCCTTAATGTATTCATCTACTAGTGGAAAATCACTAATCTGGAGAGTCTATTTATTTTCAAAAATATGAGCCAGGTAACATTCACTGCCATCTCTAATAAATTTATCACATTCTTGAAATGTTATCAATGAAATGAAATCCTTGAATATGTAATTCTTACACTAAAACCTATCTAATAATGATAATCTAAATATAAATACATTAAAGGAATGATATAAAATTCAAATGTGTCTAGTTCAGCTAGATTTTTAGGAAAGGCCATCGACTTGATAAGCTGGGTAATATTCTTATAAATCTCGGTTTCTTTAATTCATCCACATGGAGTTGTACTAAAAGTTATATCATAATTTCATTATGAAATATTCCCAATTTACATGAAAATTTATCAAAAATGAACGAATGTGAAGATCAAGAGTCAAATATGGTGTTGGCATAATTTGAAAACAAAAGTAACATACCTTCACCACATTATTTGATAAACAAACATCAACAATTGAAATGAAAAATGACTTTGATAAACCTTCTTGTTTCCAATTATAATGATTTTTGTCCTACGAAACTAACACTTAACACACATTATCATAATTAAACATATCATTATAACTAAAACACCTCACTATTGGGTGACTATTGATTAACCCACTATTTGGTTTTTCTGGAGTCTTTTTATTAATGTAACAATCCTTGTGACCAAAATGAAGACACCCAAAACACTCTCCATATAGCATCAAATATTCCTTGAAATTTTTCCTTCCACCCATGGACAATTTTGGTGGCTGACCTAAGGACTTATTAGCTACTTGGATCTCTTTTTCTCGACCTCTAGACCTTTTCTTACGGTGTTCCTCTCAAGGAACATGTCTGTTCAAAATCTCCATCTCAACACTCTGATCACAAAATACCAATTTCTTGTAAACATTAAATTATTTGGAATATATATCTCCTCATAAAATTTGTTTCAAACCTAATTAAAATATTCAAATTTTGAATAAGTTTCTTGAAAAAAAACTGGGACATACCAAGCCAATATTGTGAATTTTTCTTCATATTAGGCTATAGAATCTTCATCTTTCTACTTCAATTATGAGAATTATATTTCAATAAAATATTACACAACCATATGTAATTATTTTTCAAGGAAAAAAATCCTTGAATGTTTCCAATTTATTAGCATTAAAATCATCTTTCTCTCGAGTTTTCTTAACGAAAGACCATTATTGATCAACTTCAACTTCAAAATGATAAATGGTATGATTTATGCATTGTCCTTCCGAACATACCATAACTTCAAATATATTCCCATTGAGTTAATCCATCTTTCATCTACAAAATGGATATATGATCCACTAAATTATGTGGGTTGTTTCCTCATAAAGTTCTATAAAATAAACATATTCCTTTATGGTTGATTAGGTTCCACTATATAATAGATACCACCATCATTAATAGCTTGTCTCGATAGGTCTGTCACTATAATAATCTATTTTAGTCAAATTCCAACCATCTCAAGATGATAATTTATAACAATAGTTTCCTCTAGGTGCCTTCCCACTACATCTTACATGAATCTTACGGAGAAAAAAATTCTAAATATAAATATTTTAGATGAAGAGGCGTAGTAATCATTAAATTATATATAATTTAATTTGCCCATAAGGAAAATTATTTCGAGGTCATGCTATTATAATTATCCTAGCCTTCTATGTTATGTAATACAAATTTTGATACCTACTATTACGACCTAGAAATAGAAATTATATAATCTTTATTTTTAATCATGGAATTTCATTCTTTTACATCGAGGATCTTTTCAATTTTATAGTTCTAGATAATAAGGCTATAAATCAAAAATAAAAACAATAAAATAAAAAATGTACAGTTATGATTTGTACCCATTTTCCTATCATATAAAATGTTTAAAATAAAGTGTCACTTCTTTCATCGAAAATCATTATGAATTTCAAATTTAATTCTAACATTACCATTCCCATTTTTAAATCTTATTAAAAATAATAAATGTATGCGAATACCAAAAAAAATATGAGTAAGGGAGAAAAAAATAATAAAAACTTATAGTCATTTGAAAACCTTGAAACACATATAATTTTTTTCTTTATATTCACATTTCATTGAGAATATAAACTATAAGATTTTCCCATGAAAAACAAACATACCATTTTTCTAAATGAAAATCATTAAAACCCATAACAAGTAATAAAAAATTCCTCTTGTTGAATTCAATAATCACATCCATAACTCATTATAATCCCATGTCAGGGGTTACATGAGTCCAGTTAAATACATTGGAGAAACCATTGGGTAACTCCCTCATTCTATCATATTATGAAAAAGAACATTAACCAATGAATTGGAGAAAAATATTGTACATCCCAGGTAAATAAGGAATAATACATATATCATATTTATTATTATTTTTGAATTAAATATTAATTTTACTTTAAAGGGGTTGCTATGTTTGATAGCGTACCGGATATGCAACAACGAGTTTCTTTGAAATCTTACATTGCACACTAATAATATAATATTATTATTTTAAATGCTAGTTAACTCCTAGTCATTGTATTGAAAGGAATGAAAAAACTAACTATAATTTGATTATACAAGTTTGTTAAATGTATTTACATTTATCCAATAAAAATTAGAGGCTTAAAATATGAATGAATCTAATTTTAAGCATAATTTACATTAAAAGGTTGATTTACTGCATTTTAATGGAAAACCCTATTTAAATATAGTTTTGGTCATTTTTATATGTTCTATTTGACCAAATAAAATTCTTCTTTAGAATTAGGACATCAAAATTTACTTTGTGTAAATTTTTGGAATTTTTTCGATAAAGTTCATTTTTTAATGAATAGTGAAAAATATCGTATTTTAATTCAAAACTGTGTTTTAATCTAAAATATTTATAAGGTTATATTATATATTTAATTTTTTATAAAGTGTAATTAGAATTTATTTTTACCATTTAATCCAATTTTGGTCATTGAAATTAATTTCACTTTCAAGTTGGACATAAAAATGTGTCAATCTTTTGATAGTTATTGTTTCTTAAAAACACGCTATTTATTTTAACAAAAGGAATTAATTTTTAAATTAATTAATTCCACATTCATGTATTGATTTTGGAAAAACAGACATCATTTTTTAATTTTGAATATCAAATAAAGCTTAAGCAGATTTTTTTATATTTTTCTGAAAAACATCAAATTTTGATGAATAATGAAACCACTAAGTAGTAGTTAAAAAACTGAATTTTTCATTTCAATGAAATTTTACCACTTCTGTGAATTTAATTTCGAAAATACAATATACATGGTTGTTATTAGTAAGTAAAATGTGGTTAAATAATATCAAAATAATTTTTGGTGAATAGCAACGTTTGACTTTTATTTAACACGATAAAAGGTAAATAAGGTAATTCAAGGTAAAAAGAATGATATAATAATTAAAAATTAACTTAAAACTTGTGAAAACCTTATTGGTTGAGTCATTTATGACCATGTTCATCTTTGGGTCTATTTTGGGACCCCATTTAACCACTTGGGAGTGATAATGACAATTTAGATTAATTAACTTAAAGTAAAGGCAAAAATGAAAAACACAAATATGTTTTAGTAAATTAGTTTTTACAAGAGGTTATATAAATTATCATTTCAACTATAAATATTCATTTGAAATATAAAAATATTTCCAAAATTATAGTATTTTTTTAATAATTTTTATACATCAAATAATTTAAATTATTTATGACACAATAATGATGCAGTATTTACCTCATTAATAAAATATTTAAATAAATAAGATTATAAGTATTAAAAAAATATCCAAACCCTATCCAATTATTATAGGATAAATTTATTTCGACCATGAGTCATCTTATATTTTAATTTAGTAATTTTTTTGACCTTTTGAAACCGAATATCAGTTTATAATAAAATAATATTTTCACACTTTTCTAAAGAGCCCCTCCTCCCCCTTATAAAAATCCCTCAATTCTAACCAATTCCTCACCCCACTCAAGCCTTTAGGCTCGTCAAAAATCTCCCAAATTAAGCTCCCTACATCCATCACCTCCTCATAGAAGCCTTAAATTAGGTATAAGTACCTTTAATAAGTCTTTTTGGTTCAAACCAAAGGATGTTACCCAAATTAAAGGTAAACATCTCTCTTAACTTTTTCTCTTTTATTTTACTTCTCCAACCACTAAAATATTTTTATTCCTTTATTTTATAACAAAACCATTATAATCAATATACAATAATGTTTTTATGAGAATTATTCTAAATACACATACACACGCCTCCATCTAATAGGTGAAGAACATACTGTTTCGGTGGATGGAAAACTTACGCCTCACGAAATGATGATTGTTTGATTATCTCCTACCACCTATCTTGGTGGCCATTAAGATGACAATATATTTATATATTATATATATTATGTTTATGTTTTCTTCATTCTTCTGTATATTTATTTTATAGCATACCTTTATGGTTTCCATTATGGGTAATCGCGATAATTTCATTTGAGAAAGTACGGACTATCGCCCCCTCAAAGTGATATGAATCGTTAATGCCATTTGTGGGACATATAAAGGATGGAGTTAATTATATTATATATGATATTATACTGGAATTATAATATACCTATGTATCATTATGTTTTAATTCCATTAAATTAATTAATAGAAATGAAAGTAGCGTTCATGCGTACGTACGGCTTACCGTCTCCATGAACGGTGCATTTCATTTCTTACCTCCAAATGATATGTACTGTTATAAATATATATATATAATGGATATATATGATATATATGATATCTAAATAATGAATTTAATTCTGTATATAATTTTCTATTGACCACATGGAAAACATGTAAATATAAGGTGTTCATTTTTTACTCAAGTACCAAATATCGACAAAATGAACGTTATTAACTTAAATGATTTCAAAATGTTTATAACATGGTAATAAGTGATATAAAAGGAATAATAAACCTGAAAAGGGTTCTTAATCAAGTATAAATTAACTTTAGTTTATTATTACAAAGATTAAAGAACGATCGAGTCATGTCGGACACGAGGTAACACTATGCCAAAAACTGGCAAGGGAAGCGCTACCCCTTTATCAACGCTCAAAAAAAGCACTGATAAAGGCCCCCCTTTATCAGCGCTTTTTGTGACTGCTGATAAAGGGGGGATTTATCAGCGCTTTTCCCGAGCGCTTATAAATTTTGAGTTTAAAAAAAATCATGAAAAATAATATTTTGTTATATAAGTATATTTATATTGATATAAATGAAATATATATTTTTTAAATATGTTATAGATACATAAAAATAGACTATTACATTTAATATATAAAAAATTTTGTGAAAATGGCTTCAAAATATTTAAAAAAATATATTATTAATCAATAATTTTCTAATTATTATCGATTAAAAATCATTTACTAACAATTGGAGGACACGAAAAATCAAAACAATTAATAAAAGATCTAAAATATGTTGAAAATGTAACTCAAACTTAAAACGGCCATAAATTTTGATTCGGGTGTCTGTTTGAGCTCTACAGCATATCAAATCAAAGCCTCCGACAAGCTCTACATGCTAATAATAAAGGAAAAGCCTCGGTACCATGTTTCGAGCCCAAAAAAGGCCTAGAAGGCCTCCAAAACTGAATTTTTAGTCGGGATACCATGATTTTTTAACATTCAAACAAGTATAAATTTTCATCTGGATGTCCGTTAGGCCTGTACCACATATCATATCGAAGATTGTTTCATTTTCTTCGACTTGACTGGTTTTGGCGTTGAAACGGAAATCTAGATTATAATTTATGGTCGTTTTAACATTTTATGGCATTTCAAATACACATATATATGTATTTATTCATAAATATATATGTGTCTATGTGTGTGGGCATCTATGTGTGTGTCTGTGTGTTATATATATGTATATATGTATTTATTTATTTACTTACTTATAAACACACATCAAAAACATATTTTTTTCATTAATGCATTTAAAACTAATCATATATGTACATTCTATGGCTTTTCAAATACACATATATATGTATTTATTCATAAATATATATGTGTTTGTGTGTGTGTGTGTCTCTGTGTGTGTCTGTGTGTTGTATATATGTATGGATGTGTGTTGTATATATCTATGTATGTATACATGTATTTATTTATTTATAAACACACATAAAAAACATATTTTTCGTAATTGTATTTAAAAATAATATTATATGTATATATTAATATAAAAACAAATATACGTATAAAAAATTATAACTAAAAATATATATATTAATATATTAATATACTAATTAATATATATATATATACTAATATATGAATAAATATATTTATATTAATATGAATCTATATCAATATATGAATCAATATATGAATAAATATAACTATATATATATAGATATATCACTAAATAGAGAAACAAAATGAAATGGAATAGTGGTAAAGGTGGAGCAGCGAAAGGGGGAGGTCCCGGGTTCGAGTTCGGGTGGAAGCAAAGGGGGTGCGTGCGTATGAGGATGTGCGGGAAGGGCAGCGCGCGGGAGGCCTCCTAGCGCTAATAAAGGGGGTGTGAAGTGCTGATAAAAGCACTCCCTCCGTATTATATTTATTTATTTTTTATTTTTTATTTTTTTGACCTTTATCATCGCTTTTTTTAGCACTGATAAGAGGGACCTTTATTAGCACTTTTTGGAGCGCTGATAAAAGGGACCCCCTATATTAGCGCTGAGCTTTACAGTGCTTTTTAGAGCTGTTAAAGCCCTTTTTTAGCGCTGATATAGGCCGTTTTTGTAGTAGTGTAATGGACTTCCTCTCAATCTCCTTTCACAGAGGCAAATTTAGTTTTATAATCGTCTTCATTTTATACGGTGTATAAAACTCATTGACTATTCATTTCATTCAATGGTAATATTTTTATACGAAGAATTTTACTAAACGAAAAAATATTTTTTTTTCATGTAATTGGTGACAAAGACCTTTCCGTCGCCACAAGTATTATTTTGATCTTTGGATTCCTTAACAATCCAAAATGTTTTTTAAAAGTAAAAACAAATACCATATACTCTTTCTTACATATTTTGGTATTGAAAATTATTTTGAGAATGGATTTATTATTTCAATATCTTTAAATGATATTTTGTTATTGCAATGTGGAAATGTTATCTTTCTTTTATACTTATGATATGTGTTATGATCATGTTATGGTTCTTGGGAATTATTTACGTATACGGGTGGTTCCATGATAAACCTTGGGCGGGTGAGCCTGAGATAGCTCCCCAATTCATTAGGTAACGTGGCGGAGTTAAGCAGGTATGTTTCTCCTAAGAGATTTAGGTAATATACTATGATGGGTATTCCAATGTAACTCCATATATAGTTGTGATAGCTACAATGTAAGTATATTATGGATACTAGATATACCTTTATAATTTATGATTTCAATGTGTTATTCATAAAATCTTACGTTTTCACGAGGTAAGTAAAAGAGTTCATGTTTTGTTTGTAATTATGAACAAATGTTTTATTTCTTTACTTCATAACCATTTCTGAGATTTATATACTAATCCCAACTTTTGAAATGTTTTCACAGGACTTAATGATGAATAGGGTCAAGGATGGGATCATGGAAAAGTCATGTTGTCTAAAACATGGAACTAGACATGAATTTTTTTTCAAGATTTTTTATTTTATGAAATAATGGATACTATGTAGAAGTGTCTACATTGTAATATTTTGAGATGTAGTAGTTATATTCTAATTCTCTAAAACTCTAAACCTGAAATGATCCTCAATATGAATTATTCATTTAATTCAATATTATGTAAAGTTTAAGGCTGGGTCCTTATAGTTGGTATCAAAGGTCGTTTTAGATAACTTTAGGAGTTAGGGTATTGTTAAATTAATATCCATAAAATAATTTATGTTAATATTGAAATCATATAGCATTTAAAGATTACCACGTTGAGTCCCCTGGATATTTCTGTGTTCAGAATGGTTTTCCATAGAGGAAATAGGGTAGCTATATTTGGACGACATCAAGAGGAAGACAACCTTCCAAATCAGAAACCTGAGATGGTCGGAATCGGAACGGAACATTTTGATGCAGAGATGGCACAGTTGACTCAGGCTATAAATGGAGGTGGTATCCTTGCACGGGATTAGCCAGATCAACCGTAGAAGAAAATGTCAGTAGTGGAGCATTTCATGATGCAACATCCCCCATCATTCAGAGGATCATTTTACCCTGTTCTAGGAGAAGGGTGGATTAAAGCACTAGAAAAGATTTTCGATGTCATGGGCTGTTCATAACATCAAAAGGTTAGTCTCGCTGTTTATTTTTTTGAAGGTGAAACTGATCAGTGGTTGTCGATGGTAAAAAATATCAGGAATAATGAGGACATTGATGCTCTCGATCGGGATGAATTCAAAGGAATGTTTCTTGAGAAATATTTTACTAAGGTGATTCACCTTAGAATGGAAAAACAATTCCTAGAATTGAGGAAGGAAGATAACTCAGTTTTAGAGACCTTGTTTTTTCTCTATAAAACATTGGAATATTTTTACATATATTTACAGAGCTAAGAGCTGAGACGGCATGCGATTCCAAGGCCCGGTGTGCCCAGAATAAATTTTATAAAAATAATAAGTGTTTTTATACTATACACATGTTGGGGTTTTGTTTCCTCCTAAATGGTAGCTCGGATCCGAAATCAGAGGGCGTGGTTGCGTCCGGAGCATGCCTTTTAAACTAGGCGGGGTGTAAAAGTCGTGGGCGCGGGCTTGCTGTGAGAGATGTCACCCAGGGGAAAAATTGGAATTTTTAAATAATGACTTAGTGATTTTTATCACTGAATTTATTTTCGAATCACATTCGAACGAAGCCTCGGAATGGAAATATGAGACTTCATTTGAGTTTGAAATGCAGCGTTTTGCCTTGGCGCGATATAAAGTGAGAGGGAACGACAATTTCGGATTCCGCGCTAAGCAGATATTTCGATATATAGAAAAATAAGGAGTTGGAGTTAGAGTACCCCCCTTCTCTCTCCTCTTCTCTTACTCTCTCTCTCTCCCTCTCTCTCTCTCAACCATTCTTCTCTGTTCTTCACCAAATCAAGGAGCGACCTCCACCAGAACATTGTCGGATCGAAGAAGGAGTGTCATGGACATGCCACCAATGACGTACGACCGATTTGAGGTAGGATTTCAGTTGTTTTTCCACCCCTTTGTCAATTTATGGAGTTTTTGTCATTTTAATTCTATAATTTTGGAGTTGGGACGATGGCCGAACGAACATGACCATTGTCTGAGCCCCGTTCTAAAATCCGTTATTGGGCGTTCTTCATCCCAATTTTACAACGCGAAAATCTTGTCAGATCGACAATCAGGGGTAGGTGCTGTGAAGGCCCCATCCTGAGGATCCATAAAATGCGTTCGGTTTTGAAATCAGGCCATTGGAACGATGGAGGTGACCGTCGGAAGCCCCAGCTCCTACAAGGGTGGTGACCGGTGGTTGGGGTGGCGTAGCTGGGTTCGAGTGTCAGGTACAGGTGAGGCTGGAGTAGCGGGCTTGGATGTGGGCGGTATGGTGTGGCGGTGTCCGGTGGTTGAGCTGAGCAGTGCGAGGTAGAGCTCGGAGGGGCCAGTCTGGTGTGGCAGTGACGGGTGTGTCCGGCTCAGATAGGGTGTGGTCGGAGGAGTCTGGCAGAGGAGCCGAGCAGTCCGGGCCGAAACGGTTGTGCCGGCGGAGGAGCGGGGGAGCCCGGGGGGAAGCAGGGTGGTGTTGGTGAGAGGTGGCACGACAACGTGCTGTAGGAGGCGAGGGCGCTGGCGCCGTCCCATCGCGGTCGGAGGAAGACCCCGAGGTCAGCACCTCAGGGTGCTTGGTGGACAAGGACCCGCGCTTTGCGGGTCCTGCTGGGCGACGAAGACTGGCCAAAAGGCCGTTCGACTTGAAGAACCGGACCTAAGGGGGTCTGATGTCGCTGGAGTGGGCCGTGGCCGGTGGGCCATGGTGAGTCGGGTCAGATCCACGACTGGGCCGTAGGCAGGCGGTTCGAACTGGGTCGGCCGGGGTGAACCGGCCGAGTTGGGCCCCCTTGCATTCGTGGGGCCGTAACATCTAAAGGGCGCGTCCATTTGACGTGTCATCTATGGCTTCGGGTTCGTGTCAGCGAGGCGAACTATTTGAAGTGGGTTTCAGGGATTTGGGTTTCTACGCCCAAAGTCGGGTAACCCGAAATGCTTTAATTTAATAATATCAAATTATTGTTAAAGTTGCGACGGACGTGGATCACGAGTCGGACGTCCGTTTGACACGCCGTCAGAGGCACTGTGGCACTGGAGTTGAGACGGTCCATCCAAAGTTGGTTCAGCACCCTTGAGGTTTGGTTTCATTGCTCGGTGGTACGATATGCTTAATGTGAATAATTAATTAATTAATTAATTAATTAATTAATTAATCTTGCGTCGGACCGAACTCCTGTTTGGGATGTCTGATTGATGCATCGTCAGCATCTGCATGACCCCAGTCCTCGTGCAAACTTTTTGAGATGCTTTCCAAAGCGTTCGGGATGGAGACAAGGTGTAGGCCCCACAGGATTGTGTTCACACGTTTTATGGTGAAATTCCACCATTTCACCAGACACGCATTTGGGGTGTTTGAGTACTTTTTTCTGAGTGTTATTCTGAGGGGATTACGACGACGCAATCCGCCCACCTAAATTTGGGCCCAAGGCGTGGGCCCCACAAGGCAGCTTTCAGGCGTATGCTGCGTTTTTATGACTTATGCTTCATAAGTTCGTTTAGGGAAAATGAGTATCCTACACCACATGGTTATCTGCAAGGAACACAATTGTACGATATGTGTGACGTGTTTCAGGGTCGAGGTGTGGGACCCACAGGGCCCCGATTGCATAACGCGGGGACTTGCAACGTCTGCATCCGGAGTCCGTTTTAGGCATCGTCAGTGGCATTGTGACCCTGGAATCGAGGCAAAGTTTAACAGGGTGGTTTCAGGCATTGAAGCCGGAGTTGAGGCGTGGGCCCCACGGGCAGTCTTTTAAGCTGTGTGCAGCGTACTGTGACTTTTTCATCAGACGTCTGTTTGGGGCGTATGAATAGTCGATTTGGCGTGTTTTTCCTAGAGCATCGCGATGGCATAGTTTTCCTAACCACTTTCAGGACTGAGGTGTGGTCCCCCTGAGACTTCGTATGAGCATAAAGCAGCATTGAATAACTTTTTTGTCGGTAGCCCATTTCCAGCGAGTAAATAGTCTATCTCGCTTGTTTTTTCATGAGGATTACAACAGTGTAATCTGTTTGGGAGATCAGATCCTATTTCGAGATCTCATTAAATGTGGAAACATGAAAGGTAATTGGTCGGAGGTTCCTTTGAAGCACTCTAAACCTACGCACTATAGTTGTGTTAGTGACACCCAGAGATGGCACATGTAGTGCGGAGATATTAGACCAGTTCTAGGTTTACCCTCCAGCTGGGATGGGCAGTGGGTTACCCACCGGTGTATCAGGATCTACCCTCCAGCGAGCCTGGGCAGTGGGATACCCGTTGACCTTAGGTTTTACCCTCTAGTAGGGTTGGGCAGTGGGTTACCCATTGACATTAGGTTTTACACTCCATCGGGGCTGGGCAGTGGGTTACCCATTGATTTTAGGGTTTACCCTCTAGTTGGGTTGGGCAGTGGGTTACCCGTTGATTTTAGGGTTAATCCTTTAGCGGGGTAGGGCAGTGGGTTACCCGATGATCACTTGGTTTTTACCCTCCTGTTGGGCTGGGCAGTGGGATACCCAATGACTTCTTTCAGACTCATCCCTTTCTATGAGGCTAGTCAGTGACTTTTCTCCGTGATTAACGGAGAGGGACCCTTGGTTGTAAGATTCAGCGATGAGTCCGCTTGATGTACGGGATTGTTGGGAATTAGTGATGGATATCCTTTGAATGGTTTGAAACTCTTCATGGGCTGAGCATGGAGATAGATATCCCCTTACACACTCGTTTGGGTTTATTGTTGAGCATATATATACAGCCTACTTTTGTTCCCACTCCTTGGATTCAGTTAATCTCCTTCTAGGAGGGGAGAAGACGTGTGGGGTATTCCATGTGCTTTCTTTGTCTACCTCCTCTTGGATTGGACGAGTCCACTTCCTTTCTTTTAATGGGTTGAGTTTTACTCTCACTATTGTACGCTTACACTATTCTATGTTCTGTCCACTTCTCACTATTTTAGTACCTCCTTTGTTGCTCCCTCGAGCTTTTGGGGCATCCTACTGAGTATCGTCATACTCACCCTAGCTTGGGCTTTTCCCACACTTGGTGTGCCCTTGCAGATGATGGAAAGGTTGGTTGAGACTATGGAGGAGCATAGAGGACACAGGAGCTTGGGCTGCGTTCAGTGGCCATAGTAGGACTTTCAGGTGCGAGACTCACCAGCATTTTACTTTCGTTTTACCTATTGCTGGGTTGTGTCACCTTTCTGATTGGGCGTGTGTTTTTCCTATTTTACTGTTTAGTTTACCTTTCTGTCTAATTTTCAGTACTTTACTTGTACTGGTTGGAGGTTGATGTATGTATGTTGGTTTCCCTTTTGTAGCAGTGTTGTATCTTACTTTTTTTTCTCTGCACTTTTTCATTGAGTTAGTTGCATGTGTGTGTACTGTTTCTTAGAAAAATTCCTCCCCTACTTTTTTGTACCATCGGCGCTAGTCACCATCCCCTGGCCTATATTGGTGGGCTTGGGTAGTTGCGGTTCGATCCCCGGTACGGGTCGGGTCATGACAATGTGGTATCAAAGGTGGTTCGTTCCTTAGTGTGTTGTTAAAATGTCCCAAAAAATGAAATGGTTTAGTTTTAGGGAAATAGTGTCAATGTGTCTGGAGAGCATCTCTCAGGAGAGGGAGTCCAGTGATGGTAAAATGGTCGACGTATCCATTCACCAGGACCCTGATAACCCGATTGTCGACTCGGCGCACTAAGAAACTTGTTGCAGAGAATTTGGTTCATGCATATATAGGATTGAATATTTTACTGTCCTTCTTGAGTCAGCTCCCCATCGTTGTTTGTATATATATGCTCATTTGACCGTGGTACTCCTTGATCTGATTCAGGATGTCTCTACGATGATAGCCAGCCAGGATACTAGCTCTGGTTCGTGACAACAACTCCATGAGCGAAGAGGCCTTAGTTCAAGATCCATCATACGATTACCCTTTCTCCAGGAGGACATGCAATAGCACGTCCACCTATGGAGTACCAGATAGTACCGGCAGCGAAGGCTGATGACGAGAACTGGCTTGGCACGCTACGTGAGTTCTAACATCAGAGACCGCTATGGTTCAACAGTGAACCATACCCTCAGATAGTGAAGGGTTGGATAGAGTCATTGGTTCGCCACTTCAGGCTTGTTTGGACACTGACGGGTTATATGGTGGATTTTACAGCTAGTTTCTTGACCAAGAAGTTTGGCGTTAGTAGAGAAAGGGTTACTTAGATGCACAATGAGTTGTTACTCTCATGGGATGACTTCTGGTAGCTGTTTTGTGAGGAGTAATACCCCTCCTACTTATGCTTTATATGGTTTCAGGAGCTACTGGAGTTTCAATGGGAATGTTGGTTGTGTCTGAGTACACGACTAGGTTCACAGCCCTTACTCTGTACTCTTTGGATGTGGTACGTGATGGAAAATTCTGAGCACAGAAGTTTGAGAAGGATCTCTATAGAGGAGATTCGTGCTAGCATAGTGCCCATGTGCATCCTCACCCATGTCAGGGTGCTGGAGTTGGCACTGGTGACTGATAAATTTCTTTCAGAGGGACTTCACTTGGAAGTTCCTCGATCCCGGAGGTCTCCCCTTGATGAGACTCTGGAACATGGTTGGGGACAACATAGAGCACCGAGACAGCCCAGGGGGGACTCGTGCTATGTTTTTGATGTGCGAGGTCATGTGACGTGAGACTACTCGACCAAATGTGTTGAGTTTTCCAGATAGTTGGTAGATGCACCACCACAACAAAGGCAACGTCGTGATCTGAGTATTCCTAGGTGAGGACAGGGAGGTCCCCAGGGAGGCAGTGTTGGATGAAAAGTAGGAAGAAATATGGCTGGCAGACAACGTTTTGAGGTCCTTCCACCACCACTAGGCGGCTCATGTCAGGCTCAGGGAGCTGAAGGATGAGGCCACAGTTGGCTGTGTGCTATGGATGTCTACAATCCTACAACTCATGAGATTATAAGAGGTAAACTCTATGTATTTTTCTATTTTTATCCGTAGATCTTGTTAGACACTGTGTGAGGTACTCTTTTCTCCTAACTCCTTGTTCGAGGGGTTACTGAGGGTGACACAGGGCGTCGGTGTAACCTTGTGTTCATGTTGTCCAACGTAGCATTGAATGCACATGAAAGAGGGTTCTTCCCCTATTGAGACACATTTTTTTGATGCTGTCAAAACTATGAGGGAGATTCAGTACCACCCAAAGCGAATAGTATTGAGGTGCGGTGAATGAGTCCCTCTGACAGGTGCATTAATTGTGGGGTTGTGCGGTGGAGTGTTAGAGCATGTTCTGGATTTTCCAGTGGGGCTTTTTTGCTTGACCCCTTTTTCTTGAGGTTCCACTAGTCAGTTTGGCAGAGTGCCTGTTTTAGGGATTACTCTTCTTCCAAGAGGGGAAAAGACATGTGGGGTATTCCATGTGCTTTCTGTGTCAATCCTCTAGCAGTTGGATGAGTTTTCTCACCTACCATGTTCATTGGTACCTTGTGTGATCAACATAAATCTTGATACTGTTATCATCTACAGGTCGAGGTGATAGAAATCCCATCAATAGAACTATGCGTTTCACAATGTGGTGCTGGTGGTGGTGGTTCATTCCCTGAGAATGTGGAGACACTATCTTTTGGGAGAGCGCATTGTGGGTTACTCAGACCACTAGTTTCTCAGGTGCGTCCTCACCCAGAGAGACTTGAACCTGAGGCGACAGTGCTGGTTGAAATTTTTTCAAGACTATGAATTCGAGGTAGTCTATGTTTCAGAAAATGGCAGTGTTGTAGAAGGTTCCCTTAGAAGGAAGTCCCAGGCTCATCAGGTGTGGGAATTTTTGTAGTAGTTAGCTTCCCTACGGCTGACCTTGGTGAAGCAGGAGGGTACGACTTTCCTACAGTCAATGGTGTTGACTCCATCGCTCCTTGAGCATGTGAGAGTGTCGTAGCTGGGGGAAGTCGACAGTGAGGTAATGTGTGATCAGATATCCACAGGTGACACACCCGATGGTTATTCTGAAGGAGGGAATCATGAGACCATGATCCAGGAACAAATCATGATTTCAGTCGAGACGTGGGAAGTAGAGGATCGGCAAGGGAAGTCCCCCGAGTTTCTTTGGGACATTCAGGAATCGTGGAAGCAGTTGAGAGGCTACCTATCGTCTTTCCCTACCCTCCCAATAGTAGGAGTGGGCACACGGTGTCTTCCACGTGTTGCATCTGATGAGGTACGTGTGTTTTCTTACACATTTCATCGAAAGTAGCAGACCTTATGAGTACAAACCATCCCTTTGGTTCCTGTGTTTTTCCAGCATGGTGTTGTGCAAGTTTTCTTGGGTGTGGGAGAGCTAGGTGTGAACTCTGTATCCCGAGTTGTTTTTCCTAGTTTTTCTTTTCTGGGATTAAAATCATGAAGGAGGAAATGATGTAGAGACCCGGGTTTTTTCCCGTAAGGCATTGGAATATTTCTACATATATTTACAGAGCTAGGAGCTGAGACGGCGTACGATTCTGGGGCCCAGTATGCCTGAAATAAATTATATAAATATAATAAGAGTTTTTATATTAAGAACATATCAGGGTTGTGTTTCCTCCTAAATGGTAGCTCGGATCATAAATCTGAGGGCGCGGTTGCATCCGGAGCATGCTGTTTAACCTAGGCGGGGTGTAAAAGTTGCGGGTGCGGGTCTGCTGTGAGAGATGTCACCCAAGGGAAAAATCATCATTTTGAAACAATGATTCATTGATTTTTATCACTGACATTATTTTGAAATAAATTTCGAATGAAGCCTCAAAATGGAAATATGAGACTTCTGTGGAGTTCAAAATGGAGCATTTTTCCTAGGCGCAATATAAAGTGAGAGGGCACGACAGTTTAGGATTCTGCGTTAAGTGGATTTTCCTATAAATAGAAAATTAAGTAGTAGGATTTAAGGTTCCGCCTTCTCTCCCCTTTTCACTCTCTCTCTCTTTCTCTCTCTCTCTCTCAACCATTCTTTGGTGTTCTTCACCGAATCGAGGAGCAACCTCCGCTGGAACCTTGGCGGATCGAAGCAGGAGCGTTGTGGACATGCCGCCAATGACGCACGACTGATTCGAGGTAGGATTTCAGTTGTTTTTCCACCCATTTGTCTATTTATGGAGTTTTTGTCAATATTTGTCATTTTAATTCTATAATTTTGGAATTGGAACAATGGATGAACTAAAATGACCATCGTCCGAGCCCCATTCTAAATCCTGTTCATGGGCGTTCTTCATCCCAATTTTCGGACGTGAAAATATTGTCGGATTAACGATTGGGGGAAGGAGTTGTAAAGGCCTTGTCCCAAGGATCCCAAACCCATGTTTTGTTTTGAAATACAGCCATCAAAGTGGTGGCGGCAGCCGTCAGAAGCCCCAGATTCATAAAGGGCGGTGGCCGGAGGTCGGGGTGGCACAGTGGGGTTCGGGCATTAGGCAGTAGGTGAGGCCAAAGAAATTGGCTTGGTTGTGGCCAGTTCGGTGTGGCAGAGTTCGGAAGAGGAGATGGGCAGGGAGAGTTGGATCTCGGAGGGGCCAGTCCGGTGTGGCAGTGTCGGGTGTGTCCGGCGCGGACGAGGTGCGGCTGGAGGAGTCTGACGGAGGAACCAGCAGGTCGGGCGGAGCCGGCTGGGCCGACGGTGGAGCGGGTGAGCACGGGGGGTTACAGTGTGGTGGAGGTGAGAGGTGGAGTGGAGGTGCGTTGCAGGAGGCGAGGGAGCCGGCGTCGTCCTGTCACGGTCGGAGGATGACCTCGAGGTCAGCGCCTCGGGGTGCACCATGGACAAGGACCCACGCTTTACTGGTCTTGTTGGGCGACGAAGACCGGCCAAAAGGCCAGTCTGCTTGATGAACCGGACCTGAGGGGGTTCGGTGTTGTTGAAGTAGACCACGACTGGCAGGCCACGAAGAGTCAGGTCGGACCCGTGGCTGGGCCATGGGCCAGCAGTTCGGACTGGGCCGGTCGGGGTGAATCGGCCCAGTTGGGCCCCCTTGCGTTCGGGGGGCCGTAACTTCTAACCGGCACATCCGTTTGACGTTCTGTCTGCGGATTCTGGTTTGTGTTGGCGAGGCGGACTAGTTGAATTGGGTTTCGGAGATTTTGGGTTCTGCACCCAAAGATAGGTAACCCAAAACGCTTTAATTTAATACTATCAAATTATTGTTAAAGTTGCAGCCGACGTGGTTCGCGAGCCAGACGTCCGTTTGACAAGCCGTTAGAGGCACTGTGGCCCTGGAGTTGAGATGGTCCCTCTAATGTTGGTTCGGAACCCTTGTGGTTTGGTTTTGTTGCTCGGTGGCATGAAATGCATAATGAGAATAATTAGTTAATTAATTAATTAATTAATCTTGCGTCGGACCTTACTCCTGCTTGGGATGTCCGATTTACGCACCGTCAGTGGCAGTGTGACCCCAGTCCTCGTGCAGACTTTTTGAGATGCCTTCCAAAGTGTTTGAGTTGGATACATGGTGAAGGCCCCACGTGGATGGGTTCACACGTTTTATGGTGAAACACCACGTTTTCACCCGACACCTGTTTGGGGTGTTTGAGTACTCTTTTATGAGTGTTCTTCTGAGGGGATTGTGACGACGCAATCTGCCAGCCTAAATTCGAGCCCGAGGCGGGGGACCCACGAGGTGGCATTCAGACGTATGCTGCATTTTTATGACTTATGCTTCATAAGTTTTTTCGGTTCAAATGAATAGCCTACGATGTATGTTTATCTGCAAGGAACGTGATGGTATGATCTGCGTGATGTGTTTCAGGGTCGAGGTGTGGGACCCACAGGGCCCCATTTTCATAACACGGGGAGTTGCAGCTTTTGCATCCGAAATCTGTTTTAGGCGCAGTCAGTGGCATTGTGACACTGGAATAGAGGCGATGTTGACTAGGGTGGTTTCAGGCGTTGAAGCCCGAGTTGAGGTGTGGGCCCCACAAGCCTTCTTTTAAGCTGTGTGCATCATACTTAGACTTTTTCATCAGACGTCCGTTTGGGGTGTATGAATAGTCGATTTGGTAGGTTTTTCCGAGAGCACCATGATGGAACAATCCACCCAACCTATTTCGGTACTGATGTATGGGCCCCATGAGATGTCTTATGAGCATAAATCGGTGTTAAATAACTTTTTCATCAGGAGCCCGTTTCTAGCGAGTAAATAGTCTATCTCGCAAGTTTTTCCATGAGGATTACAATGATGCAATCTGTTTCGATGGGTGGACCCTCTTTCAAGATCTCATAAAATGTGGAAACATGAAAGGAAATCGTTCGAATGTTCCTTTGACGCACTCCAAACCTACACTCGATATCGGTGTTACTGATCCCCAGAGATGGAACGAGTAGTGAGGAGATATCGAACTAGTTCCGGGTTTACCCTCTAGCGGGGCTAGGAAGTGGGTTACCCATTGGTGTATCAGGGTCTACCCACTAGCGAGGCTGGGAAGTGGGATACCGTTTACCATAGGGTTTACCCTCCAGTAGGGCTAGACAGTGGGCTACCCGTTGAACATAAGGTTTACCCTCCAGCGGTTCTGGGCAGTGGGTTACCCGTTGATTTTAGGGTTTACCTTCTAGCTAGGATGGGCAGTGGGTTACCCTTTGATTTTAGGATTTACCCTCCAGCGAGGTTGGGTGGTGGGTTACCCGATGAACTCAGGGGTTTACCCTCCAGCTGTGATGGGCAGTGGGTTATCCGACGACTTCTTTTAGACATAGCCCTTTCTATGAGGCTAGTCCATGACTTTTTTCCGTGATTACCGTAGTCGAACCCTTGGTTGTACAGTTTAGCGATGAGGCCGCTTGACATACAGGATTGTTGGGCATCAGTGATGGATATCTTTTGAACTATTGGTGACTCTTCTTGGGATGAGCATGGAGATAGATATCCCCTTACACACTCATTCGGTTTTCTTGTTGAGCATATATATACTCCCTACTTTTGTTCCCACTCCTTCGGTTTTGTTACTCTCCTTCTAGGAGGGATGAAGACGCGCGAGGTATGCCACGTGATTTATGTGTCTAGATCCTCTTGGATTGGACGAGTCCACTTACTTTATTTTTTTAGGTTGAGTTGTACTCTAACTATTGTACTCTTACACTATTCATTGTTATGTCCACTTATCACAGTTTTAGTACCTACTTTGTTTCTCCCTCGAATTTTCAGGGCATCCTATGGAGTATCTTTATACTCACCCATGCTTAGGATTTTCCCATACATGGTGTTCCCTTGTAGACGACAGACAGGTCGGTCGAGACTACAGAGGAGTGTAGAAGACACAAGAGCTTGGGCTACATTCAGTGGCTGTAGTAGGACATTCAGGTGAGAGAATCACCACCTGTTTAATTTCATTTAACCTGTTCTTGGGTTGTGTCACTTTTCCGGTTGGGCGTGTGTTTTCCCCCTTTTATTGTTCAGTTTTCATGTCAGTCTAATTTTCATCACATTACTTTTACTGGTTATATTTTGATGCATGTATGTTGGTTTCCCTTTTTTAGTAGTGTTGTATCTTTCTTTATTTTAATTGCACTTTTTCATTGAGTTAGCGGTGTGTGTGTGTGTAAAGTTTCTTAGGAAAAGGCCTCCCCTAGTTTTTTGTGCATCTGGCACTAGTCGCCAGCCCCTGGCCTATGGAGGTGGGCTTGGAGTAGTTGCGGCTCAAGCCCCAGAATGGGTCGGTTCATGACACAATGGATGTTTATGAAGAAAAATTCACTTTACTGTCAAGGTATGCTCCAAATTTCATACAAGATCTTGATATTAAAATAAACCATTTTTACTCAGGATTAAATACAATGTATCGATGGGATTTAGCTTCTCGTGAGTTCAAAAATTATGAAAAACTTGTATGTTGTGTGGGGAAGGTGGAAATGGAGTTTTCCGATGATCAGGTATTTTTTGACAACCCAAAGAATAAGTGCTCGAGGTGGAAAGTGAAAGGGAACAACACTTCAAAAAAGTATGATGGTAAGAAACTTTAGTTTACAGTTTTTGAAAATTGTGGTAAAAAGCATACTGGGGAATGTCTTTTGTATTCTGGTAACTGCTACCGATATGGTAAAATGGGACATAAGTCTTGTAATTGCACTGATAAAGATTAGGGTAATGGTAAGATAAAATCTGATTTACAGTCAGTAAAATGTTTTAAGTGAAATGAAATGGTTCATTATGCAAATGAGTGTCCAACAAAGAACTGAACCGAAGGAAAGCAGCCAAACTAAAAGTTGAAAGGGTTGTTGAAATCTTTGGCAACTACTTCAGTAGATGATGGGCCATAAAATGAATTTATATCAGGTATATTGTTTGTTTGTTCAAATTCTGCCAACGTGTTGCTTGATTCATGGTCTACACACTCTTTCATGTCTGATAAGTTTTCTGATAAACTAGGAATTCTATCTCAATATATGAATACAGAACTTACGGTAAAAACACCTAGAGGAAATGTTGAGATAGAAAGAAAACATAAGAACAATCATATCCTTGTGTGTGGAAAGAATCTAACTGTGAACCTTATTCTTTTGCCTCTAGTTGAGTTTGATGATATTTTGGTTATGGATTGGATTTTTGTTTATCATGATAATATTGAATGTAGAGATAAAGAGGTTTCTTTTCAGAAAGATTTATAGTTTGTGTACAAGAATGAACCCTTTCTTTTGATAACATATCAGGAAGCTGAGAAAATTGTAAAATATGGAAATGAATGTTACCTTGCACATATTGTTGAAAATAAAGGAAGTGTTCAGATTAATGATGTGCCAGTGTTAAATGAGTATCTTTATGTTTTTCCTGATGAGTTTCCTGGTATTATACCTGATCAGTAACTTGAATTTACTATTGACTTAGTTCCTGATGCTAAGCAAATTTCAAAACCCCCTTATTTAATGGATCAAATTGAACTTTTAGAGTTCATGAAGAAATTGAAGGAGTTATTATATAAAGGTTTAATTCAACCTAGAACATCACCATGGGGTGCACCGATATTGTTTTTTTTAAAGATGGTTCAATGAGACTTTTCATTGATTATAGATAATTTAATAACATCGCTGTTAAGAATAAGTATCCTTTGCCTCATATCGATGATTTTTTTATCAGCTTCAGGGAGCTCAGTATTTTTTGAAGATTGATTTGAGGTCAGGGTACCATCAGTTGAATGTAAAGGAAGCAGACGTTCCGAAGACCTGGTTTCGTACTAGATATGTCCATTATGAATTTTTAGTTATGACTTTTGGTTTAACCAATTCACCTAATGTATTCATGGATCTTATGAATAGAATTTTCTGTGAGTTCTTTGATAAGTTTTTGGTTGTGTTCATTGATGATATTTTGGTTTATTCCAAAAGTAAAATGGATGATGAAATTCATTTAAGGGTTTTCTTGAAAACCTTATAAGAAAAGAAACTATATGGGAAATTCAGTAACTGTAAATTTTGGTTACAACAAATTTCTTTCCATGGTAACATTGCTTCAAAAAATGGCATAACGGTTGATCCTTCTAAAACAAAAATTTTTGAATAATGGAAAAGATCCACAAATATAGCCGAGATTCATAGTTTTCCTGGATTGGAAGGTTATTACCGGAGGATTGTTGAAAACTTTTCATGGTTATCTAGTCCAATGACTAAGTTAACTCGAAAATTTGTTATGATCATCTGGACAAAGGAATGTGATGATTGTTTTCCAGAATTGAAAAGAAGATTGGTGAATGCTATTGTTTTGGCACTGCCATCCAGAAATGGTGAGTTTGTTATCTACAATGATTCTTCATTGAAAGGACTTGGTTGGTTCCTAATGCATAATGACCAGGAAATTGCTTATGCTTCACATGAGTTGAAACCACATGAGTTAAAATACCCTACACATGATTTGGAATTAGCTACTATTTTTTTCATTAAAAATTTGGAGGCATCAACTGTATGGTGTAAAATGTGAAATATATACTGATCACAAAAGTTTAATGTATATATTCACTCAAAAACAATTGAACATCAGACAAAAGAGATGACTATAACTAATCAAGGATTATGATTGCACGATCCACTACCATCCGAGAATAGAAAATAATGTGGCTGATTCTTTGAGTCGAAAAATTAATGCTTCATTAACCATGCTACGTTTAGAACAATATCCTTTGGTTTTTTTTATAAACTTTGGCATAGAATTTATTGGTGTAGAAAATTCTTCTTTTATGTATCAGGTGTCAGGAAATCATCTCTATCAGACAGAATTAAGCAAGCACGGAAGGAAGACAGTGAGTTACAGAAAAGGGTAGATTTGGTTCAGAAGGGTACGTTGCCAGAATTTAACATTGATAATGATTGTGTTTTTAGATTTGGAAAGATATTATGTGTGCCTTGTGATTTATAGTTGAAGAATGAGTTTTTATGTGAAGCTCATAGTTCCCCGTTTTCAGTTCATCCTGGAAGTACTAATATGTACAGATATCTTCAGGAGTATTACTGGGGGGATGGAATGAAAAAATATAATGCTCATTTTATGATGAAGTGTGTGACTTTTTATTAGGTTAAAGCAAGCTACAGTTACCAAAAGGGATGCTTCCGCCTTTACCGGTGCCATAGTGGAAATGGGAAAATATATCCATGGAATTCGTTGTGGGATTACCAAAGACATCTCAAGGTAAAAATTCAATCTAGGTTATTTTTGATCGATTGACTAAATCTTCTCATTTTATTCTTATTTGAGATACATTGTCTCTAGAACAACTTTCTCGGTTGTATGTTATAGATATAGTTAGGTTACATGGAGTCTCCCTTTCCATTGTATCAGATCGTGATACTAGATTTACTTCTAACTTTTGGAAAGGCCTTTAGAAGTCTATGGGTACTGAATTAAATTTTAGTACATCTTTTCACCCTCAATCAGATGGGAAATCAGAATGAAAAATTCATACATTGGAGTATATCTTACATGCTTGCTCAATGGATTATCAGGGAAGTTGGGCCCAACATATTTCTTTGGTTGAATTTTTATATAATAACAGTTTTCATTCCAGTATACAGATGGATCCATTTGAGGCATTATATGGAAAGTGTTGTCGACCTCCAGGTTTTTGGGATGAAGTAGGTGAAAGGAAGCTGATGGGACCAGAATTAGTAGAAGAGATGTCAAATAATGTTCAGTTGATTCAGAAGCACATGAGAAATCTCAGAGCAGACAGAAAGGTTATGCAGATATCCGGAGGAAGGATCTTTCTTTGAAGGTAGGTGATCATGTCTTTCTCAACGTTTCTCCATGGAAAAGTGTGATTCATTTTGGTAAGAAGGGAAAGTTGAGTCCGAGGTTCATTGGACCTTATGAAATTCTGGAGAAAGTAGGATCAGTTGCGTACAGAGTGTCTTTACTTCCAGTTTTATCCCAGGTACACAATGTTTCTCATGTTTTGATGTTGAGAAAGTATATACCAGATCCATCTCATGTTTTGAGCTCAGATGTAGTTCAGTTGGAAGATATTATCTCTTATGAAGAACAACCAATTCTGATTCTTGAACTAAGAGAGAAAGTGTTACAAAATAAGGTAATTCAGCAGGTAACAGTTTTGTGGAAAAAAATATGGTTGAAGAGGCAACGTGGGAATCTAAAAATGTTATAAGGGATAAATACCCCCACTTATTTTGATAAGTAAAATTGTGAGGACGCAATTCCCAAAATGGTGGAAGGATGTAACATCCCGGGTAAATAAAGAATAATACATATTTCATATTTATTAATATTTGTGAATTAAATATTAATTTTAATTTAAAGGGGTTTCTATGTTCGATAGCGTACCTGATATGGAACAACTTGTTTCTTTGAAATCTTACATTTCACACTAATAATATAATAATATTATTTCAAGTGATAGTTAACTCTAGCCATTGTATTGGCGAGAATGAACAAAACTAACTATAATATGATGATATGTGTTTGTTAAATGTATTTACATTTATCCAATAAAATTTAGAGGCTTAAAATATGAATAAATCTAATATTAAGCATAATTTAGATTAAAAGGTCAATTTATCACCTTTTAATAGAGAACCCTATTTAAATCTAGTTTTGGTCATTTTTATATGTTCTATTTGACAAAATATAATTCTTCTTTTTAATTGGGATATCAATATTTACTTTCTGTAAATTTTTGGAATATTTCTGTTAAAGTTCATTTTTAATGAATAGTGGAAAATATTGAATTTTAATTCAAATCTTCATTTTAATATAATTTATTTATAATGATAGATTATATTTTTAATTGGTTTTAATGTGTAATAATAATTTATTTTTACCATTTAATCCAATTTTGGTCATTGGAATTAATTTCACGATGAAATTGGACATAAACAAGTGTCAATCTTTTGATAGTTATTGTTTCTTAAAAACACGCTATTTGTTTTAACTACAAGAACTAATTTTAAATTAATTAATGACACTTTTATGTTTTGATTTTGGAAAAATATATATCATTTTTGAATTCGAAGTATCTAATAAATCTTTGCCTAAATTTTTGGTATTTTTCTGAAAAACATCAATTTTGATGAACAGTAAAACCACTTAGTAGTAGTTAAATAACTGAATTTTTCATTTAAATGAAATTTTACCACTTATATGAATTGAATTTCAAAAATCCGACATACATGACAGTTATTAGTAAGTAAAATCTGGTTCAATAAGATGAAAATAATTTTTGGTGAATAGTAACTTCTGACTTTTATTTACCGCGGTTAAAGGTAAATAGGCTAATTCAAGGTAAATAGAATATTATAATAATTCAAAATTAACTTAACACTTTTCCAAACCTTATTGGTTGAGTCATTTATGACTATTTTCATCTTTGGGTCGATTTTGGGTCCCAATTGAGCCACATGGGAGTGATAATGACAATTTTGATTAATTAACTTAAAGTAAAGGAAAAAATGACAAAAAAATATCTTTTAGTAAATTAATTTTTACATGTGGTTATATACATTATCTTTTAGACTATAAATATTCATTGGAAATATAAAAAGATTTCCTACATCATGGTATTTTTTATAATTTTTAGACATCAAATAATTTAAATTATGTATGACACAATAATGATGCAGTATTTACCTCGTTAATAAAAGATTTAAATAAATAAGATTATAAATATTAAACCAATATCCAAAACCTACCCAATTATTTTTGGATGATTTTATTTCGACCATAAGTCATCTTATCTTAGACTCTAATTTTTTTTGGACCGTTTGAACCCGAATATATGTTTATAATAAAATAATATGTTCACACTTTTTTAAAGAGCCCCTCCTCCCCTATATAAAAATCCCACACTGGTAAAAAATTTCTCACACCTCTCAAGCCTTTCATCTCGTCCAAACTCTACCCAATTAATCTCCCTACATCGCTCTCCTCCTCCTAGGAGCCTTAACTTAGGCATAAGGCACTTCAAGAAGTCCTTTTTGTTCAAACCAAAGGAAGTTACCCAAATTAAAGGTAACGGTCTCTCTTAACTTATATTCTTTTATTTTAATTCTCCAACCCCTAAACTATTTTTATTACTTTAGTTTATAAAAACACCAGTATCATCAATATACTAGGATGTTGTTATTAGAATTATTCTAACTACATTTACACACGCATCCATCTAATGGGTGAAAAACATACTCTTTCTGTGGATGGAAAACTAACGCCTCACGAAATGATGATTGTTTGATTATCTCCTACCACCTATCATGGTGGCCATTAAGATGAAAATATATTATATATGATATTTATTATGTTTATTTTTACTTCATGCTTCATTATTTTTCTTTTATAGCATACATTTATGGTTTGTATTATGGGTAAATGCAATAATTTCATTTGAGGAAGTACAGACTACTGCCCCCTCAAAGTGATATGACTTGTTAATGCCATATGTGGGACGTATAATGATATTATATATGATATTATACTGTTATTATAATATAACTATGTATCATTATGTTTTACTTCCATTAAAATAATAAATAGAAATGAAATTAGTGTTCATGCATACGTACGGCTTACCATCTCTATAAACGGTGAATTTCATTTCTTACCTCCAAATGTTATGTATTGTTATATATATATATATATATACTGGATATATATGATATATATTAGTTCTAAATAATGAATTTCATTCTTGATATAATGGACTACTGACCACGTGGAAAATTTTTAAATATAAGGTGTTCATTTTTGACTCAAGTACCAAATATCGACAAAATGAACGTTATTAACTTAAATGATTACATAATGTTAATAACATGGTAATAAGTGATATAAGATGAATAATAAATTTGAAAAGGTTCTTAAGCAAGTAGAAATTAGCTTTAGTTTGTTATTCAGGAGAATAAAGAACGATTAAGTCATGTCGGACACGAGGTAAGGGACTTCGTCTCAATCTCCTTTCATTGATGCATATTTAGTTTTATACATGACTTTATTTTATACAGTTTATAAACCCCTTTGACTTTTCATTTCATTCAAATGGAATATTTTTATATGAATCGTTTTACTAAACGATAAAATGGAATGTTTTTTTAACGTAAGCAGTGACAACGTCCTTTCCACCGCCGCGGGTATTATTTTGATCTTTGGCTTCCTTAACAAGCCAAAATGTTTCTAAAGGGAAAAATAAATACCATATACTCTTTTTCCATATTTTGGTATTAAAAATTATTTTTATAATGGATTTATTATATCCATATCTTGAAATGATATTTTGTTATTGCAATGTGGAAAGGTTATCTTTCCATTATGCTTAGGTTATGTGTTATGATCATGTTATGGTTCTTGGGCATTATTTATGTATACGGGTGGTTCCATGATAAACCTAGGGCATGTCATCCTGAGATAGCTCTCCAATGCATTGGGTAACATGACAGAGGTAAACATGGATGTTTCTCCTAAGAAATTTAGGGAATATACTATTACAGGTATTTTAAAGTAACTCCCTATGTAGCTGTGATATCTACAATGTAGGTATGTTATGTATGCCACATGTTACCTTTATAATGTATGATTTCTATGTGTTATTCATAAAATCTTATGTTTTCATGAGGTAATTAAAAGAGTTCTTATTTTGTTTGTATTTATGAACAAATGTTTTCTTTCTTTTCTTTATAACCCTTACTGAGATTTTTATGCTCATCCAAAGTTTTGAAATGTTTTCACAGGAATTAAAGATGAATAGGTTCAAGGATGGGATCAAGGAAAAGTCATGCTATCTAAAACATGGAACTAGACATGACATTTTTTTTCAAGAGTTTTTATTTTATGAAAAAATGGAAACTGTGTAGAAGTGTTTACTTTGTAATCTTCTGAGTTGTAATAGTTATAACCTAATTCTCTAAAACTCTCAACCTGAAAAGATCCTCAATGCGAATTATTAATTTAATTCAATATTATGTAATGTTTAAGGCCAGGTCCTTATAAATATGGTTTCACTTGTGTTTTAATTTATAATAGGGTCACCCGTCTCTATCTTGACCACCCCATTATATAAGCTGTAATGGGCCCACCTAGCACTATCTGGATTGGTCCATCATATAAGCTATGGTGGGATCACTCAGTAGTATCTGGGTTACATAATCATATAATTATAAATTTCAATGTCATGCATAATTTTTTTTATTCATTCCTTTTTCCATCCTAAAACATCTGGAAAACTATTCAAAAATCATAAAAAATAAATTTTTGATATCAAAATACCAATTTATTTTAAAAAAAAAATTAAAAATAAAATATATTTTCCATTTTAAATCCCATTTTAAATAGAAAAATAAAAAAATAAAAGAAAAAATGGGTTTTAATTGAAGAAAAACATGAAATTTTGAAAAGAAATCCAGAAATAAAATAATATTCACGATGGTGGAAAATTCATTGTCTCAACGTACATAATGAACATGTCATTACTTTTATTATATTTCAAAATGTTCCACATAAAAAACACAAAAACAATATTTTTAGAAGAAATTAAATAAACCCAAAGAGACATAAAATGTACTTTATAAATATTTCAAATCCATATAAAAAAAATCAAAAAATTATTTTAAAGACATGGACGTGGAAAAAAGAAATATTTGGATGTGAAACATGAGAATAGATTTTTTTTAAAAGAAAATTCCCTTATAATATTGGAAATATTAGAAACAAAAAACCCAAAATGAATAAAATTATAAAAAACTATAAATAATAATATTAAAAAATAGATTCATTATATAACATGTCAAATGGGTTGTATATGAATCTTGGATAGAACATTAGTGCATAATATCAAAGTTTGCCACAATGAAAAGTGAGTAAGATGAAGTCACTTACTAGGAGTCTCTCTAATGTGCCTTTATATTCATGAATAGAAAATTTATATTAAATATTTACATGAATGAAAACCAATTTATATTTCATTGATACTTTTATTTAACTCATTAACAATCTATGTAAAATTACTTAATCAATTATGTTTATGTTAGATATTTTTACCATATTCGACTTAAGTGTCGAAAATGGCCTTGGTAGGTAAACTATGGTCAAAGTAATCATTATTTAAATAAATTAATAATAAAAATAAATACATTATTATCATATTTATACATTAATTATACTTTTAAAACTAGACATGAATGATGGTTTTGAAATATGAACTAATGTTACGACCATGAAGACTATAGGTCAAACGTACACATGAGTAGCATTTTCATTTTCCTAGCGATCATTATTGAAAGAAGATAAGTATCATTTATCTTTCTAGAATGATAATAATTTTATAAATACCATATTATTCAATCATAAAAACACACACACATATATATATATATATATCATTTCTCTGATGTGGTGATGAAAAAAAGAATCATGTTGATTTGAGGAGGCAGTAGTCCACACATCCTCAAACGACGTTATCATTTATTCAATGAGTGAAAATGTAATAAATAAAATGATATATTATATTTCCAAAATGATAAATATGTCATCATTATCATATATTTTTCATTAATATCACATATATTTATAATATTTACCCTTATTACCTTCTACATTACATATTGGAGAAAATCAAATCACATCACTTCTTGAGGTGGTAGTCACTATAATAATACAACCCTTTAACAGTACTAGAAAAAAGAGCTCACAACTGTGCCCTTTATGAGTGCTAAAAAAATAACTGATAAAGGATTACCTTTATTAGTACTTTTTTTCTCATAAGAGAACCCTTTATCAGTGCTTTTTAGAACATGTATATGGTCTTATAGTCGGGCGAATCCCACATCGAAATAGTTCTTGGGAGGGCGCTTCTTTATATATCATTTTTAGCCTCCAATTTTCTTAATTCAGCTACGATGCTGGGCTACAACATACAATTCACATAGCTATATGGGCCTACCAATGCCCCATGTGGGCATTGGCCCACCCTATGATTAACCTAGCCATCCTCCCCCATCATATTGAGGCCCTAAATGACCCTAACCATTGTAGAATAATTTTTTTAAACAAATAAATAAAAAATAAAGGTATTAAAAATAATAATAAAACACAAATAATTTAAAAAATAAAAATTAAAAATGAAGAAATTTAAAAAATAGAATTTTTTAATTAAATTATTATTCAGAAAGATTATATATATATATATATACATTATAAAAATTAATAAATAGTATATATTAAATATAGATATATATAATAAATGATTTTAAATAATTTAAAAAAAATAAAAAATGACCAAATAAAAACATGTATTAAAATTTTTAATAATTAAATAATTATTGATAAACATGAATAAGTTTAATATATATATATACATTATAAAGATTAATAAAATGTATATATAAAATACATATATATAAAATGAATGAAATGAAATAATATTAAAATGAAAAAAAATTAAAATGATTAAATTCTAAAAAAGATTAATCATTTTGTTAATTAAATAATTATTGATAAAAATAAATACATTCAATATATATATATATATATAATATAAATATTAAGAAGAAATATATATTAAATATAGATCTAAAAAATGAATAAATTATTATAGTGAAAAAAATTGAAAATTAAAATATTGTAACAATTAGTCATAAAAAATAAAAAATGAATAAATTAAAAAATTATTTAAACATTTATTAATGAAATAATTATTAATAAAATAAATTATTTTAATATACATTTATTAATTATAAAGATTTATAAATAATATATATTAAATATAAATATAGAAAATCAGTGAAATGTAATAATTAAAGGAATATAAATATCTTATTCATTTTAATGTTTTTATACATAATTATTTATTACAAAAAATAATATAAAAAGATATTCTAATATATTCATATATATATATCAATATATATATAATATTTCCTAAAATATGATTTATATAATAAAAATATTTATGCTTACATCAGATAAGTCATATATTTAGTGAAGAATAGTTTATAATTAAAAATTAATTTTAATTAAAAATAATTTCTAATTTTATTGAGTAATAGAAATTAATTGAATGCCATTTTATTTTTCAATTTAACTTAAATAAAACCAGGCATGAATTTATTTGAAACCTAAATATATGTGATTAATGCATTTTTATATACAATTCACACACAAATATTTATGTAATTGGTGAAATCTTATATAGAAAAACATACAACAGATACCTATTTAATTTTTTAAAATTTTAGTATTCATTTAAAAATTTCATTTAGTTACATGATACACTTAATATATTATTGTTTTAATCAGAAAATTTTAATCTATTTATTTTTAATATAATTATAGTTTTTTATTATTTATTATTTTTTAATATTTTTTTTGGGAATTTAATTATTTTTATCATATTTATTTATATATATTTAATTACTATGTTTTTATATTTTCAATATTTATTTATAATTATATGGATTTATATTGATATTTTTTAATACTTTATATTTAATTAAAAAAATTATACATTTTTCAATATTTTAACTGTGTAGGAATGTTCACTCATTTTTAACAAGCATGACTTTAAGATTATATAATCATTAATAATGATTAATATATATTTATAAATATATATATATAAATAAATATTTGTAAATAAATCTATTTATAAATGAATATTTACTATAAATATATATTTATAAATTTATAATTATAATTAAATAAGTATTGTTATTTAGAAAAAAATTTATATAATTATAATTAAATATATATTTATATAGATAATTATAATATTAAAATAAATTTATTTAAATAATTAAATAATTAATATATTTTTATTTATTTTTATTTTTATTTTTATTTTTATTTTTATATTTTCATTTAAATATATTTTCTAAATATATATATAACTATATAGAAATATATAATGATATAAATATATTTATAATTGTAATATTATAATAAATGTATTTAAATATTGAATATATTAACCCAATTTATATTTATATTTATATATATTTATTAAATATGTATTTATATAAAAAATATAATGATATTTATAAATATATAATTATATAGAAGTAATTATAAATATTTTTACAAATATTTTTATTTAGAAATATATTTATAAGTGTATATTTTCTATATTAATAAAATTATATTTTTATATTTATATGTAAAAAGTATTATTTGTTTGAAGATGTAATTATATAACTATAAATAAATAATAAAATATTTAAATAATTATAAATTATAATAAATACATTTAAATAATGTTTATATTTAATGTATATATATATATAATAAATTAATATATATATATATATATATAATGATATAAATACATTTATAATCATATAAAAATATTTATAAAAATATTTACAAGTATTTTTAGTTATAATTATAATTAGAAATCCTTTAACAATGCTAAAACAATAGCATTGATAATGATGTCTTTAATCAACACTACTTTAGCAATGATAATGATTTTCCTTTTATCAGTGCTAAAAAAAGGCTAATAAAAGGTGTCTTTATCAACGCTAAAAGTGTAGCACTTATAAAGATGGATTTTATTAGTGCTTCATTTGTGGTGATATTGAAAGATCTTTATTCATAATAAAGAAAGCTGATAAATAGATATTTTATTTATGCTTATTAATTTAGTTTTGGTAGAAATTATTTTTATCTGTGCTTTTTTAGAAGAACTGATAAAACTTTCCCCGATCTATTTAAAGGAACCCTAACCACTCTGATTTTAGTCGCCATTCTCAAGCCTTTACAGAAGTCCACTATTACCGGTGCTCCTCCTCAACTTTATCATTGAATCAAGAAATGAATCTAATGTATGTTATTTTTTCTCCTCCTCTCTCATTGAATGATTACTAGAGTTCAACGGTTTTTATTATTGTTGAATTTTGTTGGATATTTTCCAATATTATCCATCATAATTAGTCAGTCCTACTTGGATCCCTAAGAGGATTTCCAAATATTTTTTACATTGATTTACCTGAATCCTCTATTAAGTTTGATGTGTTTCCCCATAAAAATCACCTCTTTCTTCATTCCGGTTTAGGTGTCTCCTCCATGTATTTTGATTTACTGAGGTATATTTTTCTCTTCTGACACTTAATTTTATAAATCATCGAATTCCTAAGTATATTTAAATTCATCTTTATTTATAGTATGCCAATGCATAATTATTTTAATGGATTTGGAAGACATTTTGTTTAATTATACAATTTGAATAAAGGGGTTTCCATAGATATTTATTGAATTATTTTAAAATAAATGTTTTATCCTTCCAAGGGTTTGTTCATATTCTTATGAGGCATTTGAAGCCAATTTTTATGAAAAATTAAAGGCTTTGTCAATATTTTAGATTTTCAGTGATGAAAAAATGTTCTAAATAAATGTTTCAAATATGAAAAGTATTTGTTTTTAAATATTTCTAAAGTATGGAAATTCTTGAATATCAAATGAAAGGAAAATAACTTGGGACCCTATGCTAGGTATTGTTTAATAGCCCATATGGCTCTTTATAATGGGTTTATAACATCTGATAACCTCATTGTTCACCCCTTGAATTTTGTGTGTCCGTTATAGGATATATATCAATATATAATGTATGTATGATGTGAGAGGGTTTCCTTTATGAATTTTATTAGAGGTGAGGTTTACGATATTTCTTTTGATACTATATGTTTTTATTTCAACTTCTTTATGATATCCACTCTTGGTTTCGTGTTCTTGGGAATGCTAGGTAAATAAATGATATATTGGTTGTGGAAAACTCGATTTTAGCTCTTGTGTAGCTAGAGTGGGACTATGTTATTGAATTCTACTGGATTATATAGTATTTACAAAGTTTTTAGTTTCATTTCAAAAAGAAAAAATGATGATGTTACTAAATAAGTTATTATACCAAATCATTCCTTCATAGTTAATCAACACATCACTTATCTCATTCCTAGTGTAATCACGACATCATGTTTGATTTTAGTTCATTGACTTATAATTCATTTAAGATATAGTGGAATTAAATGAATTTCTTCTTAATATATCTAATTTTATAAAATGGAATACTTAAATTAGTATATTAATACAATTTATACTCATGATTTAAAACTAAATTAAGTTTAAAAAAAGAAATCAAGATACAAGAACATAAATATATACCAAATAGTAATTTAATTTCTTGAAAAAATTACTAATACTTATGAATATTTAGGTTAATTTATCAAAATAATGTTTGGTAACAAAAAAAAACTAATTATAGATACATTCCTTTAGGGATCCTAAAATTATGTGGAGGTTACATAATTTATAATCATGAACTTATATAATTGAATGAATGAAAATAATTAATAGACCCAAGTATAAGAATTAATTTCATAGAATAATATTAAAAAAACTAACTAAAAATGACCAGTTCCACTTATCAAAATTATATCTCATTGCTCAGTAACAATTTCTAAACAACCCAAATCATCCCATGATCTTCTAAACACCCAAAATAATATATATACATGAAACATTTTGTAACATCAAGGTTGGTTCAGTGTAAAACCAAACCTAATCACCTATCAATCTCTTACACCAGGTACTAGAATACCTCCAATTCGAATCACATTCAGTTACATTCAAATCAATCCTAAGATAGATATCACATAAAGACATGGTAAAACACATCATGATCTTTAAGAAAATATTTTTCAATTTCATGAATATTTTTAAAACCTTCATGATATTGATTCTTGAATAAATTGTATGGAATGTGAAATATTGGATTTGTGGCTTATTATGTGATATTTGATGAAACTGGTTTTTCATAAATGAATATTCCATTGATTGTATTTTGGCAGAATCCCATGGGAACCATGGTATTTATCTGGGTAGTCTAGGGAAATTATGTAATGACTTAAATGTTTAATTTACTCGTGTATTCTGAAAAATGTTGTGTTCATGTTACCATTACAAAATGTTTATGAGATGTTTAATAGTAATGTTTTCTTTTATACTGGGTGGTGACCTAATGAAAATGTTTATGATCATGCCTATATTGAATTTCATTTCTTAAAATGGAAACATTGTTTTATATATTAAAGTGGGTTTTGAAATTTAAAATATAGGATTCTTCATTAAAATAAAAAAATGGATTCAGTGTTTTTACCCTCATGAAGTGATTACAATGTGAAATAATAACATTTTAATCATTTCAAAGCGAACATATTCACATGGAAACAGTTTCTGAAATTTAATTTATTGTTGATGGTTTTTTAATATGTATTGAATTTTTTTTACTAGATTATAATAGTTTTTATAGAAAAGGGGGTTCATATCCCATTAAATGTATTGAAAAAATTGGTCGATTTTCATGTGGAATTAAAAAATTGAATTTAAGTTGGGTTTTAAAAATTAAATAAGCATAACTATGAATATAAAAAGTGTTTTTTAGGATGATATTTGAGATTATAAATTAATATTTTCTAATTTAAAATGTTTTTTCTCTTGAAAAGTGTTTTAAATGATGTTGGTGACAAAATAGAATTTGAAAAACTTTCATTGTCATAAGATCATTAATTTATTATTCATTAATCATTTATCCAAAAACTAATATTTTTGGAAGTCACCCACTTATTATTTCATTAATTTTTGGTATGATTATATCTATGTTTTATTCCTTTTATAAAAACTAGGAACCTATCTATAGTGTTTAAAAAAGATGGACTAGGAAATCATGCATCTGTTTCATCAAGGAGACCATATTGAAGCCTTGGTGGAATAATTTTTCTATTCAAGGCATAGTGGTTCATTTATAGATGATCCAAGGTGATGTTGTATGTCAACCCATTATGAATATTTAATGGGAAAAAGAGTAAGGGGATTGTGAACCTATATTGTAGGATCAAAACATCTGTCAAAAAATTGTGTTATTAAGAAACATTTCAACATTAGGAAATAAACTATGAAATTTGGACTACTATTTCAAAAAATACCAGCCTAATAACATTTATATTTTTTTATATAACTTTCATCCTAATTATATTCATCTATAAAATAGATATTTTTTCATTTTTTTCTTGAGACTCATCGCTCATCTATTCAGGACATGCACCAATTATTTTGAGCTACTCTGAGCAGTAGACATCATATACAAGTTACCCATGATCATTTTTGACTAATTAATAGGATAAATCCTACCATCATAGAATAATTATTTTCATAAATTCATTTATCCATTTCCTCTAAAGTATACTGAAACAATTTGAAACAATCAAATGATGGGTTCCTGTAATTAGAATTATCTATGAAATTCACCCATGATAATAAATATCTTACTTTTATTATTTTATATAAAATGAATAATTTTTTATCCTAAAAGTATGGATTGGAATAAAAAATGGATTCATGATAAATTTTTGATAAAATAGTTTGAATATAGAGTTAATGATATCATCCTAATTGAAATAGATAATGCAAACAACCCCTCTCAAATACTCAGTACATGTTTACCATGTTGTTATTCATGAAAAATTATTCCATTAGAGTATGATGAATATTTGATTTTTCATGAAATAGATCTAAGATATAAATTTTCAAAAAAATATGTTGAAAAAATAAATGTTCAAACCGATTTCGATGATACAATAGTTTATGGATCATTTGATATGAACACCAATATAAATTATGATAGAGAACACATGGAAGAAATTTACATGAACATTGAATTTAACCTTCATGATTTTCCAAATCAGTTTGAGAAGTTAAAATGATGTTCTAAGAGACCATTGTATACCAGTTGTAATAAATACACTACATTTTCAACAATATTGAAGATATGTAATTTTAAAGATTACAGTAGATGATGTGAAACCCTCTTTATAGAATTATGTGGCCTCTTGAATGATATACAATAAGAAGAAAAAAATCTTCCATGTCAATCACATGATGAAAAAAAATTCTACATTCAAAAGTAAGGATCTGTAAAAAAAATATTGTCCAAATGATTTCATATTGTTTCACAAGGACCATGAATCACTCATAAATTTTCATAAGTGTGTGATGGATTGATTCACGAAAAATGGATCATGTCCTTCAAAAGTTCTATGGTACTTTCCTATCATTACATGATTTATAAGACTATTTGGATGTCAGGAAACTGTGATAAAATTAACATGCAATGAAGATAAAATAATTAAATATGTAATCCTATGTTAACCCATAGAATCCCCTACCTTGAAGAAAATTCATTATGAGAATCCTGATTATTGACATGAGCCACGAAAATTTCCTCATGCATTATCTACTGATGGAAAAATCCTTTTGGTGTATAGTGTGAAAATAAATGTACATGACCCTTCAAGTTATTATACTATAAATTAATGAAATGGTTATACAAGAAGTGAAAATAGATTATGTTCCTAAAATTATAACTTGGCTAAAGAAATACGGTAATGATATTGTTTTCTATTTTGATTTATTGAATGAAGATATGAAATTTTATTGGGATACATGTTTTATAATATATGAATCTCATAGAAGTGAATAATTTACATTGTGGTCCTTGTTATACGAGATGAAAAATAGCATTCCTTATTATATAAATGTTTTAGGCTATAGTAATCATGAAATATTGGGGTGTCATATTTGTGAAGAATTCTCACACTTGGTTTAATTGAAATAATCCTCGAAGACATTGTTTTTAGGAAATCTAAATTTTTTACCTTGAAGACATGAATAATGATTTTGGATGATATAATTTGATGGGAAAACTGAATAAGGTAAAACCCTATCTCTGGTAACGAGAGATCAAATGTTTGATAAAGTAAATAATAATGACACTTATTTTTCTAAACCATTTTTGAAAAACCATATAGAATCATGTATGAAGAAGTGATCAATTGTCTTTGAATTATCGTATTGGAGTTGTTTTAACATCATACATTTTCATAATGTAATGCATATATAATTAAATTATTTTATAGTTTCATTGGAATATTAAAAAATTATCCTAAAAAAACTTTTTAATCCATGATAGGTAGGACATGGTTGAAATGGGGATAAAGGATTATTTTCCAGCAGTGAATGGTAAAAAGAATAATTTTCTACCTCAAGTATAATACACTCTATCCAAATAATAAAAATAAAATTTTTTCATTTTCCATGACCATGTAAAAGTTCCAAAGGGGTACTCATGATATATCAATAATGTAGTGACATTGAATAATTTGATGTGAAAAGGGATAAAATCACAATAATGCTATATTTTTATGTAATATTTTATTCTAATTCCATTTTATTGCAGTTTTTATAAAAAAATTAGCATACATTAACTAGACACTACTTCTTTTTCAAATACATGTGTAGTAAAGTTATATAATATCGGATGTTTCCAATAATGAATAATGAGGTTTTAGTCATATTATGTAAATTATAGATGTTCTTCCCACCATTTAATTTATATAATGGTCCACATGGTGGTTCACTTGGTTAGAAAGGTTCAACTATATAGTCTTATCCATTATAGACTAATGTTCCCCATTGAAAAATATTTGATGATTTTGAATGGGTATGTCGGGAATTGAAGTTTTCCATATATATGTATTGAAGAATGATTTATTGTGGAAGGTGATGTTGAATTCTATACTGATTACCTATCACAATTTGACAACATCAGTCTCCCAAAGTCTCATCAGAGTGAATGCCTTATTGGAAAAGGAATTTCTAGAAGATATTTTCTTACAATTACCATCACATATTGAGAGAAATCACACCTTTAAATTTCATATAATAGTGAATATGTTGGTCCATATGATGAATACCACAAAACAATTCATATATATTTGAATCCATCATGATCAGAAGGATTGATATCAATAAAAATAATATAAAATTTATAAGATGGTTCCGATATAATATTTTAAAGGAGTTTCCTAAAATCTAAATTCAATTATTGAATGAGTTTGATGGCTATCCAGAGGACTAAATAAAAATGTTATATTATACAATGGTTTTTTAAACCAAGTTAATATATTGTAAAAAAGAATACTATGATTATTGTAAGAAACAATAAAGTGGAGTTATGCATGTAGAAGTGGCGAAGCACATATCTGGTTCCTATGATTGAAATCCAATTTATGTTAATATATCAAATTTTGGCATCATCAAATAGATATACCAGTTGTCTTATACAACATTTCAATTTATAATTTCCATTTTATAATTGGTTGAAAATATGAGTGCATTGAAATTGAATTAAATAGGCATCGTCAAGGTGAATTTAAATTTGGAATGGATAAGGATGATACATTTATAGTGTAATCCCATGAGATGAATGAATTTCGTATCTCCTATTAACCAAAAAAAATTTGTTTGAACTACTGGTGACAAAAACAACTATTGATTCAG
This sequence comes from Viscum album, assembly GCA_963277665.1. NCBI lineage: Eukaryota > Viridiplantae > Streptophyta > Magnoliopsida > Santalales > Viscaceae > Viscum > Viscum album. The sequence continues at coordinate 672,406,623 of OY728127.1, forward strand.
ATGGAAACTAAATCGAGGATAAACCTTTCATTGTGAGATCTCAACCAGTTCATGGTGGTCATAATATAAAAAATGTTTATATGTTATATGGCATCATAAAGAGGGGAATATGAAAATAAATAGAGTTTCCAAATACCATGATTTTTTTAAAAGCGAAAGGGAGTTTAATGATATGGTTATGGTGGGTTTTAATATACTCTAATTTTCATCATAGTATTATCTTTTCTCTAATGAATTAGTATAATTTAAAATAAAATTTTGACTAATCATGCAAATAATGTCTTCTAAAAAAGATGATGTTACCAATTACATGGAATAATAGATCGTTAATGCTAAAACTACTAAATTATTAGTGGACCAACCACAAATTGATGAGAAAATAATTATGTAACATCATAGGGTTGAATAAAATTATTAATTTATGAATTAAGGTTATAAAATTTGAGGTTGTATAGAATCAACTCAGCCAACACATTGACCCAAAAGGCTAATTTTCAGTAAATAATTTTGATTCATAATGAGGATGAATGTTCTGATTGATATAGATTTGTGTAACCACATCTCTTATATAGTGAATAAAACCCTTTTGAAATATATAATGGTAATTCTACAATATACCTTCTTTATTTTTTCAAAAAAAAACTTATAATGATACATTAATTTAATCTTCATTATTACCTGCATGGTTAAATTATTTTTATAATATTTATGTAACAAATACTTCTTAATAGCCACTATAAAATAAAATATAGGCTTCCAGACACTTATTAACTAGTTACCTCTTAGGGATCATGAGTTAATTTAAATCCCCACCCACCCATTATTTATGCATACATTGTAAAGCAGGAAACCTAGATTTCATTCATCAATTGTTGTGAGTATAAATCATTTTAAGTGCATTGAAGTTGATAATATATTATTTGTAATTATTTATTTTATAAAATTTGATTAAAAATTGTTGATTTAAAAAATAGATTATGTGTTATGAAAATAAATAATGTGCATCAAAACCAATGTATGCCTATCTCAAAGCAAGGATGGTGTATGCTTCATTAGGGAATAAATTTCTATGTATTTTTAATCAACAATAAATATTTTATGTGACATGATTCACTATATCATCCATTGTTTATATGAATATTTATGAATCAAAATATGAATCCACTTCCATGCTACACCATGTACAATTGATATATGATCGTTTAAATATAGTGGTTAAACTAGTTGATGAAAGCCCAATAGAGGTGTGGGAAACATGTGTATGTATGACATTATAGTAATTTTTTATTCTTTATAACTGTATCACCAAAAAATTTATATTTATGTTCATATGATTTTATATATTTTATACATAATAATCTGTATTGACCATACTAGAAGAAAAACTATTTTCTACAGCTTTGAAGTGGTTGAAAAAATATGGCTGTGTTAGGGGATTAAGATTTGGAGTGCCTTCTCGAACATATTTCAAGAGGAAAATACCACAATGATTTACATATAATATGATGAAAGTATTGAAGTCACAAATAGATGATTTTAATGATATTATTGTCTGGTCTAGTTTTTATTACCGATATATGATAATGGATCAAAGATAACCGATACTGGGAAATGATCCACCCATGAAGAATAAAATGGTCCTTCTTTCTTTGAGTCGATTAATTCTCCGCAATTGCATAACTTACCCATGGTAATGAATTTTTTCATTAATCATTATCATAAATGTGAATCAAACAATGCCTGATAACCTTATATTTCTAAAATATACTGGGTAAAGTTATATGTGATTTATAACTTTCAAAACCCATTCATCACCTTGGTGTGAGGGGTACAGTGTATAATATCTAGGGAGACAAGATACACAATAATGAACTCCAAAAAAATAACATGAGAGTGGTAATTGAGGTAGATTAGGATATGACTGCTGAGTTGTCTATTCTTGTTGATGATCTGGATATTACAAAAGAAAATGATGCTATTGGAAATTTCATAGCATTTTACTCTAATCTTATAAAGATACATGATGTATGAATATAAAAAAAATTATATGAAAAACATATAAGAGTTGATGATTTTTTTGATATACTGTATGGTATTATAGACAGATAAAGTGATGAGGAAATAAAATGTTAGATCATGATAATATATTGAATCCACCAACAAATCAAAAGGACCTCCTAGGAGTACCTTCTCTTTATACATTACAAATGTTGTTTAGTAAAATTACAAAATAATGTAGACAACACATTTAAATATGAAAATATGTCTTACATTATATATAAAGAATAAATATATGTATCTTTAATTACATATGTAGTTGGTCTCTAGAGTATAAATTATATTTTTCCTGCTTTAATAGATGGGAGTCTCATTCATGAATACATAAATATAGAACATTTTAATAATACATTTATCCAAAAAATGATATAATATGTTCATTAATGTTAAAAACAATTTATATTCCCTATTAGAATTTATATTACAACTATATACACAGAAAATGTGTGAAGCATGATTTGGATTTATTAATCCTTATATCATTTCTAATCTTAAAACTTGTTTATAGAATGAAGAAAATGATATGAAAAAAAGATCTAAACAATGAGTTTGGGAAAAAAATACCAAGTAGAAGACTCTTTTTGTAGCATGTAATGCTGGGGAAAACACTAAAACTTAATCACATAAAATATATTTCTATTCATTTCATTAAAAAATTGTTTTTGTTTTTATAAGAAGTACTGGATGCTAATCATAGTCAATCTTGATACCAAAAATAATTATGTTTTTGATATAATGCATTGATATCCAACTAATCGACGCCTCATTATGGGTATTGTAAATTTTTAGTACACTATTATAAAAAATTTATAGATAAAATATGAAATGTGTATATAATTATTTGTTTTAAAAAGGAAATTTTTTATGGTAGGTTGTTTGCTAAATATAGACTACATCCTAGCATGAAGTTGGTGAACAAACATAAAAATCCTATAGATTACATAAAATTGAAAAAACTAATATATATATATATATATATATATATTTGACTATCAAAACATATTTTAAAATAATAAACTTATTTTGAAAAATCATTCTATAGTTTCTGATGAAAGATAATTTAAAAAATGTAGATATTATATTTTCAAATTTATGAGATGTATCATAAACCACGAAAAGACCAGAATCCCCAAACATGTAATTTTTAAAGGTAATTACAATTTTTTTAATAATATTACTTAATTGTCTGTATTTCAATATTTTATCAGTAATAGCAAGACTACTGAAAAACATTTTACTCAAAATAATAAGTAAATTGTTTTAGGGATATGTGGACATCATACATAGTGTTAGAATAATTTTCGAATTTTTTTGATAAATACCTACTATGTTTGTGATCTTGTATGTGATAGGTCCTTAAAATTATATTTGGGGTGTGACGTATTAGTATTAGAAATATTATATATTATCTTTCATCTATTGTTCAATGGTAAGTATAATGATGGAAATAAATTTGATTATAAATGAGTAGAAAACAGGGTTTTAGAATATATATAGGTATAACAAAGAGGTGAATTCTTGCTACTTATTTAGTTATCATTATCATAATTTATCTACTTTTTTAGTTAATTTCAACATCATTTTGAATAGAATAAAAATAATTCCATCAATAGGGTTCCATCATTGGTGGTGGTAAATGATAAAGGAAAGAACAATATAGTGGTTTCACAATGGTGGGTGGGAGAATTATTTGGTATATTTGATCATCAATTAGATTCATGATATAATATCACAAAATCTTGTGAAATATAGAAATATAACACATTAATTTTGTATTAGAGAAATTTATTGACCAAAACTGATTCTTTTGAATACAAATGATGTGAAATTAAATCACTCTACCATTATACCACAATGAATATCATAATTATTAAATGATTAGAGGTTTTTAACCTATCCTTATTATGAATATAGATACAAGTTCACTAGATCACCATTAAAAATGTTTCAACTCGTCCATCACTAATATTCATTTTCACATTCATTGTGTAAAATGATCCTTGTTCACAAGCTCATTAATAAAAAAATCATCATCATTCTCAACAAGTAATAAATTAAAATACGGATGTTCTCATTTTGATGAAAAAATAATGTTGATATTATATTAATGTTTATCATCACCCAAAATATTTATAAGGGTATACTAATCTATAACACAATCAAGGAATTATTATTGGATTATTTAGATTTTAGTGTCATTTTGATGCTATAAAGGGATATAATGATGTTAATACTATGAAAATTGGGTAATAAATTTATAATGGAATTTAGTGTCTGCTTGAAATACATAATCAGTCACACTGATTTTTGTTCCATTACATATGTCAAATGGTTTATCATGGAGTTTATAATATCCATGATGGTGAAAGGGAAAGATAGATTTTATAATATTCCACAAAAACTAAAATGAAAATATATATTATAGTTCCACCAATTATTGCTAATAAAATTAAACTAATGGTAATTTATTATAGGAATAAATAATGTTATAATATTATGTAGAAAATTTAGTGTGAAAAAACAATCCTCTATGATTATATTTACAGTTTATATAATTTACTCAAAAAATATAATATAGGTAATCGTCATCTACGTAGGATGCCAATTCATATAGTTTAGGGTCATGTGGTAAAGACCAAATATGAATGTTTACTTTCATAAAATATGTTCTTATGTATTTTATTTTAGGTTCATGTAATATTGACTAAATTGAAGATATTTTAGTTTCATATGGTGAAAAATAACTATATTACAGATCCATGACATATAACTAGAGAAAAGTTGCTTTAAAATTATTTTTTAATCATTCTATATAATTTTTTAGTTAATTTCTTCATCATTTTTATCTAATAGATATTTTGTTGATTTTCAAAACGTCCTTGAAGAAATGACTTCATTAATAAAGATGAATCACTCCTATAGTTCAATCATGAACTCAATAAGGATGATGCATTCATGTTGTTGAAATTTTCTTTCTATACACAAATGCATTCAACATTCTGGTTTATCAAAAATCAATATTGTTAGATAACCAAGAATTTTGAATGCATTGTAGGATAGAAAGTCATTGTGGATTCAACCATACCTCAAACTAATTCATGATGTACCCGGTATGAATCAAATTTTGTTTGGATTCAGTTTAAAATTGAAATTTTATAAATATATTTTTTTATATTTATGTTTTATTTATTTATATATAGTAATAAAATTATAATAATTGTTTTTTATAAAGGTCGATTCTTTGTCTTTATTTGGGGTGGTTTTCTTGAATCCACTCATGCTTGAGATATATTTGACTTCAAGGCTAAAACTAAGATAACAACAAGAAGGAAATGGGTCAAGAATGTATATAGAAATCATGGAAAATTTAATTCCTACTACTAATTGAGTTAATTTTACATGAATTTATCTACTATTTTTTATTTATTTTCATTATCATTTTCATCTCATAATAATAATTATTTCTTCAAAGATCTTTTGTGATGTCATATTTTTCATTCAATTATCAGTAGTAAGAAAGAAAATAGAGAACATGTTTCTTTTGGATGAGGCATTTCAGGAATCAAAGGGTTTCATCTTCCAACCAAATGTAACATTTAGTTATTTTCTGTCTTGGTGTAGACAGTTGAAATTAAAACACACATCACATACTCAATTATACACACCTCAATATGATAAACTATGTTCTCTGTATTACTCAAAATATAATGACCCAAAATTTTATCAATGCAATTTATCCCTTTTTATATTAATTTCATAATCATATAAAATAAAATTTGGAAACTAAATGTCAAATCATGCTTAAATGAACTACTATGTGACCTTTAAACATAATATTTTCACCTCTGTGTTTTGAATTTCAAAACTCCGACATACATGGCTGTGATTAGTAAGAAGTTTCGAGTCCTATAGGAAAAACATAATTTTTGGTGAATAGTAAACTACCCATATTAATAGTAATATAACCCATATGAATAGTAAATATTCCAAAAGAATAGTAACCTTACCCATGAATGTATAAATTAAATATAGGCATCTTATTAGTTACAATATTACCATAGTAAAAATATTGATATTTTTGTAAGTCATAAAAATGATTTATAATTAATTAATTAATTTAAAAGAAAAATTATTTTCCCAAATTATTTTTATAAATTAAAAATTCAATTTATTATCATTTTATGATAATTTTATATAACCTTATGTAATTTTTGAATGCATTTTGAAATCAGTTTTAAATTTAAAATCTGTATTTTTCAAGAAAATTAATATTTTAATTAAAAATTAAATTGATCTTATTTAGAATTTTTGTTGAAAAGTGGATTTCATTTTTGTTTTCTATATATAGATAAAAGGTTAAGGTTATTTTTGGGGATTTTTCTGAATGACATGAAATTTTTATGAATAAAGAAATACTATAATTTACAAAATATGCTATATACATTAATTATAGAGTCATGTATGATGTTCTACTGATGTAAGACCAATTGGTTTGAAATATCAATAACATATTACTATTCTTGTTCATGTAATAATAACAATTAATTTTGTTTTGGAGAAATTATAAATTAATGAATATAATATTTAGAAAACCCCTCTCCCTCCACTATAAATACCACCCCTCACACCCTCATTTCTTCACAACCCTAAAGCCTCAATCCTTGACCAAATTCTGCATAAACCTCTTACCTAGCCCCTCCCCCACGTCCAAAATCACATGATATGATAAAATACAAAAATCTCTCCCATAAAGAGCCTCTCAAAGAAGATATATTCCAGAGGTAATTTCTTTATCTTTTCTTTCAATTTCCTTTCAAATTTCATTTAATTTCATCTCATATCCTCAAATTCACTTATAAAAATGTAATGATAACTCTAGTATGACTGATATACTAGTATAATATGATGTTAATGTAATATTATTCATTATAATTCTACCCCTCTCTTTTTTTATTATAAAAATAAAATTGTTTCCCTTTATGTGTTAATTTACCAACATCATGGGTGATGCAATCCCATTTTCCTTCAACTCCTTCAAGGCTGTAAACAAAACCATTAAATGGTTGAAACCAGATTTTATTATGTATGTTTTTACAACTTTTATTTTTTGGAAACGATTTTTATTCATAATATCAATTTATTAAATTACACATGTTTGTTGTGATCCAAAAAACCGCCCGAATTAACCTAAAACAATGATCATTAAATTTTAACAAATGATTCAACCTCATGGTATATAAAATAATTCATTATAATATCATTAAAAATCCTATAAGATAATTAATAACATGTAATATATGATCTTTAAGTTTATCCATTTTCTCCACAAATATAGATTCATGTATACAAGTGAACCGTTCATGAAAGCTAAGAAAAAGAACACTCTCGAACAATGGATTTAAACTCTATAAATCATCCAATGGACCATAAAAAATATAATGAAACCATAATAAAACAAATTCAAGTAAAAAAGGTTAATTAATTGTTAATTAATGAATCTAATGTTATTATACAAGAAAATAAAGTGAAATAAGCATTCATATACAAGGTAAGGGGAAATTCCGAAACCTAACTTTCTTTCTGTGTGTTCTCCCTCTTTTACTCCATTTTCAATATGGTTAGTCAAAAAATATTTTTTTAATCATTATATTACCTTTTTGGGTATATACATGTTATATAATTTATTTTATAAAAAACCCAATGTTTTCCAAAAAAACTCTCCTTTAAAATAAACACACCCTTTTTACTTCTCGAAGATTGTTTCACTCTTCACTCAAGGTTAATGATTCTATGTCCAGAATGATATTCCCTTCTTATTTTTGGAACGAATGGTTTATGAAGGTATGAATTATGATCTGAAACTCATTTTATTCCATGGGTTATTTTATGTTCAAGTTTGATGTACTTTTTATGTGGCATTCATGATAATGTAAATGTTATAATGTGGTGGGAGCGCCATGAATTATATATAGCAATGTGAATGTGATGGGTGATCCTAGAATCATATAGTGCTCAAATTAATTCGATAAAGAGAATAAACTCATAATTTAAAGTGAAACGATATGTGAGGACAATTCTATCTTTGTTCCCAACTATTTGTGGAAGCTAACCACTAGGGCATGGTTTTTCATTTTTATGAATTGCAACATTCAAAATATTTTCTTAATGGTTCCTCTCATGATTATGATCTTGTGCCTATGTTATGAAAATAAATATTATTCTCACCCCATGATAAATTGTTTCATGTTCTCATCTATCCTTTTACTGTGCTTTTAGCTCACCCATTTTTGATGTATATCCTTAGGTGACTACATGTAAAAATGAGAGGTCAAGATCCAATAAGAAGATAGAAAATAAGGAATTGCATAAATGTTTTGTGTTGTAAGTGATACGTTTGGTCCTATTTTTTCCAAGGAACTAAACCTATTGATCCTCATGGTATAATAATATTAATTTTTTTTATCTTTATAATGATGTAATAGTAATGTAAGCAAAGGTAGAGTATTTATAATCGGTATCAGAGGAAAGGTTTAGATAATTTGGGAATTGGGATTAGTAAACCCTAGTGAAAACCTCTAGTATAAGACTATGTACAAATATGCACATAAGAATATTTACATAGGGATGCAATAGGTTATTCTTTTATATTAAAATTCACACATGAATAAGTTATTTATTCACGACTTGTTTACTTATGTTTTGGTCTAACCTTTTCTATTTTCTAAAATGGTGGGAACTAGAAGAAACAAGGCCAACATCCCATGCGAGGGTCAATGAAACGATTTCCTAAACAAAATCCCCAATGATTTTGGTGGTGGATTCCAAAACATCATGGAAATTAATATTTTTACTATCATAGGTTATGAATAATAACCCGAATAATGAGGAAAATCCACATTCACCAAAGAGGGAGAATCTGTATATCGAGTTTTTTATGCAGCAATGACCATTGATGTTTATTGGATATTATGATGCACTTGTTGTAGAACAATGGATAAACTCCATGGAGAATATCTTTTTTTTCTTCACTATTCAGAGATTTAGAAGGTGAAACTAGCCAATTATCATCTAGATGGAGAGGTCTATCAATGGTGGCATTGATTAAGAAAACAAAGCCAAGAAATGAAATTAATGAAATGGAAATGGGAAGAATTTATGATCATGTTTCTTAGAAATTATTTCCCATTAAATCTTCATACAAATATGGGGATAAAATTCATAGAGCATGGATAAAATAAGGATAATCTATCACGGCCTATAAAGTGAATTTCACAAGGAATTAATGGTTTTTTTCGGGTTTTGTTATCAACAATTATTGAAAAATTTATATATTATTTAGTGGATTAAAACCACACCTCAAAAAGGATCTTGAAATTTGAGACTTTGAGAGTTATGAAGAAATTGTTCAATGTCTTATCAAAATGGATATGTTGTTTTCATAATTTTCCCATGGATATGGTGATAATAAAAAAAAGATGGAGATTCAAGGAAGATGATCCAATGAAAAAGGGTTTAAGAGAACTAAACCACCCACATGCCTAAAATGCATGAAAATGAATCATGGGAACTGCCTCAATGGGATTGGAAAATGTTTCAAGTTTGGGAAAGAAGGAGACCATGCTCAAGACTTTTGAAAAGGCATGACAAGGACTGACAATTTAGTGGGAGAAAGTGGAGAACCACCCATGTTTAAATGCTACAACTATAGGGAGTAAGGGAAATATGCAAGACAATGCACTAAACCTTGAGTCCTTAAGGGCAATAAACATAAGAAGCCAATAAATCCAAAGGAACAAGGAAAGGATTATGCAATCGATATTGTCGAATTGTATTAAGATAATGAATTCATATGAGGTACACATCCAATTAACTCAAGAATGGAAAAAGTGTTATCTGATTCTAGTTCTATGCATTTATTTATATCTTTCAAGTTTTCAAGAAGTATAGAATCGAAGCCTCAATACATTGAAGAAGATATATCTATTAAAACACCAAGTGGTGAAATCATTGCAACCCAATTGTTTGAATCTTCACCTGTTGGCATATGTGGGAAGATTATTCCAGCAAATCATGTAATACTTCCATTGGTGGAATTAGATTCTATAATCTGAATGAATTTTATATCATTATACTGAGCACATATCAACTGTCAGGAAAAGGAAATATCTTATCAAATTCCAAACCATCCAATGATCCTCTACAAATGAAAGGAAGACCATCTGTCCCCATTGAAAAATCCATCAACGGTGTGGGTGTTGATTTCTTGTGAAGAGGCATACCTCTCTCAAATGGTTGAGTCAAAGAAAGTTTTAACTTAATGAAAATTCACATCGTGAGGGAATACAGTGATGTATTTCTATAAGAGTTTCATGGACTTCCCCAAGATCGTGAGGTAGAGTTCTTAATAGAATTCATACCAGGAGCTACTTCTATCTAAATGTGTCTCTGTAGGATGGATCTTATATAATTGGATGAGTTAATGAAGCAGTTGAAAGAGCATTTGGATACAGGGTTCATATCTCCTAGTGAATCACCATGGGGTGTGCCAGTGCTCTTTGTGAAGAATATGGATGGGTCAATGCTATTGTGTATCTATTATTGGCAACTCAACAAGATCACTATAATGAACAAGCATCCTCTTCCAAGGATAGATGACTTGTTCGATCAGTTAAGAGGAACTCAATACTTCTCACCAGCGGATCTTGATGGTTGATATAATCTACTAAAGGCGAAGAAGGAAGATATTCCTAAGACTGCCTTCCAAACAAGGTATGGTCCCTCTGATTTTCTAGTTATTTTCTTTGGACATACTAATTCCCCTAAAATCATCATGGATTTGATGAATAGATTCATTAGAAATTACCTTGACCAATTTGTGGTAGTGTTTATTGATAATATTATCATCTTCTCCAAGAGAAAAGAGGAACAAGAAAAAAATCTAATACATCTGACGATGAAATTGAGAAAGGATAAGTTGTATGTCATTTTCATCAAGTGTGATTTTTGGATGAATCAATTCATGTTCTTCGGACATGTGATAACTAGTTAGGGAATTTATATGGACCCTTCAAAATAAAAATCAATTAAGTAATGGACCATACCCTCTAGTGTCACAGAAATCCATAGTTTTCTTGGATTATCTAGGTACTATAGATGTTCTGAGAAAAATTTCACATGATTTTAAATCCCGCTAACTAAGATAACAAGGAAAGAGGTAATGTATGTCTGAACGGAAGTATTTGCGGAAAGATTCAAGGAGCTAAAGAGAAGGATGATCATTTCTCCAATACTCACATTACAAAAAAGTGCAGAATGTTTTGTGATATACAGTGATGCTTCAAATAATTTCTTGGGTTTTGTACTCCTGCAAATAATAATGTGATAGCCTACACCTCACGGTAGTTGAGGATAAATTAGTAGATGTACTCGATGTATGATTTGAGCTGGAAGCCATGAGTTTTGGCATGAAAATTGGGTGGCACTACCTTTATGGTTAGAGGTGTGAAATATACACCAAACACAAGAGCCTAGAATATATATTCATACAAAAGGGTCTCAACATGTGTCAAAGGAGATGGTGAGATCTAATAATGGAGTATGATTACCCTATTCACAATCATCCTGGAGAGGTGGACAAGGAAGTTGATGCTCAACGCTGAAAAGAACCTACAAATCTATCCATGTAAAGGATTGAGAACGACCATATATTCTTAGTTATGAAAAGGATGGATTTGGAAATAATAAGGGCAGGGGATACGTCTAACCTTTCCCAAATTTTTTCACAACCATCTATCTAAGACAAGATTACAGATTCACAAATGGATGACCTGGAGTTACAAAAGATGGTGAATGTAGAAAAGGAAGGGATGATGAAAGAGTTCCATATTGATGATGATGGTGTGATTCAGTTTGGAACACAACTTTGTGTGCCTTCATCACCCAGGATAAAGAAGGATATATTGAAAAATGCACATAGCTCAACATTATCTATCCATCCTGGTATCACCAAGATGATCTAAGATCTCCGAGAACACTTCTCGTGGGATAACTTGAAGAAGGCAATTGTAGAAAATATCTCTAGGTGCTTGGGTTGTTAGCAAGTTAAAGCGTTGTGAAAAAAGTCCAAAGGGATGCTGAATCCGTTTCCTATACCCATATGGAAATGGGAGAATGTCACAATGGACTTTTTCACATGTCTATGAAATAAGTCGAACGAAAATAATGCGATATGGTTTGTGGTTGTTCGACACACAATGACTTACCATTTTATCACTATTCAAGAAGATATAACACTTGAACATCATGAAAAGATATATGATATGGATGTGGTGAGACTTCATGGTGTTCCACTCTCTATTGTCTATAATTGTGATCTAAGGTTTACATATACATTCTAAATAATTCTTCAACATGATTTGTGTATTAATTAAATTTCATCACGACCTATCACCCCCAAACTAATGGCCAATCTAAAAGGATTATTCAAACCCTTGAATACATTCTAAGAGTATTCATTATAATTCAAAGGTTGATGGGATCAACATCTCCCATTGGTTGAGTTCTTGTAACACAATAGCTTCCACTCGAGTATTCAGATGGCTCTAAATGAAGCTCTGTTTGGAAAGTGATTTGAACTCCAACCTGTTGGGATAAAATTCGGGAAAGAAAAATACTTGGACCAGATCTTCTACAAGAGATTATAGAGAAGGTTAAAGTCATCCAAAAACGCATCAAATCTTATCAGAGTTGGAAAAAGAGCTATGATGAAAACTGTCTAAGGGACTTGGAGTTCAACATTGGAGATAAATCCTTATTTCGAATATCACCATGGAAGAGAGTGATGCTGTTTGGAAAGAAAGGTAAGTTAAGCCCAAGGTACATAGGACCCTTTAATAACCTTGAAAACATAGGATCCATGGAATATTGGATTTCAATACCACCATATATGTCTCAAGTTCATTATGTGTTTCATGTATAACTCCTGAGGAAGTGCATACAAGATCCCTCACATGTACTGAACTCAGAGGTTGTACAATTGGAAGATGATATCTCTTATGAGGAGTAGCCCGTAATGATTCTAGACTAGAGAGATAAGGTTCTACACAACAAGACAACCCACCTTGTCAAATTGTTATGGAGGAACCATGAGTATGATGAAGAAACCTAGGAACCATAGGATGCAATAAAAAATAAGTACCCTCGCCTATTTATGTAAAATGAAATTTCGAGGGTGAAATTTCAAAGGGGGTAAGAATGTAACAACCCAAACATTTATCAATGAAATTTCTCACTTCTTGTAGTAATTTCAAAATCATATAAAATCACAGTAGGAAGTACAATGACACAACATGCTTAAATGAACTACTATGTGACCTTTAATCATAAAATTGTCACTTTTGCGTTTTAAATTTCGAAAATCCAAGAAACGCGGTTGCGATTTGCAAGATGTTTGGAGTCCGATAAGACAAGCATATATTATGGTGAATATAAAAATGCCCTTATAAAATTTAACCTACCCTTATGAATAGTAATATGACCCTTATGAATAGTAAATATTCCAAAATAATAGTAACATATGCCTTGAACATATAAGTCACAATGTAATTTTTGAAAGCATTATTAAATCAGTTTTAATTTTAAAATATGTATTTTTCAAGTAAATTATGATTTTAATAAAAAATTAAATTAATTATATTTAAAAAAATATTTCCAAAAAATGGAGATAATTTTTAAATTTGGAGAATCAAAAAATGGTTAGGGTGATTTGTTGTATTTTTCTGAAATACATGAATTTTTTATGAATAGTGAAATACTGTAATTTGAAAAATATGCTAAATACATTAATTATAGAGTCAAGAATGATGTTCTTCTAATGTAAGCCCAATTGGTTCGAACTCACATGCACTTATTACTATTTTTGGTCATGGAATGATCACTATTACTTTTCTTATTTCAAAATTATAAATTAATGAATATAATATTGAGAAAACCCCTCTTATTACACTATAAATACCACCCTAACACCCTCATTTCATCACACCTCTCAAGCTATAATCATCATCCAAATTCATCAAAAAGAACATACCTAGTCCATCCCCCACGTCTATCTTCCCTTGGTCTAATAAAATGACCAAAACCACTTCTCTAAAGATTCTCTCAATGAAGATATATTTTAGACGGGATTTTCCTCTCTATTTTTTCAATTTCTGTTAAAATTTCATTTCATTTCTTCTCTTATCATCAACTTATCCTATCCAAATGTAAAGATAACGGTAGTATGATTGTTAAAATTGTATGATAAAATGTCAATGGATGATTATTCATTATACTCCTCCCTCTCTCTCTCTCACTCTCTTTGTTTATAAAAATTAAATCATTTCCCATTATGTGTTAATTTACCTACATCATGGGTGATGCATTTCCATTTTCCTTAAACTACTTCAAGGATGTCAATGAAACCATTAAAAGTTTGAAAATAGATTTTATTATTTATGTTTTAATCTCTTTTATGTTACAGCAATAACTTTTATTCATAATATTAATAGATAAAATGAAACATGTTTGTTGTGATCAAAAAATTTCCCAAATTCACCAAAAAGGATCATCATTAAATTTCAACTAATGATTCATCCACATAGTATATAAAATAATTCATTATTAGAGAATTTAAACTTATTGAAGGTCATCAATAACTTGTAATATAAGTTATACATGTTTATCCATGTTCTACACAAACATCTATTCATGCGTACAAGTGAATTGTTCATGAAAACTAAGAAAAAGAACACTCCCGAATAATAGATTTAAACAATATAACTCATCCAAGGGCCCATAAAAGCACTTAATGTAATGCCCCGACCCTAGATACCAAGATTCGGTGCTTTATTACATAACATTGGCATGATCACAAGAAATATCAAGTCTCGAAAGACCGATTAGTTTAGTAGCCTTGGAAACACTAGACACATTAATAATGTTTGCATTACATCATAAAATGAAAACTACAACAACATATTGTATTCATATCCCCTCATACTATCCCTGCAGGTCATTCATAAAATACTTCTTCACATCCTAGGAAAAATAAAACATTGAATGGGGTGAGCTCAGTTTCTCAGTAAGGATAACAATATAACATAAAGTTTCTTAAATAAAAATAAAAATTTAAGACAATTTATAACAAAAACAAAAGCCTTTTAAACTTGAAATTCAACATAATATGGCAAGGATAAAATGAAATGATTCCATTTACATATTCACATGGATATTCTACTAGTCTAATAATCACATGAAAATATTAATAACCACTTTTATAATGACAGAATTCATAATGCCAAACTATCATAACCACGTAGCCAAGGCCTCGTGCCAAGACTATAAATAAGATTTTTTCAAGGCCTCGTTCCAAGACACTAGTTTGCCTCATTAGACCTACCGATGCATTGAGGAGCTATATCAAGCTCCACCCATCACTTACTAAGTCCAATGCATTCCTCATATGGAAAGTTGAAACATAACATAAACATTCGTATTAAAACTAGCATACAAAATGTCAATAATGTACCCACAAACCATGAATGGTATAAAAATAGTACATCCACAGTAAACCATAACTCATTCAATAAAATATGGAAGATTTTATTGTAATAGATTAACCTCAATCGAGAATAATAAAGGATATTGACATAGATGGAAATAATCTTCAAAACTATTTGAGAGAAATATCACCCTTTTTCTTGAAATCATTTAAAAGTCACACTATTTGTCAAGAAGCCATTTAAAATAGATTTTTGAATCAAAGTGTCCCATACAACTTTGAAACTTTTAAATGGATTTTTAATTTTAAATATTTAATATCCAAATAAATAAATCCTTAAATCCATTTTTAAAACACGGACATTAATGAGCAAGATTTAGAAGAATAAGTCTTTAAAACATTTAAAAATGGTATTTTAGTTAGAGTTTCTAACCAAAATAGAAACACTTGAATACAAATAATTGAGGTAATAAAAACATTTTAATATCATGATAATAAAGGGATTAATGATATACTATGTCAAAGTACATTATATACACCACATAAAAGTGATTTGGTGTATAACAACAAAGAAGTCTCAATGGAATGTAAATTGAGATGAGATCTCTCATAAATGCCGTATCCTTAGGTTAAGGATAAATAAATGATATAATTATGTGTGAAAAATATAAATACACTAAATATTATTGGATATTCAGTGTAAAACAATCAAAGGACATTCACACATATTCTTGTAAAAACAACACCAATGAATTGGATGTTTATCTCAACAAATCGGGATTGAGTAAAAATTACTCTTATCAAGTTCATACTGATGAATTGAGAATTTTTCAATGGAGTGATTATGTGTATAAAAATTATATCCACCGAGAGGGGAGTGTAAATTATGACATAATCAAATGAATAGTGATTCTACACATAATCTTGGAGTAAAATAATCAATGAAGTATGCGTAAAGACGAATGAGTGGAAATTGAAATTTCAAATTCCCTTATTGATTTGGTAACATACAAAACATACACCCATGAAAGAAGGATCATACAATGATGATGTAAATATACATGAATTAATGTATATTACACAATGAATACAAACATGGGCAGTACACACCCCACATGTAATAAATAAGTGGTGAACAATGGAATTCTCACGGAATTAAAAGTGAGATAAGAAACCCTTTACATTGTACTTTTTTATTGGTAGATGGTAGGTTAACCTCCTTTATAATGGAGAAATAATTGTTATTTAATTATAAAAGAATAATTTACATTAATATGATATCATATATGATCTTTTAACATTCATTTGTTAATAATATCTTAGTATTATCGTCATTTCGGATGTTAACTTACTCATTTTCCTTTATATTATTTGTTATGTAAGCCGTGTTTTTTATGGATAGGTTGTATCTTATTAATATCCATAATTATATAAAGTACTTAAACATTATTTTTAATCATCAAATGAGAATTATACTTGAATGGATATGATGGAGAATGAATCTCATCGTGTTCATGGAGACGGTAGTCCGTACATACGTACGAGCGGCAATATCATTCTTTTGATGTTAAAATAATATATAATTGGATGTTATATCATATAGAAAGAATAATTATCATGTTATATTTATTATTTACATGAATTACATATCATTATTATACCCATACAAATAATAATTTATTTAATGACAATTACACCACGACGTGGAGACGGTAAGCCGTACATACGCACGTATGGTGACATGCCATTCAAAGGATCGATAGAATACTAAATATGGTTGTACCATATTTATAATAACATCACAGTATATATAAGATACTGGATTTATTATTTTATAATATAAATAACAAAGAAGGAATATGTTTAAGAAGAAAGGAACTTGAAAGAGGGTGGTGAAAACATTACCTCTTCTTCGGGTTCTTCCTTTTGATTTGATCAAAAGGGTTCCTTAGGTTGGATTTATAATCAAACTAAGGCCTCTAGGTTGTATTGAGGGAAGTTTAGAAAGTATTTTTTTAGGTTTTGGTTGAGCCAAAATTCTTTGAATGTGTGAATTAGTGAGAAGGGGGAGTTCCCTTTTATAAGAGGGGTGAGGGGCACCTTTGGAAAAGCTAAAAATATTATTTTATAATAAATTCATATTCGGTTTCTAATGTCTCAAAAGTGAATTATTTAATGGTTAAGGTGTGGATGGGTCGAAAACCACTCAACCAATATAATTTAGACAGGTTTGGGTCATTATATTAACCTTGTCTTTATGTATTAACTCTTAGTTAATTAGTTTCACTTTTACAATGTCTCTTTGTATTTTTATATTATATGGTTAATAAACTTACTATATACATCCAAGAGACCCCCAAGTGGTCCCTTAATGATACACCTATCATGATATAAGTCTCTTGGCCGAACCTTATATTTTTAGGAATTGAATATAAATTAATAATATAATATTTGTTTTAAAAACTCCTTTGTGTCAATTTTGACACTATTGGGTATTTTGTTTTAGATAAATTCATAACAGCATTATTACTTAGATCACAATTTATATAATCAATCCTAATATGTCATATTAACCTATAAAATTAGTGGAGTTCATAAAAAGTCTCAAATTACATTTATTTTGATATTTATAATATCAATTATTTTAATATTTCATTAATTAGGTAATTACTGCATCAACATTGTGTCATAAATAAATTAAGTTATTTAATGTCTAAAAATAATAAATAAAATACCATTATGTACGAAATATTTTTATCTTTCTAATGAATATTTAAAATCTAATTTATCTTATGTATAACCCTATATTAAAAATGTTTTAGTAAATAAACATTGATTTTAACTATTTTAACTCTTC
This sequence comes from Viscum album, assembly GCA_963277665.1. Taxonomy (NCBI): domain Eukaryota; kingdom Viridiplantae; phylum Streptophyta; class Magnoliopsida; order Santalales; family Viscaceae; genus Viscum; species Viscum album. Next base: position 672,425,075 of record OY728127.1, read on the forward strand.
TTTGAATTAAATAATAATAAATGTCCTAATCTAATACAAGTGGACCTAAATGATAATATTTTACTCCTAAGGTTGTTTTTGGTCGAGATACACTTGTCCAATAGAATTAGTACATGTGTTAGGGTAATATTAATTTCATTTTTACCCTTAATTACCATATTTACTTTTAATCGTGGTAAATAAAAGTAAAAAGTTACTATTCACCAAAAATTATTTTCATCTCATTGAACCAAATTTTACTCCTTGATATTAATCGTGTCTCTCGGATTTTTGAAATTCCACTCACAGAAGCGGTAAAATTATGTTTTACGAAAAATTCAGTTTTTTAACTACCACTTAGTGGTTTTACTATTCATCAAAAAATGAAAGTTTCCAGAAAAATACCAAAACATAGGCCTCAGCTATATTTGATATTATGAATTCAAAAATGATGTCTATCTTACCAAATTCAAAACATATCAGTTGCATTAATTAATTTAAAAATTAATTTCCGTCGTCAAAACAAATAGCGTGTTTTTAAGAGGTAATAACTATCAAAAGATTGACACTTTTTTATTTCTGGTTTAAATTGAAATTACATCCAATTACCAAAATTGTATTAAATGGTAAAAATATATTCTAAATATACTATAAAACCACTCAAATTAAAAATTTATCACTGTTAATTATTTCGATTACAAAAGTTGTTTTTAATTAAAATTTAGTAATTTTCACTATTCATAAAAATATGAAAGTTATCCGAAAAGTACCAAAATTTCACCCCAAGATAATTTAGATATTAAGAATCCAAAAAATGAAGTTCATTTGGAAAGATAAAATTTATAAAATTTCAAAAATTAGGTATTACTATTCATAACGACTAGTTTGATTGGTTGTGGTGTGTTAAAATCTCGAAGTTGCGTACAATGCATGTCATTGCATTATTCAAAGGGAAATGTACTGTGTAATCTTGGGGTGTTACATTCTCCCCTCCTTCAATAAATTGCGTCCTCACATTTTTTTTTAAAAATTGGGCTTGAGAATATAATGGAAGGTGCCACATTGGAAAAAGAGTCAATAAAACTATCACTTTAAATGAAAGGAAGAGAGGTATAAAGGTCACACAAGATAACCCATACTAGGATTCCATGTAGGAAAACATGGATTTGGATGATAAACTAAGTTTTAAGTTCTGATGGAGAGGGATAGAAAACATGATCAGGAGAAAGTTAACAATAAGAAAATCACAAACTTCTGTTGGGACAAACGATCATTAGTCTCCCAGTAGGAAAAGTAAACAGACAACATTTTTTGTTTTAAGTTACATTACATAAGGAAGAGGAATTAATTTATGATATTGGATAAGAACATAAAGAGATATACTTACTTTTTAAGTAGAGTTTTATTCATTAATAATTTTTTACCACTAACTCATTTTTTTTAACAATGAGTATTCAAGAAGACTTGGTCACAGTGGAAGAGCTAGAATAAACTTATATAGAAATAATGCCCCCCGTAGGATAAACTATATATTTACCTTGTCTTTATAGATTAATCAAAACCAAAATGGTTAGTATAATATCTGATGATCCCCCAAATTGATATTCCATTAGAGAAAAAAAACACTAATCTTAATTTGTAAAATTAAACCATCAATACCCCAAAGTTAAATAAATACCATTCAATAATCAATTATCCTTAAAATCCTTCAATATAATCGAAACTAATATTGAAACCCAAAACTTATAAGAATGTAGTCTTCCACATTAAATTATATCTCCAAATGCCATTAATTACTCTTAAAGTCACATACTTAAAAGTAATTAACCTAATCATGTCCATAAATAACCCAAATCACTATAAATGCACAAAAAAAACATAGATAAAAATCCACCATTATTTATCAAATTAAATCCCATACTATTCTATTTTCCTTGGGTATATAGTGTTCACAACAAAGAGAACAACTTCCAAAATAACATTTATCACTTAATCACCAAATAATTTTCCTATACTAATGGTATTCATTTGATAAGACATAAGATCCCAAATCAAATTATTATTGATCAATAAAATCATTTAACAAAAAATAATTGTCACACAAACCAGGGACTTCATGTAGTCCAGTGGTAGGCGATAAATCCCAATCGCACTTTGGTTGTGGGTTCGATTCCCACAGCTTTGTCCGACGTGATGGGTTGTCACACGGTCTGCGTGTTTTCCTTTTTCAAAAACTATATTTTATAACATTACCAAAATGAGATAAATTCCTCAAAATAACCATAACATAATTTAACCGCAAATATTATCTCATACCTTGCATTTTCATCCCAAATTATAATAACTTATAATTTCCTCAAACCCAATGATCATATAAAACCAAATGGTTATTTATAACTATATCCACAAGAGAAAAGATAATTCTTCCTCAAATATCATTCTCACATGGAAAACAACAGGGTTAAAAATACAAGAGAAAATTATTCCAAAATAAACCCATCAACAAAGAGCACTAATACTTTTTAAACATCTATCCAACCATTTATTTCCACATAGCTTCTTCTTTGACCAAGAAAATATCCTATAGAATAGGGCATTCACTCGGTTAATGGCCAGGTCCCCTATATTTACAGAAAATGACTATAAATGGATTATTGGGACCATTTTTATCTTCTTCCATATTACTCTTCATTTTTCTACGGAAATTCTTCACTTTATGTCCTTACTTCCCGCACGTAAAGCATTTCTTTGTCCCATTGAGACACTTTCCTAGGTGTCTCCTTCCACATTTCCAGCATGATGGAAATTGAGGATTCCTTTCTCCATGGTCTCCACTACTGGAGCTCTTATAATTAATCACCTTTCTCTTATTTGTTAAGTCCGGGAATTGGTTAATATATATATTTTTTATCATATTTTTGGAAAATTGATTTGGAATAAAGACGATATCTTTTACGCCTATCAACATTCCATTTTGTAGCTCATTTCCACCACCATTCCCACCTTGTACATCATTCTCAAAGTCACTATGACTTCCTTGGAATCCATCTATTGACTAAAACTAGAAATAATTGCGTGAGTAACAGTAGTCATAAAATCATTTATAGATTAACATGTCACCATATTCTCAATTTGAAACACATTAGGATTAACGAAGGTCATTTACTCTCATCTTATATATATAATACTTCAAATCGGTTTGTAAAGAAAATGAAAATTATCCTAATCATATCCCTCGGGAGTGTCGTAACCAAGAGTGAAATAAAGCCCGTTTTCGTGCACCAGTTCCTGTTCGAGTCAAGCTCAAAGCGGTGTTTTCGGGTTTTACCCATAGGTATATATGTGCCAGAGCCGCCTCTATCTGCTCGTATCCAGGCAGGGATGTATTTCTCGGAAAACTCACAAAATCTCTACAATACCAAAATTCTAGGACGTTCTTCTATACTAATCCTCAAAGTTCATCTTAGGTCTATGTGCTCTAATCAGAGTTTATCTAAATCTAACTTTCAAGGTTTTTACTAAACTTCTTCTGATACCAACTGTAACGCCCCGACCCTAGATACCCAGAGTCGGTGCATTATTACATAACATTGTCATGATCACAAGAAATATCAAGTCTCAAAAGACCGATTAGTTTAGTAGCCTTGGAAACACTATATACATTAATAAAGTTTGCATTACATCATAAAATGAAAACTAAAACAACATATTGTATTCATATCCCCTCATACTATCCCTTCAGGTCATTCATAAAATACTTATTCACATCCTAAGAAAAATAAAACATTGAAATGGGTGAGCTCAGATGCTCAGTAAGGATAACAATATAGCGGAAACTTTCTTAAATAAAAACAAAAATTTAAGGCAATGTATAACTAAAACAAAAGCCTTTTAAACTTTAAATTTAACATAATATGGCATGGATAAAATGAAATAATTCCATTTACTTATTCACATGGATATTCTACTAGTCTAATAATCACATGAAAATATTAATAACCACTTTCATAATGACGGAATGCATAATGCCAGACTATCATAACCACGTAGCCAAGGCCTCGTGCCAAGACTACAAATAAGATTTTGTCAAGGCCTCGTGCCAAGACACTAGTTTGCCTCATGAGACCTACCGATTCATCAAGGAGCTTTAGAGGGATCCCCTCATCACTTACTAAGTCCAATTCATTCCTCATATGAAAAGTTGAAACATAACATAAACATTTGTATTAAAACTAGCATACGAAATGTCAATACTTTACCCACAAACCATGAATGGTATAAAAATAGTACATCCACAGTCAACCATAACTCATTCAATACAATATGGAATATTTTATTGTAATATATTAACCTCAATCGAGAATAATGAAGGATGTTAACATAGATGAAAATAATCATCAAAACTATTTGAGAGAAATATCACCCTTTTTCTTGAACTCATTTAAAAGTCACACTATTTGTCAAGAAGCCATTTAAAATAGATTTTTGAATCAAAGTGTTCCATACCACTTTGAAAATTTTAAAAGGAGTTTTAATTTTAAAACATTAATGTCCTATAAATAAATCCTTAAAACCAATTTTAAAACGTGGATATTAATGAGCAAGGTTTAGAAGAATAAGTCTTTAAAACATTTAAAAATGGTATTTTAGTTAGAATTTCTAACCAAAATAGAGACACTTGTATACAAATAATTGAGGTAAATAAAAATTTTGTAATATCATGATAATAAAGGGATTCATGATATATTATGTCAAAGTACATTATATACACCACATAAAAGTGATTTGGTGTATAACAACAAAGAAGTCTCAATGGAATGTAAATTGAGATGAGATCTATCATAAAGGATGTATCCTTAGGTTAAGGATAAATCAATGAAATAATTATGTGTGAAAAATATAAATACACTAAATATGATTGGATATTCAGTGTAAAACAATCAAAGGACATTCACACATATTCTTGTAAAAACAACACCAATGAATTGGATGTTTATCTCAACAAATCGAGATTGAGTAAAAATTACTCTTATCAAGTTCATACCGATGACTTGGGAATTTATCAATGGAGATATTATGTGTATAAAAAGTATATCCACAGAAAGGGGAGTGTAAATTTTGAAATAATCAAATGAATAGTGATTCTACACATAATCTTGGAGTAAAATAATCAATGAAGTATGCGTAAATCCGAATGAGTGGAAATTGAAATTTCAAATTCCCTTATTGATTTGGTAACATTCAAAACAAACACCCATGAAACAAGGATCATAAAAGGATAATGTAAATATACATTAATTAAAGTATATTACACAATTAATACAGACATGGGCAGTACACACACCACATGTAATAAATAAGTGGTGAACAATGGAATTCTCACGGAATTAAAAGTGAGATAAGAAACCCCTTACTTTGTAATTTTTCCTTAGTCGACGGTAGGTTAACCTCCTGTATAATGGTGAAATAATTGTTATTGAATTATACAATAATCATTTACATTAATATGATATCATATATTATCTTTTAACATTGATTTGTTAATAATATCTTTGTATTAAAGTCATTTCGGGTGTTAACTTACTCGTTTTCCTTTATATTCTTTGTTACGTAAGCCGTGTTTGTTATGGATAGGTTGTATATTATTCATATACAGAATTACATCAAGTCCTTAAACATTATTTTTAATCATCAAATGAGAATTATACTTGAATGGATACGATGGAGAATGAATCTCATCGCTTTCGTGGAGACGGTAGTCCGTACGTACGTACGAGCGAAAATATCATTCTTTTGATGTTAAAATAATATATAATTGGATGTTATATCAAGTATATAGAATAATTATCATGTTATATTTATTATTTACATGAATTACATATCATTATTATACCCATCCAAATAATAATTTATTGAATGACAATTACACCACGACGTGGAGACGGTAAGTCGTACGTACGCACGTATGGTGACATGCCATTCAAAGGATGGATATAATACTGAATATGGTTGTACCATATTTATAATAACATCATAGTATATAGAAGATACTATAGTTATTATTTTAGAATATAAATAACAAAGAAAGAATAAGTTGAAGAAGAAAGGAACTTGAAAGAGGGTGGTGAAAACATTACCTCTTCTTCGGGTTCTTCCTTTTGATTTGATCAAAAGGGTTCCTTAGGTTGTCTTTATGATCAAACTATGGCCTCTAGGTTGTAGTGAGGGAAGTTTAGAGAGTATTTGGGCAGGTTTTGTCTGATCCAAAATGATTTGAATGTGTGAATTAGTGAGAAGGGGGAGTGCCCTTTTATAAGAGGGGTGAGGGGCACCTTTGGAAAAGCTAAAAATATTATTTTATAATAAATTAATATTCGTTTTCTAATCTCTAAAAATTGGATTATTTGTAGTTTAAGGTGGGGATGGGTCTAAAACCACTCAAACAATATAATTTAGACAGGTTTGTGTCATTATATTAACCTTATCTTTAAGTATTAACTCTTAGTTAATTAGTTTCACTTTTACAATGTCTCTTTGTTTTTTTATATTATATGGTTAATAAAATTTCTATATACATCCAAGAGACCCCTAAGTGGTCCATTAAGTATACACCTATCATGATATAAGTCTCTTGGATGAACCTTAGATTTTTAGGAATTGAATATAAATTAATAATATAATATTGTTTTTAAAAACTCCTTTATGTCAATTTTGAAACTATTGGGTATTTTGTGTTAGATAAATTCATAACAGCATTATTACTTCGATAAAAATTTATATAATCAATCCTGATATGTCATATTAACCTAGAAAATTATTGGAGTTCATAAAAAGACTCAAATTATATTTATTTTGATATTTATAATATCAATTATTTTAATATTTCATTAATTAGGTAATTACTGCATCACCATTATGTCATAAATAAATTAAATTATTTAATGTCTCAAAATTATATATAAAATTCCATTATGTATTAAATAGTTTTATCTTTCTAATGAATATTTACAATCTAATTTATCTTATTTATAACCATATATTAAAAAAAATTAGTAAATAAGCTTTGATTTTAACTCTTTTAACTCTTCTTTGAATTAAATAATAATAAATGTACTAATCTAATAAAAGTGGACCTAAATGATAATATTTTACTCCTAAGGTTGTTTTTGGTCGATATACACTTGTCCAGTAGAATTATTACATGTGTTAGGGTAATATTAATATCATTTTTACCCTTAATTACCATATTTACTTTTGACCGTGGTAAATAAAAGTAAAAAGTTACTATTCACCAAAAATTATTTTCATCTCATTGAACCACATTTTTCTCATTGATATTAACCGTGTCTCTCGTATTTTCAAAATTCCACTCACAGAAGCGGTAAAATTAAGTTTTACGAAAAATTCAGTTTTTAAACTACCACTTAGTGGTTTTACTATTCATCAAAAAATGAATGTTTCCAGAAAAATACCAAAACATAGGCCTAATATATATTTGATATTATGAATTAAAAAATGATGTCTATTTTACCAAATTCAAAACATATCAGTTTCATTAATTAATTTAAAAATTAATTCTCGTGGTCAAAACAAATAGCGTGTTTTTAAGAGGTAATAACTATCAAAAGATTGACACTTGTTTATGTCTGGTTTAAATGTGAAATTACATCCAATGACCAACATTGTATTAAATGGTAAAAATATATTCTAAATATACTTTAAAACCACTCAAATTAATAATTTATCACAATTAATTATTTTGATTAAAAAAGTTGTTTTTAAAAAAAATTTAGTAATTTTCACTATTCATCAAAATATGAAAGTTATCCGAAAAGTACCAAAATTTCACCCTAAGATAATTTCGATATTACGAATCCAAAAAAATGAAGTCCATTTCGAATGTTAAAATTTATAAAATTTAAAAAAGTAGGTATTACTATTCATAACGGCTAATTTAATTGGTTGTGGTGTGTTAGAATCTTGAAGTTGCGTACAATGCACGACATTGCATTATTCAAAGGGAAATGTACCATGGAAGCTTGAGGTATTACACTTAAAGACACCATAATAATCCATATTAATGTAAAAAAGGTTTTGGAATTTTTAATTAATTAATATAATGTGATTATATTGGGAAATTAAGTGAAAGAAGTGTTCGGATACAAGGTATGGGGAAATTCTAGAACATAACCTTCTCTCTTCAGGTTCTCCCTCTTTCACTCCATTTTTGTTTCGGTTACTCCAAAAAAACTATTTTTTTCATCATTATCTTACTTTTTTGGGATATATACGTTCTCTAATTGATTTTATAAAAATCCAAATGTTTTCCAAAATAACTCTTCTTTCAAATAAACACACCCTTATTTACCTATCGAAGATTGTTTCACTCTTCACTCATGTTTAATGTTTCTATGTAAAGAATAAAATTCCCCCTTTCTATTTGAAATCAAATTTTTATGAATATATGAATTATTATTTGGAGCCCATTTATTACATGTGTTATTTAATGTTCAAGTTTGACATATTTTCTATGTGGCATGCATGATAATGTAAATGTTATGATGTGACGGGAGCGCCCGGAATTATATAGCATAATATGACTGTGACGGGTGCACTCGGAATTATACAATGCTCCAATGAATTGGTTAAAGTTATGAATCTCATGAGATTAAGTGAAATTATGTAAGAACATAATGCTTTCTTTGTTTGTAACTATATGTGGCAGTTAACCACTATGACATGATGTTTCATTTTTATGCCCTTCCACATTCCAAGTCTTTTGATAATGTTTCCACTCCTGATTATGATCTCATTCCTATTAAATGACCATAATGATTATTCTCACCCCATGTTAGATTGTTTAATTTTATTTTCTATCCTCTTATTGGGATTTTAGCTCACCCCTTTTCCATGTATATCCTCAGGTGACTACATATACTATGGAGAGGTCAAGATCCAATATAAGCTAGAGAAGATGGAATTTAATAAATGTTTTCTATCACAAATGTTATTTTTGATCCTATTTTTTCAAATAAGCTATACAAATGGTTCCTCATGGTATAATACTTTTATTTTTTTTATCTTTATAATGATGTAATAGTAATGTAAGAAAAGTTAGGGTCTCTATACAAACTATATTTTTTTATTTTATAATTTCCATTTTACTTTAGAATAAACATAACATACTAAAAATAAGCAAAAAAATTACCACAATCATAACTAAATCAACCAATATCTATATTTTATCAATGAAATTTAGTGATTTATAATACAACATGGTAGACATTCAACAACTAATTGTCTATGTACAATGATTTAGAACATGATATAGTATTATGTTTTTAGAAAATAAATTTACCATTATCCACTTAACTCAATTAATATAATAAAATTATATAAATGATAAATATTATTGCTTCATTAGAAAACACTATATTATCTCTATGACACCAAATAAGGAATGTTGGTGAATAAGAAATAAAACACAATATCTATGATACATAACATATATTAAACCAATGGATATCACTTTTTATATAAAGTCATGACTCATTTATATATCCATGATTGTTATTCTATTACATAGGACTTTTAATTATCTATAGAAGTCTAGATATCCTAGTATTCATCATAAAATAACCATTAAGGTAATTTTTCCTCTAAAAAAAATTCTTATATAATTTATATCATTACAGATTTCTTTTTGAGAAGGCTTCATGATACTTAAAACCCATTAGTTGATACCACATTGTTATTTCAAACATAAATAAATTATGATTTCATAAATAGATGTTTCTTCTTCTCACACAATTTTTATTCTCTTTAATAATAGTTTTTTATAACATGTATTATGACCTTATATCACATGTTGGTCAAAACTTTAATATTCATATCACTTGAAAAAATAAGTAAATATTTTAGAAAACATGAAGAATTTGTATCCTCATAATGTAATCAGCCCAAATAAATTTGTTCATCTTCTTTTAGTGCAGATACACCACGGACCATATCTATAACATAATAATCCCTATGATAAATCATCAAATATAATAATTCTGTTTATCGGATTTGGTTAGTTTCTAATCATCCAAAATTCAACGAATTTTTTTGTTAATTTTAATCCACCACTTTCATTCAATATTCATTCAAGGATTTGTAGTAGTTATCCATTAAATACCACTTGAGACAAATTCCCTTAGAATATTTGGATTTGAATTATAAAACTTCCTTTTTTAGAGACTAACCATTGTTGTGAGACTAATACAACTTATGTATTTGTCCTAATTCAATGCTTTGTCACTACATGATTCTCTATTCTTCCTTAGATATAGGATGGCCTTTTTATCGTTTTTCCCCTATTTCATTATGGAATAGTTTTTGAAACCACATAGAGTATTTTTATTTATCATCCTCAATATCAATTAAAAAAACTTATGTCTTATTTTTCCATAGTTCATGAATCTCTACTTTTCAATCATCTCATTGGAAAAAAGTAGTAATTTAATTCCCTCTTTTGATCCGTATTTATTTTTTTCAAAATATATTTATTCATGAACAATATTAAATATGGTTAATTTATTCACAGGTTATTATAATCAGTCCTCATATTCTTATAATTCCATATGATAATTATTTCAGGGATAGAACTTTATACCTTCCAATCTATCCTCTACTATCCATATGAATAATGGTTCTCTTATAGGTATCATCATATACTCTATTATTTAATTTTAATTCTATATATCCATGGTTAATAAATTTAAATTATCTCATTCTAAAGTAATACACTTTGTTTTGAAATATAGGTTGAGATATTTTGGCCCCAATTATTTTGATATTGAGCTATTTAGATTATAAACACACATAAAATGTGTTCCCCAAAACTTTTACTCGATGAAATCATGAATAATATTTGAGGCGTTTTTAGTTTAAAATAAAAATGGAATTAAGTTACTAGTGTCACACATAGATCCCATAACAACACTAGTATGGAGATCTTATGAAAATATATTGCCCATTTGTTCTCATTCGTATTAGTGTTGTTCTATTAAATATAAAATCAGTTATTATTTTATGTTAAAAATATCTTGTTTTCAATGCAAAAAATTCATAATTATAATGTAACAAAAAACTTTTACTTTTAACAACAAAGTGATTAAAAGATACATTGAATAATCTCATCATGTAAGATCTCATGACAATTAGCTGGAATATAAGTATGATTATAGGAGCACAATGATGGTGTTGAAAAGTGATATGATTAGATGGATCATGAACAGAAAATTGATAAATCTCATAGGATAATCCCTATAAAATCATAGCTAGTGCTTCTTCGGCTTCTATCATTGTAGTTTCTTTCCAATGCACCCTTGTGCACCTCAATCGAAGGAAAACAAAGCCAGGTTAAGTCTATGCAATATTATTCACTCTCACTAAAAACCTCTCTCATTTTAAATAATGATAATATTCTTCCCATATGTAAATATAATGATATATTAAGAGTATTGGCATATAAAGTTTCACTCATTTTGGAAGAATAAATTCCCAGAAAATTTTTTCTTCATGCATATTTGTCGATAGATCAGGTACCGATGGGAAAATCATAGTCACGAGAAAAAAAATCATTCCAATAATTTATAATTTAAATAGGGTGTTTTAGATTTAAAATTTTATATATAATTAATATTCATGGTCGATCTATCAATTTATTCTTAAAATTTTTAGTCTCTGTGACCCATCATTGGTTGGTTGGTTCATTCTAAATATTTTAAAAATTCTTCTCTTTCATGGGCTTACCAATCATGATTTTACAAAGGAAAAAAAATTATATATAATCAAGTAGTAATAGTTCTCATTTCTATTAAAATATAATAGATTTCATTCATTAATTATTTCATCCATATTCATACCCTTATCCTTCTTCCCACCATATTTTTAAATTTCTTATTCATTGAAATTCAGAATTGTACCAAATAAGTCATCTGAATATCCTTTATAAATATTAATTGAATTCACTTTTTTATGGATTATTATTCTGATCAAGGGACTAATTAAATTGTGGGTTTTATAATACCTCTTATTTTTTTCTTTTGGAACAAACCTGCACATGATTGGATTAGTTTAAGGTCATTTTGTATATGGTAATCTATGAAATTATAAAGGAAAATATACTAATATAAATATTCAATTGGTTAATATAGTTCCTTGGATGAAATTTAGTAGAAATATTGGAATCATTAACTCTATACAAGAATGTGGTTTGAGTGGCCATGTTTTAATAAAATAGTAGTTTTTTCTTTTAAAAGTTGGAAAATTATTCTTCTTTATTCAAATATATTGGAAAATGCTGCCTGAGAGATCACATCTCCTTTAAAACTCTTGAACCAAGCCTTTAGGTAAAACCCAAGACATCCCTTGTTTTTTGTGATCTGGTCCTAGCTCATTAAAATTCCTCATAACTATTCTAAACATATTGTAAACTATTATTCATCAATTCAATTCGTTAGACTCCCCAAATGAAATTTTCCCTTTTTGTATTACCAAAACTATATATATGTGTATTAGAGTGACAATTCTGGAATTGTATCATAGTAAGATATATTTTTTATTTTATGAATAAATAGTTAAATGAATTTTCTTATTCTAAAGTTTGTCCATAGTCAACATAAATTCAATTCTTATGGTAATATAGTGAATAAAAATCATGCAAATGAAAATACATTTTGTATATCTGTGTGGAGTGATGGTTTAATAATTTTTTAAATATTTTTCCCAATTATAATATTTGTATGTAAAATAAAACAATAAAGTGATCATGACAGTGAAGGTAGAAACATCTTAAGGTTATTTAGTTTGAGAATAAAACTATTAAAATATTGGATTCCATCAAAAACAATTCCACCGTAGCTCCCGTCCAAATAAAAAACATCGGGCTTGTACAGTTCAAACTAGTTATAAACCCAATTCAATATCCAATAAATTAAATAAAAATTAGGATAGGATAAAAATATATATACATGAAGACCCATCGATTAGACACTTCACTATGAGTGTTAAAAGAAGAAATATGAATCAAGAATCATAAGGGCTCAATTTTTAATGTAATAGTTTTTCATGATATCTTCAAATAATATATACAAAGAAGGGTATAAATTTAATATTCATTATAATCACAAGGGAAACATAATGTAAGTAATATTTTTTATAAACACTCAAAGTGCATATTTCTAGTTTAAAATGTCATTTTTGTAAAAAATAAAAGAGTATTACTTAAGACACAGAAAATTAATTCATATTGTTTTGATATATTTTGAAAATGATTCATATGTCATTTATGAAAAGTAGGAATCAACAACACCTCAATACAATGCATAGTTTGACCAGTATGAATCTATTTAAATCATTTTATTTAAAAATATGATCAATTTTAGTATAAAATAATGTGACATAGTTAAGACCAAGAAAATTCATTCAAATTGTTTTGATAATTTAAGAAAATGATCAATATGTCAATTTTAACATGTAGGAATTATCCACAACACTATCGGACCCAATGGGTGACCTGTATGAATCCAAGTGTTTCTTTTGGTTAAAAATTTATATTAATGTTATTAAAAAATATGTGTGACATACTCAAAATTGAGAAAATGCATTTTTTTGAACTTTAGGAAAATGCTCCATAAGTTTTTTCTGAACTGTATAAATCAGCCACATGTAAATCTAATGCATAGTGTTCCCAACAAGACTCAATGTGTGTATTTTTAATTTAAATTGAAATATATTTTAGTAATAAAGTCAAGTGACTTACTCAAAACCAAGAAAACACATTAATATTTTTTTAATATTTAGTAAAAAACACATTAGACATTTGTGACATGTAAGAATTAGACTCACCTCAATCTAATGCATGATGCGATTAGTATGACTCAAAATGTTTTTTATTAGTTTAAAATTAAAATTTTAGTCCAAAATGTGTGTCACTTACAAAAAAGTAGTGAAATTAAATTTTATCCTCTCAATAATTTAATAAAAGGATTCATATGTAATTTAGGATATACCGTAATTAGTATCATGTCAAACTGACACATGATGTGACTGGTATGACTTAAAGTACTTATTTCACGTTTAAAAGTACATTTTAGTAATAAAGAATAGTTTCATACAAAAAAACAAAAAACATATTGATATTATTTTTATTATTATGGAAAATTATCCATATTTCATTTTTTTACATGTAGGAATCGACTGGACCACAAGCTAATGCACAGTTTAACCAGTATGTCTCTAATTGTGTCTTTTTTATTTAAAATTGGTAATAATTTTAATAAAAAAGAAATTTGAAAAACCCAAAGATGATAAAACACACCAAGAATATTTTAAAACATTAGGATTATTATCTATAAGTCATTTTTATGGGTATAAATCAACCACACCTCAATAAGACAGACAGTGTGACTTGTATGTATCAAAGTGTGTCTTTATTTATTTATAATTCACATTATTTTTTGTAAAAAACACATGTGATATAATCAAAACCAATAAAACTCATTATGATTATTTAATACTATAGTAAAATTATGCATAATTCAATTTTAAATTTTAAGAAGCATTCGAACCACAATATAATGTATGATGTTCCATGTATGACTCTAAGTGTTTCATTTTATATTAAATTGAATTTAATTTTAGTAATAACCAAAAGTCACATGCTAAAAACTGATAAACTACTTTGAGATTATATTTTCAATCTATAAAAATGGTCCATATTTCATTTTTTTACATTTATGAATCAATCAATCCCCAATCCAATGTGAGGTGTACCTATTATGACTCAAAATGAATGTTATCATTCTAAAATTCAAATTTTAGTTCATAAAGTGTATCAAACACTAAAAACTACAAAAAAGTAGTATAATTGGATTTATAGTGTGTGAAATTTTATCATAATTTACTTGTGATTTATAGGAGTTAGACTCACATAAAACTGATAATTGATGTCACTGGTTGACTCATAGTGATGCTTTCCATTTAAAATGATATTTTTTCAAAAATACTATGTGATATAATCAAAACCTACAATAAATTACATATTAATTTGAAACATTAAGAAAACTATCCATATGACATTTGTGACGTGTATGAATCATCTTAACCTCAATACAATAAATGGTGTGAGTGGTTTGACTCTAAGAGTGTATTTCTTTTATTTAAAATTGATATTATTTTTCTGTAAAAAAGGCTAGTGGCATATTAAAAACAAAGATAAAGCATTATGAGTTATTTAATAAATTATTTATATTATTCATATGACATTTTATATTTTTATGAATCACCCAAAACATAATAGTATAGAGGGTGTGACTGTTATATCTCCAAATGTGTCTTTTTTATTTTAAATTAACAAAATGTTTAGCAAAAAAACAGATATGACATAATCAAAACAAATAAAAAAAATTAAAATTAATTTGATAAATTATTAAAATTATTATACATCATTTTTGAAATATAGTAATCATTACTTCCAAAATTCAATGCATGGTGACCCAGGTATGACTAAAAATGTATCTTTTTATTTAAAATTAAAATTAATTTTAGAAAAAAATACCACTGACATTTTCAAAACCAAGAAAACAAATTTTTATTTTTTTGATACCTTTGGATAATTACTAATAAGTCATTTTTAAGGTATTGGAATAAATCTTACCTCAATCTAATGCATATTATGGCTGGTATGACTCAAAGTGTCTGTTATTAGTTAAAATAAAATTTTAGATCAAAAAGTGTATCAGTCACTGAAATATATGAAACAACACTCGGATTGTGTTGATAATTAGAAAAATTATTCATCAGTAGTTTTTATTTTTGTGGTGATATGTATCACATTAAAATGGAACATTATGTGACTGGTATGACTTAAGGTGTGCGTTTTTATTTTAAAATGACATATTAGTAAAAAAAGGACAAGTGACATAATCAACACTAATTAAACAAATTTGAATTGTTTATATAATTTTTTATGATGATCCATATGAAATTTTTGTGCATAAGAATCTTTTGAACCTCAATCTGAAGAACGATGTGCCTTTTATCACTCCAAGTGAGTATTTTTATTTAAAATTATAATTAATTTTAATAAAAAATAAAATTGACATAACCAAAATTGAGAAAAAAACATTCATATTGTTTTCATGATTTTGTAAAATGATATAGGAATAATATTTGATGTTTAGGAATCATATTAACATTAATATGATACATTATGTGCCTGGTATGAATCAAAGTGTCCATTTTCAATTTAAAAATGAGATTTTATTTCAAAAAGTACAACTCACTGAAAAATGAGAAAACACACTCATCTTTTTCTGATAATATAGAAAAATGGTTCATAAGTCATATTAAACATATAGGAATTAGTTTCACATCAAATTACAAACATTTTTTAACTTCTATGAATGAAATACCGTGTTTACATTTTAAAATAATTTTTTCTGTAAAAAACAGAAGTAACAGACTCCAAATTCAGAAAACACATTCTGGTTTTTTTATTCTTTAGGGAAATGATATATAAATAATTTTTGACATAAAAAATTTTATATCATGTCAATATGACACATCATGTGGTTTATATGAATCCAAGTGTGATTTTTCAATATACATGTGTTCTATTTTAATTAAATATGCACATCACATGTCTAAAACTGAGGAAATGGGCTTAGTTTTTTTTCATCATTTTATATTTATTTAATTAATTTTTTTTTACTTATCATTATTATCTTATAATAATATTTTAAATTTTCACATATATAGTGTGTGAAGAAGAAAAAGAAATTGGGTGACATGAACGAATCATCTTGAAATCAATCCAATACATGGTGTACTTAGTATGAATCAATGATTAATTTATAATAAACTCTTTCTATTTAATTTACTTCTTTATGGTATTAAAAAATTAGAACTTTTTTCTTATACAGGTGAATTTTTTTCTTATGATTGGGTGGTTTTTAATGTAAGAGAATGAGTAGGAGTCTAGGGAAAAGGGCAGAGCAACATTGATGTTTTTGAATGGATATGATAAGTATTACAAACTCATTTATTTTTATAAATCATTTTTTTAAATTCCTATAATATATTTTTTTTCCTATATTTTTGTTGTTAATTTTATTTCATTTGAACTCTTTATTTGTACCTATTTTTGTATGTAGTTTCTATAGTCGTAGTATGCTATAAATTTAACTGCACACTACAGTATGCCCCATTATCAGTTCTACTAAATGTGATACTAATGTAATCCTTTATCAGAAATAATAAAATTGTTGATGTAGGATCCATTTATGAGCAATTTTTTAGTGATGACAAAGGAATCCCTTTATTAGTGCTTATTGAAGCCCTTATAAAGAACGCCTTTATCAACACTAAATAAAAGAAAAGATAAATTGGTTCCAGTATGAATGATTCTAAAAGAACTGATAAAGTCACCCATTATCAGTTATTTATTTATTTTTGATAAAATACTAGGGGTTTTAATTATCTTCTGTTTCTTATTTCTTTTTTTTTTTGAGATGACATTGTCCAATGTTAGTTTTGTTAAAGTTTTGTTTTATAGTAGTGTGTCTGCCGTATGTATGAGTGACATTATCATATCCCATAAATAATTAAACAAAAAAGGTTATATATAATTTAATTACTCTAGAGGTATTCTTATGTCATAAATATAATATATTAACTTTATATCCATCATCATACCCAACTGTAAGAGGTTGTAATGGAATAAATAACGTCGTTTCCCAGGGTGGTAGTGTGTCTTACACATGACTGATGATTTCAAAACCCATTTGATGGAATATTGAGTGGTTTTACATATTAACATTAACATAACACCATCATAGTAAAAGGAATATATTTTGGTTATTTTATCATAATTTTATAAGAATAATTTAAGTTGGTGGAGGAAGAAATAAAACAAAAACGCTCATCGATGAACGCTATTTATTCTCCTGGTATCTCCTTTTTTTTATCACTAAAGGCATTAAATGGATGGATTTATAACCAAATTAATTATTATATAATTATAGTATGGAATTTAATATGTTATTTGGGTTGGTATTGGATGATCTCGTTGTTATTGAATGTGTGGAAAGAGAAGGAGGTGGGTGGACTTTTTTATGTGGGGTGTGTGGCACAATTGACTTTTTTTAGAAATAGTGAATCCCACCCACATTTGTTTTATGTCATAAGTCCCCAATAATAGTAAATTCTGGACAATATAATGGATAATGTCAATATATGAAAATAATATTGGTTTTGGAGATGTTTTCGGTTATTTTTTCATCTTATATTAAATGATTTACATTTAAGTAAACTTTCTTTTACCTTAGTCATTGTAATTAATTTTAATTGTTTTCATTAATCATCATGGTCAAAAATAAAGGTGGCCTTATTATAAAATATCAATTTTTCTTATTATAAATATTCATTCAATAATATTAAATTCAATTCACATAATTTGGGGAATTTAATTTAATATTAATCTCACTGACACGACAAAGACAACTAGGTTTTAAGAAAATTATTTTTTAGACAAAAAATGATTCTATATTGACACTATGAATAATAATAATAATTATATGAAAGTAAATTAAAAGTTAATGATATATAATATATAAATATCATTTAAAACATTACCCAATAGGATCTATTTTAATTAATTAAAAAAGTAGAAACATTATTCATTTTGAAACATTTTGTAGAAAGCCCCATTTTAAAAAATAAACATATACTAAAATCCAGAATAATTGTCATGACCCAACCCAGTAGGTCACATGATGTGACTCCCCAAGAACACCTCCAATATTCCAGGGGTGGATACTATTGTCGATTATCCATATCACTATCATGGGAGGCCTTTTCCTAAGTACCTATAAAGACACAAACATCTCCAATCCTATACAATATTGAAATGAAAAAACAAATGATCAACCATGCATGCATAAATCTAAATCCCACAACTATAGTATGACAAGATATTATGGAAGGAGTGTGAAAAGTAGTAAAACCTGAAAGTAAAATTGATACTAATGTCAGAATATCATTGGAACACACCTTGACCTATCTATTCCCACTAATCGCACTCTGGTTTCAGACCATAAAGGACTCCATCAAAAGGTCGATCGACATCAAAAAACAAGACATGTTCATGAAATGACTATGAAGGGGAGAGTTTAAAAAATAACCAGTAGTACAACCTAAAAACCAAAAATAATTCACCAAAGTAAATACAATCATCTCTAAAATGATATATGTCTACAATACAAATAAAAAGAATATCGATCTATACTAAACAAATAGACGTGGTCTAAAGATAAGTCACAACCATAGTATTCCACCCCAAGATTCCAACTCCATAATTCTATATCGAACTCATCTGGTAGAACTCACTCATGATTCTGACAAAATTGGTGATATCCATTCAAAAAGTAATTATTTTAATGTATCGCCATTATAAGTACACGTTTAAGGTCTGAAGAGATATGAAACACAATTTTGGATCACTCCCAATTCCATGGGCTATACCAACAACCAAATATGGATTAAATGTCTATGTAAAGGATCATTGACCATGTAGTAGTTGTCACCACCATACCAATAATTCCAAATTTGACATGAATATGAATAGAGGATCTCACTATGGGTCTCATGAAAGGATTACAACAAAACAATTTAAAAATTCATACTGAAAGAATAACTATCCTAGGTGTTGTAGGAGATTCCATAAAAACCCCCTAGGAATGGATATGGGGAATTCATCATAACAAAACATGCACAAGATTTAGAGGATAAGAGATAAAAAATATTTAAGGAGTATGAGGAATGTATTAGGGTTACATATCATTTCCAATGACCCTAGATATTTCCCTAATTAATATATTGTGTATCCCACCGATATCTGTGTAAAAGAAGAAAACATGTGGGTTGCCAGTGTACCATTACCTGGCTTAGCATGTGTACTTTTCCAGGTCATGTTTATGTAGGGGAGTACATAGTATTATTCAACCAATTTACCCCAACTTGTGTCCATGTATCCGTCAAGGAATATGATAAGTCACCGAGGAGAGGCCACATGCCATGTGATCCTTCAATATCTTGTAAAACCCAAGTCGCTACATAGTGGGGACCATATGGTAAGTGGGACCTCATTACATGCCATGTAGGGAGGAATTTTAGAGATTCTCATATCTTGTTTCCATAATATTTCTCAACCCTCTAGACTTGGATTTAGTGACCACCTCTAGAGGAAAATCATGGAATCACCACGTCTAAGTGTAGATGTCAATAAACAACAAGTTCCTTCCATTAAATACATTTGGAAAATGGAATCATTTTTCATTCTTTTTTATGAATCGAATAACATGAAATGTATTATACAAAAACATCTAATTTTCCTAGACATTCATCATTACACCACTACCATGTCATGCTAATCTCAGATCTATAATATCAATTAATTACGCCAAGTAATGGTGATAAATGATCAATTAATCTGGATGTTTCTAACCATCGACAAATGAAAAATGCACGCAATGAAAAATGAACTGGGGAGAAAAGCACTATAATAATAAATATTCACAAACCTTGAGTGATGTTCATGTAAACCTTGATTTTTTGTTGTTATAACAACAAGAAGATAATAAACAATTATATCATGAATAAATTCTCCCAAATCATGATAAATATAAACCATCACACATGATGAATGACCCACAAATCAATCCATTCACCAATTTGTCTTCATTAATTTTATCAAAAATGCGAAAATAATCCAAACAAGAAAACATCCTACATTGATTTAGATCAACCACTTCCAAATAATGTTGGTATTTTGGGATCTTCAGAGAGGTACTTTGATTCCATTTCACACAGGTTTTCAAGCTCTGATTTGGTCATCGTCCACCAAAAATTTGATTTCGACACTCTCAATTGGTCATCTAGATCACATTGTTTTATCAGGTAAACCTAGTTATTTACCAGAACTCTATATTTATAAAATACATCAGGTTGTTGTATTAATGAAATAAAATAAAAAAATATTTTATTATTTTATTAATATTATTCAATTTATTCATTTTATTCATTTTCATTCCTAAAATTACATTTTCACTAATTCCCCACACCGACCAAGGTTATATATTTTAGAGGGTAAACTATACATTCTAAAAATAGTGGTGCCCTCATATTTTTGATCGGGCCCTAGTATTCAAGTTATTCCACTTTTTTTGAAAAAATATTCATGAATTCTACTTAATATTTTTAATATATTTAGAAAATTTATCTGGGAACACAGGACCCATAATCACATATCTTCTCAGCACATGGTCTGGAAAAAAATCTATACAAGAAAAATAAATAATACATGTAAAATATGAGTCATTATATTCTCCCCACCTTGGGGATTTATGTCCTGAAAATCCAAAATAAGGGCTACTCAAAGAGATCTGGGTACTGATCATGAATCTAAAACTCTCTCCCCTATGTGCTCTTCTAAAGATTTTGGTGCTACCACCAAACACACACTAAGGGAATAGATCACCCTTGAAGGACCGTATCCTATCAATATTAGATATATATACTAGGTAAACAACAAATGTTTCTCCATCCATGACGTCCAACTCTCTCGAGTTAAAAATATATGATGGGTCATAAATGTACATCCTCATCTACGACAAATGAAATACATTGTACACCTGAAATAATTATGTAGGTAGATATATTTGGTACGCCACCTCGCCATCACCACATATTATCTAGAGAGAGATAATGAATCATAGTGATAATTTCCCACTCCAACCAAATATATATATATATTTCACATCAAGGTGAAACCTCTAAGAATACCTGGTTCTCTCCTCAAACTCCAAAGGCCGCCATCATCGGTCTGCATAAGACTTATAATGGCTCTGTAGAATCTTCATCATTTCCAGGAAGATTGTCACCTTCTCATTAAATTCCTGCACCAACTCTGGACCCATGAGTTCCAACTATCATGGGCTAGTCCTGCAAAGTCTTTTCATCTAGGGTCACCCATATAGTGCTTCTAATGGTGCTATACAAATGGTGTAATGGTAGATTTTTTTGTACGTAAATTCCAGATGTTGTAGGTGATCCTCCCAATTATTTATAAATTCCATCAAGGAAGATCACAAAATATTATTAATATCTTGAATGTTCCAATCATTCTGAACATTAGTTTGGGGGAGGAACATTGCACTCAAGAAGAAATGAGTCTTAAAATCCTCATGTAATCTCTTCCAAAACCTATCTGTAAATGAGAATCATGATCAGAAACAACCATCGCTGGAACTCCATGGAGTTAGTCTACCTCATACACATAGAAGAATCCCATGATATCTACTAAATTATGATCTCAGATAGCTATGAAGTGGGCCGACTTGGTCGGTCAGTCTACAATCACCTAGAAGGCGTCATGTCCCCTGGACGTATGTGGTTATCCTATCAAAATTTCTATGGATATCCCATCCTACTTCCACTATGACAACACATGGTTTTTTGAAAAACCCGATGGATCACAGTGCTCATCCTTCACTTGTTGACCTGTAAGTCATTAGGAGTCAAATTGTGTAACTCTTTCATGTATCCCTTGAATAAAAACTAATGTATGAGGTCTTAGTATATATTCACCACACATGGATATATTTAAAAAGGAGATGTATGATGTTTTCATAGAACCTTTTCTCATAATACCAAAGGTACCATCATACATCCTTCGAAATAAAACATCATGGCCCAAAACATTAAGAAATCCGTTAAGAGCATGTACAGTGGATATATGAGTACGTAGGGTCTAACCATTAATATCCCCAAGCCATGCCTCCATGACTTACTACAAAATGAAGAGGGGTGACAACCATCACAAAGGGGTAAGACTCTCCACCTCTATCGAGAAACAATAACTACTACGAGGAAAACTACTCTGACTCCTCGTTAGAAAACTACGAGAAAGATATCATGGTAAGAGAATATACTAGCTTGTTTCCCTTTTTAGAAGAATACAAAATCATGAAGTTATATTCCTAGAGGAACACTAGTCATTGCCTCTGTATCATGTTATGATCCTTCTAAATTATGATATACTTGAGACCCTTGTGATCAGAATACATGATAAACATCTCTATCATTAGGTAGTTTCTCCACATCATTAGTGTGAATACTACCATAGGTAACTCAAAATCACGGGTCACATAGTTCTGTTCATAGGGTCTCTATTGACATGAACCATATACAATAACCCCTAACTATGAATTAGAATAATAACAAGCCCAATTATTGATTCATCATAGAACACTACATACTCCACACCCTCCTCTTGTAATCTCAAGATGTGATTAATCTTCAATTTCAACATCAACTACTAAAATGAATACTAGAACTCATTTATCCACACAAAAGGCTACCCATTTCGAGTTAAAATTTCAATGGGTGATGTTACACTTGGGAAATAAGGTATGAATCTCCATTAATAGCCTACCAACCCAAGGAACATTCACACCTCCATCACACTCTTGGGTGGATCAAAAACTAACACTGCCTCCCCCATGGATAGGTCTACCAACCGTCAATCTATAAAGATATTTTTTCCTAGAATATAGATCACCAGAATCCAAAATTGACTCTTAAATAGATTCAGGTAAAGAAGGTTATCTCATAGTATTCCCAAACCATCCTTATGTGTCTTTCATGCTCCTCCTTAGACACAGAGTACATAAGGATATCATTGAGTAAGACTACCATGAACCTATATATGAAAGGATGAAATACCATATTCATTAGTCCCATGATAACTTATGGGGTGTTTGACATGCCAAATGGCATCACCATGTAATCATAGTGACCATAGCGACATCAGAATGACATATTCAATATATCATCATCTCGTACTCGCAAATGGTGATAGCCTGAACTGAGATCAACCTTCGTGAACATTCATGCCTCTCTCAACTAATCAAATAGGTCACTTATCCTTGCTAGTGGCTAATATGTATTCACTTTCAACTGGTTCATGTACTTGTAGTCCACACATATCCTCAAGATCCCATCCACCTTATTGGAAAACAAAACTAGTGCTGCTGAGGGTGAAACAATGTGTCTAACAATGACCTTTCTTTTCAAGTCCTCCAACCACATTCTTGGCTCTCAAAGCTATGTAGGATCCATATGATGTGATGTACTAGATATCAAAGTCATAATAGGGTTTAGATCAATGCAGAATACTATCTCTCAATGGGATGGTAAACATAGAACATCCTCATGGAAGATATCCCCATACTCTTCCACCACAGCATAAAACTTGGAACTTATAAAATCCACTACACTAAGGGTAATTCAAGAGAGCTAATGAGAAATAGGCCACACCTACTTATGCATGAGTCTATACCATGATTCATAGGAATCCTTTTCCCTCGTAAGGGGAAACCTAGACCCATCACTATGGAAACACTACATCTCCAACCTGAAACATTAAATCTAGGAATAAACTATGGATAGCTAGGCCCTACCTAATATGATTTTATAAGGCATCAAATATGATATAATGAGATACCAATAGAAACTATAACATATAAGATTTAGTTCACACTTTCTACTCATGTGTTGATTTTAAGTCATATTTAATTGGATCCTCCAAGCACAAGCATTGATCCAAGGATTCTACTAAGTTATATAAGTATCATTCATGGAATGTTGAAATAAAGGAATGAATAGAACTTATATCTATTATAAATATAGATAACATAGAAAGTACACAAATCATAGATCGAATCATTTCAATAGCCTTTGAGTCATAATCTTCGACCACCTGTAGCTATCCCCACCCTATCCTTTAGGTTCCAGATCCTAGTGTGGACCTCATAGGGGTAGTGGAGTTTACAAGTCAATGTTTCTTCCTATTGATGACCTCATTACTCCAAAGCCATGTTCAAAACCTTTCATACCTATCTGGTCCTTGTGTTTACTCTATCTCTGTGGCCCATCCACAATCTCTCTATAAGATGTATGAAGGGTTATATAATCTCATAAAAGATGTCCCCTATCATCACATCAGTAGAATTGTCACTATATTGGATGACCTGACCCATATTGAGAGACATTAACTATAGATCCTCTATCCTAGGACCTCCTCCAGAAATGTCTCAAACATACAGGTCCCTAGTACAGACGTCAACTCCATGATGTCGAGGTCCCTACTCATTCTTTCCAACTACCAGCTACCACTGGCTATGTCTACTCATACAAGAAACTATCAACAACCAAATCTCACTCTAGTAACCCAGAATAAGTAGGAATGCATAGAGTAAAAATAATAGCTCAGATTTCTCTAAATTGACCATACTTAAAGGACTAAGACCTGAAGAACTTATCATTAACAGTATCTATTGATTACTTGGAGAGGTTAGTAAACTTCTTTGAGTACTCAGCCATATCATTATTCCCTACTAGGGCTTTATATGATCCTGGAAATATATATCCCTCAGTATAGATGAAGTTAACTACTCTATAAAAAGGTGATCAAAATCTGGCCATGGTAGAGTCTCCTCCTTATAAGACTAGGTCCAAACCCCATCATCATCCTACTAATCCATATATATGGCCCACCACCCAGACCTCCATATGATATTTTGGTTTCTGGACGAAATGGGAAACTCGGGTCACTGCCTCAAGCCAATCCTCATCCGCCTGTAGATCAGGTTCACATCAGAACCTGAAGGGTCGCTGTCACTAAAACATCTGAAGCATGCTCCAGACATCACACCATATCTACTGGTATTATGGGTACCACATGATTCTCTATAGGTGGTGTAATATATGGTGCACCACCTGGAGGTATAATATCTTGAATGGGTGCATGTATCCATTCCTGGTCACTGAGGAGATTATCGTCATTATGATGATATTGAATACTAGCTAGTATACACTATAGAGGCATATTGTAAGTAAACAAGTTTTATAACGGTCATTGAGTATATCTGGATGGATGACTCAAGAATTAATTGGAAACCACCACCCATTCATATATGATGCATGTACCATTATTTTCCATGAAACCAATTTTCTCATGTACAAAGTCAAAAAGTAGGTGATCAGAGTCAAAGTGTATGGATTCCTTGGCCATTGCACCGACACTATAGTCACTAGTGTAAAGGTGAACTAAAAAAATTTACAATGTTTCCCTAAACCAATCTCATAGTCTCTCGGTATTATGTTAGAACAGAATCCTCTAATACCACTATATCATGATCTGTCATAATGGGGCCCAGTAGGCAACTCCCCAATCCCACCGCCAATGTGATATGGGTTTCCACTAGTGCAAAGTGGGAATATAAATAACATGGGAGGCCTCTGACTAATTACTAGAAAAATATGCATCTCAAATACCATAAAATTATGAAATGTAAAAAAAACATCCCTTCATTAATACATATAAATCCCACAACCAAAGTATGATAGGAAGTCAATGAATGTAAATAGGGCCAAATTTATGCCCACCAAAATTTCTGAAAAAAGTCCAACATGAATGTAAAAATGATGATACTATCAGAATACTAGGGGAACACACCTCAGCATATCCAGTATCCCTAACCTCCATCTGGTCCTAGTCTATCATGTACTTCGTTAAAATGTAGATCGTCTTCGCAAGACAATACACATGCATGAAAAGCCCATATAGGGGTCTGTTTAACTATACACTGAAGGCCACAATGAAACCACATATCATACAATAATGGAAAATATTTAATCCTATGTAAGTATATTTCTACATCACATATATAAATATTCTCTAGATATATTCAAAAAAAGATACATAGTCTAAAGGTAAGTCAAAAAAATAGTATGTCAACCTTAGATTACAACTCAAAGAATCTACCTTTCACTCATCCAAGAGAACACATTGTTGAGTCTGGTAGAACTGATGATGTCATTCCAAGAGGTAATGCTCATTAGGTATCACCATTAGATGTATACACAATGGTTTGAATAGATACAATACACATATAAGGATCCATCCCAAGCCTACGTGGGTTATCAATAACTCAGTCTAGATTAACCTGCTATGTAGAGGATCAATACCCAGGTAGTGTTGGTCATGACTATAACAAGAACATACATTGGGAACAGAGATGAATAGAGGATATCAATATTAATTGGTCTCACAGAAGGATACTAATTACTAAATCCAGGAATTAATACTAAAGGAATCACTTTTCTAGGATTATGAGGCAATTCAATACCCACACTCTGCTGATGGATATGGGGAACAAAACCCAACAAAACATTAACAAGAAATAGTGTATAAGATTACCAATCCCACATGTAATGAGTACATGGAATTTAGTATGGTTACATGTCATGTCCCTTGACCCTAGGCCCTATCCATGTAAACATAACGTGTCTCATTCCCATTTTTGATAACAATATACTATGTTTCAATTGTACATTTACTCGTGTAGTGTAATTTTCAAGGCCATTTCACATCAGGGGATTACATTGTGTGCTCCTACCTTGGTACCCCTACCCATGTAGGTGTACCCTCTGAGGTATATGAAAATTTATGGGGGATAGGTCACACACAATGTTATCCATTATTATGTCCCAGAAACCTACTGCCATTGTGGGGCACAGAGTGTGGCTCCACATTACACAACATGTAGTGAGAAATTATTCAGATTCTCATATCTTCTTTCCATGATTAGTTACGATCCTCCAACCTCTGATATGGTGACCACTCACTGGTAAAATAAAGCAACCACATAGTCTAATACTTTACATTGAAGAAAGACAAGTTCATGCCATCAAATACCTTTGGAAAATTGTATCATTCATCATTCATTATTCATTAAACCTTGAAGAAAACAAAATTGTGTATCCAAAAAGATTATATTTTACTTTGCTTATATCGATGCACCAACTTCATGTTTTTATAGTCCCTTGTCAAAAATATCAGATTATTTCACAATGAAATAGGTGAGCAATGATGGTTTCTTCGAGATGTGTCAAACCAAAGTCCAAAAGAAGAAGGCTCATGATAATGAAGAGGAGTGGGAGAAATGAACCAGAACAATAAGGAGGAAGTAACCTCGATTTATGATCATGTTGACCTCAATTAGGTTACATTATAATGAAATGAGAAGAATCAATAATTAAAACTTGAATAAATTCGCTAAAATTTTATTTAATATAACCAACCCTCAAAAATACGGATATGAAAATCAATCCATTCGTTAATAGATTTGCATTAATCATAGAAATAAATAAGGAGAAAATTATCCAATCAATAGAAATGTCCTACATCAAATTGGTTCGATCAATGATGAAGAACGAATATCTATTGGGATTTTTGTAGAGATCCTTAGATTCTTTCTCACACCAATATTCAATCTTCAGTTCGGTCATCTTCTGCCAATAGAATCTAATTAGACATGCCCTAATGTTCCTATGGATTTATAGGTTGTTTTAGCGACAAAAACTAGGAATTACCCATAATTGTGTATTAATAAAATAGATCAAGTCATTGTGTTAACAAAAAAATTATTTAATTATTTATATCATTTCCTTTCAAGGGTTGAATTTTCTACAAACTCCCCATGTTGACCAAGGTTTTGTCACACCTATGGTAAACCTCACATTTTAAACTCAACAGTTCCTTCATATTTCTAATTTCGTTTCCCATCTATAATTTATTCCACTTCTTCAAGAAAAATGCACATACATGATATTTATTATGTGTTTTATATTCAAAAATTTATTCCAGGTACATAGGACCTTGTAATTGCACATCATCTCAATGCCTAGTCTTGAAGATAAACAATACAATATCCAAAAATCATACAAGGAATAGATGATTCATTATAATAATGTTAATTAAAAAGTGGTTCAGTGGATTAAATATAACTAAAAAATATTTTGGTTATATGAAATAAGTTTTGAAACA
Source organism: Viscum album (assembly GCA_963277665.1). Taxonomy (NCBI): domain Eukaryota; kingdom Viridiplantae; phylum Streptophyta; class Magnoliopsida; order Santalales; family Viscaceae; genus Viscum; species Viscum album. The sequence continues at coordinate 672,454,050 of OY728127.1, forward strand.
TATTGTGACTATTATGTTAAATAATTTATTAAAACATAAACTGTTTTTTATAATAAACTATATATTCACTATCCACTAAAAATACAATATTTTTAGAAAAATCCCCAAAAATCACAATAAGAAAAATTTTATATGATTATTTAATAAATTATATTGATTTTATCTAATTAAAATTATAAATTTTATAAAATAGGATTTTAATTAAAAACATATAAGAATATTGTTTAATTAAAACAATTTCCTTTTTGATTAAATCATACATAAGATTTTTAAAACTAATATAACTATATAATTCAAATTAATGAATATTAAAATGATTAAATCTATTATTAACTTTGTGGTTATAGGAAGGATGTTTTGCGGTTCGATAATAAATGAAAATTGATACCCATGTACATTGAAGCTTTTGAAATTTCAGAAAGAATTGGAGTTATGGATTATGATTTCTTAGTGACACCGAGTCTATCTAAGGTACATTACATGCTCAATATATCATTTTTAATTATATACATTCTAGAACCAACACATGTGATAGCCTTTTAAGAGATATAATTAGAAGCTAATCTATCTTATTTTAATGTCACTATCCAGATTCTTGAAACTAGAGAACATGTGTTGATTAATTTTTTGACTTGGCTAGTAAATTTACATTCAATAAATTATAATTTAGAAGAGGTGATGTGGGAACCTAATGATTTTTTGATAAAAAACTACCCAAAAATTTTCATGATGTAATATTATAGACAAATTGATGATGATTTTTATTATAGGAGGGAATAATGTGACACCTTTTTATTTATTGATACATATTTCTTTTTAGATAATTATTATCTCTTCGATAGCTTTCAATAAATGCAACCCTGATCCTAAAAGAATAATAAAATAATATATCATTATAAACTAGACATTAAATTGTAGGGTATTTATATAAATAAATAAATTACTAAAATTGTATGGTTTATACATGTATAAGTAAATATCTTATATATCAATTTTTAAGAAATAACAGTAATAATAATTTGAATGAAAATAAATTCCTTTATGAGAAACTATATTTGTTTTCAAAAAAATTATTTTTCTATGATTTTTGCACTTATGTTAATATTAATATTATAAAATTATAGAAAATTTATTTGAAAAATTGAAATTAAATTTTAAAAAAACCATTTCAAAATTATCTTAGAGTGTTTTTTTGAGAATTTTTTTTAAAAAGATTGTTTTTTATGAATAGTCAAAAATACTGATTTATGTTAAAAACAACATTTTCATTTCATGAAATTGAAACGTTAAATTTTATTTAAAATTGTTTTGAATGTGAAATTAGTACAATTATATTATAATTAATCCTATTTAGTGCATTTTAATAAATCAGATGTTCAATTTTGATATAATTTGTTTTAATTATGAAATATTTTCTTTGGAAAACCAATTTTCAGTGTGTCTATGGGTTTAATTTTAAATTAAATTATTGAAAATATTTGATTTGAATGTAATAAAATGGATTCAATATTTTGAGTTAGAATAATTAAAATTACATATTATGTTTAATTAATTTTTTGTTAGAATAGATATTGAAAACAGTTAAAATTAATAACTCTGGTTATGGTCAAAACAGGTTTATCGGGGGTGGGGTGGGGTTAAACTAAAAGATAATGTTATGGATTAAAATTAAACATGTCAAAATCAAATTTTTTATCTATATATAAAAGTTATCTTATCCCAATGAAAAAAAATATTTTATATTGAAGCATTTTTTCTGATATTGACTTTATCATTTGTTATTCTTTCCTGAAATTTCTAATTAATTGACAAGAAGGTCCCCACCCATCATATAAAAGGAAACCTCCAATCCTATTCCATACAAAAAAAAGATCCTTTTTATGGGGATTATCCTTGAACCAATAACATAATTAAGTTCCAATACATGAATGAGATACCCTGGTTGGATTATAGAACCAATCTATTATGTTTATATATGTAAAAGTAAATTGTTTTCTAGAAGAACAGTTATAGTTCTTAACCATGCGTTTTCATTTTATTTATTCCATTAAATTATTAAAATATCTATAAAAATGATAAAATAATAACAATAGTATATAAAATAAACATAGATATTATTCCATTAATGGTGTAACCTATATATGTCTCCTCTTCCTTCAAATGGGAAGCAAAACTGCCGATCATGTGTATAGAAGACTACTACCTCGCCAACCGATTAATTTATTGTCCATCCCCAACACTCATAGACAGATATAATAATATATTTTATTTATATAAAATTTATTTATGAAATAATTAGACCCATGTAATTATAATATCACTTCCACCCTCTTACTATCAAATCCTTTGGAAAATGATAATTCTAGTTGTGCATACGTGTGGACTACCACTACTACTAAACGATAAGCAACATTTTTCATTTTATATTGAAATGAATGATAATTGGGATATATTTAATTAATATATATATATATATATATATTATAATTATAATATAAATGTGAAATAATAGTGAACATTATTTTTTTCCATGCTACAAAAAAAAGAAGTTCATACATACGTACGACCTACCATCTCCAGGAACGGTGTAACTAATATTTCTACCTCTAAATTTTATAGAAAAATATGAATAATTATATTTTTAATGTATAAAATATATATATAATGTTTAAATTTTTTGATATTATGGAAACGAGTTAAATGTACACTGACCAAAACTACTGAATAAAATTATATGTGAAAAACGATGCAGTTATTAGTTTGAATAGTGTTTTTAATATATAATTGTTAATAAACTTGTGATAAAAAGATATTAGAAAATAATATATGGTGAGATATATATTATTAAGGTTTTATAAAATATTTATAACAAATATATATTTATTATATGGGAGGTTCAGACACATATGAAGGAAATGATTCATGAGGTAAGGGTTTCTAATCTCCCATTACTTATATGAGACATATGCCATATTCAATTTTTTTATTTAGTGTGCAATATAAACTACCCATTAGATAATTTATATCGTGAATATATTAATATTCATGGTTTCCAAATTTCCATTTAAGGTTTTTTCATTCATGAGGCCTAAAATTTAAATGTTGCCAAAGTGGAACGGGTATATTTCACAATCTCGTCATTATTCAGGATTATTTAGGTTGAAGTCTCTTTTGGGGAATGATTTTATATTTCTATCTTAAAAAAACATTTTTTCTTATCCTCTGGTTATTAATAATATTTCAATATAATATTACCATTTCTCTCTTTTTGGTAGTTAAGATGTTTGATATAATAATTTAACAAAAAAAATCAACATTATTTCTCTTTTTATTCAAAAATCCATTTTCTTAAATATCCATGTTTTGTAAAAATATTCTCAAAAATGGTTTCAAAATTATAAAAGATATTTTATAATGAAATTTTAAAAATTATTTTAATTTTTTATAAAATATAAAATAGTTATCTTCTTATTTTTGTTAGAATAAGATACGTTTAACCTTTTTACAAGAGTGTGAAATGATTTTTTTTAACATATACAACATGTATATAATTATCCACTATCATAAAAGGAATTTTTTTTAAATAATAACTTATAAGATTAGAAATTTATTTTTAATGAAATTGTTTTTGTAAAATTTTGGAATTATTTTTTAAAGTAATTTTTAATGTGAAAATGAAATTTTCACCATGAATTTTTTTACTATCAGTATTATGGTATTCATATTCATCAATGAAAAAACCATTATTTTACCTTATGATACATTAGGAATATAATGTAATGACTCCATCCTTATTATTTCCCTAGTGTTTTTATGATTAGATTGAATGAGAATTATTATTTTTATACCATTGACCAGTGTATTTTTGATGATTTATTATTTCGTTTTCTTATTTTGGAAGGTAATGAAATTCATATTTTAGTTTCCAAATATGAATGATTTTGTTGATTATGTTTCTTAATTTTGGTAATTATTAAAATTTAATATGTCAGTTTTTCAATATGATATTTTATATTGATTATGATTCACTACCTCAATTAAGGAATGAATTGGACATAGTATGTGATCAGTGGGGCCTGATATAACCCCTTGGTGCATCCTCATGTCTCACAAGACAACCAAGAATGAGGTTTTTGATGAGGTATTACCATTTTATGCAATATGTATTGATAAGAGGCCATGATAGTATAGTTATGATGTTCTGTATTAATAATTCCCTTATTGTGAAATTAGTTATTGACTTCTGTGTAGTTATTCGACTACATTGAATGTACTTGGATAAATTTCAAGCACAAGTTATTATTTATATGAAATTATTTTGATCATCATTTATTCATTTAATATTTTTATCCATTTCCATGTTATTAAAAAATGACATGTGTTTCAGTTATTTACCATTTGATATTGATTATAAATTTTTTATGATATATTCAACTTTATCCATACCTTTAATGAGTATTAGATCATATATTATTGTTATGTTTTAATTTATATAATATTCCAATATGTTTTTTATGATTGATATGCAGTGATATGATAAAGGAAATGAATTTTTACTCAATGAAATTTTTTTTTTATGTTTTCAATTTTGGTATGAGATTTTAGTATGTATCTAGTTTACCATGACAAATAAAGTATTAATTACATGAATATGTCAATCATAATATCTAGAACTGATGAAATAATGTAACCATAGACTCTTGTCTACTATGGTTGGGGTCTTCACAAAAATCCTTGAAAAATAATAATTTAAATGGAATCACACAATAAGGGATCAAGTATCAAATTTTTAGATACCATAATTTCAATCCTTAGAATTATATATATATATATATATATATTTGATGAAAAATCATGTAACATAAATCTCAATATGGTAAATTATTATGAAAATGATATGATAAATTGAAGTGAAAACATAAAAGAGCATTAAGAAATCAACTTTATCATTCACGTAAAATAAAAATTTATAAGATTCTTTCAAGGGTAAATTTTAATAAGGTGATGTGAAATAATTATTTTTATTAAAAATAATATCCAATAATATAGCCTTGATAATATAGAAATTTTATCTTATAGAAATGGTGGGAGGATGAAAAAAATAATAAAGGGAAAATAAGATCATTTTTTATTATTTTTGATATAACCTTTCTTCCAAAATAATACTTAAAAAAGAGATGTAACACATTTTTCGGAATAAAAATACATTCTCTAAAATTATTTTATAAAATATCCTATAAAATATTATTGTGGGAGGAACTATGAATATAAAATCCATGTTCATGGTGAAACATTATAATTTAAGGAAATGAGATTTGAGTTGTCAATATCCTGTGTGGGAAACGTACTACATGAAGAATAAAAAAGGGCTTATATGGTGAAAATGTATAAATTTTTTGAATAAAAAACCATAAAATCAAAGAGAAAAATTATCTAAACATATATTAATTAATATCAAGATAACGATCATAACTTAATGAATGAAAATTGAGTCAACAAAAACTCTTATGACTGGGTTAACTTTTGAGTCAATAATGTATTTGAAGAAAAGAAAATGATTTAGATTAGATTATCCAATAATTATAATGAAATAAAGTATATAAAATTCATGGGATATTAAATAAATATAAATCCATGAAACTTAAACATGGTCCATATCATGTAACATGTCTCAAAAAATAAGAATTGAGACCAATAAAACCCTTACCTCTTACCATGACTTCCACAAATATCTCTCAACCTTCAGTATAAAAAAGATATCATTTTTAATCACATAATTTAGAAACATATTCACATATTTTTTAATTTATAATCTTAATTTATAATAATTCTCTATATGAATTCTATTTAGTTATTATCCATTTTCAATATTGACTATAAGTAGTCTTGGTCATTTTGAATCAGTTGCATAAGAATGGTGATAGTAATTATTCATGTTTTATTTTTCATAATTCAAATATAATTATTTCTAATTGAATTTATGTTCCATGATATTTATAAATTTATAATATAACTCTATGTTTTTTGGTTGATTTAAATAAAGGTAAAATCAATGATGATCTTGTTTTGGTGATTCTAACCGAATAAAAAAATTATATTTATTAATGATTTTAATAATATTTATACCATTATAGAGTAAAAATGAATCATTATTTATATATCTATATCATTCAATTTGAAAAATTATGTTTCTATAGTCATCAATGATATAAATTCGTAGTATTGTTCAATTATGTTGTTAAATAAACCCAAACATGAACATACCATTATTAATGAATTATTATGCGTTAGTTTAGTTGTAAAATAATTATAAAAAATTTATAAAGATATTATTTATTAGTTATTACTTTCATTTATCATAATTATATGTAATTATAAAAATTGATAATGTATATTAAAATAAAAAAAGGTATGAATAAAAATATTTGCCTCTTAGTATGTTTGTTTTGAATGACTTAATTAACAATTAGCGTTCCTTGATCATAATTTTAGTAGGATTTCCATTTTTTCATATTAGAACCATTTTGATAACCAAAATATGATATATATATATATATATCTCCCTTAATCCCATTATCATTACCATCCATGTAATGTGGAAATAAAAAAATATAAATCAACAGTTCCATGGAGACTGTAGTTTTCACATAAACATAGTTGATTATTTCATATTTCATGGAATAGGAGAAATGAAAAATATGTATTACCATCTCAGAATAGAAAATAATTTATAAATATAATATTTTTTTATCAAATTAATCATTACACAAATCAATATAATCTAATTAAGGAAAATAAAACATGTTGCTTTTTGAAGGTGACAATCCACAAAAATGCACAAATATTGTTTCAGTTTTCATAAGTGAATAGTCGAAAGGTGATTAATGGTTATTCTAAGAGAATTATAAAATTAAATATTAAAAATAATGATTTATTTTCATATGTATTTATATATTATAATTATAAATTCAATCTAGAATGTGAATAAGTTAATGAAAAACAGTTATCATATTGATAACCTTGAGTTTTGTTTGGATAATTCTATCGAAAAGGAGGGATTATGCTAATATATTATGACCATATTATCAAGTTGGAGGATTATTATTATATATTTAGGAAACCTCAAATTGTTTTAGGAGGAAACAAAATATCAGGAGTGGTATTGATAATGTTGTGAGAGGCTCTGTTTATAAGTAATATTGGATGACATATTTATAAATAGACATAAATTTTTAACAATTGGAAGTCACTCAAAAGTATAGTTGATCCAGAATTGAGAAATAATAGTGTGGGGAATAGATAATGTTGAGAAATTATTAAAACATATATTATCATAATTTTTTTGACATTTTTTTCCTTTTTCAATAGGTTGAACCCTTTTAACCCAAATTTACTCTTAGCACAATAACTAGTTTTTACCTATGTAATTTATATTTTGTGTATAAAAATAAAATGGTAATTATTACATATTTTTTGTACTAATTATTTCAAAACATAAATCTTTTTTTGGGATCAATTTTTAATAATGATAAAAAAAAATTAAAATAAAAAATGTGTAATATAATATAAATAATTTTTTAGATAAATATTACTTCTATTCTAAAATAAATGGTAAACAAACTATAATCAGTATTTTTTATTTATGACTTCACATATAAATTAAAAAAATTAATTATTTTTTTTTAACAATTTTCTATGAAATACTTACTAATAATGTCATTAAATATTGGTATATATAAAAATAGAATATTTTACTATTCACACTAAAATAAATTATATCTAAAAAATAATAGAAACACTTATTAATAAAATTTTACTTTTAAGAGTCCAGATACAACTTTCATTTTCTAAAATTAAAAATATAATATTTTTAAATTTTTATTTAAATAAAATAATAAAATACAATGAAAACAGTTTATAGGGATTAGACACTTTAGAAAAAAAATATTCATCTTCTTATTTCATAACATTTAATTATTAGTGTTAACCAATTATACATATACACTTATATTACCACAAAATTATTATAAGTTTAGTGTCTTAAAAAGGAATATCATATAAAATGAAGTTATTTAGGAAAATACCTTTCTAATCATATAATGATCTTATTAGCCATTTTTCTACAATAATTAATCATTATTCATCTTAAAAGTATACATTTTTCAATCTATAAATATTTAATTAAGTGGATAATCCTAATAATGATAACTAATTTAATATATTGGAATTAATGGTTATACTTTTTTATTTATATTTTATCTAAATATATTTTTCAATCATTTATGTTTGTTGTTGTGTTTATTGAAATTCATCGATCACATTCAATTATTTGAAGGTAAAAATATACTAAAATAACATGTTGTTAAAAGATAATTTTTTGGGATTTTATCCTTAGTTTCTACATATATCACTATATTTTATTTCATACTCTATATTTTGTTTGTTTTGAAATAATAACGGTTTTTTTATAAGATTTAATTTCACGTGATTCGAATAAAAGTTTATTTTACATTATAAATCAAGGTTTTTTGGTTTATTATATATAATAAATCATTTACAAAGTGTTTTATATTATCCTTAAATACTTTTCAACAGCCAATGGATAATAAGGTATGTGATTGAGTCCATATAGCATCCTGAAGTGGATCTCTTGATTCAGGATCCCAGGTTCGGGTGTTAGAAAATAGTATTATAGATTGATTTTTGAGTCAAGTGTTTAGTAGTTTATTTGATTTATATAATGGTGTTATTAATACATTTAAAAACCCCTGAAAAGATAAATCTATCCATTTTATGAAAAAAATTATTCACCAAGATATTTGGGTAAATTTAAAAAAAAAATTAATTAGGCCTCCAAAATAATAGTCTTGAAGAAAAGGTGATATGCCCACAAAGTCCTAACCATGTTTTATGTCCCCCCATTTTTATACATTGTTAATAATGTAATTTTTTTTATCCCTAAACGTGTTTTAACTAGGGAAAGTAAAAACTTATGGGAAAGCACAATATATATTTTTGAATATAATAAAACACACATAAACACATATACAAACACCTCAATTATAAGATAAAAATGGTAGGTCATTGTAATTATCATTTATTTCATTGTGATACAACTTTAATTGTTAGAATCACATAAATTTGTAATTTTTTAAATCATTTAATAAATTATTGATCTTGAAAAAAAAAATCACGATTAACATGATGTTTGTTGGTCTCCAGTATTGGAAGGAAGGATTTACACCACTCAAAATTGGAGAAACATTTAAAAACATTTATTCAAATGTGTAGGAAGGATTTTTTTCACAAGAAATTCTCATGAATTTTAGAAAATTCCTACAATTCTAAAAATATATATTTGACTCCTAGTTGGTCTCATATGTGAGAAAAAATATCAATACTAAAATAAAAAATAATTAAATAAATTTATTTTCATATATAATTTAAGACTTTAGGTTGGACTATATCCAAACATATTAAAATTTATATATAATGGAATATAATAAAAAAATTCATTTAGACTCATTTTCAATGTGTGTAAACATATTTAAATCCATATAATGAAAGTACCCTATTAATCACGAGGAATTCAAAAAGTATAGGTCCATTATTACATGCCTAATGGAAACCTCATAGGATTTTATTTTTCCTATATTAACCCAAAAAGAGAAAACAAGAAAATATTCCATTAAATATGGTTGGCGTGGTACAGATTGTATCACAGGTCAAGTTTTCATGATAATATATGTTTTTCATACATTAAAATGTATTTACAATGAAACAGTGGTTTTGATATTTAATTATTTTTTGGAACTGATTTTTTGAAGAGGATTAGATTAAATTATTTTAAAATTTGATTTTACTAGAACGATGAAAGGTTTAAAAATAAATTTACCAATACAATGAAGGCCTTAGGGCCATTAGAGGATAGGATATCACTTATTAGATAAGGGAAATGAGAATTAATGTGTGATTCCTTGGCCCCTATGATGGTAGGAGTGATCATGAACACTAACAAAGGGTTCAAGAGAAACACTAAATTGGATTAGTAAAGGTTGGTGGATAGGAAATTTGGGCACATTATATTGAATAATTTTTTATTATCATTGGATATAGGGATTAAATAGGATATATAATGCTTGGAAAATATAAATTCTATATCCAGGCTCCTACAAATAACATAGAATTCTAAGGTTGATATTGGATTTCAATTATAATAGGTACATTATAGGAAGTGGGCAGAATTGAATGAGGAGATAGGGAATGATAAATTACATGAATGGAATAGATTATAGAGATTCCTGAATGATAAATATTTCAAAGAGAAGATAAATATTTTATGGCCTTAATATTTCTTATATTTTGAGTAAGGTAATTTTTTGTTGATTAAATATTTATTAATATTTTATGAGCTGTTGAAGTATACAATATATCTGGTGAAAAATGAATAGTTTCAGGAATGAATATTTGAGATGAGGCTATAACCATATATTCATTCGGGATTTATCCTTCTTAAAATACCTATATATGGAAGGGTGGTTAGTTTGGATTATTTAACAGAGGAAGATACAATTGACATATGGAAGGTGAGTTTTTTTCATTCCTTATTAGATCAGGATTGACTCCATTGAGTAGGTATATAAAACTTTTAAAATATCTAGGAGAAATTGGATGAGGTTTCATCTAAATATTATTAAATTAAGGGATCACTATAGTTATTATTGAGTGGAAAATTTGAAAACCTAAATATATATGCCTAAATCCTTCTAACATGTCTTTAATGTGTTAGAAGATCATTTATTTGAAGAATTTATTTAATCGACACTTATAGATAAGCAATAGTGGGGTATTCAACCATATATAGAGATCAAATATGAAATATTATACCGCACGGAAAATTTATTCTAGGGCTTGTGATAGATTAAGGACCCCCCATTAGGAGGTGTGGAATATACCTTATAAGAGTTAGGGAAAAATATACAACTAAGAAGTAATTAGAAGAGGATGAGGTTGTTGTTGGCATGTCTATAGTATATGGAACCATCATTACAAATCCTCAATTATTTGATTAATATTTTATACTAGATCATGAAATTCATTTTTATATTCATTTTTTGTTGATCATTTTAATCGACACATATATTTTATGCATTATTTTATATAGATTTACACTTTTTGTATGAGATAACTGAATAAGGATTTAAGAACCCATCTTACCAAATCATGGTCGTTTATAAAAAATTGTTAGGGGAATTTTTAATTCTTGAGATGTAGACAAATAATTTCAACTTTAGGATAGATTATATGGTTTTAAATGAGGCTCAAAAGACTATAATTGTTGATGATCTCTTTTAACATCATGGGATGCAAATATCCACAAATACTGGGTGGAGTTTAAAATTTTTGAAATTAATATTATCCATTTTTTGTATATGATAGATTGTTATATATAAAATTAAAATTCATGTTTATTAGGTGTTTATAAGGTAAGAATTCAAATCTTCTACTTGGGATGGTAAATCAACATCTAGATTTTATTCAAGAGGATTTAAATATATTACCACCATCAAGGGATTTATATTTTTATAATTATTTGGTTCCTTGGGTGAGGCCAATATCATTATTGACTTATCACATGGAACTGAGGGAGCTATTGTGAATTGATGGTGAAACATGATGATATCGATTAAAAGGGAGCTTTTAAATGATTTTTTCCCTTGGATATCCATGGAAGTATTTTTTATGAAAAATGATTGTATAATGAGGTTGTATGTTGACTATGAAAAGATAAACCATGTAACACCCCATAATTTTATTTTATATTTACCTTTAAATAAATATTTTGCATTTGTAAAATATTAATACATATAACTCCAATCCAAACATATAAATACATATTTTCAGCATGGTATAATATTAAAAAAGGAAATAAATTAAAATATAACTAAATGAAATATGGTTAGTAAAATTAATAAGGGAATGAAACCATAAATAAATAGAACTCTATAAGGTTGAAATTATCATCATTAAAACCTTTTATGAATATCATGTAGTACATAATTACATTAAAAATAAATCATCTGAATAAAAATATAATGAAATTATTAGAGAATATGATGATATATTGTTTAAAAGTAAATATATGTATATATATATATATGAATGTAATATGACAGTTATATATAAGGTTTCCAATCATATGGTTCTTGGATATATGATCATTGAATATGTGGCTGTTGTATATCTGACAATTATATATAATCATATCAAATATGTACATTGATTTTTCATTATAATAGATATTAATTTTATATTAAAAATATCATTCTTCTATAATTAATAATATATAATAAAATAAAATGATAATAACTAATTAAAATATTTTATTAGGAAAATATTTATTTTTAGTAGTTACATATTGTTATTATTGTTTTTATGAATTATTTTTTTTTTTAAGAATTAAAAGAAATATTATATTAAAAATGTATTGAAAAATTGATTGTTTAGAAAATAAGTAATTATTTTAAATGGTATGTGATTAAAATAATGTAATATTAAGAAGTGATATTTTTCAAAGAATATTTTTCCTTTATCTATAAACTTTTTTCATAATAAATTGTATTGGATAATTTTAAAGGATAAATCTAATAAATAATTATGTTTTATGGATTAAAAAACTAGATTAATACTAAACTAATTATTAATTAATATGAAATAATATTAATAACACTTCATTTATAGAAATTGAGTTTTCTATAACTTTTTTCATCTATATTCATTATTAATAGTTAAATTCCTCAAACATGAAAATTTAATTAGATTAAATAAAATATATATTTGGTATAATCCCTCCAAAATTGTGCAATACAGGTCACTATATAATTTTAATAAATAAATAATTACCATGGTAAATATCTAAACAAGGAAAAAAAGGCCAATTAACTTGGCTAGAATCTTGTGAGATTTACATGATTTTTATACACTACATAAGTAAATTATTCTATATGGGATTAAATAGTTACTTTTGTACCAAAATTTTCATACCTAACTCACCTAACTCCCATGTGATTCCATCTTAACACTTCATGTAACTAAGTTTTCAAATAAAATGATCCTCATCTTCACCTTTAAAATGCTCTCTCTACCAACCCTTGTCAACTTCTCATATACTCCCATATACTCTTGAATGAAAACATTTTTTTCCTCTCATAAATTATTATTATACATTTTACTTTCTATTCCAAAAATAGAGCTCTAAATCCTTCATTATAATGAAATTCATTATGAGAGGGAACGATTCCATATGGGTATCTTGTTCATATTTATTTTTTTCAATTACCTTTTTATCTCAACACTACATAAATATCATTGGAAATATAATATATTTAGTTTTCATCGTTATTATTCTTTGAACATGGTAATACTATTACATAACTCAATACTCATACCCATTAATTATTATATCATGTGATTATTTGTACTACTTTAAAAACCTAAATTAATGAAGCAATAAAAACACCATTAATTTCGTAATGTAAAATAATCAAGAAAAGAATATTGGTAATATATGATATTAAAGATTAATTTATATTAATAATATAGTTATGGAATGGTGAAATAAAACTCCCAAATAAATTTTTGTGAAGGGAGTTTCTATTATTATATTTAATATCAATATATCAAGGAGGATAGAATTGAATATATACTGAATTTGGGTGATGAGAGAGAGCACAATGAATGAACATATTGAAGGTGTGATATATAGATTAAAGATTTCATATAATATTTGAATGTTATTTCTACCACTTTTCATGTCGGTGAAGATCCATTTAGATGACGTAAAATGAGATTACTTGAGCTAAAACCATTATATAGACTGGAATGTAAGAAGGAGATAATGTTACTTCCAATTATTGGAAAATTAGATTTAATGATATATCATAACATATTTATTGATGATATTTTAATACGTTCATGACTAGTTCTAAAATTATAGATATTTAATAAATGTCTACTAAAAATTAAAGATAAGTTTAATTGAGATTAAAGATGGAAGGAAATTTTTTGAGAGATGGATATGTTGTAGAATAATCAAGCTAGTTGGATGAATTAAAATACATTTATTTTATTATGAAGAATAATGTATGTTGTATATATTTATTAAAAACATGGATGATGACATTTTTTCATATTTTAATTTTTAGAAATGATTTTATAGGTGATGTAACAATTGGTAACTATGATGAAACATATATTGAGGATAAATTTTGAGATGAGTTGAGGAATTTTGTAAGGTAATATATATTTCATGGAAATACTCAAACATGTTTTCATATGAATGAATATTCATTGGGAACTAAGCTAATGATTTTTTATATTTATATTATAAATTCCCAATGTCACCTATGTTATTTTTAGTTGAAATTGGGTGGATAGAGAATCCATGAGAATATTAGAAGAGGTTTCAATTATATTTTAAGAGTTATCAAACTATTATTTGAAGTGAAAAATTAATATAGTAAAAACCATATATCAATTCATAGGGTTTCCTCTACCTGGTATATAAGTGTTATCATAGGAAATATGTATGGGTATTCAATGTATTAAATTATCAATATTCTCTTGAATCTGGACTATGGTGCATATGGGTTCATCTTTTTTATACGTAAGGGTTACATAAACATTATAGGAGATGATAACATTATATCATATAAAATGATTTACCCAAACAAAAGTGATTATAAATTTGATTTTCATTCCAATTAATGTGTATGATATCTCTATATTATAATAAATGATATATACAACATACATTATTAAGATGTTATCAAAGAATCTATATTCAGTGATAAAGAATGGAGAAACTGAGCTAACTATGATAGTAGAAGACTAAAATCACACCATGAATAAGTTTTAGAATGAAATAAAATAAAATATAGTTCAATAATTTGAGATGCAGTATTGTGATAAATAGAATTCCACTTCATGGGGTTGATGAAGAGAGTATATCAATAAAGCATCACACTATGATATTTCATCATAAAATTATGTAATAGTGCTGAAATTGAAATCACTAATTGTTGACAACATATGATATAAAAATACACATTTCAGTTATTCTTTCCAAGAGAAAACTATGAGTTTAGTCATCTTGTTATAGAAATGAATAATAAAAATGTACCATGTATGAAAACCTACATGCCAATATGGATTAAATGCTAATAGATTTTGTAGAAGTCTTAAAGAAGAAAAATTATAATCCTTTTGGATGAATAAATGAATATATATTTTGTAGGTATTGAATGATAGTCGAAGATCGAAAATCAAAGAACAATATAATACTTTCCTGATTTAAATAATTTTAAATATTCATGATATAGAAATAACATTCATCTTATTTGGATAATATAAT
The DNA here is from genome assembly GCA_963277665.1 of Viscum album. NCBI lineage: Eukaryota > Viridiplantae > Streptophyta > Magnoliopsida > Santalales > Viscaceae > Viscum > Viscum album. Next base: position 672,469,462 of record OY728127.1, read on the forward strand.
AGGGAATAAAATGACATGATATATAAAATAAAATTGTGAAGAGAACTGATGTTGGATTCTTATAGAATAATCATAGTATCAATGAAAGATAGAGAAGATAACAAAATTTTTATTTCTATATACAAAGCGTTGAGGAAGAATAATAATAAAGATAAGAATTTAAGATGTAACACCATTGGCTATGGTAAAATAGTTTATTTCCTTTAATAATATGCCTATAATTTTAAATTAGTTTTTCTATTCATTTAAAATAATTACAATTGAATACAAAATTACTCATATAAGACAAAAATAAAACTAACAACTCTTTATTCATTCATAGAAGAACATTATAACAAAGTTAACAGAATTGATTTATTAAATACCATTAAATATTACTTACCATAGATGATTACATCAATTAAAATAGCATAGATTAAAATTTAACAATAAAAATAATTTAATAATATCATAAAAATTATAATATCCCCGGATTCATATTCACTCTTGGGAATCACCATTAGTATAACTAAACCTCTAATGACAAAAAAATCTTGAAAGTTAGAAGGATTATGATAACTCCTTAAAATATGTATGGAATGTGACTTTTTCTTAATAAATGTAGAATAGAATTAATTTATAGGACGTAATGGGGTTTAATAGAGTAATTATAGATCCATTATAAAAGGGGTATATGTTCATATGGTATAATACTAGTAAAAAATTCACCCGTTTAGAATTATGGGTATATAGTTAAAGTGTATAATGGCAGTTTAGATTTCTAAAAAACACATTTTAATTATAAGTAATTTAATTTAAATAAAATAAATTATTGTAATAAAATTAATGGACACTTAATGAAATAATTCTTATAAAAGATATATTTTTATTAAACTTGTTACTTTTGATGATTGAATTCAATAAAATGGATTGATAAAAATGAAAGAATAGTAATTTAATTATATAATATCAATGAAATTATTAAAAAATAATAATGAATACAAATTTTTTATTTATAACTAAATAAAAAATCATTATAAAAAATCCTTATTATTATATATGATATTTTTTAAAAAATAAATAATAAAATATAGAATTTTATATTATTATTTTGTTTAAAATTATAAAAATGTGAATAATTATTCATACATATATTTTCAATTTCATATAAGTGAAGATAAATGTGTTTAATGTTAAAAGGACATATTTTTAAAAGAATTGTTTTTCTAAGTGCAATGTATTTTTATCTTAATAAATTAAATGAATCATTACAAAAGAATTATTTTATTAGAAGATATTATAATATAATAAATAAAATTCATAAAATTATATTAAAATTCATGGAATAATGAAAATTAATTATTCAATTAATGATTCATTATTTTAAAAAATTATTTTTTATGTGTTACGTATTCTTAATTAAAAATTAATTATTATAATTTTTTTAAATTCAATAAAGTAAAATTAACTTAATATTTTCAATCAAAATATTAATATCATTTAATATGGTCACTATTATTTTTAGGCATAAAAATATTTCATGTTGGTAAATGATAGTTAACACAGTAAATGAGCATGATCCATTTTAAATGATTTATTTTTTAATAAATGGGTAAATTTATATAAATAAATTAAAATGATATAGTTTAAATGGTCAATAATAGGCTATTAATCATAAAAATATTACTATAGTAATTGATAGGAAAAAAGTATTAGTAAACAAATTATTTAAATATCATTTTTCTATAAAAATAGTTTTCATATACATATTATGGTTTAATTTCAAATTTGTTTTTCACATATTTCAAAATATAATTACATAAAATAGATAAAAAATCTAGAATCATGAAGTCAAAATTTGGTAAGAGGGGTCATCTTATATTATTATGAATCAAATAATTACCATGGGAAAAAATATTCACCGTAAAAAGGAGTAGAAAAAAATTAAGAGCCTTGTATTCTTGTTAATTAAAAGTTATAAGTTCATTATATAGTCCTTTGATAGTCTTATAAGTCAAACCTAAATATATTACTGACATTTAATCACTAAATTTACATAACACCCATGTGATTCCATCTTTCTCATTCACGTAGCATACTTTTCTAAGGAAGTGTCCCTCATTATCACATATAAAAGGTTCTCTATTATACCACTTAATAGAATAATATTTCTTAAAATATCTCTTTAATATGGTCCCATAAATATTATAAATCCTTATAATACATTTTTTAGATACTATCTCTATGAAATAATCCTAAAAACAATATTCATTAGGTACCCATGTCGAGAATGTTTGAATTCCTCAAGTAAGTATCATAGATATTCTCCAAATTTTCAATTATGTTCTCATAAAAACTACTTGTACATCTCATAATCCACTAAAAAAATTAATATTTACATCATTATTATTATGAGGAAATTATTAAAATATTATATAACTTGTACTCATTCGCTATTATAAAATATTCTTCTTTAGGTCGGTTCAACCACCTATGTGATTGTTTCTCTACCAACATCACCATTTTTCACCAAGAAAAAGTGTCAATACATTAATAATAAAAATATATGATTCCTAAGAGTAATATATTTTATAAATATAGGTCCATAATTATGATGAAATTATATTTTTTCATTATAAAGTAACTTGTTGTCGTCGATAAAATACCCAAATCATGCCCTTCATGGATTCCATTCCTTCTAACCATACCCATAATTTTCGTAAAATTAACACGATATGTTAAAAATGATTGAAAAAAATTATTTCCAATACAATTAGTAATCTGGGATTAATGAACGTATTATCAAAGAATGTGGATGGACAAATCTATTACAAAACATGTATGAAGGAAACAAAAAATTACCAATAATAGATGATGAAACTAAACTACAACCAACTAATATATGTGTAATGAATGATTATATTTTAAGGGTAATAGGTAATTTATATAAAAAATGTTATTAAAAATTGATTATCATATATATGTCTATTATAGAGGATGGTAATTTGATTTCAAGGATGTTAGGAGTAAATAAAGAGGTTTTTTCATTAATCTCATTTTGAGAGCGAAAATTTTTATGTTTGATTTTACATATGTGGAAATTTGTATGAAACATCTCTATACGTACCCATATATTTTATTCTCCTCATTTTATTCATGGAATTTTTTGATCTTGTTACTATTTATCTTCCCATTATTTCATAATTTACCTAAATTGATGTTTGTATGAGAAACCAACATTAACTCATCTTATTGTATTAGAATGTTTTTACATTCTTTCTATATTATTTATTTTATTTTATAAAGGTATTTATCTCTAATTATACAATCGTATAAGTTATTTCTCAATGGACTTGAAATTATTTAGATAAATAATTTTCTTTTATTATTTTCTAAATGGTTGTTTTCTACCAACATTATCATTCATTAAAAAATTTGAAGGTAATAATAATTTTAAACCTTTTCAGTGCTAATATATTTTCATAGCATGTTTATTTAATTTTTTAAAGAAATTTCCTCCTTGTGTTTTCATGGAATTCAAATGATATTTCCATTCCCTTTATTTTTAAAATTACAATATTTTGAAATAAAATGTGGCTAATTGTGAAGTTTATTTTTTATTATTCCTCAAAATAATTATTAATTATCCTATAAAAGTTTTTTCATCCATTCAAGCATCCTTTTATATTTCATATACATAACTAAGAATATGATATAATGATACTATCTAACTTTTTTATCAAGAAAGATTATGATAATGTCTTATAGAAGTATTCATGTAACCAATTTCATTATCATAAGTTAATTAATCTATGATGGAATTAATAATGTTTTTAGGATCTTGTGGAACACATTAGTATGGTTTTCAATGAATGATATGTGGGCCCAAAATCATGTAGCTCAAAAATTACTTGGGTAAATAATTATTTCATGAGATGATTGAGAATTGGGATGAACGTGAACAACTATGGGACTCTATCCACCAATTGATGTGTGGGACTAGAATCATACATCTATCCAATACATGGGCTAAGTCATTGTTAATCACGAGATGGAATTTCAAGTATTGGGGAGAAAACTCAATCCGGTATGGGAATCTATCAACTATATACGATAGTCTTAGAAATGTGCCTCGATAAAAAGAATTAAATTATGAGAATATCTATATTCTAAATTTATATGTTTATGTTATGTTTTCATGTCTTATGGTTATTAACTCATGTCCAAACACTATCATTTCCTCAATGTTCTGAAATTAAAAAACCTTTATTCCAGGACACAAGATTTATAATATATGTTTTTATGTGTAAAATTCTATTAGATTTTATTATGAACTATGATTACATGTTGATGCCGACATATTCCTTCTTATAGTCACTAATGATCTCTAAAAATAATCTCTTCTGTTTACCCTTTCTAAGATTCTATGCTCACCCCATTATTATGTTTCTACTATACAATTTATGAAGAATAATATTATGTATTATATTTCAAAAAGTGTATCATGTGAGAAGAATATTTGTTGGATACATTGAATATGTTTTAAAAATAATGTGATTATATATCTAGATTACAAAGATACTAAACCATTAGGTTCTAGATACTAGATTATTATGAGATGAAATTAATATTCACATAAAATGAAACAATATACATTACATAATACAAAATGTTGTATAGAAACAAGAAAAATAATTTGAAAATGTTGTGTAGTTGATGTCTAATGACTTCTGAATTATGTCACATTTAGACAGTTTCTATTATCTTTAAAGTACACCGAATGATGATCAATATTTGTAACTAATTTTGTTTTATTAATGGAATTAAATAAAAGTGACTTTGTAATTTGTTTTAAAAAAACAAAAAAATAACCATACATTATATATTCAATATATTATTTCATCATATATAATTTAATAATCCCATATCTCACCCCATTGAATCATTTTCAAGATCCCCACACATAATCTCTTACAACAAAAAATAATATAAATTAAATAAAAATGTTAGTATAGTAAAAAAATAAAAGTAAAAATAATAATTAGTACATAGTAGATTTTTAAAATTTAAGGTTAGTATAAAAAATGGTGGGGTAATTTTATCAACTTATTATTTGTTTGTAAATATTTTTTTAATTGAACACATATTATTCTGTTAGTTGGAGCACATAGAATGTCTGATTGATGTGTTATCTTATTATAGAAATAAAATATAGTCTGAAGAAAATTTTCCGATTTTGTTATTCATTTTGAAGATTTTTTATGAGTATCATAGAAACATGCACATTTTAGTGTTTTAAAACAATAAAAATTTATATTTGGTTATGTTGAGAAAGAAACCACTTTGATTAATGTGGAGTAAATGTTTACATTTAAAAAGTAGGGTTAATGTGTTATGATTTAATTGTAATCATGGGTAATTTTATTAATTTTTACAAAATGATGCCAATGATTTTACATTCTAATTATCAAAAAAATCATTATATATTCAGTTCAAAAACACTATATATCATATTGACAAGTTTTCTTCTCATAGACATCAAAAATAAATCAATGAAAATTTTCCGATGATTATGGTTAAATATAATGACATTTTATATGGTTCTTACCCTATAAAAACCCATTTATAATTTTATGAAAATAAGAATTTTTTATTTATTACATTTCAAAAATAAATCTATGGTCAATGTCCAATTGTTTTATACCAATCCAAGATCATTTTCAAAGCCCCTAATGCATGTTCTTGTGGAATTTAATATCTTTAAACTACTTATTTAATTTGTATCACAACATGAAATATTTTATTATTGTTTAATATACCTATAAACATAAATTATAATTCAATTATAGTTTTCATATGATTCAATATCACTCATATGTTTTCTATTTGGGTTTTGACTATTACATGCAACTATTAGTGTTTTAAAAAATTTGTTTTTAATCATCCCAATAAGAAAAAACTCATATTTACATGATGTATGTTTATATATGTTGTAAATTAAGAAACTATTGTTTTAAATTATTTAATAGAAAATTTAAGGGTTTTTTTAACCCAATGACGCATTCTTTTGAAGAAATACAAATAATTAAATATTTTTTATTCCCATAGTTCTAGAAAACCACCCATTTAATTGATTTTTCATCTACTCATTCATGTAAAATACAATTTGAAGAGATTATTCTTTATATTTTAGTAAAACCAATGTTTTTTATATATATTTTATCATTACACTTTTATTTTAGTGATTTTAAAAACTAAAATCTGATTTCTGTCATTTTGTTAAAATTAAAATTTCGTTTATTGTATATTAATTCACAGAATTTCAAAACAAAAAATAATCATTATTATTCTAATATTTAATAAAAATAAAAACATTTTTTACTATTTCTTATCACCTGAATCAAATTTTTAAAAACTATTGAATACCCAAAAAATTATTCAATCAGTTCAATCACACTACACATCTATTTGATGAATCATCTATTTCTATGTGTGAAAAATAATTTCAAGACAGTTTTCCTAATATTTAATATAAATTGAATGTTTTTTGTATCGTTGTGACTGTTAGATTCATTCTTTAGTGTATTAAAACTCAAAAAATACATTTTTGGTCATCCAATAAAAATGAAACATTACATTGACATGGAATTGGTTGCTACATTTTAAAAGCCAATATATAGATATTGTATTATGATTTTATGATTGTAATATGATATTTTATTGGTTTATATTCTATGGAACATATTTTTAAAAACTATAAAAACTTTAAAAAACTATTATTTGGTATGTCCATGAACACCACACATAGATTAACTTGAAGAGTACTTATATATATCCAAAAACTTTCTAGACAATTTTCTTAATTTTTTGGCATTATTAGATTTTTTATGGTGTTTAATATTTCATGATTTTTTAGTGTTATGATACACTAAAAAAAAATTTGGTGATGTCATGATAAATAAAATTGATATTTATGGGGTTTTCTATTTTTAAATTTTTAAAAATTAAATCTATTAGTGTTTCTATATGATTTTTTCGGAAATCTATGATTGTTTTCCTTTTTTGACCCCTGGAAACAAGTTTTAAAAGATTATCAAATCTAAATACTATTAATTATGTGAGTCTAATCACACCATACATAAAATTTATATTCTATTTTCTATAACATGTCATAAATAATGAAAAAACATTTTTACAATTACATATGTGTTATTATAAGAAATTTTACATAGGTTTTCTCATTCTACATTCATTTTTAAATTTTAAAACACTAAAAATTTATTTATCAGTCATTATAATAAATTTAAATCTCATATTGATATTTTTTTAGTTCCTACATTTAAAAAATTAATATACGGTGAATTTTATACTATTGAATGGTAATATAGGATTGTTTAGTTAGTCTTGAGGCTCTAGCATATGTTATTAAAAACATTGATATCATTAAAATTGTGTATTTTGTACGTATGAGAACACCACACATCATATTGAATTTCCATATACTCACACAAATCAAAAATTTATCCTAATTATTTTTCCTACGATTTCAAATCAATTAAAGGTCATTTTCTTTGTTTTTTCACAATTAATGCATGTTTTTCTGTTTTAAAACATAGAAAATGTTCTTTTTATCATCCAATGAAAATAAAAAAAATAGGTTTTAATGGAGTAAATTTCTACATTAAAAAAATAAATCTAGGTTTTTCCTAAGAGTTAAAAATAATATGAGGCATCTTCTTTGGTTTTGACCTCCTTATGCTTGTTTTTAAATACAATTCAATATTTAAAAATGGATTATTTTATTATTCTGAGCCCAACACCCATAATATTTATGTTAAATATTATCCTACAGGTCAAAAATATTCCCAATTAATTTTTCTAAGATTTCATGTCAAATAAAGGTTTTTTTCTACTATTTTAACCATTAAAGGAATTTTTTATTGTCCAAAATTAGTAAAAACTATAATTTTTTGTTATGATGAGAAAAAAAATACTTATATGGATGTGAAAATAGTTCCTATATTTAAAAAATGAATATATGGTTATTTATCTATAATTTCATAAATATATCATGTAGTTTTCTATGTTCCGACCCCCTAAGACATGTTTTTAAAGATGATCAAATCATTAAAAAGTTATTATCATGTCAGTTACAGAAAAAATGTCAGATTGATGTTATATCTACTCATAAACATCTAAAATATTCCAAAGATAGTTGGTCCATGGTTTAACAAAAAACTATGATTTTTAATATAGTTTTGATAATTATATATTTTTTATAGTTTTAAACCACTAAAAATTCATTATTTTCTTCTAGAGATAATGAAAACTCGGACTTATATTTAGTATGTTCAAAAATATAACAAAAATCTATGGTTTTTTATTTCCAGTTTCATTTTTTTTTTGTTTTTTTGGGTTTTGACCCACTAAGGTGCATTTTTGAAGACCATTAACATTTTAGAAATAGATTATTCTGTCAATATGAGAACACCACATGTCGTATTGACACTCATACTACACAAAAACATTAAATATAATTAAAAAATGTATTTCTATGATTGTGAATCATTGTTATGGTTTTTGTCTGATTTTAATCACTACACCCTCATTTTAGTGTTCTTAAACATTAAAATAACATTTTTAAACATCACGATATAACCACAACACGAATTGATATGACCCATTCCTATATTTCAAAATAAAATATTGATGTTATCCAATTATTTCTTGGAAATAAGAGGATATTTTATTTGTTTTTACGACCTGATACATGTGTTTGAATAATGTTAAATTTCTAAAAAATGATTATTCATTTAGTGAGAGAACATTATAAGTTGGATTGATGTATATTCTACTCAAAAATTTCATAAATAATTCAAAGAACTTTTTCAATGATTAAGAATCATTCTGAGGACATTATATATTGTTTTGACAACTAAATATAGGTTTTAGATTTTTGAAACATAAAGAATGCATTTTGGGAATCTTGAGAAAACTGAATCCCAGCTTGGAAAAGAGTTAGTTCCCACATTTAAAAAAACTAAAGTCATTTTTCTATCGTTTGATTGTAATTAGAGGTCATTTACACTAGTTTTTTCTTATGAAATGTGTTAATAATGACATTGATCTCTTTAAAACAACTTATTCAGTCAAACCAAGAACACCACATGTCAGATTGGGTACTGTATTTTCATACAAATAAAAAATAATTCAAAGACATTTTCTCTATTATTTCATTTTATAAAGGTAAGTTTTTAGTTAATTTTGTCCATTACATGAATTTTTTAGTTTACAAAAACACAAAAATTTGTTATTGATCTTCTTAAAAAAATATAAATCATATTTAATTTTAGTTAATTACTACATTTAAAAAACGAATCTATAGTTTTTTCCATAAACATTTAGTGCAATCCTAGGTTTTCTGTTTGTTTTGACATCATGATGCATTTTTTAATGACAATTAAATAATTTAATATGTCTTATTCAGTAAGACTGATAGCAACACCAATTAGATTAGTGGTTTATTTACTGTTACATGTCACAAATAATTCAATGAAAAATTCCCTATTATTTCATGCCAATCTCAGTCAATTTGATATATTTTTCACCACTCCATTCATGATTTACAATTTTCAAACAGTATAGATTCGTTTTCAATTATCTCATGTAAACAAAAACTTACATAAACATGGTTTTAGTTTCTAAATTTCAAAAATTAGTCTACGTTCTTTCGATGATTTTATGAAAATTAGAGACTATTTTCTAGATATTGAAAACCCTTGACACATGCTTTTAAAAACAAAAAAAATCATTAAAGACTACATATTTAGTCTTTCTAAGCACACAACATGTTGTGTTGAAGTTATCGATTCTCATACATGTCAAAAATAGTTTAAATATATATTTATTATGATTATACATCATTATATCGTTTTTACTTCATTTTCATCATTTAATGTATGTTTTAGTGTTCTAAACCCATAAAAATTAATTTTTCATCATACCAAGGAAATGATAACTCATATTAACAGGGTATCAGTTCTTAAATTTCAAAATTTGGTTGAAAATTAATTCTTATGATTTGAAGTTCATAAGTGGATGTTTAGTCTGTTCTAACTCCTAACACATGTTTTTAAAGACTACCAAATATTTTAAAATAATTTATTTAGTCATTTTCAGAACTCCACACATTAGATTTATGTGTTATAAATACATATAATTAAAATTTATTTTTCCTACAGTATATTATCAATCAATGGTTTTTTATGGATTTAACCTTTAAAAACATGTTTTAGTATTTTAAAATGCTAAAATTGTATTTTCAATAATATTGAGAAAACAACAAATTATATCAATGAGGCATTAGTTCATACATTTAAAAAATAAATTTGTTGTTTTTTCCCTAATATTTCATGAAAATTAGAGGTCAGTGTCTTGGTTTCTACCATTTGAATCATGTTTTTAAAGATTATAATATCACCAAAAAATATTTATTCAGTCTGTTCGAGAATAACACAAGTCAACATTTTTTTCTACTCAAACAAATAAAAAATAATTGAAAAAGTATTTTTCTATTATTTCATGTCCACACAAGGTTGTTTTCAATAGTTTTTACTTTTGTATTCACATTTTAGTGGTTAAAAATGTGTTTTCATTCATCCTGAGCGAATGATAAATTGAATTTATCTTCATTTTGTTCCTACATTTGAAAAATCGATATATGGTTATCTTCTTATTTTTTCACTATAATTTTAGATCATTTTCATACATTTCACCATTGGACGCATGTTTTTGGAATTTAAAATCATTAAAAATTTCTCATTTATTCATTCAAACCACACAACAAACTGAATTGATTTTACATCTACTAACACCAGTATAAAATAATTCAATGATATTTTTCCAATTATTTAACATCAATTCAAGGACATTTTATATTTTTTTGATTATCACAAACACATTTTACAAATTTTAAATCATTAAAATTTTATTTTCAATCATCCCAATCAAATAACAACTTTGATTGATGTGGCATCAGTTACTAGATTTAAAAGATAATTCTACTATTTTTGAACTTTGATTTAATAGAAATTGGAGGCCATTTTTTGATTTGAGACCCTTGCAAGATGTTTTCAATTGCTTTGAAATAATTAAAAATAACTTTTTCAGTTAGTTAAAAAAATAATAAATTAATATTTATGTATTCTATTCATAAAAAAATATAAAATAATTCATAGATAGCTATCCTTTGATTTCATGTAAATTCTTTTTATTTGGTTACGGATTCGACCATGAAACACATATTTTATTTCTAAAAATGCTAAAAATATATTTTTTTCATCCTGAGAAAACGTCAATTATGATTGAAATAGAGTCGGTTTAGACATTACAAAAATAAATTTATGACTATTTTACTATGATATCATTTCAATGTTAGCTCATTTTCTTGTTTTTACCCAAATTCATGTTTTTAAAGGTTGTGAAATAATTAAAATTTTCTCATTAATTCAGTCTGAGGTAAATGATTATTACACTATACCCTTTTAGGGTGTAAATCCATGAGGTAATTTTTATTTTTTTATAAGAGGGTTGGATCATTAATTGGTACTCATAATTTAATCTTGGGTGATGTACATCTCAAGCTATGTCATTTGAATGTGGATTGAGACCCAATTGGTTGTATGGGTGCTCAGTTGAGTGTAATAGAAGTTCCAGGTGGCAAAAGAGTTGATTATTCAGTTACTATAGAGAGTAATGTCATAAACCATGATTTTTACACTATGATTGATTATGGACAAGGGAGTTTCCTTCAACCTTGAGTATTTAATGGTGTAAACCATTGTTTGAAAGTAGGAATTGAGATGGCCATGAGGGGGCTTCACTATTCCCTTCAAGTATTTCAATTTTTAACCTCCTGTTGACACCATGAATGGATTCCTAGGAGTGTTTTTTTAGTGGGGGACATTTCCTCATTTTATAGGTTTCCCATGATTCAATTTTAGGGGGAACATGGGATTAGGATAGTCCATTTTCAGCCATCTAGAACCTTTCACACCCTCTATAAATCTCACTCTGATAGGGTATGGTTTTTGTTGAAATAGAACATTTATTCATGGTATATTATACTAGTTTCTATATATTTCCCCATCTTTTGGTTTCACCATTGTTGGATACTAATTTCATGCTATTTTTTTCTAGGAATTGGACAACGATTCCACCAAAGTGTAAGAAACTGTATTTTCACTCAGGTATAGATCCTTTAAATTTCCATCTACTACTTTATTTTGGACCTCATATACATTAATATTGATTTAGTGATGGTCACAAGGGTGTATGAGGCTTTTTTAAAGCTTATAACAAAACTTTTTGGAAAATAATGGCCCTATCTCATGGTTAGAGTAAACTGTGCAAAAACGTCCAGGGATAGATCTAACTATATGGATAGTCTATAGTTTCGTGTAGATCCATTCTCCACAGTTGGCATACGGTGTCCCTAACCATGTGGTATAACCATGTGAGTGCCCCTATTCTCTAGGTACCCATGCTTGGTTTGTGCATGGTTTGTCAAACCATGTTAAAAAGCTGAGCACATTTTAAATTTTGTATAATTTTACCCTTTTCACTTAATGATCTAATTAAACTACCCTTCTTCCCTAATATAAATTCTAGAAGAATTAGCCTTTATTACTCCCACTTTGGATCTTTTTGAAGGCCTATTCTAGGGATCAATATATCTCCTTCATCCAAGATATCTTCGAGATTCCATTCATTATGTTGTATGTACAACGATAAGTACTTGAGTCTGTTTGAGTTGTTTTTATTATTTTTTTCTATGACCTAGTTATTGATGTGTGAGAATTTTCTCCTTTTATTAGATCTACATCGATAAAAGAAAAATCAAAGGCCAATACCGGAGGAGGATAGTCATAAAAGCCTATGGTTGGGGGTCTATAACTCATCCCTCATGTTTGTTGATTTTAAAATATTCTTATGGGGACCACTGATTTCATATGGTGATGTTTATTGAATTTATATGATATTATTATAATCATTTGAACCATATGGTTATGATCATTCCAAATATGTTATTATTTTATAGTGGTTACCCCCATAACTCCATCCATACCATGTAAGATGTTATGAAATAATAGTTGTTCTGGTTTTTTGACACGTTTAAGCCACCATTCTGGTGTGCCTTGGATTGACCTTCCTAAGTGTGATGGCTTGGACCTGTTCGGTCCATTACATTCATGAAATCTGGTGTTTGCGGTGTTTTGGGAGGTCAAGGTGACTTATTGCCTACAATTTCCCAAATATCTAGTTCATGAACAATGTTTCCAGAATAACAGCCTTCCAACAACAGCCTTCAAGATCAGCAGCCTTCCAACAACTGCCTTCCAACAACAACCTCTTTCCTTTGACAAATTTCAAGTTTATGAATAATTTTTTTGGACCATTGAGGTTCTAACAACAGCCTATTTCCTTTACCAAATTTCTCATTTAAGAGTAGTGTTTTGAGACCAGTGAGGTTCTAACAGCAGTCTTTTTCCTTTGGAAAATTTCAAGTTCATGAACTGTGTTTCTAGATTCGTGAGGTTCCAATAGTAGACTTTTTACTTTTCCAAATTTGGAGTTCATAAATAGTGTTTCTAAACCAATGAGGCTCCAATAGAAGCCTTTTTCCATTTCCAAATTTCATGTTCATGAATAGTGTTTCGAGACCAGCGATGTTCCAACACCATCCATTTCCATTTCCAAATTTCATGTTCATGTACAGTGTTTCCATCTTCCTATAGTTTCACCCCTTTTATGTTTCATTTGACGTAAAATTAATTTAAAGTCTCGTTTTAAGGACTTTAAGGACAATTAAAATTCCATAACTCCTATATTAATTTTCCTAAGTCTCGGTATACATTTACATGGTCAAACCATGTGGTTTAATGCAATCCACATTTAATAGAAAATACAGTGTATCATAAAGTGCTACTATGTTAATTCTTAAAAAGAGATGAGATATTTTCCTCCCTTGTTATTCTTCTTTTTTCTCTTGTGTGAAATGGTTGAACCTTTCATTACTTCCCATAGGAGCTTTGAGATTAAAATTTCCTCTGTGGATTGTTTCCCCATGAATTTCTTCTTGCTGTAAGTGTACGCATTGTTTTTTTTTTGCACCCAAGCAGTATCGATTAATTTTCGATATAAAGTATGATCTATCATCATTATTTTTGGTTCATCTCCTTATGTTTCTCCTTTCCCTTTTATGAACTGATATCTCCATGTCCCTAATTGACATTTATTATGTGTTGGCCAGTGTGGTGTTGTCTCTACATCTTCCGGTGGATGCATTCCTCCAAGAGAGGTGATCGTGATCTATTTTTTTAGTCTATTCAAAGATCATTGGAAACATTTTAAGGTAGTTGATTCGTTGCTTCTATATTATTTTACGTGAAAATATAGTGTTGGAATGTTTTATACCACTAAATCACAATGGAATAGACTTATTAAGTATTTGAACTAGATAAATAAATTGATATCAATTTTATTTTATTGCCTCTTGTATTGATAGATAGAGGTATATAAATTCTTTCTTTTTTTAGATTTTCATTATTTATGGAAATTGGTAATGAATGTAAAGATGGAATTAATTGATAATTGTTTAGATAAAGATAAAGAGACATGTAAATGAATTAGGTTGTTGTTGTTGTAATTTTATGTTAATCAAATTGATGCAGTAAGCATGTTTAATAAATTTTTGATAGCTTACTATTTAGGTTTCCCGTAGTTGGAACCTACAAAAAATAAATCTGTTATTTCCAAATGGATTAAATGACTGGTTGTTTGATTATAGATAATTCCTCGTTGGGTTCTAAGTTACCCTCTTGGTAGATTAATGGATAAGAGCCCAGTTGATATGATTTTTTTTCCTACAGCTTGTGTTGTGATATGTGGGGGAAATGAGGAATATTTGTTGTGGCATAAATTGATGCCATGACTGGCGAGATGCATCGATTTATGCACGTGAGTGTCAGGTAGGACACCAGGTATGATGAAATAGGTTGGATGAGAATGTTTGGATTCTTGCTGATTCATGTTGGTTGTTTATCTTCTTTACATTCCCCAATGCTCAAGGTAGTTCGTTTTCTTACCCTCCTTTAAAAGTGGAAAAGACACATGGTGTATGCCACGTACATTCCATGTTTAACTTCCTAAGGGAGGATGGGTCTACACTCTTGCTATAAGTGGAAAATACTCGATGGGTAATTCACCTACTCACCGTGTTGAGACCCTTGTGTTTAGTTTCTTAGAATGTATTTCTATAATACCTTGGATTATGGGAATGCAATGTTGTTAATAAATGATTGAATAAATGATGTTAACCCTTGGGGTTGGAATTGGCTTGGACGCAATAATGAGGTTGAAATTTGAAGGAATAATGGACTTTGGGTGGGATTCTAATGAAATATAATGTGGAAATTATTAGTGGTTAATTAATGTTTTAATAATTAATTAACATAAAGTGAAATTAAAAATAATAATGAAGTAATGTTATAAAGCTATTTAAATGATTGTGTTCTTATACGAAACGTAGTCTTAGAAGTGGCAGCCGGGAGTTCGAGAGACATTAGATGAAGTTGAGTCTAATACTAGGTTATTCCCATAGTGTGGTTGTGAGATATAGTATATTCTGTACATTTTGTGTTTCTATAGTCTACTTCTACCAGTCAGTTAGGGAAATTGATACCCCAGGGATTCTAAGCCCTGGGGGTGTTTCCCCAACATTTTGGTGGGAGGATGTATGGATGACTACTTCTTTTGGCCCCGCTCTCTTCTCATGGTAATTACTTGTGCTAGAAGGAACAATCATTAGTTTTCCCCATACATGTGTGTAGAGGGATGTAATGGATTTTGGTTATCAAAACACATCTTTTCTGGATACAGTTTCATTTGGAATACTATAGGTGTAATGTGTTTATGTTGTGATGGCTTGAGGATCCATACTCGGTGTATGGGCTGTAATGGCTTGAGTTATAATGCCTGACGTATGATACATGTTATTCAAGCTATGGTGGATCCTGGAAACTACCTTGTTACTTTACATACGTGGAAGTGGGGGTTTTTTTTGCACGAGGTTCATGTTGTGGCACTTTTCCCAGGTGTTTGCAGGTAATCCTTTTTGAAGAGAGATTCTTAGGATGTGTGACGTTGGGGAAAAGCAGAAAACCAGAGGAGAAGTAGTAGCAGGGTACCCTTGATATTATTTTTTATATTATATACTCTTGTATACGATACTAGGTGAGAGAATCCATGGTGTTGTTGAGAACTTTATATACCTGTTTAGGTGACGAGGTTGTTTCACTTGTTTTTTACACCGATTTAGCATGCTTTCTTTACTATTTCATGAGAGGCTCTAGGGATGATTCTGCTAAGTATATAGTTATACTCACCCTATGTATATATAAACTATATTTTTGGGTCACTTGAATCAGGTTGGAGATTAGGCTTGTTACTACTAGCTTGGGGTTGCAGGAGCTATTCGGGCATCATGGTCGCTTCTTTTTTTACTTTCTTTTGAGTACATTCAGTTTTCCCCTTTCAGTTGTAGTATTTTTTTAGGGCATTAAATATGTGTACATGATATTTCTTTTATATTGTTTTCTAAGATGGATTTGGTTGGTGTATGTCTTATCTCTCTCTTTCCCATGTGTTCTCTTATAGGGTAATGACTCCCATTTGTGTGTTTACTATACACTCGGTGCTAGTCGCGAACCCAGGGCCTACTAGAGGCGGGACATAGGGTTCATTATCTCTATTCTCATATTGTCGGCCCATGAGGGGTACACCTTGTGGGGAGGGGGTCATGATAGAGTGGTATTAGAGGCCCGGTTTATGGATAGGATGGAGTCTGGTGTTAGACACGGGTGACGTCTCATGGGTTGGTAGGGAAACATTGTTAGTTAAGATTAAAAAGTTATGTACACACTAGAGATCAGTTGAGACATAGGCATCTAGGGCCCCCTTGTAAAATGACGTACAAACCTTAATGTTTATAGTGGATATTAAAAGAGGTGATACTAGTTTCAGGGTAGAGACCTAGGAAAGGATCATGAAACGTTATTCCTTAGGAATGGGTTTCAATGGGTAGACTATGGTATAGGTTAAAAAAGAATAAAAGAAAAAAAAATAATTAATTAATGTTGGGTCTTCCATATTACAGGTTTCGGATCTCTAACTATTTGTTATTTTACTGGTATGGATCCAAGTCTACATCCTCATCAGGTTCGCGTAGAAGATGTCCATAGGCTGCTCCAGCAGATCACCATAGGGTAGAGGACGATGATGACAAAACTTGTAGGAGGACACTCTGAGAGTTTCAGTGCCATAGTATACGGAAGTATGAGGGTTCTATTTCAGATGTAGTCATAGAAGACTAGTTGGTGGAGGTCGAGATAGGATTCAGTTAGATCTATGCTCGGAAGGAGCATTGGGTGTCCTTGGTTGTGACGATGTTGCATGGAGTAGCGAGGTAGTGGTGGTTCTTGTTCCTTAAGGATCGTGGGGATTCGGCGTTCTCGTGGGAGGAGTTCCGATACATGTTTAGAGTCATGTTTCTTTCTTCGACCGTGATGGCGTCCAGTCTCCAAGGGCTCCTTACCCTTCTACATGGGAGCTGTAGAGTGTGAGAGTTTGGAATCCATTTCAGGAACCTTTTACGTTATTCATCGAACCAATTTCCAGATGATGAGGCCATGGTGAGTCATTTTGAGGAGGCTTTGTGTTAAGAGATCCAGTCCCATGTCACCCCGTTTATGCTGAAGACATATCTAGAGCTGCTGGTGAGGGAAGAGGTCATCGAGAGGACATTGTCCAGAACCTAATCATCACGAGAGGGGAGTTGTCATGATTCCTCATGAAGCAGATATGTGGGCCGAGGTTCCTAGTTTTTAGGGAATATGTGTTTTTGTTCCGTCGGGGGTAGGTCTCAGCCCTCAATATATCATTTGCTTTGGGGAAGTGGCTCTCAAGACTATGCCAAGGGATCAGGAACATGTTTTTGTTGTGGCGGTCGAGGTCATCATCAGTGAGAGTGCTCGACCATTTAGAGCAGTCATCGTGCACCTGGTGTTCTACTCCATGTTCCTCCGTAGATATAGTTCCATCCGAGGTAGCAGCAGTAGGTTTCACCAGCTTTGGATCAGCAGAGGGTAAATGGAGTAGGTAGATTACTACCCCATGATGCTCCCCATCCTCATAGAGAAGAGAGAGGCCATGGTAGTGGTCTTCAATAGGGTCAGATAGGTCGTGGATGAGGTCGTGGTAAACTTCATGCTTTAGTGTTGCCGGTACCAGGCCTGCCATACGTCATTCAAGGTACCCCTTTCTTGTTTTCTAACATGGGGTATGCATTGGTTGATTCCGGAGTGACACAGTCTTTCATATCATCAAATCATTTCCATGATTTGGGACATGAGGTAGAGAGTCTTCCTGTTCCCTTGGCGTTGAATAGGCCAATTAGAGGTTGAGAAGACTTGTTTGAAGTATGTATAGACTATGAGATAGTGATGGGCATCACCTATCTTGGGGATATTTCCTATGTTTACAGATAAAACAATAGGATGTCATCCTCAGCATGGATTGATTGTATTCGATGTAGGAAATAGTGGCTTACTTCAGGGTGTAGGTTTTGTTCTTTGATGTGGATGGATAGCCAGTGGTGTTTTTTGGCTAGAAAGACCATCAAATGGGTCAGAGGTGTGTTCTCTCCTTATCATCCTTAATGGTTGAGCTGATGCTGAGTTCTTAGAGGTTCAGTAGTTGGCATTACCTTGGTCGTAGAAGATTACCCTGATGTCTTTCCAAAATAGGTTGTAGAATTACCCCCTAGATGAGAGATCGATCTCAAACAAGGATAATATCCTATCCCAATGTCTCCATATAGGATGGCCCCTTCTTATTTACAAGACCTACGAATACATCTTGGTGGTCTGTTACAATGCAGTTTTGTTCGGCCATGTGTGTCCCCATGGGGTGCACCAGTTTTGTTCATTAAGAAGGATTATGGTAGTTTTCCATTGTATATCAATTATCATCGCTTAAACAAAGTGACAGTGAAGAATCACTATCATCGTCCGCAGATTGATGATTTATTCGATCAACTTAAGGGTGAATGTTGGTTCTCAATGATAAACTTGCGGTCAGGATATCATCAGATGCGTGTGAAGGATGCAGATATCCCAAATATTTCATTATGCTGTCATCATAAACATTATGAGTTCGTTGTAATGTCTCTTGGTGTAAAAAATTATCTAGATGTGTTCATGGGATTGATGAACGTGGTGTTCCCTGAGTTCCTGGATATGTTCATGGTGGTTTTAATCGATCAAATCCTTGTGTAATCCATGTCTGAGGAGGGTCATTTAGAGCATCTGCATGACATTTTGGGAGTACTTCATAAACATTAAGCATTTGGGAAGTTGTCTATGTGTGAGTTTTGGGCTTGATATTTCCGTTTATTGGGGCATGTGGTGTCCCTGTAGGGAGTAGTTGTGGATCCATCGAAGATAGAAGAAGTTGTGTCCTAGGAAGCATCCAAGATAGTGGAAAAGGTAAGATGTTTACTTGGTCTTGGAGGCTACAACAGGAAGATCATAGCTGATTTATCTCGGGTTGTGAATCCTCTGATAGTATTGACCATGAAGGAAAAGGTGTTCATGTGGATTGATCAGTGTCAGGAAGCTTTCAATTATCTAAAGGGGAAGTTTGTAAGTGCTCCAGTTCATTGTTTTCTAGAATAGGGAGTTCAGTTTGATGTTTTATTCAATGCATCATTTCTGGGATTAGGTTGTGTTCTGATGTAGCATTGATCGGTTGTTTCTTATGGGTCTCGTCAGTTTTTCCCCATAAACATAACTATGCCCCCCATGATATTGAGTTGGGATCTGTGGTGTTTTCTCTAAATTTGTGGATACATTACCTCAGTGGTGAGAGCATGGTGGTTATCACCGATCATAAGAGTCTGAGGTATGTTTTCTCCCAGCACGACTTGGACTATTGATAGTTTCGGTTGATGTAATTCTTACAAGAATAAAACATTGAAATATCATATACCCATAGAAAGGGGAATGTTGTAGCTGATGAGCTAAGAAGGAAGTCATGTAGTGATGTAGTGCATGAATCTGATGATTACTGGAGAGTTACAGAAGAACATTCCTCATTACATCTCAATATGGGACATGTTTGGGGAAGAGGTTGTATTTTTCAGTTAACAATGCAGTCTTATATGGTGAAGTAGGTGGAAGAGTCCCAGTTTGGGGATCTTTATGTGGATGTTTGGAGAGACTGAGTTTTTTTGTTGGGAGGCCCCTAATTTTTTGTCTAAGAATGAACAACACCTACTTTTGTATCATATAAGGCTATTTGTTCCTTTGGTGATTCATGATATGGTTCTCAAAGAGTTCATAGTTCACCCTTTGTGGTGCAACCTAGCATGAAAAAGATTTACCGAGCCTTGAGGAGTCAGTTTTGGTGTCCTGGTTTGAAGCATGCACTTGCAGAGTTTGTATCTCGATGTTCGGTCTGCCATATGGTGAAGGTCGAGCACCGTGTCCCCAGTGGTTTGCTCCAGCATTTAGATGTCCCCAAGTGGGTGTGGTATGAAATCTAAATGGATTTTTGCACATTGCTAACCATGACTTAAAGAGACTATGATGTTATCTAGGAAGTGGTGGATCATCTTACAAAATCGGCTCACTTCATGGTGATCAAGGATTCAAGCCCGGTGAGTTCATATGCATAGAGGTACGTAGAGGAGGTGGTGCAGTTTCATGGAGTTCCAAGGTCCATTGTCTCATACAGGGATACAAAGTATACCTCACAAGTCTGGATGGGATTGCAACTTGCCTTTGGCACCCAGCTATGCCTTAGCACTGCCTCCCACCCCCAGACATATGTGCAGACAGAGCGGACTATCTAGACATTAGAGGACATGCTACAAGAATATGTTCTAGATTTTGGGGGATCTGGGGTATAACAGTTACCTCTAGAAGAGTTTTACTAAAAAAATAGATACCACTCTACCATTGGCATGGCACCATTTGAGGATTTTTATAGAAGGTTGTGTTGTCCACCCGTGTGCTGGATAGAGGTTGGTGAGGCAGGTGTTCTTGGGCCGGAGGTGGTGTAGAGCACCACAACGAATGTTCAGATTGTGCATGAGAAGATAAAGACAGCTTAAGACCAGTAGAAGTCATATTCCGATCACTGGAGGAGGCCTTTTATAAGGCCCCCGCCTTAAACATTACTTAATATTAGGCAATTTCAAGAATTCAAATTCAGAATCTTTTTAGGTTTAGAGTTTTAGAGAATTAAATCATAAATCATGCATTACATTCCATATTTAAACAATGTGGTTACATAAAAGATAGTATTAATTTTTTCCCATCAAAGAAAATATATTTAAAATAAAACATGGATTCTTTCTTGAGACTTTTTTGATACTATCATCACATCATGTACTTTTCCCTTGACCTGTGAAAAACATTTCAAAAACTTAGGATGATCCTAAAAAGCTCAGTAAGGGATATACAGATACGGAAAGAAAATATTAGTCCATGCATACATAAGAATCAATGAAATCATACTATACTCATAAACCATAAGCACTTTAACATACCTCATGAAATCATAAGATTTATGAATAACTCATAGAAATCATAAGACATAAAGGTAACTTGAGGCATTCATAACATTCTTACATAGGGAGTAACCCTCATGGTTACATTTGGAATACCTGTCACAATATATTACCTATATCTCTTTTGAGAAACCTTAGAGTTTAACTACTTCGCATTACCCAATGAATCAGAGAGCTATCTCGGGCTCACCTGCCCTTAGTTTATCATGGAACCACCCAACTTCATAAACAATGCCCAAGAACCATAACATAATCGTATCACATAAAACATGCATAAAGGAAACATAACATTTCCACATTTCAATCACAAGATATCAATACAATACCTTGATATAATCAAAACATTATCAAAACCATTTTCAATACCAAAATAAATGAAAAGTAAAACATGGTATTGATTTTTCATTTAAAAGGTTATGTCTTATAGAGGAAGCCGAAACTCAAATAATGGTCACTGCAGCAGAGAAGTTGTTGTCGCCACATACGTAAGACAAAAACATTCCTTTTGTCGTTTTGTAAAATGATTCATGTAAAAAGATTCATTTCAAATGAAATTTAAAGTCAAAAGGGTTTATTATATAACTAATAAAAGAAGATCGTATATAAATTGAAGAGTTCCTTAACGAAAGGAGATTGGGACGAAGTCCCTTACCTCAAGTCTGACTTGTCTTGTTTGTTTATTTATATTCCTAGATAATAAACTATGGTCAATTTATAATTTCATAAGGAAATAATTTAATGTTTATTATTCAATTCATATCACATATTCTCATGTTATAATAATTAGTTAATTATGTGAGTTCATATCATACGTTTTGTCAATGTTCGGTACATGAGTCAAAAATAATCATGTTTGAAGAGAATTGTCCATGTAGTTATAAGTACATCATCTCTGGAAGGGTGTTAATGATTTAAATATCATATATATCTCATATATATGTATTTAATAATATTCCATAATGTTTGGAGATAAGAAATGAAATGTACCACTCTGGGAGACGGTAGGATGTACGTACGCATGAATGCTATATTCATTTTTTCGTCATATTAATGGACTTTAAAAATAAATGAGACGTAGATATATTATAATTCCATTATAATATATATGTTATATAGGTAACATAATTACATTAATTTCAATCTTTATAAATTCCATGTTTGGAATGAATGAGTCACATCACTTGAGGGGGTGGTAGTCCAAACTTCCTCGTATGAAATTATCGCATTTTCACAACATGGAAAGCATAAAGGTATGTTTTAAAAATAAAATACAGAAGCATAGAGAGGATATAAATATAATATATATCATATATAAATATTTTGACATCATAATGGCCACCATTAATGGTGTTAAAAGAATATTGAACAATCATCGTTTCGTGAGGCAGTAATTCGCCACCCACAGAAAAAGTATGTTCTTTAAACATTAGACGGAGGTGTGTGTAAGTGTAGGTAAAATATTTATCATAAAAACATCCTAGTATATTGAGGATACTAATGATATTATGGGATCAAATAATAAGAATATAGTGGTGAGTGAAGAAGGAAAATAAAAGAAAGAAACACGAGAGAAGACATTACCTCTAAATCGAGTAACTCTTATTGATTTGAGCCAAAGGATTCCTTGGAAAGACTTATGCCCAAAGTGAGGCTTCTTGGAGTAAGAGAGGGATGTGGAGAGATAATATGAGCTGAGTTTGGACGAGCCAAGGGCTTGAGTTGTGTGGGTAAGGGGGTAGAGGTGAGGGCCTTTTATAAGACGGTGGAGGGTCACTTTTGGAAAGTCTTGAAATGTTACTTTATTATAAAATGGTTTTCATATTTTAAAGGTCACAAAATGATATATTTCGAGGATAAGGTGATAAGTTCTAAAAATACACCCATATAATAGGTTTTTGACAAGTTTATGTCTTATATTTTACCATATCTTTTCATTTTATTTAATTCGTTCATTAATGAGGTAATGACTACATCATCATAGTGTCATATATCAATTTATTTATTTAATGCCTAAAAATTATAAAAAAACTACCATGATGTAGGAAATATTATTAAATTTCCAATGAATATTTATATTCTAAGAGATCATTTATGTAAACAAAATTATAATTGTTTTACCTAGGATATACAAACCTTTGTTATATTTGTCTTCTTTTTAAAAAATAATGTCATAAATGTCACTATCACACCCATGTGACTCCATGGGCCCTCAAGTTCAGTAAAAATATTCCCATGGTCGTCCATGACTCAAAAAAGGGGATTTGGACACATTTTGGGGTCATTTTGTATTATTATCATATTATTTTATTACCCTTAACTACTTGATTATTAATTAATCACGATAATTGAAGATAATTACCATCCTTACTATTCATAATGTCCAAAAACAAAAGAGTCTTAATTAAATAATTTTGACCTCATGATTCCAAATATGGAATCCATTTTACCAAATTATAAACACTGAAATTCCAATAATTAATTTAAAAATAATTCTCGTTGTCAATACAAATAGTGTGTTTTTAAGAAACAATATCTACAAAAAGACTGAAAATTGTTTATGTGCAATTTCAAAGTGAAAGTAATTCCAATGACCTCCATTGGATTAAATGGTAAAAATATATTTTAATTAAACTTTAAACCAAATTAATAGGATAATCTTACTATATAATTAAATTAGATGAAAAACAGTTTTGAATTAAAATGCAGTATTTTTCACTATTCCTTAAAAATGAACATTGTCAGAAAAATACCCAAATTTTATCCAAAGTAAATTTCAATGTCCCAATTCTAAATAAATTTCTTATTTTTACAGATAGAGCTTATAAAATTTTCCAAATTTATATTTAAAAATGTTTTGTCATTAAAAGGCGGTAAAACAATCTTTTAAAAATATTAGAATATTTATGCTTAAAATTGGATCCATTCTCATTTTAAGTCTCTACGGAACTATCTAATTCATAAATAGAGATAGATATGAAAATATATTATTCTTTTACTTACTTTGGATGTTACATCCTTCCCCCATTTATGAAATTGCATCCCCGCAATTTATTTACTTATCAAATAAGTGGGGGTATTTATCCCTCATTGCATTTTCAGATTCCCATGTTGCCTCTTTAATCATGTGGTTTTTCCACAAAACCTCTACTTAATGAATCACCTTATTCCCCAACACCTGCTCCTTGTGGTCAAGAATCTGGACTAGTTGTTCCTCCTATGATAAATTCTCTTCCAACTGAACTACCTCTGGACACAAAACATGAGATGGATCTGGTATATACATTCTCAACATCGAAACAGAAAAAACATTGTGTACCTGGACAAAACGTGGAGGTAAAGCCAATCGGTATGCAACTGATCCAACTTTCTCTAGAATTTCATTTGGTCCAATGAACCTTGGAATCAACTTTCTTTTCAAACAAAATCACATCACACTTTTCCATGGTGAAACTTTGAGGAAGACATGAACACCCACTTCAAAAGAGAGATCCTTCCTCCTATGGTCGGCATAACTTTTCTGCCTGCTCTGAGCTGTTATCATGTGTTTCTGTATTAGATGAACTTTTTCTGACAACTCTTCTACCAATTCTGGTCCCATCAACTTCTTTTCACCCACTTCATCCCAAAAAGATGGAGTTCGACACCACTTCCCATATAATGACTCAAATGGTGTCATCTGTATACTGGAATGAAAACTGTTATTATAAGAAAACTCAACCAATAAAAGATGTTGGTACCAACATCCCTGATAATCCATAGAACAAGCATGTAGAATATCCTCCAAATTCTGAATTGTTCATTCTGACTACCCATCTTATTGAGGATGAAAAGCTGTAGTAAAATTTAATTCAGTACCCAATGACTTCTGGACTTTCTAAAAGATAGAAGTGAACCTATGATCACGATCAGAGACAATGGAGAGTGGAACTTCATGTAACCTAACTATATCTTTAAGATACAATCAAGAAAGTTGATCTAGGGACAAATTATCTCCTACAGCAAGGAAATGAGCAGATTTAGTCAAATGATCAACAATAACCCAGATTGCATTATTACCTCAATGGGTCTTCGGTAGTCCCACAATGATGTCCATGGATATATTCTCCCATTTCCACTCTGGCATTGGTAAAGGTTGAAGCATCCCTTTCGGTAACTACCACTCTACATTAAACTGTTGACAAGTCAAACACTTCACAATAAAATCAGCAATATCTCTTTTCATTCCATCCCACCAGTAATACTCTCGAAGATCTATGTACATCTTAGTACTGCCTGGATAAACTAAAAATGGAGAACAATGAGTTTCACATAATAACTCTCTCTTCAACTGTGAATCACAAGGCACACACAATCTCTTCCCAAATATCAAAACACAATCATTATCAATTTTTAATTCAGGTAACATACCCTTCTGAACCATCTATACCTTTTTCTGCAACTCACTCTCTTGCTACTGTGCTTGCTTAAAACTATCTAATAGAGATGATTTCACTGATACTTGAAATAAAACAGAATAATTTCTTGCACCAACAACTTCCAAGCCAAAATTCATCAAATCCTTAACCAAAGGATCATGTTCCAAACGTTACATGGTTAATGAAGCATTACTTTTTCGACTCAAAGCATATGCCACTTTATTGACTTTTCCTCGGTGGTATTGAATCGGGAAATCATAATACTTGATTAATTCTAGCCATCTCCTTTGTCTCATGTTCAATTATTTCTGAGTGAATATATACTTTAAACTTTTGTGATCAATATATATTTCACACTTTACACCATACAAATGATGCCTCCAAATTTTTATAGGGAAAACAACAACAGCTAATTCCAAATCATGTGTAGGTTATATTATCTCATGAGTTTTCAACTGACATGAAGCATAAGAAATTACCTGATCATTCTACATTAGAACACAACCAAGTCCTTTCAATGAAGTATCACTCTAGATAAAAAACTCACCATTCCTAGAAGGTAGTTCTAATACTAGAGAATTCACTAATCTTCTTTTAAATTCCTGAAAACAATCATCACAATCTTTTGTCTAGATAAACTTAACACCCTTCCGAGTTATCATAGTCAATGGGCTGGATAACCATGCAAATTTTTAACAAACCTTCGTTAATAGCCTGAAAACCCATGAAAAGAATTAATCTCAGTTATATTTGTGGGTCTTGGCCATTTTTTACAACCATTGTATTTGCAGGATCAACAGATATTCCATATTTAGAAATAATGCGACCATGGAAAGAAATTTTTTATACCCAAAACTCACACTTGCTGAATTTTCCATACAATTTCTTTTCTTTTAAGGTTTGCAAGATAACCCTTAAATGACTTTAATGCTCCTCTTTACTTTTACAAAACACCAAAATATCATCAATGAAAAAAACCACAAATTTATCCAAGAACTCATGGAAAATTCTATTCATAAGGTCCATGAATACAACAAGTGCATTGGTTAACCCAAAAGGCATAACTACAAATTCATAATGGCCATATCATGTACGAAACGTGGTCTTCGGAATATCTTCTTCATTTACCTTCAACTGACGGTACCCCGATCTCAAGTCAATATTTGAAAAATACTGAGCTCCGTGGAGCTGATAAAATAGATCATCGATATGAGTCAAAGGATATTTGTTCTTAACAGTGAACTTATTCAAGGCTATATAATCAATACAAAGTCTCATTGAACCAAATTTTTTTAACAAATAAGACAGAATCACCCCATGGTGATGTTCTAGGTCGAATTAAACCTTTCTCTAATAAATCTTGCAATTTCTCCTTCAACTCTAAAAGTTCAATTTGAGACATTCGATAAGGGAGGTTTGAAATTGGCTTAGCATCAGGAACTAAGTCAACAGTAAATTCAACTTCCCGATATGGTATTATTCCAGGAAACTCATCAGGAAAAACATTCAGAAAATAATTTACCACTGGCACATCATTAATCTGAATGGTTCCTTTGTTTTCAACAATATGTGCAATGTAAAATTCATTTCCATATTTTACAAGTTTCTCAGCCTCTTGATATGTTATCAAAATTAAGGGTTAATTATTGTACACAAACTAAAAGTCTTTCTAAAAAGAAACTTCTTTAGATCTATAGTCAATCTTAGCATGGTAAACAGAGAGCCAATCCGTACCCAGGATAACATCAAACTCTACTAGAGGTAAAATAATAAGGTTCTCAAGTAGATTCTTCCCACAGATAAGTATTGGAATATTCTTATAAATTCTTTTTGCCTCAACATTTCCCCTGGTGTACTTAACACAAGATCAGGAGTCATTTCTTGAGATGGAATTCCCAATTTACTAGAAAATTTTTTAGAGATGAAAGAATGTGTAGACCCTAAATCAAACAACACATTGGCATAATCTGAAAAAAAAAAACAAAAAAAAAGTACGTGATACCACTTCATTTGATGGCCCAACATCTGCTGAAGTAGTTGCAACAGATTTCACCAAACCTTTCTTCTTGTAGTCTGAATACTTCCCATCATTAGAGCTCTTTGTCGAACAGTAGTTCGAATAATGACCCATCTCATTGCACTTGAAACATTTCACTAACTGTAAATCAAATTTGGTCTTACCATTACACTGATCTTTCCCAGTGAAATCACGAGCCTTATGTCCCATCTTACCACATCGGAATCACTTTCTATAACTCAAAAGACATTCCCCAACATGCTTTTTACCACATTTATCACAAACTGCAAACTTAGTTTTCTTACCATTAAACCTTTTTGAAGGATTCTTTCCTTTCTCCTGCAACCTCGGTCTCTTGGTCTGTTGGTTTTCATAGAACACTTGATCATCGGAAAAGTTCATTTCCACCTTCTCAGCACATCAAACACACTTTTCATAACTTTTGAACTCATGAGAAGCTAATTCACTTCGATATTTTGGCCTTAATCCTAAGTAAAAACGATTTATTTTACAATCAAGGTCTCTGATAAAATTTGGAGCATACCCTGCCAATCGAGTTAACTTTTCTTCATAAGCTGCCACTGAGTCTTCCTCTTGCCTCAATTCCAAGAATTTTTTTCCATCCTAAGTCGAACAGCCCTAAGAAAATATTTCTCAAGAAACATACCTTTGAAGTCATCCCAGTCAAGAGTATAAATCTCATCTGCGTCCCTGATATGTTTAACCATCGACCCCCACTGATCTGCTTCACCCTCCAAATGGTAAACAACAAGACTAACCTTTTGATTTTCTGAACACCCCCATGACATCGAAAATATTCTCTAGTGCTTTAATCCACCCTTCAGATAGAACAAGGTTAGATTATACTCTAAATGATGGGGGATGTTTCCTCATGAAATGTTCCACCACTGACATGTTCCTCTACGGTTCCTCTAGCTGATCTCATGCATGGATACCACCACCATTTATTTCTTGAGTCAACTACGCCATTACTACAACAACTATTTAGTTCCAATTATGACCATCTCAGGATGCTGATTTGGAAGGTAATTTCCTTCTGTATGCCTTCCTAGAACTGCTTTCATGTTTCCTCTGTGGAAAACCATTCTAAACTAAATTGTCTTAGATGAAGCAACATGGTAATATTTAAATGCTATATCATTTCAATTTGACCATAATGTAAAAAAATTGGATATTCATTTAATATAATTCTAACTCCTAAAGTTATCTAAAGAGACCTTTGATACCAAGTATAAGGCCCCAGCCTTAAACATTACTTAATATTTGGTTATTTCAAGAATTCAAATTGAGGTTCATTTCAGGTTTAGAGTTTTAGATAATTAGATCATAAATATTTCATTACTTTCCACATTTAAATAATGTGGTTACATCAAAGGCAATATTCATTTTTTCCATCAAAGGAAATATATTTAAAATAAAACATGGATTCTTTTTTGACACATCCTCAATACTATCATCACATCATGTACTTTTCCATTGACCTGTGAAAAACATTTCAAAAACATGTGATGATCCTAAAAATATGAGTAAGGGATATAAAAATACTGAAAGAAAACATTAGTCCATGTACACATAAGAATCAATGAAATCATACTTCACTCAAAAACTGTAAGCACATTAGCATACCTCGTGAAATCATAAGATTTATGAATTACTCATAGATATCATAAGACATAAAGGTAACTTTAGGCATTCATAACATTCTTACATAGGGAGTAACCCTCATGGTTACGTTTGGAATACCCATCACAGTATATTCCCTATATCTCTATGGAGAAACCTTAGAGTTTAACTCCATCATGTTACCCAATGCATTGGAGATCTATCTCAGTCTCACCCACCCTTAATTTATCATGGAACCACCCGACTTCATAAACAATCCCCGTGAACCATAACATAATCATATAACATAAAACATGCATAAAGAAAACATAAAATTTCCACATCTCAATCACAAGATATCAATACAACACATTGATATAATAAAAAAATTATCAAAACCATTTTCAATACCAAAATAAAATAAATGTAAAACATGGTATTTATTTTTCATTTAATATGTTATGGCATGTAGAGGAAGCTGAAACTCAAATAATGGTCACGACGCTGGAGAAGTCGTTGCCGCCGCATACGTAAGACAAATACATTCCTTTTGTCATTTAGTAAAACGATTCATGTAAAAAGATTCCTTTTGAATGAAATTAAAATTAAAAAGGGTTTATTATAAAACTAATAAGAGAAGGTCGTATATAAATTTATGTATGCCTCAATGAAAGGATATTGAGACAAAGTCCCTTACCTCAGGTCTGACTTGTATTGTTCATTTCATTGTATTCCTGAAAAATAAATTTTGGTCAATTTATAATTTCATAAGGAATTACTTTAAAGTTTATTATTAAATTAATATCACATATTCTCATGTTATAATAATTAGTTAAATATTTGAGTTCATATCATAAGTTTTGTCAATGTTCGGTACATGAGTCAAAAATAAACTTGTTTGAAGAGAATTATACATGTAGTTATAAGTACATCATCTCAGAAATGGTGTTCATGATTTAAGTATCTTATATATATCCATTATATATGTATTTAATAATATTTCATAATTTTTGGAGATAATAAATGAAATGTACCGTTCGTGGAAACGGTAGGTCGTACATACGCATGAACGCTACCTTCATTTTTTTGTCATATTAATGGACTTTAAAACTAAATGAGACATAGATATATTATAATTACAGTATAATATATATGTCATATAGGTAACATAAGTTCATTAATTACATTATTTATAAATTACATGTTTGGAATGAATGAGTCACATCACTTTAGGGGGCGGTAGTCCAGACTTCCTCATATGAAATTATCGTATTTTCACCACATGCAAAGCATAAAGGTATGTTTTAAATATAAAATACATAAGTATAGAGAGGACATAAATATATTATATATCATATATAAATATAGTTCCATCATAATGGCCACCATGAAAGGTGTTAAAATAATATTGAACAATCATCGTTTCGTGAGGTAGTAATTCGCCACCCACCGAAACAGAATGTTCTTTAACCATTAGACGGAGGTGTGTGTAAGTGTAGGTAGAATATTTGTCATAAAAATATCCTAGTATATTGAGGATACTATTGTTATTATAGGATAAAATAATAGTAATATAGTGGTGAGTGAAGAAGGAAAATAAAATAAAGAAACTCAGGAGAAGACATTACCTCTAAATCGGGTAACTCTTTTTTATTTGAGCCAAAGGATTCTTTGGAAATACATCTGCCCAAAGTGAGGATTATCGGAGTAAGAGTGGGATGTGGAGAGATAATATTAGTAGAGTTTGGATGAGCCAATGGCTTGAGAGGTGTGGGTAAGGGGGTAGAGCTGGGGGCCTTTTATAAGAGGGAGGAGGGTCACTTTTGGAATGTCTTGAAATGTTACTTTATTATAAAATGGTTATTGGATTTTAAAGGTACCAAAATGATATATTTCGAAGATAAGGTGATAAGGATTTGAAATCCTCCCACCAAATAGGTTTTCTACAAGTGTATTTCTTAGATTTTACCTTATCTTTTCATTTTATTTAAATCGTTCATTAATGAGGTAATCACTGCATCATCATGGTGTCATAAATAAATTTATTTATTTAATGTCTAAAAATTATAAAAAAATACCATGATTTAGGAAATATTTTTATATTCCCAATGACTATTTATAGTCTAATAGATCATTTATGTAAACAAAAATAAAATTGTTTTACCTAGGATATACAAACCTTTGTTATATTTCTCTTCTTTTTAAAAAATAATGTCATAAATGTCACTATCACACACATGTGACTCCATGGGTGCTCAAGTTCGGTAAAAATATTCTAATGGTCGGCCATGACTCAAAAAAAGAGAATTTGGACACATGTTGGGGTCATTTTATATTATTATGATATTATTTTATTACCCTTAACTACCTGATTATTAATTAATCACGATAATGAATGATAATTACCATCATTACCATTCATAATGTCCAAAAATAAAAGATTCTTAATTAAATAATTTGGAACCTCTGATTTGAAATATGGAATCCATTTTACCAAATTCCAAACATAGAAATTGCAGTAAATATTTTAAAAATAATTCTCGTTGTCAAAACAAATATCATGTTTTTAAGAAACAATATCGATCAAATGATTGACACTTGTTTATGTCCAATTTCAAAGTGAAATTAATTCCAATGACCACAATTGAATTAAATGGTAAAAATATATTCTAATTACACTTTAAAATCAACTAATAAGACAATCTAACAATATAATTAAATTAGATGAAAAGGAAGTTTTGAAGTAAAATGTGGTATTTTTCACTATTAATTAAAAATGAACATTGTCCGAAAAATACAAAAAATTTATCCAAAGTAAATTTCAATGTACCAATTCTAAATAAATTGTTTATTTTGACATATAAAGCTTATAAAATTGTCAAAAGTTATATTTAATAATGGTTTTCATCAAAAGGTGGTAAAACTATCATTTAAAAATATTAGAATATTTATGCTTAAAATTGGATTCATTATCATTTTAAGCATCTAATGCACTATCTAATTCATTAATAGATATATATATATATATATATATATATATATATATATGAAAATATATTATTATTTTACTTACTTGGTATTTTACACCTTTAGAGTTCATGGTCAGAGACCATGTGTTCTTAAAGATTTTCCCCCATCATGGGTAGCAATGTTTCGGTCGCGGGAGTAAGATTTATCCCCAGTTTATGGGTCATTTTGAGGTTTTGGATTGTGTTAGAGTCATGGAGTATCAGATAGAACATTCATTGTAGATTATCTGGATACAAGATGTTTTCCATGTATCACAGCTCCATCGTTATCTTTATGATGACTCACATGTCATTGATTGGAGCGAGATTGATGTTCACGGTGATGCGATCATCGAGGAGTGGATGATAGATATCTAGGACCACAAGGAAGAGGTGTTTTGTGGGCATTCTAATACCTTGGTTCATGTCTTGTGGCGACACGGTGGTTTTTAGGAGAGTACATGGGATTGGGAGTCCTTGATGCTTGTCTAGTACCCAGAGCTGTTTTAGGTTGTTCTGTGGAGTTTTACTTTGATGCTTTCATTTCTTTACCTTTGATGTGATGTTAGGATTGAATTTTTTGGATATGGAATTTTTGTTCTCTTTTTCTAGGGATGTGTGTGATGTGTCCAAATGTGTGGGGAAGGGAGGACATGACTCAGAATCCAGACGCATTAATGTGGATGTGATTAAACCCATGTAGGCAAGTTAGTGTCGCCCAAAGCGGATAATATCATGATATGTAGGAAGGAAATACCTACCCCATGTGTCCGAAAAGTGTGATATTTGGGGTTGGTGTAGCTGTTTAAATGTGATAACACTTGGGGGGGACTGTTCTCAGGTGTCAAGGTTTTGTTCCCACATTCAAACAACTTAGGGTGGTTTTCCCCAGAGGGGTATCTTACGGGGTGGTTGTTTGGACCCGTCTTTTCTTCTGGGTTGGTTTTGAATTCTTGAAGACAATATTGTTTTGAGAGGTATCTAATGTAATGAACCAGACCTCTTCATCCCATTAAATTTCTGAAATCTGGTGTTTGAGGTGTCCTGGGAGGTCAAGGTGACTTATTCCCAACACTTTGCCAAATTTCTAATCCATGAACAGTGTTTCCTGAATAGCATGCTTCCAACAATAGTCTTCCTACAGTAGCCTTCCAAAACAACAACCTTCCAACAGTAGCCTTCCAATAGCAGCCTCTTTTCTTTGCCAAATTTATAGTTCATGAATAGTGCTTCCAGACCAGTGAGGTTCTAACACCAGCCTCCATCCTTTTCCAAATTTTTAGTTCATGAACAGTGTTTCCAGACCACTGAAGTTCCAACAATAGCCTTTTTCCATTACCCAATTTTGAGTTCATGAATAGTGTTTCCATACCAGTGATGTTCCAACAACAGCCTTTTTCCTCTTCGAAATTTCGAGTTCATGAACAGTGTTTCCTGGCCAATGAGGTTCCAATAACAGCCTTTTTCCATTGCCAAATTTTGAGTTCATGAATTTTGTTTCTAGACCAGTGAGGTTCCCACAACATCCTTTATCCTTTTCTAAATTTTGAGTTCATGAATAGTGTTTCAGACCAATGAGGTTCTAATAGTAGCCATTTTCCTTTTCCAAATTTCGAGTTCATGAAAAATATCTCAGCTTCCTAATGTTTCTCTCCTTTGAAGATTCCTTTGATGTAAAATGCATTTAAATACTCTTTTTAAGGACTCTATGGCCACTTCAATCGCCATAAATCCTATATTTATTTTCCTAAGACTTGGGAAGATTTTACATGGTCAAACCATTTGGTTTAATACGATCCCCTTTTAATTGAAAATCCATAATATCTTAAACTAACGATCCGTTAAATCTTCTAAAGGGATGAGATATATTCCTCCCCTGTTCTTCCTCCATGTTATCTAGTGTGATACAATCGAACCATTCATTCCTTCTCATAGGATTTTTACAATCAAACATCCCTAATTGGATCGGTTCCCCTTGAATTTCTTCTTGCGGCAAGTGAACCCTCAGTTTTTGGTGAAACCAAACAGTATTGATAAATCATTGATATAATGTATGATCTATCATCATTATTTTGGGTTTATTTACTTTTTTTTCTCATTTCCCTTTTATATAATGTTATCTCCATGTTCTTAATGGACTTTTCTTGGGTGTTGACTGGTGTGGTGGTCTCTCTACATCATCCGGTGGATGCAGTCCTCCAAGAGAGGTGATCGTGATCGGTATTGTTAGTCTTTTCAAAAAGAATCAGAAATATTTTGAGGTTGGGGATTCATTGACTCTCTATTATTTTATGTGAAAATGTAGAGTTATCATGTTTTAGCCCACTGGATCACACAGGAATTGACATATTAAATATTTTAACCAAATAAATAAATGGATATCGATCATATGTTATTGCCTCTTATTTCGATAGATAGTGTGATATATATGATTTCTTTGTTTAGATTTTATTTCGTGAAGGAATTTGTTAATGAACGTAAAGTTGGAATTAATTGATAATTTGTTAGCTAAATACAAAGAGGAATGTAAATGAATTTGGATGTCATTTTTGAAATTTTATGTTAATCAAATTGATGCATTAAGCTTGTTTAATAAATTTAGGATAGATTACTATATAGGTTTCCCATAATTGGAACTTGAAAATAATAAATCGGTTATTTCTATATGGATTAAATGACTGGTTGTTTGATAATATATAATGCCTCATATTGTTCTGAGGTACCCACTTGCTAGCTTAAGGGATAAGATCCAAGTTGATATGATGTTTGTTTTCATACTGCTTGTGTTATGATATGTGGGGACAGGGAGGCCTATTGGTTGTGGCAGCAATTGATTCCAAGAGTGGCGAGATGCATCGGTTAATGTATGTGGGTGTCAGGGATGACATGCGTTATGAGAGCTTTGGTGGCTCCTGGAGACTATTTGGTAACTTTGCTTATGTGGATGTGGTGGTTTTGTTGCATGAGTTGCATATTGTGGAACTTCGCCCAGGTTCCTGCGGGCAAGACTTTTTTGGAGGGAGATTCTTAGGATGTGTGACTTTGGGGAAAAGAGGAAATCCAGTGGGGAAGTTGTTGAAGAGTACCCTTGATATTATTTATTATATTATATACTCTTGTATGAAATACTTTATGAGAGTAGCCATGGTGAGGCTGGGAATTTATTATATATGTATAGGTGATGAGTATATTTCACTTGTTTTTCACTGTGCTTTAGTATTCTTTCATTACTTTTTCACGAGAGGATCTAGGGATGACTCTACTAAGTATACTGTTTTACTCACCCTAGGTATATATAAATTGTATTTTTAGGTCACTGGAAGGATGTTGGAGATCAGGATGTTTAATGCTAGATTGGGGTTGCATGAGCTGTTAGGGCTTCGTGGTTGCTACTATTTTTACTTTATTTTGGGTACTTGTAGTTTTTCCCTTTAATAATTAGTAGTTTTTTATGTCATTACATATTTTTACTTTGGATTTTATTTATATTGTTGTCTGATTTGTATTTGGTTGGTGTCTGTCTTATCTATCTCTTTCACATGTGTTCTATTTGAGGGAAATGCCTCATATTTGTGTGTTTGCTATAGCCTCGGTGCTAGTCTTCTACTTGGGGCATACTGGAGGTGGGAATTGGGGGTCATTATCTCTCTTATCACATTGCCGACCCAGGAGGAGAACACCATATTGAGAGGGGGTAGTGACACTATAGGTAATCTTTTATATATTACAAGTATTGATTAATATTTGGAATATCATAATGTAAATTAACATGTATTTTCACCACTAGAACCATCTATGGTATGCGCATTAATTGATAATATAATATGAAATGTAAATTATAAAGTATAATAAGTATATGACTTGGTATTATTAAATATAATTGAATAATATGTTTCATTTCCATAGAACCCCTTTCCATGTTAATGGAAGGTAGATATGTGAAACATTATTATTGAAAATTCCTAAAATTGATTAAATGATTGGTTGCATGCTACATGGAATTATCACCCTAATTAAAGGAAAGGATTGATCCAAATATGCTTATTGATTAATTTTTAATTGATTAAATAGTTTCTCACTCAATTAAACTTTTAACGTTAATGATAGGTAATGTCTTTATAATTATGAAATATATGAAATTATTATCAAATAGTATTGTCCTATCTTGATCACTCTTTGGATTTTATATGGAATTCCTTGAGTACTCTGGAACCCAATTACAATTACAGGATTCATCTTTCTTTGGTTCAAACCATCCTGGAACCCGATTCAAGTCTAACCTCGGATACCGAGTATGACACTATAGGATACATTCAATATTGTTACAGGATACCTTGGATGCACTCCATGTATCCAAAATCGAGAAGTAGGTTCCATGGTTAAATTCCATCGGGCCCATTAATTTCATGACTTCATTTTACCTTGGATGAATTCCTTGAACTCTATACACATATTATTTTGGAATGCCATAGACTATGCTCCATGGATTACACACCTATCATTAGCTTGGGTATAGTCATTACTGAATTGGAGAACCTTTAGGTCAACATTTCGTTGTTTATTACCATGGATCATTATTTTGAAATATCATTATAGGTTGCCTTGTTTTAGCTCAGAATTGTCACTATGGATACCATGAGAATTATTTCAAAACTAGTAACAATAAACTAATGAAATGGTTGCATGATTATACACTATTCTAGGGATAAAGTAGGTACTTGGGTATTTAATTACATTGTAATGATTTACTTTATATGTTTATGCCTTCACTTTTCTACAGTTCCATTACATGGGCCATTTGTTATGGACACCATTTGGTGGTGACCCACTGAGATTTATCTCACACACTCTCTAGGTGTCGTTTGGTACCTAGGTAAGATTGCATGAATGATGGTGCTGATAAAGGAATAAATACCACTATGAACACATTATTTCATGTTGTTGAGGATGGAACATGATAGCAGATGATCAAGATAGAGATTGGGATTCTTGGGATAGTCATTTGATGTCTTTTAAACGTTTCTATAACATGTTATTCATGTTATATTTTATCCATGTTTTCCAGTTTTCTATTGAGATGACATATCATCATCGGTTATTCTAGTTGATTCTGTTATTTTTATCTTTCTCTATCTATTAATTTCATCTTCTTCTAGTATTTACTTTATTGAATTCTGTTATTTACCTCTAGTAATATTAATCCACTACACTACACTCTGGTAGTATGGGAATAGTCTCTCCATGGACACACCGTATGCCCTCTCTACAAGTCGGAAGCCTCTTGTTTTTTAGGAGAAGCACTTTATATCATGTGGTCCACTGGGCTCAGGGAACCTATTAAGTGTCATCTCGTTCCTTGTCATCAAAAATTGGTATCAATGGATGTTTTATATTCTTGATTTACTTTTTTTAGAAAATATATTAAATATTTGAAATACTATGGGATTTGGTCATAATCTGTGCTTGGTCGTTGCGAACCCAAGTTTGTGGTAAAATCCATGTTATTGAAAATATAATTTTTTTGTTTTTCCTATTATAGATGATATTATTTCAACACTATATTGTGCACATGATGTTCGGTTTTGTTGGTTTTTATTCTAATTGAGATTCTATTTTATCCAATGACCCATGATATGAGGTCAAGGAGAGTTGTTACATTCATCATTATTTCCACCTAGAATTCTAATGTCATTCATATTTTCATGCGATATATATGTATTTAACTACTTTGAATTTCATTATATTCCTATGATTGTAGAGTTATGATGTGATATTTATATTATGCTTGTATTACATTTGGATGTCATTTAGTGGTTGCCTGTCTCAATTCATGAGGTGTATGTGCCTTGTAGGTTATGGAAATTAATTAACTAATTCATTCAATTATGTTATGAATAATGGGTGTCATTTACAGTGATAAGGTGTATTGGAACTAATTCAATGAGAATGGCTACAAAGTAAAAAATGAAACATGATATCTAAAATGAAATGGTTTCACATCCCTATTCCGCCTGGTTATGTTTATGAGAGTCAAAGTATTAAACCTGGTATTAAAATTAAAATGAAATGAATCATATAATTGATCACTTACCAATACCTAGATGTCTAAGTGGGATGTTTGGTTATAATTCCACGGGTATTGATTATTTCCTTGTTTATCTCTTGTATGTGTTTCTATCTATATGCTTAATTCCCTTTCTGGGGCATGTTCTTGGAATTTATAGACCAATGCCTCTATGATGTCCTCATATCGTATGCCAACAAGGAGGTGATGACCTTTCTCAAGACATGGTGGGCCCTGAGCTGCCATTCCCACCTCCAGTTTTTCCACATGAGGCCCCACCTATTATTCATGATCTGGGCACTGATGCCCATGTTCGTGATATTTTCCTACGTCTGAGTCAATATGTTCTTTGTGCTCCAAAATTTACCCCTATTTTGGTTGATCTGACTCGAGAGATCCAACAACAACATCCTTATATATTTTAAACACATGTCCGATTATCACCTATCAACCAGTCAAGGTTCCAGTGCTCTACTAATGTGTATAGAAGCACTCTGGTTGAATCCTCGGTGATGATACTTTGTAATAGTATTTTGTTTTTAGTTGATTGTTTTTTGATTGGGGGGTTTGTTTTCAGAGATTATGAAATAATTTATGGATGATTTTTGATTTAAAAAGTTTATAAAGATTGGGGTGAGTTCATTATTGGGGATTTAAGCTTACGACATGCTTGAGCATTGATTTATATTGCATTAAATTAATACCCACTTCACATGATGATTTTGATTGGAATTCCCAAGTGTTAAAGATTTAATCCAAGTCGTAACATAACTTAGGTTTCTAATAATTAACATTAATTAATTATGGTAGTGTATTTTTGGTTCCAATAATCCATGGAATCCACATATTAAAGAAAACATGTCATTAATCCATGACATATAAATTTCAACATACACAATATTAACTCAAAAAATACTAATCGAGCAGAGGCTCTCAATCACTTAATATACCAAAATTATAACTCACTCCAATGGTAGATTTACTCAGCCGTTTAAATTATTCGTAATATGATTATAATGATTATGATGATAAATTAATAATAAAATGAAAATAAAGGGATAAGAAAAGATTGGTGTGTCGAACACACACACAAACGATAATGAGAATTAAGAACAGAATTTCGATTGAATGTGGAAGAAAAATAAGGGAAGGGGATTCAACTGTATTTAAACTATTTTAGGAACTTTAATATTAAAATAATGAAGGTGGATGAGAATAAGAGATATTGAATAAGAAACTTTCATTAAAACAGAATTACAAAAAAAGACTTACAAAATTACGACAATGAAGAACATAAGAGTAAATGAAAAAAAGAGACGAGAAGAGGTATCTCAAGTGAAAACATGAGTATAGAAGGTCCTCCAAAACCATTTAAAATGCTTTGGTCGTTCCAATATGATCTCCTCTCTTCTTAAATGCCAACCCCCTTGAAGGAGAGAAGGGAGATGCATTTATATCCCAAGGAAGTGGACTGTTTTCATTCCCAATCTGTCCCTCAACTTGCATTTCCATGTTGGCTATTAAGACAGCCTAATCTCGAGATATATCCTTCTTCCATGTTGAAGATAATAATGTTTTCTGACCTCTCTCAAAATTGGGAGCCATTTGGACCTATGGATCCAATGTTATGGTCGGTTGATTAAACAATTTTAATATTTCCATTTCAATCCAATATATTTGAAGTCCAAAATGTGAATGGATTTTTGAATAGTAATGTGCCTTAAAATCCTAATTATTTATTCATCAAATATGGTTGGCTATATCTCCTATTTCACACTGAAAAAGATCAGATCTATTTGATGATTACATCATGAGATATGTCATGAATAGTGTCTGGATTTTAATTCTCGGCTAGAATGGTGAGCTAGATTTTAAATCCTCATTTGGGCCCCTTGTTCTAAGAGTTGGTCCAAGAAATTTTTATCCGTGATTATTTTCAATAATCACGATCATATGATGGAGTTTCACAAAATACGGGCCTCAGTAGTGAGACCAGTAACTCAATCATCATGGCTAGTCCAGTTTCATTACAAATTCATTGGGTCATCTTGTGTGGTCCATATGAGCCTTCAAATGGCGGAATTGGCCCCTGATTCCTTATAATTATATGTGAGAAATTGAATAATAAATCCTACAAAACAAGAACCACGCAATTTTAATCATTAGGGTGAGAGTTATAAATAAAATAGTAAACTGAATCAATTGGACTACTTCTAGAAATGCTTAAAACTTATACTTAGTATTAAAACATTAATATTTCACACAAATTATGATCATTTCATCTAAAATAAGTAAATGGAGTATATAATAAGACATTAAAATATTAATAAAATCAACTCCCCCACACATAGTCTTGTGTATGTCCTCATGTGCAACAAATATAAAAACATAACAAAATCATTTTCACTCACCAACAGATATTAAAATTTTGTTTTCTCCAATCAGGGGAGGTTTCGAATATTTCACTCATCCATTTTGAGTTCCACCACAATTTGTTACATAAACAATGTTCCAAAACTAATTCAATTTTTTCATGCTCAAATTTAGAAATGGAAAATGTGGACACTCAACACTCACACCTCTCAAGATGATAAAATTCATTTGTGGAGGTTCACTCTTTCACCAACCAAAAGTGAAAATCTTAGAGTTTGAAAAGATCTCTCAGCTTCCAATCCCTATCCAAAGTGCACAAGAATCAATAGGTCTTTTTAAGGGGTTTTTCTATGGATATGGGATGGTAGGAATATAATGTCCATGAGATAAAAGAAGAGGGGTAAAACACCAACATATAAAAAGCAATGCACAATTTTTTTGAAATAAAACATGGAAGGAAATGAGAACACATATTTTACAAGGGAATGATTGTGTGAAGAAAGGCATAATAGAGGACGAAAATTTGAAGGGGATGAGAATATTAAATATTTACAAACCAAAAAACTTCTCCCAATGACTTAATAATATAATACAAGTTTTCTTTTTTTTTCTTTTTTTTCTTTTTTTTCAAAAGATGAACTTGGAAAAGATCTCACACTCATATCCCAACCCATGATTGATCACCTCACGACACTAATTGTAATAGTTATAACAAGATAAAAGGTTGAGGAAGAGTGATTTTTGACCTACCCATGAAACAACCCAATTTCTTTTGTTCTTTTATTTTATTTTTTTTGAACACTTGTCAATAAAATTTAAAAAATTACATAAATGAAATTATATTACATTCCCCAAAACACACTGAATGAAAACCTCTCCCCCACACTAAAATGGATGTTTGCCCTCAAGCAGATAATAACACGGTGAAATCAACAAAGGGTACCCATAATGAAATCCATCCCCCCCCACACTTAAATTTCAAAAAATTATGCAATGAAAATCAATGTTGATATTGGGTGGGAAAATGTATTGGACTTGTAATATGGCTATCAAAGAAAAGGTTTTCATAGGCTCGAAGGGGATTTCAAAAGGAGGATTAATGTAAGGGAAATGGGAGGATATTTGTCTATTGTGATTCTCATGTGGTTCAGAAAATTCCTCTATTATTTTAATGCACACTAAGGTAGGAAATTCAGCTCGAAGGTTCACAAACTCAAGACTCACAAATGGGAGTGAAAACATACATTTTGATAATATGGTCATAGGTGGCCATGGCATGAAAGAAAATTTTGTTCCTCACAGTTTGGAAAAAGCATTTTCCAAATCAAAAATTGAGCATTCAAAATTTGTTAATTTTGACAAAAAAAAACTTTATCCAAATTCATGATGAAAATACAAAATTTTTGAGGTGAAAACATGTCTGTTAACTCCCCAAAATGGTTGAACAAAATTTTAAAATTGATGGTATGTATGACTCTTGGTTTTTTTTAAAAAAATTTATTTATTAGTTTTTTTAGTGTTCTTTAAAATACACACCCACGCAAAATAGAAAGAGAAAAAGAAAGGGTTTGATGAAGAAAATGGTAAAAAAATGTAATATGGAGGAAGAAGAAGAAAGAGTGAGAGAGAGGAAGACATAGAGAGAGTTAAAGAGGTGCCCCCTGGTTTGGATTTGGTGGGTCTCCATCTTCATCTAGTGGTGGGTCGACTGCAGAAGTTGGGGATCCAGTGGAAGTAGAGGTGGTTCCAGGATTGTGCATCCTCTCATGGTG
Source organism: Viscum album (assembly GCA_963277665.1). NCBI lineage: Eukaryota > Viridiplantae > Streptophyta > Magnoliopsida > Santalales > Viscaceae > Viscum > Viscum album. The sequence continues at coordinate 672,512,404 of OY728127.1, forward strand.
ATGCTTTAACCAATGTCCGTTAAACATGACTGTCATTTTGGAAGAGGGGTCTTGGACTTACACTGCACCAAATGGGTAAACATTAATAATAATAAAAGGACCTTCTCAATGAGAATTAAGATTACCTGGGTGATGAAAAAATAGAGAATTGAAGAGAATTACCTTTTCACCTTCATGAAATACCTTTCTCAGGATGTTTTTATCATGGAGTGCCTTGGATTTTTCTTTTTAGAGATTAGAATTCTCATAAGAATCAAGTTGAAGTTCCTCCAGTTCAGCCAATTGCAACAATCTTTCTTCACCAGATTTTTCAAGATCAAAATTACAAGTTTTCACTGCCCAAAATGAATTATGTTGGATTTTAACTAGAAAATGACATGATTTACCAAAAACTATCCTAAACAGAGACATCCCAATGGGTGTTTTATAGGTAGTTCGATAAGCCCAAAGTACTTCACCAAGTCTTTTAGGCCAGTCTTTTCTGGTGGGTTTTACAATTCTCTCAAGAACTCTTTTCACTTATCTATTAGAAAGTTCATCCATTCCATTTGTTTGAGGGTGATATTTAGTTGATGTTTTATGTATAACCCCATTGATTTTCAAAAGAGATTCCATGGTTCTATTACAAAAATGGGTTCCTAAGTCACTTATCAAGGCATGTGGTGTTCCAAATCGGTGGAAGATATGTGTCTTTAGGAACTCACTGACAGTATGTGAATTATCCTTTCTAGTGGGTTTGGCCTCGAACCACCTAGAAACATAATCAACTGAAATAAGGATATATGAGAATCCATTGGAAGGGGGAAATGGTCCCATGAAATTGATACCCCAAACATCAAAGATCTCACAGAAAATTAAAGGCTTTTGGGGAATTTCATTTCTCTTGAAAATTTTGCCAAACTTTTGGCAAGTGGGACATGATTGAAATAACTCATGTGAGTCCTTGAAGAGTTAAGGCTAGAAGAATCCAGACTATAGGACCTTTCAGGAGTTCCTTTGTGGTCCAAAGTGTCCTCCTCCGGGAAGTGAGTGACAGAATTCTAATATGGAAGAATATTCATTTTCATCGACACATCTCCTTATTACCATATCTGCCCCAGTTTTCCAAAGTTTATTTTATTCCCAAAAATAGTGTTTTGAATCACATTTAAAATTCATTTTTTGTTCTTTTGAAAATATTCTGGAAAAACAGAGGAAACAAAGTAATTTACAATTGGGGAATACCATAGTATTTTTGTAGTGAGAGATGAATGGTTCTCAATGGGGAATTCAGGATCGATGGTCTCAGAATTAGAAGAATTAGAAATTCTACTCAAGTGATTAGCCACATGGTTTTCTTTTCCTGGTCTATCTTTTATTTCAAGGTCAAACTCTTGGAGCATTAGGATCCATCTTATTAGCCTCTGTTTGGAATCACATTTCTTGAGTAAGAACATTATAGCAGAATGGTCTGTGAAGATGATGATTTTGGCAACTAAGAGAGAGGTCGGAATTTATCTAAGGCAAAGAAAACTTCTAAAAGTTCTTTTTTTATGATATTGTAGTGAGATTTAGTTTCATCCAATGTTTTTGAGGCATAATAGATGACATGAGGACGTTTTTCACTTCTTTGACCAAGAACAGCCCCAAAAACTCTATCAGAAGCATCACACATCAATTCAAAGGGTAAGGACTAATCTGGGGGTTGGATTATTGGGGCAGATGTAAGAGCATTTTTGAGTTCAATGAATGCTCTCTTTCAAAACTCATTGAAATGGAAAGTGAAATCATTTTGGAGAAACCGAGTGAGTGGGGGGGAAATTTTACTGAATTTATAGATGAATCTCTGACAGAAACCGGCATGACTGAGAAATGAATGGATTTCTCGAATAGATGTGGGTGGAGGAAGTGATTGGATCACTTAAATTTTGGCAGGATCGACTTCAATACCATATTTTGAAACTATGTGCCCTAGAACAATCCCATTTGAAACAATAAAGTGACATTTTTTAAAATTTAACACAAGGTTGCACTTAACACACTTCTAGAGGACTAGAGAGAGTGAATTCAAACAAGATTCAAATTACTCACCATAAATGGTGAAGTCATCCATGAAGACTTCCATGCAGTGTTCACTGAATTCGGAAAATATACTCATCATACACCTATGTAATGTTGCAGGAGCATTACAAAGTCCAAAAGGCATTCTCTTATATGCATATGTTCCAAAGGTGCATGTGAAAGTAGCCTTTTATTTGTCCTGAGGTGTGATTGGGATTTAGAAGTAGCTGGTGTATCCATCAAGAAAGCAGTAGTGTGACTTTCCATCTAATCATTCCAGCATTTGATCAAGGAATAGAAGAGGGTAGTGATCTTTTCTTCGTTTCAACATTAAATTCCCTATAGTCGATGCACACATGCCATTTTTTCTTCACTCGAGTTGTGACTACCTCTCCATGTACATTTGTGACAAAAGTTATCCCACCCTTATTAGGTACAACTTGAATTGGACTAACCCATTCACTATCAGAAATTGGGTAGATAACAAAAGCTTGAAGAAGCTTGGTGATCTCTTCCCTAACTACCTCAAGTATGATTGGATTGAGTCTTCTCTGTGGTTGTCTAATTGGTTTGGAAGACTCCCCAAGATGGAGTTGATGCATGAAAAAGGATGGGTTGATTCCTAGTATATAATATAGGGTCCACCCTAAGGGATTTTTGTTTTCCTATAACACTTGGACAAGTTTTGAATCCTTAGTTTTGGTAAGTGAAGAAGAGATAATGATAGGATACGAGTGATCATGGAAAAGGAATTCATATTTCAGGTGTTTAGGAAGAGTTTTTAGATCAGTATCATCTCTCATTTGTGGGTTAGACATCTCAGGAATGGATGAAGGGACTTCAGTTGCTTCAGATTCATTTTCCTTAATACTGTCCAAGGTGGAGAAGTAGATATCATAGTTGATGTGGGATTCAAGAGAGTTTTCAAGTTCCATTAGATTGATGGAGTCAATGAATGAGAGGTCCACATCAACTTCACCATTTATGACTTGGTTAATCATGGTGCAGATTTCACAAGTTCCGTTATCATTATAACATGAAAAACATGGTGGATTGGGGTTCCATTGACACTTAGAAGTGTCCTCAGAAGCATGGATTGAGAATGTAGGGTGATCCTCAGATGGGTATCGCATGGCTTGGAAAATGTTGAACTTGACCAATTGGTCACCGAATTCCACGGATAAGATGCCTGAATTGACATAAATCTTAGTTCTAGCAGTCATGAGGAATGGTATTTCTAGAATTAGGGGATATCGAGAAGAGTTCTTCTCACCATCCATGTCAATGAAATAGAAATCAGCAGGGAAGATAAGATCATTCACACAAACAAGGACATACTCAATTATTCCCTCAGTACTGGTTGTTCTTCGATTGGATAACTGAATGACAACACCCGTTGGGTGCAAGGGACCTAGACCAAGGTTGGAGAATATGGATTTAGGCATGACATTAATTTAGGATCTTAGGTCTATGAGTGAATCATAAAAGTTTGAACTTCCAATTTGGAAAGGGACCATAAAGGTCCCTGGATATTTTCACTTAATGGGTATGGAATCTTGGGTTGAAACATTTTCGAAGGTCCTAAGTTTCCTCTTGTGGGTACACAACTCCATGAGAAACTTGGCATACTTAGGAATTTTTTTATGGAATCTAAGAGGGGAATATTGAATTCAACATGTCTAAACATGTTCAGCATTTCAGGATCGGGTTCAAAGGAATTATTTGGCTTAGAAACGGGTTGAGGAAAATGAATTGGGTTCCTATGTGGAATAGAAGAAGGTGAGGGAATAGATTCAAGTTCCTTTTCAAATTTATTTTTCTTTTCATTTTCTAGGTCAACATTTAAAGGAGGGTTAGAGAACTTATCTTGAGGCATAGCAGTTTTCTTTCCCAATATAGGTGCAATTGAACTTACATTACCCTTGGGGTGGGGAAATGGTTGAGCTGGAAGTTGGGAAGAATTAGATTGTTTCTTCTTACTAAGGTGGAATTCTAGTTGACCAATTTGGGTTTGAATGTTCTTGAGGCTAGAACGGGTGAAAGAGGCAAGATCTTCCACTGCACTTTCCCATGGTTTCTTAGAATAAGAGACTTGTCGCGAATTGGGATTAACTTGCTTTTGGTTCTTTGGAAATCGATTGTATTGGTTTTGGAATTGGGAAGGCTCACTAGGATAATGGAATCTAGGAGGAGGATTGTTCCTTTGAGGTTGAAAATGAAAAGGATAAGGTTGTTGGATGTTACCAACGCCTTGACTATATTGAAAATGGTTTGGGTTCTGAGGATGGAATTGAGGGGGATGATATATGGGATTACCATACCTAAGGCCTTGGTTATAGGAAGAAGAGAAGGTCCCAGAGTGAGGTTGGTTGAAGTTTCTAAAAAACTGACCTGATAGTTAAGGATTGGTGTTCCACTGATAATATGCTGCATTGAGCTCCATTGGTCCAGATGAATTGAATTGATCCTCTTAAAGTTGTGGACATGTGTTAGTTGGATAAGATGGACAGTTGCATATTCCACAATTGTTTACAAGTCCATGAAACATCGATTGTGGAGAAGATGAGGATGGGGATTTGGTAGCCACAACTTGTTGTCTCGCAAGACCTGTAAGATCACTCATCCACTCGGTCATCTTTTTCGAATCAATTCATTGATTATCTTGGGATTGTTTGACTTGATCATGTTCTCAAGTATGGAATTGTTGTGTGTTTGCAGCCATGTTACTTATGAGATATCTTGCAGCTGTAGGAGTTTTATCAACAAGATCACCACCACTTTCGGCATCAATGAGAGTTCTAGCCAATGCCAATAACCCCTCATCAAAGTATTGGATCATGATTTGGTCAGGAATTTGGTGGTGTGGGGAGGTGGAAACAAGCTTTTTGAACCTCTACCAGTACTCGTGGAGTGATTCACTTGGGAACTGACAGATACGACTTATTTCCTTTTGGATAGAAGCAGTATGAGAAGCAGGAAAGAATTTTTCTAAGAAAAGTTGCTTCATGTCATTCCATGTGGTTATGGAAACAGGAGGGAGGTAGTAAATCCCTCACCTGGCAGCGTCATCTATGGAGAAAGGTAATTCTCGGAGTATGATTTTTTCCTCAGAAACCCCTTGAGGCTTCATGGTAGAGCACACTACTTGAAACTCTTTAAGGTGGAGTTGTGGATCCTCACCGACTAGCCCGTGGAAATGAGGGAGAAGATGAATCAAAACTGATTTGAGTTCGAAGTCAGCTTCTATGCTTGGATATTTAATACCAAGAGGTTGGTAATTCATATCAGGGGCAGTAAGTTCTTTATATTTTTTTTCCCTAGGATTGGACGTATCTAATTCGATTGGTTGAACAAAGATTGGTTCTTAAATTATTAGATTATCTCTTATGTTCCTCCTAAGTTGGAGAAGTGTTCACTCAATTTTAGGGTCAAACTAATCTGAGGTATTGATTGGAAGGCTACGGGGCATTCATAGAGATTTTGGAAGAAAGTGTAAGATAGGTTTTTCTTTGTTTTTTTGCTTCAATTTATTATTTTTACGAGAAGACGGGTTTTTCTTTGTGTTTTTTTCAATTTTTTTTACAATTTTTTTTGTTTTTGTTTTTTTACAATAACCAAAAAATAATGGCTACTTGAAGCACCATCCCTGGAAACGGAACTATTTGAAATGCACGGCCGATTGTCGCCTATTGACCGGTCAAGGATCTGGTGCTCTGCTAATGTGTATAGCAGCACTCGGGTCGAATCCTCGGTGACGATACTTTGTAATAGTCGTTTGTTTTTAGTTGATTGTATTTTTACTGGGGGGTTTGTCTGTAAAGCTTATGAAATAATTTATGGATTAAGCTTGATTTAAAAAATTGATAAAGATTGGGGTGAGTTCATTATTGGTCATTTAAGCTTATGACATCCTTGAGCTTTGCTTTATATTTCATTAAATTAATACCCACTACACAAGATGATTTTGATCGGAATTCCAAAGTGTTAAAGCTTTAATCTAAGCTATAAGATAACATAGGTTTCTAATCATTAACATTACTTGTTTATGGTAGTTTATTTTTGGTTCCAATAATCCATGGAATCCACATATTAAACAAAACATGTCATTAATCCATGACATATAAGGTTCAACATACACAATATTAACTCAAAGAATACTCATCGGGCAAAGGATTTCAATCACTTAATATCACCACATTATAACTCACCACAATGGTAGATTTACTCAGACATTTAAATGATTGGTAATCTGGTTATAATGATTATGATGATTAATTAAGAAGAGAAGGAAAATAAAGGGATAAAAAAGAGTGGTGCATCGAACACACACACAAACGATAATGAGAATTAAGAATAGAATTTCAATTGAACGAGGAAGCAAAATAAGGGAATGGGATTCAACTGTATTTAAACTATTTTAAGAACACTAATATTAAACTACAAAAGGTGGATGAGAATAAGAGATATTGAAGATTACACTTTCATTAAAACAAAATTATAAAAGAAAGGACATACAAAATAACAACAATGAAGAACATAAAAGTAAATAAAAACAAAGAGAGGAGGAAAGGTCTCCCAAGTGAATACTTTAGTATGGAAGGTCCTCCCAAGACCTTGTAAAGGCTTTGGTCGTGACAATATGATCTCCTCTCTTTCGAAATGCCAACCCCCTTGAAGGAGAGGAGGGAGATGCATTTATATCCCAAGGAAGTGGACTGTTTTCATTCCCAATCTGTCCCTCCAATTTCATTGCCATGTTGGATATTCAGAGAGCCTAATATTTTGACATCTCCTTCTTCCAAGTTGTAGATAATAAATTTTTCGGACCTCTCTCAAAATTTGGATTCATTTGGACCTATGGATCCAAAGTGATGGCCGTTTTATTAAACAATTTTAATCTATCCATTTCAATCTAATAATTTTGAAGTCCAAATTGTGAAAGGGTTTTTAATAGGAATATCCCTTCAAAGCCAAATTATTTCTTCAAAAAAGTCGGTCGGATATACGTCCTTTTTTACACTGAAAAATCTTAGATCTATTTGACGAATACATCATGAGATATGTCATTAATAGTTTCGAGATTTTAATTCTCGGCCAGAATGGTGGGATAAATTTTAAAACTTCCATTGGGTCCATTTCTCTTAGATTTGGGCCCTGAAATTTTTATCCATGATTCTTTTGGATAATCCAGAACACATTGTAGAGTTTCACAAAATATGGGCTTCGGGAGTGAGACCAGTAACTCAATCATCATGGCTGGTCCGGTTTCTTCTCAAATTCTTTGGGTCATCTTGTGTGGTCCATATGAGCCTTCAAATGGTGGAATTGGCCCATGATTCCTTATAATTATATGTGAGAAATTTAATAAGGAATCATAAAAAACAAGAACCACCTAATTTGAATCCGTAGGGTGAGAGTTCTAAATAAAATAGTAAACTAACACAATTGGAATACTTCTAAAAATGCTCAAAACTTATACTTAGTATTAAAACATTAATATTTCACAAAATTTATGCACATTTCATATAATATCAGTAAAGGGAGTATATAATAAGACATGAAAATATTAATAACATCAATATTCTCCTGTGTTGGTGGTCCATAGGATGCTGAGTCACCGATAGAGGCCACACTTTGTTCCTTTGAACATCTAGTGCTTCCTATAGAGCAGAGGGTCAAACTTGATACATGCATGTGGTGAGATTCAAGAAATTATTGGTGGGACGTGATTACCCATGTAGGTTATCACGAGAGAATGTTATGGGATGATTTCTTGACAACCTTCTGTGATTATTTCATTCCTTAGATGATTAGATATTTCATCCATATATTTGATGCATCTCGAGATGGTTTCTATGTCAGTTATGGAATATTTAGAATGTTTCACTGAGTTAAAATGATTTTCATTGATTCTAACTGAAGATGGACTTTCGTTGCTAGGTGATTTGAGGATGGTCTTGAGCACACCATCTGTACACATTTTAAAGAATTTTTCATGAATACTTGTTTCAAAATAGGCACTCTGTCTCTTATCACTGAGGGAAACATATGGGACGACAATAACACCAGGAATATAGGATTAGTGATGTGGAAGGCTGGTTGTTCTCCCACTGGCAGAAAACGATCCTTTAGGGTCTCTCATCAAGAAAGGGACAACCAGAGTATTCATATTGATAGCTCCATTGTGTGTCATCATTGTAGGCGATGGGGAAACCTAGAGACTCATTGTGATAGAGACCCAATGGAGTGTTGGGATTGTGAACACAAGAGAAATCTTCAGAGTTTTTATAGAACCTTTCCACCATCTTCAAGTGGAAAAGGATCCGAAAAAGCTTCACATTCAGGAGTTGGTTCTTTTTCACCGCTTCAGGCGGGGATTTGGAATAGCACTAGGTGGACTGGCTAAGGAGGAGGTCATCACCACAGTATATAGAATATTGATTAATAGTGACATCAAAAGAGTAGTTATGAATGTCGTAGTAATTTTGTTGCACATGTCTGTTGATCAGACCAATTTCATGTGCTACAGCCGATAACCAAGGATCCGGATGCGGGACCATCTTTAGTACTAGTTACTAATCTAGTGGAATCTACTATAGTATCTACATTATTTGATATAAGTGTTTTTGAACTCTCTTATCTCTATATCTATCATGGAAAGTCTGAGACTAGAGATACAATATTATTATGGTGTAATTACCCTATATACACAGTTCAGATTGTTGTTAGAGGGCATACGCCAATGTAGGGAACTTACCCATGAGGTACTTTTTACCCTTTATTATGGAGCCTCTTCATTCTCGAGATGACAGTATTAGATTTCATTCTCAGGATGGATTGGCTGGTTCAGTATCATGCTTTTGTAGACTTATATCTCTGTAAGGTAACTTTTACATCACTATAGGGGAGAAGTTTTCTACATAAGTGTGAGTGGGATGTCCAGGCTAGTACAGTGGAGTGACTTCCCAGATTTCAAATCTCAACAGAGAGGATTATGGATTACAATGAAATTAATTTATTCTAGTAGTATATAGTTTTATGGATATCATTCCCAATAATATTTCTGTATTACCTCCTTAGAGAGGGAGGTAATATTTATAACTGAGCTTCTTTTGAGAGTAGATATAATGCCCATTATTCCATATAGGATGGAAGATAACGAGATTCATGAGCTCAAGTGGTAGTTAGATGATCTAGAATCCAAGAGATTTATATGGACTAGTACATCCTCTTGGGCTTATACCATTCTTTTCTCTAAGAAGGGGGATGGAAAATTACATCTATGTGTGGATTATAGAAGGTTAAACTGGGTTTCGATGAATAACTGGTATCCACTACCTCAAATAGATGATCTCTTCGAATATATATTGGGATTTAGGGTATTCTATAAGGTATAATATAGGTAGGGATATCATCAAGTGAAATTAGGCCTTCAGACATACCACATAAAACCTTGTATTGTAGGTATGGTCTGTATGATTACCTTTTTACGATGTTTAGTCTTACAAACACACCCTCCATTTTAATGGCTCTGATGAAAATGGTTTTCCATCCCTATATAGATTAATTCCTCAGAGTATTTGTGGATGACACCATGGTGTATTCTCGCACTCATAACGACCATGCCAAACACCTTGAGAGAATTCCTACTACACTGAGAGAGAGACATATTTACACCAAGCTTGATAAGTTACACATCTAGATATTAAAAGTTTACTTCATTGGTCACATTATCTCAGAATCAAGTGCATTTGTTGCCCCTGAAAAAGTTAGTGTTGTAGATTCCTTAGAGAAACCCAAAAACATGTTTGATATAAAGAGTTTCTTGGGGATGGATGAATATTACAATCATTTAAAACTGGGATTTTCCCACAATTATTTAGTTATTACTAGTCATACAAATAAGGGTGTCAAGTTCCTCTGGTCAGAAGTGTGCAAGAAATCATTTCTGGAGCTGAAAGGAGGCTTGTCTCAGAACCTATTTTGACACTTCCGGAGATAGGTATAGGTTATATTGTCTTCTATGATGCATTATCAATCAACCTAGGAGCAGTGCTGATTTAGGATGATAGAGATGTTGCATATGGACCTTGATAGTTGAGGCCTCATGAGAAAAACTACCCAACAAACAACCTTGATATAGGTACATTTTTTCATGCCTTATGTTTCTAAAGACATTATCTATATTGTGAGAACTTTGTGGTGTACATGAACCACAAGAGCCTCAAATATATCTTTTCACAGCATGACTTGAACCTAAGATAGTGAATATGGATCAATTATCTACAATCATTTGATTTTATACTTGATAATATTATTCATAAGGGAAATGTGGTTACAGATGCATTGAGTCCTAAAACTCAAACAAATGCCATTTAAAAAGCTAGTGATGAATGGAAGGTAATGAACCTATTTTTTAGTAGTATTTTGAGTTTCATGATAATCATGAGTAGTCTTACCTATCATCTTTGACTATCATCTCTTCCATCCTTGAGAAGGTAAAGGGAATAAAATTTTATGATCCTGAGGGATATGTTTTACATGATAGTATATCAGGAGATAACCCACCTCAAAATTAGTCTGTGTATAGAGACAACATCCTATATATTCATGGAAGTGTCTGGGTTCCTAAAGATATTATAAAGTATTTGACAAAAGAGTCCCACACATATCAATGGGAAATTCATCAAGTTATATCAATGATGTATCAAGATATGTGACACCAGTATTTGTGTATAGGGATGAAACATCAGATTGAAAGATTTACCATTATGTGTTCTGCCAGTCAGCAGGTGAAGGTGGATAACCAGAGACCTGGTGGCTTGTTACAACCTCTTTTTATCCCAAAATGGAACAAGAAAGATATTTCTATGGATTTTTTAGTTGGGGTACCTAGGACACCAAGGGAAAGCTAAGTTGTACTGGTAGTTGTTGACTTACTAACAAAATTATCCTGATTCATACATATTTTGGAGACTTTATCAATTGAGGATCCGAGGAGAATGTAGGTTTGTGAGATCATATGACTACATGAGCTCCAAATTATTATCATTTCAGATAGGGATTCACATTTCATGTCATGTTTCTGTAAGGGTATGAAAAAACATATGAGTACATAGTTTCATATAAGCACAACTTTTCACCCTCAGACTGATGGATAATCCGAACATATAGTGAAGGTCCTAGAGGAAATTATCTTAGCATGATTCCTTGATTTTTTCGGTTCTTGGGAGAATCAAATCCCCCTCATTGAGTTCGACTATAACAGTGTCTTCTAGGAGATAATTCAGATGGCTCCCATTAAGGCCTTATATGGTAGTTCTTGTTGTTAAACCATGTGTTGGATAGAGGCAGGTAAGGAAACACTATTAGGTTTGTGTCTAGTTTAGGAGACTTAAAAGATGGTTCAGCTAATCAGAAATCATATGACTACTACATAGTCTAGATAAAAATCTTATGTCGATCAAAATTGAGGACCTTTAGAGATCATGGTTGGGGATCATGTTTTCCTTCAGGTATCACCCATGCTTGGGCATAGATGGATACAATATCAAAGGAAGTTATTGAATCGTTAAATTGAGCCATTTGAGATTATAGAGAGAGTCGTGAATGTACCATATTAGTTTTTATTACCTTATAGGTACCATGAAATGCATGAAATCATTCATGTTTCACAGATTATCCTATATTATTCCAAACCATCTCATTAAATTGATCCTGTAGAATTTGTGTTAGATGTTGATATCACCATTGAGGAGTATCTATTAATCATCGTTGAATGGAGAATGAAGACTCTCCGAGGTCGGTCTGTCCCTCCAGTACGGGTGTTATGGAAGCATAGCTGTATGAAGGATGATACATGGGAGTGGGAAATCGATAAACATCCATAGTGGCCAGAGTTTTTCTCCTAAGTGCTTCATCACCCATGGAAGATGAACTCGAGGAAGAGTACATTTAATGGGGGAAGAATGTAATAAAACATTTTCTCATGGTATGTATGCTTTAAATTTCGGTTTAATTCCATATTTTAGACCAAATATGGAATCAATTTGAGTTAGAGAGGGTCCCAAGGGTGTCCAAGGATTGATCAAATCCCAAAACCCAACATTTTGGAAAAAATGGATGTGTCACACGGTTAGACTAAACTACATGGAAATGGAGCATTGTTAGATCTAACATTGCTGATGGTCTACAGTTTTGGGCATAGCCATTCTACATGGTTGGTGCATAGTTTCCCAATCCTTGGGGCCTAACCGTGTCAGTTCCCTTATTTTATAGGTACATGTGCATTGTTTCCATGTGGTTTCTCAAATCGTGCTAACAAACAATGTACATGGTAAATTTTGGGTAATTTTACCCTTTTCCATTAATTATATAATTAAACAATCCTTCTTAACTAATTTGAATTCTAGTGTGATTAGAATCTATTCCTCTTATTTTGGATATTTTTCAAGTCCTATGTGAGGGATCAAAAGATCTCCTTTAACCAGGATCCATTCAATATTTTTTTTGTCACAAATTGATTCCCAATGGTAAGTACTCGAGTCCATTTGAGCCATTATTATTCTCTATTTCACTCGACCTAGTTATTGATTTGTGAGTGTTTTTACGTTTTTATCAAATCTACTCACATCCATGCCAAAGAAGAAGAATATACTAGTGGAGGAGATTCATACAAGCCTATTGTGGGTGGTCTATAACTCAACCCTGAGGTTCGTTGATTTTGGAATTTTCATGTGGGACACGTTGATTTAATCAGGTGTTATTTATTGAATTTTTATGCCATTATTATAATAATTATAAAAAATGGTTATTCCATTTCGAATTATTTGGTTAGTTTTTAGTGGTTACCTCCATAACTCTATCCATCCCATGTAGGATATTATGACATATTTTTTGTTATAGTGTTTTTAAATGTTTGACACACCATTCGGGTGTGGCTTGGAGTGACCTTCCTATGTTTATGATATTGTATATTAAATGGATTGATTTATATTGTGAATTTCATTATGGAATGTACCATGTATGATCACCACCTGATCCGTATATGGTAGGTGATCTAATGGATAATCAAATGTGAAATGGAAATTGGAATGTATACATGAATATGACATGGCCTTATTAAATATAATTATATAATAGGTTTCATGTCCATATAACCCATTACTATGTTAATGGAAGGTAGTAGAGTGAACCATGATTATTGAAAATAACTCAAATGGATTAAATGAATGGTTTCATGCAACATGGCCTCATCACACAACTGAGAGTCAAGTCTTGAACCAAATGGACTTACTGATTTATTATGTGTTGACTAAATGTTTTTATTTTCAATTATGCTCATCACAATAATGATAGGTAACAGATTGAAACTTATGAATTATATGACATCATCATCAAATAAGAGTTTCTTGACTCAATCTCACCTTGGATTCCATAGGGAATTCCTTGAGTACTCAGGAACCCCATTCCGATTCAATGATTCAACTTTCTTTGGTTGAAGCCCACGTGGAACCCAATTATTTTCTAACCTTGGATGACCGGTATGACACCACATGACATGATCAATATTATTATAGGATCCCTTGGATGCACTCCTTGGATACAAAATTTACCAGTATATTTCGTAGTTAAATCCATGATGGCCCAGTCATTACATAGCCCCTTTTTACATTGGATGAAATCCTTGGACTCGGTACATGTTTTATTGTGGAATTTTGTGGAATATGCTTCTTGGATTACACTATTACACATATATAGTATACAATCATTACTAATTTTATGACCCTTGAGATCTACGTTTCCTTGGTTATTACCTTGGAACTTTTTTCTTAATTATCATTAGAGGTTGCCTTGTTATGTCTCAAAACCTTCACTATGGGTACAATGTGAATTATTTATAAACATTTAATAATCAATTAATGAAGTTGTTACATGCCCAGAAACTAGTTGAGGGATGAAGGATGTTCTTCTATATTTAGTTACATTATACTGATTTTTATGTTATATATTATTTCATGCACACTGTAACATTTCTATTACATGAACTAGATGTTATAGACACCATTGGTGGTGGCCCGCTGAGATTTATCTCACACCCTCTCTTGTTTCCATTGGGTACCCATAGAAGATACATGAATGAATGTGTTGATAAATTGAAGCATACTACTTCAAACACGTTCTTTCTTGTTTTTTAGGATGGAGCGTGATAGAAGATGATCAATCCAGAGCTCAGGATGATTGGGATAGTTTTTTTATTTCTATTATACTTTTGTGGAACATGTTATGTCTGCTGTATTATATCCATATTTTCATGTTTTCCAATGACATGACATATCATCAATGGTTATTCATGTTGATTCGGTTGTTGTTATCCTTATCTATCTATTACTTTATTCTCCTTTTGCTATTTACTTAATTTTATTCTGCTATCTAGCTATGGTTATATTTATCAATTTCACCACAGTCTGGTAATGATAGAATAGTATACCCACGGACACACCCTGGGCCCTTGCTACTAGTGTACAGACTCTGGAGTGTGGAGAGATGTGTTGGAGGCCATATGGAACACCGAGCTCAAGGAACCTATTAAGTGGAATCCAGGTCCATGAGGTCATATAGAGAATGATGGAATCAAATGATATTAGTGGGTCACATATCCTGGATATAGGACATCCCAACATGATGTCCAAACATCTTCACACACTGATTCAATGAATGTATTTATTCATTTTAATATATTTATGGGTTTTCCAGAATTGATTAATATTGGTAATTCAATTAGTTCATCTTTTATATGATTTTATGTGAATTAGGTAATGAAGTATTCTAGGAGTTTTTGACACTTTATCTCTCATGGATTTTTTGATAAAAGGAAACATGATGATTTTTTAGGTATTTGGATTATTTAAATTAAACTTTTTAATAAGTATGAAACTATTTAATTAATTATGAATCAATATAAGTAAATATCTTTTATACATTGGATTGAGATAAATGGGGTCTCACCACAATTAGAAGTAAAACATTATATAAAATAAATTTTTAAATTTATTTTTAATCCCCATGATTGATTTGAACATGGTTCAATGGCAATGAGGGACCTTTAAGTCTGGCTTGATGCATTGTCAATTGATGGACAAGTTTATTTATTTTAATTATATGCATTGAGATTAATGAATCTCAATAGGAGAGACATTAATTAGTTAAATAAAAATAGATTACCTTAGTATTTATTGCACAGATGACTTCTTCTAGAAGAGAGAATTGGGACGGTATAATGAGTTGCTTGGGTAGGCCATGATTGTACCATGAGATTCACCAGATCCCTTATGATAATATAGAAATAATGGGGGTGAGATTTCCCCCATGGAAGGTGAGAAAGGTATGTTCATATGGATGATTATTGGTCATACCCTTGAGGGGATGAGGTCAGATTAATGGTCTGAGTTTTGGAAGAAGGATGAAATAATTCAGATTAGATATATTAAGTGATATGGGTGGCATAAAAATCCAACAAAGAAGTGGTCAAGAAATTGTTTTGGATTCCATAGAAAATATTCCTGGATATTGTGATACTACAGATTGGTTTGTATTGGAAACACTCCTTGGATCGGTATAGTGGGATGTACAGTCCACTAAGAAAAAAATAGTATAGTTTTGGATTCTTGGGGAATACTCTTTCGATTTTAATAAGATGATTTATGGTACGGGGGGGTTATTTTCCTGGACTCCGATGAGGTGATATTTCGAAGGGGACCCATATCATTGGCATTATATGATGTTATGTTCAATAGTGGAGAGTTATACAACAAGATTCTTGTGAAGTAATATTCGAATAGGGGAACCATCCAATAGACATAGATGATGTGATGTTCTGCATTGCAAAGTTATTCTCCCTCAAAATGGATGAGGTGTTATAATGTTGGGGGAACCAAAGCCTCAACTAAGATGATGTGATTTCTAGTAGGGGAGAGCCACACCATTAAACTCAAAAAAGTGTTTTCCAATAAGTTTTTCCATTTCTGTAGGTGATGGATTTTAGGTGGGCCAAACTCATAAGTTTTGGATGTAGTTTTCTTATTAGGGTAATTATAACACCCCATGATTTTTGTTTATAAATCATATAGCTTATGATATGTACAACATTGATCATAAAAAATAACAAAATACTAATAAAATATTATTATATATATATTAGAACTTGGATATTGAAATAGATGGTATAAACATGAGTAATAACATTATATAATATATGAATAAAAATTTTCCTAAATAAAAATTTATTGAGTAATTTCCCTAAAATAAAATTCAATTTTATATTTGTTTATATAATATATAAAGAAGATATATTGAAAACCCATATATATATTTATGTGGAATGATTTTTATATCAAAGAAAATTAATTTAATCACTTTATATTAATGATTTTAATTATATTTATTGAAAATATATTTAATTATAAACATTAATATTCATCTAATATTGCTTACTATATAAGGAATGATTATAAATTTGTTTTATAATAAAAAATACATTTTCATAAAAAATTAAGTTTTATAAAATTTTCCATTCGGATATTATGATCAACTTCTACAACAAGTAGAAATTCAATTTTATAAAATGGGCATAATTTTACAAATCAACCTATAAAAATAATGATATGATTTTTTTATTTTATAGAAAAATTGATTCTTGACTGAATAATGAAAAATTACAATTTTTGAAATAATCTATCATTATATTTATATAAATAAACTAATTGAAATGTACCATTCTATTCAGTATTTTTTTAAAAATCCCATAAGACTCATTTTATTAAGAATAAATAAAATAATTTAATGATGATAAATAGTATATATTATTTTTATATAAAATCATTTTTATTTTTGAAACATTTTTTTATAAAAATAGTTTTTATATTTCATGAATTTGAATTAAAAAATTAATGATTAACTCTTATTGAAATTAGATAATAGAAAATTTATTTTCTATTTATAATAAAAATATAAAAATATAAAATTAATTCCATTTAATTTTTATCCATAATAAATAGTAAACAAGGTAAATGTTTATCACTATATTAAAAGGTGAAATGGGTTAATCGTGGATAATATTATGGGAAAATGCATTAAAAAATATTAAACACTTTTTTTAATCTCATTATATGTCTATATTATTACCATCATAATCAAGAATCAAAATATATGGAATTTTTTTCAACTTTCTGGTGATTATGAAATTTATATTATTTTCAATAAAGAGTAAATACAGAATGTCACTCTATATCACATATTATGCCATCCTGATATAGATATAAATAAAAAAATATATGAATAAATCTAGATGATAACACTTATTAATAATATATATTTTTTATAATAACAATTTATTTTTAATTTTTAATTATTTCATAACTACACATAATTTTACGCAACTTCGATGCATTGCTTGTGGAGAAAGTATAAAAATCAAGTGAATGATTTCAAAGAAATTAAAAGTTATATGTTTTATTTTAATTTTAATATATCATTAATTTTTTAGAAAATTATAATGTTCATGTGTTGTTTTAAGATCTTATATTCTGATTATATTTGTTATGTTTATTTCTTTAAATTCAAATTTTTTGAATAGTCCATAAATGAATGTAAATTTTATTTAATGTTTAAAAATTATTTTAAAATCCTTATAAAATCATAAAAATCCATTAATAACTGTATTATATTGGATATTATTTGTTATATAATTCTTGGTTCATTTATGTTTAATTTTAAGCATTTAAAATTACTTTCATGATCCATTGGGATAGAAAAATTTATTATCATGGTTTAGGTTTAAAGGGTTTATGAGGTGGTTATTCTAGGACATAAGGTTTAATATGACACTTAAACTTGTATAAATATGATTGGATAGAATTATTTCAACATTAAAAACCTTTTATATGAATATATGTCTATTTGTATCTATTTTTAAAGAGTTAAAAACATTATATATTAATATTTCATGTATTTAAAATATTTCCACCCACCTCACTTATAGTAAGGGAACCACCTCTCTTATTATCTCCAGGATTATTAAGCTACATAAATTGACCAATACTTCCATAAAAAACTTAACAGATTTATTTTTATCAACCTCGAGGTTTTCTATTATCAAAATACCACGTTAAGAATGCGTAAGGTGTAAACCAATGGAGGATACCAAAAGATGAGGTGTATGTTATTAGCTAGATTATTCATGTTTCATTCTAATCAAACGTCATTCAAGTCCTCAATAACCATCTTAAAATAATTACATAAATATATATATCAGAATTATATTTTATTATTCTAATTTTACATCCATTTTATATCTCTCTTGAATCCTATGGAAAATGAAATCATAAGTCATGCATATGTGGGGTCTCAGCCTCCAATAAGCGACGTGTGTTATTTTTCATCACCATGTAACATGGATGGATATAAAATTTGTTTTTTGAAAATATATACGATAATTTTCAAATAATTATAATCTTATAAATATAATGTATCATCTACATTCATACCATACCATGCGTTGGAAAATGGTAACTTTTCTCATGTATACGTGGAAACATTCACATCCATTAAGAGATGAGATTCATCGTGTTTATTACCTCTATACGTGGAAATTTTAAAAATAGTATATATTGAATAAAAATTATATTCATTAAATTATTATAATTTTGAATGTTAATTATCCATTTCATTACACCATTAACCACAATCGTGATTTTGAATTATATTTTGTAAGAAATAAGTAGTTATTGAATGAATGTAAAATAATTATAAAAGAACATTAAAAAATATATTACTCATGAAAATGGTTCTTATGAAAATATTTAATGAATTTAAATATGTTATTCATGAGGATATAACATGTCCAACCAAGTTGGAATCCAAAGCACGGGGTTTTCATCTCAATTCAACTTCATTGAGACATATTTTATATTATTCAGATTATTTATTTTTTATGGTGTATATTCATCCAAATTTATATTATATATATATATTAATATTTATTTAAGTTATTTAACATTTCAACATCAGCTTCCCTTTTAATATATTTTGATTAAAATGCTATTATGGTCGTAAAGTTTTATTTTAAAGTCACACATTTTTCTAGGATTGTTCATTTTTAAATTTACATTGGATGATTTAATTCCTATTTATTTAATAAACATCATCTATTTATTTTATAATATTTATTTTTGGTATTTTAATTTATATCTTTCAAATATTCCTCTCATTAATATTCAATGACCAATGGAAATTTTTTTAATAAATAAGGACATTATTTCATCTTTTAGGTCGAGAATATTTTTTCATCCATATCATTATTTTTTAAATTATTTCATGAATGTTTTTATGTGATTTTAAATGGTTGGAAAAGGTCTTTTTATTCTTCTTTCATATATTTTTATACTATTTAAAATGTAATACATTTAATTTTTTCAAAAAAATTAATTTTTTACTTTTTTGTAAATGACTGAAAGGAATGTTATTTTTAATTTTTAGGGTCTGAACAGTTTTTACTTCCCCCATGAGAAGTTTTTTGTATTTATATTATGCTAATTGATTCTGTGTTGATTAAAATAAATTCTCATCTCTATTATTCTATGAAATAATTTATATTATAATAAATAGTAATTATTTTATAAAAGGATAAAATAATTTTTGAAATGATTTATATATTTATTTCTACAACAATGTTACAAAATATTTATGAACACATATTTTTAAAGTATCACATATATATTAATCTATATTTCCAAAAATAAATTCTTTTATTTAGAAAATTTATTTGTAATGATTTTATAGATTTCTATAAACTTTATTGATTTATAGAGTATATCTTGTTTTTTTAATAATTCATTTTCCTATGATCATGTACTATATACCTATCCATTATTCATAGGATATTATTTTTCCCATATATATCAATATTTTTTGTATTATGGATGTATTATGTATCATTTAACATACATTGAAATTTTAATCATTTTATTCCCTTTCAATATATGGTGTAATTTTATAAAATCATATTAATAACGTTATTTCATTAACTAGGTAAATATTTATGTCATGTATTTCAAATTCATGACAAATATTTATTTAATGGTATGATATTTTTATTATAATTTATTTTATTGATTAAAAATATGAGGAATTACTTAGACATATGTAAGTGACATGTGAGGCATGGTTATTGATAACCCATAAATGCATCAACATGCCTTTAATGATGAAATAAGATGTCATGGTGTATAAATCATGGTTATAAGATCATGCCATAATAGATGAAAATTTTATGTTTTCCATACCTATTTATATAAGATATATTGGTTTAGAGGCACTGAAAATATGAAATATGCCCTGTTTATGATTCATTGATGGAATGATCATGAATCTATATAATTATTCATTTTCATCAATATGATTTCCATTATTATTATCCATGCGATTTTTGTGTTGGATATTTATAGGGATACATTTTCAGTATAATGTTTTTGATTAAATAGAATGTTTATTGATTTTTCACATTTTCATATTATCAATGCCTCATATACTAATGATATATTCTTTATTATTCTTTCCATTTATCAGTTTTTTAGCTCATCCATTATTTTTTTTCCCTTTCCTAGGTCATGAATAAAGAATCATTTAATGATGTTCAAATATGTAATAATAGTTTTTATGATGGGTTTTATTTTTCCAATTTAATGTGATATCCATTTGTGTATATAGTATCAAAATATTTCTAGATTAATTAGTCCTAATTGTTGAAATACCTTGTATCTTATACTAATGAAATAAAGATAACACTATCTCTTGTTTACTAGAGTTTGGGATGCTTTAGTTGGTATTAAATATGGTTTATTAAAACACTTGGTAACATGATTTTATAATAATATAGATATCACGGTCATTATGATAGCCCCCTAAAATATTTAATAAAATTTGAGTATTTTTTTATGGAAAAATATTTATGATGTTATCAGATAATTATTTTGTTCCATTATTTATATATTCTTCCTAGAATAATAATGATAAATCATGTAAACACAGATAATTAATGTAGGGATTTCCCTTATGATAATGTCAATACCGAAGGTGTCGGTGATGAGAAAATCAATTCCATATTGGGGAAATTCACTGAGGTTATGAAATATAAAAATTCCCATATAGAGAAACATGTTTCTTAGAAATGTGATAAACCTATATTCGATTGATTTATGTGACTGATAACTCCATCCATTAATGGAACTACTAATCCATTTGGAGATGAGGAATGGATAACGTCTAGTGAATGAATATTTATTACTTTTGAATGAAATGAAATGGAAAAGGTTATTTTGGTAGTATATAATTAAAATGGATATTCATATTAACAGTGGTTATTTATTTAGAATACCAATTAGGAGGAGAATATATACGAAATTTATGGACAACCATTAAGGTGATTTTATTTGGGAATTATTTTCTTTTAAAAATAATTGTGATATGGAATTTAAATTACTTAATTAAAAATAAGGATGAGGAATGTGTTTCCCATAATTAAATAATAATTACGAGATTAGCAAGGCATTCTATGAAATATATATATAACCTAAAATGTAGAAGAGACTATTTCATAAAATTACTTAAGATGAGCCTCCTACGGGAATTAGTTTTCAAAAAAATATATCATATGATGATATAGTATCAAGAGACAGTAGAATATAAAAATAAATCTCTAATATATATATCTTCAATGGATATCAAGAGAAAATTAGGATGGATGAGAACCAATGAAAATGAAATTAGGAAAAAGAGAACAATGGAAGGATGAAAATTCCTACATGGGATAATTATAGAGTAGTAAATAATAATATATTCTTAAAGGTAACTATAATTTGATAAATGTGTTTAGATATGGTCCATCGACCACATGAATAAAAGGTAAAACAAAAAATCATTAATATTAACTGTTTCAATGGTATATTGGAGAGGAAAAATTCAAACCAATACACCTTGCATCAAGGATTACCTTGATTAATTCATTTTTGTATTTATTGATGTTATCTTGTTATTTTATAGAAGATATTAAGTGAACTAGAACCTATTTTGAATCATTCAATGGACTCCCAAAGAAATTATTTAATTATAGCATATGCGATTCTTGGATTCAAATTGGTAATTTTGTTGGATGTACTTTCTCCAATGTTGGAATATTTTTTGAAGTTTCTAAGACAATCCATACCCTCACCATCATATATAATATATGATGATACTGTGAGTTTTTCATGTAAGGGTAAATTTATTGAATTTTTGTGATTAAATTTTTATGATGTGTTGAAACGTTTTCTATCATATTTTGAATTGTTTTAGGATTAATAATTAATGTTGAATCACAGATGTTATTATTGATATTTTAGATATTTATCCTTCATTTAATGGGGTTTTTTAAATATTTTTATTTACCTATAATAACAATTTTTTATTTTAGTAATTTGAATGAAACATGAGGAGTTAATGGACAAAAAAGGATTCATTAAATGAATAATACTATCCTTTAATAGATCCCATGATCCATTAAAAGATTTTTTAGATATTCATAAAAGAAAAATTCAACTTTTCTATTATCATTTTGAATGTGATATTAACCAAAGGTAAAAAACTGATTGAACCACAGTCGAAGAAATATTCCAAGTATGTATATTTTCTTATAATTCCATAATAAATGGAATATAAATATATCAATTTTATTGTGTGGAAAGTATCACTTAACTATCAATGTCGACTTCTTGAAACACATTCTCAAATATATGTCTTATTAGGGAACACATATTGTCCATGAAATATTAATTTATGAAATTATATATTTTATAGTCTTAAATTATAATTTAAAATTGGGGGAAAATAAGTTATTATGTTCCCATATATTCAAAATGAATTAAAATTACAATAATAGATTTCCTTTTTCTATGGGAGAGTGTAACATCCCAAAATCACAGTTTATTAATATTATAGATTATGATACCCACAATACCAGAAATTAAAATAAATAAAAAATGTGGCTAAAATATTATCAAATGACAATTATAACATAGTAATTTAATTGGTGGGTATAAATAAGAGTAACTAAAATATGATATATACATAGGAAATTTTTTCTTAATATAAATATACTGAATAATTTCTAGTATATACGAAATAAATTTTGAATAATATCATAAAATATTAAAGGATATATATTAGTTGAAAAATGATTTATAAGAGAAAAGCATATTTTATTAAAACAACATGAGAAAATACTATATATTAATGATTTTAATGTAACTTATTGAAATTATTTTTAATAAAATTATTTTACATTAAATTAATGGTGGTCACTACATATGAAATGATTATAATTTCTTTTCATACATTAAAAATTGATTTTCCTCAAATATGGTTCTTATTGTATTTTGTGAATGACTATTATGATTAATTTTTCCTAATTTATAAAATTTAAATTGATAAATGAGAAATAAATTTAAAATTAATATTTTCGTAATAATCTTATTTATGGTTTTGGTATTTTTATAAAATGAATGATTTTTGGTGAATACTAAAAAATATCAAATTTTCCAAAACGTTCATATATTTCCAACAAACCATGTAATTTAAATTCCCCAATAAATTTTTTTATTTTATTTTGAGTCACATAGGTTTAATTTTAATAAATATAATTTGATAAAATCAATAATAATCATCATTATAAATGACTATGGTATAAAATCATTTTATACACAAAACTAGCATGTTTCTAAAAAGTATTTTTTTTGTGATTCTAATAATTTTATAAAAATTAATTTGAAACAATTATGGAAATTAAAATAATTAATTTGGATTCCATAGTATCATATTCAAAATATATAATATGGTAAATTTCATTTTTATTAATAATTAATATTAATGTTTATAAAATTTTATCACCATGATAAATGGTAAAATTGGTTAATTAGGGATGAAATTATGGGATAAGGTTTAAAAATCTCTAAAAACTTACCATAATATGATTTTATTTATATATTATTTAATTAATAATTATAAATTTAAAAATAGATAAATATTTTTCCACTTTTGTATGACTATTATCTTTTTATTATTTTATGTTGAGAGTAAATATGAAATGTCATTCTCTCTCACATCTAATATTCTCAAGGTATGGATATAGAAAGAAATGATATATGAATTAATATAGATGAATAAATTTATTAAGAATAAAATATATTTATGACAGTAATTTATTTTTAATTTTTAGTGATGGTATAATTACCTATAATGTTTATGAAATGCTGATGAAAACTTGTCTTAATAGTAGAAAAATTAACTAAATGATTTTAAAAACACTAAATTTAATAGTTTTTGGGATAATTATGATATACTATTAATTTTATTGATAATTGAAAAATTTATGTGTTTTTAGTGTTGTTTTATTCTAATTATAATATTATATTTATGTCTTTAAATTCATATTTTAGGAATGGTGTAAAAAATGACATTAAATGGTTTCTAATATCAAAAATTATTTATAATCTTTTATAAAATACTAAAAATCCTACCATAAAAGACATCATGCCAATGTTTTTTGGATATAAATAATCTTACATGTGTTTTTCACTTTTTGATTTTTAAATTACGTTCAAGGCCGCTTGAGATTGTAAAAATTATTACCATTGTTAAGGTTAAAAGGATTAACAAAGGGGTAATACTAAGAGATAAGGTTCTGAAATCTACATAATCCTATTTAAATTTTATGGGTGTAATATATTAACAAATTTACCTCAAAAAATTAAAAAGAAAAATAATTTTATGTACATTTAAAATTTTTAGGATCATATTATATATTAATTTTCATGTATTTATAATACTGTCACCCATCTCACATATAAAAGAGAACCTATTCCTTTCACATCTTGAAAATTCATGACACACTTATCTTAAAAATTCCCTAACCATTTACCTTACCGAGATTCTTTTTATAAACATAGAAGTTCTAGCCTTAATAAAATACCACATCAATAAGGCTTAAGGTCTAAGAAAAATGAGGTTACTAAAACAAGAGGTAAATTCACTTTAAAAGATTTTCCTAATTACTTTCTTCTCAAACCTTTTAAAAGTCACAGATAATGATCATAAAATAATTAAATCTATACAATTTTTGTAATTTTTTTATGTTAATGGTAAATCCATTTTCTATCTACTTTTTATCCTATCGGAAATGAAAGCATCACTCGTGAGTATATTTGGACTACCACATCCATGAAGTGATGTGTTTCATTTTTCATCAATGACTCAAATTGATGGTTACAAAGAGAGAATTGATAAATATGTTTTATATTTATGACATAAATATTATTCTATAAATATAATATATCACCTAACATCTTACCCTTCCATATGTTGGAAAATGAAAATCGTGATCATGTGTACATATAGATTACCACCACCATAGAGCGATGTTATTAATTGTTTTTATTACCACCTTGCATGTTTGATTTAATGATAGTTTATAATGAATAAAATGATATTAGATAAATAATTAACAATATATATATGAAGGAACCATTTCATGAAACTCTTAACCATGATCAATTTATTGAATCAATTTCAAAGAAATTAACTGAATAACCATAAATGGTCAATGTAAGGAATAAATAGTAAATATTCAGAAGAAGGATGATTATAAAAGGTCATAAAATGGAATATAAATTAAAATGGTTCTCATGATGGTATTTAATAAATTTAAAATTATTATTTAGTAGGATATAACATTTCTGACAAATCAAGAACTTAGGGTATGTGTTTTTTGTTTCAATCCAACACTTTTGAGACATATTTTATATTAATCACCAAATTTTTTATGTGGTTTAAACACATACCATTTTAAATATTATATGATTAATTCTTAGTTATTTATGTTTTTTAACATTTTAATTCTTGTAATATATTTTAAGGTGTTTTTATCCATAAGTTATTAAAACCATAAATGTTTCTTTTACAATCCATATTTGATATGATATTTTTCGTTCTTAATTTTTTTTTAAGAATTATTCGATATTTTTTACTTAAACATTATCTATTTTATTATTATATACTAATTTCAATGTGTTCTGTGTTTTTATTCCAACTTTTCTTCTCTTTGGTAGTAAAATAATAAAAGATTGTTTTTTCATAACCGAACATATTTCCTATTGTAGGTAAGTAATATTTGTCCCCCATATCCATATTTTTTGAATTATTACTTTTATGTTTTTATATACCATAATTTTATGGGTAAATGAATTTCTGAATGAGAATTTACATTTTATGCTGAAAATTAAAATCAAACTATTTAACATTTTCTAAACATGTCATTTTTAAATTTTTTTAAATGTGTGAAGGGAATGTTATTAATTTTTATAGTATAAATTACTTTTTTCCTCTATGACACTTATTCACTACTTAAATTCTTATATATGAATCCATGAGTATTCCAACACTCTAGGAATTAATTTAAATTATAATAAAAGGAATTACTTTCTAAAACGTAAAAATAATTCTGAATACGATTTATAAATTTATTTTTACTAAAAAGTAGTAAAAGATTTATGAAATTATATTTTAAATTTTTTCCTTATGTTTTCATATCTAATTCTTAAACAGTATTCTATTATTTCAAAACATAATTCTTGATGATGTTATTCCATTTAATCATCCATTTTTGATTTGTGGATTATACCTTATAAAGTGACATTTCACTTTATTATCATCATGTTATCTACAAATATCTATTATTCATTGGATATAATTTTTCTACTATATATATATATATATTTATTTAATATCATGGATGTATTTAGTTCATTTATATTAATTTTATATTCTATTAACTCTATACCAATTCAATACAGGGTGATAACAGAAGGATACTGTTTATGAATGTTATTTCATTTACATGATAAATCTTCATGTTCCATATTCTGGATTAAATATAAATATTTTTTGATTGATAATGAATTTTTACTATGTTTTATATTATTGATTCAATATATGAGCAATGAATTTGAAATCTAAATGTAAGGGTTTTGTCTTATTTATAGATAACCCCTTGCACTGTTTATAGGGCTAATAATATAGAACAAGTTAGCATGATGTATAATAATTTCTTGCTAGATATTTTCATAATATTTGGTAATTTAGTGCATGAAATACCTATTTATGTAAAATTTATTGGTTAAGATGTATTTAAAATGTATAAGATTTATTGGTTGATAATCCTTGATAGTAAGATCGTAAATATAAAAAATTATTCATTTCATTCATTATGACTTCGGTTTTTATTATCAATGTGATTTTTATATTGATATTTTCCATGGATAATTTTTGGATATCACATTTTTTATTAAATTAAATATTTATTGATTATCCATTATCCCATATTTTTAATTCCTTATCTAATCATGATAAATTCCATTTTCTGTTTCCCTTTGCCAATCAGTTGAGCTCACCCTTTATTATGTTTACTTTCCCAAGAATATAAAGAATGAACCATTGAATAATATTTTTGGAAAAAATAAATTATTTCATGTAATGTTTTATTATTCTAATGTAACATAAAAATCATCTGTATATCATGTCTTTGAAGACATCTAAATTGGTTGGTCCCCTAGTTGTGATTCCTTGTATATTATAAAAATTATGTAAATCAAACAGAAACCATGTGTTATTGGTGTAGGGAATGATGTAGTTTTTCATTTGTCCAGTTGATGTGATACCTAGAAAAGAAGAGACAAACCCATAGATATAGGTTATGGATTATTAGTAATGCAATAAAATGAGTTTCCGAATGGGTTTTTCAAGTAGTGTTCACCCATTCTCCCTAGGATTTTATTCTAGGCCGAGAAGAGACACACACCCCAACTCCAGTTGATATATTCCTAGTAAGTACTCCATTTATGTTTCATGAGGTAGTTTTCATGATAGGGATTTCAATAGATATAGATGGTTGTTGAACTATAATAATTATAAGTATTATCTAGTACAAAATCATTGGAATCAGATTTCAAGCATGATATTGGTTGGAAAAATTGTGTGACATGCTCAATATCTTTCAAGAATTAGCTAAATAAGGGTTGTTTTGATTCCGATTTTCATGGTAAAAACAAAGGATAAACATTAATTATTTTTTTGAACATACACAATATATTTATTTATTTAGCTGAACATGTCAAAATAATATTAAATTCAATTATTAATTTCATATGGGGCCACATTTTTTGTTTCCATATAAGATTTAATCATGCACTTCTATTATATCCATGTAACTTGGGAACCCAATCATATGTCGATGATTCTAGGATCATGTTGGATAGAAGACCGAAGTATAATGATTCAGCAAGATAGATCGAATGGGAATTGATAGTGAGATAAATATGACCAAGAATGGAGATAGATCCTCTATAATACCCCAAAAAATTCCATGTAATTTTTTTTGTGTTGGAATGGGATTGTCTTTGAACCAGGCTCCAAGATAGAACATGATTCTGTGGCATGGAAAGGCCAGAATGTATTTATAAACATTATTTAAAGTATGTTCAGTAATCGTGTAAGAGGATTTTTATATCTTTTGAACTGGTGCCCATATTAGAAATCTGAGGGCACTGTTAATTTCGGAATTTCTAGATTCTCTTAGGAACGGCCTAACATCAACCAGCATGGGTCGATAGAGAAAGGTAAATTTAGGAATTTTAAAAGAAAAAGGTTAAAATAAACATAATATATTTTTATGTAAATTATATTAAAATGGTTTCGTTGCGACGCAGCGGCCGGTAATCCATACGGTGTAGTGACGAGGTGGGGATGACTCATTAATGAATCTCATTATTGAATCAGCATGGCGACGTGCAATGTGTCTCCCACCTCTGATTAATAGGAGATCTAGGGTTGACAAAAAAATCCTTGGAAAACCTCTGGCGAGGTGAATCTCTCTCTTCCACTATCTCCAATGTCGACTAACACTCATGGAGAATGAGATCAGATTCGGAAATTGATGAGTGCTGGTGAACACTAGAAGATCATGAATCAATGAATGATGATGAATGACAACGAATCAAGGATCATCAATGAATCGGATCACCATGGTTTGTCAACGACAGATTCGAAATCCATGTAGAGGTTACCTTGGTGTTCTCATTCCCCCCCATTTATCCTTCCAAAAGAAGAAAATAGATCAACCCATGAACAGGTTTTACCATGGATCGGTTGTTCTTATGGGTTGGATATTGATGATTGCATGGAGTTTCGGGATTTCAAATATTTGTTAGAATTAGGAAGCCACGTTGATATCTGTTGTAAATTTTAATGCGGAGGGATCGGGCAAACGCAAACAAGGCCATGATCCCTCTGTAATCAGGAATTCTTGTGTTCCTGGTTATTCAAACCTCGAGATGATGAATATTTATCCATAAAAGAGTTTTAGTGATGGTGGAGACCCTAAAAGGCCGAGGTCACAGATGGATCAGAGATCAGAACACCAGAGTGGACCAAGTGGCCCGTAGAAGAAGAAGTCGGTGCGACACCACCAGTGCGGCGGCACCGGTGACCAGTGGTGGAAGATGTAGGCAAGATGCAGCAACACCAAGGCACTGCGTGTGGAGGGAAGCAGTTGACCAATGACGACTATGCTGGTGTTGGTGGCACACCTCCAGGTGTGACTCGGCGGAGCAGAACAGTGGCCCGTCAGCGCGGCATTGGGTAGACGTGGTGCCAGTGGGGCGCTACTTTATAAGAGTTTCCAAATCGTGTAGGCCACATGCAGACAGGAGGGGTGGCCGGGTTGACCGTCCATGTGCGCCCCCATCCAAACTGGCCTCGTGTGCTCGTAGCACGATAAGAATCACTTGTCCCCGATAGTACTAGCCGCGTACGCCCCTAGCTGGACCGGCCGTACATGCCCCCAGTTAGACAGACTGGCCCATCGGGCCAGGCCTAGCAGTTTATTGAGTCTATCCATTTTAGTGCACTGGGTCATGGGGTTAAACCCTGGCTACATAGGCTACTATGCATCCCGGGCTAGAAAAAGTGACCGACCCGCTAGAGCGGGCTGGGATGAATAAAACTAAGTCCCTAGGTGACCCGAAAGACTGAACCAATGACCATCCTAGGCCAGTCCAGTGAGGCCCAATGGGCCAGATAGACAGGTCGGGTCATGCGGGACCCCGATCCGAGTTTGTCAGGTCGATCCTAACCAGTTGGATCGGGCCCAGATGCAATCATCCCCCATTTATAAAAAAACACCTATATCTCTCAAACCATGCATCATATTGAAACGCTGTCAGTGGCATTGAGACCCTTGCAAGGAGGAGGTGCTTTTGGAAAATTGTGGTTGGTTCGACCAATTTGGACCAGGCTAAGATGTGACTGCCCTAGTTTACATAAAGGGTTGTATCTTTCAGATCGTGCATCTGATAGACAACCCATCTGTGGCGAGGACCCTTGCGATGAGGCGGTCTATCTGAGATACTCTAAATGAGTTTTGGTGGAGGTTGGAATATGGACGAATTGGATCTGACATGAATCCAACCGAGACATTTTTACAAAAATGCACATATCTTACAGACTGGGCGTTCGTTCGACGCATTATCTATTATGTTGGGACCCTTAGAAATAGGCAGTCATTTTGGATACTCTTTGTGGTACTTCCTAGGAGTTGAGGAAAGATGGATGACTTAAGGTGAAGATCCTCCCAGAATCAAGCGTGCTATGTGCGGGGATCTGGTGGCAAGCTGTGATGTGTTGAATGAAGAGTGACCCCTCATGGATCAGCTACAGATCGAACCTTTATAGATCATCATGAGGGAAACCATTAATGGATCTGTAATGAGGAGACCCTTCATAGATAAACATGAGGGTGACCCACTGTGGATCAGCATGAGAGTGTCCCTCCATGGATCAGTAGTAGTGTGACCCATCGTGGATCATCTGCATAGCGACCCTTCGTGGATCAACTATAGCTCAACCCATTGTGGATCAGCCGCAGAGCGACCCATCATGGATTAGTAGCAGAGCGGCCCTTCGTATATCAGTATCAGAGAGAACCTTTTTGGATTACTAGAAGATACTCTTAACAGAATAAATTGATCCAGTTTTATGACTAATCATCATTACTTTTGTACTTTAGTTATTACTGGTGTGAGCAATCTTTTACTGTGTTCTATATATTTGAGATCATTCTTGGTGGTATTTCCTATGTGGTACTTTCCCTTTTATATTTAAGAGATACCTTCTTGGATCTTAGGATCCCTACAAAGTTGTTATACTAATCCCTACACGGGCTTCACCCGCATGAGTTGTGTCTTGTGTAGAAAATGGATAGCATTGACTGGGACTCTGGGGAGCTAGGGATAGACGGATCTCGGAGGAGGATTGATAGAAATGGTGTTCTGTAGTGGCATCTAAAAGTGTGTTGTACCTACCCTTGAGGTAGGATACTTAGAATATGACCTCTGAAGCTTTAACTTCTTTTACATTACTTTCCTTTCTGTTGAGCTTGTATTCCGGGCCATTTTTCATTCTATAGTACTTGTACTTGTTGTTGGTTCCATTTTCAACTTACTTTCTGTAGTATGGGTTGCGTGTGGGTGTATAGGTTGAATGGAAATGTCTTACCTATTTGGGATATTCCTTTTCAGTGCTAGTCAGCAGTGTGATACCTATGGAAGGTGGGATTGGGGTAGTCATAACACAAGCCCTAGGGTACAGGTCGTTAAAATGTGGTATCAGCTAGGCGATTAGTTCTTCCAAAAGGACTAAGAGTATTTATTTTTTGTGAGTCAATAATGTTATGTTTTTTGAGTTCAGCTTTCAAGCCAGGGAGTCCAGTGTTAGTGAAGATGTTGATGTTTCTATACACCAAGACTAGGATTTCTATTTTCCAAATCGTTACACGAAATCACTAGTTGCCTGGGTTTTGGAAATGTTTTTCTCTTTATCTTTTTGAGTCGTCTCACTAGGTATAACATAACTGATTATGGTCAATATTGAATTCTATCAGGATGCCTCCACGAAGACATCCATCCACGATTCTAGTGAGATATCACGATGATGGTCCACCGAACGACGAGGTGTTGGTGCATGGAACAATTATAGATATAGCACCTCCAGGTGGTGTACCAGAGGCAGCACTACCTATAGAACAAAAGTTTCTACTAGATATTCCAGAAGAGGATTCACACCGACTGAGCATGTTCCTTGAGTTCCATAGGAAGAGACCTCTGAGCTTTCAAGGCGAGACATATCCTTAGGGAGTTGAGGATTGGATGGAGGTGGTGATGCGACTTTTCCACCTAGTGAGGACACCTCTAGACTAGATGGAAGTTCTAGTATTTAGCCTTCTACAGGTCATGACAGGGAGATGGTGTGGCTTGACACTATAGAGGATAACCTCGTGATACTGGATGACCAGTGTGAGGACCCACAGTAAGTGGACACCGAAAAAGGGGCAGGTTGGGCTTCTTATGTGGTGGTCAGGGACACAAAACTCAAGACTACTCAACTTGTCGTACAAATGACTTGTAGGTGGTTGAGGTGCCACTGAGAAAAATGATTTAAAATGGAATTCTTCATAGAGGCCAACGTGGAAAGGGATCATGTAGAGGTACTACCACCACCACTCTAATATGGTCCACCACGATCTGTGGGAGTATGTGGATAAGGGTTGGACAACTTCAGACGATGGTGGATGATGATCATGGAGCTCCAGAGATGACTAGAGGTACAATCTATGTCTACTCCACCTTAGCTACAATTCTAATAAACATAGGTTACAATCACTCGTTCCATGCCACCAACCTTTTTCACGGCTTGGAGATTCCGATCGTGCCATTGGATTGATCCTTAAAATTAGATATTCCCACAGGAGGGGATTATGTGATCAAACACTACTTCCAACAATGTGATCATACTATAGAAGGCGAGATCTTTTGTTTTGATCTCCTAGTAGCAGCATCGAGGAATTACGACGTGATTCTCAGTATGGACTACCACGATTCAGGTTCAGATTGATTGTTTTAGGCGCACAGTCACTACAAAAAAATAGGGTTTTATCATATCTAGAAACCACTTTTAACAGTTCTAGAAAAGCACTGTTAATCATAGTGAATATAGGGTGTGTTCCCTTTATTAGCATTAAAAAAAGAATTAATAAAGGTACCCTCTGTCAGGGCTAAAAAAGAACTGATAAAATACCCCTTTTATCAGCACTATTTTTAGCAATGATAAAAGTCAAAAATAAAATAAAATAAAAGTAAAAATTAATATATAATCTGGGGAGAATTTAACAGTGCTTGACCCCCTCTTTTTTCAACTCTTTCTGCTTTTATTAGTGTTAGGCGGAGCCCCCTCCCTTTCACCACACACTGCAATTTCCCGCATAACACCCTACCTTTAATAGCACTATCCTGATTCAATTTCCCATGAGTTACCCTGCTTCCATTAGAACTCAAACCCCAGACCTACCCCCTTTCACACCTACACCTTTACCACTAAACAGTTTAGTTTTTTTTCATTTAATGATACACCTATTTGTTTGTATATATATATATAGTTATATTTGTTCATATATTAATTTATACTCATATTAATATAAATATATTTAGTTATATTAACATATATATATATATATATCGATTGACATATTAATATATATATATTTATTTATTCGTATGTTAATTTATATTTATATTTATATATATATTTAGTTATAATTCGTTATCTGTATATTTATTTTTATATAAATATATATTTATAATATTAGTTTGTATATATTTATAAAATATGTTTTCTTATGTGTGCTTATAAATAAATAAATAAATACATACATGCATACATATATACAACACACACACACACATATATATATATATATTTACAAATAAATAAATATATATGTGTATCAAAATACCATGGAAGTTAATACAACCATAACATCTAATCAAAAAGTCCTTTTCAATTCCACAACCAGTCAAATCAAAGAACATGAAATGATCTTCAACATGATATGTAGTAGACGCCTGACAGATATTTGGATTAGAAGTTATATCCATTTAAATGTTAAAACGACAATAACTTCTATTCCTGGAGTCTTTTTTAGCTCCAAAACCATCTAAATAGAAGACAATGAAACAATTTTCGATATGATATGTGGTACAAGCATGACGGACATCCGGATCAGAATTTATAGTTGTTTAAATTTTAAGAAATTTGTGTATCCCGAATAAAAACTCAGTTTTGAAGGAATTTTAGGCATTTTTCCTTGAAAAACACTTCACTAGGTTCCACCATGTCATAGGGGTGTAGATATCATCGCACGATTCGATTTTATATGTGGTAGAGCTCAAATGGACACACAAATCAAAAGTTATGGCCGTTTGAAGTTTGAGTTGCATTTTAAACTTATTTTTGATCTTTTATTAAATGTTTTTATTTTTTTATTCAAAATATTATTAAATGACTATTAATCGATAATAATTAGAAAATTATTAATTAAAAATAGTTTTAAAAATATTTTACAACCCTTTTTTACTAAATATCTTATACGATAATTTTAGTTTTCATTTATTTTTATCTAAAACATATTTAAAAAATATTTATTATATTTATATTAATATAAATGAGAATTATATATTTATATATTAATATATGATTTTTATTTTTTAAAAAAATTTCCCTTTATCCGCACTTTTATAATAGAGATGATAAACTGGTTCACCTTTAACATCACTAGTAAAAAACAATGTTAAAGGGGTACCTTTATCACCGCTAAAAAAAGAACTGATAAATGGGCACTTTTATTAACACTTTTTTAGCGCTATTACAAGTACCCTTTTATATTTTCTTTTCTTAGTGTTGATAAAGGTACCCCTTTATAAGTTCTTTTTTACTAGAGCTGTTAAACGGGCAGCGCTTCCCCTGCCCCATTTTATGGTAGTGGGTGCAGTGTATCCGTAGAGATGGGAACAGCTTTTCCTTTGTCTGTGAGAAGGAAAACATAGTAGCACAATATGGACTCGCGCATAGGAGGTTATAGCCGATCACTATTCATTTGGATAGAATGACCCTTGGTGCAGTTGAGGGGATGAGTCCATAGTTTCCTATAGTGGTGGACGAACACAAGGACATCTTAATGATGATGTTTGGCATGAATGACACCCCCGTAGTGTGCATGGGACTCATGAATAGGATCTTCCAGACTTATATAGAACAATTTGTAGTGGTATTCATTAATGATCACTTGGTGTATTCCACGTCTGAGGAGGAGCACACAATTAACCTATGGATGGTTCTAGACACACTCTGAGTGCACCATCATTATGAGAAGTTCTCGAAGTGTGAGTTATGGATACAAAAGATTTATTTCCTTGGATACGTCATCTCAGTGGTTGGAGTCTTAGTAGATCCTGTGAAGATTGAGTGGTGATTTATCAGGAGTCACCCAAGTGTGTTACCTGGGTGCGGAGTTTCCTTAGGCTGGCTGGGTACTATCAGAGGTATTTACCCAACCTCTCCATAGTTGAAAAACCCTTGATAGAATTAACAAAAAAGGTAAAACCCTTCATTTGGAAAGATTGATGCCATCAGTTCATTTAGCAGGTGATGTGGATCTTGATGAGTGCTCCTATCATGAGGCTACCAGAGGAAGGCACTGACTACATGGTGTTCTGTGACACATCAGGAACTGGTCAAAGTTGTGTCTTGGTGTTGGGACAAGTAGTGATTTGTTATGGCTCACAATAGTTGAGACAACATGAGCAGAGAAATGTAACACTGACCTTGAGTTTACAAAGGTAGTCTTCACACTGAAGATGTGGAGACACTGCCAAATTTGATAGCATTACATCGTATAATCATACCATAAGAGTCTGAAGTATATTTTTTCTTAGAAAGATATGGATCTGAGATAGCGGTGATGGAAGGAGTTTCTCCAGGACTCTGACTTGGAGATTATTTATAATACATGGAACGGTAATGTAGTGGAATATGTTCTCAGTAGGTGATCAAGTTCACAGTTACTAAACTAGGCCTTAAATAATTTGGGATTTCTTCAGATATCCTTCATGGATAGTGAGGTGAAAACATTTCATCAATCAATGGTAGTTCCCCCCCCCCCACTGTTACAGTGAGTCAGAGATGAACAACTCAGAGATTCCTATTGTGAGACTAGACATGCTCAGATATCCACAGGGCAAGCCCCTGAAGGATATTCGAAAAGTTGGGAACACGTCATCCTTTGAAATGGGTACACCATAGTACCAGTGAATTTTTGGGAGGAGGTGTTTAGGGAGTTCTATAAATCCCCTTTATTTGTACATCCAGGTGTGTCAATGATGTACCATGACCTTTGACGTCAGTACTGGTGGTCAAGGATAAAGAATTTGATGGAGGATTTTTTTCTCAAGAAGCCTCACATGTCAACAAGTGGAGGCGTACACCAGGTTCAAGTAGGATTGACATAGTCCCTCGAGTTAAATGAGTGGATTTGGGTTTGGTATCGATGGATTTTGTGATGGGTTTACCCCATACATCCAGTAGGCACGATACTAACAGGGTGATCGTTGACTAACTCACCAAGTCATCCCACTTCCTACCCTTTTAGGACCAGGGTTTAATAGAGTTCTTGGGATCCCTCTACATGTATATGATACTTCAACTCCATAGAGTAACATCTATGATAGTCTTAGATCGTGATTCATCCTCTGCTTCCTGGTTGTGGTAGGTATTGTAGGAGTCTTTTATGTCTTAGCTAAGTTGAGGAAGCTTTTCACCCATGGAAAATGGTCAGACAATGCAGGCCATTCAGACCATGGAGGACATTCTTCGTTCCTGTGTCCCATATTTTTTTCATAGTTGGGAGGACCACCTACCACTGGTAGTGTTTTTGTACAACACATCAACCACACCTCCATAGGTATGGAACCATTCTACGTACTGTACAGATGATCATTCTGATCAACGTTATGTTAGACAGACCTAGGGGAGTTAGCAATCATGGGCCCAGAGATGGTACATGCTACCACTGAGAAGGCGAAGGTCATCCGAGTGTGGGTGAAGACTATACAGAGTTGAAATATTTCCTATGAAAATAGTAAATGGAAACATTTGGAGTTCCAGGAGGGGGACCACATATTCCTACGAGATTCCCCTTGATGGGGAGATAGAGATTGATGATGGGGTGACTTTTTCGGAGTACTCAGTAGAGATTGAGGATCATCAGAAGAGTATCCTTCATGGATGGTTTATTCCTCTATTGCGTGTTCATTGGAAGTGCCAGAATCTTCAGGAGAGAACATGGGAGAAAGAGACTCAAATGTCTGCTCAAAAAACCATTTTTTAGGATTGTTTTGATTTCATGTACATAAATCCCTCAAGTGGGGACAATGTAATAAGACCTAAAATTCTATGTAAAATATTTCCATTCGAATGTGTTTATTTCAGAACTAGCCTCCATAACGGCATGTGATTCTGAGGCCCGGAGAGGTTGGAACGTATTTTTTAACATTATTTAATGTTCACTCATTAATCGTGTGATCAGGGTTTTCTATCATTTGAACCAATGCCCGGATCAAAAATCAAAGGGAACCATTGATTTCAAATTGTTGGGATTCTCCTAGGAATGGCATAACATTGTCCGGCGTTGGTAGACCAAAAACAATAAATTTCAGACATATTAAAAAAAATTAAAATAATACTAAATGTTTTTTATGTTTATTTTATTAAAATTGTTTCACTGCAACGCAATGGACCACCAGCACTGAGGTGCAGTGATGAGGCGACGCTAACTCATTAATGAATCTCATTAATGAATCAGCATGGCTATGTGCAATGCATCTCTCACCTTTGATTAATCATAGATCCAGAGTTGAAAAACAACCATTGGAAAATCTCTATCAAGGATAATCTCCACCTATATCTCTGTCTCTCTCTGACATTAACAAAAAATCATGGAGAAAGAGATCAGATACAGGGATTGACGAGCGGTAGTGAATTCCAGCGAATCACATATCGACGAATGGCGATGAGCGACAGCGGATCACAGATCGAAGATGACTTGGATCACCCTCCTTCATAATAGATAGATTAAAAATATATGTAGGGGTTACTTGGCTGTTTTCTTTTTTTTCCCATTATTCATTCCAAACGATGAATGCGCATCAATCCAAAAATAGGTTGAGCCATGACTCGGTTATTCTTGCGGGTTATAAATTGATGATTGCGAGGAGTTTCAATATTTGAAATCTGTGTTATAATTTTGAACCCCCTTCATATATGTTGTAAATTCTAATGTGGAGAGATCAACTAACTTGAACAGGGCCTGGATCCCTCGGTAATCAGGCATTCTTTTGTTCTTTGTGACTAAAACCCCAGGACAATAGATTTGTGGTCCCATGGTCGTTGGATTGATGGAGGAAACCCTATAAGGATGATGGAGAAAGAAGATCATAGATCAGACCTCTGGAGTAGACCTAGTGGCCTGCGAATGAAGCCTCTAGGGTAGCAGCACCGGTGTGGCAGCCGAAGGTAAGAGGCTAAGCCACTCTGGTACCATAGGTAGATGAATATTGTTGGACATCACTAGCTGCGCTGGAGGAGGAGGCGCGCCACAGTAGAGAAGAGGTGTTGTCCATCAGCCACGACGGTGGGTGGAATCGGTGCCAGCATGGCGCCACGTGAGAATAGAGGCATGCTCATGCAGGCCGCGTGTGAACAGAAGGGGTGGGAGGGTTGTTCGGCCACACGCGCCCCCAGCCGGATCAGTAGAGTTGGTCTGGGCCAGGCCAGACTAGTTGGACCGGGCAACCCGAGTAGCATGGTCAGTTCCTTGAGCCTGTCTGTTTTGTCACAAAAGTCCATCGAGATAAAGTCGGGCCGAATAGGCTGCTATGCGGCCCAAGATGGAAAAAGAGAAAAGCCCATAATAGTGGGCTAGGCCAGATAAAACCTGGTTACTGGGTGACTTGGCGGACTGGTCCAACATCCAGCCTAGGCTGGGTCTAGCGAGGCCCAATGGGTCAGAAAGACAGGTCGGGTCATGCGGGAACCCGGGCAGGGTTGGTCGGGTTGGTCCGAACCAGTCGGACTTTTCCCAGACGCAACCGGTCCCAGTTTACAAAATGCATATATATCTCAAACCGGAATCTGATTGACACATCATCTATGGGGTTTGGACCCTTATGATGAGGTGGTTATTTTGGCACACTCTGGCTGGTCAAACCAAGTTGGACCAAACTAAGATGCGACTGACCCCTATTTACAGAAAGGGTTGTATCTTTCAGACCACGCGTCTGATCGACGTATCATCTGTGACGAGGACACTTGTGACTAGGCGGTTCATCTGAAATAATCTACATGTGTTTCGGTGGAGTTTGGAAAACTATTGGGTTGGATCGGACTCAAATCCAAACAGGCCCTTTTTACAAAAAATCCCATATCTTAGAGACCATGTGTTCATTAGATGTGATGTCTATTACGTTGGGACCCATACGATGATACAATCCATTGGGTTACTCTATATGGGACATCCTGGTGGTTGAGGTAAGACAAATGAATTGTGGAGTAGATACTCCCGAAATCAAGCATTCTATATGCGGGTAACCAGTGGCTGGCTGTGACATGAAGAAAGAAATGTGACTCTTTATGGATCAGCAATAGAGTGACCCTTCATGGATCATCATGATAGAAACCCTTCATGGATCAGAAATGAAGTGACCCTTCATGGATCAATATGAGAGAGACCCTCCATGGATTTTCATGAGAGTGACCCTTCGTGAATGAGCAGTAGTGACACCCATCGTGGATCTGCTATAGAGTGACCCCTCTTAGATCATCAGTTGAGGGACCCTTCTTGGATAAGCAGTAGAGAAACCCTTAATGGATCAGCAGCAGATCCTCTCAATAGAATAAGATGATCTAGCTTTACGACTAATCATCTTTACTTCTATACTTCATTTATACTTAGTATGAGTGGTTTTTTACCTTGTGCTATGTATTTCAGTTCATTATTAGTGGTATATACATTTTTGGTATTTTGATTGTGGATTTCATAGAGTATTTGGGGGTCTCGGGGACCCTACAGAGTTGTTATACTCACTCATGCATGGGCTTCACACACACGTGTTGTGTTTTGTGTAAATGATGGATAGATTTGACTTGGACTTTAGAGAGCTAGGGAATAGGTTTATTGGAGGTGGATCGATAGAAGTTATGTGTTGTAGTGACATATGATAGTGTGTTGTACATACCCTTCAGGTAGGATCCTTGGTGGATGAACTTCGTAGCTTGTACTTCTTTTGCTGTAATTTCCTTTTAGTTGGGCTTGTATTCATTCCCATTTTACATTCAGTAGTAATTGTACTTATTTTTTATTCCAGTTTCAGCTTACATTCCATAGTATGGTCTGCATGTGTGTGTATAGGATTAAAGTAAATGCCTTCTCTTTTGGGGATATTACATTTCGGTTCTTGTCACCAGCCACTGGCCTATGTAAGGCGGGCTTGGGATAGTCACAACACAAGCCCTAGGGGATGGGTTGGTACAATGTGGTATCAGAGGGGTGGTCGATTCTACCAGATGAATTGAGAGTCTATATTTTTTATAATGAAATAGTGTTATGTGTTTTGAATTCACTTTTCCGACTAGAGAGTCCAGTGTTAGTGCAGCAGCTCACATTTCCATACCCGAGGACCCTGAATTCTGTTTTCTGACTCTGTAAATGAGATCACGGGTTACATGTCTTTTGGAAATGTTTTTCTCTTGATCTTTTTGTGTGAGCTCACCACGTATAAGATAACTGACCATGGTCCATCTTGAATTCTCTCAAGATGCCTCCATGTATACAACCAACATGGATTCTAGTGAGGGATGACGATGATGGTCCACCGAGAGACCAGGTGTCGGTGCAAGGACCAATTCCAGATCTAGCACCTCTGAGTGGTGTACCAAAGGCCCCACCCCCTATATAGAAATAGTTCATACCTTCTATTCTAGAAGAGGATGAACAAAAGCTAAGTGTATTTCATGAGTCACACAGGAAGAGAACTATGAGGATTCAAGGGGAGACAGATCCTTAGGGATATGATGATTGGCTGGATGCCGTGATGCGAGTTTTCCTCTTGGTGGGTACACCTCCTGGCCCGATGGAATTTCAAGCTGCTAGGCATCTATAGGGAATGATATGGATATGGTGGGTATTGAAACTCAATATTATGACCCCGTGATACTGGATCAGCAGAGCGAGGCACCATGGTTAGTGGACACCAACAGTGGGACATGTTGTTCTTCTCGTGCGGTTGGTATGGACACATAACACTAGACTGCCCGACCTGATGTCCAGACGACCAGAAGATAGTTGAGGGGCCATTGAGGCATAGGATTGAACATGGTGGTATGTAGGGAGGCCAAAGTGGTAGGTTAGTAGGCAGAGGTTCTACCACAACCACCCCCCGGTGGTCCACCACAAGCTCTAGGAGTAGCTGGATAGCGGAGGGACATCTTAAGGAGATGGTGGCCAGCGATCACGGTGCTATAGAGACGATTAGAGGTACGATCTATGTCTACTCCATCATATCTATAGTTCCTATAGACATAGGATACAATCACTCTTTCTTTTCCATAGACCTCATTCGGAGCTCAGGGATTCCAATCAAGAAATTGGATAGATCATTATGATTAGAGACTCCCATGGGAGGGGATTCAGCGATCAAACACTAGTGCTGACAATGTTGGATACTTCTAAGAGTTGAGATATTCGGTTGGGATCCCCTATTAGAGGTTTCTAGGCCTTACGACGTCATTATGGTAATGTACTACCACAATTCATTCTCAAATGACTGTTTTAGGCACACAGTATGGTGTATCATCAGAGATGGGAGTAGCCTTTCTTTATCATCAGGAAGGAAAAAAGAGCAGTGTGGGACAAACTCTCACATAGGAGGGTGTAGCCGATCTCTCTTCAGTTGGATAGCATGACGCTTAGTGCAGTTGATGATACATGTCCCCAGTTTCCTATAGTAGTGGACAAAAACGAGGACACCTTAGTGATGCTGTTTGGCATGACAAACACCCCAAAAGTGTGCATGGGACTCATGAACATGATCTTCTAACAGTACATAGACCAATTTGTAGTGGTCTTCATTGATGAATTCTTGGTGTATTCCCCATCTGAGGAGGAGCACACAATGCATCTAACGATGGTTCTAGACACACTCTGAGTTCACCAGCTTTACGGGAATCTATCAAAGTGTGAGTTCTAGATTCAAAAGGTCCATTTACTTGGACATGTTATCTTAGTTGTTGGAGTTTCATTAGATCCAACGAAGATCGAGTTGGTGTATTCTTGGGAACCATCCAAGAGTGTTACTGGGGTGTGGAGTTTCCTTGGTCCGGTTGGGTACTATCAGAGTCTTGTAACATCATTCTCCATAGTAGAACTAACCTTAACATCGTTAACAAAGAAGGGGAAACCCTCCATTTGGATAGAACATTTCCAATTGATTCTTTAGCAGTTGAGGTGGAGCGTGATGAGTTATTCTATCTTAAGTATACCAGAGGAGGGAGACATCGATGTGGTGTTCTGTGATGAATCATAAACTAGGAATAGTTTTGTCCTGATGCAGGGAGAAGTGGTGATTTCATACGGCTCCTGACAGTAGAGACCACATGGGAAAACTGATGTGACTCATGACCTTGAGTTAACAACCATAGTCTTCACACTGATGATGTGGAAACACTACCTAATGGAAGGGTGTATGATCATATACTAAGACCACAAGAGTCTGCAGTATATTTTTTCATAGAAGGATCTAGATTTGATATAGTGGTGATGGCAGTAGTTTCTCCAGTACTATGCCTTCGAGATAGTCTATAATCCTAGGAAGGGGAATGTAGTTGCAGATTCTCTCAGAAGGAAACCGAGTTCATAGTTACTGAACGAGGACTCAGATTATTTGGACATACTTCAGATATACTTTGTGGATCTATAGGATAGAACATTTCTTCATTCAATGGTAGTTACCCCTCCACTCATACAGTGAGTTAGGGATGCGTAACTCAGAGATGCCAGTTTTGAGACTACACGTGCTCAGATATCCATAGGGAATTCACCTGATAGATATTCGAAAGGTGGGGATCACATCATCCAATACATAGGGTTCACCATAGTAACATTGATGTTGTGGTAGGAGGTGTTGAGGTAGTTCCATACATCCCCTTTAGTGTTATATCAAGGTTTGGAAAAGATGTACCAAGACCTCCGACATCATTACTGGTGGTCGGGGTTGAAGAAGGCGATGCCAGATTTTATTCTCAAGA
Organism: Viscum album; assembly: GCA_963277665.1. Classification (NCBI taxonomy): domain Eukaryota; kingdom Viridiplantae; phylum Streptophyta; class Magnoliopsida; order Santalales; family Viscaceae; genus Viscum; species Viscum album. The sequence goes on from OY728127.1 coordinate 672,555,832, forward strand.
TGCCTCACTTGTCAGCAAGTGAAGGATAAGCACCATGTTCAAGGAGGTTTGACATAACCCCTCAAGATACCCTAGAGGAAGTAGGGTGGGGTATCGATGGACTTAGTGATGGGATTACCAAGTACGTCTAGGAGGCACGATACCATATGGGTGATCATAGACTGACTCACCACGTCAGCCCACTTCCTACCCTTTCGGGACTAGGGTTAAGTAGAGGGCTTGGGACACCTCTACATGCAGGAGATGGTACAATTCCATAGATTCCCATAAATGACAGTCTCATAATGTGATGCACGCTCTATATCCTGGTTGCGGAAGGGATTGTAGGAGGCTTTTGGGACTCAGCTACGTTGAGCACGTCTTTTCATCCATGGATAGGTGGTAAGACGGAGCGGGCCATTCATACATTGGAGAACATGATTCATGCATATGTATTGGAATTTGTTCATAGTTGGGAGGACCACTTACCACTGGTATAGTTTTTGTACAACACACCTACCACTCTGCCATCGGTTTGGCACCATTAGAGGCACTGTATGGATAACCGTGTCGATCACTGTTATGCTGGAAAAACCCAGGGGAGTTAGCACTCATGGATTCATATATGGTATAGAATACCACTGAGAAAGTGCAGGTCATCCATGTGCGAGTGAAGACTACATAGAGCCGACATGAGTCCAATAAAAATTGGAAATTGAAACCATTTGAGTTTTAAGAGGGGGCCACAAATTCTTATGGGTTTCCCCTTGACGAGGATATGAAGATTGACGATAGAGTGACTTTTGCTGAGTACCCAGTGGAGATAGAGTATCTTCAAGAGAGGATCCTTCATGGATGGTTGATTATTCTAGTTTATGTTCCTTGGAAGCACGAGAATCCCTAGGAGAGAACATGGGAGTGAGAGACTCATATGGGTTCTCAATACCCCAATATTTTCGTTTATCCTTATTTGGATTTCGGGGACATAAAGCCCTAATATAGGGAGAATGTAATACAAAGGAAACTTTCATATAAAATAATTAAATTTTAATGGGATTATTTCTATACTAGGCTCCAAGATGAAACGTGATTCTAAGACCAGGAGAGGTCAGAATGTATTTTTAAACATTATTTAAATTAAGTTCACTAATCATGTAAGTGGTATTTTCAATCTCTTGAATCGATGCACGGATTGAAAATCCAAGGGCACCATTGATTTTAGGATGCAAGGATTCACCTTGGAACGACCTAAAATTGACCGCTACGGGTCGACTAAAAATGATAAATTTCAAACTTTTTCATGAAAAGGTTAAAATAATCATAGAATATTTTTTATGTTTACTTTATTCAAATGGTTTCTCTCCAACACAGTTGCTGGCGATCACTATGGTGAATTGATGAGGCGGCACTGGCTCATTAATGAATCTCATTAATTAATCAGTGTGGTGACGGGAAATGCGTCACCCACATCTGATTAATCATATATATAGGGTTGACAAACAACCTTGGGAAAACATCTGGTGGGGAGAATATCTCTCTCTCTATCTCTCTCTCTCTCCGACATCGACAAACACTCAAGTAGAACGATATCAGATCTAGATATTGACGAGAGGTGGTGAATTCCAATAGATCACAGATCGACAAATGGCGATGAACGACATCAGATCATAGATCGATGATGAATTGGATCACCCTCCTTCATCAATGATAGATCCAAAATATAGGTAGCAGTTACCTGGTTGTTTTCATTTTCCCCCCATTCTTCCTTCCAAATGATGAACATGGATCAACCCACTAATAGGTTGTCTTGAAGACTAGTTATTAATGTGGGTTGAGAATTGATGATTTTCAGGGAGTTTCAGGATTTTAATTTTATGCAAAAATTTTGATACCCAATTTATATCTGTTGTAAATTCTAACGCTGAGGGATCGGCTAACTGGAACAAGGTCCAGATCCCTCTATAATCGAGCGTTCTTGTGATCTTTGTGATCGAAACCTAGGGACAACTGAAATTTGGCCCCATGGTCATTGAAGTGATGGTGGAGACCCTATAACGATGAGGGAACATACAGATCAGAGATTAGACCACCATAGATGGACTCATGGCCAGTGGAAGACACCGCTGGCGTAGACCACCGATGCACCACCACCAGCGCAACGGCCACATATCAGAGGAGGCGCCACCCGAGTACCGTAGGTGGAGGATAGCGGTCGGCCATCACCGGTCGTACTAGAGGAGGCATCGCACCGTGTTGGGGTAGATCTGTGGCCCGTCGTCCATAGTGGTGGGAGGAATTGGTGCCAGCATGGCACCGCGTGAGAAGAGAGACCTGCCCATGTGGGCAGTGTGCCGACAGAAGGGGTGGTGCGTGGACCGGCTGCACGCACCCCCAGCTGGACCAGACGAGCTAGTATGGGCTAGGTCCGGCTAGTTGGACCAGGTCCCCCTAGCGGTCTGGTCTATTTTAGCGGCCTAGGACTTCAAGTTAAAGCCGGAATGCATAGCCCGATATGCATCCCGAGCTGGAAAAAGAGAACGACCTGCCAGATCGGGCTAGGCCGGAATAAATTGGGCCACTATGTGAACTGATAGATTGAACACATGGCCAGCCCGTGATGGGTACAGCGATACCAATGGTGTAGATAGACAGGTCGGGTCTCGGGGGACACTATCCCAGGTTGGGTGGGTCGGTCCGAACGAGTCAGACCAGGCCTGGATGCAACCGGGCCATGTTTACTAAAACGTCGATGTCATTGTAACCGGGAATCTGATTATTATTCTATAAGGGGCATCAGGACCCTTGCGATGAGGTGGTCTATTTGGAATAATCTGTTTGGTCCGACCAAGTCATACTAGACCAAGATACGACCAGCCCCTATTTATAGAAGGAGTCATATGATTCCTTCCGTGTGTCCTATAGACGCACCGTCTGTGGAGAGGATCCATTCAATGAGGCGGTCCTTCTAAGATACTCTATTTGAGTTTTGGAAGAGTTTGGCATATGGGTGGGTTGAATCAGACTCAAATCCAGCTGGCCCTTTTAAAAAAATTTCCATATCATACAGACCGGGAATCCGTTTGATGCCAGGTATTTTTTGTTAGGACCCTTACGAAGAGATGTTCTTTTGGGTTACTCTATAGGGAACTTCCTGGAGGTTGAGGTCAGACCGATGGCTTGAGGAGAATAACTTCCCATTATCAAGAGTGCTATGTGCGGGAATCTAGTGGCTGGTTGTGACGTGAAGAATCAAGAGAAACCATTCATGGATCCACAACGAAGCAACCTTTTATGGATCAGCATAAGAGAGACCCTTTATGGATTTGAAACATAGCGACCCATCATGGATCCGCATGAGAATGAACCTCCATGGATCATCATGATAACGACCCTTCATGGATTAGTAGTAGTGCAACCCGTCGTGGATCACCAGCAGAGCAACCCTTCATGGATCAGCAATTTTCCATCCCATTGGGGATCATCCGTAGAGAGACCCATCATGGATCAGAAGTAGAGAAACACTTTATGGATCAGAAAAAGGGACACCCTTCATGGATCACTAGTAGATCCTCTCAAAAAAAATATGATCTATCTTTATGACTAATCATCTTTACTTCTGTACATAATTTATACATGTTGTGATCTATATTTTACTTTTTCCTATGTATTTGAGATCCTTCTTGGTGGTATTTTATTTTTTGGTATTTTCCATTGTGTATTTCTATGAGACCTTTGTGGGTCTCAAGGTCACTATTGAGTTGTTATACTCACTCCTTCACGGGTTTCACTCGCACGTGTTGTGTCTTGTGAAGAAGATAAATGACTATGACTCGGACTTTGGGGAGCAAGGGCTAGATAGTTCTCAGAGTTGTATCGATCGACATTGTGTGCTTCAGTGACATACAATATTGGGTTATACCTACCCATCAGGTATGATCCTTCGAAGATGATCTAAAATCTTGTACATCTTTTGTTGTACTTTCCATTCATTTGGGCTTGTATTACGGCCCACTTTACATTCTACAGTACCTTTACTTATTATCGTGGCCATTTTCAGCTTACACTCCATATTATGGGCTGCGAGTGTGTGTACAGTTTAAAAGGAATGCCTTCCCATTTTGTGATATTCCTTTTCCGTACTAGTCACCAGCCCCTGGCCTTTAGAAGGCGGGTTTGGGGTAGTCTCAACATGGTCCGTGGGGGAAGGGTTGTTACCACCTCAAATTAATTTGATTATTTTATTCATTTTATATGTTATCAAACATAATGATGGTCAGTATTTCTATCATATTGGTGTGACTATATGTTTGTATGACCATATTATTCATTATTACATTTGATATAGAATATTATTTTATTTTTATCACCTCATCATACTCTAATCATTTATTATGGATGATGTTCTGTTTATTTCGGATTTTATTAAGTACTATGATTTGTGGGTATTTTATCCCTTGAAACAACCCCAGATCCATGCTACTAGTTGGAAACATTCATCATATGGGAAGGTATTAATGAGGTCATGGTGGATACTAATCCTATCCGGGCACTACTTAATGGTGATGACCTTGGGGAGTACTCTACACACAAAACTTCAAATTGATATTCCATTATCTTAGATGCCTTAAAAATAATTCAAAATGTAGATTTAATATGATTTCAGATCAATCATTGTTCATTTAATATGGTTTTAACCATTAATAATACATTTTAGTGTTTTAAAATAAGATAATTTCATTTTATATCATCCTAATAAAAATAAGTAATATTTATGTGATGTTAGATTATATATTTCAAAAATAAATCTATGGTTGTTTTCTTATGATTTATTGGAATGCAATAGTTTTATGGTTTTGATCCCCTAACGCACATTTATCATGAATGAAAAATCTTTAAAAACTGCTTATTGTATCATTCCAAGAACACTGCATTTCATATTTTCATTCCATCTACTCATACATATCATAAAATAATTTAAAGTAAATTTTATTATTATTTCATATAATATTAACGAAATTTAATTTTTTAACCATCACACATAATTCGTATAGTTTTTAGACACTAAAAAATCATTTTTAGTTACATTAAAAAAAACCATACCTGAAATTGAAATGAAATATTCCTAGATATATAAAATCAATAAAAACTATATTGTAATATTATTTCACATAAATTAATGGTTTTTTCAAGGTTTTAACGTAAAAATAATTATTCATATTTAATAATAAAAAAAGTTTGGATAAAATCCATCTTGATGATGGTTTTGGGTTGGTTATGTTAGTTGAAAATTTTTGAGGTTCATGGAAAAGGACTGCTGTCAAAAGAGGCTTGAAAAGTTAGTGTGAATGTCTGAACTAGTCTTATGTACCATGAGTGCCTGATCTAATCTCATGGAAAGAAAATATAGTAACCTCAAACCTATAATCCTAGATCTGGTGTTGAAAATATAAACATTACATTTCCCAAATTGATACTAATGATGGTTACCAAATGTACACTATCCAAAACATATAACATCAAAAAGAAAATTTTGAATCACTTAAATTATCAAGGAAATTTTATTTTTTGTGTTTTAGAAAATTAGTAATAAGTCATAAAATCATAGAATCATAAAAAATTGGTATATATGGATGAACATCATATCTCATTACACCTATTAGTTCATATTTAACATTAGTTCATCATTATCACCCATTTGAAAAAATTATAGAAATAATTCATTAAAAAAATATTTATATCCTGTGGAAAATTAACCAAATGAATGGTGAGATAAAATGATCAATATGAGAAAAAATGTAAGCATTGATAATTTAAAGGTACCATAGAGAAAACTTAGTGCATAAGAGTATGATGGCATATTGAATGTTCATGAGTATAACATAATAATATTCCTACCAATCAAAAATTGAATCATCAAACATGTAGTCATGAAATAATGATTTAAAAATGGAAAGAGTAATCAGAATCTATATTCATGTGCCATGAGATATCATTCTTGATTATAAGAAACATTATATACTTGTATCAGGAATATATAAAACTTATTGGTAACATGGAAAATTATATTAACATCACTTCATACAAATGGAATAACCAATATAGTTCATTTCTATATTTAGTGTATCAAATTCATTATAGATCTATAATCGACCTACCTATCATTGGTTAATAATGTAACATCATGTCCTTTTTTTATAACAGAACCACCAATCCTTTGTTTATAATGGGACCTCCAATCATTATATAAAATTTCTATGAACTGTATCACGAATAAATTATATAGAATAATAAATTTATCATAAAATCATTGAAAAAACATTTATTATTTTCAGAACAAGATTAAACCATGGGAAAAATGGGTTCTATAACAATATCATTGAGTCACGATTAACTTGTGGAAATGAAATGGGTTCCATAAAAATCATGTTGAAACATGATAACTTATGGAATGAAAACATTCTCTATAATAATATCATTTAAATAATCATAATAATTCTACAGAATAAAGAGAATAGTATCTAATATTCCCAAATGGTAACATTATTTCCCATTGGTCTAATCAAAATACAAAATTATAAAACTCATATTAATGATAATTAATTAATTAAAATTAATATATTGAAAAGTTGGATATCACCCACAATATTGGTGGAGTTAGTTAAACTTGTTTTTTAATATAATTGAATTTAATTAAAATTAATAAAGGTTCAAATAAAATAAAATGTATGTTTGGAGTCTGGAAATTTTTTGTGAAGACAAAAGAAGAATGAAAAGCACAATAGATTGTTTGGTTTGAAAAAATCATTGAAAGGTGTTTCATGGTTTTATAGTTTCAAGTTTTATGTGTAATTAGATTTCAAAAAACAAATTGATCAATACATCATTGTTGTGGGAGAAAGGAATATGTGGGTAAAATGGTCATGATATTCCCTCCTTGATGTGGTAATCCCCTGATTCCCTTGTCTCGGTAATTTAGGGTTTCACGGAATTGAGTTTCTAGTGATAAGATTTTAATCTAGATATCCATGAATGAAATAGTTTTCATGTCTCGATTCATGGTAACAAGTTAACGAATTAATGTGTAATTTAGATTCCATTATAAATGGACATGATATAATGAAAATAAAGGTATCAAAATTTGGAGATGGCATTGTGTAAATCCATATACAAGAATAAAGAAAATGAATTAAATCTAATATAACATTCCACATTCAACAATGTAACCCTAGAATAAATAGGTATCAACCCGATAATTTTAGTGACCATAGAGTATGGGGAGAAAAGAAAGAAAATAAAATATGAAATAAAACTGGATAGAAGGCAGTGGAAGACCCTGTAGTATCATAACTTATCAACCTAGACATTTGTATCCAGATCATTTGGAACAAAAAAAATCCTTATATATTTATAAACCCCAAAAGGGCTTGGGAATAATTTAGTGGTATTGAGATTTTAAATTAGTAATGGTTTGTCATTATTTCCTAAAATCAGGTCTCTTTGTGAAATCATCTATGTTCGTGCATAAAAATATATTATTCCTCACCGGTTCACAATGTGTACTATTTAAACATTATGTAATGAGTTTTTTGAGTGAGATTCCTAAAATATATATCTCCCAAAATTCTCCTGTCATTTAATTTTTTACATTACATGTAATTTCATAACTCATGAATCCCCATTTAATAGTTTTTTTGGGAAATGATTCTACAGATACTCTCAAGTCATGTTCTATTTTTAGAGCATGAAAATTTATTCCTCATTAAATTTGGCCTACTTCTTCTCAAGTTGATGTTTTCTTATGGCCTTAATATTCTAGTGTCGCCTGATGAAGTTTCACATCATGGAAGGATGGGTCATTTTCTCCTTATATCCACCTCTTTTTGTTCATTTTTTTATTATTGGTTGTATCCACCCATAAATAACAAAACATGTTAAATAGTCCAAATATTTGCAAGAATATCAATTATATGACAAAGAATAAATTATGAAAAACCAATAAAATATATTCATGAAATACACATATCAGCATCAATAAAAAATATCCCCAATTGTTTATATAAAATAAAAAGGTTTTTTTGTCGTTGATGAACTAAACTATAATTAAATGAACATTAAAAACCTTTTTGAGTAAAATTACTATTCCACATTGAAAATAAATGTTTTAAAAAATTAAATTTGAAAAATATTTAAAAAATGATTTTATTTCAAGGAAATATTTGAAACATATAAATGAAATTTCAATAAAAATAATTTACCAGATGGTGGGATATCATATTCATGTCATAAGTGTTAAAACTGATCATTCTTTTCAAAATATTTTGAAAAAGGGATTGAAAAGTTACTCTTTTATAAAAGGTTATGAATTTACATTCAAAATAATTTAGAATTAGGTAAAAGGGCATGAAAAATAGATACATGAAATAAATTATTTTTTTAAAACAATAATTTATAAAAAAAATATAGATAACATGGATATGGAAGAGGAAGATACTCGATCTAATAGAAAAATACAAGATTTGTTTCACTTATAATCAAATTTTCTATTGTTTCTCCTATAAACTAGATAGGAATTGGAAATAAAACATAGTATCCACATTAAAAACTAGTAGATAGAAAATAAATATGGTTCATGATAGTAACATCACGTGATTTCCTCTAAAATAACCTTAATAATTATCAGTCCTAAAAATAAAGGAGATTGTAACATAATGCCATTATCACTTTAGAAACTCAGCAATCGTAAGACCCATGCTATAGTAACTTCAAATAACAAATTAAATATCATGAAAATAAGTAATTTCATGATATAACAAGTCAAAGGAAATTATATACACCTTAAAAATTAATATGGGTGCATATCATAATCATACGTCCCAAATAAAGTGAACCTGAGATGAATAATCCTTACAAAAATAATACCATTGAATTTTAGAAATAATAAATGAAATCATAATCTATATAAACTGTTAATTGATATAAAATTAGCCTAAATACAACATTATATGATCAAAATAATCATAGAATATAAAATAAAATTTATAAGTAAAATTTCCTAATGAAAATGAATTTAGTAATGAAATTATTTACCACTTGGTAAATGTCATGTCAAATACCCTTGGATGAAATAATTCAAATTGAATCATATAATATAATAATTTTTTAATGATTCATGATATTACATTTTTAAGGGTTATTATATACAATAAAAATGTAAATATGTACTGGATATGGAATATATTTTACATAAATTAATGTCAGATGATAAATCCTAACCTCAATTCCAGACATTCCATGTATGTGCTTTAACACTAGTGGGATAATATTTTCACTAATTATTTGATATAATAATAATATATTACCATCTTATAACCTTATACGTATTTCATTTCATTTATCAATTTTTATTTACATATTTAAATATTTAATCAGTTACGTCGACATTGGGTGTTTTGAGGACGTTCGATTCAATTTAAAAAAAAATAGCTTTAGTGAGTTGACTATGGTGAAGGTTTTCATTATTTTAAAATCTATTGAATAATATAATGACATAATTATCAAATTTATTTGTTAATTATACTTTTAAAACTAATCATGAATAATGGTTTTCAAAGATGAACTGTGTTATGATCATTGAGATGGTATTACAAATGTATGCAAGAGTAACCGTTCCATTTTTGAATAAAAATTATAAAAAAATGGTATGCATTATTTTATATATCCAAAATTATAATATTTTCAAAAATTAAAAATAATTACAATAAATATATTTTATATATATTATTATTTGATTTGTTGATGAATAAATAATCACATCATTTAGTGGTGGAGGTAGTCCACACGTACACGAATGATGTGATAATTTTTATGTTTAAGAAATAAAATGATATATTATATTTTACGAATGATAAATATGTCCTGAGTATATTTTTTATGTAATTTATATAACATATATCTGTTAACATTTTAGTTTTTTATTTCCATTTAAGGCATTACTGAAAAACAAATCACATTTCTTTGTGAGGCGGTTGTCCACCGTATATAAGAGCAACATTATCGTAACCCCCATGAAATGGAATGTAAGAATGTATATGATATATAATAAATACATAAATATATATATGTTATAATTTTCATATAAATTATTTAAATCAATCATTATGGCATGTGATCAGATTTAATGATGGAAAATTAGTGTCATTGGTTCGTGAGGTGGTAGTCCAACATACACTTGAAAGATGATTTTGGATCCCATTTGATGGAAGAGGAGTTTTATTTTTGTTATTCAATTAATTTAATATCATATAATAATATATTAAGAACTATTTTTATCATATTATAATAGTTGAGGTAGGTTTTAAAGTTTTTGGAGATTAAATGAGTCAAGAATGCATATTGTTGAATTTTACCTCTTCTCGGACCACCTCTTTTAGATTATACATTACGTACTCATTAAATGAATTTATTAAAATTAAAAGGATTCAAGGTTGTGTTTTTGTAATTTTGGATGTGATTTTTTTAGTAATTTACTTAATCAAAATGGTTTTTTTATGAGAAAGATATGATAGGGGAGGCTTTTTATAAGTGAGGTGAGTGACCGACTTGTATTTTTTAAAATTAAAAATGTGTACCCACTTTTTCACATGATAAAAGGTAAAAAATGGACTTTTATCATCCCTTATACATGATAAGGTTGAAATATTTCTAGAAACAAGATTTAATACATGTATTTATGTCATTTATACCCTTATTTTTTTTAATAAAAACCCCGGAAAACCTGCTTTCACCTTAACTAATGTAATTAATTTTTACTATTTTCACTATTTATTATGGTCAAAAATTCATTTAACCTTATTATATAGTATAATTTATAATTATTAATAATAATTATACATTAAAAAAATAAATTCATATATATTTGGAAATATAAATATGAATTAAACTCACATACATGATGAAAATTTGTGTTTTCAATATGTGTATTTTTCATGGAAAAGATGACTTTATATTAACTCTATGAATAATAAAAACTATTTTATGAATCTAAATTAATATCTGTTGAAATATAATATATATATATATAATATAAATAAATTTTATTTAGGGGTTTATTAATTATTAAAAAGGGTAGATATTATGAACATTAAAAAAGTTTCAGAAAAATCCTATTTTTAAACCCAAGGACAAACTTAACTAAAATAAATTATAATGTTGATTCAAATGAAATTGATTTGGTTAAATAAACTATGGAATAATTTATTTCATTTAAATCATATTGAAATCATAATGGGATTTTTAAATTTTATAGTGTATTGAAAATAAATGACATTTTTAGAAATATAGGAAATTTTCACTATTCATTGAAAAACAAAATTTCACGAAAAATCCCAAAATTTACACAAAAATAAAATTTGATATTCCAATTTAGGATTTTAGTTTAATTTTTTCATAAAAATTTATAAATTTTCAAAAAAATTCATTATAATATTTATTCATGAAATGAAATAAAAATCAATTTTGATGAAAATAGATTTTTCAGAATAAAATTACATTACTAAAAATTTATCAATAATTTCTATTGTTGAGGTAATATATATATATATATTTCATAAATTTTTTAAAACTATTCAAACTCACCAATTTAACATCTAGGTTATATTTTTTATATATATCTTTGGTCGTTTATGCTCGGTGTTACATGTCGAATATGCTATCGATATGGTTTTATTTTAGAAAACATCTGGGTGATACATGCTACATCCCTTTAAAAAATTGAATACTCAAAATTTGAAATTTTCTCGGTATGAAATTGTTTTCCGTTTAGAAACAATTTTTTAGGAAACCCACATTTTTAGAATGGTTAACAAAATATCCACTTCATAAGATAGAAAAGGACATACAAGGGTTATCTGTAATAACACATTATAGGTCTCCAAATTAGATAAAATAGGTTTCAAGTGATGATTTGGATATGTAATAAAAACAATAGTAATTAAGGAGAGTAATAGAGAATAGTGATCATATGAATGTTAATTATTGATAAATATTTATGGACCATAAAACCATAAATCAGTGATGATTGAAAGGGCCATCAATTAATCAGATATAAACAAACTAGGATAATTTTTATTGAATATTCTTTCTATATATTGATTAATTATTTTCAATATATACTAATATAATAATAAAATAGACTTAATGTATAAGTATAATTTCATCTTTTTTTTCATTTCCACCATAATCTCATCGTTTCCTCTAAACAGTGATTATTCAAAATGAATTTGTTATTATTAAAGCAATAAATCAACATTTAAAGACCACATAAACATAAAAGGGATAATAATATATTCCTTATATCATTAGACATTAATCAAGATCAAAGTTATTCGTATATAGTAATATAATTCACAAAATGAATAAACTATCATATGATACACTAATAATAAAAATTGAATAATAATACCCAAAGATAAAACAAAATCATTCCCTAAATGGATAAACCTATATCCCAAATAACATAAATAAAATCAAAATTAATGATATTTTAAACCTAATTGGGTATCTCACACCATTTAGATTATAAGAAAAAAATATGGTGATTTCCAAACACTAATCACTTGATTACCAAATCATTTCTCAATCCCATGGCTATCTATATGTTAAAATTTGTGTTCTCCTACATACGTTAATATAAAAGAGAATATAAACCCTAAAGGTTATAAATAACTTAAAAAATAATTAGGAAAACTGTAAATTAATACCTCACATTAAACAGAATCTATACATATACTTTAGCACAAACAAACGTCTTTTAATGTGTCTTTAATCACTTCCTGATCTAATCACATAAATGAAAAAAGGTTTTACTAAGAAATTGATATTATGATAAAATATAATATTATATACCTATTATTGTATCCATAACTCTTAATATAACCTATAATGTAGAAATTTTAATATCCATAGTTATGTAATCATTTCGTCTGATACCAATTATAATAACCATAAACCCACACTCCTGGTTTAGGCATAGAAAACATAAACATTATAATTTTGACATAGATATTGATGACAGTGACCAAAGTTTCTCTACCCAAAACATAAAATATGAAAAGGAAAATATTTGATCACTAACATTATCAAGGACCATTTAGGTGTACATCATTTAAGGAATTATTTTAAACTCTTAACATCATGGATTCAGAATGAACTGGTTTATAAAGATGACCATCATCTCTAACTATACCCAGCTTTTCATATTTCACATTAGGTCATCATAATCATCCATATAAAAATATTATAGGCATAATTACGTCAACCAAAATATTTTTAACCTAGTGTAAATGAAACATATGAAGTGTGATCTCGAAAGATAAGTAAGGGTAAATTAATGCATTAGGAATTGAATTTTATCTTGGAGCATAAGAAGAGTACCAGGGTATGATTACATCATCAAATTAAAATTTTATAGCATAAGGATATTAATACCCATAAATAAATTTATAAAAAAACATAAAAAAAATTACAAAGTCTATAAAAAATACATGATTCATGAAAATCAATAATCACGGGAAATTTGATATCAATCATCCTCATTAGAATCATTATAAACCTATATAATGAAAATATTATTGATATTGGAATCTTGAAACATTATAGTCACATAACTTCTTAAAAATAGAGTAACCAATATGGCAACATCCATCTCTATAATACCTGATGCATTGGAGGTTTATAATGGACCCACTTATCCTTGGTTAAGAACATAACCACCAATCCTTGGTTTATAGCAGAACCACCTATCCAAGTTTTATAACAGAATCAACCATCATTTATAACAATTACCAAGAATTGTATCATGAATAATGTACATTGGGAATTCATTTAATCATAAAATCATCAAAATAACCAGGATACTTTTCAAAAAATGATCAACCTATTGAAAATAAATGGGTTCTATAACAGTCTCTTTAAATCATGAATATCCCATGTAAATGAAACTGGTTCCATAATAATATTCTTGAAGCATTGGTAACTCGTTGATGGGTTACAAGTCCTATAATAATCTATTTGAAATAAACATAATCCATATAGGGAATAAAATAGGTTGTTATCATTAAAAAACACCCCCCCCCCAATATAGGATGAGTAACAATAAGGGTTATTGATACCGATGAATGGAAGTACCATTAAAATATCCTTAAAATAGTTTTTAGTGAAGAAAAATTAATTATAAAAATCTAATTAATAAAATTAAAAATATAGTGTGAAAATCCTTTTATTTGAAAACATGCTTGGAAACATTCCTGAAAATAAAAAATACTATATCATAAATCCTTTTCCACTTTGGTATCACTTAAATCACAATCCCCATCAAATAATAACATCAAATGATAATTTATATGTCATGAAAAAATATTTTTATTATATAACACATAAATGGGTAGTATATAATTCAAAAATGAATATAGGTTTATATCATAAATGTATAGTTCAAAGAAAAAGAACATAGAGGAACAATCCTTATAAAAATCAATGTAATTATTTTAAGAATTAATCAATGAATAGATTGTGTGTATCTATTTTAAATTAACAAAAAAGTGTAAATAAGTCATAATATATTAAAAATTCATTATATAGATAATCATAGAATATCAAATATAACAAATAAGTAATAGAACATAGAGAAAAGAAATTGAGTTATGAAATTCTATTCCACATAGAAAATTTCATTTCTTAAACCATTAGATGAAATAATTCAAAATTAATTTTATAATAAAATTATTTTCAAAATATTCATGATATTACATGTATAAGGAGAAATTTATAAACCAAATAATGTAAATAATTGGTGGATATGGCATATATCTAACATAAATAAAATACATATTAGAAACCTTTACCTTGATTACACACTTCCTTTTCATGTACTTTAAATCCTATATAGTAATAATACAACAATTATTCAGGTTTTTAATATAATTTTCCAGTTTTAATAACTTATACATAAATCATTTATTTTATATATTTTTAATGAAATGTTTAATTAGTTAATTAGTTATGTCTACATCATGTGTTTTGAGGATGTTTAGTTTATTGTTTCAAAATAGTTTTTCTGTATTGAAAATAAAAAAAGTGGTTATTATATAAACATGTAAAAAATAATAATAATTAAATAATAATCATATTTATTCATAAATTATACATTTATAACCAATCATTAAAATGGTTATGAAAAATGAACTATGTTACGATCATGGAGGCGGCATATTGTACGTACACATGAGTAACATTTCCATTTATTAATGATCATTATGGAAAGCATGTATGTATTATTATATTATTACATAATTATAATAACATAATAAATAATAAATATTTTTATTAAATATTTTTTTATCTATCATTATTATGACGTGGTGAGGAAAAATGAATCACATCACTTTATTGAGGCTGTAGCCCACACATACACGAATGACATTATTATTTTTTAGTGTAGGAAATAAAATGATAAATTATATTCTTCGAATGAAAAATATTCGATGAGTATCATTATTATTTAATTTATTTCATTTATATTAATCAACATTATAATTATTACATTCTATTTAATCTGTTAGTGAATAATGAATCATATCGCTTTGTGAGGTTGTAATTCATTGTATACACGAGTGACATAATCGTATCCTACACAAAATGGATAGTAAAAAACATTTATGTGATTTTATATCTCTATAATTATAAATAATTTAAAAATATAATATATATAGTTTAAATACATCCTTAAAAATTTCATGATAAGTTATGATCCCAAATGAATGACATTGGATCATGAGGTAATAGTTGATCCGTCACACGAATGATGATTTCATATCCCATTTGATGGAAAAAGTTATAGATTTAGGTTATTAAATTAACATAATAACACCTATGTTATGATTTATATACTATATGGTTGAAATATGTCTATAAAATATATTTTATAAAAGTTATTGGTAATTTTGGCTCCTGTATTTTTATTTTGACCCTCTTGTAATCCCATTTTCAACTTAACTACGGTAATTAATTTTTACTACTTTCATTATTAATTATGGTAAAAAAATTATGTTGAATTTATTAGATAATATAAATTTTTATGAATTAAAATATTTTATCCATTTTAAAAAAAATCAATTCATATAATTTGACAATTTAAATATAAAATTATACCTACTGACGTGATAAAAAAAATTCTTGATGTTTATTGTTCAAGGAAAAAGATGATTTTATATAAACTATATCGAAAATAATAATAAATTTATAAAAATAAATTAATATTTATTTGTATTTAATTAATATACGTTAAATAATTCCTATATTGGGTTTTTTAATTAATTATAAAGGAGATTCATTATCGCTTTAAAATAGTTTTCATAAAAATCACATTTTTAAACCCAAGGAAAAGTTTATACTAAAATACAATATTAAGTGTATTATAAAGATATTTAGTGGAATAAATTTAAATAAATAATAATTATGTTATATTAAATTATATTTAAATCATAATATTACTTTCAAATTTTTTAATTTATTGAATATAAATTACTTTTTTTAGAAAATGTGGTATTTTCACTATTCACCAAAAACCAATATTTTCTAAAAAATTTAAAAAAATAACCCAAAGTAAATTATTATGATATAATTTGACACATTAATTCAAATATATCAAATAAATTTTCTTAATTTTCTATATATTAATTATTATATTTTATTCATGAAAATTAATAAAAATCATTTTTGATGAAAACATATTTTTTAATAAAACAAATACATTACAAAAACATGAATCATTATTTACTAATTAAAATTCATTAATTTTTATTCATATAGAATATATATATATACATATAAAACAATTTAGTTAAAATGTTTTAAATATTCCAATTTAATTCTAGGGTTATAACGGTTATATATATCATGGGTTCTTTAAGCACTATGATGTATATCTAATATGTTATCGAACATCATTTTATTTTATATAATCATTGGGTTTTACATTCCCACATTGTTTATTAAATTGAATCCTCATAATTTGAAATTTATCATGGTAATAAAAGGTTATACATTTCAAAATACCATTTTTTGGGAACCCACGTTAAAAAAAATTGTTAATAAAATATCCTCTTGATAAGAGAGAAATTAATGAATGAATTTCATCTCGGATAAGACACAATGGGTATCCAAATATTATAACATAGGTGGGAATTGGTTATTTTGGAATGGAAGAAAAGAATAAATAATTATGGATAGTGAAAGATATATTTGATCATTTACAAATGAATGATCATAAGAATGTTAAGAACCTCAAAACCATAACTCTGAGATGAGTGAAAAGACCATCAATTCATTAGAAATGAAGGTTATAAGATAATATTTTTTTCCATTATCCTTTTCCATTATTTGATGAATTATTTTAATTAATAAATATATTATAAGGAAATATAATTGATGTGTAGAATATCATCATTTTGTCAATTTCCACCTCATTCTAAACTTTTAAAGACCACATTTCCATTAAAATATAAAAATCTATTCATCCTACCTTTTTAAATTAACTGAAACCAAAATAGTTATAACATGGTAGGATAATTACAAAAAATGAATAAAAATTCATATGATACATTAATATTTAAAATTCAATTGTAATACCCAAAAATGGAACCAAATTCTTCCATGAATTAATAAAATTATATCCCAACTAAACTCAATAATATGAAAGTTAAAGAATTTTTTAACCTCTGAGGTTGTCTCATAACTTTTAGATTACAAGAAACAAAATATTGTGATATCATAACATTAATCACTTAGTCACCAATTAATTTTTAAATATCAACGTTATTTATACGGTAAAACATATGTTTCTATAATTACCATAACATGTTGGATTATATAAAACATAAAGGTTATCAATACCTTAAAATTTATGTCTAGAAAATATAAAATAATACATAAAATTATACCAAATATTTATATATTAT
Organism: Viscum album; assembly: GCA_963277665.1. Classification (NCBI taxonomy): domain Eukaryota; kingdom Viridiplantae; phylum Streptophyta; class Magnoliopsida; order Santalales; family Viscaceae; genus Viscum; species Viscum album. The sequence continues at coordinate 672,573,825 of OY728127.1, forward strand.
TCATCCTAATAAAACATCTCCTAAATTGAAATTAAAATATTTAATATCTCATCACATAGAACCTCAAAAGGGGCGTTTATAACATTGAAAATACGATCAACCTTAAACATATATACATATTATGGTATCGATAACTCTTATGATAACCTGTCATGAATTAATCCTACTCTACAAATTTTTTTAAAACAATCATCTAATAAAAAATATTGAATCCCTAAACCCACACTCCTAGATACAACATTGAGAACATAAACATCACATTTCTAACATTGATAGTGATTAACGTGATACAGTTTGAACTATCTAAAACATACAACATCAATCATAAAATATTGGATCACTTACATTATCAATGTAAATTTAGGTTTTTAAATTTATAGAATCAGGAAAAACTCATAACATCATGGATTCATAGAAAACAATTTCATCAATATGAACATCATCTCCCACTGTACCCACCTATTAATATTATACATTAGGTTATCATCATCATCGATGTGAATGCAAACTAGAAATAATTCATTCAACCTCAATCATGATAAACATGGTATAATGAAACATAATAATGGTTAGTTCAAATTATCAGAATGAGTAAATGTAAGCATTAAAAATTGAATGTCATCACGGAGCATAAGAAGAGAATAAGGGTGTGATGACATAATAAATGTTAATAACTATACATAATAATATATATACCCATCAATACTATGATAAAAAAACATGAAAACCTGGAATAATGGTTTAAAAATGAATGATTCATCTGAATTAATAATCATGATCCATGTGATAATAATCTTGATCATAAGAATCAACCAATAGCAAGAATAAATAATAATTATTGGTATCTTGGAACATTATCTTCACATTACTTCCAAAAAATGGAATAACCAATACTAATAATATCCATCTCTAGATTACATAATGGTTTATAGGGAAATAATAGACCCAACCATCATTGGTTAATAACATAACCACATGTCCATGGTATATAATTGAACCATCCATCCTTGGATTATAATGGAACAACTCATAATTATAAAAAAAATTCCATGAACAATATAATGATTAAATTATATAAATAATTAATTTAATTATAAACTAATTGAAATAAAAATTATTCTATTCTGGTCATTATTGACCCATGAAAAATAAAAGGTTTCAATAGCAACCTATACAAAATATTATTGATCCAAGGAAAATAAACAAATTCCATAAAAATAACTTTCAAACATTAGTAACCTATGGAAAGGAAATGAGTTCCATAGAAATATATTGGAAATAATAATAATCCATCTAGAGAATGAATGAGGATTTTATCATTACAAAATATCCCCAATGGAGAATAATTATAAAAAAGGATGTTGACATTGATTAATTTAATTACTATTAAATGATCATTAAAAAGATTTTTTTTATGAAAATTACCTTTTTATTTTGAAAATAAATTTTAAAACCAAAACATTAAAAAAAATATTGGGAAATTAGTTTTTTTTTGAAAAAAAACATAGATACATATGATGAAATCATTAATGAAAATAATGGACTTGAATGTGGGAAAATCCATCCATGTCATAAGTGATAAAAATAAATAATAGTATGAAAACTTTTTAAAAAATGGATTCCAAAGTTACTCTTTCCGAAAATGTTAATACATATTCCTTCCAAAAAAATTTAAAATAAGGTCAAAACTATGTAAAATAGATATGATAAATGATGTATTTTTTTGAAAAATAATTTTCGTTTAAAATTTGGAAATCTATGAAATTGATGTGAATGATACCCGATCTAAATGAAAAAATTTAGATCAGAATCACATAGAAATAATATTATGGATAATTATTTAGTAAAATAAAAGGAAATTGAAATAAAACATCGAATCCACATTCATAAAAAGTTGAAAATTATGATATTTGTTTCAATAAACTAGTATCATATGATTTCCTTCCAAATAATCTTCAGCATAAAAACCTTGAAATGAATGAAGATTGTAATATGAAGCCTTTTCCACTTTGCTAACTCTTAAATAGTAATCCTCATGAAAAAATGACATAAAATGATTCATTAAATATCATGAACATAAGGATTTACATGATATAACATATCATAGGGATATATATACACCTCACAAGTGAATATCGGTGTATATAAAAATCACTTATCATAATGAAATAGAATTTGAGATGAATAATTATTAGATAAATAATAATATAAATTTTAGAAATAATCGATGAATGCATTTTTTATAAAAAATGAAAATTTAGATAAAAAATTGGAATTATAGAAAAAATATTAAAAAAATTTCTACCCATATAATTATTGAATCTAAAATAAAATGAATATGTGATATTACCTAATGAAAAGAAATGGAGTTATGAAATATTTACCACATGATAACATTAAAGTCAAATACCCATGGATGAAATAATTCAAATTGAATCATATAATAATTTTATTTTCTAATTATTAATTATATTACAAGTATAATTGGATTTATATACATCACACACTGTAAATATGTGGTGAATGTTTAAAATCACTCATGTAAATAAATTTTAGATGAGTTAACCTTGCCTTGAGTTAAGATATAACATTCATGCCATTTAAAAAAATTATAATAATATTTCATAAGTTAATTTATTTCTTATTTAAATTATACATGATAGTAAATTATAATTAAATAATCTATTTTATTTCTTTTCAATTACATATTAAAAAATTTTATCAGTTAAGTCAACGTCGGGTGTTTTGAGGATGTTCAATTCAATATTTCAAAATGGTTTCAGTGTATTGACTGTGGTCAAAGATTTAATTATTTCAACATATCCAAAATATTAATCCGGAAATAATTTTCATATGTATCCATAATTTATTGTTTTAAAACCAATAATTAATTTTTTTAGGAAAAATATAATACATTATGATCATGGATATGGACTGGTGTACGTATGCATGAGTAGTGTTTCCATTTTCACCGATGATTATGGGAAGAATTTATATACTTTTTATCATTCCATATTTATTATATAATTTTAAATAAAATATTAATTTTGTAATTATACTCATATATTTCATTATTTAGATTCTATGGTTAAAAAAGATTAACAGCACTTTGTGGAGGCGGTAGTCCACTCGTACATGAGTGACATTATAATTTCTCAGTGTTAGAAAGAAAGTTATATATTATATTTTTGAAATGATTAATATTTCATGAGTAAAATTATTTTTTCATTTATATAACAAATATTCATTAGCATTATCATTATTACCATCCATGTAAATCATTTGTAATAAATAATCACATCGCTTCATGAGGCGGTTGTCCGGTGTATACAAGAGCGATGTTATCGTATCTCTAAATATTGGAAAGTAAGACGGTATATGGGATATAATAACTTCATTACTATAAATATGTTACAAATATAATATATAAACTTTAAATCCACCATTAATACAAGTCTATAGAGTCATTGATAGAAAAGAAATGTCATTAGAATGTAAGGTGGTAATCTGCTGTACATCGAAATGATGATAATATACCCCATTTTATGAAAAAGGAAATATATTTTTCTTGTTAAATTTAAATGGTAACATCTAATTATATATTAGATATATTTTCTATCAAATGAGAAAATTTTGATTATATATTAAGTCGGTTGAATAATAAATAAAATGAAAATTCATAGTTAGAAATTTTACCTCTTATAAGACCGCCTCTTTATGATTTGACAAAAGTATTCCAAGAATGAAAATATGAGTATTAAAAGGAAAATAGGATTAGGTTATGTATTTTTGGATGTTATTTGGGTAGTTATTTTCTAAAAAAATGGTTTTATGTTATGAAGAATAGGGGATACATGGTGGCGTTTTGTAAGCAAGGTGAGTGGTATACCTATATTTATTTAAATGAAAAATGTTTAACCACCTTTTTTACATTAAAAAGGATAAAAAATATAATATTATAGATTATTATACATTATATGGTTTAAAAATCCCATATAATATATTTTATACAAATTTTTAGGTCATTTTCCATTATTATTTTACATTATCCCTCAGTAAACATGTTTTCACCGCAACTGCAATAATTAATTTTTATTATTTTTACTATTTATTATGGTAAATTGTTTTGTTAAATTATAATATAAAATAATTATTTATAATTAAACATATATAATAAATATTAATTAATTAAATTCATATAATTTGATACTATTAATTTAAAATCAATCTTGTATACGTGATTAAACAGTGGGGTTTCAAGCATTGCATTTTTCACGGAAAATATGATTTAATATTAAATATATAAATAATTATAATAATTTTGTGAATAAAATTTAATATTTATAGATATATATTCTATAAATTTTAATTAATCATTAAAAATTATGTTTTTTATGCTTAATTAAAAAGGAGAAGCATTATGCACTTTAAAATAGTTTTCATAATTACCCCATTTTTAATCCTATGGACAAACTAATAATAAAATCAAATATTATGTTGAGTAAAAATAAAGTTATCACATTAATGATAAATAAAAAATACTTATGATACTTTAAATAATATTCAAATCATAATGGTACATTTAAATTTCTTCATTTACTATAAATAAATTATTTTTCAGAAAAAGATGTATTTTTACTATTAATAAAAAAATCAATAATTTCAAAAAAATGACAAAATTTACCCAAAGGAAATTTTTATATTAAAATTTATAAATTTATTTTCATTGTATAAAATTAATTTTCTAAATTTTCCAAAATTTAATTGTAACATTTTTTCACGAAAAGTAAAAAAAATCATTTTTGGACGAAACATATTTTGGGAGAATAAAATTACTTTACAAAAAATTGATTGATTATGTAGTAAAAATTAAATAAATTATATTGATTCATAAATACAAAAACACACATATATATGATAATGTATTTAATTCAACAAATACCCTCCAATTTTAAGGATAGTCTATAATAGTTATATATATCATTGGTCATTTAAGCTCGATGTTGCGTGTTTAATAGACTATAGAACATAGTTTTATTTTCTAAAATTTTGGTGTGTTACATACTCCCCTAATTTACTAAATTTTTTCTTCAAAAATTAAACATTATCTCAGTAATCAAATGGTGGACAGTTGAAAAAATGTTTTTTAAAGAAGCACCGTAAAAAGGTTTAATAAAACTTCATCATGGTAAGAGTGAAATGGACATACAAAGGTCATTTAAAATATCACATAACATGTTTTATAATAGGTTATTTTGTGGGAATTTAATATTTTTATATAAAATAAAATAATTATTAATTATTCATATTTATAGAGATTATTTATCCTTTGAAGGAGAATGGTCAGTAAAAATATAAAGACCTCAAACCCATAAATCTGTGAAGAGTGAAAAGACCTTTAGTTCATCATAAATGAAGGCACGAGAATTTTTTTTCAAGATCGTTTTCATATATTTATGGAATTATTATTTATTATATACTAAGATAATAATGAAATATATATTTTTTATTTTTAAAATTTCACCTTTTTTCCAATTTCCACTACAATATCTTCTTTTTATCCAAACAATGAGTATTAAAATCAAATTTATCATACCCAATGCACTAAAATAATATTTTAAAGAACAAATAACCCTAAAATGGATAAAAATATATTCCAAATTTATATATATATATATATATATATTAACCAAATAAAAAATGGATAGCATAAGGTAAGATAATTCCAAAATTGAATAAACCTTCATATGATGCATTAATCTTTAGAAATCAATAGTAATTACCAAAGTTGAAACAGAATCATTCCATGAATTAATAACCCTATATCCCAAATAACCTCTATATCCATAAAATTAATGTGTGTTCTAACCTCAATGTTCTTCTCATACCTTTTATCTTACAATCATATAAATATTGAAATCTCCTAACATTAGTCACTTATTCACCAAACAAAATTTTAATCCCATGCTTATCTATATGATAAAAGTTGTGTTACCATAATTACCTAAATATACAAGATCATATAAAACCTAGAGGTAATCAATAACTTAAAATTTATTTCCAAAAAATATAATGGAATAATTCACATTAAACCAATTATTTACATGTACATCAACCTAACAAAATGCCTCCAAAATTTTCACTAATCTCTTTAATATCTCATTATTGAAAACCACAAAAGAAATTTCTATGGCATTGAACTTATGATAAACCATTATATTATATACCTATGGTGGTATCAATAACTCTTAATATAACCTCTCATGAATACATAATAATCTCCAAATTTATCTAAACATTTCCTCTGATACCAACTATAACCGCCCCAAACCTACACTCCTATATTTGGCATTGAAAACATAAAAACTACATTTTTTTCTTTGAAACCAATAGAGGTGAAAAAAAAATTTCTATCTAAAAAATTAAAATTTAAAAAGAAAATATTATATTACTTAAATTATAATGGTCTATTTAGTTTTATTATTTTAAATAATTAATAAAAACTCATAACATTATGGACTTATAAACAACTAGTTCAAAAATATTAATATCATCTACTACAAAACCCATATTTTCATATTACACATTAAGAAATCATTATCATACATATAAACCCCTTATATAAGTAATATTTTTATCCTCAATATTTATAACATTGGTAAAATTAAACATAATGATGATCTCAAATAATCATTAAGGATAAACATAAGCATTAAAAATATAATTTCACCATAGAACACAATAATATAATAAAGTAATGACGACATAATAAAAGTTCATGAGTATAGCATAAGAATATTCCTACCCATAAATATATGTATCAAGAAACACGAAGACATGAAATAAGGATTTAGAAAAGTAAACATTCATTATAATTAGTAATCAGGGTCCATGTGGTGTCAATATTGATCATATAAAACATTATATACTTGTATTAATAATTGATAAAACTTATTGGTAACATAGAGCATTATATTCACATCACTTTATACAAATGGGATAATAATCATGGTAAAATTACATCTATGGAGTACCCAATAAATCAAAGAGCTATAATGGACCCACCATTCATTGGTTCATAATGTAACCCCCTATAATTGGTTTATAACAGAACCAACATTCCTTATTTTATAATGGAACCACCCATAATTATAAAAATTTCCAAGAACCATATCATAAATAAAGTAAATTGTTTTTTAATTTCATCATTAACTCTTGTAAAAAAAACTCAGTTCTTTTTACAAAATGATTATCCCTTGGAAATCAAAAAAGATTCACAAAAATAACATGTAAATTTTATTAAACCATGGAAGATAAATAGGTTCCATAAGAATATAATTGAAATATAATTAATACATGGAAAAGAAATGGGTTGCATCTGAATCATTTGGAAATAATAAGAAAACATATAGAGAAATAATGAGGATGATATCACTACAAAATATCACAAATGGATCATAGGTAATAATAATATATGTTGACATTGATGAATAGAAATACAATTTATTAATCATTGGAAGAATTTTTGAGGAAAACAAACAATTCATTTTGAAAATATAACTTAAAAACATATAATTCACAAAATATTTAAAAAATACATTTAATTGAAAAAAAAATTTGAAAATATATAAGGGAAACATCAATGAATATAATTTTTATGATGGGAAAAAATCCATTCATGTCATATGTGTTAAAAAATATATTTCATTGAAAATAATTTGAAAATGGTATTTAAAAGTGTATCATTTGGGAAAAGATAAGATATTTCCTTTCAAAAAGATATAAAATAAGGTCAAATATCATGTAGAATAGATTTAGTAAATCATTTATCTCTTTTAAAATATACATTTTGAATATTTCTAGGATAAATGGATATGGAAGAAAATGATATATGATATAACGTTAAAATTAAAGATCAGCATCACTTATACCTGACTTTCTTGATGTTTCTTCAATCAAAAAGAGGGAAAATGGAAATTAAAAATGTGATTTATATTGATAGCCTCATTATAATAAATAGATTCAATTACAAATAATAAAATAATTTTATTTTCTCCCAAATAACATTCAACAAAATCAATCCAAAAAATAATGGAGATTTTAACAAAAAGCCTTTGGCATATTGGAAACTCATCAATTGTATGCCCCCTGAAATAATAACATCAAATGATATATTAAATCTCATTAACATAAGTAATTTCATGATAGAAAATATAAAATTTAATTATATACATCTCACAAATTAATATAGGTGAATATCATAAACGTATGACTCAAAGAAAGAGAATTTGAGATAAATAATACATCAAAAATTCATAAAATTAAATTTGAGAATTTATTAATGAATAGATTGTGTGCTTCAGATTTAAATAAACTTATGAAATTGAAATAAAATATTATATAAAAAAATTAATTACACAAATAATTATATAATATCAAAAAAAATAATTAATTAATATAACACAATCAAAAGAAATTTTGTTATGAAATTACTTACCACTTGGTAAATTTACAATCTAATCTCATTAGATGAAATATTTAAATATAAATCCTAGAATACAACAATTTATGAATAATTCCTTATATTAAAATTATAATGGGATTTGTATACACAAAAAATTGTAAAGAAGTTATGAATATCGCATATATCACTTAGAAATAAATTTAAGATGCGAAAACAAAACCTCAAGTACATACCTTCCTTATAAGTCTATTAACTCTGTATAATAATGTTACATGAATTGCATTATTTCATTAGAATATTTTCAAGTTTTAATGTCTTATACTCAAATCAATTTTCTATTAATGATTAATTATATATATAAATATTTAATCAGTTATGTCCACATCAAGTGTTTTTAGGATGTTCGGTTCATTTTTGAAAATGGATTCAGTGTGTTGAATGTGGTAAAAGAAGAAAATATTTCAACATATAAAAAATAATAATAATGATACAATTATAATATTTATTAGTGAATTATAATTATAAAACCAATCATAAAAAATGGTTATTAAAAATTAAATATGTTATGATAATGGATATAGTAGGTCCTACATACGCATGAGTACCATTTCCATTTTTTGTTGATCATTATGGAAAGAGGGTATGAATTATTTTATCTTTATAGAACTATAAAAATATCCTTAATAACATTTTTTTATTTAAATACACATATATACGTAATTATTTTTATTTTCTAATGAAAAAATAATCACATTACTTCATTGAGGTGGTAGTCCACACATAAATGAACGATACTATGATTTTTTAGTCTTAGAAAAAAATGATATATTATATTTTTATAATGATAAATATTTCATGAGTATGCTTATGATATAATTTATATATCATATATACATTAACATTATCTGAATCACATTCCATGTAATGTTTTGTGAAAAATGAATCACATTGCTTCGCTAAGAGGAAGTCCAATGTACCCATGAGAAACGTTATCAAACCCCCCCATAGATTTTAAAGTAAGAAGGTAAATGTGATATCATTACTAAAGAAATATATGTAAATTTAAAACAATTATATTTGATATTTAAATACATCATTAAAAAAAGTCAAGAGCAGCGATGATGGAAATTAAATGACATCAGTTCGCGAGGCAGTAGTCTGTCGTACACACAAATAATGATTCTGTATCCCATTTCATACAATTGAAGATAGATTTTGGTTACTAAATTAAAATGACATTATTTTAGTATAAGGTAGATAATGATTTTTCATAAGATAATAGTTAGTGATGATTTGAATGATGTGTAAGAATAGATAAAAAAGAAATGAATAGATATTAATTTTACCTCTTTTCAAACAACCTCTTTAGCGTTATACATTAAGTAGTCCATGATTGGATTTATGGATAAAAAATTCATTTAGTATTAGGGGTTTTAATTGTAGAAGTGATTTTGGAATATATTTTCCAAAAAAATCTGGTTTTATGGTATGAAGAAGAGAGGAGGGGTGTCCTTTTGTATGATAGGTGAGTGCTACACTTGTGTGTTTTTGAAATAAAACAAGTACCCAAATTTTTTTAATTCCAAAAGGCCTCAAAATATACCATTATCATGAAAAAGACATGTGAATTTCTAAATATGTCCATAAAATATATTTAATACATGTTTTTAGGTTATTTTAACACTAATAATTTTAGTTCATCCCCCTAGTAAACATGTTTTCAGCTTAACCAAGATAATTAAAAATTACTATTTTCACATTTCATTATGTTCAAAAATTAATTTTAAATTATTAAATTGTATATATTATTATGTATAATATTTTAGAATTTGATTTACTAAATTAAATTCATATAAGTGAAAAATATTAATTTGAAATTAATTTGGCACACGAGGCGATAACACTGGTTTTCAAGAAGTTTATTTTTCAAGGAAAAATGATTTTATATTAAATATATGAATAATAATAATTATCATATGAATATAAATTAATATTTATTTAAATATAATATATAAATTTAATTTAAATCATTCCTCATTAGGTTTTTTTTAATAAATCCAAAAAAAGAAATATTATGCACCTTAAACATTTTTTAGAGGAATCTTACTTTTAAACCTATGGAAAAATATATACTAAAATTAAATATAAGATCATTTTGATGAAATTAATTGTATTAAATAAAAATAAATAATATTTATATTACTTTATATAATATTCAAAACATAATTGGATTTTTAAATATCATAATATATTGATAATAAATGAAATCTATTGAAAAATCAGTATTTTTCACCATTGATGAGAAAATTTATATTCTCTAAAAAATTCCAAAATATCACTGAAAGAAATATTTTATTTCCATATCTCAATAATTAATTTCATTTTATCAAATAAATTTTTTAAATGTTGTAAAAATTAATTATAATTATTTTTTCATGAAAAGTAATAAAAACCAGTTTTGAAGAAAACATATTTATGAAGAATAAAATAACATTATTAAAAATGGGTTAATTGTTAAATTTTTTTATCAATAATTTATATTTATTAGGACATATATATATTTCATAATTTATTTAATACTATTCACACCCACTAATTTAATAGCTATGTTATAATAGTAATATATTTCACGGGTTATTTAAAGTCGATGTTGCATGTCAAATCCTCTATCAAAAATAGTTTTGTTTTATAAAAAATCAGGGTGTTATATAGAATGTATAAATTGTAGTCACAGGTCATGGAAGTCTAAACTGCTCACATGGAGAGCAGATGACATGACTGATCATACAGAGCATGAGTGTCAAAACTGATCATGCGATGTGTGAAATTATAAATTTAACATAGAGAGAAAAAATGCTAAAAATTACAATGCAGAGTGAGAATGTAAAAACATATCATGATAAATTTTTTCACAAAGTATTAAATAATCAATAGGGGATCTCATGGTGGGATAATGTGAACAATATGAAAGAAAAATAGATGGTAATAATGAAGATTTCACATGGTCGCTCAGATCATGAAAAGCACATGATTGTGAATGGATCTCATAGTGAGATATATGAATAACATGAAGAAAAAATAGACAATAATTATGGATAAACCATGTAATAATTTGAAATCAAACAACCACATGATTTCCTTTAGACCATGTGATCAGATCTCACGAATCACTAGAAGAAAATGCCATTGACCACATAATTTTCATTAGATCTTACGATGAGATTATGAGAAGCACTCCTGATTGTATATGGATATCATGATGGGATCACAAGGAGTGTTGAATGTTAATAAAGATTAACACTATAATAATGTATTTTTATCCTGTGAAGAAATCACTTGATGTCTGTAATGATGATTTCTAAGGTGGTGAAATGGATGGATTTCTTGGATTTGTGGAGTTTAGCTAATGCAATTTTTCTTATTCACACCCACTAACCAAACCTTATGAATTTAACTTTTTTATAATATTAATCTAATGTGATACTTGATATGGGATTTCTCATGATTAAAATAAGTAAAAATGATTATAATCATGTATATGTTTCACATGAGCATAATGATGTCTCCCGCCATAATCACACGATATTCATAATCAGAAAAAATTCTTGCGAAGGGGATGCTCAAGGGGATATTCAAATAAAAGTCATGAAAAAGAATTTGAATTTCAAAGGAACCTATAATAATTTTTTTTAAATATAAGCAAAATAAGATATATTTATTTTGAATTTATGAAAACTACAAATTTTTATAAACTATGTGGGATAGTGTGACTATTCCAAATATTATATTGGATCTGTGATTAGTGGATTTGATACCGGAGTACATTTCCATTGTATTCTCCCTGGTCATATCCTCGTGAGGGTGAACCAAGTAAAAATATTTGTTCACATATGAATTCATTATTTATATTATTCTTATACATTTTTATCACATAAATTTTCAAAGTATAAGATCAACATAAACACTAAAGGAAATAATAATTAAACCTCATAAAGAATAGGGAAATATTTCGTGGGACACGAGTAATTTTGGGAAGGAATATCCATAACATGACTCCATACTCTCAAGGAATATCAGAACATTTTGGTCCTAAAAATTTGTATTAAACAATTAATTACATTGTATGGATTTTTTTACATTGTCTATAATAATCGTCTCTCGAATTTGAAGTTTCATTTTTCTCTTATATCATTGTTTTAATGAAAATGGAATAAACTCAAATAAGAAGATGTTTTTGGTTATATTCCTTAGTGTATATGTTTCTATAGAAAGAGTATTATTTAGGAAATGGAAACCAAAAATTAACAAAAGAATGGTTTGGATGAACCAGAATGTGAAAATACATACTCATTCAATGATGTTGTAAGAATGAGTGAAGAACCTGATATTCCATGTATTAGTGAAACTACTGATGATGAATAAATTATAATAATTCCAAAAGTGGATTTATTAAATAGAAAAGGTAATTAGATCATAAATTGAATGAATAAATATGTACAAATAAATATGGATCCAAGTGTAGCATGTTGAAGTCAAAAAGTTAAAAGGATTAAATAAATGATTTGTTAATGTAGCAACTGATATATGATAGATGAATTATTACTAAGCTTAATAACTGAAAAACTCAAATTTATTGATAATGTAATGAATATAAACTCAAAAAATCATAATTTAGAAACCAAAAATGTCGATCTATCTACACACCTATCAAAACTAGATTAGTAGAATGAATTATATAATGATTCAATTGTATTCATGAATTCAAAAATATTGGACAAAATTTTCATAGAGGACAGTCTCTCTCAGGAATTGAGATATGTAAAAAATAGTGAGAAGACTCTAATGAATGAACATAATTTTTAAATTTAATATAGTGAAAAAAAAATCCACATTTTTTAGAAGATATATAATTGGCCAAAAAATAATTTTAGAAATCTAATTCCAAGGGAAATCCAAAACTAATGGATATTTTCATTTATTATTTTATAATTCAAAAAAGAGGTAATAATGAAATGGAAATAAAATATGATTCTTTAGAGTAGATAAATTAAATGTCTTTCATATCCCATGTTCCATGATATTTCTTAAAATGTGTTATTGCATATGATGAACCATATCTCATTCATGTGAAGAAGGGATCCATAAAAATTTATAAAAATATAGAAAATCCTATATGTTTTAGAAAAAAGACATAAAAATTATTTTATAATAATTAATGAAAACATGTGATATTATAATGGGATTCCAAATCAAATTTCATGTTTTTGATTTTATGGTTTGGAATATTTTTTATGCTATAAATATAAAAATATTTTTTAATATGGGAATAAATAATATCTTATTGAGAAATATGATAGAAGAGTCTCTAAGAAGAAAGATTCCATAAAATTATACTACTATATAAGATTGGTACATACCATGTGTATGTTTCTAGAATCTCGGATGCAATACATGGGAATGATAAATCTAGAAATATCATCATCTCAAAATAGAAATAATGATGCAAGGTAATTTTTTAGCATGTGATGTTTTATATGTTAAAAAAGTGGGCTTTTGAAAAGATATTTTCAGTTAAAGAAAAATGGAATGAAAAGGAAAACTATATGATATTCTAAACACTAGTTGTGTGTATTGAATAATCCAATATTTTAATACAACACGATATGTTGATGAATAGATTTATAGCCTCAGAGGAAACACAATGAGATCAATGAAAATCAAATCATAAAATTACTTTGTTACAATAACAAAATCACTCATAGAAATAATTTGAAGGATCCTATATGAAAAAAAGGAGTTATTATAGTTGTAATTAAGAATAATGTAATTTTATTGAAATAATAACCCCAAAAAGAAAGGGTGACTTTACGTGGACAACTATCAAAAGAAAAATAAATAATAAATGATTCGATAAATTCATGTGTCATACAAAATAATGATAAGTGAGGGAAACATAATTATTAATCCAATGGATGATGAAACAAGATAATACAAAACGAACAAATATTCCATCATATAGAAAGAATCATGATGAATGTAAGATATGTTTAATTTTAAAGGAATAAATTTGTACCTATGGGAATAAACCCAAAATTATAATAAAGGCCAAGTCTATAGAATTTAAAAATTAGAATAAGACTCATAATATAGGTATAAAATGTCTAGTTACATGGAAAAAACATTTTTGATTGGTTGGGAAGTTGGAACAAGCATATAAGGAGTAATTTGATTTTAATGAACGTTTCAAAGAGTTAGTCTTTCAGAATCAAGAATAATCTTATTATTGAGGATTCTAGATGTACCCTCTACCTATGTTTCAAATTGATCTCATATAATGTATATGTTGTGTATGACTAAGGAGGGATAAAATCCATGGGGGTGTGCGATAAAAGGGAATGGGTGCATAAATTTACTTGATATACATGCAATAATAATAATAGAACTCATGAAATTTACATATGGTATAATATTCATCAAGTGGTGTTACTCAAAAACAATATTTTTCAAATATGTATATAGATGTTTTCTACTATGGAACATGGAGAATATATTATGAAGAGATTTATGTGAAATTGATGAGTTGACTAATCTATACTTGAATAATCTATTGGTTCCATGTCACGTTGAATATTTAACAATTCATATTTTTCTATAGACCAAGTGTTATTTATCCTCTAAGAGAAGGTCTATTTTGGGAGAATTAGTGAAATTAATGTGCTTAATGAATATCTATTTTTTATTAAAAAATTATTTTAGCATTCTGATTATCCGCTAAATGAGGATAATATTCATTGTTAATATATATAATATTCATGTGCCTTATTATTCATAAACACCATTTTAGTGCATTTTACACTTTGAACATCATTTCACATTATAATTGTAATACCTTCTTAAAATGCGCTATTATGAGGTACATTTTTTAACATCATTTGAAGTGCCCAATGATTCATATTATTTTAAGGAATCTAATTATACATATTTTAATTTGATATTTTTGGAAATTGATCTACACTTAAATACGAGCATGTTTGATTCAGGGATCAGTGGATAATTCATGGAGGATGATGGAGATATTTGGAAATGAAAGGAAGCAATTCTGGAGAAGGCAGATTGGACACCAGCCCACTGATGAGACTGTGGGGCCCAACATACAGGCCTAATTAATCCCAAATTTCATGGGATTCTAGAATAAATTTATAGGAACAAATAAATCCTCAGGATCTAATGCTAATTCGTCCTCCATGGTGGTCATTTAGGCGGCCCAAGTTAGAGATAAAATTCTGGTCCAGATTCTGTGGTCCAGAAAAACAGACTGCTAATTTGATCATATCTCGGAATCCACAACTCCAAATGGGCCCAAATTTTACATACGGTTAAAAAAACATAGGTAGCTCCATTTTCTTCTTCTATGTACCACTCTGATTTGTCCATCTAGAAGGTCATAAAAACGCGTCTGTTCGGAGGATAAAAGCTAGCTGCCACCTCGGGTCAAATGTGAAAAAGTCCAAATTCCACAAGCTTTCCACCACCTATGGCCTAATAAAATTAATTTATATGCTTTGTACTGTTGGAGGCTCGACCCAAGGGATCAAAAAATGCCTATTTAAGGCAGTGGTGTTGGAGGGTTTAGGAATCGTTGAGCTTGTTTTCATCTTAATGTTATGCTGCCAATTTCTCTTTGTAATGTTCTTCCTTCACATGTAAGTTGTTTTAATTCATCCTTGTTTCTTAATAAAAGTTATTATTCTCTTATTATTCTGTTCTTCTCCTTATCACTTTGATACCGTTGTTTCAAGGTGTGAACTTGTTCATACCAAACCTTGTGAGATTATCACACAACGGTGGAGTGATTGTTATTTTATTGCATTTTTTTTACTTCTCCATTTCCTCCCTCATGAGTCTACTTTCCGATTCCATTGAAACCATAGATTCAGTGGAGAGATATCCCACTTATGGGTTGATCCAATGGAGTATAAAGGGGCTGTATTGGATGTTATTTATCACCTTATTAATGTACAATCACTTCTTTAATTGAGATTTTTATTTGATGATTTTTAAACTCCATCATCCTTGTTGAATTTAAGGCCACACACTTCAAGTGCTAATACGAACCTTTACCTTGAAGTGATCAAAACTTTGACCCTTCAAGTGTATAGGTGATTAGTATTTAAGGGTGTAGGCATTAAACCAGTAAGTGATGATGTTGTTTTATCTCCTTAAATGAACCCATCTCAAATATAAGAAATTGAAATCATAAAAAAGGAAATACGTCCAATCCACCCCGAGCGATAACCTAGGATCAACTCATTCTTTTAATTTGAATTCACTTAAGTCTCCTAGAGTTCACTTAAACCCATATAAAATCAAACCCAATTTTGCCACTTCATATCCAAAAACATTCCTTAGAAATGTGTGTGTCTATAGGTTACTTCTTAGGTCTCTGTGGATTCGATAACCCAAGCTAGACTACAAGGACCGTTCTACCTTCATCTCTTGGGTAAATTTGAGCGAGAATCAAATTTTGGTGCCGTTTCCGGGGACCCAAGTAAGTAATCTAAACACCCATTCTATTCTCCCCCATTTCTTCTTTTCTCATCCAAATTCTCTTATCTTTTCCCTTTCTCGTTTTTTTTTCTTTGGCGCATGTCCGCCTACACCCACGATCAATCAAACCGTCTTGTTAGGGTGGATAGTCCTGGGGTTGGGGAGTCAAGTACACCAAGGGAACTATTTCCATTAGATCCTAATCTTCCTAATACCCCTGAGTCAAAAATTGAACCAATTTAAATGGAAGGTCTTCAAAGAAACCAACTCATAAACCCGGGTGGGAACCAAAATGGAAACCCAAATGAGGCAGTCCCAAACTTGGGGAATGAAATTGATTAAACCATGAATGACTAACTCACACCTTCCTGGACCAATTCCCCCTCATG
The DNA here is from genome assembly GCA_963277665.1 of Viscum album. Classification (NCBI taxonomy): domain Eukaryota; kingdom Viridiplantae; phylum Streptophyta; class Magnoliopsida; order Santalales; family Viscaceae; genus Viscum; species Viscum album. The sequence continues at coordinate 672,591,225 of OY728127.1, forward strand.
CATTAGACACAATTCCCTAGGAGATTCCAACTACATATTTAAACCCCATGTCCTAAACCACCTTCCCACATTCCATGGAATGGAGTCCGAGATGCCCTACCTGCACATTAAAGAGTTCAATGACATTGTAAAACCATGTGTCCCCCACATCAACTAGAATCAGCTAATATGAGGCTATTTCCTTTTTCTTTAAAGGATCGAGCTAAAAATTGGCTAAACAATTTGATACCATCATCCATCAACTCTTGGGACCAACTACAAAGAGAATTCTACAAAAAATACTTTTCCCACTACAAAACAATTGCACTTAAAAAGAGTATCCAAAACTTTTTTGAAAAAGAGGGAGAGTCATTCTATGAAACATGGGAGAGGTTCAAAGACACTCTAAAAATGGTTCCACACCATGGTTTTTCTATTCCTGAACAAGTGAGAATTTTCTATGAAGGTTTGGGTCCGGATAACAAACAATTCATTGACATGATGTGTAATGGAACATTTAAAAACAAAGCCCCAAATGATGCTTACGAGTATCTAGAAAGCCTTTCTGAACAAAACCAAACATGGGGAACTTCACCTTATTCAGAAAAGCCACAAAGAACTACTAGAATTCATACAATTAGAGAAGAGGAAAGCCTTAGGGCTAAAATCGCAGCACTCTCTAGGAAGGTTGAAGAGATAGACCTTAGGAAAGTCCATGAAATCCAAACTGTTGACCCTGTTTGCACAATTTGTGACAAACATGACCATAATACATACAACTGCCCAACCATTCCATCCATCAAGGATGTTCTCTTAGGAGGACCCCCAGCGAAAGTAAATTCTTTGAACTTTCAAAAGCCTCAATACCAAAACACCTTCAACCCAAGGTATAACGACCACCCAGGCTTCTGCTGGAAAGATAACCAACAACCAAGCCAACCACAGGGACAAAATCCTTACCCCCATCAGAACTACCAAACCCATAACCAGTTCCAAACCCAACCTATCCAATACCAACAGTCACCGGTCCATTTTCAACAAACCATCCCACTTCCAAAATATCCCCCTGGGATAAACCAATCTTCTCAAGCACCAACCCAAACTGTTCCACAAAGACTATTAGAACAACTATGCAAACAAATGGAGAGGATGAACTCGGAGGTATCTTCCCTAAAACAAGAACTTAAAACCATCAAAACTGGAATGGCACCCATGCCTACTCAGGCGGTGCAATCCTCAACTTCAAGGGGAGAGTCAAGTTGTGCTCAAACAACTCATGAACAACTAAAGGCTGTGAATGTTTTAAGAAGTGGGAAATAAATTGAGAAACCTGAACAACTAATTCAGAACCCACTTGTTGATTCAAACTTGGATTAAAAATCAAATGAACCACAAGATCAAACTGAGGAAACTGATAACATTGTCAAGGAAACAACTCTTCAACAAACAACCCCACAACCAGCACCATTTCCTCAACGCATGAGAGGGAAAACCAAGCCTGAACTGAGTGAAACATTGAGGGAAATATTTTCACAAGTCAAGTTGAACATACCCCTTCTCGATGCAATCCAAATCCTACCTACCTACTCAAATTACCTTAAGGACTTGTGCACTTTTAAAAGAAAATTTTCACATAAAAACCAAGTCCTTTTGGATGCTAATGTGAGTACCACTATTCAAGGGACCATTCCTCCTAAGTTGAAAGACCCAGGTTGTCCTTACATCAATGTTGAACTATGAGAGAGAAAAGTTGTCAAGGCCTTGTGTGACCTATGTGCTAGTGTCAATCTCATCCCATATGTTGTGTACTTCCAGTTAGGCCTAGAAGAGATCCAACCCACATCTGTCACACTTCAGCTTGTTGATCGTAGAATTAGGGTTCCAAAGGGGATTTTAAAGGACGTTCTGGTAAATGTTGAAAACTTCATCTACCCTGCTGATTTCATTGTCCTTGACAACCATCCAAACATAGGAAATAAGGAACAAACCCCAATCATCCTTGGTTGTCCTTTCCTTGCAACAATCAACTCTATTATCCGAGTCTGAAATGGGAACATGACCATCGCCTTTGGTAATATGAGTCTAGACTTGAACATCTATAATGCAAGCTCACAAATAGGGTATGACAAGGACATTCATGAAGTAAACATGATAGGAAGCATTGATAATGAATTCATGGAACATCAAGGAATATTTGATGAATTTTTAAGTTAGGATGAGATTGATTTCCTTTGTTCATATGAAGGAAGTTTATCTCCTTGGCTTGAATCATTTTCAAATTTCTATTATGATGAAGTCTTAGGTCCAACAATCAGTGAAACCTTTCAAGAAACCACTTTCATGGAGACCACTCCAATTTCCTTCCCTAAATCTGATCAAGCCAATCTAGTAGCTGAAACTTCTACATGTGGGGAATCAATCCTATCTGAAACTCTAAAAAAAGAAATTGATCTTGATCTAATGTCCCAATCTTCTGCTGAAATTCTGAACCAACCTAATCTTGAATTGAAGGAACTTCCTACTGCACTAAAGTATGCCTTCCTAGGGGAAAATGAAACACATCCTATTGTCATTTCTTCTTCTCTTGAAGCCAATCATGATAGGATGTTTCTAGATGTCCTTAGGAAGCATAAGAAAGCCATTGGTTGGACTCTTTCCGATATTCCTGGGATTAGACCACTTATCGGGACTCATAGGATTGTTCTGGAATCTGATTCAAAGCCATGTCGTCAAACTCAACGGTGACTCAATCCTAATCTCATGAAGGTAGTAAGGAAGGAACTTATGAAATTGTTAAAAGCTGGTATCATATATCCCATAGCTGAGAGTGAGTGGGTGAGCCCAATCCAAGTGGTTCCAAAAAAGGCTGGAATCACAGTGATAACCAATGAGGATGGAGAGATTCTTCCAACAAGGGTGAGTAGTGGATGGAGGGTCTACATTGACTATAGGAAACTAAACTCATTCACCAAGAAGGACCATTTCCCCATACCATTCATTGACCAAGTCCTTGAGAGAGTGGCAGGTCATGCCTTCTACTATTTCTTAGATGGGTACTCAGGGTACAATCAAATTGAGGTCTCCCTAGAGGATCAAGGGAAGACTACATTCACATGTCCATTCGGAACCTTTGCTTTAAAACGCATGCCCTTCGGGTTATGCAATGCCCCTGGAACCTTCCAGCAGTGCATGATGGGAATCTTCTCAGACATGGTAGGAGATTTTCTAGAGGTCTTCATGGATGACTTATCTGTGTTTGGGGATACTTTTGAGGGATGTCTGCAGAATGTGGAGAGAGTCTTGTCAAGATGTGAAGAAAATAATCTGGTCCTAAACTGGGAAAAATGCCATTTCATGGTTAAAGAGGGACTTGTTCTAGGCCATCTGGTCTCGAGTTGGGGGATTTAAGTTGATAAATCAAAGGTTGACATCATTCGTCACCTTCCATCACCCAAAACTGTCAAGTAAGTGAGGTCTTTTTTAGGACATGCTGGTTTCTATTGAAGATTCATCATGGACTTTAGTTCAATACCACGTCCCCTTTGTTCTCTCCTAGTAAAGGATGCTCCATTTTTTGGACAGAAAGCTGTGAGGGTTCATTCTCAACCCTAAAATCCTCTCTCACCTCTCCCCCATTATGAAATCTCCAAATTGGAACCTTCCTTTAGAACTTATGTGTGATGCCAGTGACTTTGTTGTAGGAGCTTTGTTAGGACAACATTGTGATAAAAATACTTATGTCATTTCTTATGCAAGCAAATCCATAAATGATGCCCAAATAAACTACACCACTACTGAAAAGGAGTTACTTGATATTGTGTTTGCTTTAGAGAAGTTTAGGTCCTACCTCTTAGGATCCCCCATCACTGTGTTCACTGACCATTCTGCACTAAAATACCTCTTCCAAAAACAAGATGCTAAGGATAGACTAATTAGGTGGGTCCTTCTCTTAAAATAATTTGACCTCACAATCAAGGATAAAAAGGGAGTTGAAAATGTTGTATCTGATCACCTCTCTAGGATGGAATTCAAAGAAAACTCAAATCACCTTTTTGTGTCTGATTTGTTTCCTGATGAACACCTATACTCTGTGAGTGACTGCCCTTGGTATGCTGACATAGAAAATTTCTTAGTGACAGGAGTCATTACAAAATTCTTAGGGACTCAAGCTCAAAGGAAATTTCTTTCTGATGTTAGACACTATGTGTTTGATGATCCATACCTCTATAAGTTCTTCCCTGACCAAGTCATTGGGATGTGTGTTCCAGAATCTGAACAAGAGTCCATCCTTAAATTCTGTCACAATGAGGCATGTGGAGGTCACTTTTCCTCTAAGAAAACATCTGCTAAGATTCTTCAATGTGGTCTTTTCTGACCCACCCTCTCAAGGGACTCCTACACATTTTTTCAAAGTTTTCCTAGGTGTCAACAAGTAAGGTCCATCATAAGAAAGAATGAAATGCCACTCACTCTCATCTTAGTGGTTGAAATATTTGACTGTTGGGGAATTGACTTCATGGTTCCCTTCCCAAACTCTCAAGGATACCTCTCCATACTCTTAGCTATTGATTATGTCTCAAAATGGGTTGAGGCCATTCCCACTAAGTCCAATGATCATCAAGTTGTGATTCGATTTCTTAAAGAGAACATATTTTCTCGATTTGGAATTCCTAGGGCTATAATCAGTGATTGAGGAACCCATTTCTGCAACCGCCCATTCTCTTCACTCATTTCCAAGTATGGTATTTCTCATAAAGTGTCCACTGCATACCATCCTCAAACCAATGGTCAAGCTGAGTTAGCAAATAGGGAGATTAAGAAAATTCTTGAAAAACTGTCAACCCCTCAAGGAAATATTGGTCTGAGAAACTCTTAGATGCTCTTTGGTCCTATAGAACCGCATATAAAACCATTTTAGGAATGTCCCCATATAGGTTGGTTTATGGTAAAGCATGCCATTTTCCATTGGAGATTGAACATAAGGCCTTTTGGGCAATTAAGAAAATGGATTATGACCTCTCATTGGTCAAAACAAAAAGGAAATTAGATCTCAATGAACTGGAGGAATTAAGGATGGAGGCTTATGAAAATTCAAGGATCAATAAAGCTAGAGTTCAAGCCTACCAATATAGTAATATCAAGGTCAAACATTTTGAACCGGGAAAACTTGTGCTCTTGTATAGTTCAAAACTTCATTTACATCCGGGAAAGTTAAGGTATAGATGGTCAGGGCATTTCATAGTGCATCATGTATTCCCCCATGGGGCAGTAGAGATTCAAGATCCCACAAGTGGTTACATTTTCAAGGTCAATGGTCAAAGGTTAAAACCATTCATTGAATCATTCAATAAACAGAAAATAGAGGTTGAGTTAACTGAGCCAACCTATGAACAAGGAAAAAATTGATAGATTTAGGGTCCATGTCAGGATAACGACGTTAAACAAAGCGCTGCATGGGAGGCAACCCATGGTTTTCAATTTTCTTATAATTTTGTTGTTTTAATAAACTTTATATTTTAAATAGGATTAATTAATTATTTTTACATTTAAAAAAAGGACTATTGACCTGTTCTTCTATTATGAGTATGGATGGGTATGAAAGGGGAGCATCGTATTCATCCATGTCACATGGTGTGATCCATGAGTAATACCTTACCTAGAAAATTAAAAAGAAGACAATGTATCATTATTTTGATTTAAAAAAAAACAGGAAAAACCATAAAAATGATGATACTTGGAAGTAAATAAGTCGTTGTGTTGTTTGTTTTGTCTGGTTTGTTCTTCTTTTTGTTTAGGTACTATTTTGGGTGATACATGTTCAATCAAGGAGGTGCCTACATCCACCAAGAGATCAAAGGACTAATTTGGAGCAGCAAGAACTTCAGCTTCAACCACGAGGTGATTTCATTCCATGATCCTCAGTTTCAATTTCCTTTTTGAACTTCCATTATCTGCCTCTACTCCTTCTAAATTTTCATTTCTTAAAACACTGGGGACAGTGTTGTTTTAAGTTGCGTGGAGAGATAAAATAAAAAAATGCTTTTGTGTCAAAAAAAATGAATGATTTGAAAGAAAAAAATTAAATGGAAGAAAAAATTCCTTTAACTTTAAACATGGTAATACACATTGCACACTTTGAAACTGAATATCAAATAATTTAGCATACCCTGATTCTGATTTTTATCCTTGTATAATTTCATGAGCATAGATTTTGGAAAGTGTGGCTGTCCAATGTGATATTTCATCATTTATATTTTCATCCAAATAAAAAAAATTCACAATGCACGTCCTTTGGATAGTGGGGTATTAGTTTAAGTTCATGGGGTCCCCCAAATAAATATCATAGTTTTGGTGATCATTTTAGTTTAATATGAGTATTAAAAAAATTAAAAAAAATTGCGTGTAGAGCAATGAAATGACCTAATGCGTGGCTTTCGGCACTTGGGGATCATGACTCCATAGTTTTCTGGCCCAGAGTTAGTAATTTTATCACTATTTTTGGTAATTTGAATTTGTTTTTGACTGAGTTAACTCGAGATGATAACCGAGTATGTGGGCTTCACTTGGTTCCCTAAGGTCTTTGAGCCTGGGAGTCATCGACAAAGTCTCGCTATAGGGGTTGACTCTTTTGAGTGCAACTTCAATTACCATGGAAAAATTGCAAAAACAAAAAAAAAACAACAAAAAAAACAAAAAAATTATACAAAAAAATGAATACTTATCTTAATATTGAAATTTTATTCCACCTAGCGCTTCTGTAATTTCCCCCTTGAATGAAGATGAACCCCCATGTCTATTGTGATGCACAACACATCCTCATACTTAATTGATATTGGATGAAATATGGAAATGAATTTGAACAAAGGAATGGGCTTGGGATTGGGATCTTCTTATGAAACTATATTGTATTAAAATAATTTGATGGGTTTCATGATTGTTTGGTATAAGGTTTTTTGGTGATCATTGTGTATTAAAATGTTTTTGGAAAAGGGAATTTGAATTTCATATTGTTGAGATATATTTTGCTCGGGACTAGTAAAAATCAAGTTGGGGGTGTGATTAGCCACTAAATGAGGATAATATTCATTGTTAATATATATAATATTCATGTGATTTATTATTCATAAACACCATTTTAGTTCATTTTACACTTTGAACATCATTTCACATTATGATTGTAATACCTTCTTAAAATACGCTATTATGAGGTGCATTTTTAAACATCATTTGAAGTGCCCAATGATTCGTCTGATTTTAAGGAATATAATTATAAATATTTTAATTTGATATTTTTTTAAATTGATCTACACTTAAATATGAACATTTTTGATTCAGGGATCAGTGGATAATTCATGGAGGATGATGGAGATATTTGGAAATGAAAGGAAGCAATTCTGGAGAAGGAAGATTGGACACCAATCCACTTATGAGACTGTGCGGCCCAACATACAGGCCCAATTAATCCCAAATTTCGTGGGATGCTATAAGACATGTATAGGAACAAATAACTCTTCAGGAGATAATGCTAATTTGGAATCCATGGTGGTAATTTAGGCGGCCCAAGTTAGTGATAAAATTCTGGTCCAGATTCTGCGGCCCAGAAAAACAGACCACTAATTTGATCATATCTCGGAATCAACAACTCCAAATGGGCCCAAATTTTACATATGGTTAGAAGACATACGTATATCCATTTTCTTCTTCTATGTAAAACTCTGATTCTTCCATCTAGAAGGTAATCCAAATGCGTCTGTTTGGTGGATGAAAGCTGGCTGCCACCTCGGGTCAAATGTGGAAAAGTCCAAATTCCACAAGCTTTCCACCACCTATGGACTACCAAAATTAATTGACATGCTTTGTACTGTTGTAGGATCGACCCAAGGGATCAAAAAATTCCTATTTAAGGCAGTGGTGTTGGAGGATTTAGGAATCTTTGAGCTTGTTTTCATCTTAATGTTATGCTGCCAATTTCTCTTTGTAATGTTCTTCCTTCACATGTAAGTTGTTTTAATTCATCCTTGTTTCTTAATAAAAGTTCTTATTCTCTTATTATTCTGTTATTATCCTTATCACTTTGATACCATTGGTTCAAGGTGTGAACTTTTTCATACCAAACCTTGTTATATTATCACACAACGGTGGAGTGATTGTTATTTTATTGCGTTTTTTTTACTTCTCCATTTCCTCCCTCATGAGTCTACTTTCCGCTTCCATTGAAACCATAGAATCAATGGAGGGATAACCCACTTATGGTTTGATCCAAGGGAGTATCAAGGGGATGTATTGGATGTTATTTATCACCTCATTAATGTACAATCACTTCTTTAATTGAGATTTTTATTTGATGATTTTTAAACTCCATCATCCTTGTTGAATTTAAGGCCACACACTTCAAGTGCTAATACGAACCTTTACCTTGAAGTGATCAAAACTTTGACCCTTCAAGTGTATAGGTGATTAGTATTTAAGGGTGTAAGCATTAAACCAGTAAGTGATGATGTTGTTTTATCTCCTTAAATGAACCCATCTCAAATATAAGAAATTGAAATCATTAAAAAGGAAATACGTCCAATCCACCCCAAGCGATAACCTAGGATCAACTCATTCTTTTAATTTGAATTCACTTAAGTATCTTAGAGTTCACTTAAACCCATCTAAAATCAACCCAAAGTTGGCCACTTCATAGCCATAAACAGTCCTTAGAATGTGCATGTCTATAGGTTACTTCTTAGGTCTCTGTGGATTCGATAACCCAAGCTAGACTACAAGGACCGTTATACCTTCATCTCTTGGGTAAATTTGAGCGAGAATCACATTCAATTTTTATGATAACAAGAATTTGTTAGAGAAACTCAAAAATATTTCCAACCAGTAGTTTTCCCATTCTAAATATTAATTCAAAATCTAGATTCATCTTTATAATTGGTTTTAACGATATATATCATTTTAATGATGGATTTTTAAGAGATAAGTATTGAAATGTAATCATGGGAGTATATCCTCAACTGGAAAGAGATTCCTTTATTAATTTAAGGAAATTCATCCTCCTCAAATCCATTTCTAGTAAGTGAATGACATGGAAAACATTTTAATTTTTTACTAAAGTCTTATTTAAAACAAAGTGTTATGACTTTGTAGGTTTATATGATCTTTAAATTACCCAATTCTATGCGGTAATTTTATGTACAGATAATATTTCGGTATAGTGAAGTTATAAATAAAAATATAACTCTGATATTTAAAACTTATAAAAGAGTACATGTTTCAATATAAAATTGATAAATTGAGTAAAAGGTGAAATTATAAATTGTTCACATAGTCATGTGGACTTTGGATGTAAATTTATAGTGTCTCATGGGATAAGAATAAGTTCATGAATAATGTAGTAGAGTAATTTCTCTTTATTTAAATTTTTAGAGATTGAATAATAATGTGTTTCCCCTCATGATTTTATAGATTACCAAAAATCTAATGCATGGAGATCATTGAATAATGGGATTAAATTCATAATGTAAGGAATACACTATTTCATTTTTCGATAAGGTTAGAGATTAATTTTAGGTATCAAATCGATATTCATTGTGATAATTAATGTTCTATAAATCATAAAAAATGCAGTCCATTATTCAAGGAAAAAACACTGAAATCAAATATCACTTTATCAAGAAGAATATGGATCTTGGGATTCAGGAGTTTGAGGATATGTTGTCTACATATAGGTTATAGACATTCTAATTAAGGCCTTACCCAAATAATAATTTTAGTAGAATCGACTGGATCTTAGAGTTCATTCAACTCACTAGAAATTAATATTGTTGATGTGGAACCACCTCTCCCTGAGGTATAGTGTGTTTTTCCTTTGTAATGATGTCTATTATTTACTATGATGTATAATAAAATGTATTTTACATTGTTATCATTGAAAAAGTGGGATAAAATTCATTGATCAAGGATAGGGGGAAGTTGACATGGGGAGAAGAGAAAAAATGTTGTTTTGAACATGGAGATGCTAAAGACAATCATTCTATTAAGATGATTCAAAAACATGAGTGGTAGGTTCATGAAGCCAGAAAATGACACAAAATATGATCTTGAGTGCTAGGTTTATTTTATCTTTTGGTGTTGAGAAGTTTATTTAGTGGTAGGTTGATGAAAAAAGTTATTAATTGGTGAACATTCCATGCTACACTTGTTAATCATTTTGACATTAACTCGTGTAGGATTAGAGTATGTGTTAAAGAACTCCTTGATCACTATATAGAATTCCATAAGGTAAATGGTTTATCATATTCATGATTTATAATCATGTTTTTTCTTAATTTCAAAAAAAACAACCCAAATTGGGAGAGTGTTGGAAAAAATGCAACATGATTGTGCTTTTGGGTTGATTGTAATTGTTTACAAGGTTTGAGGTTTTTGATAAAGGTAAGTTTAAAAAGGATGAATGGAGAGAGAGTGAAAATATCTAAAGTAATATCATGGAGTGTTAATGTATGAAATAATATCACAAATCATAAATTTCTTAACTGACCCCATAGGCTATGAATTTCTGAACTAATCATGTAGATAATGATTTTTAGAACTAATCATGAAGAGTGTGAATGTCTCAACATATCATGCATAGAAGAAATGATAAAAATTATCACATGGAATGAAAATTTCATAACTAAACATGTGAATGAGTTATTCCATACACAACATGATTTTCACTAGATCTTATGAATAGATCATGTGAAGAACCACATGATTTCGTGAGGATCTTCTAGTATGACCATGTGAAGCACCTAGAAGAATAATAGCTGGTAATGATAGATATATCTTATAGTGATTAAAATAATTAAAAGTTAATGGTTTTTAGTGAATCTTATGGTTATATCACACAAAGTGCATGTAGAAAAAGAATCTTGAAATGAAAAATATATCATGCATTCATTCAAAATCATGTAACTGCATGATTTTCTTTTGATCACGGAATGGGATATCGCAAATATCATGAGGGAAATGTCACTAACCATTTTATTTTCATTGGATATCATGATTGGATAATGTGAATAACTCATGATTGTCATTTGATCATGTGATGGGATCACCTGAAGTGTTCAACGACATTGAAGCTGACAAGAGTATAAAATTATTTGGATCTTGTGAAGTAATAGTGTGAATTACATAATGGAAGTGGCTGAGGTGGTGGAACATATGGTTGTCTAAAATTTTTGGGTTTATAAGGTGGTGTACATTTTACTATAAATACACACTAAACTTTCCTTAATATGTGACAATGTTTTTCTTAAAAAAAATTCTTGAAGCGATGTATAGAGATGGGGTCTCACATGCATCGAAGGTTTATGCATGATTAAAAACTTTTAAGTGTTTACCATGCGCATAATATAGTATTTCAATGGAATCACATGATCTTAATAATTAAAAAAAAAGTCTTACAAATGGGTCTCATAACGGTATCATATGAATTGAATAATTAAAATGGAGTTTGAATGTATAGCAATACCTACTGATATTAGTTGATCCATGTAACCTGAATAAGGACTCATGCTAGAATAACATGATCCTCATGAAAAATACAATTCCATGTGATCCACATGATTATAAAAGAGTCTTATAAACTGTATAATATGAATAGATTCGTATGATCATCATAATCAAAAAAATGTCTACTGATGGAGTCACTAGATCTGCATGATCAGAATAGGGTCGCATGCTATGAAATCGCAGGTGGGTTATGCACCACGAGTATTATGAATGGGTTTTTTCTAGGATCCCGTGTGAGAGTTATCTATAAGGATCCCCCACAAGGGTGACATTCCAGAGTCTCCCATAGGGATAACATGGAAGGATCTCATATTCGGGTAGCATACCAGGGTCTTGCATAATGAGTTACATGCTAGGGTCAACCTTCAAGCAATATAATTTACATAGATAAATTTAGAAGAATATGAAGAAGATAGAGGATATTCCCCATTCAAAAATACATACATAAAGTGTTTATTTACTACGACATATGAGGTAGTCAATGGAAGAAGCGGGTGTTGCATACCATCATGTGAGGATATTTCTATAATCATTTTGGAAGGAGGTATTTTTATCATCTCTTGAGGATGTTTCCAATGCGATAATGGGTTTCCATGATATCTCCTAGAAATGAGATGTTCATGGGGGTTTCACATAAAATATATGAAGGATCACGTGATGTTCAAAGTGACCTATCATACATTTGATGAAACTCTAAATAATAGAGGATATTGTTTGTCATCCTACAAGACCATTGTAAATTGTTGTAAACCATAAGGGATTTTGACTCAACTCGGAACCTTGAATTATATTTGAGATTTATTTAATTTGGATTATTGATAAATTGGTGTTGTATACTCCTTTAACATAACATAAATTGGCTGATGCAAGTGAAGATATTTTTTTATTTGTTCTTTCTTTATTTATATACATTATATGAATCATTATAAGAGAAATTTTAAAAGGATAAGATCAACAAAAACACTAAAGTGAAAACAAATGGACCCACATAATATATATATGTCATGGTATAGTGTGGTAGGTTGAAATTCAAATAGAATATCCATACCCTAATTCTCCTCCATCTCAGGCTATCTTATCCACTTTTTTGATTAAAAAAACCTTGAAATTCATGTAGTTATGAAAGAGGAACACTAGTGAATAAATATTTTTTTGTATCAAAATATCTTACAGCTGGAATAATCCATGAAAAAAATAATGATATGATGAGCTGTAAATATATGTAGAGTACCATGTTTTTATATTCCACTCAGTGAGTATTTGAGAGGGAGGGGAGAATCGTTTCTAGAAGATAAGGAAATAATTGATAATATTTTTGGTATTAGGGAAAACTTATACCCAACTATGAAAAAAATTCATATTGAATATATAAAATTAAATAAATATATTATAATTCCTACAACAAAATGAATATTAAATATTATAAATCATAAAATGTTTTTAGAAAAAATATATATTTAATATTGGAAGTATAATTCTAATTCCATATATTTATATTTAATATATGTAATAAAATTATTATTTAGTATTATATATATATATGCATGTTTCATAATTCATATATCCGAATTTCATATTTAATATTTAGTTTATTCAGAATATAAATTAAATTTTCCAAATTTTATATATTTAGAACAAATAGAGTGAAGAATTCATATATGTGGAATAAATAAATATGAAAATACATCACATATTGAATCCAATCATATATAGGAAATTTAAAAATACCATTAGTTCACACAACATCAATAGATGACTATTACATTATAAAATCTTATCTTACCATTTAACCGGGGATCTTTCTTATTTTTAATGATATCCATTGATGATAATAGAAACCTAAATTCATTGTAAATGAACATGAAGAACAAATTTTATCTCTACTTATAAACGATCTATTATTTCATGGGAATATAATATCATATTTAGATAAAAATGTAAATGATCAACTCAGTAAATAATTATAGAAGAATATTAGAAAATATAAAAAATAATCATGTGTTGAATAAATATTTCATTCATTCAAATGCCTCAACTAAATATGTTATCATGTGAAAATAATGAAACATATCCATATAATATCTTTGTAAAATTTAATATTTTTTTTCATCTTAACATTTAAAGTTTATAGTAGAAAAGGAAAAATCTAACAAAATTTAATGTAAATTAGGAATTTTCAATGTAAATAACCAAATATTTATGACACACTTAAAAATATAATGTAATTGAAGACCAAAAAACACAAATAATTCCATTGAATAATATAGACACAATACCAACGATTCTAGTACTTATATCAAACAATTAGTTAAAAGAATGATGTTTTCAATTCAAAAAAGAAACAAAAAATTCAAGGAGTGGATAAAAATAAAATAAATATAAAAAATAATTTCATAACAAAATATGGAAAAATAAAAAAATGCAACACACCATGTATTAATAACCCCATGTACTGATTACATTAATAGAAAAAAATGTTAAAAACATTTTTTAAAGACAACATAAATTGTTTAAAAAACCTGAAACCTTTGAATATTCCAACATTTGAATTTAAAATGAAAACATATCTCTCCAAAAAATAAATAAAAATTAGGGATTAAAATAAATATATAAATATAATTAGTGATAGTGAATTGTGAATAATATGAAATTAATTTTAAGAAGAAGAGGATGAATATTGATGAAATAATAATTAAATAACTAAGAATCATATTTTCAGGGTGTGAGAATGAATTAATATAAGACGCAATTTAGAACAAGGGAAGAGAAGAGTGATTCATTCACAAACTATATATATAATTATAATTCATATACTATATATATAAAATTTAATAAAATGAACATCATATATAAAAAATCTGTTAACATGTATATTATATCTACTAGAGAGAAACCACAAAATTTGCCTCTAGAAATCTCATTGTCCTTTAGATTGATTCACATAAAACATTAATATCTAATTTTATAAAAAATTTATAATAATTTTTTTACAATGTGAAATTTATAAATTATAAAAAAATATTACTGGAAATCAGGGTAGGGGAATATAAACACCATAAATACATTATTCAACATTTAATGCCATTTTCTATAAATTAATGAATAATACATAGTTATCAAAAATAAAAAAACTATGGAAGGGTTTGTAACAATATTTTTTTGAAATAAATAAAATTAAATCCTCTGGTGAAAGTAGTATAACAAAAATCTAGTTGTAATGATATTGTGATGAAGGGATAGGTGTGATGCGTCCGCACTCGATACGACCAAACCATGATAGAGAGGGTATCTGATTTGGAACAAGATTCACTAAATAGGTGTAAGATAGAGAGTGGATATGGGTAAAGGAGGAGATCCCATACTTGTTCATAGGGGTGGAATTATAGAAATGGTGAGGGGGTGTTATGAATGTGTTGAGATGAATTAAGGGTGAGTGTGGAGGGAGCACATGGAATGAATTTTGGGTGGGGGATGGGGGAATTTAGATTTTTTTGGATAATGGATTAGTGACCACCTAATGGTCGTATAGTGATTTTCCCAACTATAAAAAATAAATTATCAAGTAGTAAAAATATTACAATAAAAATGGATATTTCATATTAAAAAATTAATAATATATAAAACTAATGTAAATTTATCAAAAATAAATGTACTTTATCATTATAATCATAATAACAATGTAAAAAATAGACCATAGTAAACCAATCATTTAATAAAAATAATATAATTAATAATCTCATTTATCTCACTAAAACCATCTAATTACAAAACTATAAACCAACACATATATAAATTCATGTAATTTAAGTCTTGTTTTAGAAAACACTCTTTGATAATAAAAATAAAATTAATATTAAAAATTATCAATACTTGATAGATGATCTAGAGAGTTGAATCATAAAAAGTGAATTTCAATAATTAGAACGCCTTAAATACCTAATTACCATAAAACCATATTCCTCAAAAATAAAAAAAATGATATGAAAAAAAATTATTTCTGTTTAATCCTTAAATTGTAATAATATGTATAAAAAATATTCATGGGTAGTGGATGGACAGCAGACCTGTGGGTATGTATCAGAGGAGGGAAGTCCCAAACAAATAGATTTGATCACAATTGGAATCAAATGGTGTTATGGGAGAAATTGTTAATAGGAGATATTATGGTGGGGTTTGAGGGTTCAGGTTATCTATTAGAATGGTGGATCGAGTTTTGTTTGGTGGGATTTTGTGATTAGGGATTCATTATGAGGGTTATATGCAGTGGAAGGGGGTGTTGGATAGTTCCTAAAGGGAATATGACTAAATTATAGAGAGGAAGAGTATTTTCACATGGGAAATGGGGGATCAAATGATTTAATTAGGTGGAAACATGGGAACACATAGGGATCATTATGGGGTGGGTGATTCAATGTAGTTTAGAATCCACTATTTGGAGATCACTATTAATTCCATTAGCGACTCCCAAATGGATGTCACAAAAATTCAGCACACCAAAATAGTCATTTCAGTTTTACTGTTATTTTAAAGGCCCAATTCTCCTCAAGAGAAGTCATGCCCTATGATATTACTATATCACATAATCTGATGGAGAAAAATTATATTTAATATGAGTGATGTCCTACACTATGATATTTGTACTTTATAGAAGATATAGAATTAAAATAGAAGAGTTGAGAATGGTTGATATTATTTTTTTACAGATACATATTCTGTGAGTTCAGATGATTAAGGATGAAGAAGAATATTGGGTTAGAAAATATAGTGATCTGAAGCCTAAATAATGTCTACATGTTATCATACGTGAAGGCAAAGATATTTCACAGCATTCCAATATACCTAAATACACATTATCAATTTAAGAACTATTGTTATAGAAGAAATATCACACATTAATGTTGTAACATATTGGAAAAAATTGGAAATATTTTTTTGGAGTTTGTCAGGAGTACCTATCATAGAGTTGTGGGAACCAATATATATACACTGTTTAGGAGATAGTATATTTGTCTAGAGATATCAGTTCTCACAAGATTCAAGGACGTATCCATCCCTTCTCTTTAATCAAGTAGGAAACCTCATATAGTCTAGGGATGTATTAGTACCTTATTGTATAGATATTATGAGATATTTTTATGATATTCATTCTTCCCTTGCATTAACATGAGTCATATAGTGAAGTTATTTGTTACAGACATGTCCTGAGCATATTAAGAAGTATATTCTTATATTATGGTAGAAACATGTAAAAATTCCATTTTTTGAATATCTTAATTTATTGTTTTGGGTGTGGTAATTTCATTACATTAATTCAAAATACTGTCTATATATATTAATTATATATATAATAAATTAATTTTAGGGGAAATTAAAAAGATAATATAATTTGATAAAATAGTGTCACACAGATTCACCCCTCCTATCAAAGTGATTGAACAATTGTACTGGGGAATTTCTTGTTGTAATAGAACTAATCTAGGTTTCCTTTGTCTTGATTTATTTTATTTCCTAGTTTTTTCACCTATATATATCAAGTGAAAATATAAATAAGGTTAAAAAATTTCTCAGATAGAGAACACATTTTCCAACCCTGACTATAAGAAAATAGATGTTTTCATAAAATCACTAAAAAAAATAATAAATACAGGCTAAGAAGATGAGAAAAAAGTGAAGGATTATTAGGTTTCACCATACTTGAAGGAACTAAAAGTTTTAAATATTTTGATAAATTTATTTTCAATGATCCTATCGATAAATATTATTAATTCTATGAAGAGTATGATTCTATTGGATCAGTTTAATATTTATACACTTAAGTCAAGTATTATTCACGATTAAATGTTTCCCATATATATTTTGAATTATAAATGGATTATATAGTAAAAAAAAACTAGTGATGGATGAAGATTATATGGAGAAAACATTATTATAACATTGAATTATTTTAAAACAATAAACCAACAAACCCACACCATATAATAATCCATATTACTTTGAAATTAAAAGTATTACTTGGATGAAGGAGTATTACATAAATGCACTGGTGAAAAATTTGAGAGTAAGAAAATGTTTGATGATAGGATCCATGCATTAAAATCTATTATTGGTTTTTTTGAATACATATTTAGTGAAAAAAATATAAAGTGTATAACTAAAATACTTTGTTTGTATTTCCATTAAAACAAATCCTTAGTTATTTGATAGATTTCCTAACACACAACCTTTAGTCGATATGAACTGTTTTATAATAAACCATTATAATGTAGCTATTAAATTAGTAGTTATAAATAGTAATAAAGAATTTATAAATAATATGTATAAATGTTTTTAATAATTAAATTTTATTCATTTACATAAATTAAATAAGAACTCGATTTTTAGTAAAGTCATTTTATGGTTGAAAATTATGTTTTATTCAAAAATGGTTTTTATAATATTTTTCACCTAAATATTATAATTAATTTCTATCAGTTAGTGAAATTTTATTTTATGAAATTAATATAATTTTAAAATATTTATATCAATATTTTCTTATAATGAATTTTGATAATTTTTCTAAAAATATTTATTTTATGTGAATAGTCCAAAATATTGATATTTTATACAAATTGGAATTTTATTTCATGTAAATATCCCATTATGTTTTGAATTTCATATTAATGTATCCTAAGTCAATTATAATTTTTTTAAATATAATAATTACATAAGAATCAATACTGTACATGGTTTTTTATAGGTTACTTCTTTAGATTAAAAAACATTATTCTAAAAATGGTTTCTATGAACGAAATGAGTTTCTATCTTAATAAATTATGTTAACATATATTTATTACTAGTATTTTTTTATTTATTGATTATATATTCAATATAATATTTTAACAGTAATTTTATTTTTTCAAAACTCATGTACGGAAATTAAATTATGTTTTACAATTAAAAATTCATTTTTTAAAAATCGGTACTCATTGCAGTTTTCACGAAATATTTATATTAAACTCACCCATTTAGAGGAATTGATTATAAAAAATGGATTAAATGTTTTTTATTAGAATAATTAATATAATTTAATCTTTTAAAGTTAATTTTTTTTCTGTGGTGAAAAGTAAAAATTGTAAAATCTTATTACCAGATATAAGGTTAAAACATGTTTACCGAGGGGTGGGGGTAAACCATGACATACATATAGGATTTCCATAAAAAAACTATCAGATTATTATTATTATTGGAAATATTTAAACCATATATTATCTTAATCTCTAATATTTTACTATTTAGAGCCATAATACAATGAATTTGACCATATATAAATGAAATCTTTTTAGAAATTCCATGTCTGTCCCAGCCCTCAATTAAAAAAAGAACCTCTCATCCAGTCTTATTCAAAAAAATTTGAGCATTATATATTGGAAAACCCCCAAATAAAAATAAATACTAAAATTCCTATATTCATCCTAGATATTATTGCCTTCTCTTAAGATTAATTATCCAAGTCTAAGGTGTAAGCCAAAAGCGGTCTCTAAAAGAAAAGGTATAAATCAGAACCATGAAAATTCAATTTAATTTCCTATTAGAACTTATATACATATTTAATATCCATAAAAATGATTACATTAGTATAAAAAATATACATATATTTAATTATTATAAATTTTCGACCATTTAAAACTTTTTCTCAATTTAATGGGAGATGAAAGTATTGTTCATGGGTATATGTGGAGTACAGCCTCCACATAGTGATATGACTCGTTCTCCAACATCATCATTCATGGTTGGTAATTATGATTTGTTTAAGGTTTATATAATATATTTATGAAATAATTATTCATATTTAATGATAATATCTTATCTACCCTCCTTTCTTTAGAACCAGTGATAAATGATAATGTCAGTCATGAGTACGTATGGACTACCACCTCCAGGAAGTCATGTGATTTTTTTATCATTTCCTCTTTAAAATGATCGTAATAAGGATATATTTAGGGATAATATATTATCATTATGATAAAACAACTATTATATAAATTTTAATTCTCATTTACCTTTATTTTATTCCATCCAATAAAATGGAAACATCACAATTGCATACATAGAGACTACAATCACCATGTTGTGATGAAATTCATTTTTCATCACTAATTTATATGAATAGTTAAAAATTATATAATGAATATATATGGTAATTTTATCATTATTAACATATTTTATATATAGGTAATTTGATAAAACATTGTTGACCAAAACAACTGAACTAAAATAAACATGAAAAATGAAGTAACATATACCTGAAAAGACAACTATGTTGGAGAATTGTTAATAAGTGGGTATTGAAATGAAAGAAGAGGATCATAAATGTTTATATATGTATTATTATGATTATATTATAGAATTATAATAAATATAACTTTATTATTCATGAGAATAGAGTTCTTATGAATCATGATAGATAAAAAGTAAGCAGTTTTAATCTCAATTTCTCTTGATTGATACATGTTTTAATGTTATACACCAATTTCATATATCTATGATTTATATACATAAAATTAATATTTTTTTAATAATAAATGATTTAATTCAGGGGATTTATATATCCATATTATTTTTAAAAATAAAAATATTTTTTTCCAAGATAACTAATGTCTTAAGGGGTTTATGTTACAATCAAATTTTTACTAGGTTTGTTTATAATTTAATTTTAAGATTATTAAATTATAAAATATATATCGTATAGGTATTTTTTTCATACCCTATATTTATTTCTGTATGTTTATTTTTTTATTTCATTTCCCCCTATTTATGTAATCAGGAGTTTGAAATAATGTTTTTAAATAAAACTGATAGTGTTTTTATCTTTGTTTGGTAACATTTCCTTCAATGTACATATTTTTTTAAATGATTTAAATATTATTTTTAATAGTATCAAAAGATTTATAAATTTAATTTTTACTCATTTTAAATTTCATTAATTTTTTTGGTAGCAACCCAATATTTTAAAATAATTACTTTGTATTAGATAATCTATATCATGAAACATTAAGATTAAAGAACCCACAAAATATATTTCTTTAAATTTAATATCTTTGATATATTTCAGAACACCCAACCCCAAGACTAAATAAACCATAATATAATATAAAATTATAACATAGCAATTAAATTGGAAGGTATTAATAGTACTAAATAATTAATTATAATCAATGTCATCTATTAATTAGAAATAAAATAAAGATCATTTAAAATAAAATGAAATATTATCTATTAAACTATATTTTTGTAAGTAACAATTTCATAGAGCTTTGAAAGAATAGCTTAAAAATATTTTTTACCAATGTAAGAGAAAATATTTTACAAAACTATATTCATTTTTGAAAATATAAAATAAAAATTATCTTAGGGTGAATTTCAGGGATTTTAATTTGATGTTTCTTTTTTAAATGAATATTAGAAAATACTGTTTTTTTATTAAAGATTTCCTTTGTATTTTAAAAGTTAAAAAGTACAATTATATGATATATTGGTTTTAAAGTAAAATTACATCATTTATATTCATATTAAACTAATTTATGTCATTGGAATAAATTTAAAATTGAATTTTTAAATTAATATCGTTCTATACATATAAGAATTTTCTCTTTGGAAACCCACTTTCTCATTGTGCCTATGGATATAAATTTCAATTCCATTATTTCAATTATATTAATATAAATTTGGAAAATATTTTATATATTTTTAATATTGATAATTTATGTTATATAATATGGTCCACTTAATTTTTTACCATTATGAATACTAAAATCCCAAAAAACTAAATACTATAATGAAGTTAAAAACTAATTTATCGGGTGGTTAAAATAATATGAAGAGGGTAAAAATGATGTAAATAAATTAAAAAACCAATTTAATGGCCATATATTGATTTTATCACCAATAATATTCAATAATGATACATTTTGGAGGCTTTTGGAATAATAAAAATTTGTGTGTAATAGAATATTTTCAAAATTTTCATGTGTGTCCTCTCCCCCACTTATTAATGGACACCCCCACTCCTCCCCTATAAACACATAAATATCCATTTATTTTAATAAATACCTACCCAATTTATTTAAATAATACCACCAAAACATCATAGAGAACATTTTTATCTGAAATAGTGGCTAGTAAGGATTTTGGTTCAAACCTAATGAAGTTGTTTGAAGAAGGGGTAACATTTTTAAACAAGCAGTTTTCTTTTGTTTCATATTCCACCATAACATATTATTAATTTTTTTTAAATAATAACATAAATATATTATATATACTGATATACAATTATGTTAAGGTATTACCCAAATCCATCTCCTCTTATATCTAATGGGAACCAACATCATTGATCGTGTGTACTATGACTACCACCTCATGAACTGATGTAATTCATTTTGTATAATAATAATTCAATGCTATGAAATATGATATATTTAACACTTTTATATTATATTTTTGAAATTATTGTAATTTTTGAATTCTAATGTATCATGTACCTCTTTTCTACCGATGTCTTTAAAAATATAATATCATTGCTCGTGTTTACAACATACTACTACCTCATGGAGTGATGTTATTCGTTTTTCAATTATGATTTACATTGAAGTTAATAAGGATAAATCTATTGAATGTATGTCATGTATATGAATGTATATAGATTATATAAAATTAATATACAACACACTTCCTTACCCATTCATCCATTAAGAAAATGATAAGGTCTCTCGTGTGTATGTACGACCTACTGTATACACAAAGTGGTGTGATCCATTAACCATATTCAAATTTAAATATTGATTATAAATATATATAAAATAGAAAAAATATTCATTAAATTAATATCATTCTGTAGATGATTGATATATATCATATACCCATGAACAAGAATATTAATGACAAAACACGGATTAGAAAATAAGGAAATTTACACCAGAAACAATGAAAACAATGGAATATTAGTAAAAACTGGAGGTAAAATGTTATA
This sequence comes from Viscum album, assembly GCA_963277665.1. NCBI lineage: Eukaryota > Viridiplantae > Streptophyta > Magnoliopsida > Santalales > Viscaceae > Viscum > Viscum album. The sequence goes on from OY728127.1 coordinate 672,613,756, forward strand.
ATTAAATAATATATTTTACTATAAATATGGTTATGGTTATTTAATGAATTAATAACACTATTAAAACAATTATAAAAGTGGATAAATCATTTTAATCAAAAAGGAAGCATGTGGTAGAAGAATTCATCTCAATTTCCCTTCATTGAGGCACATTGAAATATTATACACCTAATTTATTTTATATGGTGTGTATAATTTTCCTTTTATGATTTAATATCTCGATAAATTATGAATTAAATGTATTTTATGTCTCAAGGTTCAATTTTTCCTCAAAGGGTATTTTACATGAACATTACCAAGGGGTCCGGGATTTCGTCTCAATTTTCCTTAATTGAGGGATATTTTAGTGTTATGAACATAATTTATTTTATATTTTTTATATAATACCTCATTGACCTTTAATATAATTGTTAAGAATTAATTTTTTATTTTATTTTTCAATTTTAATTACTACATCCAAGAGGAATAGACATGAAAATTACAAAGTCGTATATAATTTCATAACTTAATTTATTTACCTTGGGTTATATTAAATATTTGTTTTCTTGGATATTCTTACATGAAAAGTTGAAAAATATTTATGAAAAAGAAGAAAATGTTTTCAATATGGAAATAAGAATATTTTAATAGCCTTTTCCAACATATGGATAATACAAAATTACAAATCAAAGTTCGACAAGTCATTCTGATAACTAAACTCATCAATAGTTTCCCATTAAGATTAAGAGTAACCTTGATTGAATATCTTAAGGACATCGGCTTTGGAACTAATTAAAATCATTGAGGAGGATATCTTAGTCATCATTTTTTGTATTTAAACCTGTTTTATTTTTATTTACATTCAATAAAAATAATAAAATGATTGATTAATTATCACATAAACAATATGATTTTTGTAAGGTATTTCATCTCAATTTCCATTTTATTAATACATATTTGTTGATATGAACCTATTAATTTTTATCCAATGTACATAGTAACCCTTGAATTTAATTAACATGAATACCTATTTATTCATTAATTTTTTGGAAAACCATATAGTATTGATGAATCTATGGTCACCTGTCATTTATTGTTTAATTTTTTGGTTGTCTTCTTTTTTTGAGATAATCAATTTATTGTGATCATTTTTCATTACACATTACATTTCTATTAAATATCTATATTCTTTATATCATGGATATGATAATTTCTTAAATAGTATACTATTTAGACATATCATGTTTAAATTCAATTTTGTATTATTATCTTGGGAAAATTGACAAATTCCTTGTCATGATTCAATATAGATATTTAATGATAAGGAACAATATTCATGAATTAAATCGACTATTTGATATGTGAGGAATTCTTTGGACATAAAATGATAGGTGCAGCCCATAATTATATATCGCATCAATTCATCAGTAGTATCATGATGAGAATAAGTAAGCTAAAATTAAATGGGGGTTTTCCCATAGTTTTAAACTATATTGTGGATGTTTTCATATAAGAGGTATAATTATGTTTTATATCATGACATCCAATAATTAAGCATTTACTTCCTTAAAATCCCTTTATTATTATCAATTATATTTTTGTAATGATATTTTCCCTCATTGCATTTCATTCTTAGTAATTGATAAAATATTATGTGTTTAAGTTATGTACCTTACCATATTGTTTATTCATTATCTATTTGTGATATTAATGTCACATACATGGAATGTGTGTATTAATTTACCTTTCCATTTTGAGTTTTACTTATCTATTCATGATATTGATGTTATTTAAATTTCATTTGTGTCAGTTACTTATCTTTCCATATTTATTATTCAATATCTAACCATGATAGTCAAGTTATTGATATAATGAAATGTGGGTTTAGATATTAATGTTTCCCTATTGAGTATTACATATTGATTATTGTTTATTTAACCATGATATATTCCTCTATACATAACTCTTACTGAAAATTTGAGATCACCCATGTTTTAATTCTTTTCCTAGGAATCTGAAATTTTTTCTATGAATGATTTGAATTAATATTATAGAGGTAATAATGATAATATTGAAAAAATATGATTAAATTTTCATATTCAAATATAATATATGAATCATGTATATATCTATTTTACTGAGACTTCAAAACTATTTGGTCCTTTGGGATGTGATTCCTTGTATCTTAAGTGAATATAATAAATTGAACACCAGCTTTGGTCTATTGGGGTAAGGGTTTTTATTATTTGTATCATTATATTTTTAGCAGAAATAATATGAAGTTGATTTAGGAAATCATAAATTAGGGGAAATAACCCTATGATATAATTTGAAGAAATGTATATAAGAACATCCAATGGTTTTTTATGGTAGAGATTATATAGGTTTTTACATGAAAAACATCCATGTCTAGATATTAAATTTAGACATGGATATTTTATAGATGTACCTAGGGGTAATAACTCAAAAAAATATGAAGAATACTTGACTCGGTCATTACCTAGTATATGAAAAAAGGCTCTATTATGCTCAATGTTTTACACTCTTGAGGAATATAATTTGGATAATTCAAATTTTATTTATAAAACATATTAATGATTTTGATTATATAATTAAAATTAATGACATAGGTTAAAAAAATGACTCTAGATTTAAAATAAGGTTCCATGATTTATACATCTTAAAAAATATAATTTTTTCCCACTATGATACTTGTTTCTCACACTATAATGCTTTATTTTAGGTAAGATCAAGGACTGGAAGGAAAAATGTTAGAATTTAAAATTACAGATGATATGGTGACTATGAGAAAATAAATGAGATGGTGAAAGGAGTGAAATATATCATTATTATGAATAATTAGTTATCCTGAAATATGATTAACAACATATACCTTAACAAACTCTTTGACTCCCTAATAAAGATATTGATGGAGTTTACTAGGTTCTTGATTGGTGAAATCCAAGGGAGAAAAAAGGATTCATTTCCTTCATGTAAAAAATATAGAAAGGAAAACCAAAATATGTGCCTAAATGGAATGAGAAAATTTTTTATGTGATGAAAAAAAGTCCTTAAAGAAAATAATTTCAAAGGAAAATGATGAGTATGATAGAAAGAAATAAATCTAATAGTATTGAACCATTTATAGTTCGTTGTATAAAATGTGGTGGATCTAGTAATTATCTAAGTAAATTCCATTTTTAAAGGATAACACATATGTGAAAGAATTAATTATGTTGAAGAAAAATGGTTGAAATATTATTGAACTTGGATTGAATAATAATGTGGGATAATTTTTTCATGCTAATTGTATTTGGTTGATAAAAATCATGAAACATCTATGGAATTTTCTAATTTTGGGAAAATAAATGTCTTCATGTATGATTAAAATAATTGTTATTTATACCATTATAGATTTATGAGTTTAAGGTGTACCATATGTTCAATGTATTAAAAAAACCTCTCTAAAATTTATACACTATAAATAGAAAATGATTAATGATATTTTTGGAAAACATTTATGGGAATACAACCCATTGGTTTTGTATATGAAAGTGTTATTTATGGTAGAATTCATATATATTTTTTTGTAAATATGCTTAATGGAATTTGAAACCTTTATGGTTTATCATACCATTTATATTGAGGTAAATATTGGTTATTACACTTGTAGAATTTTATAAGCAATATATTTACATGGTTTTAGAAAAAGGATAAACTACATTCTAGGTGAAAACCCATCACGTCAACTAAGGCCATGGGGTATGAACCCATAACTGAAATGACATAGGTTTTAAACACTTACAAATGGCCTATATTATTTTTTCTAAATATTTTTTTCTTGTAGTTATATTATTTTATTAAAAAATATTAATGATGAACTGGGGGTGTTACTGTTGAAGTAAAGAGATTAATTTATTATATTGGATAACTTGTACTAACCATATTTGTTTTGTAAAATAGTTACAGCTATATAGAAATACATTTTACTCATTTATGGATATTATGATGCATTGAAATATAATTATAGATATTTTGGTATAGAAAATTTTGTTTTGGATATTAATTTCTTGGGGTAACTGATGAATTGGAAACTGACCAAGGCATAACTAAAGGATGAAATAGTGCATATGAAATAGAAATACATCATGTAATTATATTTACTTATATTATTGAAAATTAATATAATTTATTAATTTAGGAATAGGTTCTCGATAAAAACATTTATCCCATTACCATCATATATGAGAAATCAAAGGCCTTTTAATTCATCATAGATTTGTGGTATTTTGGTGGTTGACTTTCTCTTTATGATTTAAATTATAGTGATCAATGAACTATATCACACTCTGTCATTATTTTTGAATTATGATTTCATTCCATTCCCATATCTTCAAATCTCACCAATATTATCCTACTTTTAAACCTAGTTATTTTGTTATCTCAGATGACCTTTTAAATTTCTCTTACCCAATAGTAGGAGTTTGTTTTATTAACCCTTTTACATTGTGAGTTTATGAGAAATATTATTCACAAATGTAAAGCCCTTGATTATAGAGATCAATTTTAAATAGTGAATAAAAATCCAATATTTTAAAATAAAAACATTAAATTTGATTTCATATGCGATATGAAATTCTATGTTTAAATAACCAAAAATAATAATTTACTTCAATTTAATATCTTTGAAGTTTTTAAAACATGAAACTCCGAGCCTAAATAAACCATAATGTGGTATACCTTTATAAACATTTTTTTAAATTAGATATTATGATTAATAATAAATAATGAATCAAAATTATGATAATCTATCGATTAGAACAAATAAGAACCATTTTATAGAAAAATAAATGCCTTCTAAAAAAATTTATTTTTCTAAAAAACTATATAGTCATGATTTTAAAACATAATGTAAAATCAATTATTTCCAAAATTATTAAATTTATTCTGATACTGAAAATAATTTTTGAAATTTTTATTTCAGAATTACCTTATGGTGAATTTTATGGTTTTTTCCATAAAGTCTATTTTTTGAGAAACTGTGAAAAACAATATATTTTATTTAAAAATTCTATTTCTTTTAAATAATTTTCAGGGGAATTTTTTTTAAATATGTTTTAATGTAAAATTATAAAAATTATATTACAATATATCTACTATGAATCATTGGAATCAATTTAATATATAATTTTTATATTAAAAACATTCTATATTTATGAGAATGTTTTATTTGGAATCTCTCTCTCTCATTGCATTTGCAAGTATAATTATAAATCAGATTCATCAACTTCTATGAATTAAATTTAAAAAAAATGGTAAAAATATTTTTGAATTAGATTAATTTATATTATTTAATATTTTATACATAATTTCTTATAATTATGAATAGTAAAATAAGTAAGAATTAATTTCTACGGTTAATGTAAAAACTGATTTACCTGGTGTTATGATAGAATAAAAATAGTTAAAATAGAAAAATGTTTTTTTAAAATCTGATTAAATTTATATGGTTTAACCTTATAAACTCTAGGGATTTATAATGATCCATTTTTTGGGACTATTTGTGGAATAAAATATGTGTGTAATTGAATCTTTTCAAATATTCCACATGTGTTCTCTCCAACACATATAAAAAGGAGCACACTCTACTCACCTATTCACAAATTCAAAGAAATATTTCTCCTAAAATAACTACCCAAATAACATCATCACTCCCATACTATATTTATAGATCCCTTTTTTTAACAAAACGTTAACATAGGATGTGTTTTGGTTCAATCCTAATGAACTTTTCTAAATAAGTGGTAATGTTCTTAAATGATGATTTTTTTTATTCTTCCACAACCTTAAAATTTTCTTAAAAAACGACTATATAATATAATATGTATCTAAAAATTACATATATGATATTATGTTATGGTTATGATGTATAATGATATCATATTCCATCAAATGGGAAACATAACCGTCGATCATGTGTACGACAGACAGCCTCCTCACAGACTGATGTAATTAATTTTCCATCACCACAATTAAAGGATGGGTATAATAATGGATTTATCAAATGTATTTTATATTTATAATAATATTTTACTTATGTAATTATAATATCATACATAACATCTTACTTTTCATTCCTTTTAAAATATAGGAATATTGATCGTATTTATGGAAAAATACCACCTCACAAAGCGATGTGATTCATTTTTCTCTTATGATTTACATTGACGGTAATAAGGGTAAATTTATTGAATATATGTGATATATAAGTAATTAATCTTATTATTAAAAATTAAGATATTGCACACTTACATACCATTTCTCCCATTAATTAAATGAATGTGTTGCTCTTGCATATGTATTACTTACCATCTCCCAAATAGAATGTGTTCCATTATCAGTTGTTAAAATTTATATAAGGATTATAAAATTTTATATAATGAAAAATATATATTAATAAAATTAATATAATTATGGATATTATGGATCTATATCATATTTCCCAAAACATTGGCATTCATGAAAACAAAGGCAAGATAAAACATGACTATTAACACCCGAAATAACGAAAATAATGAAATGTTGTTAAAAAAGAGGCTGTAAAATTTTATAAAGGATTAATATATGATATTATTATTATGGAAATTATATTTCTATATATTATTATAATGATTAAAACCATCATATAAGAGTTTATATAATCTTCAACCAAAAGGAAGTTTGTGGTATGAGACTTCATCTTAATTTCCCTTCATTGAAAAATATTCAAATATTATACACCTAAATTCATTTATATGGTTTATATACTACCAATTTGACATGTAATATGATGATTCAGTAATAATTAATTTTATATTTTATCTCAATTTACATTATTTCATCAAAGGAAATTTTAATTGATCATTGCAATGTTGTAATGTACTTCATCTGAATTTCCCTTCATTGAGGAATATTGTAATGTTATACACATAATTTATTTAATATATTGTATATACTACCAAATTAAAATTTAATATCATCATAAGATAATAATTAATGGTATTTTACATTTCAATTTTAATTATTAAATCTAAGTGGAATTGAATTGAAAATGACAATGTGGTAACGAATTTTAACACTTAATTTATTTTTATTGAGTTATATTATATTATGGTTTCCTTTGATATTCATATATTATTTTTGTAAATAATTCTTATCAAATTATTTTTTATTTAATCTTGTTTTTATTGAATTATACTTTATAAATATAATGTATTTATTGATTAATTATCAATTCAATTTTATGACCATTGTTAGGGATTTCTACCAATTTTCATTTCATTGAGACATATTACTTAATATGCACCTATTCACTTTTATGTGATGTATATACTACCCCATTGATTTATTTAAAATTAATACATGTTTATTCATTATATTATTTCAAAATCCTATATTTCTAATTAATCTTTGGTCACCTCACATTTCTTATTTAATTTTATTATTACTAACTTTCTATTTAGACAATCACATTCTTATAATACTTTTTATTTGGAAACTACATTAATATGAAATTATAATATTTAATATATCATGGATAACATTATTTAATAAACTATATATCATTTCTAAAAAACTATTTAAATTGAAATCTATTTTTTATTTGTGAAAATATTGATAAATTCATATTCTTTACTCAATATGAATATTTGATGATAAAGAACATTGACCATGAATTAGATCAATTAATCGATATATGAGGAATGAATTTGACATGCATGGAAGGGTGGGACCTGAAATTATATAGCACATTTTTGTATTAGTAGACTCATGAGTGGAATCAGTAATATACCATTAAAAATGTTTTACCAATAGTTTTGACTTGTCCTATGAATGCTTTTAATAGTAAGAGTATCATGATGCCTTAGATCGTGATGTCTAATAGTTAAGAATTTCCTTTATTAAGAATTCAGTTATTATTGTCCATATATGTTCCTCAGTGATATAACATATTGATGCATATCAATCACAATTATTAATTAAATTTGATACTTATTAGTTATTTACCTTTTCATATTGATTATAAAATATACATTCAGGATAATAATGTGACATAAATAGCATGTGTGTTCAATTATTTACATTTCCTTATAGATTATTCTTTCCATATTCATAATATTCATGTTAGTTAAATAGTTTTTTATTTATATAGCTTTATATATTGATTTTTCCTTATAGAATAATTATAGTAATTTTAAATTTTAAATAGAGTTCATGTTCATACCTTTAACATACCATATGTATTATTATTGAATTAATCATGACATCTTCTGATTTACATAACTCTTACAAATAATCTGAGCTAAACATTATTTTTTTTTCAATTCAGAGGATTTAAAAATGTGTACTACGAGTGTAATGAAAGGTTAAACTGGGCATATGATAGATGTTCTTGAAAAAAATATGTTGTAATTTTTATATTCATAGGCAATATGAAAATCATGTATGTATATAGTTAACATAAATACTCTACAATTCTGTCTTTTTGGATGTGATTCCCAGTATATTATGAAAATTTTAAAAGTTAGACACTGGCCTTGGGTTATCGGAATCAGGTTCATTGAACATTTTAATTTATTTTTCATGTAATTAATTGAACAAGGTGCTGTTAACATTTTACCAACAATGTGAAATGATTTTTTTTAATGAAAACCACCTGAAATACTTTCCCCCACAAATATTAATACCCACTTATTTGAAGATTACTTTCTAATTTTCAGTAGTTAATTTCAAATAATACTTTTAACAAAATATTTTGGAAATTTTTAGTTTCTAAATATGTAATCTCAATTAAAAATTTGGGTTTCCTTTAGAAATGTTCTTGTTACCTTTTGAAGGTATTTTTATCTATAACAATTTACTTTTATATTTCTTATAATTTTTGGGGTATATGATCCAATGTTACTAAATTTATTCAATCTCTAAATTACAGATAATTATGGAGATGAATTTTTTTGTGAAACTCGTATACTTTACATGAGAAATTATTTCATGATATTAAATATTTTTATAATCTTGTTGTACACATATATATGGTTCTCATTATGTAATGACTGAACCCAAGATTATATATCCCTCCAATACATTGTGTAATGAATTATAACTCATTAGAAAATAAGGATTAAAATGGGGAGTGATCCTAGTTTATTATGAAACTGTTTCTAATAAGATAGTCATTGAAGTGAACCTAGATTAATGAAATTCTGAAATAAGGAGTGAACCCCATTAACTATTTTAGTCATGGAACACATCCTAGAAAAAGGAAGAAATTTTATATGATTATTTATGTTCAAACAAATTATTACTATTGATTATGATATGTTCTCATGGATAATGATCAATTATTGTTGATTCCACAATCATATATATTATGTCATTTGTTTGAAAAAAACCTTAAACAATATTTCCTGATAAAAATTTTATATCTAATTTTGTATAATTATTATATGTCTTGATCCCGTTCTCATACCATTATTCATATCTTATTAAAATTAATGATAACTGATAGATTTATATAATGTTTAACTATACTAATAGTCTTATATCACCCTTTCTTATGTTTCCCTTCCCTGGTGTGTTAATATAGGTTTTATGTATGATATGTCTAACAAGGTTTCTAGTTTGGAATGACTTAATCAGAAATGATATACATCTTTTATATACTATTTTTTACATATCAATGTTTTTAAATACACTAAAACTATATGGTTCTTATTTGTTTATTATTGTTAAATTTATTGAATATTTCTCTAAAATAGTATTATATTTATTTGTGAAAATTATGGGATAGAATAGTCAACATCAGATGTAATAATTAGTATTTTTTGGAAACTAGGATGAGGAAACATTAGTGAGGACCCTTAGGATAAGAATGAGTATAGTTAAAGATCATAATTTATGGTAAATAAAAGACTTGTTTTCCCTTATATTTTACAACCATATCTAAATTATACAAGTAGGCATGGTTTTGGGACAGATTCATCTCAGGGTGATGACCTCAATAATAGTTGGTCATGAAAATCCAGACCATCATTCGGGTGCATGGTAGATCTGACATTATTGTATACCTATTTTGAAACTATTAGGGGATATTATTATGTTAATTAAAAATTTAATTAATCTCCATTATTAATTATATGAATATATAATGACCATGTAAAATATTTGTTTAACATAATTTTTCATAGATTGGAAACAAGGTGTCACGATTTAAACATTCTATAAATTATTCTCTTGATTATATTATTTCCCACATTGAATATTTTTTTATCATCTTTGAATTTTCATGTATTACTTCTATATATCATATGGAAGTATAATGAGACAAGGTGATCAAACGGCCTATGATTATGAGGCGAGGTTGTTCGAAAACAATTGCATGATGAATATTAAAATATTAAATAGCACGCATGGTCAGTTTTCTAGAGAACGTGGAATAACTGCTCAAATAGTGTCTGTATAAGAAATAAGAGGGGATCATTAGGTTTAGAATAGTGAATTTACCTTCAAAGAGGCCTGACATTGGTAGGTGTGGGTTGACTGCGAAATGTAATATTTGGAAGATTAAGGAAATAAAATAAACGGTGTTTTATTTTATTTAACATTACGCAGTGATGCAACAATACTTTTCTTTTTAATAAACCTTGTCATATAATTTAGGGTGATCTTCATAACCATGGAATTCGTCTCAATGGTGGAGAAGGTTCTCTCTCCATTGAGTGACAGTGGATCACAGATCAATGATGATGTGATCTCTGTTCTTCATCAACAGAGGATCCAAAAACCACGTAGGGCGGTTGTTTATTTGTGATTTTACCCGTTCTTTTTTTCAATGATGAACATGGAGTAATCCACGAATATATTATCCCATAGAATATTCATATGTTATTGGAGGGATTTATTAAGGGTTAGAATAATTCTATTTAAGCAGTTTTCTAAACCAAATCTCCTTGATATTGATCGTTGGCCAGGAACTCTTGCCCAACCATGTTAAACATTTTCTATGGGAATATCTCCCTCCATTCATCGCATTCATAATGTTATTATCCATTTCATCACTAATGTTCCTTGTTAAATGTTTCTGGGGGGGTTCTGATCATGATTAGACTCTCTGATACAAATAAAAATGGCTGAAGAGGCCACAGTAGGGTAGATCGGGTCACGAAGAACCTGGATCTACGATCTCACCAAATTTCGTGCATCGAATTATCCCTAGTGGTCATAAAAAGGGAAGAAAATATGGGTTTGGAGTGATGGTCTAGTGAGGCAAGGAATTAGAACTAGAGAGGTGAGGTAGACATGACAGTAGTGGCATACAGTGGGGGCCGAAGGCGGCGGCTAGAGTGGTAGTGGACAGATGCTATAGTGGTAAGAGGAGGCCATGCCTGACGCGGCAGGTCGACCATGTGGAATCTATAGTACAAGTAGGCCAGAGAAGAGTGCACCTATGGGTGGTGGACATAGAGGGCGTGGGAGCCGGGGACACTAAGGTGATGACTATGTGGGGTTCATGAGCCAATGGGGTGTGGTGCAACACGTAGGTACCACAAGACTAGGAGGCACGTGGTTGGGGAGGACTGTGTGCGGTTGACCTAACCAGCCTATATGTGGGGTATGGACTAGAGGAGTTGGGCCGGTTTGGGTGGACTAGTTTAGGCCAAGTTGGCTGGACCACGTTGGGGAGGATCGTGGGTCGGTCCAGGTCTAGTGGGTCGGATCAGACCCTAACCAAAACCGTGTCGAACCATTTTATGAAAAAATCCATAACATTAAAACCATTTTTCTATTTGAAAAGTAATTTTCGACGTCGGGACCCTTGTGATGAGATGGTCCTTTTCAGATACTCTATGTGAGTTTTTGGGAAGTGTTCATACATCCTAATGTCCTGAGGAGTAGGTTCTTCGTGAACGAGCGCGCTATGAGCAGAATCCTTTGTCTTGTTGTGACCTCGAGACGATACGACTTTGAGTCTATGAGACATTATGAGTCTAAGAGATTTATCAAAACTATCTGTCTTACTAAGACTACATGTCTTATCATAACTTGGTGTCTCATAGGGACTATGGGTCTTATAGATACGTGGTGTTTTAGAGATTATGTCATATAATCATATTTTACATAATATAGACCTATACCTATGTGAGCTGAATTTGTATCATATTTATGGAAAATTAATGAATTTGTTTGTGATATACATCATGTATTTATTTTGGGTACTCTTTATGTACATCCTTTGTGGTTTCGAGGTGTCATATTGAGTATTTTTTTCTCACCCCTGTATGTGATTTCCCCGAACGCATCATGTATTGTGCAAATGATTGAAATATTGATAGAGTACTAGGTGTACTAGGACCAAGTGATTATTTTTGAGACCATATAGTCGAGGTGTGCTCCTTGGTCTTCAAACATGATTCTATATACTTACCCGTCAGGAAGGGTTTTCTGCAAATGAGTTTTAGGAACTAGTGCAATGTCTTTTCTAGACTCTATTTTAGTGTGTCTTGTGTTATGCCCATGTTTACTTTCTAGTTTTCTAATGTCATACTCTATTGTTTGTATATAAGTGGTATTCATGCTTGTTTACTAAGTGTTTTACATTTCATCATTTTTTTCTAGGAGAACTGTGTGTGTGTGTAGGTATTAGGAAAATGCCTCTAATGTAGCACCCCGAGATTTTATGAAAAATATTATTTTTAATTTCATTAATGTCTTGTGTTGTACACTAAACCAAAAGGATCTTGCACAACATGCATCCTTTACTTGCCTTGCATTACACGCAATCGCGACCTTCCTCGATAGCGTGTGTAGTACGCAATACCGAGTTTCACTAAACAATGATATGCTATTATTAAAACTACCTGTTAGGAATAGTAATAACCACTTTTTGAAATTTTGTAAATTTTATTTTTCAAAATGGACTTCATTTTTGGATTCAGAATATCGAAATTAGCTTAGGGTGAAATTTTGGTACTTTTCGGATAACTTTTATATTCTGATGAATAGTGAAAATTACTAAATTTTAATTAAAAAGAACTTTTTTAATAGAAATAATTAATAGTGATAAATTATTAATTTGAGTGGTTTAAAAGTATATTTAGAATATATTTTTACAATTTAATACAATGTTGGTCATTGGATGTAATTTCACATTTAAACCAGTCATAAACAAGTGTCAATCTTTTGATGGATATTATCTCTTAAAAACACGCTATTTGTTTTGACGATGGGAATTAATTTTTAAATTAATTAATGCAACTAATATGTTTTGAATTTGGTAAAATAGACATAATTTTTGAGTTCATAATATCAAATATAGCTTACGCCTAATTTTTGGTATTTTTCTGGAAACATTCATTTTTTTGATGAATAGTGAAACCACTAAGTGGTAGTTAAAAAAAATGAATTTTTCATAAAACTTAATTTTACCGCTTCTGTGAGTGGAATTTCAAAAATCCGAGAAACACTGTTGATGTTAGTAAGTAAAATGTGGTTCAATGAGATGAAAATAATTTTTGGTGAATAGTAACTTTTTACTTTTTTTTACCACGGTTAAAAGTAAATAGGGTAATTAAGGGTAAAAATGTTATTATTATCACCCTAACACATGTCCTAATTCTATTGGATAAGTGTAATTCTACCAAAAACAACCTTAGGAATAAAATATGATCATTTAGGCCCACTTGGATTAGATTAGGACATTTATTATTAATTTATTTAAAGAAGGGTTAAAATAGTTAAAATCAAAGTTTAATAAGTAAATCATTTTTAATATGGGGTTATACATAAGATAAATTCGACTATAAATATTAATTAGAAAGATAAGGAGATTTCCTACATAATGGTATTTTATTTGTAATTTTTAAACATTAAATAATTTAATTTATTTATGACACAACGATGATGCAGTAATTATCTTATTAATGAAATATTGACATAATTTATTTTATAAATACCCAAATAAATATAACTTGAGACTTTTTATGACTTACACTAATTTTATAGGTTAATATGACATGTTATTGTTGATTTAAGTAACTTGGTTCGAACTTATCATACTGTTATAAATTTCATAAAAATCATGTTCCAAATAGTGTCAAAATTGACATAAATTAGTTTTTAAAACAAATATTATATTATTAATTGTTATTTTATTCCTAAAAATCTAAGGTTCGGCCAAATGACTTAGATAAGGTTATATATATTAATAATAAACAACTTGGGGTTCGTTTGGCTTGATATAGTAAGTTTATTAACCATATAGTGTAAGAAAACAAAAAGACACGGTAAAAGTTAAATTATTTAACTTAGAGTTAAATCTAATTGATAAGGTTAAAATAATAACCAAAACTTGTCTAAATCCTATTGTATGAGAGGCTTTAGACCCATACCCACTTTAGCTTCGAAATAAGACCCTTTGGAACCATTATAAACCGAATTTTACCTTAATATAAAATAATATTTTGAGATTTTCCTAAGGTGCCCCTCTCCTCCCTTATAAAAGGGCACCTCCTCCCTCTCCTCCTCACACCAATTTGAGCATTCAATCTCGTCCAAACCCTGCCAAAATCTCTTCTCCACTTCCCTAGTATCATCGTAGAGGTCCTGGTCTTCTTCAAAGACCATCCATAGTTCTTTAAGTGGAGGTTAAGAAAAGGCGCGTCAAAAGGAGGTAATATCCATTACCGATGTTTTTCAATTTCTTTCATCTTCAACTTCTTATTCTTTAGTTGTTTCATGATAAAGTAATAACATCAGTATTTCTTATATACTGATATGTTATTATAAATATTAAACAACTCTAATTAACCTTCTATCCATCCTACGGAAAAAGGAAATCACCGCGCGTGCGTACGTACGGAATACCGTCTCCACGCCGTGGTGTAATCTATTTTCTGCCACCACCTTAATTGGATGGGTATAATGGTGTAATGAGTAACTATATATGATTATTATAAAGTGATATTGATACTGAAATAGTATACATACACTTCAACACAAGTTCACGATCATGAGAACGATATCATTGCTCGTGCGTACGTACGGACTACCGTCTCCACGACGCGATGAGATTCATTCTCCACATTAACCATTCATGAATGATTATAAAGTATATATAATGAATAATAATGAAATATATGACATGTTAAATCTACTGTATTTATGTATATATATATATGTATGTCATCTACTTACTTCCATTCAAGACAATAAGGAAAGGAAAACAGTGTTCATGCGTACGTACGGACTACCGTCTCCATGAACGGTGTGTTTCATTTCATTTATCTATCTATTATATATATATATATATATACTGAATATATATGATATATAAATCATGTTTTATATTCTTGAAGTAAGTAAATCATGATATAAGTAATAATAATGTCAAGAACAACAAGTCTAAACACCTACGATAAATGAAACGATTTTACCCAAAACGCTTCGTTAACATGGAATTTACAAAAGAACGGGTAATATAAAGTCATAAGTGAACCATATATGATATCATAACAATGAATATGATTCTGTAATAAGTTAATGACATTATTTAAATCATTATACAGGAGGTTCAGATACGTACAAAGCATATCGGACATAAGGTAAGGGAAATATCACAATCTCATTTTTATCCGAGACTGTTTATACTTTAGTATTTCCTGGGGTGTATTTTATCATCCAAATCCATGTTTCTTCAATATGTAATATTATTTCCATCCACATACAATTGTTTAAATCCAATTTTACCCTTCGGTGAGTTTTTAGTAAAGGATATTAAATGAATATTTTGTCGTTTTTCATACGAGGTACTTTTTGACTTTTCCGACAAAAGTACGAGAGGAATGTTTTTTTTAACTTATACGGAATGAATGGATTTTTAAAACAAAATTTCCAATAATCTTCCTTTACAAGTTTTCAAGTTTATTTTTAATCAACTTCTTTTAGTATAAAATTGTATGACAT
Source organism: Viscum album (assembly GCA_963277665.1). Classification (NCBI taxonomy): domain Eukaryota; kingdom Viridiplantae; phylum Streptophyta; class Magnoliopsida; order Santalales; family Viscaceae; genus Viscum; species Viscum album. The sequence continues at coordinate 672,629,734 of OY728127.1, forward strand.
GTTAAGAAAGGAAAAATGTTTTTGAAGTAAAAAGGATATTTTCCTCAAGAATGGAGTTCAAGTGTTTTATCAAAATTATTTTCCATCTAAGATAATATAGGGTTCTGTTTCTTTCCCTATTATTACATGGATTTGATTATGTTGTGATGGAAATATTTTTATTAATTCCTTTATCTTATATGAATTGTTTTATGATGTCATGTTGTTTAAGAATCCCATTTTTATTACATGGGTTATGCTATGATGTATGGTTTATGATTTTGTGACACACATAAGAATGGTATCATTATGAGATGGGTGGGACCTATATCTCCCTCCAATGCATTGGGTAATGATTTTATATCTCATTAGATAGACATGGCTGGAACGGTAGGTTATACCGGTTCAGTGAAACAGGACTGAAACGAGGGTGACTCGGTTCAGAAATAGACTTTGTCCACTAAGATAGTCTTGGCAATGAGTCTTGACTAATAAGATATGATCCTCTATGATTATGTGTGTATGCCACAAAGTTTCATGTTTTAAGTTATGATTATTGGGATTTCATTTCACTACTATGATTTATCCCATATTATGAAATTATGCTCTCTTTTGCAGGTTAAGATTTCCAAAATGTTATGTTCTTATGAATATGATGTGATTGATATTTCTTTTGTTTACCCTTACTAAGCATTTGAGATCACCCTTTTATATTTTCTTTTCCCCAGGATATAAAGAAAGGTTTTAGGTAAAAAAAAGGAAGATATTTATGGGAGATGTTGAAGATCTTTCACCACGATTAGAAGATTATATTCCGAGTTTCCAAAGACACTAAACTATTATGATCCTTGTGTGTGTGTTTTTGTTATGTAATAAGTATTCTGCAAAAGTAATGTAATGTCCATGTACGTCAAGCTTCAGGTCTCTATAGTTGGTATCAGAGAAAAAGTTTAGTCAACCTTTGGAAACTAGGATGCGAAAACGTTAGTGAGATCCCTAGAGATATTTCTAAGGTATGTCTAGGGATGTCCCTAAGGATAAGTATACGTATAGGATATAGTCCTAGAACTATGGTAACGATATTAGATTAAACCAAAGATGTTAGATATTGAGGTTACTCCCCCTTTATTATGATTTTTGCCTCTCACACTATTCTTTTTGGGTTTTAGAAAATGGCTGGAAACAAGATGATTCGCGATAATGGAGGATATGATGGACAATGGAGTGATATTCTTCATGAGAAACCAAATGAAATGGGATTTGGAAGTCCAAACATCATTATTATGCCGAATCAGAAATCTCATGATCAATAAAGTAAAATTTGGTAAGTTTCCTGACTTGGCTAATAAGAGAAAGATGGAGTTTCATGATGATCATAAAGGAAAGAAAGTTCAATTTCCCCTATGTAAATCATGTGGGAAGAGGCATCAAGGATAATGTTTCAAAGGAACTAGAAGATGCTTTGGGTGTGGAAAAGAAGGACACAAAGCCAGTAAGTGCAAAGGAAAAGGTTCATTTAACACCAGGGATGAGGATAATGGTATTGCTATGACATCAACAATGGTTAAATGTTTTAAATGTGGAATGTACGGGCATTATGCAAACCAATGCCCTAAGGGAAAGTCTCATGAAGAGAATCAGTATGGTCATATGGGTAGTATTTATGTGGATGATGATGAAGAGACTACAAATGATATGTGAGATGAAATAATTGTTGAAGCTCGATCAATGGTTTAAGAATGTAGTGGAATGATTACATGTTTATCATGTAATGTTGTATAAGTAATCTCATGGTACTATGGAATAAAGAGACATCTAAGGATTGTTACACTGTTGTCTTTCCTTGAGTTTTGAAAGTGTATGATTAATGTTACCAGTATCCATGAAAGGTTATTCAGATATTTTTGGAATGTAGATGATATGCGCATAATGAAGGGATAAGGAAAAAATGAAATGTTTGACAGTATTCATGAGTTCATGATTGATATAAGGACTAAGTGATATCATGGTTTGAGTATATATAATTTTGAGGATTTTGGTATGTGGAAAGTGTTAACTTTTAACTGCATTCATGTTTTCACTAAGGTTCAATGGGTATTCAAGATAACACATGATTAAGGCCTTTGAATGTTTGGAATGTGACCAACAAGACATATCTTATGATATATGGGGATCAACGATGGTATTAAATCTCTGGTAATCATTTTCACTATATTATGAGAGTGTACTGCAGTATTATGGATAAGCCTAAAGATTGTAATGGATTATATTGGACATAAGTTAGTATTGTTTAAGGATAGAAGTTTTTTCGATATTATTGATGGGATGTTATAGTAATATAGTTTTAGAAAAAGGACAACCTGCAGGATGGGCGACAGCCCATCGCGTCGGACAAGGCCGTGGGAATCAAACCCACAACCAAAGTGCGACTGGCCTTTATCGCCTACCACTGGCCTACAGGAAGTCCCTGTTTATTAGAAACTAGTTTTATTATATTAAGCAGTATGATATATGAAGTATAAGTCCATTTTAGGAACCATATATGATTAATCTTACTATGGATGGACTTATGTATTTTTTGATAACTTTTCTAACCTTTTGTTTGAGACAGATGGAATGACCCATCATTCTATCACATGATCTACTAACACATCACGAATGAAAAATTCAACTTCATTTCATTAAGAGATGAAGTGGAAATTTTCCAAAGAATGACAAACGGTGAGAGTATACCAAAATCATGAAAGTATTTCTTCTAATTCCAATTTCATCAACTTTAGGGAAATGATCTTGAAAACCAAAAATGTTGTCCTAGTGCTCTTATATCTGATGAATCAGATGGTACCTTATATCGTCACAAATTTATGGCTTTGTGATTGCTGGATTTTCCATAGCCATGTTCTCTACCACTCTCTATCAGAACATGATGGTTAGATTTCTCTTCCATATCCATATTTTCACCTATGTGGAAACCAAGTGATTCGTTTATTTGGGTAACCGTTACGTTTCATACTTTTGTTTTTAAATATTGGTTTTGGTATTCCTTTTTACGATGTGGGTTTCTATTAAAGAAACTTTCGAATAGTAAACCATTTATAACACCGACGAATTTCGAGGGCGAAATTCATTTTAAGGGGGGTAGAATGTAACACCCCGAGATTTTATGAAAAATATTATTTTTAATTTCATTAATGTCTTTTGTTATACACTACACCAAAAGGAGCTTGCACAACATGCATCCTTTACTTGCCTTGCATTACATGCAATCGCGACCTTCCTCGATAGCGTGTGTAGTACGCAATACCGAGTTTCACTAAACAATGATATGCTATTATTAAAACTACCCGTTATGAATAGTAATAACCACTTTTTGAAATTTTGTAAATTTTATTTTTCAAAATGGACTTAATTTTTGGATTCGGAATATCGAAATTATCTTAGGGTGAAATTTTGGTACTTTTCGGATAACTTTCATATTCTGATGAATAGTGAAAATTACTAAATTTTAATTAAAAAGAACTTTTTTAATAGAAATAATTAATAGTGATAAATTATTAATTTGAGTGGTTTTAAAGTATATTTAGAATAAATTTTTACAATTTAATACAATGTTGGTCATTGGATGTAATTTCACATTTAAACCAGTCATAAACAAGTGTCAATCTTTTGATGGATATTATCTCTTAAAAACACGCTATTTGTTTTGACGACGGGAATTAATTTTCAAATTAATTAATGAAACTAATATGTTTTGAATTTGGTAAAATAGATATCTTTTTTTAGTTCATAATATCAAATATATCTTAGGCCGAATTTTTGGTATTTTTCAGGAAACTTTCATTTTTTTGATGAATAGTGAAACCACTAAGTGGTAGTTAAAAAAAATGAATTTTTCATAAAACTTAATTTTACCGCTTCTGTGAGTGGAATTTCAAAAATCTGAGAGACACGGTTGATGTTAGTAAGTAAATTGTGGTTCAATGAGATGAAAATAATTTTTGGTGAATAGTATCTTTTTACTTTTTTTTACCACGGTTAAAAGTAAATAGGGTAATTGAGGGTAAAAATGTTATTATTATTACCCTAACACATGTCTTAATTCTATTGGATAAGTGAAATTCGACCAAAAACAACCTTATGAATAAAATATAATCATTTAGGCCCACTTGGATTAGATTAGGACATTTATTATTAATTTATTTAAAGAAGGGTTAAAATAGTTGAAATCAAAGTTTAATAAGTAAATCGTTTTTAATATGGGGTTGTACATAAGATAAATTCGACTATAAATATTAATTAGAAATATAAAAATATTTCCTACATAATGGTATTTTATTTGTAATTTTTAGACATTAAATAATTTAATTTATTTATGACACAACAATGATGCAGTAATTATCTTATTAATGAAATATTGACATAATTGATGTTATAAATACCCAAATAAATATAATTTGAGACTTTTTATGACTTACACTAATTTTATAGGTTCCTATGACATGTTATTGTTGCTTTAAGTAACTTGGTTAGAACTTATCATTCTATTATGAATTTCATAAAAATCATGTACCAAATAGTGTCAAAATTGACATAAATTAGTTTTTAAAACAAATATTATATTATTAATTGTTATTTTATTCCTAAAAATCTAAGGTTCGGCAAAATTACTTATATAAGGTTATATATATTAATAATAAACAACTTGGTGTTCTTTTGGCTTGATATAGTAAGTTTATTAACCATATAGTGTAAGAAAACAAAAAGACACGGTAAAAGTTAAATTATTTAACTTAGAGTTAAATCTAATTGATAAGGTTAAAATAGTAACCAAACCTTGTCTAAATCCTATTTTATGAGAGTATTTCGACCCATACCCACTTTAGCTTCGAAATAAGACCCTTTGGAACCATTATAAACCGAATTTGACCTTAATATAAAATAATATTTTGAGATTTTCCTAAGGTGCCCCTCTCCTCCCTTATAAAAGGGAACCTCCTCCCTCTCCTCCTCACACCAATTTGAGCATTCAAGCTCGGCCAAACCCTGCCAAAATATCTTCTCCACTTCCCTAGTATCATCCTAGAGGTCCTGGTGTTCTTCAAAGACCATCCTTAGTTCTTTAAGTGGAGGTTAAGAAAAGGCGCGTCAAAAGGAGGTAATATCCATTACCGATCTTTTTCAATTTCTTTCTTCTTCAACTTATTCTTCTTTAGTTGTTTCATGATAAAGTAATAACATCAGTATTTCTTATATAATGATATGTTATTATAAATATTAAACAACTCTAATTAACCTTATATCCATCCTACGGAAAAAGGAAATCACCGCGCGTGCGTACGTACGGAATACCGTCTCCACACCGTGGTGTAATCTATTTTCCGCCACCACCTTAATTGGATGGGTATAATGGTGTAATGAGTAACTATATATGATTATTATAAATTTATATTGATACTGAAATAGTATACATACACTTCAACACAAGTTCACGATCATGAGAACGATATCATCGCTCGTGCGTACGTACAGACTACCGTCTCCACGACGCGATGAGATTCATTCTCCACATTAACCATTCATGAATGATTATAAAGGATATATAATGAATAATAATTAAATATATGAAATGTTAAATCTACTGGATTTATGTATATATATATATATGTATGTCATCTAATTACTTCCATTCAAGACAATAAGGAAAGGAAAACAGCGTTCATGCGTACGTACGGACTACCGTCTCCATGAACGGTGTGTTTCATTTCATTTATCTATCTATTATATATATATATATACTGAATATATATGATATATAAATCATGTTTTATATTATGTATGTATTTAAATCATGATATAAGTAATAATAATGTCAAGAATAACAAGTCCAAACACCTACGATAAATGAAACGATTTTACCCAAAACGCTTCTTTAACATGGAATTTACAAAAGAACGAGTAATATAAAGTCATAAGTGAACCATATATGATATCATAACAATGAATATGATTCTTTAATAAGTTAATGACATTATTTAAATCATTATATAGGAGTTTTGGATACGTACAAAGCATATTGGACATAAGGTAAGGGAAATATCACAATCTCATTTTTATCCGAGATTGTTTATACTTTAGTATTTCCTGGGGTGTATTTTATCATCCAAATACATGTTTCCTCAATATTTAATATTATTTACATCCACCTACAATTTTTTAAATCCAATTTTACCCTTCGGTGAGTTTTTAGTAAAGGATATTAAAGGAATCTTTTGTCGTTTTTCGTACGAGGTACTTTTTGACTTTTCCGACAAAAGTACAAGAGGAATGTTTTTTTTAACTTATACGGAATGAATGGATTTTTAAAACGAAATTTCCAAGAATCTTCCTTTACAAGTTTTCAAGTTTATTTTTAATCAAATTATTTTAGTTTAAAATTGTATGACATGTTAAGAAAGGAAAAAAAAATTTGAAGTAAAAAGGGATATTTTCCTCAAGAATGGAGTTCAAGTGTTTTATCAAAATTATTTTCCATCTAAGATAATATAGGGTTCTGTTTATATCCCTATTATTACATGGATTTGATTATGTTGTGATGGAAATATTTTTGTGAATTCCTTTATCTTTTATGAATTGTTTTATGATTTCATGTTGTTTAAGAATCCCATTTTTATTACATGGGTTATGCTATGATGTATGGTTTATGATTTTGTGGCACACATAAGAATGGTATCATTATGAGATGGGTGGGACCTATATATCCCTCCAATGCATTGGGTAATGATTTTATATCTCATGAGATAGACATGGCTGGAACGGTAGGTTATACCGGTTCAGTGAAACAGGACTGAAACGAGGGTGACTCGGTTCAGAAATAGACTTTGTCCACTAAGATAGTCTTGGCAATGAGTCTTGACTAATAAGATATGATCCTCTATGATTATGTGTGTATGCCACAAAGTTTCATGTTTTAAGTTATGATTATTGGGATTTCATTTCACTACTATGATTTATCTCATGTTATGAAATTATGCTCTCTTTTGCAGGTTAAGATTTCCAAAATGTTATGTTCTTATGAATATGATGTGATTGATATTTCTTTTGTTTACCCTTATTGAGCATTTGAGCTCACCCTTTTATGTTTTCTTTTCCCCAGGATATAAAGAAAGGTTTTAGGTAAAAAAAATGAAGATCTTTATGGGAGATGTTAAAGATCTTTCACCACGATTAGAAGATTATATTCCGAGTTTCCAAAGACAATAAACTATTATGATCCTTGTGTGTGTTTTTTTGTTATGTAATAAGTATTCCGCAAAAGTAATGTAATGTCCATGTATGTCAAGCTTCAGGTCTCTACATCTAATTTGTGGGATATACCTACTCGGTGAAATCCTCCATCACCTGGACATTTAGAGGTCATCCTGGGGTTTTCTTGGCATGGGTCCCTCTAGGACGAGTCATGAAAGAGTGGAATCAATGGGGGTCAGTTCTACTTAAGGATATGGAATCTATGAAGTTGGTTTGGGGAAACAATGTTAACTATTTCATGTTTAGAATTCAATATAGGTAATCGAGTGTTAGTGAGGTGGTTGACGTATCCATAAACAATGACTCTGAATTCTTCATTTCATCTCAGTACATGAAAACACTTATTTCAGGGCAAAAATAGTACATGCGTCATATATGATTTAGGTGTTTTTTCATGTACTTCTTGATTCAGCTCACCATGTATACTCTATTGAGTGTGGTACATCTTGTTCTGTTTCAACATTTCTCCATGCAGAAAGCCAGCCATGATTCTATTGAATGATCAAGTGGATGATCAACCTAGTAACAAGGCATCGGTATAAGTGCATGCACTAGATATGGAACCTCTGGGTTGTTTACTAGCGATACCACCACCCATCGAGCAGTAGTTATAACCAGTGCTACCGGGTGAGGATGCACACCAGATGAGTGAATTTTATGACATCAAGAAGTGGTGACCTCCTAGGTATTAGGGTGAGACAGACCCCCAGGTTGCTGAGGATTGGTTGGAGATAGTTACATGTTTCTTCTTTCTTTTAAGGACATCTTCAGACCAAATGGAAGTCTTATCCATGAGACTTCTTCATGGAATTATGGGGTGATGGTTGAGCTTAGTGACCTAGAAACACGATGAGACGAATATCTATTTGGAATACATCAGTGTGTATTAAGTGGGGAGATAATTCCAGGTAAATTATGCTCAGTAAACATACATGAGATTCTGTATCTATATATGGGATTCCAGACAGTGGAAGAGTACTCAGCGAGAATTACATATCTTTCTCGCTACTCAACGAATATGGTACGAGGCCTGTTCATTGGGGTATAGAACATAGATCAGGAATTATGATAGAAGATCAGGTCATCCATAATATCCCTTATCATTCCTACATATTATAGGGTACTGGAGTGAGCTCTTCTAGTGGGGAAATTTCTAGCGGAGTAGACACCGGCAGTGGGGGCTACCACTAGGCACCAGGTAGCTGAGTTTTTGGTAGTATGAAGCCAGTAGCAGTCATAGGGACCCATTTAGTTAAGTAACTCCAGGTTATTTCCCAATTAAATAGGATCATTGGTGCGGAGCTCCCAGGGAAGAGCGAGTAAAATGAAGGACAGGTTGTGTTACTTGTCTTGTGGTTGAGGACATCTAGCTTGAGATTGCACGAACTATCGTATTACAGATCAGGAGATGGTTGAGGTACTACTGAGATAAAGTTGAAGGTTGAAGATGTGGAAGAGGGGTAGGAAAGGTATCAAGAGGTGGACAGAGGTTTGACGTATTGCCACCACCACCAACAGGTGATCCATGATAGGCTCAGGGAGCTGGAGGATAGGGATGAGGACAACTTCAGGCGATAGAGGATTATAACCCTGAGGATTCATGGATGATTATAGGTATGATTTATTTCTTTTCCACCATACCTATAGTTTTGATAAAAATAGGTTATAGTCATTCATTTATTATCATGACCTTTGTTCGAGATTCCTAGATTTTGGTGTAACTTTTTACTCCACCCTTACACTCAAAGACTCATACGTGAGGTGATTTGATTATCAAACACTATTACCGACGGTTTGAACTTACTTTTTGTTGATATATTTTCAGTTTGGATCTCTCAGAAGTGGTGTCCAGGCAATACGATGTCATTATCAGCGTGGAATGTTTATCCACATTCCATTCTCATATGGACTATTTTAGACACACAGTGTGGTGTGTCCATAGTAATGGGACTAGGTTTTCCTTTTTCAGGAAAATGAAACCTAAGAAGTGTAGGATTGACTCACTCATAGGAGCGTGCAGCCGATCACTCTCCAGTTGGCTTGCCTGACCCTCGGTGTAGTGGATGAGATGAGTCCCCAGTTTCCTATAGTGGTGGAGGAGTATGAGTACATAAATCCATAGGATGTTCCAAGATTTCATCCTCGTAGGGAGATAGAATTCATCTTTGATGTATACCCGAGTATGACAGTGATATTTGAAACTGAAAATTTGATGGCTCCCTCAGATCTTCATGAACTGAGTGTACATTTGGAGGACTTGTAAAGTAAGGGCTTCATTAGACCCAGTGTTTAATCATGGGCATCCCTAATTATGTTTTCCAAGAACGCAGACCCAAGCATGAGGGTATGTGTGTACTTTCAGGGCTTGAACTTGGTGTCTGTAAAGAACATGTATCCACTACTAAGGATTTATGACCTCTTAGATCAGTTGAAAGGGGCATAGTTGTTCTCTAAGATATAGCTCAGATCTGGAAATCACCATATTTGAGTACATGATTAGGATATACCAAAGACCACATTTAGATGATGTTACGGCCACTATGATTACTTGGTGTTGTTTTAAATCATGAATAATTCCACAGAAATGTTAATCGGACTCATCAACATGATCTTACATCTTTAATTATACCAGTTCAAGGTGGTCTTCATTGATGACATCCATGTGTTGTCATAGTCCTAGGAGGAGAACACAATACACTAGAGGATGGTCCTAGACACACTCTGAGAGAATTAGTATTATGTTAATCTCTCGAAGAGACAGTTATATATATGAGAATCCCATTTTTAGGGACACTTCATTTAAGAGGTTGGAGTTGTAGTGGAACTAGGAAATATTGAGGTTGTGCTTTCCTAATAGCCACCCAAGAGCATTACCATGGCACAGAGTTTCATTGGTTTGGTTGGGTATTATCGGAGTTTTGTACCTGACTCTTCTATAGTAGAAGCACCCATGACATCTTTGACTCAAAAAATATAGGATTTTTTGTAGATGTAGAAGTTCCTAATGATTTTTCAACAGTTGTGGTAGATATTGATGAAAACTCATAACTTTTGATTCCCAGTGGAGGGGGTCAAGTATGTGGTGTTTTGCGATGCATTAGAAACCAAGCTTGGTTGAGCCCTGATGAAGGATAAAGTGGTGTTTTCTTATATTTCATGATAGTAGAAAACACCCAAGTAGATCTTCATGACCCATGATCTTGAGTTTGCATTGGTAGTCTTCGCATTGAAGATATGGAGACATTACCTGATGGGATAGTGATTTATCACCTACTCTGACCACATGAGTCTCAATTATATCTTCTCTCATAAGGAAATGAACTTGAGAAATAGGTGACAGATGGATTTTATCTAGTACTATGACATTGAGATTGTCTAAACTCTGAGGAAGGGGAACATGGTGGATTATTCTCTCAGAATGATATCCTATTCATATTTTTTGAGTGAGGTGTCAGATTAGTTGGCCTCGTTGTAGATATCCTTTGTGGGTGGACATGGAGTGGAATTCCTCCAGTCGATGGTTTTCACCCCTCCACTCTTACAGTGAGTAAGGGAGGCATAGCTCGGAGATACCGACTATGAGACTTTATGTGCTCAGATGTCCAAAGGGTATTCCTTTGATATATATTTGAATACTAGGGGCACATTTCTATTTCCAAATGATGCATAGCGGTAATAGTGGTATTACATGAGGAGGTCTTGAGGGAGTTCTGTACATCCCTTTTTCAATATATCCTAGTGTTGAGAAGATGTCCTAGGACCATTGAATTCAGTTCTCGTTGTTGGGGATAAAGAAGGGAGTGGCATATTTCATTTTTAGATGCCTTGGTTGTTAGTAAGTGAAGGTTTAGCACTAGGTTCTAGTGGGTTTGACTCATACCCTTTAGGTTCCATAGTTGAAGTGGGATGTGATATTTATAGACTTAATAAGAGGGTTTCCATGTACGTTTAGGGGACATGATACCATTTGGGTGATTGTTGACCGACTCACCATGTCATCCCACTTCCTATAGATTTAGAAGTATTGTTCAGTATAGAGCATGAGACTCCTCTATATGCAGGAGATAGATCTACTCCATGGAGTTCCATTTATGATAGTATTAGATCGTGATTCTCACATTACATACCACTTGTGGAAGGGATTATAGTAGGGTTTTGGGACTCTACTGCGCTTGAGAATAGCTTTTCAGCTACAGACAAATGGCTAGATTGAGCGGACCATGTAGGTTCTAGAAGACATACTACGTGCTTACATTCTAGATTTTTCCCATAGATGGGAGGATAACCTACCTATGGTGATGTTTACATACAAAAAAATATTCCATTCCACCATTGGTATGGAACCATTTAAGGCATTGTACTGGGGACCCTATATGTCACCATTTTACAAGACAGACCCAGGAGAGTCAACACTCTTATGCCAAGTGTTACTATAGGTGACTACAGAGAAGGTGAAGGTCATCTGGGAGTAGATAAAGACCGTAAAAAGATATGAAAAGTCTTATGTTTACTAGATACAAAGGACTATGGTAGAACATGTGTTCCTTCATGTGTCTCCTAGACTGAGGATACCGAGATTTGGAAAGGGAAACAAGCTATCTCTGAGGTTTATCAGCTCATTTCAGATACTATGCCGAGTTTCCATGGTGAAATACTAGTTAGATTTACCTCCCTAGTCAGATATGTTGCACGACATCTTCCACATTTCATAGACGAGAAGATAAGCACATGATCTATTGCACTTCAAGGAATAAGTTGAGCTAGAAATTGATGATGGGGTGACTTTTGTGAACTACCCAATGGAAATTGAGGATTAATAGTAGAGGATCCTTCATGGGAAGAAAATTACTCTTGTGTGCATTCGATGGAAGCACAATAATATCTAGAGGATCAAATGGGAGTGAGAGGCTCATATTCATTCTCATTATCCCCATTTGATTGGATGAACATTTTTTAGGAAGTTGGGGATTCAAATCCATAAGTTGGGGACAATGTAACATCTCAAAAATTCCATGTATTATTTTTATATATTATATGGAATTATTAGGAGACAAGAACTGAGACGTTGTGTGATTCAGAGGCCCAATGTGTCTAGAAACATTTCTTGATGAATATTAAAATATTAAAAAGTACGTGCATTCAGTTTTCCTGAAAAAGATAAATAATCTCTAAATGGATTCCTGGATTAGAAATTGGAGGGTACTATTGCATTCATAGTAGTGACTTTACCTAATGTGGGTCCTAACATAGACTGGTTCATGTCTACTATGAAAAGTAATTCTCAAACGTTTAATGAAATAATATAAATGATGTTTTATTTTATTTAGCATTACGCGGAGACACATTAAGGATTTTATTTTTAATAAAAAGGGTTAGAGAATTCAGGGTGACCGTGATAAACCTGGAATTCCTCTAAAAGGTAGAGAATTAGCTCTCTCCAATGAACATCGGTGGATTGAGGATTAATAACGAATCAACCTTTGTTCTTTTCTAATAAAGGATCCAAGCTCTAGGTAGGGTGGTTGTTTCACTGTAATTTTCCCCCATCCATGATTTCTTGGATGAAAGTGGACTAATCCAAGATTAGATTAGCCCGTGTATATATTGTGTGTTGTGGGAGGGATTTGTTTTTTGTTAGTGGGATTTGATCTAATCTTTTTCCTAACCCAAATATTTTGGATCTTGATCATTGGAAAGGAATAATTTTTTAATGATGTTAAACCATTTCTATGTTCATCTCCCACTCCTTTCTTTGTGTTCTTCACTGTTGGAACCCTATGGTTACTAGATAGTTATTTCCAGGTGGTTTCGAGCATGATCAGACCCCCGTATTTGAAGAAAACTAAAATAAAAGACTGTAGTAGGGTAGATCGGGTCATAAAGAACCCAGATCTATGATCATGCCAAATTTAGGGAATTGAAGGAGCCCCAGTGGTTGGTATATGGGACCTTGATCCCAGGTCAGGAACGGTGGTCCCACAAGGCAAGGAGCCAGTTTTAGAGAGGCTAGGAGGTGGAATATAGAGGTGTGTGTAGTGTCTTGTGGGGAAGTGTTGGATGGAGCAGTGTACGATGGATGGAGTGGTGGTGGAAAGAGGTGGTGACATGCAACAATCAGTGGAGGCTGAGAGGCACACAGCAGGCAGACCATGTGGGAGTTGCATGGAAGCTGTGGGAGCTTGAGGATGGTGCAGAGCAGAGTTATGGGAAGTAGCCACAGAGTGCGTGGGAGCTCGGGACATGGAGGGGGTGACTGTGTGGGGTCCACGGGCCAGCGGCGTGTGGAACAACACATAAGTAAAGTCGGACCAGGTGGCACATGGTCGAGGCAGACCTTTTTTCTAAAAAAACATAACTTTCCATCCATGTGTCCATTTGATGATCTATTTATGGAGTTGGGACCCTTAAAAATGAATTTCCTTTCTGGATACTATAATTGTGTTTTTGAGGAAGTTTGAATACTAACTAATTGATTGAGGAGTAGTTTATATCAGATCAAGTTCTCTAAGAGCGGAATCCTATAGTTGGTTGTGACATCAAGGCTATGTGACATTGTGACTATGAGAATTTCTAATACTACATGACTTACCAAGAATAGATGTATTATTGAGACTATGTGACATATCGGTACTAAGTTTCTCATCAACAATATGTTTCTTATCAATACTGGGTGAATTTTGGATTATGTCAGATAATCCTTTTTTTCGTAGTATAGACCTATACATGTGTGAGCTGACTGTATATCTTATTTGTGGTATAAATCATGTATTTATTTTTTGTGAAATTTATTTATTTTGGTGTGGTATTCTTCATGTAATTCCTTTGTGGTTTTGTGATTCCCTATTAAGTATTGTTTTACTCAACCCTACATAGGCTTTTCCCACACATTTTGTGTCTTGTGAAGATGATTGATGGTTTGATAGAGTACTACACTACTGGAAATTTTATCTTTACCAACGGTTTAAAACAATTGTTAAATGCTGGAAAACCATAGGAATAAACTATACCAATGGTTTCCCAAACCGTTGGGTCTTGAGCCCTAGGGATAGACATATCCCAACGGCTCTATGAGAACCATTGGGATATGTTTGAAATATTCAGTATATACCAACGGCTTCAATAAACTGTTGGTATAAATGTTTACCAATGGTTTTATACCGTGGGTAATATCAAGAATAAACTTTATACCAGCGGTTTACAAAACCCTTGGTATAGACTTTTACCAATGGTTTCCCACAAACCGTTGGTAAATATCATGTAAAATTATCTATGAAAATGGTTTAAAACCGATGGCATATACTTATACCAACAGTTTACCTAAAACCATTGGTATATGTTCTAGTTTTTTACATATGCCAATGGTTGCAAACCATTAGCATAATATTAATGCACCTATACCAGCAAGCTGGCTTGTTGGCCTCACCCTGTGCAGCTGCAGGAATTCCAGCAGCATCCCTGCAAAATTTATACACAATAGAATACATGCATAATACATACAAAAACAACAAGTAACACAATACGCCATTAACAAGTATACCTGCATAATATATACAGAATTCTGTATGAATTCATACAGAATTTATACAACACATAATTTATACAGAATTATGAATACCTCCAATTTTGTATTTAATTACCCTCTACACACATACAGAATTAACACAAAATTCATAAGGTTATTAACGAATTAATACACATACAATAAGTATACACATAAAACAAGTACACTCATAAAACATTAACACATCATTCATAAGATAATTAAATACATAAATAATTCAATTAGGAATTTAGGGGGTTGGGGGTTGTTCAGGGGTTTGGGGTGGCTGTCCAAGGTGGGTTGGGGGTGTCAAGGTGGTGGGGGTGTCTAGAGGGATGGGTGTCTTTAGGGGGTGGGGGCTGTCTAGGGGGGGGGTTGTCCATTGGAGTGTCCAGGGGGTGGGGTGGTGTATAGGGGGTGGGGTGGTGTCCAATGGGTGGGGTGGTGTCCATGGGGTTGGGGGGTTTCAAGGTGTGGGGGTTTCCAAGGGGTGGGGTGGTGTTCAGGTGGGGTGGGGGTGGTCCAGGGGCTTGAGGGCTGTCCAAGGGGGGTAGGGTGGTGTCCAAGGGGTGGGGTGGTGTTCGGGTGGGGTGGGGATGGTCCAGGGGCTTGAGGGATGTCCAAGGGGGTAGGGTGGTGTCCATGGGGTGGGGTGGTTGTCCATGGGGGTGGGGGTGTCCAGGGGGTGGGGTGTCTAGGTGGTGGGGTGGTTCCTAGGAGGGGTGGGGGCTGTCCAAGGGGTGGGGGCCGTCCAGGGGTTGGGGGGTGTGGGTGTTGTCCAGGGTGGGGGGGGGGGGGGGGGTTGTCCATTAGGGTGTCCATTGTTTTGGGTGGTGTCTAGGGGGTGGGGTGGTGTCCAGGGGGTTGGGGGATTTCTAGTGGGTGGGGGTTTCTAGGGGGTGGGGTGGTGTCTAGGGGGTGGGGGTTGTCCTGGGGTTGGGGGGTTTTCCAAAGGGGGTCGAGTTGTGTCTAGGGTGTGGGGTGGTTGTCCATGTGGTGTGGGGTGCCTAGGGGGTAGGGGTGTCAGGGTGGTGGGGTGGTTTTTAGGAGGGGTGGGGGTCGTCCAGGGGGTGGGGGTCATCCTGGGGGTTGGCGGGTATCCATGTGGGGGGGGGCTATCTATGGGGTGTCCAGGGGGGTGGGGTGGTGTCCAGGGTTGGTGGGGTGGTGTCCAGGGGGTGGTGTTGTGTACAGGGTGTTGTGGGTTCTTTCTAGGGGTGGGGGTGTCCAGGGGATGGGGGAGGGGGTGTCCAGAGGGTGGGTGGTGTCCAGGGGGTGGGGGCAGTTCAGGGGGTTGGGGGCTGTCCAAGGGGGGTGGGTTGTGTCTAGGGGTGGGGGTGGCAGTCCATGGGGGTTCGTTTGTCTAGTGGTGGGGGTGTTTAGGTGGTGAGGTTGTGTCTAGGAGGGGTGGGGGCATCTAGGGGGTTGGGGGTGTCTAGTGGGGGGGGGGAGGTCGAGGGTGGTGGGGGGGGCTGTTTATGGGGGTGTCCAGGGGGGTAGGTGGTGTCCAAGTGGTTGGGGTGGTGTTCAAGGGGTGGGGGATTTAATGGTTTTAATACAATGAATTTCATGGATTTTAAGATCATTGGTGTTTTTAAAATGTATTTGGAATAGTGTTTATTTCAATAGTATGTGATTCTTTAGGAAAAAATAAATGATTTTTCTATGTATGGTAGGAAGGGGGATTTGGTTATTAGGTAATGGATTATATTTTTATTACTGGAAAAAATACTATATGATTTTTGAAATGGATCCTTAAATGGGAAATCTCAGGTATTCATTGGTGTGATCCAACTATTGTCTTCCTAGTCAGGGTCTCTACTCAAGAACTTATATAAGTGGAATAGTCATGTTCTTCTCAGAACATTTATTATGCCTGGGAGTTTCTAAAATACCATCTACGATTTTTTATTAGTGATCAAGGATCTCAGGAGGCAACGATGTGGGTATCGATGATTAATGGGATCTTCATGTTGTTAGAAACCCTATAATCCTTGGGGGTGGGGGCTATCTAGGGGGTCGGGGGGGCTCTCCATAGGGGTGGAGGGGATGTCCTGGGGGTGGGCGGGGTTGTCTATAGGGGGGTCTGTCCAGGGGGGTCAGGGGTGTTCAGGGGGAGGGTGGGGCTTTCCAGGGGGAACGGGGTGTCCAGGGGGGTGGGCGAGCTGTCCACAAGGGTGGTAGGGCTGGCCAGGGGGTAGGGGGTGTCCAGGGGGCGGGCGGGCTACCCATAGAGGGTAGGGGTGTCCAGGGGGTGGGTGGCTGTCCACGAGGGTGGGGGCTGCCCACGGGGGGAGAGGTTTCCAAGGGGTGGGTGGGCTGTCCACGGGGGTGGCAGAGCTGTCGAGGGGGGTCGGGGGTGTCCAGGGGGTGGGTGGGCTATCCACAGGGGGGGGTCCAGGTGGGTATGGGGTGTCTAGTGAGGTGGGTGAGCAGTTCACAAGGCTGTTGGGGCTGTCGAGGGGGGGGGATGGGGTGTCCAATGGGGTGGGCAGGCTATCCACAGGGGTGGGCGGGCTATCCATGGTAGAGTGTGGGCAGTTTAGTTCGGTAGGGGTTGTCCAAGGGGTTGGGGGATGTCCAAGGGGGTGGAGGGTATGTCCAGAGGGTAGGGGTGTCTAGGGGGGAAGGGGTGTCCACGGGGGGGGGGGGGGGTTATCCACAGGGGGAGGGGGTGTCTCGGGAGTGGGAGTGCTATCCATGGTGGATGTGGGGCTGTCGAGGGGGGTAGGGGGTGTCCAAGGGGTGGACGGGTTGTCCATGGGGGTGGGCAGGTTGTCCACAAGGGTGGGGATGGGGGTGCTATCCCGAGGGGTACGAGGTGTCCAGGGGGTGGGTGTGCTATCAATGAGGGTGGAGGGGCTGTCCAGTGGGGTATGAGATGTCCAAGGGGGTGGGTGGGCTTTCCATGGGGGAGGGCATCCTGTCCAAGGGGTTGGGGGATGACTCGGGGGGAACGGGGTTACCAGGGGGTTGGTGGGGCTATATAGGGGGTACGAGGTGTCCACGGGGTGAGGGGTTGTCCAGGGGGTGGGTGGGGCTATCCAATGTGGTATTGGGTATCCAGGGGGTGGGTGTGGGTGTTCAGTGGGGTATTGGGTGTCCAAGGGGTGGGCGGACGGACCACGGGGTTGGGGGTGGGGGGGGCTGTCGATATGGGTGGGCGGGCGGTCCATTGGGGGGGGGGGGGCTATCCACAGGGGGTGGGAGGGCTATCCACATGGGGATGTGTTGTCCAGGGGGTGGGCAGGCTATCCACGGGGTGGTGAGGCTGTCGAGTGGGGTAGGGGTGTTCAGGGGGTGTGTGTGCTGTCCGCGGGGGTGGGTGGGATTTCCGCGGGGGTGGGGGTGTCCAGCCTAGTATGGGGTATCCAGGGGGTGGGTGGGTTGTTCAACAGGGTGGTGGGGATGTCCAGGGGGGTACTGGGTGTCCACCGTGGTGAGCGGGCTGTCCATGGGGGTGACCGGACTGTCCACGGGGGTGATGGGTTGTCCATGGGAGACGGGGTGTCCCGGGGTTGGGCGGGGCTTTCCAGGTGGGGTACGGGGTGTCTACGATGGGAGGGTTTATTCAGGGGGTGGAAGGGTTGACCAGGGGGTGGGTGGGGCTATCCAGGGGGGTTGTCTAGGGGTTTGCGGTGTCCAGGGGGTGGGTGTGGCTGTCTAGGGGGTACGGTTGTCCAGGGTGTGGGTGGGTTGTCTACGTGGGTGGGGGGGGCTATCCATGGGGCTGGGTGGGCTTTCCATGGGGGTGGGGTGGGGAGGGGCTGTCCATAGGGGGAGGGGTTGTCCATGGGGGTGGGGGAGGGGCTGTCCATAGGGGGAGGGGTTGTCCAGGGGGTGGGGGTTGTCCACTGGGGTGGCGGGGATGTCGAGGGGGGTAGGGGTGTCCAGGGGGTTCGTGGGATGTCCACGGGGGTGGGCGATCTATCCACGGGGGTGGGGGTGGGGGCTGTCCAGGGGGGTACGGGGTGTCTAGGGGGTGGGTGGCCTATCCACGGGGGTGACAGGGCTATCTAGGGGGTACGAGGTGTCCAAGGGGGTGGGTGGGATGTCCATGGGGGTGGGCGGGCTTTCCATGGGTGGGTATGTCTAGTGGGAACGGGTTGTCTAAGGGGTGGGTGGGGCTGGTTAGGGTGGTACGGTGTGTCCATAGGGAGAGGGGATATCCAGGGGTGGGTGGGATTTCCAGGGGTGGGGGATGTCCATGGGGGTGGACAGGCTATCCACGGGGCGGGGGGATGCCCACAGGGGGAGGACCTATCTATGGGGGTGGGCGGGCTGTCCACAGGGGTGGTGGTGCTGTCCAGGGGGGTACGTGGTGTCCAGGGGGTGGGTTGGCTGTCCACGGGGGTGGGGGCTATATAGGGGAGGGGTGAATCAGTCACATAGAATCATCAAGTCATGTTTTATTATTTATAGATAAAAAAATAAATATAATGTGTCCTACCTAATCACACATATATTCAGGTATAGCAAATCAATAAACATCAAAGGTCAGAAATATCATTCAAAATGTAACAGATCAATCTATCCCTCATCACCATCACTATCATCACCATTATCATCCGCCTCACCCTTATCATCATTTTCATTCTCATCATCTTCCCCACCCTCCTCCTCGCACTCGTACTCAGCCTCAGCCTCCTCATCGCCCTCCTCCGCTACCTCGACCTCCTCCTCTGCCTAGGCCTCCTCCTCATCCTCCTCCTCCTCCACCTCAGCCTCCTCCTTGCTATCGTCTCGACCACCACTATAACTACAACCTGGTGCACCATATATTGAACTCATCGACGACATATATTTATCACAATCTATGCTGGCCTCTGGTGGAGGTGTTGGACGTAAAACCTCCATCAGTTTCATTAATGAAGTGTTTTCCTGAGCAGACAATTCTTCCATCTCTATGGCCATTTTTTCAGCATTTTCTACATGTGCCTTAACCTTCTAGAACTCAGTGTCACTATAACTTTTAAGAACCTGGATCTTCATTTCAGGTGTGTTTTTCCTTTTCCTAGAGTGTTTGAGAAAAGAGGAGTTTCTGGAAATTTTTGAAGTACATGCCGTGTACTCCCTTGCCGTGCCAGGCCGTGTGCTAGCCGTGTCCGGGTCACACACACAGTATTTAGGGGTGAAGTGGAGGCTGCTTAAATCAGAGTACGTAAAAGTATATTACATGTCGTGTACTCAGGAAGTACGCGCCGTGTATTTTCTTTTTTTTATTAAATGGACCGGGGTCGCACCTAATCGACAGATTTGTCTTCTTCTCTAGCGCCTTTAACCGAGAGTGACCCATATAGTCACGAATATTCTCTGAGCCCCCAAGAATCTATATGTTCTCTGAATCGACTACTGGAAATTGCATTGGAACTGCATCGGTGATTTTTTCCTTCTCCTAGAGCCTTGTTTTCCAATTCCACCTCTTTCTTAAGTTATCATGGGTTGAACTTTTTGTGTGTTTTCATAGATCTACATTGTTCTGAGGATAATCAAGTATCGTGGTTCAAGTATATCGATCTCCTAGGATCAAGATAGTTAGTTTGTGCCTTACCGTTCAAAGTCTTTGAGTTTTATGTGAAAATTCCACCAATACCCGTTAACGGGGTATTGCGTGTTTACCATTTTACCTTGTTGTTTTCCTACCTTTATTACATGCTTGTGTAGAGGTAATTTGACCATGTTTGTGGATAATTATCATTCTTGGATGTTTTGACCATGCTTGTTCTTGTTTCAACCTTTGGGTTTCTTAATCCTTTGGTCGTTGTACCTGTTTCCATGCCTTGTGATCGTAAGACGGAATGGTATTGTTAACATGATTGTTTGTTTGTAGAATGTTTAGCCAAGTAGATTTATAAGAGTAATTTGTTTAGTCAAGTAGATCTATAGGTGTACTTTGGCCTTATAGCATTAATATGCACTGACTGGCACGAGACCGTGAGAAATCGGTGTTATAGACTGTAAGGGATAGACTGGGTGAGATTCCCAGAGAGTCTTAGGTATTATAGATTAAACAGGGATAGACCGAGTGAGCTTCCTCAGAGAGTCTTGGACATTATAGACTATAGGGGATAAACCATGTGAGCTTCCTAGAGAGTCTTATTTATTATAGACTACAGGAGGGTAGACCGAGAGAGCTTCCTCAGAGAGTCTTTACCTTGTTTGAATGTCTTTAAAACCTTCCCAAGATAGAGGAGGAATTGACCGAGTGAGCTTCCTCAAAGAGTCTATGGTGCACCTGAGGGTACGGGAGGATTGACCGAGTGAACTTCCTTAGAGAGTCTCTAGACCTTGGGCCAAGAGGGTCGGACCACGTGATCTCCCTCCGAGAGTCTCTGACCACCCTAGACTATAAGGGAAATTGACCGAGTGACCTTCCCCAGAGTGTCTTGTAAATTCATATGACCAATACAGAGGGGTAAGGCTGAGTGCACTACCCAGAGGGTTGTGGTACATCTTGGATAGGACCATTGGGGATGGCTGCGAGTACTTCCTATAGGGTTTTTCTTCTTGTGTTAGTTATTGCTTCACCGCTTCTTGTTGTTCTGTGAATTGATTGCTATTGTATATCATCCTGTTTACTGCTTACTGATTACTGCATGTTGTTGCTGCTAATGTTTACTACTTATTGCACTATTACCTACCATATACTCACTGTCTATTAGGCGCAGATCTTCAGGTGGTTAACTACTGGGATTTAGTCTCACACCCTGTTTGGGTCATGTTTTTGGTCCCAAACATACCTTGTTGATGCAGGTATGGACAAGGGAAAGCACCCTTTGACTTCGTGTACTTGATTGATTTGGAGCAGGAGAGCATGGGACTAAGATTTGGCTTGCAATGATGAGGATTTGTTTACTTTTTTTTGTACTTGTTTTGGTAGTATTGTATTTTTCAGCATTGTGACTTGTTTGGATTCTTTCCTAGATATGTATCATGCATCATTTCATATATATATACATATGTGCTCTAATTGTTGGTGTTTTAGTCTTCCGTTGTTTATTATTGTTGGTTATTTATTGCTTCCACTATTGCATGCTTATTTACATCTGTTGTGTACTCTTCCAATGAGGGCATAGTTTCCCCACTATCACACCCAAGGCCCTCACTGATAGTCGGCAGCCTCTGGCGTTTGGGGAAATACGCTTGAGGCCATGTGACCAACCGGGTATGGGGCGCCTCTGGGTGGCTTCCGGAACCGGGATGTTACAAAGTGGTATCAGAGGATTTATTTTCTCTTGATTTATTGTTTAGATCCTTTAGCTAGGGATAGGATGGATTTGGTACTTGGTAATAAGCGGTGCCCGAGAGTAGCTGACCCATGTATAGGTAAAGTCCATATTACCTCATTTATTGCAGTTTTCTAGTTTTGAGATTTTACGGTTGATATGATTTCACCTAGAGTGATTCACAAGACTTTTGTTTTTATCATTGTTGCAATTATGGTTATATTTCTGTCGCAACCCGATGAGATGAGGGTATTCCATCTCATGCATCATATAGGAACTTATTATAAATCACATGCCATGCATTCTTGCCATGCCATCTAGGGTGCATTAGCGATTGCATGTTGTTTTGATAGACTTTGTGTAGATTATGCATGATGTTGTGATATATGCTTTGATAGAATCCCTTCTGTTTGATATGGAACTGTTTTTATTGTACTTTGCTTAAATGAACGCCAAATTTTGGTTCTTGAGGTGTTATGGGCCCTCTTGAATCCGAAATTGGTGAATCGTTGACCTGTTTTTCCTTATATACGACTGTATTTGATTCTAAGAATTGATTCGTGGAGAGTATGGGCCCTCATGGATCATAATTTGGCACCTTCATTACATTTTTTCTGTGTTTTCTTGGCTTCAGTGTAGTTTCTGAGCTACTGCCAGGAGAAACCCAGAATACAAGGTGTGTACTTTATGACTACACGCCGTTCAGTTTTAGACCGTGTCACTGACTGTGTGAGCAGGAACACGGTGTTGAGGAAATGTATTTAGGAACACATTGTGTACAGTAGGTGCACGCCATGTAGTATAGAGCCATGTACCTGATCGTGTAACTAACAACACGGGTCGGTGTTATCTTCTCTTATACACACCGTGCTTGTTCAGAACAAACCATGTAAAGGTCAGCCGTGTAGTCATCCATGTAACTAAAAAAACGGGTCGCCTAAACCGTGTCTAGTACACGTTGTGTCCCAAGTAAACACTCTGTGTATTCTAGGATTAAGATGACCTTGTGGGTTATCCGTGTAAAGAGACTCGGGCAGGGGAATAGAGTTCAAGTACACGCCGTGTCTGTGGGAACACGCCGTGTAGTTTTGGGTTTTACAGGACCAGAGGTGGCAGGAGTACAAGCCCATGTGGATGGTTTAAGTGAACACGCCGTGTAGTTTTTATACACGCCGTGTAGTCGTGTTTTGTAAACTTGAATGTTTTCTTCTCCTGTAACCATTTTGTACTCTTGTGTTCTCTGTCTATGATAATCATGATCTAAGGTGTGCTTTTGATCTTTCAGAGCTATGCCTTCGAGACGTCCTTCGGTTGTACGTCAGTTGCCAGACGGTGATCAGACACTTGATATGGCCGATCAGGACCTCCTGCAGATCCTTCTGCAATGCCAGCCTTGGCACTAGTAGTCATACCCGTCGCAGGCGCCAATGCGCAGTTCAGGCAGGATTTCCTGACGATGATGCAGACCTTTCAGGGACCGCCTCCTCCTTCCCCGTCAATGGCTAAGTTGACGCGGGTTTTCCAGCAGCAGCATCCTCCAACTTTCTTAGGGGATGGAGGACCCCAGGCTATAGAGTATTGGTTAGATTCCATGCTGATGGTCTTTGAGCATCTGGAGATACCCCCAGAGAAAATGGTAAATTTGGCTATTTATATGCTCTGAGACACCGCCAAGAGGTGGTGGGAGGTGATCTCACAGTCAGGGCACCAGCAGAGTATGTTTTGGGACGAGTTTCGGTGCACCTTCTATGACTAATTTTACCCAGAGACCTTGAGGGCCGACCGAGCCCAGGATTTTATGACTCTACTACAGGGTACTCTTTCTGTCATGGAGTACTCTTCTCACTTTACCGAGCTACAACGCCTCACGCCGATCCCAGCAGGTGATGAGTTGTTCCTTGCTAGGAAGTTTGAGGATGGTATCAGGTCGGAGATCCATTCCTAGGTGAATATCTTCAGGTTGAATTTGATATCATCTATCATCAACCAGGCGTTGATCACCAAGCGTAACCAGAGGGATTCTGGAGCAGTGAGTCAGGGAGGTTCGACATCCAGAGCTGGTGTTCCTCCTACGGATAGTAGGAAGTTCCACAGAGGGACTTCTCGAGGATATCAGAGTAGGCAGGTTGTATCTTCGGACAGCCAGGTCGTATGCTACCAGTGTGGTAAGAGTGGGCATACTAGGCCCCAGTGCTAGAGAGACCTGATGGAGTGCTGATCTTGCGGCTAGATGGGCCATCCTCAGCACTTTTGTCAGATCTTCTCACCTTCAGCTAGTGGTAGGGGTTCATCTATGACCCCGCGTTCAGGATACGCTTCACCAGTTTCTAACCAGTCAGGGAACTGTAGTTATTCAATCCATTCGGGCCGAGGTGGAGGTCGCAGCTGTGGTGGTCAGTCACCAGGTCACCAGCAACAGCGGAGTGGATCAGCTCAGAGTGGTCATCCAGGGGCACAGGGCAGCGGTACAGGCCATACATTCACCGTGTAGCAGACCTACCTGGAACAGGAACCCATCCCTTTTATAGTTCGAGGTATGATCCTAGTAGCCTCTGTTTTATCTTCAACACTTTTCAATACAGGTGCTTCACATAGTTTTATCTCTGTTGCTATTATGGAGAGCCTTGGGCTCTGTATCTTTTCATCTACCAACATGTTGGACCCTTGAAATGCCATTAGGAATGAGGAAATCTAGCGTACGTCAGTGTAGAGAGATCCCTCTTGAGGCTTCAGGGTGTCTTTTCTTATGGGGCCTCTATGTCTTAGATATGATGGGCTATGACGTCATTCTCGAGATGGACTGGTTGGTTCCCTTCTAGGAATTTGTCGATTGTTATCGCCGCAAGGTGAGTTTCGTATCACCAGTGGGCGGGTCTTTTCTTCATAAAGGTGAGTGGGATGTCCAGTGGGGTAGAGATTGACCAGAGCGACATGGGCTAGGAGGAGTTATAGCCCATATTTCTAGTCTTTATATGGATGACCAGGGGACTTCACAGTTAGACTTTCCTCTAGTGGTGGATTGATTCAGGGACGTCTTTCCAGAGGACTTTTCAGGTTTTCCTCCGGAGCGTGAGGTAGACTTCTTGATTGAGCTCATGCCAAGAGTGGAACTGGTGTCCATTCCTCCTTATAGGATGGCTACACCTGAGTTTCAGGAGCTCAAAAAGCAGTTGGAGGAGTTACAGGCAAAGGGTTACATCCGACCTAGTACTTCTCCTTGGGGTTCACCTGTCCTGTTTACGAAGAAAGAAGATGGCACCCTTCGGCTTTGTGTGGATTATCGGAAGCTGAACCAGTTGACGGTCAAGAACTGATATCCCTTACTGGGGATCGATGACCTCTTTGATCAGCTTCGAGGAGCCTAGGTGTTCTCGAAGATCGATTTGAGGTCCATTTATCATCATTTGCGCGTTAGACCATCAGATATACCGCTTAGAGCCTTCAGGAGCAGGTATGGTCTATAAAAGTATACAGTCATGTCGTTCGGTCTCACGAATCCGCCAACAGTTTTTATGGAACTGATGAACCGAGTGTTCCATCCGTACATAGATTCCTTTGTGGTGGTTTTCGTGGATGACATCTTGGTGTCCTCACACACGACACAACCATGCTACCCATCTTGAGATCATTCTGAGTACACTGAGAGAGCATCAGTTATATGCTAAGATCTCGAAGTGCCACTTTTGTATGGATCAGATTCACTTCATGGGTCATGTCTTCTCAGAGACAGGAGTATCAGTGGACCCAGAGAAAGTTATAGGTGTATTTTCCTGGGAGCAGCTGAAGAATTTCTTTGAGGTTTGGAGTTCTCAAGGGATTGATGGATACTACAGGAATTTTATACAGGAATTTTCACACCTCTCAGCACCACTGACAGGTCTGACCAAGTAGGGGGAGAAGTTTCTATGGTCATATTCTTGTGAGTCAGCCTTTCAAAAGCTGAAGGGGATACTGACGTCAGCACCGATACTAGTCTTGCAAGAGCCGAGCAAGGGATATACTATTTACTGTGATGCTTCAGGTATCGGGTTGGGACCTGTACTTATGCAGGGAGTGGGGGTCGTTGCTTACAGGTCTCGGCAGCTGAGGGCACATGAGAGGAACTATCCGACACATGATTTGGAGTTGGCAGTCATTGTTCATGCCTTACGTTGTTGGAGACACTACCTACTGGGAGAGCAGTTTTTGGTTTTCACCAACCACAAGAGTCTCAAGTATATCTTCACTCAGCGTTATCTGAATATGAGACGACGCAGGTGGGTCGAGTATCTTCAGTATTTCAACTTTGAGCTCACCTATACGCTGGGAAAGGGGAACACAGTAGATGATGCATTGAGCAGGAGAACTCAGATGCAGGAAGTTCGGGAGTCCAGCAGTGAGTGGCAGCTTATGGCTCTGTTCTCTGACATGCTCTTGGAGGTACACGATAGACAGGGATAGACTTTTCTATCTTCTGTAGTTGTTACATCTTCTCTTATTGATCGGGTACAGATGATACAACTATCAGATTCAGAGGGCTTAGTCCTATGGGAGAGTGTGTCAGGAGAGGTCCCTGTTCCTGGATGGAAAGTGGGCGAGGATGAGATATTGCATTTCCAGGGACGTGTATGGGTGCCCGCAGACATACGTGAGGAGCTGATGCGTGATTTTCATTCCTCAGTTTGGGCATTTCATCCTAGCATCACCAAGATGTATCATGATCTACACCGCCAGTACTGGTGTCCAGGTATGAAGAGAGATTTTGCTGGTTTTGTCATGAGATGTTCTACTTGTCAGCAGGTGAATGCAGAGCATCAGCGACCAGCAGGGCTTTTACAGTAGTTACCCATTATCGAGTGGAAGTGGAACGATGTCGCGATGGACTTCGTGACTGGGTTGTCGATGTCACCTCGAGGGAGTGATTTTATTTGGGTTGTTGTTAACAGGATTACGAAGGTTTATCACTTTTTACCGATCAAGGAGGCCTTCAGTGTTGATGATTTGGGACAGATTTACATTCGAGATATTGTACGTCTACATGGAGTTCCACAATATATTGTTTCAGATAGGGATGTGTGCTTTAATTCTAGGTTATGGCAGGGGATTTAGAAGGCTTTGGGTACACAAGTACTTTTGAGTACAAAATACCATCCCCAAACAGATGGCCAGTCTGAGCGCTCGATCCAGGTTCTTGAGGAAATACTCCGATCTTGCATTTTGGACTTTGGCAGTTCTTGGGAGAAGCATATCCCACTTGTGGAGTTTTCCAATAACAACAGTTTTCAGCAGACTATTTAGATGGAACCTTACGAGGCATTGTACGGTAGGCCATGACGATCACCTTTATGTCAGCTGGCGGCAGGAGAGGCAGCTTTGTTGGGACCTCGTCTTGTTCAGGAGACCTCAGAGTAGATAGAGTTGATTCGAAAGAGGATGGCTATAGCACAGTCTCGGCAGAAGTCTTATGTTGATCAATGGAGATGAACTCTGGAGTTCGAGGTCGGGGATCAGGTTTTCCAGCGTGTCACACCAAGTATGGGACACAAGAGGATTCGGATACAGGTTAAGCTTTCACTGCGGTATGTCGGGCCATTTGAGGCTTTGGAGAGAGTTGGGCCGGTTGCCTATCGGTTGTAGTTACCTCAGAGGTATCGGGCTATGCACAATGTCTTCCACGTTTCTCAGCTCTGATGTTACTTTTCATACCTGTCTCATCTCTTTCAACCCAAGGAGGTTGAGCTTGAATCAGATGCGTCGTTTGAGGAGCATCCCATCTGGATTGTCGATCACAGTATGAAGGTTCTCTGTGGCCTGTCTGTTCCTCTAGTACGGGTGCTATGGCAGCACAGGCGAGTACAGGATAAGACTTGGGAGAGGGAGGCCGATGTACGATCGCAGTGGCCGGAGCTCTTTGGGGTTTCTTCTTCTACGCCTCACTCGGGAAATTTGGAGATGAATTTCTTTAAGGGCGGGAAGTTTGTAATAACCCGGATCTTCGTTTCATGTATGTTTTTCCTTTTCCTAGAGTTTTTGAGAAAAGAGGAGTTTCTGGAAATTTTTCAAGTACACGTCGTGTACTTTATGAGTACATGTTGTGTACTCCCTTGCTGCTCTAGGCCGTGTTCTGGTCATGTATGGGCCACACACACGGTGTGTAGGGGTGAAGTGGAGGCCACTTAAAGTGGAGTACGAAAAAGTAGAGTACATGTCGTGTACTCAAGAAGTACACGCCGTGTATTTTCTTTTTTTAATTAAATGGACTGGGGTTGTGCCTAATCGACAGATCTGTCTTCTTCTCCAGTGCCTTCAACCGAGAGCGATCCATATGGTCGCGAATCTTCTCCGTGCCCATGAGCCTCCATCCGTTCTCCGAATTGACCGCCATCGATTTTTTTGGAATCGAAGTGGTGAGTTCTTCATTCTCCTCAAGCCTTGTTTTCCAATTCCTCCTCTTTCTTAAGTTATCGTGGGTTGAATGTTTTGTGAGTTTTCATAGATCAATGATTTTCTTAAGAGAATCAAGTATCGTGGTTCAAGTATGTCGATCTCCTAGGATCGAGGTAGGTGGTTTGTGCCTTACCGTTCAATGTCTTTGAGTTTTATGTGCAAATTCCATCAATACCCATTAACGGGGTATTGCGTGTTTACCGTTTTCCCTTGTTCTTTTCCTACCTTGCTTGCATGCTTGTGTAGAGGTAATTTGATCATGTTTGTGGATAATTGTCATGCTTGGATGTTTTTCCCATGCTTGTTCTTGTTGAAACCTTTGGTTTTCTTAAGCCTTTGGCTGTTGTACCTGTTTCCATGCCTTGTGATCGTAGGACAGAATGATGTTGTAAACATGCTTGTTGCTCTGTAGACTGTTTATCCAAGTAGTTGTATAGGAGTACTTTGGTTAGTCAAGTAGCTCTATAGGTGTACATTGACCTTATATCATTAATATGAACTGACGGGCATGGGACCGTGAGAACCCGATGCTATAGACTGTAAGGGATAGACCGAGTGAGCTTCCCAGAGATTCTTAGATATTATAGACTATACGGGGATAGACTGAGTGAGCTTCCTCATAGAGTCTTGGACATTATAGACTATAGGGGATAGACCGAGTGAGCTTCCAAGAGAGTCTTAGTTATTATAGAATATAGGAGGGTAGACCGAGAGAGCTTCCACAAAGAGTCTTTACCTTGTTTGAATGTCTTTAAAACCTTCCCTGGATGGAGGAGGAATTGACCGAGTGAGCTTCCTCAGAGAGTTTGTGGTAAACCTGAGGCTATAGAAGGATTGACCGAGTGATATTCCTCAGAGATTTTGTGGTAAACCTGAGGCTATAGAAGGATTGACCGAGTGAGCTTCCTCAGAGAGTCTCTAGACCTTGGGCCAAGAGGGTCAGACCGCGTGATCTCCCTCCGAGAGTCCCTGACCACCCTAGACTATAAGGGGAATTGACCGAGTGAGCTTCCCCAGAGAGTCTTGTAAATTCGTATGACCAAAACAGAGGGGTTAGGTTGAGTGCACTACCTAGAGGGTTATGGTAATTCTTGGATAGGACCATAGGGGATGGTTGCGAGTACTTCCCAGAGGGTTTTTCTGCTTGTGTTAGCTGTTGCTTCACCATTTCTTGTTATTCTGTGAATTGATCACTATTGTATATCATCCTGTTTACTACTTACTGATTACTTTCTATTGTTTCTACTACTGTTTACTGCTTATTGTACTATTACCTACCATATACTCACTGACTGTTAGGCACAGATCTTTGGGTGGTTACCTAGTGGGATTTAGTCTCACACCCTGTTTGGGCCATGCTTTTGGGCCCGAACAGACCATGTTGTTGTAGGTATAGACAAGGGAAAGTGCCCTTAGACTTCTGGTACTTGATTTCATTGGAGAAGGAGAGCATGGGACCATGATTTGTCTTGCGATGCTGAGGAGCTGTTTACATTCTTTTGTGCTTGTTTTGGTTCTATTGTATTTTTCATCATTGTGACTTGTTTGGTTGCTTTCCTAGATATGTATCATTCATCATTTCATATATATATTTATACATATGTGCTTCATTTTGTGCTGTTTTAGTCTTCCGCTGTTTATTATTTTTGGTTATTTACTGCTTCCGCTATTGAATGTGTTTTTGCTTCCGCTGTGTACTCTGCCAATGAGGGCATAGTTTCCCTACTATCACACGCAAGGCCCTCTCTGCTAGTCGGCATCCTCTGGAATTTGGGGAAATACGCTTGAGGCCATGTGACCAACCGGGTACTGGGTTCCTCTGGGTGGCTTCTGGAACCGGGACGTTACACAACTCATACCCGAGGAGGTCCAATTCCTCTTCGGAACTTTACTCTTCCCAGGTTGGAAGCGTACTCTATGAGGGTGCTAATATCCCAACAACTGATGTAAGTGATCGTTTGGACAAAAATTGTTATGTTATTGGGAATCAAGGGCCTCTAAAGAAGCCAATAATAAATATAAATAGATTATTAAGTAAAAAAATAGAGATTAAAATTTTAAATCTACAATGTAAAATATACAATCTACTGCTGAGTCAGTTCATTAACTGCACTTCCATCTTTCATCCTTCTACTCGAGCAAAATAGTTTTGCACGAGAAAGACGTCCTTCTATATTAAATTTATGCCTCTACAATGACATTGAATGTAGGAAACCATAATTAAAAATAGGATAAAAATAATTAATTTCATAATTAAAATTATATAAACACATTAGAAATCGAATAAATTATGGAGGAAGTAATATAATGTGAAATTCCTAAATAAAAATTATAAACTGTCATACCTGCTTCCTCTCATTATCTAGAATCTTAGTACATCCCAATGTGTGGATGCATTATTTTGCATCAATGTTTTTTTATTTCTACTGGATGAGTCCAAAATATAATTCAATAATTATAATTAAAAAAAACATGAAAATTTTCATTTTAATACCACTAATGTGATTAATACCTTAAATTGGATAGTCATCCAATGAGTAGTCATCTATCGATACTGTTCTAATAGACAATCATCTATGACAGGGACTACGTCTAACTAGATGCCCACTCTAGCATGCCATCCAATGTACAACTCGTGTTTGTATGCTCTCCAAAGCTCACATAAATCCTTTAGACTTGCGGGTCGTGCACCCTTACCTTTGGGGAAATTAAATCGTATCCGACACAAAAATATTAATTCATGTACGCATAAAAAATAATATATTTCATTAAATAGAACTAATTTTTTACACATATTTCTTCCCAAGATTTTTCCTTGACTTCATTTTGCAGCTGTCTCCATGAGAGCGGGATGCCATGAATGATGTCGGAGTATTTGGAAAGCTTCACCAATAAACTCCAACATTGCTGCCCGGATTTTTCAATCATTTGACAATCTCCATTGTAGTCAACTATCAACTACATGCGGCGGTTCCACACTGCACGCATGGATGTATTCCCCCCCACACACATCCTTTCAGTATATGTATCTTTTATGAATGAAAAAAAAATATTTTATAAATACATGTTATAATGAAAATAAATATTTGTGTAAAAATTTGATAGGGTTGTATAAGTATACCTATGGTATTCTGATCAATGGGCAGTGCTGGATCTGCAGAAACTGAAGGAACACCATGTATAGAAGGAGTGAGACCCAATGTATGCTCCACAGTGACAGACTCGATTGAAGCAGTAGTCGAAGAATATGGAATATAAAATCTTGGAGAGAAGGATGTAGCAGTAAAAAAAATATGACAGAGATGGCTGGCCAAATTCTGGATGGGAAGTGGGAATCATCATCGGATAAGGTAAAAACGGGCGAGGAGGCTAAGATGTAAAGGGTGGTGAAAACATGGGAGGCCTAAATATTCCTTGTGGCTCTAACAAAACACATGGATTAGAATGTGGGACAGATGGTATGCCAGTGGGAGGGGCAGGGTCTAATCAGGTACACCGACCAGATCGTCTGGCTCTCGTACCCCCACCCCCTCATACAAACACCGTGAGTACTGGGACAACTACTGGGCTTCTCATAAAATAAATGTCGCCTAATAGATGGATCCTGAAAAAATGATTAAAAAAAGGGAGGTTTGTTAACTAATAAGTGAGAAACATTTCAAAGTTGTAACTTTTTCATCCTTCTCGTTGAGGTCTCCAAGTTTTAATACCATCTATTAGGCAACCTAAAAGTAAGAAGGAATATAAAATGTCGCATCCTAAACAGTGGAGTTTTCCATGTTTTAAATAAATTTTTCCTAATAGATGGTATTTTTTTAATGTTTTAATAAACTGCAATGTAAAACTACAGAACTCTTGTCAATTTGTGCTACCTACACTAAAACAGAGTACAACTGAAAGAAACATGCAACAAATAAAATAAGATGCTGATAAAAGACAAAAGAGATGAGTGCTCAGGGATTTATCTAGTATACTGGATTGAATTGTTTCTCCTAAACATGTAGAAGTACTGCTTCATACCACTGGATATAAGCGACTTACATCCCTCGCTAGGAGTTAAGTCGTAGAAATTGTACAACTCAGAGTTCTCCACTCCCAGACGTACAACTCCAGAAAGATGATTTAAAAGGTCAATCAGCACAAACTCGTCGTAAGTGCTGATGTTTTCGTTACAAGCTGATTATTTAAAAGATTATTCCATAATCAAACTCGCCGAATGATTACAGAGTTTAGAAAATTTCAGTGATTGTGGTACGAACAGAAATGTATAATTAGAATTGATCTCGCCAATCAATTCTAATCACAGAAAAAATTGATTAATGAGAAGGATGAAAAAGATTACCAGAAGAACTAGAACTCTCTCCGAACTAAAATTTTAGCTAACTAATATATTGTTCATTATCACTATAGAAATGAGAAACATTTCAAAGGAACAGAGTACATGAACTAAAACAAAGGGAGAAAGAACTCCCCAAAGATGCTCTGCTCCTCTGCTACTTCGACTCCAGGACTGGTGATTAATTATACATTCAAGTTTTAAGAGCTCTAATCTAACAGTAGTATGTCTTGTTCTCATACAAACAGCAGTAACAGTATCAACAATAACAATTCAGATTGACAAGACACATTTTTTTGTACAGCTTTCAAATTTCACAACTCTGTAATCATTTGGAAATTGCACGTATATTATTAAAAGTTATATCTTTGCACCATTGAAAAAAAACGACTTACTTCCCTCACCTGAAGATAAGCCACAGAAATTGAACAACTTAAAGTTCACCAATCCAAGGAAGTACAACTCCAGAAAGATGATTTAAAAGGTCAACAGTACAAACTCGCCATAAGTACTAAAGATTTCATTATAAGTTGATTATTTTAAAGATGAATCTATAATCAAACTCGCCGAATGATTACATATTTTTGAAAATTCAGTGCTTGTGGTACAAAGCATAAATGTGCGTTTAGAATTGATCTCGCCGATCAATTCTAATCACAGAAGAAATGTTTAATGAAAAGGACGAAAGAGATTACCAGTAGAACTAGAACTCTCCCCGAACTAAAAATTTAGCTAACTAAAATATTGCTCATTATCACTAACTCAAATACAAAAACCATTCAATCACATAGGAAGATATTTGAAAGAAAACAGGGGAAGAAACCTCCCTCTGCTCGCATCAAATGCTGCTGCTCCTGCCCCTCTGCTCCTTCGACTCCAGGTCTGCAACGCTCCGGATGACAGAGAAGCTCTCGAATCTCCAATTAATCACCAGGTGTGTGAATCAGAATGATTGTCCTCCAGTTCTGCTGCTTGCTCTGTTTTAATACATTGCTGTCATCTACTGCATGTCACTGCTCGCGCTCCACCGACTTGGAAAGTTCTTCACCCACGCACTGCACTATTGTGTGATTTTTTCCCGACCGGCACGCCGCGCTATCTTTTCTCACATAACTAACTTTAGAAAGTTGGTTGTATGTATATGGACTTGTTTCCACCTCTTGAATGAACCTGCACATGATAAATACCAAATGAAATAATTAAAACATAACAAAATCAATTAAAAAGTTACAGTTGTTATTTTATGTTTACTATTATAATACTTATTAAAATAAATGTCTCGAATATCCAATTGAAGTTGGTCAAATTTAATTATTTATATCTCCTACTAACTACTGTATATGTGGTAAAAAGGGTTGAACTCACAGGGAAGTCTAATTTGGCCACTAATTACTAAAAAAAACATGGCAAGCTCCACTATTGTCAGCAGTGGAGTGGTTTTTCTATTTCTTTTTAATCTTTTAATATTTTTTTAATGTTTTAATAAACTTCAACGTAAAACTACACAACTCTTGTAAATTTGTGTTGCCTACACTAAAACAGAGTACAACTGAAAGAAAGATGCAACAAAGAAAATAAGATGCTGATAAAAGACAAAAGAGATGCGTGGTCAGGGATTGCTCTAGTCTACTGGTTTGAATTGTTTCTCCTTCTGCTCACATCAATTCTAATCATAGAAGAAATGTTTAATTGTTAATTTATTATTAACAATTATTATTAATTTAGATTTATATTTTAATTTATAATTTATATTTTCATTAAAATAATTGAGTTTCAACTTCCTCAAGTTTCCAAAAACATGACCTAAACTGTCATTGGAGTTGGTCAAATTTAATTATTTATATCTCCTACTGACTATTGTATATGTGGCAAGCAGGGTCGAACCCACAGGGAAGGCTAATTTGGCCACTAAATACTAAAAAAACATGGAAAGCTCCACTATTGTCAGCAGTGAAGTGGTTTTTCTATTTCATGTTAATATTTTAATATTTTTTTAATGTTTTAATAAACTGCAACGTAAAACTACACAACTCTTGTAAATTTGTGCTACCTACACTAAAACAGAGTACAGCTGAAAGAAACATGCAAGGAAGAAAATAAGATGCTGATAAAAGACAAAAGAGATGAGCACTCAGGGATTTCTCTAGTCTACTGGTTGGAATTGTTTCTCCTAAACATGTAGAAGTACCACTTCATACCACTAGATAAAAGTGACCTACTTCCCTCGCTAGGAGTTAAGTTGCAAAAATTGTGCTACTCAGAGTTCGCCACTCCAAGACGTACAACTCCAGAATGATTTAAAAGGTCAATCAGCGCAAACTCGCCGTAAGTGATAATGTTTTTGTTACAAGCTGATTATTTAAAAGATTTTTCCATAATCAAACTCGCCGAATGATTACAGAGTTTAGAAAATTTCAGTGCTTGTGGTACGAACAGAAATGTGGAATTAGAATTGATCTCGTCAATCAATTCTAATCACAGAAAAAATTGATTAATGAGAAGGATGAAAAATATTACCAGTAGAACTAGAACTCTCCATGAACTAAAAATTTAGGTAACTAATATATTGTTCATTATCACTATAGAAATGAGAAACATTTCAAAGGAACAGAGTACAAGAATCAAAGCAAAGGGAAAAATAACTCCCCAAAGATGCTCTGCTCCTCTGCTCCTTAGACTCAAGGACTGCAATGCTCTGGATGAGAGAGAAGCTCTCGAATCTCCAATTAGTCACCAGGTGTGCGAATCAGAATCCGCCCCTCCTCATTCTGTTGCTTGCTCTGTTTTAATACCATGTTGTCATCTACTGCATATTACTGCTCGCGCTCCACCGACTCGAAAAGTTCTTCACCCACACACTGCACTATTTTGCGATTTTTTCGTGACCGACACGTCGCGCTATCTTTTCTCACATAACTAACTTCGGCAAGTTAGTTGTATGTTTCTGGACTCGTTTCCACCTCTTGAATGAACCTGCACACGATAAATACAAGATGAAATAATTAAAACTTAACAAAATCAATTAAAAAGTTACAGTTGTTATTTTATGTTTACTATTATAATACTTATTAAAAGTTAAATAATAAACATCTTAAATTGATAATTATTATCAACTTTAATATTATTATGGTAATAAATAAATAAATTAATATTTTGTTAATTAATTAAGTTAATAGAATAATTACTATGTTATTAATTTTATTATTTTAAAATAAGTTATTAAAATTGACAACATAAATAAATAAATAATTAAGTTAATATTTAAGATTATATTAGTAAATTTAATTATTACTATTAAAGAAATTAAACTGTTAGGTTAATTAATTAATTAGTTAATTTTATTCATTAGAATTTTATACATTAATTTTAAATATTTTAGAATTTTTATAGATTACTTATAATTATTATTAAATATTTACTAAAATCAGTAAATTAATTTATTATTTACAATTATTATTAAATTAGACTTGTATTTTAATTTTTAATTTATCTTTTCATTAAAATCATAAATGTTTTAAATTATAATTGTTAACAATTCTACTTTATTCTTGTGACTTTTTTTTTTAAGTTTACTTTTACTTTAATTTTTGTTTGCTTTTGATTTACTTTTATTATACCTTTATTATTTTATTTTTAATTTTTAATTAAGTTTATGTTTCTTTTTATTATCTTCCTCCTCCCCCAAATCGGCGGATCAAAGGGGGAGGGTTAGGGCTTTCAATCTTCTTTGGCGCACTCCACAGCGGCGGCATCGGCCTCCTCCTTTGGCATGACGGCTTCTTCTGCAGCAGCGGCGTCTTCTCTTCTGTCTTGACACCAGCCTCCTCTAACATCAGCAAACCTCCCTTCTTGGGGTATCTCTCCAGCGGCGTGGCCTTAGCTCGGCTCCGGCAACAACGGTGGTAAGTCGGCGGACTGGAAGCTGCAGCGGCACGGTTTAATTTTCCAATGCTCAGCGGTGGTAGTTCTTCTTCAGCAGCGGCGATGTCCCAGTTTACATTGGCACAAAGTGGTCTCCCCTACCCAGCGCAGACCTCCATGCAGTGGTGGCTTCAGCGGTCTTCAGCAGCGCAGCGGCCTCCTCTTTCGAACAGGGCAGTGACGGACCAACCGAGGACAAACCTCCAATGCTAGGTGGGTCCTGCATCAACGCGGCGAGGCCTCCTCCTTCGCCAGATCTCCAAAATTAGAGTTTACCTGAACCTGAGTTTCAGATTTTCAAAAGTTGAATAAACATCTCGTTTTTTTGTAATCTGGTTTGATTGTAGCTTGCTCTGGTTTTGAGTCTGTAATTGCATGTGCTGCGGAGAAACAATGAAGGAGAAGTGTGGGTGGGTGCGTGATTGAGTTGAAGCAGAGGGTGGCACCGAAAGCAGGAGAGTGAAACTGATAGTTATAAAAAAAATGGTGAACTAACGGTGAGTTGGATGACACCAATGGTGAGGGAATGGATCAGTGAGTTCTTGAGTCACCGATAGTTAAATAAAAATAAAAATTAATTGGTGAGAGAAAAAGTTGAAAATAGGGGAGAATCGAGTCACCGATATTTGAAATAATTGAGACTGATAGATACAAAATAGAGTAATCGGTATGATGTGAAACCGATAGAAGTTTTGGAGGATCGGTGTGTCGATGGCTCACCTATAGTTATAAAAAGGGAAATCGGTAATTCATTGACTCACTGATGGATGAAAATAAAATAAGACGTCAAAGTTATAATAGACCGAAATTGATGGAAGGACCAGTGCGTCGCAACAACGGTGCGTCACGAGAGACTGATGGTATTTGAAAGTAATCGGTGAGTCACGACTCACCGATAGTTATAAAAAATCTTAGGTGTGACATAACATCGGTGCGACATTCACCGACAGTTAAAAATTAAAAAACGATAACAACAAAAATTATTTTAAAACAAAAATTAGAATGAATAAAACATTAATTAACTAAATTAAAAAAAATCAAATTAACTAAATTGTTAAAGACTAATTAATTGACTATAACAAAAAACTAACAAAATTATTTAGAAAACTAAAAATAAAAGCAACTAATTATTAACTAATAAAATAAATGTTAAGATTAATTTTAAAAAAAAGTTTAAACAAATGCAGAATACCTATAATAAATTAACTGTGAACATAAAATTAAAATAATTAGAATTAACTAGAGTTATTAATTGATATAAAGTAATTAGTTAGATGATAAAATGAAACTTAACATTAAAAACATATTATTTTACTAAATTTTAACTAAAACTTATTTACTTTGCAGAACAATTGAATCGGTTTGAAAGTAAAGTTAATTTACTAAATTAATCAGAATTAAATGGTAATGTCTTAAATTAATAACTGAATTAAATTAATTAAAAGAAAAATGACAAATAATTAAATAATTAATAGGCATTTAAAATTATTATCCAGATTAAGATTATTAAACTAAAAATTAATTTAATATATTTTGAATAAATATATAGACTATAAAAAGGACTAAAAACGCTTATTTAATTATAAAAAATGATTAATTAACAAATTTAGTGATAAAATTACAAAAGTGCCAATATTTATTAAAAAGTGTTGAAATAATTAATTAAATTGATAAAAAATTAAATAAAAGATGTGAGAAAACTATGTAAAAATAGAGCCATATCACTGCTCATCAAATAAATGTCGCCTAATAGATGGATCCTAACAAAATGATTAAAAAAAATTAAGCACATGACATTACATATTATTTAAATATATGTATTTGAAATAAAATACTCACCGCAGGAACTAGTGGTGGAATTCCCAGCTTAGTCATGCGATGATTGTTTTCCATTATCCGTTTTCATCACCTCTCTTCAACTAGTTTCATCTCCTGTATTTGAAAGCAAATATGGAAGTAAATAGAAAATGATAACTGACACACTACACTATATGAGAATCATAACATAAAAAACAAAATACTATATTTATAACAAAATATATTTGATGAATTATACATGAGTGTACAAGATCATGTACACTGGTGGAGGAGATTTATTCATGAGTAGAGTAAATTCTAGATCGAAAAAATTTATTATTTTAGTAGATTATTGGTGTGATCACATACACTTCCCAAGTGAGTGGGGGTGTGCAGGAGGTGGGGTTTGTCTAGGGGTGGGGGGCTATCTCGGGGGGTGGGGGCTTTCCACAGGGGTCGGGGGTGTCCAGGAGGTGGGCGGGCTATCAACGGGGGTGGAGGGGCTGTCCATAGGGGCGGCGGGGTTGTCCCGGGGGTAGGGGTGTCCAGGGGGGTGGACGGGCTATCCACGGGGGTGGGGGGGGGGCTGTCTAGGTTGGTAAGGGGTGTTAAGGGTGTGGGGGTGTCCGAGGGATGGTGGGTGGGGTGTCTAGGGGGTGGGAGGGCTGTCCACAGGGTTGCGGGGCTGTCCAGGGGGTAGGGGTGTCCAGGGGTGGGCGTGCTATCTACAGGGGTGGAAGTGCTGTCCAGGGGGGTACGAGGTGTCCAGGGGGGTGGGCATTCTGTCAACGGGGGTGGTGGGGTTGTCTAGGGGATTGGGGTGTCTAGGGGGGTGGGTGGGCTGTACACGGGGGTGGGGGTTGTCCATGGGTATGGTGGTGTATCCACGGGGGGTGGGTTCCATGGGGTGGGGGGGCTGTCCAGGCAGGTCGGGGGTGTCTAGGGGTGGGGGTTTCCGGGGGCATGGGGGTGTTCGGGGGGTGAGGGGTGTCTAGGGGGGTGGGCGGGATGTCCATGGGGGTCGGGGGTGTTCAGGGCATGCAGGCTGCCCACGGGGGTGGGGGGATGTCCATGGGGGTGTGACTGAGATCTCTGAGATTTAATTGGGTTTTCATTCATGACATGAAAAACAAACGATGAGTGTTAAGGATTAGAGCATAATTTTTTAGTGAAAATCCAATTTTGTGGGATTGGTGGCCTGATAACATGATAGTATCAGGTTTGAAATTGGGAAAATGTTGGGGCATTGAATTCTGGTGCAAGGAATATGGGTTAGTGAATATCAATAGGTATTTATTAGGAATGATATGATGTATGGTAATTAGTTTGTAAGGATTTCCATCATCATGGCATGATGATTAAGGGTGTCTTCCTATATGAAGTTTTATGGGGTGACTAGAGGGTGAGCGGGCTATCCACGTGGGCGGTGGGGATATCCAGGGGGTGGGTGGGCTATCCACGGGGGTGGCGGGGCTATCCACGAGGGGTAGGGGTGTTTAGGATGGTGGGTGGGCTGTCCAAAAGGGTTGGGGGTTTCCAGAATGTTGGGGGGCTATTCGAGGGGGTAGGGGGTGTTCTAGGGGGTGGGGGTGTCTAGGGGGTTGGATGGTGTCCTTGGGGTGGAGGGTCCAGGGGGTGGGTGGGCGGTCCATGGGGTGGTGGGGAATTCCAGGGGTAGGGGGTGTCCAGGGGGATGGTCGAGCTATCCACAGGGTGGGGGTGGGAGAGCTGTCCAGGGGTGTGGGCATGCTGTCCACGGTGGTGGGGGGAGGGCTGTCCAGTGGGGTACAGGGTGTCAAGGGCGGTTGGCGGGCTATCCACAGGGGGTGGTGGAGCTGTCCAGGGAGTAGGGGTGTCTAGGGGGTGGGATGGCTACCACAGGGGTGGGGGGCTATCAATGGGGGTAGGTGGTGTCTAGGTGGTGGGAGGGCTGTCCCGAGTGAGGGATGTCACTCATTTCCTTCTAGATCTTGGAATAATTATAAATAAGAAGTATCTTAGAGAATGGCTAATGTAATACATCTATTATTCTATTATTTATCTCACTAATTTGAGGTGTTAAAGTATTTATGAATTTTATGCCCTATTTTTATATTCTCATCTTCCTTTTTGATTATTTCAATTTGAAATCAAATTAGACTTCAGTCTTCTATGATTGGGAATATGTGTTTATAATGAAGGTGCTGTAGAGATTTTTCCTAAATTTATATCTCTGTTATGTGATGTGTGGTAAATAGGTGTGAGAGGGATGATCTAGGTGATATCATTTATTATCTTTTTAAAAAATTTATGGTTATTAGGAAAACACTATAACTTAGTATCACGTTAGAAATTGTATGGTGGAGACAATTATGGAATGATAAGTGTGATTTATGACTCGATTATTAGTTTGGTATGATGATGTCGGGTATGGAAATGGTTTCATGATGTTATCACTAAGATGGTTCCTTGGGTATGTTTTTGGAAAGTCCCATGTTAGAATGGCTGATGTTATTCACTAGTGGTGTGTGAGCCCCCCCCCCCCCCCCCCCCAATTGCACAACCCCCCCCCCCCCCCCCCCGACGATCCCCCCTCTTGTAGCTCCTGCATGCAGCCCCCACCCTCCACATTGCACAACCACCCTAACCCCTACAACCCCCACCCTGCACAGACCCCCCCTACAACCCCCAAGCCAACACCCCTACCACCCTACAACCCCCACCCCCCATAGCCACCACTCCAACTACACAACCCCCCCCCACTCCCACTGCATACAACATATAGCCCCCTCCCACTACACAACCCCCTATAACAACCCTCCCACTGCACAACCCCCACCCTATCACTACATCGCCCCCCTGTTGCCATGTTAACCCCTACCACTACTCCCCTCATTCCCACTGTACCCCTCAACAACCGCCCTCCCACAGCACAACCTCCCTATAACCACCCCCCCACTGCACAACACCCCTCCCATAGCCCCCTAGTCTTTACGGATAATAAAAAAACAAAAAACAACCTTGTCTTAAAAGAAATCAGAATGAAAAAAGGAATAAATGGAGGTAGAAAATAAAACTCAGTCTTAACATACAAATTTAAGGTGGAAGAGAAAACAATCAGTTGCTAGGAAGAAGGGTTTGCACGATGGAACAATGGGAGCTCTCATTTATGAAAAAATGTGGGTGGATCACGACTAGAATTGGGGGCTGCATTGGTGGAATTCTATCCCAATGATTTTTTAAAACTTTTGGCAAATATTATCAAACTAATACCAGCGGTTTCCATGAACTGTTGGCATAAGGGGGGAAAACTATCACCTATCCTAATAGGTTTTTGAAACGTTTGGGAAAACTACAACCTATCCCAATAGTTATATATAACGGTTGTTAAAGTTGTCTCTACCCAGGCCTATCCCAATGGTGTTCCATGCCGTTGGGGAAAAACACTCTAAAAATTCCTATGCCAACAGTTTTCAACAAACCATTGGGATAGAGGAATTAGTATAAATGGAATTTCCAATAGTGTTAAGTTTAAAAGGAGAAGATGGTTCTTAGTGAGATAAAATAGTCGATGTGTGATCATACGGCTTCAGACAACTATCCATATACATACCCATCGCATATTATTTTCTATAGATGAGTTTCAGTAACTTTTCCATTCATTTTTAGACTCCTTTTTTGGTAGGCTTGTATTATGGGTTGTGAAATGATTTACCCCTTGAGAAAACAATGGTTATTGGAGTTGTACTGTAAAATTTGATATTATTCTTGTAAACATTTATCAATATATGAGTCATACTGAGACTCTAAATCTCTATGGGAAAGAACAACATTCTATTTTCTCCTTCAATAAGATATATCTATCTAATTTTACTGGTTTCATCAATCCACTATTTTTTAAGAAATGTATCTATAAAAAAAAATTCTTCATTCTCATGTTATTATAACATGAAATAGTTATGTTAGTTATTTATCGTTTCAAAGGTGAAGAAGATAAATTATGAAATAATATCAGGAATATAAGGAAATGGGAGTATATTTACTCTATATATTGGAATGAGTTTCAAATATTATTCTTCACTATTTAATTTCCCTGTATTCATTATAAGACTACCAATAAAAAATTCATTGATAATAAGAATAAGTATGATGAATATATTGGTAACCATACAAAAAAAATTACAAGACTTGTGAGTGACTCTCCTGGTATTTTTGTTGGACTGGAATATAAGATTAATTTATTTTATAGAGTCTTAGATCCAATTATATAATGGGTGTTATCCATAAGATATATTAGTGGGTGTAACGAAATTGTTTGATGTTCTATAGATGTGTAAATGGATACTGGTGTCACCCTTCAATCTAATAGTTGTGATAAGAAAGGGGTGATGGAGTTCAAAAGAATATTTTATAAAAAACCATGGAGGGATGAAGATATATTTTCCTTTATGGTAGAAGTTTGGAATGAAACATTTTAGAAATTGTCTAAAGGGGATTGGGAAATGATTTATGTATGAAATATAAGCTCATCAAAAAATCCAATGATGATGTACTGGGAAGAAGTTATAAAATTATTAAAATAGAGAGAAATATCCACCACTGAAACTCCAATTCTATAATTGAATGGAATATGAAAATTATTCTAAACAATGATCAAAATGGATGGTTAATGATGATAATTGATATTATAACCCATATAATCCTAATGAAATAGGAAAATCTAATGGGATCCAAATTCATGATGTGGGTTGTGATAATGAAGTGGTGAAATATAACCTTAACAAAAAATCTATAAATGTCAGTATATTATTTGATTTAGGATCTACATACTCTTTTATATATGAATTATTTTCTGAGGGGTTCACAACACCACATCAACAACTAGATGATGTAATAATAATAAAAACACTTAATGGTATGATTATCACATATCTTGTCAATGAATCAACCCAAAT
Source organism: Viscum album (assembly GCA_963277665.1). NCBI lineage: Eukaryota > Viridiplantae > Streptophyta > Magnoliopsida > Santalales > Viscaceae > Viscum > Viscum album. Next base: position 672,673,198 of record OY728127.1, read on the forward strand.
GATGTTTGAGGGAATGTGTTTCCTATAAATATTTTTTCCCTACTTCAGTTTAATTTTATGGGATTTGAGGAATGAGTTTTATTTATTTATAAAAATTCAAGAACAATTTTTGGGTAAGGGAAGTCACCTTTTTTATTCCCAACCAAATTTTGGTTTTATATTAATTCAAGGATAAATTTCAAATTACAATAAAAATTACCCCCATTATATTGGTCTTTATTGATATTAAATGTGGGTATTTATCATACAAGGTGGTGGATAAAATCAACTTTGATGACATTCCTATTTTATGTGATGTTTTTATGTATTTCCATAATAGTTTCTAAGACTTTTTCTAAATCTTGATGTTGATATTTCAATAAAAATCTTACCTAGTGTGAAACCTATTTCATGTAATACATATAGAATTTCCCAATTGTTTTCTATGAATTAAAGAAGAAACTCTTGGATAAAATTTACAGTGGATTCATTTTTCCATGTGTGTCACCATTGGTCACACATATAATTTTTTTAAGAAGAATGATGGATCAATGTAACTTTGTAATAAATATTAAGAATATAAAAATATCAAGTTGGGAATAAGTTTTATCTTCCCCATATTTATGTATTTTTATTGAATACATTTAGATCAATATTTTTTCAATATTGATATATGATATATATACTATCATTTGAGGGAAAAAGTGAATAAATACCAAATAAAACATCATTTTGAGGTATGTAAACTATAAATTTATAGTGATTACATTTTTTCATATTAATTCCCATAATATTTTAAGAGAATTAAAAAAATAGAATGTTTAGATATTACCTTGATCATTGTTTGGTAGTCATTATATTTTATATTATTATGCATTTAAATAAAATGTAAGATAATGAATATAACTTGAATAATGTTGTGATGGCCCTAGGGAAGGATAATTTTTATGAAAAAATTAAATTGTGTGCCTTTGGGCTACATAATGGTTCATTTTTTGGTGATTTAATATCATGTAATGGTATATCTGTCGTTTTAACAATGAAAAATGTTATTGAACATTATCAAAAAATAACTACTATAATTAAATTCTATAATTTTCATGGATTTTCAATATATTATCAATATATTTTGAAGAATTTATTAGGATGATATAATCCACCCACTATTCGAACTCAAAAGGGAGATATATTTATATGGGCTAATGAATGTTATGAAAATTCCAATGATCTGAAGAAAAGGTTTGTCAGTGTGCTAGTGTTGAAAATACCCTTCAATGAATAAGGCCTTATGATTTAAATTTATTTTATGTATCAATAATTGGTATCTGGTGTTCTCTTATATTGAATGATATAGTGATTTGTTATTCCTTACACCAGCTGATGGTTAATGAGAAAAATTACCCAAATTATAATATGGAGATAGAAATGGTAATATTTTTGTTTAAGAATTTTAGAAATTATAATTATGTAGATTAATCTAATATATATACTGATCATAAATTATTAATATACATCTTCCTCTCAAAATGGTTGAATATGATCCAGATAAGATGGATGGAGTTTATTAATGATTATTACTACTCAATAAACTACCACTATAGGAAAAAAAGAAGGTGTTCGGTGAATTAGTCAAGATATTATAGGTGGGTATAGTCATATACAAGAAGAATATAGTATAAAAAACCAATCATAATACTATATAGATTTTTGGAGATATCGTTTCTCCAAAGATTCATGGTTGTATCCTACAATTATCCTGTAATACCTTAAGAAACCTTATATTATTCAAGGTATTAATATTATCTTCCCATGTTAACATCATTGATGTATAGGATGAAATATATTCTTCTCTTATATTAACCTTCTTAATATAGTGATGATCATTGTATCATAATTTATTAAATCACAACAAGGACTATATTCCCACATTAGGGTCAAACCTCGTTTAAATAACATGTTATTCTTCTCTTACATTATTTTAATATTTTCATGAGGACATTATATGTTAAGAACTCATAAGAAGACCCTTTAATGTTAACTATTAGAATGGTTTAAATACTAATAATAGAAATTAATAAGATAAAATAATTTGAAAAGATCCATTTATTAGGTGCTACTATTGGTGTCAAGGATTCTCAGTTAGAGATCAAAGGTAAACGGGTCTATAAGATTGAAAATTATTTACTAGAAATAAATAAAATGCCTGAAGGTCATTCTTTATTGATAATGATCAAATGAGATGAAATTTTAATATCATATATGGAGGAAAAAAATATTCCCAACATCAATTTTATTAAATTAGATGTCAAATTAAAAACCATGGAAGTAATATATGGTGAATCTTCTCAATATGATTTGAAATGAAGAACAAAGACCATCACATTTTCTAAAAGGATTCAACCCCGAAAAAATAATCAATGTAGTTGAAATAATATCCTAGAATAATCTATTTATTTAGAAAATGTATGTATACTCTAATATATAACTATTTCCCAATTTTTCTTGTTTTTTATAAATTTTGTTCATATGCATGTTCTGGTAACAAATAGAAATTTATACAAATATTGGTGAACAAATTTTATAATTCTTCTTAAATTCCATGCTATTATTTGTGAATGGTCATGAGAAGTGTATCCCTAAAATATTATTAAAATAAATGATGTTTTTTCTATAATTAGTAAGGAAATAGATTTAGAGAGACTAAAAAAATGAAAATCAACAATGCTTACTGGGAAATATTACTATTTAATTTTTAGAAATCAGTTTATTTTCTTTGGGAATAATTAATAAATTATTTTAGTTTATGAGAGGATTTCATTAAGGGGGAGTAAATATAATTTAAAGAGACATCCAACTATGCAGAATCTATGTTCATATAAATTATTTAAAAATACCATCATGAATATATTTGAATGGATTGATATATTATAAAATAAATGAAATATAGTTGATCATTGAGATAATGAATTTTGGCACAAACCTTATGATGATAAATAATACGATGAAGAAAAAAATAAAAATATTTTTTGGGAAGAAATTATATAAAAGGTGAACAATCATTTGTGTATTAAATAAACAATATTACTAAGAAATGTACACCCAGGATGAATATAGAGAATGATCTCACATCTATAAAGAGGATATTCTTCTATTATCTATGAATGGAAACATGAAAGACATTTTTAAATATTCCATGAAAATCAATGCTAAAAGAATACATATAGAAAAAATAATGGGATCATTTCATGAGAGAAGAAAATGGATTCGTTTTGTGGGAAACATCCATGAAGAACTTTAGAAAATACCAAATAGGGGTAACTCAAAGGTGGAATAAAAAAAGTGTGGAAGGTGAAAATAAACAATACATACTCTTACTAAATAAATGACCAAACATCTATGATAGTAGTATTTATTCATAAATAATGATAAAGAACCATTGAATCCATGTTCTAAGAATGATCATTCGAAAAATGAGGCTCCACACATTGAGAAATCTATATATGCTTCAAAGGATTGCATGATCATATGTAAAAAAATTAAAATAAAAATAAGATGGTAATTAATAAAATAATGAATGTTATATAATAGATACTGTGATAAATTGAATCCCATCTATGAATAAATATGAAAAAATTAAGACAACATTTTCATGAATTATCATGTCTAGAAAATTAAAGGAGTGGGATTAAGGAGTTATGAAAATTTTAGAGCTATAAATAAAATGTTCATTTTTGTTGAGAGAGAAATCTCATCCTTACATCTCCCTGTAAAAAGATAAGTAGAACACAACATATTCCTTTTTTTCTTTTCATTTTTATGTGCAAGGAAATGATTTTGGTGTGTGTAAAGGAAAAACTAAAATGTTCTGATTGTCTTACATCCTAGAGTGTTGTACATTATATACTAATAAGATTGATATCATGATATCTCCTTGAAAAATTAAATGTGGTACCAAATTATCATAAAGATCGTTTTAAATAAGAATAACCATGATAATGAATAATGGTTTGCATCAATTGAGATAGATTTAAAATATTAATAAAATAAATAGATTATGATATTACAAATGAATATGAGAACCATATTATTTTAGAGAAATCCAATGTTGAGATATGATAATAACTTCCAAATTCTAGGATTGATTGTATAAAATATAGAAATTAATGAAAGGGTGTATCCTAAGGTATAATATATCTTGAAAACTAGGAGAAAACTATTTTCACTAGAATGTTTTAAATAGGTTTTTTCTAAGATGAATGAATTTGATAAGAGTATATTTATAAATTAGATAAATAAACCCCATTAAGTGAAATATGAGTTAGTATAAAAGGTAGATAGTTTAATTTAAAATTTTGATTGCTAGGATAATAAATCTAGTTTTTTTAAAATGATATACAATAGGTAGACTTAAAATTTATCAATTTATGACTCATTTATTAATATAAATTTTATTTCACCCATCTATCAAGTGGATACATTTTTATTAATGAGAGAATACTAGAATTACATGTCACGTAAGTAGCATGAGTTAAGTAGGATATTACATTAACCATAAACCACTGACTTTATTATCAATAAGGGAGTAAATAATATTTAATTTAAAATTTATTGATACAGTTCAAATGGGAATTGAGAGGAATTCAAAATATGTAGAATGAAGTTCCCAAATTAATTTTGATGAAGAGAGTGGATTTTTTTTTCAAGAAGTCACTAAGGGAAAAAGTCAATATATTATGATATTGGAAGATGATGAAGATACTAATGAATTAATATATTGAAATTTTAATATATAACATAGAGAGTTACATCAGTAGTATAATGTGTTGTATACCATTGTATATGTTTTTTGCTGATCCATTTTGATGATGACATAGTATTTTTATTAAGATAATACAATTTTGGAGACTATAAATGATGAAGAATATGATAGTTATTATAATTCATGGATGAATAATAAATCACTCAAATATTTCAATATTCCATAGGAATTATATAGGAAAATCTAGTGAATGGTTTACAAATTCAAAATTTTATTTACTTTTGTTGTTAATGAATTTGTATTTTTTAGACTCTCTACAAATATTTTATAAAGAAATGATTATATTAGATGAGTAATCAATGATTTAGTTAATAGAAAAAAATTGGTAATAGAATAAACCATACATCGATACATAATGGTCCATCTTCCCTAGAATAAATAGTTATCATTAGAAATATGCATTGGTACTGAGAGTGATAAATTTTAAAAATAATAATTAATCCTCACTAGGATATGTTATTGATAAATTGATTTATAATTAAGTGTGTAATGTAAATAGTTGGTAATGATACCTCTATATGACACTAAACTATATAGACATATGTAAGGGTTAATATATAAGGGTTTGATGAAAATAATTCAGTAATATGCCCCCATTTCGTTCTAAATGATATGCCTATATAAAGATATCATCTCATTGTCATGAAATGTGATGACATAGAATGATTATTAATGACATAGAGATCATGAATACAAAATATTAATATATGATTCAAAAATGATATTTTGGTGATGAAGAATGGATAAAATTATTTTACAATACACAATGAAAAATTAGAAAAAGCCACAAATAATATTGAGCATGAAATTGAAGCTGAAGCTAGTAAAAAGTTTGAGATACAGTACCACATCAAGGAGATGGTCACACCATGTTGTGTGAATAATAGAGTGTTGCTAGAGGGATTAATAATGTGATGTTATGTGGTGAATGTTCAGAACAATTCTAGAATGATATTCATGGTTTCAAGTCATTCTATGATACAAGAATCTCTGTTGCAACCTTATTTATTAGGACAAAAATAATAGATCACTCACACACTAAAGAATATGATGAGTCATAATTTTTTATTCCCATAAATAAGAATATCACTATGGATTAAATTCATGTTAATTATTCGGAATTTTTTAATAATAACATTCCAATCTTCTATTGAATTTGATATTTTTTTATAATATTTTAAAAGAAATTGTTATTTATATTTTCTTTGTAACATTTTTACCTCCCATTTCCTTATTCTATTTTATTTTCAATGCTACCTTTACATTTTTTCATGAATGTTTAAAGATATTTTAATTTTAATTTTCTAGTTTTATTAAACTAATTGATTTATAAATTAATTTCTTATAAGATATTAAAATTTAATGGATATTTATTCTTATTTTCTATGAAATTTTCTATGGTTCTTATAATTTGTTTTTACTCTGTGTAAATAATATTTAATGTTTCATATAATTCTAATTTGATATGTTTCAATGAAATCATACACTTTTTTAATTTAGATTATTCATTTTAATTCATTGTTACAATTTTTATGAAACCTATTTCATTATAATAAGTTAATTATGCTATCATGGAATTATAAATGATTTCGTGGTCATGTGGAACAACTATAATAATGTCTTAATTATGTGATGGTTTATTCATGAATTATATATCCCCCAATACATTATGTAATGATTATATGTCTTAAGGTTCCATGGGTGGGACAAGGGAGTGAACCTAATCTATGATGTTTTTTATGAATTGATATTGAACTCAATAAAGAATATTTTTTGGACCATGTCCACTATGTGATTATTATAGTAGCTGTGATCCATGTAATAAGAAATTTTTTTATATTAATATGATTATGCCACTTTCCTTTGTTATGTTTAAAATTTATAAAAAGAGTATTAAAGGATGTTAGATTTATTATTATAATCTGTTTAAACCACTAGGTAAAAATAACAGTGGGAATAGAAATCTATGTGTATTTTATAGTCAATAGTAAATTAATAGTGAATTAAATTTATTTTTTTCTTGTTTATATAAGCATTGTTTTTGAACATTTGCCTTCATTTTTTTTCTCATTTAGCATTGGTTTTCTTAGATATAATTTTATTCAAAAATGGAGAAAAATAAATTAATCTCAGCTCTATTTTATAGTGGTGATTTAGTTCTACAGAGGTTTATATAAACCACAACAACATAGATAAATAAAAAATAATAATTGATAGAATAACCACCACTTTATTTTATATATGGTTTACAAAAACTATTTCTCAAAAATAAAATAAACAAATTTAAATAAAAATTAACATAAAATGTCACGAAAAGTTATTTAGTTAAGAAAAAAATATAAAAAAATATAAGTTATATATCCAACATTTACATATACACAACCATCATTCATATATCTGTGCACATTCCATCAATTATATTCTCAATAATCATATATATATACAATATTTCCAACATCTAAAGTGGACCCAGGATCAACAAATCCTTCTGTCCACCTCCACTGCAACCAAACACATCAATTAGTGGACTCAGAATTTATGAAACTGACCACATCCGCATCATATAAACTGAAACAAAAATCCAATAGAAATCAGAACAACAAAACATAATAAATAATAATTGTAGTAAAATCAATGAAAATGATTAGCCATTTCAAAAAATTATAATCCATCACAACTTCTATATGAATAGTTTTTTGGATAAGAAAAATATTTTATATGAAAACTTCTCATATATATAATCAACAATATCAACATGAACATTTATGAAAATGAATATGATAACGAATTTGAAAATAATACATTAAAATGTTTCCCAAAATGTTCTTTATTTTTTAAATTAAAGCATAAAATTACAACATAAAAAACTCATATCATCTAGAAAAATTATAAAAATATATATTAAATTATCTAATATATGAATTTAATCTTAGAACTTGAAATGGAAAAGTATGTAAAAATAAATGAAATTTTTTAACTGATGCCTGGTGGGTATAAAAATTACTAAATATTTTTGTTTTTAAGAACATAAATATATTATCATTTTATAAATTTAGAAAATGAGTCTATAGTGGTGTTCCTATGATTTAATAGTGAAATATGGTTGTTTGATATTTTTTTACTATTACATGAATGTTTTAGAGTTTTGAATCACTAAACATGTATTTACCATCATCCCATGAAAACCGCTACTCAAGTAGACATGGATTGGGTTCCTATATTTTAAAATTAAATATATGAATATTATCTTATGATTCTAATCTAATCTTAGGTATGTTTCTTGGAATTGAAAAAATAATTAAATTTTTTATACATTTATATCTTCTAAAACCACACACTAAGTAATTATGAGAACAAAATCCATTAGAATGATGTACGGTTAACCTGTAAATGTCACAAATGATTCAATGATGGACGCCTTTTGACTTCATGATAGTCATAGGTAGTTGGATATTCTTTTAATAGTCACACACATGTTTTAGAGTACAAAAACAGTAAAAATGAATTTTTGGACATCCCAAGAAAATTATGAGGTAGATTTTTCTAGAGTCCAATGTTATATTTACAAAGATAATCTACTATAACTTTTCATTGATTGCATTGAAGAATGAGGTCATTGGCCTCCTTTTTACCTCATAAGGAATGTGTTTATAAACAATGATATGTAATAAATTTTTTTATTTAGTCATTACGATAACACGATAAATAAGATATATATTTCATCTACTCATACACTTAACAAATGATTCAAAAATGAAATTCCTACGATTTCACTATAATATAAGGTTATCTTGTATGTTTTTGATCATTGGATCCATGTTTTAGTGTATTAAAACACTAAAACACTTTTAATATAATTTACAGAAAATGAAAACTGAGATTGAAATTTAATCAATTCACATATTTCAAAAATTGGTCTATGGTTATTATCTAATGATTTCAATCAAATTTTAGGATGTTTTCCCAGTTGTTACCCCCCTAAGTCATGTTTATAAATAAATTAATATCTATTAAAAATGGTTTGGGTTAAATTTAAAGAACCCCACACATCATAATGTCGTTCTTTCCTCTCATACATGTCAAGAATGATTTAAAAACGGTTTTCCTATGGTTCAAACCAATTCTAGGTCTTTTATTATGGTTTTGATTGTTAAATGTCTGTTTAAGAGTTTTAAAAAGTAAAAATTTTGTTACTATTATCATGGGAATATAAAAACAGGTATTGATGTTGTTTTAGTTTCTATATTTAAAAAATATATCTTTTGTTATTATCCATTGATTTTACTCTAATCAATGGATGTTTTTAAGGGTTTTCACCCTAAGGAACCTTTTTAAGGCATTTGATATATTGTGTATCACTATATTAAATAATTCAATGAACAAAAAATATTATAATGATGTGTATTATCAATATACACATTTATAATGATTTAATGATGGTTTTTCTATTATTTCATGCTAGTATGAGGTCGTTATTTATAACATTGACCATTATACCCACATTTTAATATTTTAAAACATAGAAACTGACTTTTTTATCATCCCAAGGAATCCATGACTCCTTTTGATTTGGCATTAGATATTTATTATAAAAAAATTAAATGACAATTTTTTTATGATTTAACTCGAATTTGAGGTTTTTTTCTTTATTTTTATCCCCATGTGGAATGTTTTTAATGTATTTAATATCCATTAAAAGTTCTTACTGAGTCATTATGAGAAAACCACACATATGAGTGAGATGTTATATAATCATTAACATCATTAATCATTCAATTATGGATTTCATATGACTCCATGTTAATCAGAGGTCATCGTTTACTAACATTTTTGACTTTTATACACATGGTTTAGAGTTTCAAAACACTAAAGAACATGTACTATCATCCTAGGAAAATAATAACTCATATTGATGCAAAATGATTTAGAATAATTTAAATTCCAATATAAGGTAATTTTACTGTAATTTCACTCTAATTTAAGGTTATTTTCTTGTTTTGTACACCCAAAGGCGTGTTTTTAAAGACTATGATATCTATTAAAAATTATTATTAAATCATTACAAGAACACAACAAATTAAAAATACATTTTTTCAACTCAATAACAAAATAAATTATTCTAAATATTTTTTAAATAAATTCATTCCAATCCAAGGTCATATATTAGGGATTTGGATTTTAAAAATATGTTTTATATTTTTAAAATACTAAAACTATATTTAGAATCATCTTAATAAAACCACAACTAAAATTGATTTCTTAAAGTTCTAATATTTCACAAATTTGTCAACAACCATTTTACAATGATTTCACTCCAATTTGAAGCCATTTTATTAGTCTTGAACACTAAATTCATAGTTTTAAAGCCATTGATATCCCATAAAATTACTTATTTTGACAATCCGAGAATGAAACATGTTGAATTGACATGCCACTTCATCCTAGAAGTAAAAAATGATTCAAATGTTTTTATTATATTATTTAATGCCAATATAAGTTCTATGGATATGGTTGTGACTGTTACATAGTTGGTTTATAGTTTCCAAAGAGTAAAAATGAGTTTACTATAATTCTGAGTAAACAACAAATTGGATTGATATGGTGTCAATTCCTACATTTACAAAAACAATATATTGTGATTTTCAAATTATTTCACTATAATCTAAGGGTGCTTTAATTTTTTATGACACCCTAAGGAACATTTTTATATACATTGATAGTTATTAAAAGATATGATTGATTTATTTCAATAACTTCACATGTATGTTTGATGTGTTTTCTACTCTTACAAATCAGAAAGGATTCAATGACGGGTTTAATATGACATTACACAAATCCATAGTTGTTTTTATAGTTTTAACTATTAAACACATGTTTTTGAGCTTTAAAACACTAAAATTCATTTAATATCATCTTGGTAAGTTCAAAACAAATTATTATTATTGAATATGTTCCAAAATATCATAAATAAATCTATGTTTATTTTGCTATGATTTGACTCAAATATAATGTTTTTCCCCATTTTTGATCACCTTAATAATTTTTAATGAATTTTATATCTATAAAAAATTATCATGTTATCAATTTTAGAACACCACTTGTCAGAATGGATTCCATCTACTAAAAAAATGAAAAATTATTAAAAAATTCATTTTTCTATGATTACATTCCAATACAAAGTCATTTTTTATGGTTTTAACCTTTACAGACACGTTCTATAGTTTTAAAACATTAAAAATGTGTTTATTATTATATTAGAAAAAAACAAGGATTGATGTGGCATTGAGTCATATATTTCAAAAGTCAATCAATGGTAGTTTTCCTTTGATTTCACTATAATACAAGGTTATATTCCTTTTCTCCCATATGACACATTTTAAAAATCATATATTGAGTGATTTTGAGCACTCCACACTTTGGATTGATTTGTAATCAAATCTTACACATCCCAAATTATTTAAACGATGGTTATATTTTCATTTAAAACAAATATGAACCCATGTAATTCCAATAAAACACTCATCTCACATTACCCAAACTAAACATCAAATAACAACCCAAAAGAGGTACAATTTCAATATAGAAAATAAACCATTAAGATAATTATAGGATTTATTTGAGAATATAACTCTATAGGATAGTCAATTAGACTATATATTTCCTTTGGAAAATTACCACAATTATTTAAAATACATAAAATATTTAATTTTTTATTTTTTAGTGCAAATAATCCTTAGGTTTACTATAGGACTCATGTTCTTTCAAATTTTATTTTAGCCATGAAGTTTCTCTATGCCCCTCATGATAAAGAAAACCTCATAAAACCCTAATAGATGATGTAATAGTAAATTAATATGGTTTCCTAGGAAATAAAACTACATGATTGGTCATGGAACACATCCCTATTTTTCTATCTCACACACACACACATGAGATTCTCCATCCCTAAATCAATTTTAACTAGATCATTATGGGAAACAGATGATGATTGTGGAGGGTTCACATCATAGGCTTATTGAATTTTAACTTATTAACAAGAAAATATTAACAATGATTTTATAATTTATCAAAAAATTATAATATTATTTAAATACTTTTTATTTATTATTTTTTCCATAATGTAATAACATTAAATAGAAATTAAAAGTATTTATTTCGGGGTCTATTGTAAGTTCGTTAATAAAAAACATCATGATTCTGATGAAAACTAATCCACATATCTATTCATCCTTTTGAGGGACCTAAATAATGAATAATTATATATATGTAAATGGTACAAAAAACATTAGGTATAATGAAATAATATGAATAATAATTGATTAAATATATCAAAGATTACTAATTTTTGAAAAAACACTACGAAAAAACTATATAAGGAATGAAATGTTTTACTTATAATTATATATTTCTTTGATAATACATATACCAAATTGAAAAATTAATAAAAATTATAATTCTGTAATGTTTATGTGATTATGATAATGTAAAATCTGAAAATACATCATGATATGAATCCCTATTAATATCAACAAATATATTTTACCAATCAAGAGACATTACTTCTGGATCATTGTCATACAACAAATAAGTGCTCAAAGAGGTCTCATTTATCTCATGTCATAATCTCCACTTAGAGAATGTCTATTTATTTTAAAATCATCTAAGGTTCATAGGAATGTAGTGGAGTAAAGGACATTGAAATGAAAAAGCATCAATATATAAAAAATAACACTTTTTTTTATTTTAATAATTTAACTCACACTATTTTAATTATTCATCAATGATTATTAATTATTATTACCTTAAATTGGATTTCAAACACATAATTATTTCAATATATTGGAATTTTATTTTATTCATTATAAGTAATGGGAAGGATCATCATCTTGTATGTAATATAGACAAGAATCTACCTATAGAATCTGGAAGCATCACCAGTAGGTACCCATAACTCATCAAATAAAATAATATTTTTAAAGTCTTTCAAGTCCCTTATATATACATTATTCATATTTTTTATAGTTTATTAATAAGTTTTTTAAATTTCATTAAATATTTAATAAATGTATATAATCCTATATAATATAAAATACATACCAGTAATGCAGTATCATTATTATAACCTAGATAAAGGAGTGACATACTACTCTACTACTAGAGGTGAAATGGATTGTGAGCTACTATTGGCATCTAAGAAATCCGGTATCTCATGAAAAGTCTCTGGTATTGTGGAATCACTTGGATACACTGAAGTTTATGGTAGAGATGGTGTGATTATGTAAGACGATCAGCTAGGATATAGGGTTTTTTTTACTTGTTATTCATGAAATTTTAAATAGGGTATAATATAATCAATGCATAAAAAATTTTGATACTAAACTATTTATACAAAAAGGAAAAAATCGAACAATGTTTATGTGTACCAGACACTAGTAGGTGGGTAGTTGTAATTTTGATATTTAATAATTTATATATTCAATTTTCATTATCTTCATTGTCCTCATTGTTATCAACCTCTATTATTAAGAGTACCACATTTTCATCCTCTCTTTCATGTTCATTAGATTCAATGTTATCAGAGAGAAGAAATTGAATGTTTATTGGTTGATGAGGTTCACATTCACAAAGTAATAATTGATCATCATCATCTATATCATACATGTATCTTTATTTCATATACACATCAACATTAATAAATGAATATACATTTTCATATATGTAATAAACCATATTTTCATGTGAATATATGAAAAATGGATCATTATTTTCATGATCCCCAACCTGGAAAAAGTGTGAGAAGTTGAAAGAATTGAAATGTATAAAATATTTCATTATAACACTATTAATGTTGACACACTTTCAATTTAATACAACAAATAAAAATTGACCATGTTATTTTCGTTTCATTATATGAGCTGGATTACCACAAATTCCCACTTCTGGAAGTGTGAATACACCACTATATTGAGTTCTCAAGACTTATTCATAATTAATTTCATGAAACATGAATCTATGAATATATTAGGTATGAAATCTCTTCTCCTACCTTGGTGGACCCTAATCCAAAAATTGATTGAATCTCTTAGTCTGCATTAGCGGTACTCAAGAAAAAACATCATATCTTTTAATATTTCATCCCAATTATTAAAAATCGGTATCTATATAATAGGATACAAGGTGTTAATTTTGACATAATCAAATTAAGTAAGGATAAATAATATAAATATGGGAATGAAAATACAGGAAGGGTGAAAAATTTGGAAATATATTTATTAATTGATTTTCTAATATCATCGCATTTCGATTGTTACCAGTCATTGACCTCGTTATATCCAATTTAAATTTTTTATGATATGGATATATAATATGTCTATTGAGGTAAACATATATTTGTGCTTCTATTAACTTTAATTACATCTATCCAAAAGTGTAGACCTTTCAGACTAGTCTCCCTTTATTTTTAAATACTAAGGATTATTTTTCATAATTATATGTATTAGACACTTCACCAACATGACCAAATTTATTGAATCTTGTAAAAATACCCTTGAAATACCTAGAATAGATAGTTAGACACTCTTCAGTTATGTATCCTTTAGTAATATAGCCTTCTTGGTGAGATTTATTATTCACATATGATTTCAAATGACCTAAGTAGGTCATCAAAAATAAATAAGTAAAAAATTAAAAAAATTACTTAATGATTTGATAAAATTGAATTGATAAATAATAATAATAATAATAAAAATAATAATGTATCTCTCAATTGGATATATCAATATATATTTACTAATCCACCATGTTTAGCTTCTTCAACAAAATCAATATTCAAATGAATCAATATAGTTAAAAAAGTAGGGGAAATAGAATATTCAAATAAAATTTTGTCAAAGTCATTATTTTGTGAATTTTTTCAAACTTAGTTGGATTTAGTTTTATCTAAAAAGCACATTGAATAAAGTGAAAAACTCTACTAGAAATATAAATGCATTTTCAGGTAATATACAACATAATGTAAAGGGTAAAAAATCATCCATTTGAATATGTGAGTCCTGATTTCCCAAACCCAGAAAATTTCATTATTTTATGTCCAAATGAAATGAAATGTTAATTGAATATAAATTTGTAACATTTACATTATTTCATGATCAATGGGTATCTTCTTTATCTTTATTTTTCAATACAAATATACCCAAAGGATACTTTTAATTATCATTTTCCTACAAACCGTGATTTATATTAATTTTTTCTAAATACAAATGAGAATTATGGTGATCCTTCAATTTACCCATCTCATTAAGAAATGTATAATTTACATTGTCGTGTAATTTATTTTTATAATGCATTACATCATGATTATTACATAGAAAATTAAACATCGAATAATAAATTTCCTAAAAGGTACTTATTATCATCCACAATTTTTTTTGATAAACTTTGGATAGTTTACCTCACTGAATTTCCCCATTCTTTCAACTAATCACATTTTCAAAATTATAATGTGACATTAAATGATTTTTACAATGTTTATGAATTTTATAACACCTTTGGAGACTTTCTCAATTCAATATATCCATTCAATTTTTTATTGTTAAAAATAAATTTATAGAATGCACTAAAAAATCCTTATTAACGCATAAAGAACCACTTTCTTCTATGAATTAATCATTTAAGTGTAAAATCAAAATTAAAAAATATATGGGGAAACAAGTATGAGTATTCAAATAACATAGTTTCTAAACTATAGGAAAATCACAAATTATCAACATAAAATAAATATCCATTTTGTATAGTTTTCTCATCGATGAATCAAATGTGTCCAAACTATTATCCAATAATTCATGAAATTAGTTTATTAGTTTTTGAAGGTATACATCAATGTTATTTCACTACAATTACATTTCAAAAATAATCATCAATTTTAGGGTTGAATTTTTATTTATAAACATTAATGGAGAAAGATTATAAGGCATCAAAAAAATTCCATTTGATTTTATTATTACATAAGTACAAAAAGGGTTAAAACAATTAGAATCTAATCCCAAGTGTATAATCCTATAATATGAAGAATAATATGGATATAATTATTCAATCACCGTCTATGATGTTCAATCATTTTGATATCTCAACGAGTCATTATTACCACATTCCAATAAATCCCACTTCCTATCATATATATTCTTAAACAACATGAATAATATTTCAATATGTGGTTTTAGATGAAAGTAATGTAATACCACTACGAAAGAATTATTCTTCTAAATATTCCAATTATTGCATTCATTATTAATCACAAAACTCCTCATTTATTTTGAATACATGTATGACATTTTATTCATTCATCTCTATCAGACTCTTATCCCTAAAAAAGCATGAAATTATTTTGGAATAAATTGATTTTTTTAAAGATTAGTCTATGTTTTGTTAGGATTTTTATATTATATAATGATTCTTGGATCCTATCTTTACCAAATACAATATAAAGAAACTTCCAAATCATGTTATTTTTTTATTAATTCTTGGGAGACACAAGATATTATAAAACTTATTTGTAAAATAGAGATTAAAATACATAGAACACCCTTCATTAGATTCTTGATTTTCATCTTCATGTAAATCATAAAACAATTTTTTTTAGTCCCTCTAGTTTTTAAAATTATTTACATACAACAGATCAACTGATGGTTCTGATGATATGCTCAAATCTTGGTTTTTTTTCCTATAAATACAAATTCATCATTTATTAGGTTTCAAATGGAATTATCCATCGGTGGGTCATATTGTTTTTCATTTATAGGATATTCATTTTTTTGAATTTACCTAGATTTATATATGAAAATTCTAAAAAAAATAGATTAAGAAATTATTCCAATATCATGTTCACTTATAATTAATTTCTACACAACCATCGCTTGATTTTATAATCACATCATTTACATTTTATTCTACTATCTAATGATTGATCTATAATTGTATAATATAAAAATCATCCAAACTCTTATCATAAAAAGTTTTGTTTTAGGGTAAATTAATCCAACGTTGAGCAATATATATTTTATTATGACTATTCAATTCATATAATAAACAATACTGATATAACTATTTAAACAAGCACGTAAAATAAATTCATAATATCACTTTTAAAAAATTAATCAAAAAAATTATAAGGTTTTAAATCTTTGTTTAAATTGACAAATGAAAAATAAATTGAACATATAAATAACAAAATCTAAAATTATTAAAATACCGATATATAATTTAATAAAAAAATCATGAATGTTTATGAAACAAAGTAAATATTTTAAATGTAATTTAAATTGATATAATTACATAATTATTATTTGGAAATTAAATAAATATATAAAAATTTAAATATAATTGTAATAAATGAAGAAAATAAATAAATAAATAAAAATATAAAATTATTAATTATTGAGGATTAATTAATCAAAGTAATAATTATTGGTTGATGATTTAATCCCATTGTATTGTAATATTATGAATTTATATTAATGTATAATATATTTTAATGTCAATATATGGGGATAATACATTCCTTATGCATGGAAAATATTGATCTAACATTAAATACTTAATCATATACCACAAATAAAATGTTGATCCAATCCAACATGAAACACGCAACATGAAAAAAAAAATTAAATGAAAAAATAATATTTCTCACAATTAAGGGGGTAATGTGTCATGGAATAAGGCTGGAGATATGAGGGAATAAAGGACAATAAATAGATGGTAGTGAAGATTTGGAAGGTTGAGGATGTGAGGCTGAAAAAACCAGACCGATGAATGGAAATGGGGTTCGGGGATCTTGTAGAGACTAAGGGGAAAGTAAGAGGGTATGGGTTCTGGTTAATTTGGATATGGGGGGTAATCGTAGTGTTTGAGATTCCGGATGGAGTTGGGATAAAAAAGGTTTGTGTCGTATTGATAAATGAAGGGTGGTACCATTAGTGGTCATGGTCATAAGGAGAGGGTCCATCTTCTGGGGACACACTCATTGAACGAAGGGTCATCATTACAGTTAATGGTGGGGTTCAACGTTAAGAGAGAAGGGGTACTCATAGGTTCGAGGTACTATGGGGATGGATTATGATTTTTTAGAGATTTAGAAGTTGTTTTAATAAAACCAACAATAAAATAAAAAATGTTTATTATTATTTAATATATATTGAAAATTATAGGAAGACACTTATAACATTTAAATAGAAAAATTAGATAGTATTTTAGCAGTGGTTCACAAAAATGTTTTCAATAAATTGATTCCATTCCATCATTTTTACAGTGTTCATGGATCATGTTTATTTTCCGTTGTTTCCATCTTCAGGTACCTCATTTAAATTGTTATTCCAAAAATCCTTATGTCGTGATTAATGATTTATGATCAATGTTTTCTTTGGTATGATTTTGTTATGTTATATACAAATATAATGACTATATTCCCATAACAACATATTTATATTATGGTCACCTGTGATATTCAATTGATATCTATTATGTTTGCCCATTTATGAGCATCTAATGTCATCCTTTCTTATGTTTCAATTCCCATAGTTTTGAAAAATATTATAACATATTATATAATTATATGTGCGTAATGATTGAGGAAAATATAGTTAAAATAAAAATTATGGTAAATATGTCTTTTATTTATCAAATATCATAATACAATAAAACTATAGGTCATGTTAATTGATTTAATTTTAGATGTAGTGGATATTTATAAAAAAGTAATTTATAATGTATATATGTTATGGTTGTGTCATCACAATTGTTAACAGAGTGGGGTTAACATGATTATGGGGATTTAGTTTAGAAGAATATGACATTGAAAAAATAATCAACCTTGGTGGAACCAAGATTTAGTATTAGTGGTTGTAAGAAAGGTGATATTGGTTGGCCATGTAATTTCATATGTTAAAAGAAAGGAATCATAATTTAGAATTTATTTCTATCTATTTTAGTTATCAAATTATATATTAATCTGGTTGTTATTATTTAATACTCACACTATCATTTTTAGATTTAGTCGATAAATAAAAATGGAGCAACCAAGTTATTAAGTAGTGAGATGAAACATACACGGATTATCCCAAGGTACAACCGAACAAGATTTGATTTGGGATGATAAAAAATCATAGTGATTCTCAAACAACATTCTTAAGGTATTATAAATAACAAGAACAATACTGAACTCTCAAACATGCTAATTGTGGAACAAATCTCCATTGATTACATCATGTGAAAATGAACACCAAAATTTAGTGGTTCTTCTCAACGATAAATTTAAAATAAATTTACTAACACAACTAAAGTTATATTTTTTCTTTCTATAGATATTGAAGAGAGAAATTCTTGTTTTACCTATTTATCATTTGTAAGGTGAAGCTAATCAATCATTGAATCTCATTAAGAATATGGGAAACATTTCTGAAACCAAAACCATGGGATATGAGGAATTTGAAAATGTATTTTGTAATGAAAATACTCCTAATCTCATCACATTAAATTAGATATAAAATTAATTGATTTGAAGAAAATGGAAGTTAAATAAATTTGTAGTATTAGTCAAAATTTAAGAGACATGAAATTTAATAGCCGATGATTTTAAAACATTATTACCTTTAAATTATTCAATACTTTTTATATATTCTACGTCATGAGACACCAATCATAAATGAAACCATGTTCTAATTAGTTTTAATATATATATATTTATGTATTATTTGTTTAAAACTAACCATTAAATTATAGGAAATTATTATGAGTTAACAATTTATAAAATATTTACAGAAATAAAATAAATGCGATATATAATATTAATTAAATTCAACTTGTACAACTAAATCAAATAATAATATCATTTTTAGCATATAAATGAAATTTTCAAAAAAAAAATCCTTTTTAAAAGCTATTTATTTTCGTAAAAATAATAAAATTATTAATTTATGGAAATGAATATTATTTTTAATAAAATTTTTACAATAATTAGTAAATGATATGAAAATATAAAAAAAAAATTTCTTCTAAATAGGTGTTTCCCAATGGAAATAGTTTTTTATTGTTTTTAATTTTATTTAAATATTATATTTCTAAATAATAGGTTTTGTATTTGAAAAAAAATATTTTTAAATTAAACGTATAAATTTTTTATTTATTTTATTTTTTGGATTTTATGAAAATATTTCTTTTATTATGAATAGTTCAATATATAGTTTTTACAAATACTTTGACTTAATGAAATTATAATTAAATGAGTATATTGTGATTTTTTATAAAACAATTTCTGAAAAATATGTATTTTATATTTTATATAACAAATATAAAAAAATTAGTCTACTTTAAAACCATATATCAAATATTTTTGAAGTTATGTATTATTTTTCTCATGTAATTATTGTTAATAGATTACAAAATTATTATATTAAAAGATATTTTCACATGTTTAGAAGTTTAATAATGTAAAATGGATTTTAATTATTGAATTATTAGTTAAAAATTATTTGATTCGTATATTTTCATTTTTCTATGTAATTGATAAATTACATATGTAAGAACTATTTACTGTGGTAAGAGTAAATTAGGGTTAAAAGGGTTAAGCATAGTGGAAAAGGATAAAAATGTTAAAAAAAAGTTTTGTAATGTGTTTATAATTTCTTTATTGTTCTTATCACTTCCTCACTCCAAAAATTCTAAATTTAGAAGAAAAATTCCATTTGAGTGACTTCCATTTATTAAAAAGTAAATGGTTTTTAAATAATTTCATCTTATCTTACATACAAAAGGGGCCTCTCACCACCCCATCAATACCACTCCATGAATATATTGTTTCCCCAAAAACGACATCATTTTTATTTATCATAAAATCATTTTAATATTAGATTATCTTCTTGGGAAATTATTTTATTATGGTCCCACCATTTCTAAGGGATCCTCCAAAGAAATCTCATTGTTCTCAAAGACTGTAATTGTAACGACCCGTCTTTCCAAAAAACGTATAGATTGTTAAATTTTCAATTTGATTTCTCTAAATTCCCCTAAAAGAGATTTTAATTCATATCATGTTGGTCATGATAGAGTATCGGGATTTTTCAAAGTCTAATGCTCCAAAAGGAGAAAAAATAGTTCGGACCTCATATTTTTTCTGCAACCATGCGACATAGGGCGCATAGCCGTGCCACCAGTTGCAGATATGAAACAAGGACATTATATATAGTTTTCATATTTTTAGTCAAACCATGATCCAAAGCACGATATTTTCTCTTTGTATTCGTGAATTGATCATGAATTTCCCATGGTTTGGCCAAATGGTGGGGCAAAACTATGCTTCTTAACATTTTGATGAAAAATTGCATTTTTCCCCTCATTTAATCTTAAAAATTATATTTTACTTATTCTTCTTCTCCCTCCAAATGATGAAATAGTTTCACCTTCTTTTCTTAGCTCCCAATTCCCTATTATAGCCATCTATGTATGTTCTTCATCTGAGGTTTGTTGGAAGAATTGGATTCGTCTCAGTAAGATCCCCTAGTCTCTAATCTCCAGTCTATGTTTATCTTACCATCCATTGTAATTTTTATGTGTAGGATCATTTTTTCTATTATTAGGGTATTGGACCATTTCTCATGTCTCTTCTATACTTCTTCGAATCTGAGGTCGATATCGAGCGATGCGTCAACTGAAACCATGATGTAGGTTGTCACATCGTTTTGCCTTTGAGTTTTGTCACTTCATTGCTATGTCATTGTGTTTCACTCAATCTTTTTCCAAACACAACATTTTTATTGAATTCTTTATATCTAATTCACCATTTCATCTTATTACGAACCTAGTGATCTATGTTTGGGGGTACATAGGTTTTATAGACCATATATGGTCACCCCATGGGTGTTCCATATTGAATTGGAAATTATGGTCAATTGGTTCAAAAATCACATAACTCTTAAAGAGATAACAGATTTTATTTTGAATGATGTTTCCCTTGATACATGAGTATTAAATATAAGCTATAGAACCTATTAGTTTTTTTCCCTCTAATAAATATTATTTTCAATGTAGTCAATTGACTTGTTTCCCATGTCACATCCTAAGTAACACATGGACCATTATAATTACTTTTTCATGTATTGGTATATTGAGTGGATTTATTAAAATTAAATGGAAAATAAATTATGGGTTTCCTTTATTGAAATGAATCAATTCATTTTAACTATACTGCAAGGGATGGTAAGGTCATGCCTCATTTTTTACATATATGAATGCTCATTGACAATAACAATGGTTTAATTGAAGTTGAAGTTGGTTAATGGAATACATTAGAGGTTATGAATTATGTATTATATTATAAATTTTCATGCATCTTCTATATATATGGGATTGATTAATATGATTAATGATAAGTTTTTTTATTCATTATTTATATAATAAATACATACTCCTTTATATAGGTTGTGTATGATGGTATGGGGTGTAGAACATGACAGATAATCACACTCCCTTACATTGGGTGTTGTGTATGGAATCTCACACAAGAGATACTATATACTGGTCAGCATGAGGTTCCATTTTTAATTATTAGTATGTTTCCATGGAGGCTCACTCTCCATATCGAGTGTTTTAGAATCACATATCTTGCTCTATTGGGATATAGGCCAAGTACCATACTGAACGAGGGTATAAGCTCATTAGACTGTTCACAGATGTCTGAGTTATTCCTTGATCTAGCCACCACTAATATTTATAGAATATAGCAACTTAAATCTGCACATACTTGGTTTATATAGGTGGATGAAATAAAAAATTAAAATATATGTGATATTAACACTATATATATATATATAGTGACATGATCTGATACTTTCGAGCCATAAGACGAAGTAGGTAGACCGACCAGTTGTCATATAGGAACCTAAATAGTCTAGTTATTTATTTCAGTATTGTTTTTTTGGCTTATACCTACACACTGTTTAATTATGATCACTTTGTAGATTTGACTTAGATACTGTTGGTGGAGGCCTACTAATATTTCTATCACACAATGTAATTGGTATTCCATTGGTACCCTAGAATTTCATCTATCGGTATTCATAAGGGAAAGCACCCTACTAGAGGTTGATGATAAACCTTTGATTAGTTGGAGATTACGTGTAGTGGATGATTCCTTAGTTTGATATTCTTTTGGAGTATGTTTTCTTATATTTTAATTTTTTAATATTGAATAACATGACTAAATAAATTTGTTTTTTTTGTATTACAACATGAAATTCATCCCTATATCCGGAATTTCCTTATAGGATATTGATTATATTATAATTTTATTATATTCTATTTCCTAATTATTCATTTATGTGTTTATGATTCCATATTTTATTGATTCTTTCTATTTATATTATTCTTCCGCTATTGATTTTATCTATTTGATTCAATCTAGAAATAGATTGGAGATAAATTTTTAGAGATCGGTAACACTAGGAACCTAGTCATAAGTCGTGCATGAGCATCACAAACCCTATTTTTTGTAGAGTATGAGTTACTTGAATTATAAAAGTTTTTCTATTTTATATTATTATTGTTGATATCATTTCACTTTGGTCTAACTCAAATGATATTTTGTTGTCATTATTATTGTTCTGATTGAGGATTTTTTTCTATCCTTGGCCCGATGATATGAGGTCTAGGAGAATTGTTTCGTTCATAATTATTAGTCACACTATGAATAATATTAAATTCTTATTTCATGTTACAACTATTTAAAAAGTTCATTTTAATGTTTCATATTAATAGTTCCTTAAACATGAATTTAATTGTGACAAAACTTATTATAATGATTGGAATACATAATTAATACATAAATTGCTTGTATTATACTAATAGTGTTTTCATGATTGGTTAAAGAAGACACCATAAGAAGTCAATTATGGAACATTGATCTTTGGTCAATTGGTCTCTTGAGAAGGTATATTTTATGGTGTGGTCACAAGGATTCCATGTTTTGATTCACAAGGAGTATGAGACCTCGTAGATCTGAAACTAGTAAACCATCTGATTAGAGCACTCTAAGAGATTTAAATGTTGAAACTGGAAAAAATTAAAAGAGAATATGAATTTTAAATTGATACAAATCATCTTATATATGTCTGAAAATGGGACTTAGACCAAAACCCTACCTTTTTTAGCTTTTAGTGGAGTATATATGATCGTTATCATGGACAGTATGGTCTCTTTATTCGATCTAGATCTGGATTTTGAAGTAGGATGACTGACATGATCATTATAATTATAATGATTTATACCTACACTTGTTTATTAAATTAAATATTATGGATTGAAAACATCTATTATGTGGTGTGTTCTTGTATTTTTTTTTCATGACACCATAATTTCTAAAAGTCGTATGCCCTAATGTTGGTGATGACCATGCTTTTGAGGTGCGGGCCCTGAGATCCCATTGATTCCTCCTATTGTGCCACCTATGGGAAATCATCATATACCTAGAAAGTTAACTAAAGCCCATTTTTAGAGAGTTTTCTATGTATTATTCATTGTATTCATCGTTTATTTCTACTTCCCTTTAGTATAGAACAACTGACTCTTGTGTTTCAATAGAAGCATCCCCCCACATTCTTGGGGGATGGACAAACACATGTTATGGAGGCTTAGATAATGGATATAACATCAACATTCATGAATCTAAAAAGAATCTAGAGAGGAAATTCATGATTTATTTGTAGAAGATTCATTATTCTGTAATGAAATGGCGGGATGTGATCACCTCAACTGGTCAGTTTTATGATATGGTCTCGGAAGATTTTCTGAGCATCTTCTATGAATTTGTCTTTACCTTGACTCTATGTGATGATAGTGAAATATAATTCATGAACCTGAATTTGGGAAGCATGTTAGCTATCAAATATTCTTCTCTTTTCATATATCTATAGGGGTTCTCTATTTATCTAGCAAGAGAAGTTCTTATGACCACCGGGAGATTTGAGGATGGGTTGGTTTACACCATCCGCTCATAGGTCAAGGTGTCCAGGTGGATAACTATTTCTGAAATCATCTACAACGCCCTGGTTATGAATAGGAATATAAGGGATGTTGATGGTGAGAGTAAGGGAATTTTGGTACCTATTGTTTGTAATGGTTCATCATATGGGAACAAGGGTCGCTCTGAGGTAGCTCATGGGGGTAGCAGAAGACCTGCTCCTAATGTGGATTGATTCTGGATCTATCCCCAGTGTGAGAATCAGGGACACACAAAATCTCACTGCTTGTAGGATCTATTGGAGTGAAGAATATATGGAAATATGTGATTTTTTTAGCATTTCGATAGGAATTTCCCTCCAGTACCTAGCGGCAGGAGATCTACACCTACCCCTTGGTCAGGAGAGGGGTCAGTAGGATTACTATATGTAGGTAGCTGGAATACCACCAGACGATCATACTGAGGTGGTGGTCGATGCATAGGTATTCAAACATATTATTCTCAATGTCGATAGAGCAGGATTTCTCAAGGACATTAGGAAGTGAATCAGGGTCATGGTGCATGGTAGTTACATGCAATCCAGCATACATGGGGGGAAATTTTTTTATAAAATCAACTATATTATGAACGATTATTGTAGCCACAACATTAGTGTCCTCTTTATTTGAAACATGTGTCTCTCACTATTTTATATCTCAGGAAATCACTAAGATTCTAGGTCTCATCATTGATATTTTCTAGGGAGTACTGACAATAGACACATCATTAGGTGTCCGTTTAGAGGGTGTTCTCCATTGTAAGAATCTTTCCTTGAGATAGATGATTACGTTTTATTATGGAATCTTTATATCCTCCACAACATAGGAATTGAATTAATCATTAGGAAGGATATGTTAGTTTCTTATCGAGATAGTATTGATTGATATCATTAGAGGATGATGTTTACATCACCAGAGGGAATTATACATGCGAATAAGGGATAATGGGTTGTGCAAGCTACACATTTAGGAACTGAGAAGAATAATATAGTTAATGAGACAACTCAGATGGCAAGTATTTTCCTCCATGGCCATGGTTTATGACATGATATAATTCCTCCTGTATTCGATCATTTCATATACATCATTTCTAATGACTTTTCTATTCTACCATTAATTATTGAGGTAGATTTTACAATTTTCCTATCACCAAGAGAAACACTTGTGGCCATTCCTCCATATATGATGAAACCTAAGGTGATTCAAGAGCTCAAGAAGATGTTAGAGGATTTGGAGGCTAAAGGCTTTATATGACCCTGTACATCTCCACGGGGTTTATTCATCCATTTATACTGGAAGGTGGATGGTACCCTTAGTCCCTATGTGGATTACCTGCATTCTAATAAGCTCACAATTATGAAACAAAATCCACTTCCTAGAATATATAACCTCTTTGATCAGCTATGAGGTATGAAAGTGTTTTAAAATATAGATCTAATTCCAGAACATCATCAGGTGCATGTAAGGACTTCAAACATACCACATACAACATTTAGAAGCTGGTATGGTCTTTAAGAGTACCTAGTTATGTTGTTTTGACTCACAAATTCACCTACAATCATTATGGATGTTATGAATTAGGTTTTTTTCTTGTATCTATATTCACTTGTGGTAGTCTTTGATGAAGATAAATTAGTGTATTCATGCACTAAAAATGACCATGAAACCCATTATGAGATCATTATGAATACAATAATAGAGAATCAACTCTACACTAGGCTTAGTAAATTCCAGATTTAGATCAAGAATTTATACTTTCTAGGTCATATTGTCTTGGAGTATAGATTTTTAGTAGAACTAGAGAATGTTTGATATATTGTTTTTTAGAAGAAACCAAAGAATTTGGATGGAATTTGGATTTTATTAGGGATTGTATGATATTAAAGATTCTTTATCTATGATTTCACATGTCTGGTAGGGCCGCTTACAGGCTTGAAAAAGAAGGGTGTGAAATTAATATGGTCAAATGATTGGGAAGTAGTCTTTCAAAAGCTTAAGGGTCACCTAAATTTAGTACTAATATTGATTCTACCAAACATAGGTATGGTCTATAAGGTATTCTATAAAACATAATGTATCAGTCTTAGATCTATTCTAATGTAAGATGAATGAGTCTTCAGGTTCATGTATCATCAGTTGAGGCCTCATTATTGAAATTAGCTGAAACATGACCTTGAGCACGTTGTTATAGTTCATGAATTATACCATTGGTGAAACTATCTACTTGGAGATTATTTTATAGTGTACAATGATAAAAAATCCTCAACTACATCTTTAAATAGTATGGTCTTAATATCAATCAGTGCATGTGGGTTGAAAACATAAAATCATTTCATTTCGAGATTTCTGACACACCTAGAGTGGGTAATTCAATAGAAAATTCTCTAATCCAGAGGAATCAGACATATGTTGTTCATGAATTAATTGTAAATTAGAATCATATTGACTAATTATCAGATATTCATATTGAGCATCCGAAGGACCATTGTTAGAACACACTCTCAACCTTATTAGTGAATTATTATCTTCTAGAATGAGTGATAATGAGACAATTATATGATCCGAAAGACCTTTTACTAAGGGAAATAATTTTCTATGATGATATATCTTTATTTTGGAACATGGTTGGGTTTGATAACTTATTGTTTCATTGATTTTTATGGGTCCCAACAGACATCATAGATGAGCTGATGGGGGAATTTCATCCCTCAACATAGATGGTTCACCCCTGTGTTATGAAAATGTGGCAAGATATATGAAGATAGTATTAGCAGACATCATAGAGGAGAAGATGGTGGAATTTGATCTTACTATGTACATAATGATCATTTTACAGTGGTTAGTAGGTTGTATACACCTTATATGGTCACCCAATGGGTGTGTCAACAAGAATCATACATTATTTCCAATTGGTTCAAAATGAACAAAACTCTAAAAGGTATAAAAAAATTTATTTTATATGAATATTCGCTTGACACCGGATAATTAAATGGATCCCAAAGTACCCCTTAGTTGTTTGAAACTCTTATAATTATAATTACAAATGTTTAAAAATGACTTGTTTCCCATGTCACCTCTCAAGTGACCCTTTGATCTTTAAAATGTTTTTGTCATGTCATGGTAGATTTAATGGGTTGATTTAAATGAAATGTAAAATGTATGACGAATTTCCTTTATTAAAATGAATCAATAGGTTTTAAATGGAGTGATCCCAATTGATGTTAAGGTCATGCCCTATGCTTATGATTATAGGAATGCTGATTCTGAATGGTAATGCATTAATTTATGTGTAAATTGGTTAATGAAATGAATGAGTTTATTCCTTACATATTATATTATAAATGATTACTCCTATTCTATATATATATGGGCGTGATTAATAAGTTGCATGAGAGGTTTTTTCTCATATCATATATTATAAATGAATTCCCATTTATATATTCAATGTAAGGTGGTAAGGGGTTTTGATCATGATGGATAATCACACTCCATTACATGAGGTGTTGAATATTTCATCTCACACTACTAATATTGTATGGATGTTTTGCTGAGGCACCATGTAACATGATTAATGTGTTTCCATGGAAACTCACTCATCATCTCAAGTGTGGTAGAATGACATCTCTCACTCTATTGAGATGTAGGGAATGTACCATATTGAGTGAGATTATAAGCTCATTAGAATGGTCATGGTGGTGTAAATCATGCCTGGGTCAATATAGAACTATTATTCTAGGTATATTTCCTCTTAAGTCTGCACGTACTAGGTTCATATATGTGGATGAAATATAAAATTTAACTACATATATTATTAATAATACATATATAGTGACATTATTAGACACATTCCAGCCATGAACTGAAGCTCGTAGATTATCCATGTGTCCTATAGGAACATGAATGGGTTGTTAATTTTTTTCAGAATTGTTTTACTATTCTTATTATACCTGTACACTTTTTATTTATGAGAAATACCAATATTACATGTTGACATTGTTGGTGGTGGCCTATTGATATTTATTTCTCACACCCTACTGAGGCTTCCTTTGGTACCCAAGAAGGTTATTTTTCTATAGTTACTGATAAGGTAAAGTTTTCTACTATATGTTGATGATATGCCTTGGATTAGTTGGATGTTAGGAGTAGAGGTCTAAGCATTAGATTAGGATTATTTTAGAGTATATTTTTTCATATTTTTATTTTTTACTGTTGTATAACATGATTTTAGCTACCAATTTCCTTTTTACATTATAGGATTCCATGCATCTGTGTATCAATAACATCTTTAGAGGATTTTATAATATTATCAATTTATTATCTTCTCTTCCTACTTATTCAATTATCTATTTAAAATTTCACATTCTATTGATTTTTCCTGTGTGTCTTCTTCTTCTACTATATATTATATCTATTTGTATCTATTGTTATACTCTGATATGAGGGTATAGTCTCCACACTACAACACATATATTCTATAACATCTAGTAGGTAACCTATAACATATGAGGAGGTGTTCTTTAGGAAATGTGACCCACCTGCTCAAGGAATGGGTTAAGTGGTCCCCAGGTTCGGATGTTATAGTAATCCTTTTTTACATAACATATTTCCTCTCAATATAACCTTCAAAATTATAATATTCAAATTCATATATTGTAAAATAATTATTTTTAATAAAATTAATTTTGTTACTCTATGGGAATAAAAATTAACCACCTTTTCACTCTTCCCTTAAGAAAATTGAAAATGTGATTCTTTCATACATGTTGACTACCACCAACAAGATACAACGTGTTTTCATTCCTTCGCATAATATTGCGATTGACCAAAAATAGAATTACTTTTATAATTATGATATTTATTTAATATTCTATATTTATAAATAATAAATCATATTATACATTTGTTCAACTATATGTAAAATAAAATCATCAACCATGCCTATATATATACCACCACATCTATAGAATGATTGATTTCCATATTTAATTTCATTACCTCAATTAATGATTTTCCCTAAGAATGGTTTGAATGGATAATATTATTTGTATTATATTATTATTATTCAATTTTTCCAATTTTTAGAAACAATAAATTATATGATTAATAAATGATCACTATTAACTCAATCATTTCACCTAATCTTAATAAGTTGAAAATCTATTAATTCATACTTTTTTTTAATATTTTCATATCATTTATATTTTCTTGAAATTATTTAAAATTATTATATATCATAATAGTAAACACCAAATAAAATAATTATGTTTCTAGAATAAAGATATTACAACTAAATCACCACATTATCATCTGATATTGTTAGCATATTCATGTTTGGGTAGGATTGACCACCAACTTAAACAATACTATGAATTTCTATCATGGATGAATATGGGATCATAATTACTGGGATAATATTATCTAAATACATAAATAATTATTTTTTATTTTCTTTAATGGTAACATTATTATTGAACTCATTAATTAAGAAATCACATTTTGATTATTAAGAATCTCTGAAACGTGATCATCATTGATTTAATCTTCTTGGATTCTGATGAATACAACTATATAATGAAATTATTCATCATATATTTCATGAAAATTCTATTAATTTACATCTAATGGACTAATGATGATGATTTTTGTTCCAATAATGAATACTGACACCATTTTTATAAAAATAGATCAAAAAATCAAGATTAGTTACACCATATATTAAAAATATGTAATAACTAACTAGAATACAAATAGGGAATGATTATAGAAGAAGATTATATGTTTTAAAAATATTATAAATGGTGTTAACTAATTTATTCATAAATATATGTTTTTTATATAGAATTTTAGATTTATTTCATGGATGTAATGATAAAATGTATTGGTTTTGTAGGTCTCAATACTGATTCTTTGAGACATACAATTTTGGAGCCATGGTTTACATGTATGTCATATTTCAATCCCATGGATGTATCATTATAATAATTTTTTATTTCATATAATATACTGAGAAAATTTATATTAACACCCTCTTACACTCATTGATTCAATTTCTACCTCAGTGTTAATGATTATTGGGAACTCAACTTTCATTCATATAGTTATGATAAGTCTCTTGAACATATTTCGTATATGTTGGGTTCTTTCAAACTATGATTGTATTATGTGGTATTATATCATAGTTTTATATTTATTTACAATCCAACCACATCAATCCTTGTTCAATTATGTTTACCTTATGGATTATGATTCCCTTAAGGGATATTGATATCTCAAATCCCATTTTTTAGTTATAATGATTAATCTTGAAATATATACTTCATATTTGGGTTATCCCACACTAATAACATTTTTTGGTATGGTATTTTGTAGTCCAATTTGGGAGAAATTAATTTTCAATACAAATATAGTTTTATTACCATTTTTATAATGTTCTTTTTCATTATTGGTAATTTGAAAATATTAAAATCGTTCCTTTCATAATCATATACTTTATAATCAACTTCATATCTCACATAAAAAACTATTTCAATTTCAAGTCTCAATTATAGAAAATTATTTTTAAAATTAAATTTTATGAAAATGTATCACTTAGAATTTTAAAAACATACTTTTCAAATTGACTATTTTTTTTTTATTTTTTAAATCAATGATAAAAATGTTTTAGAAAATCTCTTTTATGATTTTAGAAAAATTTAAATTTTAATGTAAAAAAGGATTTAATCTCATGGTATTTATGTTACATTAATTATCCTCTATATAAATATAATATGGGGGACAGAACTTGCGATAAAAAATACGTATTTTCGATCCATTGTGTGTGACACTGTTTGAACTATAATTTCTCGAGGATATGTTCCGTTGTTACACTGGGGATAGTTCTTATAAAACCATTAAAATTATTTAAATCGTTTTCTTATGTAATTTTAATAACTAAAACAAATTATCCACCACTCCAAATTTCATTCCAAATCATCATCTTTTATAGGAATTATTTTACTAACAATTCCATTCTTATAATAAATTTTTATATTTTATTCCATTAGATAAAGGTTGTTCACCAAGACCCAATCTATTAATTTATTGGTAAAATTATTTACATAAAATTATTCCCCTTGTAATATATGTTGTTAGTTTCAGCGATATTGGCATTCAATAACATTCCATTTTGTTATAGGGAACTATTTAAAATATTATTATATGTTATTTCAATAGGGATATTTCTTGACTACTCAGGAAATTTAAAAATGGCTTGTTTAACAATCCACATTACTTCTCCAAATGAGTTTTGATCATGTGGTCATTTTATCGGTAGGATAAAGACTATTTTTGTTTCATATGTTTTTATTCCATTATGGATGATTTTTAGAAGTGTTTATTTTTTATTATTTAATCACTATCTCATAGGATGAAGGAATTGGACATATACAAGTTAGGGATGAGGACTATGATTATATATCAACATGATGCATATGTAGGTCTTATGAGATAATAATTTTTTTATTTAGTTTTTGGCTTCCTAATATAGTAATATTTATAGGATATGGGCTTGACAACAATAATTAACTATTGGCTAAAACATTGATGAAAAGAACAATGTATTGGATGATGTCATGATTTTAAGATCAACATGTCCAATATTATGAAATTGATCAAGATGGATTTAGTTATTCATATCAATGTGGCCTATTTATTTACATTTTTATCCATTTATATATTATTCATTCAATTTCATTCTATTATGGAATTATATATATATATATATATATATTCCATCCATATTATTAATTATTATCTGATATGCACTTATGATAATATATTGTTATCACTTATGTTTAGCCTTACTGAGCATTTTATCTTATCCCTTATTATATTTATATTTCCCTTGGTTATGAAGAAAAGTTTTAGAGATGATATTTCTTATAGAATATCCTCTATAGGGAATTTTTGGGGATGGTAAAGACATATTAGGTATTATATAATTTCATAAAAAGCTAAAATCAGGGTCCGTCTTAGGGTATTTATTTGTTTATGATTTTTTCTAATTATATTTATATATAACCTAAAATATATTGGGATTGTATGAAATGTAGTATTTTATTTTAGTCTTATAATATTTATGTTCTAAAATCTATATTTGGTATGAAAGACAATATAGGATGTTTCCATTTACAGAACTGGGCTCATAAGTGCAGGGCTAGGGAACCAGAGTTGGTATAATATTATGGTTTATATAAATTTGGAGTCTAAAATGTTTTTAGGATAATTTAAGGGAAAATAAGTTAATGTTGATAATATTTTTAATCATATAAAAAATAATTTTGGATAATACAGGATTTAATGTTAATGTGGTTATTAACATTTTATTAGGTGATTATGAAAATAAATTTTTACTGAAAATACCGATATCTATTCTATATAGAGGATAACATAATAATGTTTTAGTAATTTTTTGAGTATGTAGATTTATTATAAATTACATAATTTTATGGATATAAGATTGGGGATGTGGTTATGTCGTATATGCATCACAAGGAAATTACCCCAAAAAAGGATGAATGAGAATTGACTTGATCATCACTCCAGTTCAAGGTGAATGGGCCTAAAGTATTACCCCACGATAGAATCTCCTAAAGGATTTTCCTTGGTTGATCATATGGACTTTATAAAATACTATTAAAGATTTCATTAAATGTTACTTCATGGAATTATATTAATGAGTATGATAAAACAAAAACAATATGTGACTTATGTTGAAGATAGAATGATATAAGTTGAGGCATGGATGATATAGGATGAAATGAGGGAAATAGTTTTTGGACCAAAAGAACTATTTGATAATATGATATTATGATAAATATGATAAATTGAGAATAAATTTTAATAAATATCCAATAATGTTAAATTTTCATCAATTATGTTAACAATTTTTTTTTGTTTTAGTGTTGTATGTAGCTACAATGAACCATGTTAAAAAAATTTGTGAGTCTAATTGAGTGACTGCCTCAATTTTCAAACCATAGAAATTAGGAATTTACTGTTAAATTAAATTATTATTCAAAACCCACAATCATGAAATGATATTAACAAATTAAACATTGTTTAAATAATGAACACAACAAATAATAGTGGTAAAAAGTCCTTAGAAAGGTCATGAAGATATAGATAATGGAGGAAAAAAGAGTAAACTTTTTTATAAAAAATATATGGAATTAATCATGGGTTAAATTCACATAAATTTATTTATAGATGATATATTTGTTGTTATAAAATAAATAAGACTCATACATGAAAGGGGGCGTGAGAAGATAAAAAAATCCTTACTATAATTGCAAGGGATTTGGGCATTATGAGACTCAATGTCCCAATCCTAATTCCAATGGGAGAAATTGCCACCAAAACAATTAGAAAAATTAAAATCCTTTCCAAATTATACTAATATTGATAATTGTGAATTTTAAATCCATATTTTATATTTCCATATTTCATAAAATGATTCACCAACTATAAGATATATATTTAAAAATAAATTCACAATGATGTAAAATTATTATTAAATCATTTTCGGGATTTGGGGGAGGTTATTTTTTATATAAATAAATATTATTAAAATATTATTATTCTATTTGAAATTATAACCGTGTTAATTACCTTTATTAAGGTCTTATAATGTTATCTCATATAGATAATTCTCTCCATACATCATAAATAAACCCAATATCATTATGTAGTGTGTGTTTATTTATGAGGTACCTATTGAAATTTATCTAATATTATGAGTCTAATTATGAGAGCATAATTTTTTTATGGAGGTGGATGTATCACCATTATATTATAATATTTGATTTTTTATAAATAATACAACATTTTCAATTACACTCTCAATACGTAACACTGAACATAAAAGAAATAGTGATATATTTAGATAAGATATAAATATTTAGATATGATTGTTCAAAACTATCCTTTTAATAATATGGAATGTATTAGGGTAAAAATTTTATTATTTACTAAGATATGAAAAGAGGCTACTTTTTATAACAATGAAATACAATTAGTATAACTAAATTAACTAATATTAAAAAATTAAACATTAAATTATATTTTTTTTGAAAAATATATTTTTTATCTTCTATTCATTATTTTCATAAGAAAATTATGAATAATTTTTTGTATTATATAAGGATATTTGACTTTTTATAATAATAATTTTCAATTGATATGAAATAAAAATAAGAAAAGGATTTGTCATAAAGTTCACTTTCCATAAGAAAGTTGCTTTTCATTTTATTTTGTAGTTTTATTTAAAAGACAGATTTATAAATTTCAGAATTTTATTTTAAAAAATGATAATTATTTTATTTTCATTATAGTAACATTTTTTATCATTGTTTTTTGGGATTTTTCTAAAATGATTGATTTCAAGGAGAATAATTAAATATGCAATTTTTTCAAATATAATGATTTAATGAAATTATAGATATGTAAAAATGTCATAATGATTTATGAACCCCTTTATTTGAAGAAATACATATTTTATATGTTCTATTAAGAATATAAAATTGTTAATTTTCATTTCAAACCCCATTTATGCTGTTTTTTAAATTAAGTAATATTTTTATCAAGAAATTGTTTTTAATAAATTATAAAATTATTATATTAAAATTATTTTTTTCAATATTTTAAGATTATAAAAATAAAATGGGTTTTTATGATATAATAATTAGGTCAAAATTATTTAATATGGACTATTTTATATTTTTTCTTGAAGGGAATATTACATTGGAAAAAACTTGTTACCTGGGAAAACATAAATCTGGTGAACTGTGTTTGACATAGTGAAAAAGGAGAAAAAATTAACAATATGTCTGATAGTCTATTTCTATGGCCCTTATCATAATTATGTCTTCTCCACACCATTATATCTAAATTTTGGGGCCACATTACTTTAGGATGACTTTCTATTAGTAAAATGTAATGGACATTCAAAAAAATTCCACCACTTATCAATTATAAATGGGGCCTCTCAAAACCACTTTATGAACATCAATTCATACTTCCCATAGAATAATATTTTCCATCCTTGTTCTTCTGGTCACAATATTTTAACATAATGCCCCCATTTCCTGGGAATCCTCCATGTAAATCTACTAGTTCTCAATGTGAGTAATCCATTTCACTAAACATATTTCCATTAAATATTAGTATAAAAGATCAACTATTAAAAAAATATTATAATATAATTATTTTCTCTGTACTTATTGTAATTATTCTGAGTGGAAAACAATGATCCACCTTTTATCTCAACCATTACGAAAATCAACAATATGATTTGTGTGTATGTGTGGACTACTGTGTCCATGAAGAAACATGTTTGTTTTCATTCTATTTTATCATGGATGTTAAAAATTGATAATTTAGTATATAATTATAATATTGTTAATATATTTATTATTCTGAGTTGATAAAACATATTATAAATTTCTCTCTCTTTATGGGAAACTAAATCACAAAAACTGTGTTCGTATAGACTACCACCTCAATCAAACAATTGATTTCCATATTTATTTTTATAATAGATTTGAAAATCTAGTTCAAAGAATGTGTTTAATTGATAATTATGATTTCTTTTATATGATAATTCTTTTTAATGGAAAATATGAGAATATATTAATGATATGGACTATAAATAATTATCATTAATTTAACCATTTAAAACAAGCTCACTCTGATGAGATTTTTTATATTCAAAATATGTGATTGTTGATTCCCTCTAAATGAATATCAAAAGAGGAAGAAATACCTAAATATGGGAATTAATTTCCCTGAAATGAAAATGAAGAGGAAGGTGGATGAGATCACATGTATCATGTGAACCCCTAGAAGAAACCTGATCGCATGACCATCATGTTGTCATGAGGATGGAAACACATAGTATATAGTCCATGGAAGGTCTAATGACATCCCTTTGACAAGAAATTCTCCAATTTCAAAGACTCCCTAGAATGTCATATATCATGCAATCATCAATCAATGATCTCCCCCAATTTATACAAATTTTAAACAGGCTAATAACTCAAAACACCTCTAAAATTACATGGAAAATTGGGGGAAAATATCGAAAAATAAATATCATGTTTTCTTCATAAAACTTATTGGACACATCACCGATGTGGAGATTGACTTTTTTTCATCATCAATGAAAACTGAAAAGATCCCCAGCAAATTTAGAAAAAAATAATGGAAATAAAATGTGGAATAAGCTGGGGCCTCTTACAGTCATAATTTTCTAGTGGCATGCCCCAACTGATCCTTGGGAAAAATCAATATTCCAACAACATTTTTTCCTCATCTCATGAAAGCAAACTAATATGTAATCATCATCACATAAATGGAATTAGACATGTCCAGGTGAACTCATGCTCCCCCTTTGGCTCAATAAGGACAAAACAAATGGAGTTGTATATTAAATGCTTTATAATCCCTTTTTCAATCATGTGACACATCACCAATAGGTAGAGTGACTGTATTTGACAACACTCATGCAGTGTTGAAAGATCACAAACCTTTGTATAATAGAGAATGGAAAAACAAGAGGGAATGATGAGAGTATTGCTCGATCATAAACCTCATGCAGTACACCTAGGATGTCAGAAGAAAGGTGTCACAAGACCCCTAGAAAAAGAATCCTTGCATCTTGAAAAGGACTAGAAAACATTTAAGGGTATCATGAAAAGGCCTTTGATAGGCACCCTGTTCTCATGAAGGCACTTGGATGTGTCAGCCAGAAAATATGAAATTCCATCATAATTTCAACATGATTAAAAAACACACACTTGGTTGGAAACATTTACATAATTATGGAATTGAAATATTGGTTTTTTGGGCACTAAATTAAATGTGTCTGCACCATATATATTAATGGCATGACCCCACAAATACGCGTAACACTGAGGACCTCTGAAACACTATCAAGGATTCATGCGATATGTGATGTAGAAAGTAGTAAAAAACTAGGTGGAGTGGAATATAAATCCACCACCACATAATCAAAGAGGATTTTTTTGTTTTTTTTTCATCCAGATGCACTAGATCACCCAAGCAGCATAGTGGAGTTCTCAGAGTTGCTGATTACATGATTGGAAAAGCATCGAATCAGGAAGTATCTAGATAACAATCATAGTGATTTTGTAACATGCATAAGCACATAAAGTGATCATAATAGATCACATGAAGTAATTTTTTCAGAACATTCAATGAACATCCTACACATAAACTATCTTAATAGAGACTTAAAATATTATAATATAGAATTAATCTCAAGGTTTTGTGATAATATGTAGGAATAAAGACTAAAAAACATTTTACATTGAAAAGAACATATATGATGATCCTCATGAAATTAGTGTGAACCACCTAGGAAATGTGATAACAACAGTACATGTCACCGAGGTCTTGTGATTCTCCTTTGGTATACTATTTGGATCATGTGAAGTCCACTGGACAAGTCAAAGAAAGTTGCATGTCAACCCATGTTCATGCAAACCCAATCTCACAATGCCTTCTTGGTTCTCCATCCAAAACTTATAGTTTCCTTTAGACATATTCCCTGACTCGTGTGATGGAACTAACATATATTAACAGTGTCTCAAAATAGTACCCAGTCATTTCAACTGATTTTGGTGACTCCCTCAAAGAACGCTAGCCAGGTATCACAATGACCTTGAGACATGTCAAGTAGATCATGTGTTACCCTCTGAAGAATATCACACTGACCCTCATGATACTCTACAACCAAGTAAGACATCTTTCTTGATGACATTAGGGAATGTTAGATATATCATTTCACCCCCTCTAGGAATCTTATCTAGGAAGGCACAATGTCTTCCAATATTAGACAGTCAACCCTCATGATGTCCTCCAGACTAGTCAACCTTGAAAATGTGACACTCCTCAAACATTCCATCCATGACATTCTATGTCCCTTATATGAGACAAAAGGATCTTGTGATTGTGTTTGTACATGTACACAATATACCCAAACATGTATGGATGTCCTCCGAAATGTTAGAGCATGAAGTCAAGAATAACAGCAGGAAAGAAGGATGGATCAGAAGGGAATCCAAAGGATTGATTACTTTGTCTACCCTTGGTGTGTATTCCCTAATCAGAAGTGAAACCTCAATGTATATTCCCCATCCAACTGAACTATGATGACTTGGATTCCTACCATAACCATGATTTGTAGGATATCTCCTTGAGTTATGGCCTATATATTATCCATCTAAAGGGGTTTCCAAAAACATGGGTCCCACATTAACAAGAAATGACATTTTTTATTTTCCAACCCTTGTTTTCGTCATTGAGCATAGATCACATGGGAATAAGGAGTCACAGTTATCATATCATTCAAATTACACGTCCCTATTTGGGTAAGGGAAAAATTAGTATGCATGCCCCAACCTATGGGATAACATGATACGTCACACAGAAATGGGAAATGTCTCTGTGTAAGCTTTGAACAATGACAAAATACGGTAAGCCCCATATAATAGGGAAATGTATGTGTGTAAACCCCAATCAATTGAAATTCAAGGGCACCGATTCCTTCCATAAACAAGATATGTTGGATGCCTTCCTAAGGCCTGAGCCTAAACTCAAATAAGAATCGACCTCTGCATTAAACCCTCCGTGTTTCTGACTTTTCAACCATTGAGAGCCAATCTTTTTTGTGGACTGATCATCAAACCTCATCACTCAGTGTACCGAGAAGTAAATTGAACTATGTTGACTCTAATTCATACCATTAATAGGATATGTAGGATGCCTCCATGAGGCCAGATCCCTATATTAAACACACCAAGTGTTGTCCTAGTATATGATCCCTCCCATATATATGCAATGAGGCCGATTAAGTTCTATACCTTGTTTCTCACCCTGATCACATATCTTGTAGGATTAAGAAGCCACAATGAACACATCATTGGCATAATAAATCACAACTAT
This sequence comes from Viscum album, assembly GCA_963277665.1. Taxonomy (NCBI): domain Eukaryota; kingdom Viridiplantae; phylum Streptophyta; class Magnoliopsida; order Santalales; family Viscaceae; genus Viscum; species Viscum album. The sequence continues at coordinate 672,713,039 of OY728127.1, forward strand.
ATTGTGAAATATGAATATGTAAACCATGATGAGTGGAATGACTTAAATATCCCTTGTATAAGGGAATGTACCATGAGGAATGTCTTAAGGGTGTGATCTAACTATGATAACATATATTCCTCCTATAACTACGATACATAGGAAATCATCTCAATAATTGAGATCAAGTATTCGATTCCGATGTTCCACCACATATGTCCATTCTGCATGATGTTAAACTTCACTGGTTTAATTTACCATATAAATATTTATTCTTGTGATAAATATGATATGTTGGATTCCTCATAATGACTCAATATACTCTTTGTAATATTAAACCCCTCCTTGAATGGAAAAAATTCCTCAAGTTCCTTGTTATGCTTCATTAGAATATAAATAATCTATAAATTATTAGGAAAATGATAAATAATCTAGGATACATATAGATGGATACACCCATGAGATCCCCATATTTTTTACATAAAAAGAGTTAACATATAACCACTTTATTAGGGTGAAAGTTCTCATACCGGGGTTTGGAAGAGATTTTTGAACATGACCTAAATCATTAAGGGAGTCTTAGAGTTGGGAAAAATCTCCCCCCACAGAGTGTGATGAGGTTGACCTCCCATCCACTCAACCAATGAACGTCCCTAATATTCATTTGTCCTGAAACCCCAATAGACTACCTTCCTTGGGAAAACAGGTCTAAACCCTTTTATGGATGAGGTAACCATTGGGATATTTTATTAATAACAACAATTGTGACCTAAAATTGATGATTGTGATTGAAAGCAGCACCCCATAGTCAACTATCAGGCCAAATTGAATCCACGTCGACAGGGGTTCCTGATCGTGTCTTCTCTAAAAAAATACCGTGAATCCGATTTAATTCTCTCAATATGAAATTTATTGGACTATTATATATCAATACATTTTCTTTTCACACTATAAGGAATAAAATGATGAGCCTTATGTGAATCAATATATGATAAAATTATTGGGTTATTATCTATTGGGCCATTTTTCTTATTAGTATATGGAATCAATAATGATGAACCCGATATAAATCTCTCAAATAGAATAATTAATGGTTAATCTTGTGTTACTACGCATTGTTTTCATATCAAAATATGATGATTAGAATTGTATGAATTTTAGGGAATATCCCCTATGATCATGGTTATCATGGAATAATTCCATCCTTGGATTGATAACTGCATGAAAGCATAATGGTTGGATTGGAAATAAAAGGAAAATTTTGTGAAACATGTATATTTGATTGAACACGCATCATGCCTATGATATTTCACTAATAAGTGACCATGTTCGGTATTGTATGAATGAGATTAGATACTTTTCTCATAAAAAAGATCCTAATTCGATATAGTGTGAACATCCAACGAGTGTTATATAATTTCAGTTGTGGTTGAAATCCATGCGGGTCAAAAAATGATATAACCTACTCTAAAGCATCAACCTCATGTGAAGAACCCAATTTTTTCAGATTACCATTATCATGGTGCAATACCAACCCATGAAGATTTCCATGAGATTCTCCAAGTAATGAAGTTGATGAGTTTGTATCATCCACGAAAAGTTATATCTATGAAAGTGGCCTTCATTCCCATGAAAAACTACGTATGGAGCTTATCCCCAGAGAACGACATCCAGTGCATTCAATGTTTGATGAAGGTGGTCTCATGAGAATAATACAACTCATGTAATTACCTGAACTGTTATAAATAAAATTCTCCTTCTTGTTCCTTTAAATGTGTCATTATGTAATATGGTTATAAAAAACACATGCACATAGAAATAAAATCCACCTTCTTGTTCAATTGATTGCCTCAAACTATAGGATCATACCCTTTGAATCCCATTTCTTAGAGATTCCATGGGAGATAGAATCATTGGGCCTTTCCTCTGACTAATCCCATGCTGATATCCAACAACATATGTGTAACGACCCAAACACTAATTAATGAAAATTTCTCTTAATCTAATTAAATGACTTAATAAGAAATAATTTTATGTAAAACTTATGCACATTATTAGTTTTTTGTTTTGGGTATTCAAAATACCTTTAACAATTGTGATTGTTTCAAATATTGTCGTTGAACAGTGATCACATGATTAGTATAAATATAGGACTTTAAAAAATCCAATTTACTCAGAAAAAGGTATTAATAGACTCATCCAGTAGAATTTCTCCATATGAAGCCCATTTTTCAGAGCTCATAAAGCAGGTGGCATCTTTGGGATTCACTCTTGACAAATCCCAAGCCGAGCTTCAACAAGTTATGCTCGAACGAAACCATCTATAGCAGAAGTGGAAGTTAATAGATATTAACACACCTACAATGTTATCTAAGCCACCCCAAGAGTATTTCACCATCACACACCTTACCCTTAGGTATTATGTGTTTATTTGAAAGGGTTATGTAACACATCCCTAGAACTATGATTTTGTTAATTATTTTTGTATAGAATAAAAATAGACATTCATTTTTTTTATTGTTTCGTTGTAAATAGTTTTTAATGCACAAATAGTATTTTTATTTAATATTATATTAAGAAATAGTTTTTGATGAATTAATGGATTATTGAATGAAATAATATTTTAATAAAATATTATTATTTAGTTACTTTTTACTAAAAATTAAAGGTTGTATAAATTTTAAAACACAATTTCAATTTTTATTATGGTTTGAAAATTGTTTTTGTCAACACCCAATAATTTTTGATAAATGTCAGTTTTTATTTTAAAAGTAATTTTTTTTAATATTTATAATTTTTTTTAGATAAAATGAATATTATTTTTGGAATCAGAATGTTGAAATTATCCAACGGTTTCTTTTTCATAATTTTCTGAGACAGTAAATTTTTTGGGTAAAAATTATATACTGTAAAACTTTATAATGTGTTTTATGACATCATAATGACCCAATAGTGATGTAATAATATACTATATATGATATTTTCGGCCAATATATGTTTTAACATTAAAATAATGTGTTTTTGGTTTTATTTTATTAATTTTACAAATCCTTAGTGTACCCTCAATGACTTATAAAACATTTTATATTTTTAAATTGTTTTCCTTGAGAGTGTGAATCACCTCCACAAAAGAAAGCCAAATATTTTAAGAAGTTCTGTAATTAGCCTTATAAAATTATTTTTCCACTCCCTTTTGAAAAAACCATGGGTAAAACCATGGGATGGTTTGTGGTTTTGGTTAGTTTAATGTTTAGGGTCCAAAACCAAAATAATAATGAATTCCCTCTCTCTTCCTATATAAACCCACCCAAGGTCCCACTTCCTCTTCAATAAGAGCCTTTTTCGTTCATACAACATCTGCCCTCCTCTATATAGAATCCTAAAAAGGTTCCCCAATCTCCCATGAAGCCTCTCTCAAACATCTCCCAAGTCTTTGGGTTCACACTTCCAAGTAAGGGATTTCTTCCTTTCTCATTCTTGTCCAAATTTCATTATATTGTTATACGATTATTTAATTTAGAAATTTTGGGTTATGATTTAAAACCTCCCCTATAATTCCCTCCTTATGTTTTAATGATTAAAGACCTATTTCTCTCTAATTAATTCCTCTCATGTACACCTGTCACCATGCCGAAATTCCGTAATGGATTTCACTCTCTTCATTTACATTCAAGCAATGCTTTTGTATTATGAATCTAAATTCCATTAAATATGGTGGGACATGTTTCTATATGACACCCTTAATTTCAATTTCATGTAAATATGATGAGACACCCATTTCTCTCTCATCAACCATTTTTATGAATTCTTATGTCACACCGTTATGCTGTCGAAATTGCACAATGATTTTCCAAGCCAAGTCATTGAGTAGTGAATACCATGCCCATTTCTCTATCATGGGTATTCACCATTATGAAAATTTACTTATTGATTCTATAGTCTCATTTTGTATTCCACATTAATTTATCTTGGAATTATTTATAATGTTTAATTAATCAATTTTATATGATCCACGTGGCAGACTAATGAATGATATGAAATGATTAAGAAGGGTGCGCCCAGATAGCACTCCAATGAATTGGGTAAAGGTTAGTATCATGATACCTCAAGTTAAATGAGGGTTTAATCATTATAATTCAAGTGATATTAGGGTTTTATCATGCTCCATGTTTAAGGATCCTTGGATCATGCTAATATCATGTTAAATGTCGTTGCCACATTTCTATGTTATGATAGTAATGCTTTATCAGCCTTTATGTTCATGTTTCTCTTGCACTCCATTGATATGCCTATTAGATAACATGTATTATATTCTTAAAGTTCCTTTTTTACTCCCTTACTGGGCTTTATAGATCACCTTTTTCTTATGCATGTCCTCAGGTAATCCCATGCAATGCTATGTATGAGGGAATGTAATGGTCATGTCAAGGAAGTTTCCAATAATGATGTTGAGTTTTATGTTCTAAGTTGTTATGTAATGTTTCTAATCCCCAAAGACACTAGACCTCCTGATCCTCAGATTTTTCTTAAGTTAATTATTATGTAATAAATCTTGTTTATGTTTTTAATAAAGAGAAAGGTTTGTTATAGTTGGTATCAGATGATAGGCTTAGTTATTTTTGGGATTAGGATTACAAAATCCTAGTTAAAGACATAGGGATAAGTCCAAGTACAATAAAAAGGTCCCTAAATTTTTTGTGAGTATTTAGTGAGTGGATTATAACGAAAATACATCCCTATAAATATATGAGCATGTAGAGGTGGCTCTAGAAAAAATGTACCAAGGAGTGAAAACTCTAACAAAGAGTTTCGGGCTTGACTCGGGGTATCCTTGTACAAGAAAACAGGCCTTGCCTCACTCTTGGTTATGACACTCCCAGGGGATATTCATTGGTAAATTCATAATCATAGTTTCAACCATTATTAAGGTAATAAAAAAATCCCCTAAGAATATATGTTGGGAAGTAGATCATGTATGACATAGATTGAAGCCTATGAATTCATTAGTTAAGGAAATAAAAGTAATTTATAAGTCATCTATTTTTTTATTTGGATTACCCATTATGTGTGACCCCTAAATTTACTTTTGTTCCAGCCAACGGCTGGTAATAAGTGGACTCGGGCAAATAACCAATACAAAAATCAATGTAATGATTGTTCTAATGAGATTCCCAATCCGATGGGAGCGAGAATCACAATCATTGTCACAATACTCTCTCAGTTAACTGATGTTTTGAATAGAAACATGGGTTAAGAGGAATGTTCAAACCCTCCAAATAAATAAAATGTCACAATTGAGAGCTTCATGAGACAATGGCCTCCTACTTTTAATGGATCATCTTATCCGTCAATCACCGAATAGTGGATCAAATCAATTGAGAAGATATTCTCCTCACATCAATGTTCTGAACAATAGAAGGTGATTCTAGATGCTTATCATATGGAGGGTGAAGCTGATCAGTGGTGGACATTGATAAGAAATACAAAGCCTGAGGACGAGATCATGGCGTTGGAATGGAAGGATTTCCGAAAAAAAAATTAACAAATATTTTCCTCACACCCTCTAACATAAGATGGAAAGGGGCTTATATTCCCTCAAGAAAAAATACGAAGAATCTGTTAGAGCGTACGATGAAAACTTCACAGATCTTGCACCATACTCCTCAAGATTTTTCATTACTCCCTAATGCAAGGTTGACCACTTCTTTGGTGGGATAAAACCTAGCCTATAGAAATCCCAAGATATCCGTGACATTGAGAGCTAGGAGGAAATTTTCGGACGTGCACTCAAAGTCAAAATAGAGATAAGAGAATCTCAAGGGTATCATAGGGATAAATAGAATAGGCTTGATTTCAATTATGGAGGTCCAATGGATAAATCCAAAAGTTCCATGAAAATCTAGAACCCACTTTCTAAATGTACATAAAGAATCACCATAGAAATTTCTTAAAGGGGATGAAGAAATTCTTTTGGTGTTGAAGAGAAGGGAAGCTAGATATTAACTGATGACAAGAGAAACATGTAGCTGCGACAGAGGAAAGGAACACTCTGTTCGAACATCAACGCATTGTTAAATTCTTTAGCTACATAGAACTAGGGAACTTTACAAAATAGTTCCTTAAGCCAAGGCTTATCTAAGGCAACCAAAAACTTCCATGGTAGAAAGGGAGAGCTTTTTCTATAATTACTATAGAAGTGAACCCTGTCCATTATGTGTTGACAGATACACTAGTTATTCATTAAATAATTTTGAACATTCTTTTTTATTCTAGTTCTATGCATTCTCTTATATCACGAAGGTTTGGTATAACAATACCGACACCACCACAGATCATGGAAGTGAAGATGTCGGTGAGAACGAAAAATGGGGCTATCATTGCATCCCATGAATATGACTCCTTCCCTGTCATAATTTGTGGACTGAACATCTCAATGAACCTATTAATACTCCCTTTGGGGGAATTTGATTCCATTATTGGTAAGTATTGGGTTTACTTATATAGAGCCAACATAAATTTCTGTGGGTGGGAAATCACTCTCCCTATGAAGAATCGACCCCTGATTCTGTATGAGTACAAGGAGGTGGATGAATCTTCCTTAGTATCATCAAATCAATCATGGATATTACTACCCTATGAGAATGTGTATCTAGCTCAGATGATTGAGTACATGGATGAAACCATCCTTGAAGATATTCCTATTGTGAGGGAATTTGCTGATGTGTTTCATGAGGAATTTCCTGGCCATCCTCCAATAATATATGTCGAATTCTAAATTGACCATATACTTGGGGCTTTAACAATATCCAAGACGTCGTATAGAATGGTTGTTTTGGAGATTGAGGAGTTGATGAAAACAACTATAGAATAATCTAAATAAAGGGCTTATACACCCAAGTGCTTCAACATGGGGTGTACCCGTCCTTTTCATCATGAAGAATGATGGGTCAACACGCCTTTACATTGATTATCATGATCTCAACAAAATCATGATAAAGAACATGTATCCTCTGCCACTAATTGATGACTTGTTCAATTAGCTACATGAAGCACAATTCTTCTCCAAGGTAGATCTGCGGTCTGGATATTATCAAGTAAGGGTGACGAAAGAAGATATCCCCAAGACTGCTTTTCATATAAGATACGGGCACAATGAATTCATTGTAATGCCTTTCGGACTCACTAATGCTCTAGCGATCTTGATAGAATTGATGAATATAGTCTTTATATATTACCTCAAAAAATTTGTGGTAGAAATTATTGACGATACATTAATATACATTAAAACCAAGGAGGAGCATGAAGATCATCTAAGAACTGTACTAGATACCTTTTGAAAGGAGAAGCTCTATGAAAAGTACATCAAGTGTGATTTCTGGTTGAAGGAGGTCTCATTCATGGGACATATCAAAATAGGTAATGGGATATCAGTGGATCCATCCAAGATAGCTGCAATATAGGGATGGATGAGACCAACGCCGGTGATGGATATCCGTATCTTCTTGGGGTTTTCAGGATATTATCGCCAATTTTTGAGAAATTACTCACGATTTTCCAACCATCATACCAAGATCACTCAGAAGGGAGTCATCTTTTTTTGGAGTGATGAATGCAAAGAGAGCTTCAAGGAGTTGAAAAGGAAGCTTATCACTATGCTTGTTCTCACATTACCCACAAGTGGAGAACTTTTTGTGATATTTAATGATGCTTTTAAGAAGGGGATAGGTTTTGTGTTGATGCTAAATGATAATTTCATTACCTATGCTTCAAGGAAATTTAAATTTCATGATAAGAACTATACAACACATGATCTGGAGTATGGTTCAGTGATATTCCCTTTAAAAATTTGGCCACATTACCTCTTTGGATAGAAGTGTGAAACATATACAGATCAAAATAACCTAAAGTATATATTCACATAGAAAGAGTTGAATATGCACCAATGAAGATACTCAGATCTGATCAAATACCTTGACTGCTCAATCCATTACCACCCAGTGAAAGCGAACAAGGTGACAGATGCTCTATGTAGAAAAGACCTAGTGATTTTATCATTGATGAGAATCGAAAAGGATCCAATCTTCTTAGATTTGATAAAGATGGACATGGGAATCATAAATAATGAAACATCATCAATCCTTTCGAAATATATTTTTCAACTATCTCTTTTGGAATGGTTAAAGGATTATCAAAAGGATCATATGGGGATTTAGAAGAAAGTGAAAACTATTAGAAACAGGAAATCCTCAGAGTTCAATGTAAATGAATAAGGAATTGTGAGATTTGGGGAAATAATATGTGTTCCATCAAATCCATAGTAAAAGAAATAACTTTTGGATGCTGAATATAGTTCTAATTTCTCCATTCACCTAGGAAACCAAAAGATGTGTTGATATCTCTGAGAGAATTATTTGTAGGATAACATGAAGAAGAAAATTGTTGAGTATACATAAATGTGCCTAGTATGTTAGAAAGTGAAGGATGAGAGGAATAATTCAATGGGGATGATGAAGCCATTATGCATACCAGCATGGAAATGGGAGAACATCAATATTGAAATTTTCACCAGACTTCCAAAGACACCCAAAGGAAACACCGATAACTGGGTTATAGTGTATCATCTTTAATAGCATCAACACATGATTTAAATTAGAGAGGATTTCTCATTAGATCAAATAGAACGGATATACATCAAAGATGTGGTAAGACTTCCTAGAGTACCACTATCAATTGTATCTAATCAATATACAAGATTTAACTCTATTATCTATAAGAATATTTAACAAGCTTTGAATACTGAGCTAAACTTCATTACAAATTATCATCCTAAAACTGATGGCCAATCTGAGTAGGCTATCCAAAAACTTGAGGATATGTTGAGAGAATTCTCAATGAACTTCAAAGGTGGATGGGATCAACATCTTCTTATTGTTGAGTTATCATATAATAGTTTCCACTCAAGCATCCAAATGGCTTCTTTTGAGGCCCTTTATGGGAAGAGGTGTAGAACAACAACATGTTGGGAGCAGAAACTACCAGGTCCAGAAATGGATGAAGAAATGGTGGAGTAGGTTAAGACCATCTAGCCACACATTAATGCTTCTCAGAGTCGACAAAAGAGCAATGCTAATAATCGTCAATGAGATCTAGAGTTTGATGTTGGAGACATGGTATTCTTCCAAATATCACCATGTAATAGATTTTTAGATTTAGGAAGAAGGTAAAGTTTAGTCTAAGGTACGTTGGCCCTTTAGAGATCCTTGATCGCATTGGAGCAGTGTCTATAGACTTGTACTCCCACCGAACCTATCTCAAGTACATGATGTCCTCTATGTATCACTCTTGAGGATGTACATACCTACTCCTTCACATGTACTCAATCCAATGGTTGTACTATTGGATAATTACCACTCCTTTGAAAATAATTTGGTGAATTTCTTTGATCATAGGGAAAAAGTTCTATGATATAAGACAATGTCCCTAGTCAAGGTGTTGTGGTGAAACCACAAGTTTGAAGAAGAAACATCTGAATCAGATGAAGTTATGAAGTAGAGTGACCTCATCGTTTTAGTGCAGTAAAAGGAAATTTTGAGGGATTAATTTCTTAAGGAGGGAATATTCTAATGACCCAAACATTAATTAATGAAAATTAATCATGATATAATTAAATTTATTAATATTTAAAATAGTTATGTAAAACATATACACTTTCTTGGTTTTTTGGTTTGGGATTTCAAAATACCTATAACAATTGTGACCATTGCTAATATAGCCATTGAAAAATGATCACATGATTACTATTAATATAGGTCTTTAACAAATCCAATTTACTCATACAAAGGTAGTGATGGCCTCATCCAGTTGAATTACTCCATACGAAGCCCATTTTTTAGAGCTCAGAATGGATGTGGTATCTTTGGGCATCACTCTATACCAAGCCTAGGATAAACATCAACATATTAAGGTCGAATGGAACTGTCTATGGGATAAGTGAAAGATAATAGAGATTACCACATTTGCAATTTTATCCATGCCACCCAAAGAGTTTCCACCATCCACACCTTACCCATATGGAATATGTGGCTATTTTAAGGGGTTATGTAAAAAATCCCAATAAATATTATTATGTAAATTATTTTTGTATATAATAAAGAATATACATTCATTTTTTTATTATTGTTACATTGTCAATAGTTTTTAGAGAACAAATATTATTTTTAGTTAATATTAAATTAATAAATCTATTTTGATTAACTTATGGACTTTTGAATTAAATAATATTTTCATAAAAAAAATATTATATACTTTCTTTTTATTAAATATAAATTATTGTATTATTTTTATTATGCAATTGATAATTTTATTATGGTTTGAAAGATGTTTTTGTCAAAAACCATTGATTTTTGATATGTGACGGTTTTATTTTAAATGTAATAATTTTCATATTAATAAATTTATTTTTATAAAATTAATATTATTTATGGAATTAGGATGTCGAAATTATCCAACAGTGAATTTTTCATAATTTTTCGAGACAATTGAATTTTTGGGTAAAAATTAAATACCATAAAAATATATAATGTGTCTTATGACATCATAATAACCCAATAGTGATGTAATAAAATAATATAAATGGTATGATCGTCCAATATATGTTTTACAATTAAAAAAATGTGATTTTAGGTTTATTTTATTTATTTTAAAAAGCCTTAGTAGACCCTCCAAGACATATAATACATTTTTTCTTTTTGAATTGTTTTCCTTGAGATTGTGACTCACCTCCACATAATCAAGCCTAAAATTTTCAGAATTTTGTCCATTAGAGTTATAAAATAATTTAATCGACTCCCCTTTTTCAAAAACCCTGGGAAAAAACTAGTTGATGTTTTGTGGTTTTGATTAGTTTAATGTGTAGGATCCAAAACCTAAATAATAAATAATTATTTCCCTTTTCCTATATAAACCCACCCAAGATCCCACTTCATCTTCACTAAAAGCCTTTGGAGTTCATAATACATGTTCCCTCCTTTCTCTATAATCCTCCGAAGGTGCCTTAATCTCCCATGAATCCCCTCTCAAGCCTCTCCCAAGCCTTTGGGATCACACTTCCAAGTAAGTGATTTCTTCCTTTCTCATTCTTGTCGAAATTTCTATATATTATTATACAATTTTTTCATTTAAAAATGTTGGGGTATGATTTCTCACATCCCCTATAATTCTGTCCTTATTTTTTAATTATTATAGTTCCCTTTCTCTCTCATTAATTCCTCCAATGTACAGTTGTTACCTTGTCGGAATTCCGTAAGGGATTTCTCTCTCATCATTGACATTGATGCAATTCTTTTCTATTAGGAATCTAAATTCCATTACATATGTTGGGAAATGTTTCAATACCACCCCTTACTATCCATTTCATGTAATTATTATTAGACACCATTTTCTCTCTCATCAACCAATTTGATGAATTCTTTGGTCACACCGTTTTGCTGCTGAAATTCCACCATGATTTTCCAAGCCAAGTAATTGGGTAGTGAATACCATGCCCATTTCTATATCAATGGTATTAAACTTTATGAAAATTTAATTATTGACAATATAGTTTCATGTATGAATTATACACTCCTTTATCATGTAATAATTGATTATGTTTAATGAATCAATGTTATATGATTCATGTGGAATACTTATGCATGAAATGAAATGATTAGGAAGGGTACACCCTTATAGCACTTCAATGCATCAGGTAATGGTTAGTATCATTATACATCATGTATAGTTAGGTTTTACTCATTCTAATTCATGTTCAATGAGGTTTTACCCATTCTCTATGTTCAAGGAGCCTTGTAACTTGCTAATATCATGTTAAATGTTGTTTCCGTATTTCCATGTTTTTATAGTCATTATTTATCAGGCCTTTATGTTAATGTTTCTCTTTCACTCCATTGATATTACTATTTCCTAGCATTTTTTATATTATTCATATTCCTTTTTAATCCCTTACTAGGATTTATATCTCAACCATTTCTTATTCATGTCCTCAGGTTATCCCATGCGATGTTATGTACGAGGGAATGTAGTGGTCATGTCATGGAAGTTTTCAAAAAAGATTTTGTGTTTCGTATTCTATTTTGTTATTTAATGTTCCTAATACCCAAAGACACTAGACCTCTTGATCCTCAGAGTTGTCCTAAGTGAATGATTATGTAATAAATCATGTTTATGTGTGTAAAAAAGAGTAGGTTTGTAATAATAAGCATGAGTGAAACCATTAATGAGAGAAGTTCAAACTCCTCAATATCACAAACCAAACCATGTTCGTTGAACATCCTCATGAATATTCCACCATCATGAACCTTAAAAATAGGGAATTTTCTAGTTTATTAAATATATATTTATCAATAACCTAGAAAAATAAATATTTATATTATTTAGTATAGAATTATTAATATATTTTAATCCTATTATTGTTACTCTATAATTTTTTTTATTATGATACTATAAAACATGAATAGTATTTGTGTAATATTAACATTAAATTAAGGAATTTATTTTGGTGAATAAATGGATTTGTAAAATAAATAACATTTTAATAAATTATTATTACAAAATATATTTTTTAATATAAATGATCATATAATTTTTACGAAGTCAAATGTAATTTTTTATAAGGGTTTGAAAACTATTTTTCCCAAAAAACCAACAATATCTTAATAATTGTCAGTTTAATTTTAAAAGTGAAAACTCAAAATTTTATAATATTATTTATATAAAATGCATATTATTTTCAAAATCGTAATGTTTAAATTATCTAACGGTGAATTTTTCATAATTTTCTAAGACAATGGAATTTACTGGTAAAAATTAAATATCATATATATATATACCTTTATATATTATGAATTCTTAATGACCCAAACGTGATGTTACAATTAATATAAATGGGATACAATATTAAATATCTGTTATCCCTTTAAGATAATTTTATTTTATGTTTATTTGATTTATCTTACAATGGCATTATGAATCCTCCAAAATTTATAATATATTTTTGGTTTTATAATCATATCTGTAAGTGTGTGACTCACCTTCACATAATAAAGGGATTCATTTAATTATTTTTATTCCATTTAATTTTAAGATAATAATAACCACACTCATTTGGTATAATTAATGGAAAAAATTATTGGATGGTTTGTGGTTTTGGATACTTAATTATGTAGTGTCCAAAACTTAAAAAATAAAGAAATCCCTTTCATTTCCTATATGAACCCACCAATGTTACCGTTTCTCTTCACTAACACTTCTTAGGTAATTTACATTCTCTTCCCTCCACTCCCCATAGTCCTACAAAGGATCCCCGATCTCTCAATAAGATGCTCCAATGTAGTTGGAGTCATAGACTAAAGTAAGGGACCTTCCAATCCTCATTTCAATTCTAGAACCTTATTTGATATTGACCTTTATAATTTAAATTGATTATTTTGTAAATAATTTACAATAAATCTCTTAATATCAATTTATTTTTATTTTTTTGAGATACAACTCATCATATCTCATTTATACACTTAACTGTGTCGTTAGTATGACAATATTTATTAAGGGATCTTCCACTCTCTTAATTTTATAGAACACTTCATTTTGTAATCTCCCTAAATTTACATTTTATTACGTCTGGATATATTCTTACATATTCCCAATATTGTCAATTTTATGTATAAATTAAGAGATCTTCCTTTCAATTTCATTAATGATTCCATGATGCTTTATGTACACCCATTATCATGCCAAAATTTAGTAAGAGATCCTCACCTTCTCTACTTTATTAATGTTTTATTATTATCTTACGACTTATATCTCAAATTCCTTATATTGGGATATGTATTTCCATGTCCATATTACATAATATTTTATCTTGAAATAATGTGATACCCCTTTTCTCTCATTAACCAATTTTATGAATTTTTATGTGTTTCCAATATGCTGATGAAATGCCACAAGATTTTTCATGCCAAAATAATTGTGTGGTGAATCTTGTACCAATTTACTATCAAGGGTGTGAAAAGTTTTTCACTAATAACTATATTACATGGGACTTAAAGGTATGTAATACACACTACTTCATCATGGAATAAAATATGATTATTATTTAATCCATGTTTTATGATCTATGTAGAATAAAAAATTATGAGAATGAAACGAATATGACAGGTGCACCTCGATTATATAGAACTCTAATGAATTTGGTAATTTTTAGTATCAAGATTAGTCATGTGGTGACCGAGAGTGAACCTGATTACATAATGTGATATTTTATACCATGATTTCTTCGAGTTTTATCCTTGACCTATGTTAATGTTGTAGTATTTTATGTGGTTCCCACATTTCTCATGTTAAGATTATCATGCTACATGATGTCTCCTGTTTCATTGATTGGGTTTATGATCCCTCATCTTTTTATGCCCCATTGATATGCCTATTATCCAAGATGTATCAGCATATTCCTTTTTATTCCCTTACTGGGATTTATATCTCACACATTTCATATGGTTTTCTAATGGGTTATCCCATGCGGATTTAAAAATCCATGTAATTATAGAAGCTTCTTAAGTATGTTTTTAATAATGATATTATAACTTAGGTTGAAGATGTTATTCATGGTTCCAAATTCTCATGAACACTAGAATTATATATATTTTGGGTTTTATAATGAGTAGAATTATAGAAAAAATCTTGAATTAATGTGTAACAAAGGGAATGGTTGTTAAATTGGTATCAGAGCAATTGTTTTGTTATTTTTGGATTATGATTAAGAAAACACTAGTGAAAGACTTATAAATAAGACTAAGTATAAAAAAATACCTAAATTTTGGTAATTATAGAGTATGTGGATTATTATGAAAATAAATCTCTTTCTGGATACTATAAGTTGATGTGGTTCTTCCACAGATGTACCTAGGGGTATCAACTCTGACAAGGTGTGTCGGGCTTGACTCAGTGTAACTCGGTTCATGAAAATGGGCCGAACTGTGCACCAAGTTTGACACTCAAGTTGGATGTTCTTTTTAAATTCATAATCTCATTATGAACTATTATTTGGAGAATTTAAAAAACATAATATATATGATAGGAAATAGATCATGGATAACATAGATCGATGACTGGATATTCATAAGTTAAGGAAATACAAATAATTTGTACGTTATCTATTTAATTTTAATTGCTTCAAATTTATGTTTTTAATAGTTTAAACACAATCATCCTTAATTATCCCTTTATTCTAGTAATTTTCCTGAAATAATTGGAAAAAAGTAAACAATCAATGTGATGGTAAATGTGATAACTTCCCCAATGTGATTCCCAACCCAATGAGTGGAGGAATCATGAACATTATGATGATACACTCTCAGTTGACTATAGTTCTTTAAATAAACCTAGATAAATAGTATCACCCAAAACCCCTCTATGAGTGAACTGTCTGGGATTGAGAGCTTCATGCAACAAAGGCCACCTAGATTCAATGGAACATCAAATCCCTTAATTGTAGAATAATGGATCAAATCCATCGAGAATATCTTCTCCATCCTTTAGTGATCTGAACAATACAATGTTCTAATGGATGCTTATTGTATGGGGTAGAAGCATATCATTGGTCATCATTAATAAAAAAAAGAAATCCTGAGGAAGATATTGAAGTAATGGAGTTGAAGGAATTATGGAATATGTTTTTTGATAAATATTTTCCTCACACACTCTGACATAAAATAGAAGGGGATTTTCTTTCCCTCAATCCAATATATGAGTAATATATCAGGTCATATGAGAAATAATTCTGAAGACTTTTGAGATGAAACTTTGGATTTTTCATTATCCTTGAGTGAATGGTTGATAGCTTATTTGGTGAGCCAAAACCTAGTATACGAAAAGCCTAGGTGATCCATAAATTTGATAGGAATGGCATAATTTTCTAATGTTCCATCTATGTAAAAATGGATATTGGTGAATATTAGGGGTATTATTGGGATATGGACAGTAATGAGGAGTTTAATTATGGTATTATGATAAAGAAATCAAAAGGTTACAAGAAATTTCAACATATATCTTGTCAATTTTTTCAGATGAAAAACCCTAGAAATTTCCTAAGGGGAACAAATAAATTGATTTGGTGAGGGAAATAAGGACACCTTTCAATCAATTTCTGACATGATAATCCCCCTAATGTGTTGGAATAGAGAAATACTCCATTGAAGCCACAACATATTTTTCATTGCATCAACTAAATGAAACTGTTGCACATTTCAAACAAATTCAATAAGACAAGCGTTTCATAGAAAACCAACAACATCCAAGGAAGAAAGGAATATATTTTACCATCACAACTACTAAGGTGGTTCCCAACAATTATGCAGTGACATGAATTCTAGTTATTAATTCATGAATTAAAAACAATCTTGTTTATTCTTGTTTTACAAATTCATTATTATCAAAAATGTTTTTTATAACTATTCAAACAACACCACAATGCATAGAAGTAGAGATGTTAGTGAAAACTATGCATGGGGAAATTATTTCATCTCAATTATATATATCCTACTTGGTAAATGTTTGTGGGATAAAATTCCCAGTAAACATTTTCATAATCCCTTAAATGGAATGTGATGCAATTCTGGGAAGGGACTAGATTTTATTATATAAATCCAAAATAAATTACCCTGAGAAGGAAATCACTCTCTGTATCACGAATCATCCCATGATTCTATATAATTGCATGTAGGAAGGCAATTATTATTTTCCACCAACATTGAAAACATTGATATTATTTTCCTAAAAGAAAGTGTGTTTAGATCAAGGGATTGGGTCTAAGGAAATAACCACCCTTGAAGACATTCCTATTTTAAGGGAATACATTGATGTGTTTCCAAAGGAATTTCATATTCTTCCTCCTAACTGATCGGTTTAATTTTCAATTGATCTTATACTTGGGGTGTTTCCATTATTGAAGACTCCATATAGAATAGATATTGTGGTACTTGAGGAGCTAAAGAAAGAACTACATGAGAATCCTGATACAAGGTTCATATTCCCAAGTGCTTCACCCTAGGGTGCATAAGTCCTCTTCATTATGAATTAGGATTCATCAATGCACCTTTGGATTTATTATCATGAGATAAAAAAGATCTTGATAAAAAAGTAGTATCAACTGCAACTGATTGAGGACTTGTTCAGTCATATATATGGATCCCAAAACTTCTTCATAGTGGATCTGTGGTCGGGATATTACCATGTTAGGTTGATGATGGAGGATATATGAAACACTGATTTTTGTAAATGGTTTGGGCACTATGAGTTCATAGTAATTCCATTCAGACACACTAATGCATCCAAAAAATTCATGGACTAGATGAATAATGTTTATAGAGATTACCTCAAAATTTTTTTACTAGTCTTTATATATGATATTATTATATACATGAAAACCATGTAGGAGCAAGAGTATAATCTGAGATCTAAGGCCTTATGAAAAGAGAATCATTATTCTAAGTACATCAAATGTGATTTCTGGTTGAAATAAGACTCATTATTTTGGTATATCATCATGAGAAATGGGATAATTTTTGAACCGTCAAAGACAATAGAAATTAAAGAATGGATGAATCTAACATATGTGATATATATACATAGATTCCATGGGTTTGATGGGTATTATACCCAAATCATGAGAGTTTTTCATAGTTATAGACCCCTCTTACCAAGATAACTTAGAAGGGAGTTATGTTTTCTTTGAATCATGAATGTGAAGAAAGATTCAGGGTGTTCATAATGAGGCTTGTCACTGCACCTGTTCTCACACAACCCATATATAGAGTAATTTTTGTGTTATTAATCATTGATGAAAGTAATGGATTGAGAATTTTTTCGATAAATAATGAAAAATTCATAGCCTATTCTTCAAGGGAGTTGAATGTTCATGAATAGAACATCCCCACACATGATCTAGAGTTATATGTAGTAATCATTTCTTTGAAAATGTGGAGGAACTATCTCATTGGTGAGATATGTTAATTATGTTGATCAAAAAAGCCTCATGTATATATTCACACATAATGAAATGAATATGTGCCAACAAAGATGGTTAGAGATAATCAAAGACTATGAATGCTCAATTCACTGCCATCAAGGTAATGTGAATAATGTGGTAAATTCTCTATGTAGAAAGGATCCATCAATTCTATCATTGATTGGAATTGAGTGGGATTTGATCTTAATATATTTTGAAAGTATTGATATTGGAATCATAATGGAAGGAACATCATCAATCCTTCCACATATTATTTTTCTCCCATCTCTTTTGGAGAGGTTAACAGATTCTCAAATAAATAACGTGGGAACTCAGAAGAAAGTAGAAACTATAAGGAAGGGAAAATAATTGTTGTTTGATGTTAATGAAGAAGGAATTGTGAGATTTTGTTCAAGACTATATATTCTATAAAATACTGAGTTAAATAAGAAACTATTGGACGATGCCGATAGTTCTAATTTCCCAATTCACTTAGGATGTACAATAATGTGTCAAGATATTCATGAGCACAATTTTTGGGATAATATGAACAAATATATCACTGAATATACATTAATGTTCCCATTATTCTATAATGTTAAGGGTGAATGGTAGAAAAATAAATGTATTTTTCAACCATTACTGATACCAACAATGAAATGGTAGAATAGCAGTCTCGAATATTTCACCACGCTTATGAAGAAATTCATGGTAAAAAATGCTATATTTTTTTGTTTTGGATCATCTTATAATGAAAGATAACATTATTGTAATTTTAGAGGATTTCAAGAGTGATAAAAGTGCACAGATATACCTCAGAGAAGTGGAAAATCTGCATGGAGTACCACTATTTATTAAATCCAATAGATATTTAAGATTCACCTCCATGTTCATGAAATTTCTCTAACATGCCCTAAAAACTGAGCTAAAACTCATTACGAACTATCATCTACAAATTTATGGCCTATTTCAGAGGAATATGAATACATTGGAATCCAAATTTGGTTCATAAATTGTGGACATCAAAGGAGGATTGGACCAACATCTTCCTTTGGCCCAGTTCTCTTCCTGTAATAGTTTCAAATTGAGTGTCAAAATTCCCCCTATGAATCCCTTTATGGGTATTTGTTAAGAAACCCTGCATACTAGGATGATTATGGGAAATGTAAATGGAAAGGTCCCTAAATAGTTTTGGAAATGGTGGAAATGATTAATACCATTCAACAACACATATAGGATTCTTAGAGTTGATAGAACAGTTATTCTGACAATAATTGAGAAGACCTAGAGTTTGATGTTAGAGACATGGTATTCATTCACATATCTCTAATGAAGAATGCAATGAGATTTGGGAAGAAGGTAAATCTTAACCCAACATACATC
This sequence comes from Viscum album, assembly GCA_963277665.1. Lineage (NCBI taxonomy): Eukaryota > Viridiplantae > Streptophyta > Magnoliopsida > Santalales > Viscaceae > Viscum > Viscum album. The sequence continues at coordinate 672,732,456 of OY728127.1, forward strand.
GACTCCTTTGAGATCTTTGATCTCATTAGAGTGAGGGCCTATTGTCTAGAAATCTCACTGAACCTATCTCAAGTACATGATTTTTTCATGTATCCCTCTTAAACATATTCCTAATAGACACCTCACATGTACTCAACCCAGAAGAGGTACCATTATATAATTATTTTCATATTAAGTGAAGTTGGTAAACATCATAGATAATAGATGAAAAGTTCTATGAAATAAGACAAAGCACATTTTCAAAGTGTTATAGATAAACCACATGTTTAAAGAAGTAACATGGGAACCAGAGGAGGTGATGTACCAGAGTTACCCTCTTCTTTTTTATTCTGGGAAAATAAAATTTTGAGAGTGAAATTTCTTATAGGGGAATATTGTAAAGCCCCAAATTATTATAAATAAATTTCCCTTTCAGATTTAATTAAATGTATTATTATGTAATATAGTGATATAAAATACGTGACATCTTTTTTTCATATCCAAATGGATTTAAAATACTATTAAGTGTCATTAAATTTGATAATATGGCTGTTGAGTAGTGATAACATAATTATTATAAATATAGGGTTTTACCAAATCCAATTGACATAAACAAAGGATGTTATGGCCTCAACCAGAAGGATCATACCCAATAAAACCAATATATCTGAGCTTTTGAGGGAGATAACATCACTCATATTTTCCCTTGGTGAATAAAATTCTTATATCCAACAACCTAATCATTATGTAAATCATTTATTATAGAAGTTCAAGCTCATCGAGATCATGGACCAAACCTTGTTCGCCGAACCACCCAAGGAAAGTCCCACGAGCATGAACCTTAATTTTAGTGTTTTTTCTTTTTTATTAAATGGATATGTCTAAAGTACCTATTAATATTTTTATGTACATTATTTTTTATAAACCATTGAATATATTTCTATCCTATTATTTTTACTTTATTGTGAATTTTTATTTTGATACTATTGAAAACAAATAATAATTTTGTTTTATATTCAAATACAAGTAAGGAATTTAGTTTAATGAATTAATGGACTTATAAAATAAAAAATATTTAAAAAAATTATATTATTAAATAAGTTTTATTAATTTAAAATGAGCGTTTATTTTTCATGAAGTCTTATATAATGTTTTATGGGGCTTCAAAATAGTTATTGTCAAAAAAACTCAACATTTCTTAATAAATGTCTATTTTATATCAAAATTTAAAATTAAAATATTTAAAAGATTATTTAGATGAAATGATTATTATTTTTGAGGTAAAAAGACTAAAACATTCCAACGAAATTTTTTTCATAATTTTATAAGACAGTCAAATTTTTTCATAAAAATTAAATACCATATAAATATACTTTGTTTATTATGACATCATAATGACCCAAAAGTGATGTAATAATTAATATTATGGGATCCAATACCAAATATATGTTTTAAATTTAAAAAAATGTGATTTTATGGTTATTTTATTTAACTTATACATCGATTATAAATCCTCTAAAACTTGTAACATATTATAAGGTTTTAAAATCATTTCTTTAAGAGTTTGAGTCACCTCCACATAAGCAAGGGCATTATTTTATTATTTTCAGGACTTGGAAATATAAAATAATTATATGAACTCCAATTTTTTTGAAACCATGGGAAAATATATGGTATGGTTTATTCATTTCGTTATTTTATTATATAGTTTATAAAACCTAAATAATAATGAAATTCCCCTAATTTCCTATATAAACCCAAACGAGTTCTCTTTTATCTTCACAAAAACTCCATGAAGCACGTACATAATCTATATTAGACTCCCTATAGTCCTATAAATGCACCCCAAAATCTCAATAAGCTCCTCCTAAGAAATTTTTTATCACACACTAAAGTAAGGGGAATTCCCCTCATCCATTCAATAAAAGAACCTTCTTTCAAATTTTTATTTTTTATTTCAATTGGTTAAATATTCCTTATTTTATAATAATTTAAACACTATATATTTCTTATTATTTTATATATATAGAATTTATCATCTATTATTTTTACCCCTACCTAAGTTGTTACTATGATGAAATTTAGTTAGGGATCTTCCACTTTCCACTTTTTATCAAGAACTTCTTTTTGTTATGTCTGTAAATATCAATTTTCTAATGATGGTTTATATTATAAAATAACAAAAACACATTAAATTTTATATATAAATAATTATATATTTCATTATCTCTCATTAATCTATCCTTTATCCTTTTTGTACACCTGTTACCATATTGAAATTTAGTAAGAGATCCTCACCTTCTCTTATTTATTCATGTTTTCTTATTATCTTATGCCTTATTTTTCCAATTCCTAATGTTGGGACATGTATTTACATATCCCTATTACAAACAATTTTATGTTAAAATGATGAGAGATCCATATCTATCTCATGAACCAATTTTATAAATGTTTTAGTGACATCTTTATGCTTCAAAAATTTCACTGCAATTTTCCATGCCAAAATAATTGTGTAGTGAATACCATACCAATTTAATATCACAGGTGTTCACCTTTTTACCCATATTAATCTATGAAATTGGAAATACTTGTATATGTTCCAAACTCCTAAAATTTGTAATAAAATATAATGATTATTGACTTTGTGATGTATGACCTATGTGGAACAGTTAAGCATGGGAGTGAAATTAATGTGACCGCTGCACCCAAAATTATATAGAGATCCAATGAATTGGGAAATTTTTAGGATCATGATAAGTCTTGATGGTTTAAAGAGTGAACCTAATTCTTTTATTGGAATTTCCACCAATATTTATTGGAAGTTTACCCTGACCTATGTTTATAATGTAGTGTTTTATATTGTTTTGATATTTCCAATAATTTGAATATCTTGCTATATCATATGTCATTATTAATGTTTATGATTCCTAAAAACATTTCCCCCATTTATATTACTATTTTAAAACATTTAGAACCTTTTTCCATGTTTATTCACATACTAATATTTATATCTCACATCATTCTTATGTTTTCCCCTAGGTTATCCCTTACAGTTTTAAAAAGCCAGGGAATTTTAGAAGCATGTTATAGATATTTTCAATTATGTTTTTTTATCCCATGGTCACGATGTTATTATATGTAACTAATTCCCAAATAAACTAGTATTCTTGATATTTTGGTTTTTATTATGAGTATTGTTATGTAATAAATCGTGAATTAATGTTTAATAAATAGATGGGTTGTTATATATACTGTCTTGTTCAAGTGACACTAAGGAGGGACCCTTTCAACCACTATTAACAGGATAATCCAACTAGTACCCACCAGTAGCCTATATAGGGTACCATATGAAACACATAAACATCTAAATCCCATGAAAAATAAGTACTTAAGACACATTGGGTGAGGAAGAAGGTGGATATCCATGTGTGGGTATATATCTTCAACCCTGTTGATGACGTCTACTGGAATATTCCGGCACCAATGAGGGAAAAATATCATATCCCAACTCATGAAGAACAAGTGTGTGGAAATATTACCACGATAGGAATGTGTGTGCATATCTATCTCCCTATTCATAATGTGTATAGATATATTTCAGGGACATAATGAGGACATAAGTTCTCTCATATCCCTAGTTCAATCAATGATATCTACCAGTACACTGTAGATAAAAAAAATGTGCACGCTTATATACCTGTACACACTTTGATAAAATACCAATACATCTTTGGAATGGCTGAAGAACTCTATAGGAATATTCTATCACTCATACAGAGACAAGGGAAGATGCATATTCTGACCCCTACACCCATGGATGCTCGATACTCTGATCATTATAAATATGTGGTCACATTAGAGCAGAGTCACATTCTTACTCATGTAAAATGTAATTATTTGAATATTCCAGTCATGGAAAAAGAGTCTAACTAGACTCATACTTCTATTCCAACTAAGGCTCTCTAAGAGGGAGTTGCATATGGCTCGTGATAAGGGAACTTACCTATCAAAATATTTTGATGATATATTCTAAAGTACCATCATTGGGATCATATCCATGTTTCGGATGGGGGTCATAATGTGAGAGGGTAAATTGCCTTAGGAAATGCTAATATTCACGTCTATTAAGTCTAGCGTCATAATCCAATGTCCAAGTATCCAACTTATATCTATGTCCCGACCGAAGCTATCCATGTGAGAATGGAACATGCCATGGGATAGGCACATATTCATGTTATGAATTATCATGGTACATTCCACTAGATCATAGAATACATACACATATTTATACTTCCTCCAATGAACAACTTCCCCAATATTATTCTGAGGAAGTACAAAAGGATACTCATATACCTTCTCCCATTCCAGAGGATTTTTGGTATGTTTCAAAGGGGAATACGTATTTAGACTAGGGTTATATTCTTTCTCCAACAAGGTATCACCAAGTGAGAGTGGTTCATGCATTAGGAAAGGCACATTCTCTTTCCAAGAATGTTAGTGTACAATTCTAAAGGCTCGTGGTTAGGTTTATACCACCATTATTTCCAAGGAACACCAAATGGAAATAACACATTCCTATAGACAAGCTCACATTTTTATCAATAATGAGAAATCTCATTTGTATAATCTAGTATCTTCTTTGTTGTGGGGCCAGACACCTGAAACACTCTATGGTTATAAGAATGTTATGAAAAATGTTATACAAAAGGGTCATATCCATCCACAATTCTAAACGGAAGGTAAAAATATTCTAGCCACAACATAGATCGATACCCATATTCATAGATTTCTAAATGGTAGTGTCATTAGGGTCATTTGAGACAAATTAAAAACCACATAAGGGTCTGTTAACACTTCAACTGAAGATTAAAAAGATCATTACCACTATATTATTCCTTGTGGTAGTGTGGACATAGGGAACATGGAATCTACTCATGAAATCCACTGTGGTCAACCTCCTGAAGATGATATCTCCCAGAGATATGGAAATCCTCCCCATTCTAGGAAACCATCATATAGAGGGGTTTCGAATGCTTCGAAACCTTCTTAGGGGGAGGTTATCAAGTCATTAGGGCCAACTAAATATATATCCCCATTAACATCCAACATCACTCCACTCTAGTCAGTCGGGAACACTCAAAACAATCTTCTATGGTCTGATTAGAAGTAGGTTTGTATATCTGATGAAGAGGTGGTCGACATTGACATATGCTGAGAGTTAACCCAAAAAACTTCCCCATCATGTTTTTTCCCCTCACCACTCCTTTCAATGAGGTCATATATGATCTAGAAAAGGAGTTCATGACATACATACCCCGAAATATTTATGCTACACATTGGTGATAGCTCACTCGACACCTCCCTTATCTGGGATATGAGGGTTACCTTCATACCATCAAGATACACTATTTTCACCTGGACCTAGTTGGCCTATGTCCCAAAAAAATATAATCATAACACAAATCTTAAAAACACTTTCGTCCATTTCATAATGTCCCTTCGAAATATGATCTCATATGCCACATCATGTATCCATATTAAATGATGGGGGATTTATGGAGCATTCCACCTTTTCACACCCCTAGAATATAAGAACCCCTCATACATGACACCATTGAATGTCAAATCCTCTAGATAAATCAGGGGATTGGGTAACACTCAGCCTAGTTGGGCAATATAATAGAATTACCCCACTTCAACACTTCCCAAACATCAAGAAAAATGGGATATCATATCCAAAATGAATTCAAAGTGGTCCCCCTCAAACAAATGGGAGTACATTGCGGACATGGTATCGAAAGTAACGACCAATTGAAGAACATACTCTAAATAATAATTCCCTCCATGAGAATCTATATCACATATCTCTTAAGTGAGAAAAACTACACCACAACATACAAGCCGTAGTAGAAGCTTCTATATAAGCTTTCCAGGAGAAAACTCAACCGACAATATTTGAGGAATGTATTCCTCTACTTCCACCACGTGGATCATAAATTTCCTAGATGATTCGGGACATATCCTCGACAACTACAAACAAACCTATCCCACTGGACTCAGGGAATTTATATATCAATCACTATAACTATGTTCATTATCCCCTAATAGGGTCTTGTATAAATCATTGGAAAATATAGATCAACCATATACTATTACATTTGGGGTATTTATATATCTTTGTATCTATCAGCAATAATAAAATCTTCAACACGAATCATTGGATCCTCAAAAAACGAATCAATCAATGCCAATTAAGGCCCTGAATAACCCCCATCCTGAAGGGATAGGGAAATTTTCATCATCATCACTACCAATAGAATATGTAATATATAATTTTGGAGGAAAAAATTTATTTTCTTGAACCCATCCATTCCTCTCACCTCAAGACAAACCTTTATAATGTAGGTCATGCACTAAAAGCCCGATTGAAAACTCCCCAAAGGCCATTTATCATAGTCCAAGATGGGACGAACATATGGAGAATGATATTATACCACCCAGTAGTGGAATCCAAAAATGACCAACTTATCCAATGGGTAAAATAATGACCCTGATAAAGGAAGTACAACATTAGTTTGTTACATCGAGGGTAATGGTACTACCACCATTACCCAATATTACTCTATGAATTTCATCACTATCAACATGATTGAAATTGTCGATCAACATTTAAATAAATAGGGATACAACAAGGAGAACCTAACCAGAGAGGGGGGGATTTGGTGGCACAAACTGAGGATTCATGCACCCAGATCCAAGGAAGGTCCCAAAATCAAGAACCTTTGAAAATCGAGTTGCCACCTCTACAGTAGAACACTACCAAAGAGAAAGGTAAAGGTACAAATACATCTGAATTGCAACCCAAAATATTTGAGGTTCCATCCATGGTGGAATTGTGTTTTCAATATTATATTTAGATATGTACCAATATTTCCACTGATTATCTTCTTTAGGTAGAGATAGAGATTCTCCCACCCATAGTCGATCCCCCAGTAAGGAAAGGTATATGGTAATCCACCAGATCCTGATCCTGGTATCCATTCGATTATTATACGGAAATTGAAAATGATCATTAATTCCTGTTTTGGAAGATATAGCCAATCCCTTTCTCGGGTAGACACTCAATCTTATGAAATATTGAGAATTAGTGGGAGATGAAGGCAATGCCACCTTATCGAGCCCCACCAACTCCCTATATAGGGGATAAAAATTAAGCATCAGTGACCCCATTGTTTCTTAATGTCGTTTATCCAATGGAAACACAAATGGAATCCATGGAAGGGAGATCCACACCTATGCTGGTTGAGAGGAAACCATATCCTGGATAGGTGGATGAAAAAAATTCACCTTCAAATTTTGTAAATCCTTTTATATCAACCTTTTATGGAATAGGAGACCTCTAAAAATATCTCACACACATTGTACCTTGATTTCAGGCCATGATGGGACATCGATATCAATGGGAGGTGACAAAGCTAAGGTGTTTTGTACATACTTTGACAACGCTGCCCTTTTTTTGGTACAACAGTCTGTTTGTAGGTTCCATTACAAGATGGTAAGACATTCATCATCAGTTCCTTTTTCATTTCAGCTCCATGCATATGAAAATAACAATTTTTACATGATTAAATATATGAAACAATAAATTGAGAGTATTTTTAACTTCTTAACTAGATAGAAACATTTTACCTATTCACTCATAATCCATCTCTTGTAGGAGAAAATACTAGAACTATGTACTGAAAATATCTAGGATGAGTTATAGACACCTATTATCTGAAGGAAGTATCTAGGTAGGTTTTGTTAGTTAAAAAATGGAAGATCTTTTTGAGGACTCCATTAGTAAAATCCGGTCCAAATATCAACTCTTTCCCCCAGCATAGGGGAAATTTCTAAGCAATGGTGAATCTACATCTATCATTCTCATGTGGAAAATGATGCCCATCCAGTGACCCAATTATGTCTTGAACTGCCCAGAACATCCTATATAGTGGAGAAAACCATAAAATCACCCTCAACCGAAAAATAAATAAATAAAAATCATCTGGGATTTGAGAAATGGATGAATAATGAATACTCCATCCAAAATGAACAATTCTGCAGTTTTTTATTTGTATCCATGGGAAACAACCTACTGAAGCTACCACTACCCAAGAATCTCGATGAGGATAACCTAACCTATTTTCCTAACTACTATTTTTCCATATAAGGATGGGTCATAATATCCATGAATAAGTGATATTCAAATACACCCTTCATGGAATTATTAATTTTTTATTGGAGTTGTTAGATAACTCCCTAGAGTAGGAGGCATACATAACCGTTGCCTAGTCAAAAGAATTTGATGGTTTCAAAATTTTCCTACTAGGCATGAGGGAATGTTCAAGAACTAGATGACTAGAACCAACATTGAACAAGATCCTTCCACCATGAGAGAATAGATAATCAAACCCTCAATAGCTCCACCACCCAAGGATGTGACATAAAATATGTCTCCCAAAAGTTGGCTTGAACACTGGATGTAGGATGAAATAGAAGAGGAGTCATATTATTTTTTTATGCCAGATATGATTCTTTCAATTCTCCTTTTCGACATTTTCTGCATGGGCACCGCCCCACAAATCGGAATCCTCATCAAATGAAGGGTCAATATTTCGTTCCATCAATGTGATACACTTGGAAGACCCCTTCTATAATGATGAAGATGTCTTAGAATACATGTTTCTTTCATATAACTGGGGAATGGGAAGCTGCATATATAGGAACTGATGATATAAATGGTAAAGTGGGTGTGGTCAGACCATATATTTTGATCGTTTTCCCATAGAGGACATATATGCAGCTGATACTAGCTGGAAACAACTCTAGTAGTTCTAAAAGAAAAATAGAGGGGTCTCAGAACCCTATAGGATTAACCCATGCTATTTTATCCAACATGACATCCTAGAAAGGGTCTAATTGTATAATACATCTAGATAATGGGGCTATTTTTCACGATCTTTTTTACTGGAAATAGATTCCCCCTCGACCTCTACACAAGTACCGTCCAGTCCACCTAAATTTCCTCAATTATGGGGCAATGTGCCTATGAAAAAAACCACCCCAAGAAGCACAGACCTATGGCACTAAAATATGATATCCTAAAATAGATGACAGTTGTCAAAACCAATATATCTATATCGGATGTGATTTATCTCTCAAATAAAACTCAGGGAGGCACTTTTAGAAGCCATACCGATCTAACAGGAGTTCGATATAGAAGTATTTGTAGCCGAGGTTTATCGCATTGAGACTGTGCAATCAAAATTTCATGTCTTCATATATTTCTCTAACCAAGAGCGGGAAGAGTTCGTCCAAAAGAATATTAGAACCCTATATTTTATGGTCAGACTGAATAATTTCTTTGTTCAAATATCTCAAATTGATAATGGTTTCTGGATAAACATCATCCTAGTCTGAACCCTTTGACATTTATGATATAGTGATGGGGACATATCTCTCATAATGATGACCATTATATGGTATGATATGTGTGGGTAAAGACCTCTAGGGAATATCAAAGATGAAGATATATTTTTGGGAGCTCACATATGATGCAGATATTATGACTATCCAATAAGATACCACATACAATGTTATACTTGGATGGACCAGTCCCATTTTCCACTAGGTGGTACCTTAAACATTCCATCAGTGTCTAAAATATCCCATTAATGGAAAGGTTGGGATGAACCATGGTCATTGAGCCCCCTTTGAAACTCTTATATCCACATATGGGGAAGTATATTTATAGAAATGGGATGAAAACAACCAATGATGGATGATAATATATAGGTTGCAGAACCTAATATCTTGGCGACAACTCCAAAAAATCACTAGAGTATTCTCAATAGTGATTATATTTTCTCACTTATTATAGTTGAGTTTATATACTTCAACCCATATATATAAGCCCCATTGGTCCTCACTAATAGTGTAAAATAAAAATAGCACTGGAATTTTTCTACAATTCTATAAGAAATATGGGTTGATAATGTCTCTTATCATGGACTCTCTCACCCCAATAGTGAAACTGAATACCGCAGTATGAAAAATTTATCTGGAAGTGTCTCTATGGACTCTGAGGTGGTAGAATATGGTTATGACCCCAATAATTCCCCAACCATATCCGAGGAAGACATATCTTCCACCATTGATGAGATCATGTAGTTAAATCTTTGAATAGAAGATGTCATTTAGCCTATAAAGATTATTTCTTCTATTCTCCTTGAATAGAAAGTGATTTAAATTACATTTATGAAGAAATAATTATATATGTTTGATTGGAAGTGTAAAAGAAATGACCAGACTAAAGCCAGATGTAGATATGCACCATCTCAGCTTACCATAAGACAATTGAGGCTTTATGCTGGAATCTTGGAGGATGTACCCCTCTCATACCACCAATGTATAGGTAGGAGTTGGAAAATTTATCAAAGACAACATTTTACAAGATGTGAATACCCAATATGTCTTTCTTACAACATCACTGTAATGAAAAAGAGAGATTATATAAGGGCCTTCATTGATTTTAGAGACCGTAATTATCACTTATCAAAGGAATATTTCCCATTTCATATCATATATCTCCTGATCAATGTAACTAATGTCTTCCAAGACATTCCCTTTATGAATGAGTATTCAGGGTACAATCGAATAAGGATGGACCTTGAAGATTAGGAATCCACTAACATTTGATCACCCAAGGGGATAGTTTTCTCTGAGGTCATGGACATTGGGTTAAAGAACACTAGTACTACATATTAACTTTCCTTGCATCATATCATTAAGCTGTTGAGGGGAATAATAGTTGAATTTTATGTTGATTCATTTTTTTTCAATTCCTCACAGGGCCACGATCAATTCATGGATCTTCAAATGATATTTGACAAGATTTGAAAAAAACTACTAAATATGAGTCAACATACATGTGCTTTCATGGTAATATCAAGGATGTTCCTTGGATTTTAGGTATGTCGTCATGGAACTAAGGTCAACCTACGAAAGGCTAATTCTATTTTATAAATTATACCACAAAATATCAAACAATTTAGGGGTATCCAGTGGAAACATGACTACATTTTGTGTTTCATATCCAACATGGAGGAAAATATCTACACTTCACCAAGATATTTAAGAAGGTAATTGATTATCAATGGGACAATGACTGTGAAAGAGCCTTTGAAATTATCAATAAGTATCTACATCACCCATAGGTTCGGATGCCTCCCGTGGAAGGGAGGCCACTCATCATGTATGTGGACACCATGGAAAGATCACTAGGTGAACTCCTCTCATCAAAAAATGTTTCGGGAAATGATAAGAGTCACTACTACCTCATCCAAAAAATGCTTGGTACTGAGACCCGATAATTCAATGTCGAGAAGATAAACCTTGCACTCATCTTCACAGTGAAGTATTTAATGTGTCACATGTAGAACCATGCGGTTTATCTGGTCTCCCATGTTGATACAGTCAAGTAAAAATTTGGTTGTCATATATTGAGTACACATCTAGCCCAATGGGGGATTATTCTATAGCAGTATGACAATTAGTTCATATCACAAAACATAGTGAATGGGAAAGCCCCAACTGATTTCCTCATATAACATTCTATCCTGATGAATACACCCATGGACACCAAGATTTAATATGAGGATGTATTCTACTCCTATGAATCTCCACGTACATGGGAGATGCATTTTTGATGTAGCATCCTAATGTCATATTAAAAAAAAAATGGAAAACATGAAGCTCAATTATGTAGGATTAGGGGTTGAATTTATATCTCAATACAAAGAAGTGTTTCCCTAATCATTCTTAATATCCAATGTATAAACAAATAAAGAGGTTGCATACCAAACCCTCACCATCAGCATGGAAAAATCCCCACAACTACAAATAGCCTACCTGAATATCAAAGGGGATTCAAGGATAGTGATAAAGAAAATAAACGGAGAATATGCCATCAAAAAAGGAATTAATGGGCCCTATAACTAGATATATTAGGGGATTTATGAGAGAGGTACCTTTTCATCCCATATTTCATTATATTCCCCAATAATAGAATGTTCATTCCATTGAATAATGAAGTCAATATCCTAGAGAAATCTCATCAGGGGGAATAAATATTTCATATAGAACATCTAATAATTGTCTCATCCATTTTTTTATATGATTTTGAATAAATCAATTTAGTCAGTACCATACTAGATCACTAAGAACCGGTATCCACCCCTAAATGGATTGAGCCCATAATCATCTATCTCCCAAACAAGAATCTCTTAATATATTGATCTAAAAGGGGACATATTGAATCTTTTAATGAAATTTACCCTAATGGATGTTTAAGATGAATATCGGGACATCTAAAAGTGTGGATTTGATGGAACTCTCCTTCGACACATACCATAAGGTGTGATTCACATCATCATGGATGAGGTCCATGCAGGCTCCTACGGTGCTCATCAGTCTGGGTCTCGGATCTCCCACCAAATAATGATGTTGGGCTATTAATGGAAAACCAATATACAAGCCTATATGGAATTTATAATGAAATTTCTGGAATTCTAGATCCATGAAAACATTATCCATCATCCCCCATAATTTCTACATACAACTAAATATTCCTGTCCATTTTTCATTTGGCGAATGCATATTGTTGGGCTATATCTCCCAACCATAGCTATACGGTTCATGTTCAATCTTATTTTTACCAACATATTTTCAAAATGTGATAAGGCAACACCCCTTCAAGAGGCTAGGATTAAGAACATCATCAGCTTCATTATGTCCCATTCATCACCATTTTTGGGGTCCCTCACATAATATTGTTGGAAAACAACCCCAAATTCTATTCAAAAGATTTGAATATACTATACCATGAGTAAAATATTGAGTCCAATAACTCATCTCACTATTATGGAGTGGAAAATAGTCATATATAGGCCTTCAATGAGGATTTATCCAATATACATCAGAATATAGTGAACAAAGATTAGAATTCCTTTCCGAAAAACATCCTCTATGCTTTATGGGCCTACTATACAACCATGCATACTGCTGTAAAAGAAAAAATATATTCACTAGTGTACTAGACCGAGGTAGTGTTACCCATAGAAGTCCAACTGCCTTTTCTATGAATAATCATTTACGAACAACACATAGATGAAGAGAAATCGCTAAAGTAGCTGAATGAATTAGAGAATCTTGATGAGTAGATGTTGTGTACATTGTACAACCTAGATATACATATGAATAATATCACATGAGATGTTCCTAAATCTTTCACCAACATTATTAACTAAATGGAAAACTAGTATTACCACTAAGAACCCCAATGATACCATGAAAAAGCCTCTGAAGATGGAACCCAAATGAGTAGCACCTCACATAATACTTAAGGTCTACCATAATTGGGATTACTCCCTAGTGATGATGGATGGGGAGCATGTCAACACATGCCCTCCCCCAATGAGATGATTCTAAAGAAATAATTTTCATTTTTTTAATAAAAAAAATCCTTGTTACATGATGTTATACTATACCATCACTCCCTGGTTGTATTAAAAGAAAATAATGATGATTTTCCTCACATCAAGATGTTAAAATATAGGGTGGATCATACCCATTGAAACAGAATAAAATCTGCATCACCAAAAGTCATAATATAAATACATTAGACATCATAGAATCCCATGTCCTAACCACATGACATTAATCTGTACAAATAAGATCTCACCGCATGACATTAAACTGCACTGAAGATCATCCTAACCATATAACCATATGCTATATGGAGTCTTCCAAGCTACATGATGTTAAAATATACAAGAACATACTAACCACATGATAGTAAAAAATGTAGAGAAAATCCTCACAGTAGGATGTTAAACTACAGGGGTAGCACCATCTCACTAACAACTCACCACACACGAGCAAGGTATGTGTAAAGGAAGGATGAGAGGACCCCATCCTTACGTAAGATTTATATACACATAGGGGAAAAATTAATCTTGGAACTACGTGTGGGTTTATTCATACAATCATATGATATATAGCGCTACTCGAATATCTATTCTTAGGCCTAGCCACAACCTTATTTTTCCTTTAAATTAGTTGATCCATGTCTTTACCACATGATGTTAAACATCAGCGAAGATGTACATTCTATATGAAATTAAACTGCATTGATTTATAGAACTATGTATTTCTTGATTATCATTTTCAATGAGATATATAGGGACTCCTAGATCTTATATCTTGGTCTGACCCCCACATCATTAAAAATTCCTTTCTCTTATCCTTAATCAACTCTACATGGTGATAGATAGCCTTTACATTCCTTGTTTCTCACACCGAGAATGGGTCATGTGAGCTTAGGAATATCTATAAGGGGTTCCCAAAAAAATTTCGTAAAACATGTGATGGGTCCATCATGGTCCTTAATGAAAGATCATAAAAGGGATCCCATACATCCTTGTCACAGGACATTAAACTACATAGTTGATTTCCTTTTCCAGAAATGAAACTACACATTCTTATAGAGCATGATAGAGAGGACCACTATTGATAGTGGTAGTATCCTACCACACATCCATTAAAGAAATACATGTGACCTAAATCTTCACATCATAGAATACATAGTGACGACTATATCTTCAATCATGAGTGTATCACATAGATGTTTTTATGAAATATTTTCTTTAAACAATTTTAATTCTTTAATAAGTTGTAGTGCATAGAAACTTGAGTTTAAATATACCACGATATTCCCATAGTATAAAATGACCATTTTATCCTAGCCTTTAGGTTACCAGAAATAAATATAACTAACTTATTAAAATGTATGGTAAAGTCATTCGATACCAATTATTTATGAAATATTTAAATTAATTATATATTTGTATTTTTTTCTTATATTAATAAATTGATTCAATTAACATTAGTAAATTAAATTAATAAAATATATATGTTTTATAATATTTTTTTGATATTCATCAAATATATATTTCTATCAATGGTTATGAATAAACCCTATGTGATGTATAAAAACCTATTTTTTTAAAGGGGAATTTTACTCCATTTTAAGGGATAACCCTTTCTAAATAATTATTTCGACACATTAATAGTAATTATATGAAGAAAACATGTTATTTGGAAGCCGTATATAAAAAAATACATTTGATGAATTTTTAATATTTTCACATAACTTTTAAAATTTGACGAATAGTAAAAATACAAAAAATTGTAATTGAAAACAACTTTTTCCATCAAAAAAATTATACTATAAATAATAATATTTAATTATTTTAAAGTTAAAAAATAATATATATTTCTCATTCAATATAATTTATATCATTAACACTAATTTTACATTAAATTAAGATGTAAAAACAATTCAATCATTTTCAATGTCTTAACATTTAAAAAGTATGTCTCTCTTTCTAAAAATGAGAATAATTTTAAATTAATTATAGAAACTTCTATGTTTTGAAATTTTAAAAATGGTTTCCATATTTGAAATCAGTACCTCCAAATTCTGTAAATATATTAATTTTATTTTTGGGCATTATGAATAGTAACTTCGATAATTTTTTTAATACGGTAAAAGGGTAAATATGGTAATTTAGGATAATAATATTGTAATAAATTTCCCTAAAACTTGTCTTAATATCATTGGA
Organism: Viscum album; assembly: GCA_963277665.1. Lineage (NCBI taxonomy): Eukaryota > Viridiplantae > Streptophyta > Magnoliopsida > Santalales > Viscaceae > Viscum > Viscum album. The sequence goes on from OY728127.1 coordinate 672,748,157, forward strand.
AAAGTTTGTTTCAAACTAAATCATACTTGGGATGAAATGGTGTCCTTTGGAAGCCACTTTGATGAGAATAGGGCATTTAATTTATTTTATTTAAATAAAAATTAATTATGTTTTACTCTATTTTTAATAACAATGTGATTTTTTATATATGGTTATAAAGAAGATGAATTATATTATAAATAATAAATTTTAAGATAAAATTAATTTTTTTATCATTTTCATTTTTTTATTTCATGGTAATAAATAATTACCTTACAAACTTATACTTTGATAATGTAAAAATTAATTAATTGATGATAAATCAATAAAAATACTTTTATTAAAAATATAATAACCTTCAAAGGACGAAACTAAATCTTACTGGTCGAGTATATATCAATTATAACCATCCATGGGTCGAGATAGTAACAATTTGGATCCATATAGAAGAGATTGTGACACTTATAATATTTTATTTAAGGTGATGTTAAAGTTGTCACATTCAAATTTAATAGTTATTTCATTTTAAATGATTGATTTTCCAGAAGATAAATTCAACTAAAAGTTTTATTATAAAATATATTGGATTTATCTTATTTGTATAATTTTATATATTATTTTTATTAAACAAAATTGAATATTAAATAATTACACAATATTTATATAGTAATTATTATGGTAACAGAGATAAGAAATAAATATTATTAAAAATACTAAATTAAATATAATTTTGGATATTAAATATGTATAATAAATTTTATAGATTACCTTAACCTACAAGGAGTATAATAAAATAGTTTTTTTCAAATTTATTATGTTCTATTAACTTTTGGAAAAATCAATTAATTGAATAGTTTGAAAATTGACACAATTGATTGTTTATAAAAATAATGTTTTATTAAATTATTTAAAAACCCTAAAAATATTTTAAAATATATATAATAATTATTAAATGGTAAAAAATGTTCTACGGTATTTATTAATGGTCTAATTGGAAGAAAAGGAGAAAATATGACACCCTTTTAATATTGAAATATTTGTTACCCTAGTTAAATATAAAATTGGATAACTAAGTGTTAATTAAAATGATATGGTTTAAATTGAAAAAAGTATGTCCAAATAAATTACTGGGTGATGATATTTCAAGAATATCTAATCTTATACTCTAATTTTGGTATTGTTTTATTTTTGGAGGGGGTTTGATTTTCTTATAAATTAATATTTTTGGAGATCCAAAAAATGAAACTCACCTCAATTGTAAACGTGAACCACCTACCTCACATATTCAATTTAATTTAAGCCTTCATGATTGTCCATCCCATATAATTTTCCCTTATCAACATCCCTAGTTATATTCTAGAGTTTATAGTCTTTTCCATGACCATCTCTAGTGATATAATGGGAGATTTAGAGGAAGCGCGTCAAAGAAGAGGTAATCTCTTCTACCGATTAATTCAAACCGCTTTCTTCTTATGAATCATCTCCACGAGTTATTTCATTATATATTAATAAATATAGTATCACTAATATACTAATACTTTATTATAATTGTGAAATATCCAAATCCCAACTTCTATCCATCCTATTAAAAACGAAATCATCATGTGTACGTATGTATGGCTTACCGTCTCTATACAGTGGTGTAATATGTTTTTCATCACCACCTTACTTAGATGGATATAATGATCTATTTAATAACTATATATTTTTATTATAACATGTCACTAATTATTAAATATTATACAACATCCAATTAAATACCATTAAACAATTATGTGAATAATATCATCGCTCATGTCTACGTATGACCTACTGTCTCCATGATGTGATTCATTATACATGATCATAATTAAATGATGATTATATAAATATATTTTTTCAATAAATATGATATATATTATGTTAATATCATTTTTTTATGATTTAACTGTGACCTAAGTGGATAATGAGAACTTATTCATCAAAATATCCATTAGGACATAAAGTAGATAATATTTGAATATCGAGTAACAGTGAAATGTTACTACCAAACATATGATAATATGATCATATATGATATTATAAAAAGGAATATGATTTTTGAATAATTCAATGATATTATTTAAATCATTATACAGTAGGTTTAGTAACATATGTAGGATATCGGATCTAAGGTAAGGGTTAATTTCACAATCTAATTATTATCCTAGATTTTTTACACGTAAGTATTTAATGGGGTATATTTATCATATACAAACGTCTTTCATAAATATTTAATATTATTTCTAATCATGTAAATTTTTTAAAGTCAATTTTACCTATTGTTGTATTTTTATTAGACGGTATGAATGTTATATTTTGACGTTATTCTATACGATGTACTTTTAAACTTTATCAGAAAATGTATGAGGATAATGCATTTTTAACTTATGTGAATGAATGGATTTTTTATGTCTTAATAAGACCTTATTTTCGTGAATCATACTCTACAAAATTTCACGTTTATTTTCAAATAAGTTCTTCTATTTTTAAATTTTGCGACATTTTGATAGATGAAAATGTTTTTTAAGAAGAAATGATATTTTCTTCAAGAATTAATTTCATGTGTTTTTTCAAAGTCATTTACCATATAAGATGGAATTATTTATATAGGGTTATGTTTATATCCTTATTATTAGTATGATTTTATTTTTTTCAAGATGGAATTATATTTATGAAATCTATTTGTTTAATATGGATTATGATGGAATGTTGTTTAAGAAACCCATTTTATTCCTTGGGTTATTCAATGATGAATGATTTATGTTTTTGTGGAACATTTAATAATGATTTCATTATGAGATGGGTGTGACCTATATCTCCCACCAATGCATTGGATAAAGATTTATAACTCCTGATATAATCATGGATGGAACAGGATATGATCTTGGTTTTGTATTATAGGGATGAAATGAGGAGTGTACTCAATTTAGTAATTGATTTTTTCCACCAAGATGGTCAGGAAAATGAGCCTTGACTGATATGAAATGATTTTCTATGCTTATGTGTATGCCACAGGACATAATGTCCTATGTTCTGAATTTTGGGATTATGTTCATTGATTCTTATTAACTTTCACGATTTATTCCTTGGAACGATATCATGTTCTTTCATATTCAGGATAAGATTATGAAATGTTATGTTCTTATTTCCTATGATTATTATATGATTGATATCTCTTTTGTTAAACCATATTTAGAATTTGAGATCACCCTTTCATATGTTTCTTTTCCTCAGGTCATGAAGAATGGTATTAATTAAGATATGTCAAGAAAGGGTCTAGTTATGATGAAAAAATTCAGAGAGAATGAAGATGTCGTATGATCCAATTGATTATTGTTGGTCGTAGTAGATTACTCAATAGAGGAGGGGTGAATTGAGTAACTATAAAATTTTCGGTTTTAAAAATTATGTCAAAAGGATTTACCCAAAATTAAATAAAGCCCAGTTAATCAAGGTTATATTGTTATAAGAGTTTGATAGTTGAAACAACTTCGTAGAATATTGATTAATTCTCTGTAATCTTAATATCGGTTATTAAAGTTACTTTTGAATATTTTCTACTAAGACAAGATTGATATAACTTCTTTCCAAGATTAAATATCAAAGTTAATTTAGAGATTTCTAAGTTAAATAGAAAAGTAATAAAATAAATAAAACTAAAGTAAGCAGCACAGCGGATATAAAACAAGTGGTTCAGTCTCAAGCCGAGACCTAATCCACTCCACTTGGCGATCACCTGACACCAAGCTGTTTATATTAATAAACTATGATCCAAACGGTTACCAATTGTACTCAAGATTTTCCAGGAAAAACATGGACCTCTTCCACAGTTATTCGTGGGTTCACACTACCAGGCCAAATAGGGACCTCTTCCACACTTATCAGTGGGTATACGCAGAATTAAAAGAATGTTTGAGTAAGGATATCTTGTATCCTTCAGTTTAATGATGGAGATAGAGTGTGTTATTATACAAGAACACACACTACTCAAAAGATAATAAAAGATACGTAATCGAGAAATAGTATTGAGATGGGTTTAGAAATTCTCTGAGTGTTAGGCTTTGCAGCTCTGGACTTCTGAGATAAAACAGATGTAGGGATCAACTCCTTGTATGGAAAACAAAGTGTCGTGATTCAGCTTGTGTTCTTTATGAGGTTTGACAGTGAGAATATGTTCTCAGTTCTATGTTTCAAATATGCTTCGTGTGTTCATCATCAATTTCGAGTTTCATGCAATAGGCCTTTCTTCAAAAAATTTATCTAAGAGTGTTCTTCGTGAGGTGCTCACGCCCACATGGTTTTTTTGTATATTCTTATTTCTAGGCAGCATATTCATTTTATCTTGGGGTGCATGTGATGGGGCCAATAGGTTGCATGTATTCTTCACCTCGTACCTCGTACTATCCGATGATATGTCTACAAAGAAACGTTAATTATGTCAATGCATTAAAATCTTCAAATATGACTGTTAGAGATTAATTTGAAAAACGACAAAACATGTTAGGAAACAGTGTCACTGTATATCATGGAAATAGTGTCTCCTTCACACGATGTCTAGACTGGTCATGGTGTCTCGTGGTCACGGTGTCTCGTTCATGGTGTCTGCTTCATGGTGTCTGCTTCACGGTGTCTGCTTCACAATGTCTGCTTCACAGTGTCTTCTTGACGGTGTCTGCTTCACAGTGTCTGCTTCACGGTGTCTGCTTCACGGTGTCAGCTTCAGGGTGTCTCAAGGTTACGATGTCTCGTTTCATGGGGTCTTCTTCATGGTGTCTCATGGTTATGGGGTCTTAATTCACGGTTTCTGCTTCATGGTGTCAGAAATACATAACCCGTGGAAGACTCACCATGTCTCAGACTTTTCAAAATTATCATATTCAATACTTAAGAAGTAATGATCATATAATGGATTAGAATTAAACATTTGTCAAAAAAGGTATTATAAAAGTAAATCAAGGATATTATAAAGTAATTAAACTGAATGTAGATCAATTAAGATCTTGAATGTCTCTTATTAAAGCATGAGATAACATAAGCAACAATACACATGATTTGATATAATTTACATGATTTAACTAGGTTAAATAGGATTTGTGATCATTAAAACATTATTAGTACATGAGGATTCCAACAATATCTCCCTTTTTAATGATCACAAATCATGTAAATTTAAATTATATATTTGATTCAACTATAGATATAGAGATAAATGCTTTTTATTGATATATTTCTCCCCCTTTTGGGATTATCAAAATGATAGAATAAGAGAAGGAATGAAAGGTGAACATTTCATTAAATAAAAGATGGTCCAATAAAAATAGAAAGGATAAAAACAAAATCAATAACATTCCTATAAAAAATTAGTAATCAATTTTCTTCTTCATGGGCTGGTCTTCTCTTTACCTTTAGCAGCAGTAGCAGAAGAGGAAGCTAGGGGAGCTGAATTGGAGGTAGAAGAAGGGAGTGAGGTGGTTGATATAGAGGGTAAAGGTTGGACTTCAAAAATAAATGGAGCTAGAGTTGGAGTAGTAGAAGATCAAGGTAGTTTTTGATCAAGGATCCCAGTACTGATCTAACTCAGTGCTTGGCTGACAGACATAGTAATGGAGGATAGGGAAGAAGTGAAAGTAGGCAGACCGGGTCTCAGAGGAGCATCCGCAGGGGAAACAATGGTTGTAATATATACATGGAGGTAAGGCCTCAGAATCATAATGAAATCTGAATAATCTCCCCACCAAACTGCATGGCTTTCTCAAAATCATCCTTGTTCCCCTTAAAATTGTCCAACAATCGAGTGAACTCGGTGATCTTTTGCACTTGGGTCTAAAAATCATGAGTCACTACAAGAAAACCGCCGTTTAGCGGCGGTTTTTTCGCTGCGGTTTAAAAAACCGTCGCGAAATGCGTTTTCGGGCCGCCATTTCACGACAGTTTTAAGAACCGCCGCGAAAAAACCGCCGCTAAACGGCAATTTTTTTTTTTTAATTTTTTTTAATTTTATTCGAGGATTAGCGGCGTTTTTTTAGAAAACCGCCGCAAAATAGCGGCGGTTTCGGTAAAACCGCCGCTAAATGAAATGAAAAAAATAAAAAAACGTGAGAAACCCCGAAATCACTAAAACGACCATAACTTTTGATCCGGGTGTCCGTTGAAGTGCCAGGACCAGTCAAATCAAAGCTCATGAAGAGATCTAGAGGCACATATAATTAAAACCGTGAGACGGTCTAAGGTGTGGAAGATATTAGAGTTATAAAAAAGTTGAAAAAAGTTCTCCAACTTCAAACGACCATAATTTTCGCTCCGGGTGTCCGTTTGGGCTCTACCACATATCAAATCGAAGCCAGCGAAGAGAGCTACACACCAGTTCGAAACAAACAAGCTTCTGTCATGTTTTTTGTCCCCATAAACCCCTCCGAAGGCCTCCAAAACCCCGTTTCCGTCACCGGTGTCTCATCGAACTTGTCTTCAAACAGACCTAACTTTCGATCCGTGTGTCAGTTTGGCCTCCTCCACCTTCCAGATCATAGCTCGTTCCATGAGCTTCAGTTTCACTGGTCGCAGCGCCCACATTCACTCCTAGATCATATGTTATGGCCTTTTTAGTGGGTATCGTGTTTGTTATGTTTTTCAATGTCTCGTTTCTAGCACCCATTCTCCGTCAGCTTTTTTTAAATAGTCATAACTTCCGATCAGTCTGTCCATTCAGACTCTTTCACCTTTCAGGTTGAAGAGCGTTTCAGGATCTTTGATTTGATAGGTCGTGGATCTAAAACGGACTCTCGGATCACAAGTTATCTCCGTTAATGTGAGTCCAATGTTTTTGTCTCTTTATGACCGTTTTGACGGGTTTTAACGGTAGCTCCATTTATTACTGTTTATTTTGGTTTCCATGACTTTTTATCTTTATCAATGGTTTTTTATGGGTTATTATGATGATTATGTTGAATTATTAAGGACTTTTCTAGAGTTATCACGAGTTTTCATGCGTTCTCATTTTTTCTAATGCCTCATTCTTCATATGCTTCTCCATCCTTTTTCATGCGTTTTCATGATTTTTCATCCCTTATCACGTCTTTTCATACTTTTTCATGTGTTTCCTTTATTATTTATTATTTATTATTTATAATATACGTTAATTTATTTATTATCTATTATTTGTAACTAGTTATTTATTATTTATTATTTATTATTTATTATTTATTATTTATTATTTATTATTTATTATTTATTATTTATATTTATTTATTAGTTATTATTTATTAGTTATTATTTATTATTTATATTTATTATTTATATTTATTTATTATTTATTTTTATTTATTATTTCTATTTATTTATTATTTATTATTTATTATTTATTATTTATTATTTATTTTTATTTATTTTTATTTATTATTTATATTTATTTATTATTTATTATTTATTATTTATATTTATTTATTATTTATATTTATTTATTATTTATATTTATTTATATTTATTTATTATTTATTATTTATATTTATTTATTATTTATTATTTAGATTTATTTATTATTTATATTTATATTTATTTATTATTTATATTTATATTTATTTATTATTTATATTTATTTATTATTTATTATTTATTATTTATATTTATTTATTATTTATTATTTATTGTTTATATTTATTTATTATTTATTATTTATATTTATTTATTATTTATTATTTATATTTATTTATTATTTATTATTTATTATTTATTATTTATTATTTATTATTGATATTTATTTATTAGTTATTATTTATTAGTTATTATTTATTAGTTATTAGTTATTATTTATTATTTATTATTTATTATTTATATTTATATTTATTGATTATTTATTATTGATTATTTATTATTTATATTTATTTATTATTTATATTTATTATTTATTATTTATATTTATTTATTATTTATTATTATTTATTATTTATTATTATTTATTATTTATATTTATTTATTATTTATAATTTATTATTTATTATTTATATTTATTTATTATTTATATTTATTTATTATTTATATTTACTTATATTTATTTATTATTTATTATTTATATTTATTTATTATTTATATTTATTTATTATTTATTATTTATTATTTATATTTATTTATTATTTATATTTATTTATTATTTATTATTTATTATTAATATTTATTTATTATTTATTATTTATATTTATTTATTATTTATATTTATTATTTATTATTTATATTTATTTATTATTTATATTTATTTATTATTTATATTTATTTATTATTTATTTTTTATTATTTATATTTATTTATTATTTATTAATTATTAATTATTATTTTTTATTTATATTTATTTATTATTTATTATTTATTATTTATTATTTATTATTTATTATTTATATTTATTTATTAGTTATTATTTATTAGTTATTATTTATTAATTATTAGTTATTAGTTATTATTTATTATTTATTATTTATTATTTATATTTATTTATTATTTATTATTTATATTTATTTATTATTTATTATTTGTATTTATTTATTACTTATATTTATTATTTATATTTATTTATTATTTATATTTATTATTTATTATTTATATTTATTATTTATTATTTATATTTATTTATTATTTATTATTTATTATTTATTATTTATTATTTATATTTATTTATTATTTATATTTATATTTATTTATTATTTATTATTTATTATTTATATTTATTTATTATTTATTATTTATTTATTTTTTATATTTATTTATTATTTATTATTTATTATTTATATTTATTTATTATTTATATTTATTTATTCTTTATATTTATTTATTATTTATATTTATTTATTATTAATTATTTATTTTTTATATTTATTTATTATTTATTATTTTATATTTATTTATTATTTATATTTGTTATTTATTATTTATTATTTATCATTTATATTTATTTATTATTTATTATTTATATTTATTTATTATTTATATTTATTATTTATTATTTATATTTATTTATTATTTATTAGTTATTATTTATTAGTTATTATTTATTAGTTATTATTTATTATTTATTATTTATTATTTATATTTATTTATTATTTATTATTTATTATTTATTATTTATTATTTATTATTTATTATTTATTATTTGTTATTTACATTTATTTATTATTTATTATTTATTATTTATTATTTATTATTATTGAGTTTATATTTATTATTTATGTATTATTTGTTTTTTCAATTAATATATATAAGTATATTAAATTTTGTTTATTAAACACATGGCGAGCTTGCTGGAGTAGTAAAGTCTTTGGAAAATATGCAAGAGGTTAGGGGTTCAAATCTCACCAAACGTAGAATTTATTTATATTGCATGGGTATTGCATGTGCATGTGCATGGGATGTGCATGCATGGATAAATAAAGTCAATAAAATAATACGAAATAAATAAATAAATAAAATAAATACGAAATAAATAAATAAATAAAATAAATACGTAATAAAAAAAATAATAAATAAAATAAATACGAAAAAATAAATAAATACGGAATTAAATAAATAAATAAATAAAATAAATAAATAAAATAAAATAAATAAATAAATAAAATAAATAAATAAAATAAAATAAATAAATAAAATAAAATAAATAAATAAAATAAATACGAAATAAAATAAATACGAAATAAAATAAATAAAATAAATAAATACGAAAAATAAATAAATAAATAAATAAATAAATACAAAAAATAAATAAATAAAATAAATAAAATAAATAAATAAAATAAATAAATAAATAAATAAATAAATAAAATAAAAAAAATAAAAAAAATAAAATAAATAAATAAATAAATAAATAAATAAATAAATAAAAAAATAAAAAAAAAAATAAAAAAAAAAATAAATAAATAAATAAATAAATAAATAAATAAATAAATAAATAAATAAAATAAATAAATAAATAAATAAATAAATAAATAAATAAATAAATAAATAAATAAAATAAATAAATAAAATAAATAAATATGAAATAAATATATAAATAAATACGAAAAATAAATATATAAATAAATATATAAAATTAAAAAAATTAAAAAAAATAAAAAAAACCGCCGAGAAATAGTATCCCGACGCACGATTTAGCGGCGGTTTTTCAAAACCGCCGGTAAATGCATTTTTTGCCGTAGTGAGTCACATGAGGAATTCTCAGATTTTCCACAAGATACTTGATGTGATTTGTCATATCCGTCCTGGAGAAGATTTTATTGACGTAGAAATCCAAATTCTTGGAGATATCTTGATGTGCATTATTAGCAATTTTTTATTGGATTTGGACTAGATCAAGAACTCGGTCACTATTCTTGATAACTTTAGAAAGAGAAGCTGCATTGAAACCACTGAGTACATTCTGAAGCACTTCATTGACCATTGTTCTGAGAAGATCACTGTCTAAAGAAGGTTGAGAGGATTGAACAGAGGCTTTAGAAGCATTGACAACAGTAGTGAGAGATTTCAGTTGGTTCAACACTTTTTGAAGACATCCAGTATACTCAACAGTGAGTTTGTTAAGATTTACAATAAGATCCCTCATCTCCTTCACGATCAGTTTGTTCCTTTCAGCAACCGTTTCATCTAAGGAAGCTAAATAAGGTTGAATCTGAGACACAGCATCCCGTGGGGTTTCAGTAACAGTAGGTTCTATAAGAGGAGAAATAGGCTTTGGTCTGGAATGCATATCTTCAGAGATTTCTTCGATCATACTTCTCAGAGTCTTCACTTAATCACTAAGCATCCTGTTTTCAACTCTAATTTCCTGAATCTCATGAAGTATTTTTGGTTGAATCTACCAAATAACATTATCCAACAATAACGAAGAATCTTTCTCACTTAGATGAGTTACAAGAGCTGGTTGAGAATTTAGAAATTTTTCAACACTAGACAAAAGAGTAGCACCAAATTCCTTTAGATCATCCTTACCCACCAAGGATTATTTGTCTAATAATGGTTCAAAAACAAGTATTGAGACAATTTTAGGTTCTTTTGGAGGGGCTATATTTGAGACTGATTTCAGCTGGAACATAGAGGAAATATCAAGACATTTTGATGAGACTTGCTGAGAGTCATCCACAACCTAAAAACTGGGGAACTTATATTGAGTGTATACAAAGTTCAGATCAACCGGATTTGGTACTTCAAGAGATTCCAGATTTGGGGGTTGCTCCCCCTCAATGGTTGCATCCTTCTCAGGGCTGAGTGGCTTAGGTTCTTGATCTAATTCTACAAAAATAGCTCTTGGTTACTCACCCATTTCCGGCCTAGCCAGCTAAAAGGCCAGCTCCATACTTTCTTCAGCTGAAGGGATGATTTCAAGAATATATTGTTCCACTAGGAGATCATCAAGCTTAGATTATTGCATACCAGGCAGCTCTTCCACTATAGGTTCTTCATTATTGTCAGTTTCGTTGGCAAGAGATTTAGTTTTAGCCACAGGTTGTGCTTCCTGAGTAACAACTTCTATAGGTGCAGGGACTTCATTTTCAATTACCAAAAGAGGGATATGAGTACTGTCTTCTTCCTCAATAGAAAGAATTTCTCTAGGAGGCACAACAGCCTCTTCTTCTTCTTCAGAAGAGTACTCAACAATCTCATTTGGTTCGAAACTGGGATCAAAAATTTTTCTTGGTCTTGAGGGATGTTCCACTAGATTTAATTTCTCATAAGAATACCAAATGTCGTAAAAGTAAAAGTTTGGGAAAACAAAAAGGTGAAAAGGATAATTACCATGATACGGGATTCAAAAAAAATCATAATGAATTTTTCCAGTGAGACCATGTCTGGTCATTATGGTGAGACAGTAAATGCACTTTACAGTGAGACAGTAAACAAACGTTATGGTGAGACAGTGAACGAACTTCACAGTGAGACAGTAAACATCAACATTACGGTGAGACGGTAACTGTTAGATAGTAAACAGAAAAAACTAACTGAGAAACTGTAATCATGAAATAGTAAAGTATAAAACAGTAAGATATTGAATAGTAAAACATAAAATAGTGTGATATCTAACAGTAATACATGAAATAGTATGATATCTATTTGCGGATTATCATGCCTAGTTCATGTATGATGTAGTCTATTCCTTCATAAGTTAATAGTTTGTTGAATATTTCAACAAGCAGATACTCAGTACCAATGAATTCAAAACTGATATCACCTTTTTGATAATGATCTCTCAAAAAGTGATGTCTTACATCAATATGCTTTGTCCTAGAATGTGAAACAAGATTTTTTGATATTTTAATAGAACTTTTGTTGTCATAGTTTATAGGTACTTTCCTGAATTGATATCCATAATTTAGTAATGTGTGTTTCATCAGAAAAATTTGTGCACAAAAAACTGCTAGCAGCTATGTAATCAACTTCTGTAGTAGATAATGCAACAGAATTTTTCTTCTTATTACACCATGATACTAGTGACTTGCCTAAAAAGTGACATGTTCCAGAGGTTCTTTTTCTATATAACTTACAACCACTAAATTCAGCATCAGAATAACTCAAAAATTCAAATGATTGTCCTCTAAGATGGAACAGTCCTAAATTGGGTGTATGCTTGAGGTATTTGAAAATTATCTTTACAGCATTTAAATGAGATTCTTTAGGATTTGATTGAAAATGAGCACACATACAAACACTAAACATAATTTCAGGATAACTAGAAGTTAAGTAGAGTAAACTTCCAATCAATCCTCTATAAATGGTTTGATCAAAATATTTTCTATCTTCATTAAGATACAACTTACAAGTGGTACTCATGGGAGTGTTACTACTTATAGTGCTATCCAATCCAAAAAAAATTAGAAGATCTCGAGTATATTTACTTTGAGTTAAAATAATACCATCATTACACTATTAGAAAAATACCCTAAACCAACAGTTTTTAACCGTTGGTATAGGCCTCCAAACCATTGGTAAAAGTAATAATATGAAAATCTATACCAATGGTTCCATAAAACCGTTGGTATATGTAATTAAAATAATAATCATCCACTTGGTTTTGATCCTAGCACCTCCTGTTTGTGATTGAACGACCTAACCACTAACCTAACTTAATTTTGTGAACATAATTTCATAAATATATATATGTATTATCATAAGTATTTTAAAATTTGATATATTTAATGTCTTCTGTAAGAAGATTCTATTAAAAATACATGTACCTATACCAATGGTTTTGAGAACCGTTGGTATAGGTTCTTTGATTTTGGGACCTATACCAACGGTTTTGGACAATTTTTTGGTATATGGGGGGGACCTATACCATTGGTTTTCCCAAAACCATTGGTATAGATCATATTTCCTGTACTGTTATTTTGAAAGATTTGAAATACGAGAATGAATTTCAGTTCCCCCATTAAACTCATTTCAAATTCATTTTGCATCATTTTTGAAAAATCAACGCATAATTTTTGTTGAAGATCCAAAAAATAATATCATCTATCGAGATTTTAACAACTAAAATATCATTAGAAATTAGTTTTATAAAAAGGTTAGGATCAACTATTCCTTTTGTAAAAACTTTGGAAATAAGAAAAGTACTCTCAACCTATCATACCAAGATCAAGGATCTTGCTTTAAACCATATAAATCATTTGATAGTTTGAAAATAATATATGGAAAATGGGGTTTGTAAAACCCAGGGGTTGTTCAACAAAAACATCGTCACCTATATACCCATTTAAGAATGCACTTTTAATATCCATATGATATTGTTTGATGTTCAGATGTACAACATTAGCAAGAAAGATTCTGATGGCTTCAATTATAGCTAATGGTGCAAAAGTCTCTTCATTATCAATTCCTTCTTCTTGACTATAGCATTGTGAAACTAATCTGGCCTTGTTTCTAACTATGTTACCAGACTCAAATACTTTATTTCTAAATACCCATTTAGTGCCTATGGTGAATGTGTCCTTAGGACTTTCAACAAGTTTCCAAACATTATTCCTTTAAAACTGATTCTGTTTTTCTTGCATAGACATCACCCATAATTCTACATTGATTGAATCATTGATGTTTTTAGGTTCACATTGTGACAAGAACACTTGGTATTCAACCTGCTTTCTAATAGAATCTCTAGTTTGAGTTCCTTTATCTTGGTCTCCTACGTCAACATCTATGGGGTGCTTCTTGAGAGTTCTAACTGCTCTAGAAAAGAAAGGACTAGTAAATTCAGGTTCATCAGTAGGTCAAGGTACATTGTGACTTGATTCTAATGAATTTCAGAACTGGAAGTTTTCACAGATTCTTTCACAGAAGTGTTTGAGGATTTTTAATTTATGTTCATATTTGATAGATCATCCTCTAGTTTCTCTAGTATGGTTTTAGGTTCATTTGTATCTGTTTCAATAAATTTTACATGGACAGATTCTTCCACACATTTAGTTCTTGTATTGAACACTCTATAGGCTTTACTAGACAAGGAATATCCTAAAAAGACAACTTCATCACTTTTGGATGCAAATTTTTCATGATTGACTTTAGTATTAAGGATATAGACTTTACAACCAAAAACATTGAAGTATTTAACCTTGGGTTTTCTATTGTTCGATAACTCATAAGGATTCCTCTTAAGAATATATCATATCAACACAGTATTGATTATGTAGCATGCTGTATTGACAGCTTCAGCCCAAAAATAAGTAGGTAGGTCATATTAACTAAGCATTGTTCGAGATATCTCATGCAAGTTTCTATTTCTTCTCTCTACAACTCCATTTTGTTGAGGTGTTCTAGGGGCAATTAAATTGTGACTATAACCATTTTGTGAGCAAAAGGATTCAAACTCTTGATTATCAAACGCACGGCCATGATCACTTCTTAAGGATTTAATTCCATTTCCACTGGGATTTTCTACAGACATGGCAAATTTAGTAAAATAAGATCAGGCCTCACTTTTGTGGGCTATAAAAAAGGTACAAGTATATCTAGAAAAGTCATATACAAGAACATAACCATAGTGCTTACCATTTAATCTAGAAACTCTATATGGTTTAAAAAAATCCATGTGAACTAGTTCGAGAGGTTGAGTTGTTGACACTTCTTTCTTTTGTTTAAAGGAAATTTTGTGTTGTTTTCCTTTTTGACAAGGATTACACACTTTGTCATTTGGAAACTCATGTTTGGGTAAGTCTTTAACTAAGAGTTTTATAGTTAACTTTTTAAGGGAGTGAACATTATAGTGTCCTAGTCTCCTATGCCAGAGCCAATACTCTTTTTGAAATACGCTTAAACATGAAGCTTTTTGAGAAGCAAAGGAATCTCTATTAACAGAGTAAACATGTTCATTTCTTAAAGCAGAAAACAAAAATTAATCTTTATAATTAAACACATTGCAAGAATAATTTTCAAATATATCATGAAATCCATCTTCACATTAATCTAAGATACTAAGAATTTTTTATTTTAATCCATCAAAAAACTACCCTTTAGAAATTAAAACTGAGTTAGAGTTACCGGTTTGGCCAAGGCCAATAATATTTCCTTTGGCATTGTCACCAAATGTGACATTTCCTCCATCTATTTTGAATACTTTCTTGAAGAATGAGTAGTCTCCTATCATGTGCCTTGAACATCCACTTTCCAAGTACCATATACTTTTACAGAACACTTTAACCATATTTCTTACAAAAATATTAAGCAAAAACAGATTTTGGTACCCATACTTGTTTGGGAACAGTAATATTAGTGATAAGTTCTTTAGGAACCCATATTTGCCTCATTGGTTTCCTATAA
This sequence comes from Viscum album, assembly GCA_963277665.1. NCBI lineage: Eukaryota > Viridiplantae > Streptophyta > Magnoliopsida > Santalales > Viscaceae > Viscum > Viscum album. The sequence goes on from OY728127.1 coordinate 672,763,934, forward strand.
GCATTGCGTAAAGTATTTGAAAAATAATATATATTCTTTCCAGAAAAACTTGAAACAATAGATTATTTATTCTGAATTTAATTAGTTTATTTGTGTCCAAAAATGGGAGTAAAACTATATGTCCTAGATTTTGAAACAAAATTTGTTCTACCAAGGTTTCATTTTCCGGGTTGATAACAAATTCCAGTGTTGTATTTAGTGGTAATATGTTTTCCTAGAATTTGAGTAATGGTATTATTTACATTAGTAAACTTTTCTAGATCACTCTTCAATTGCTTGTTAGACATTTTTTATTCATTATTTTCATTGAGTAGTTGAGCATTTTTCTCTTTTTCAGTTGTGAGTTCAGATTTAAGAGTCACAGTAAGAGCATGTAGTTTCTTCAATGATTTATATTTGTCTTTTAGTTCATTTCATGTTTCCTCAAGCATGTTATAGTATTCAATCATCTCATCATTAGTCATGTTTTCAAAGTCACTCTCATCTCCAGAATAGTATGAATTATTTATAGAGGAGTCCAGCGTTACCTCAGATGTGTTTGTCAGAAAACACATATTGGATTTGTTTTCCTATTCATCATGTGATGTCTCTGAGTCGCTTGAACTATCCTCATAATAACTCCAAGTTACTTTCATGGCCTTTTTATACTTCCCATCGTTATCCTCATATTTATTTTTGTATTTGAGATTTGGACAGTCAGGCTTGATATGTCTGTTTCGCTTACACTCATAGCTGATAATTTCATCAGTCTTGTCACTTCTTTTCCAGTCCTTCTTCTAATTTCCTATTTGGTCTCAATTTCCCTTGAAGTTAGGCTTTGTGAAAAATATATTCTTCTTGTAAAATCACTTGAATATTCTGGACAATTGATCCATCTCCTCACCACTATCAGATGATGATTTTTCACTGGTGAATCATTCTATAGAATCCTCTAGCTTCCATTTGTCTTTGTGCTCAGGGGTGGTAGTCTTGAAAGCAATAGATTTATTTTTAGGTTCATCTTACTCCTCCTTCTTGTCTTTCTGCTCTTTCTCACACATCATCAGTTTCCCAATGAGTTCTTTTACAAGTAGTTTGCTGATGTCGCATGATTCTCAAACAGAGACAGAGGTTCCCTCCCATATGTTAGGTAGACATCTAAGGATTATCATTATTTGTTCCTTGTCAGTGACTTCTCTTCCATGAGAAATCAGTGTGTTGACAATCTCATTGAACCTAAGATACAAGTCAGAGATAGGTTTATTAGGTTTCATCTTAAAATTATCATATTTAATATTATAAGTATTAAGTATTATTTCATTTACACTAGATGTTCCCATATGGGAGACAGACAGGGTAGCCCAAATTTCATGAGGAGTTTTACAAGCAGAAATTCTATTGAACTCTTTGCCTCCTAAGAAGAATTATAAAGCATACATAGATTTGCAGTTGTTATTGTAGGCAATTTTGGTAGGTTCATCCCATATGTTTCTATCACTATTAGGAATCTTATATTCATCTATAATGGAAGACAAAATTTTAAAAATCATACTCTCTAAGTGAATTTTCATTTAAATTTTCCACTGAGCATAGTTGGTTCCATTAAAGAATGGTGGTCTGTTGGTTGCATCACCTTCCAATCTGTTATCCAGAATAAAGAGTGACTTTAAAGAGGTAGAGATTTAGAATTTATAAAAAATTACAGGTCTTTAAGGAACAACTACAATAACAGTTGAATAATATTACACAGAGTCCTAATAAACACCTCTGATACCAAATGTTAGTCGGAGTAGATTACTCAAGAGGGGAGGGGTGAATTGAGTAACTATACAAATTTCTGTTTAAAAATTTACGTCTAAAGGACTTCACAAAAATTAAATAAATCCCAGTTAATCAAGGTAATAATGTTATAAGATTTTTACTGTTGAAATAACTTCTTAGAAGATTGATTAATTATCAGTGATATTAATATCAGTTAATAAAGTTACTTTTGAGCTATTATACTAAGACAAGACAGATATAACATATTTCCAAGACTAACTATCAAAGTGAATTTAGAGACTTCTGAGTTATATAGAAATGAAATAAAATAGAGAAATGTAAAGTTAGTAGCACAACGGATATAAAACAAGTGGTTCAGTCTCTAGCCGAGACCTAATCCACTCAACTTGGAGATCACCTGCCACCAAACAGTTTATATAAATAAACTTTGACCCACACCCTGGATCAGGGTTAACAATAGTACTCAGGACTGCCCAGGGAATATAAGGACCTCTTCCACAGTTATTCGTGGGTACAAACTACCAGGCCACATAGGGACCTCTTCCACACTTATCAATTGGTATACACAAGAGTAAAATAATGTTTGAGTATGGATATCAGGTATCCTCCAGTTTAATTCCAGAGACATAGTATGTTATTATATAGTAACACACACTTCTTGAAAGTTAATAAAAGATACACAACAAAGCAATAGTATTGAGATGATTTTAGAAATGCTCTGAGTGTTAGGCTTTGCAGCTCTGGAATTCTGAGATGAAACAGATGCAGGGCTCAAGTCCTCTTCTATAAAACAGAGTGTCATGATTCAACTTGTGTTCTTCGTGAGGTTTGACAGTGCGAAGATGGTCTCGGTTATGAGTTTCAAATATTCTTCGTGTGTTCTTCATCAATGTCGAGTTTCATGCAATAGGCATTTCTTCAAAAAAATATCACTAAGTGTGTTCATCATGAGGTGCTCATGCCCACTTGGTTTTCTTTTTTTTTCTTGTATTCCTCTTTCTGGGAAGCACTTTTCTTTTATCTTAGAGTGAATGTGTTGGGGATGACAAGTTTCATGTATTCTATACCTCATAGCTTGTATTGTCTAATGATATGTCTACAAAGATACATTAATTATGTCAGTGCATTAAAATCTTCAAATATGACCGTTAGAGATTAAATTTAAAAATGACAAAACATGTTAGGAAATTGTGTCACTTTATGTCCTAGAGATGGTTTCTCCTTCACACGGTGTCTGGATTGGTCATGATGTTTTGCGGTCATGGTGTCTTGTTCCTGGTGTCTGCTTCATGGTGTCTACTTTAGGGTGTCTGCGTCACGATGTATGCTTCACCGTGTCTACTTCACGGTGTCTGCTTCACGGTTTCTGCTTCACAGTGTGTGATTCATGGTGTCTATTTCATGGTGTCTGCTTCATGGTGTCTGCTTCATGGTGTCTTCTTCACGATGTCTCATGGTTAAGGTGTCTCATTTCACAGTGTCTTCTTCATGGTGTCTCAAGGATACGGTATCTCGTTTCACGTTGTCTACTTCACGGTGTCAGAAAGACATAACCAATGGCATAATCACGGTGTCTCAGACTTTTCAAAATAACTGTATTCAATATTTAAGCAGTAATGATCATATAATGGATTAGACATAAATATTTTTCAAAGAATTTATTATAAAAGTAAATCAAGGATAGTATAATGTATGTAAAATGAATGTATAGAAATTAAGATCTTGAGTGGCTCTTCTTAAATCATGAGAATACTTAAGAAATAATACACATGATTGGATTTAATTTATAAGATTTACCCAGGTTGAATAAAATTTGTGATCATTAAAACATGATTTGTACATGAGAAGTCCAACCATTATGTTTTCATGTTTCTAAAGACACTATATCTATATAGTCATATCATATATTTGAAATATTTTTTAATGAATATTCTTCAACATTGAGGTAATATCAATCTTTGTAAAGTATGGTTTATTATAGATGGTACTAGAGAAAATTTATAATTACCCTTTGGAAACTAGGAAGATAAAACCTTAGTAAGAAACTATTGATATATATAAGTATAGGTTACAACACCAGTGTTTTAGAAATAATCATGAATAACTAAAGATAAAATGTAAAGTGTCCTAAATTTAAATTTTATTCTTGATCATGTAATTTTCTCATTATTATTAGTGTTTCTCACTCTGTGTTTCTTAGTTTTCCTCAATTTCTAGAACCTAAAAGAACCACATTAATGCTAAATATGGTGGAAAATGAAATGATTATCTTACTATCAAACCAAATGTAGTTGGAGATGGAATACAAAGTCTAGTTTCTAGGCTCACAAAACATCCTAATGCTATAAATAATTTTGGACTTTACATGGAGTAATGGGGGGAACCATATTCTATTGACTCCTTTATGAGGAAACATCCACCTTTTTTGTGGATCTTCAGATCCATTAGTCTCTGAACATTGTATCTGTAACAAATAAAAGTTATTTTCATTTCTACAATGTTCAGAACATGATAACATCATCTTAGTAGTCCATAATTTGAAAGATGAAGACTATAAATGTAGAAAACTTATCAATAATATGTGTAAAAGATATGAAATTGTGTCCATGTAAGGGGATGAGTTCAATAAAATATTTTTCAATAAGTATATTCCCCATATTATTCAAAAAAATATGGAGAAGGAGTTCCTTGAACATAAGAAAAAGGACGGTGAATCAATTGGTATATATGAAGTGAATTTTAGATGTCCTTCAAGGTACACATCTATAATTATTTTCCAATATAAGAGTAAAATTGATCGATTATTTATTGGCATAAAACCAAGTATTTTAAGGCAATCAACCATATGGGACTTTAATAGAAACAAATAAATTTTTCGTTGTTCTCTGAAGGTTGAAATTGCAACTAGAGTAAACCATCAAACCTATAGGTCACATAAAAAGAGAAAAATGTAATTCAGGGGAAATTATATTGACCACATGAAAAAGAAGAATATTTTTCCCTTATTCTCAAGGTTTGGAAGTAAACATGGAGGAACTTTTCATAAGGGACTTATAAATGTTTTAAGTGTTGAAAAGAAGTTCATATAGAAGTTGAATGTTGATGTGATGGGAAAATGGAATCTAATGATTAAAATAAAGAAAATACTATATAGAATGAAACTTCTACAATTCAATGTTACAAGTGTAAGGAAATGGGGAATTATGAAAAACAATTCCCTAATCCAAGGGTTATTGATAATGTCCGATATCATAAATCCTTTAACTCTAAAAATAATGAAATTTCACATGTTATCACTATCGATAATGGGGAGTATGATAATGAAGTGGTGAAAGGTACACTTACTATCCACTCTAAATTATCAAATGTTTTATTTGACTCAGGATCCACCCACTCTTTTATTTCTATAGAATTTTCTAAGACTATCACCATATTTTCTCAACAATTAAATATTGATTAAACTGTGACAATTCTTAATATACCAATAGTCACATAAAAAGTTTATAATTATTCTCTTTTTGAACAATGTGGGAAAGTGTTTCCTAAAAAACTTGTGATTATTCATTTACTTTAATTTTATGTGAATATTAGAATGGATTGGATTTCTCTAAATGAAGAACATATCATTTTCCAAGTAAGTGAAGTCACATTTCATATTTGGAATAATCTATGATCATCTTTCGATGCAAGAATGAATATGAGCTTCTAGTATAAATTTCTCCCATATTATGGGACTTGATTCTTATAAATCAAGGTTATTTAACTCAAATGGTTGGGTCGAAACTCAAAATTTAGAATAAACCCATTGTATGAGAGTTTGATGATGTCTTTCTAGATGAATTTCCAGGTCTTCCACCAAATCGTGAAGTTGAGTTTTCAATATAAATCATACTGGGTTCTATTACTATTTCAAATAAACATCATAGAATGGAACCAATTGAGTTGTAGGAATTTAAAAAATAACTTCAAGGGAATACTAATAAGGGATTCATACACCCTAGTCTATCACCTTAGGAAGAAACTATTCTATTTGTTAATATAAATGCGGATCAATGAGACTCTTCATTTATTATCGAGAACTTAACAAGACAAATATCAAGAACAAATATCCTCTTACCCACATTGATGATTTATTTGACCAATTATGCAGAGCACAATACTTTTTGAACATTTATCTTCATTCAGGATATCATCAATTAAGGGTCACAAAGTGGGATATAACAAAGACAGTATTCCATACATGGTATGGTCACTATGAATTTTTAGCGATGCCTTTTGGTCTTATCAATTCCCCTATTATTTTCATGGATCTAATGAATAGTTTCTTTATAGACTATCTTGATAAGTTTATGGTATTCTTTATTGATGATATTCTTATCTATTTTAAAGAGAATTATAGAACATGAATATCACATGAGAATTGTACAGAAGACCCAAATAAAGGAAAATCTTTATGAAAAATTTTCAAACTGCCAATTTTGGATTCACAAAGATTCATTTTCTGGTCACATAGTATCTCTATATGGGATATCTACAGATACTACAAAAACAGAAGTTGTTGATAGTTAGTGGAAACCAATAATAGTAACTGTGATCCAATGTTTTCTTTGTTTGGATAGATATTATCAAGGTTTTGTTAATGTTTTTTCAAGATTATCTAATTAACTCACCATGTTGACTTACAGAGGAGTTAATTTCGTGTGGGTGGAGGAATGTGAAGATAATTTTAAAGATCTCAAAAAGTGTTTATCCAGTGCACATGTTATCACATTGTCTTGTAGTGGAGAAAGGTTTTTTACATACTTTGATGCATCCAAGAAGGGGTTGGGTTTTGTTCTCATACAAAAATGATATACTAATATCTTATGAATCACGAAAATTTAAAATCAATGAGAAACATTACCCAAATCATGATTTTGGTTAGATATGGTAATATTTGCACTAAATATATGGGGTCACTATGTTTATGGTGAAAGGTGTGATATTTATACTGATCATAAAGATTTAAATAATATTTTCACAAAAAATTAGCTGAATATGTGTCAAAAAATATGGTTGGAGTTGATTAATGATTATGAATGCTAAATACATTACTACAATAGTAAGAAAAAAATGGTGGTCGATGCTTTGATTTGAAATTACCATGTTAGCATATCCATGATGAGGATCACAAAAGATCCAATATTTATATATTTGGAATGGATGGATCTTGAAATATTAAAGAAAGGGTAAAATATTATCTTTCTGAAATGAATGATCAACCATCTATACAAGTGGCGAATAAGGAGGTGTATAAGTATGAGGTAGATCTAGAAAGGTAGGTGAGAAATGTTGCAGATTGAGTGTTGATTATGATGAAATAATATATTCAGGAATCAGTTTAGTATTCCTCCCATTCTAGATTTAATGAATGAGATATTGTATGAGGCTCATAGTTCATCATTCTCTATTCACAATGGAAGAAAAAAAGATGTATGGGGACCTGAAAGAGTAATTTTTGTAGGATGTCAGGAAAATAGATGTTTCCAAATATGTCTCTCGGTGCTTGGTTTGTTATCATTTTAAGGCTGAAAGACATATTCCTAAGGGGATGCTACAACCATTACCCATACCATAATGGAAATGGGAAAACATCATTACATAAATTTTTGCTGAACATACAAAAACAAGTAAAGTCAATAATAACATATGGGTTATAGTTGATCTCTTTATGAATTTTGCACAATTCATGGCTATTAGAGACGATTTCTCTCTGGATCAGCTTTCCATGATATATGTAAAGAATGTTGTAAGATTTCATGGAATACCACTTTCTATTATATCTGATTGGGATCAAAGGATTACCTATAAGTTTTAGAGATGTATAAAGAATGATCTAGAAACAAATTTAATTTTCATCACTACATATAATACTAAGACATATGGTCAGTCTGAGGGGACTAATAAAACTCTATAAAAACATGTTGAGAGCTTTCATTATGGATTTCAAAGGTAGTTGATATCATCATCTACCTTTGGTGGAATTTTATTACAAAAAATACTGCTCACTCTAGTATTAAAAAGGCTCCTTATGATTCCATATATATAAATAAATGTTGAACTCTAACTTTCTAGGATGTTGTTAGGAAAATAAAGATATTAGGACGACATCTTGTTGTTGAAATGGCACAAAAGGTCACATCTATTGAATGTCACAAAAGAGAATCTCAATGTCGATAAAAAGTTATGCTATCAACTGAAGAAATGACCTAGAGATTGAAGAGTGTGACAAATTGTTAATAAGAATATCTCCATGGAAGAGAGTAATGAGATTTTGAAAAAAGATAATGTTGAAACCTAGGTATATTGGTCCCTTTGTAATTCTGGATCGTGTTGGAAAAATAGATTTCCGATTGGTGCTTCCACCAAATCTCTCAGAAGTTCATGATATGTTCTACGTACCTCTCATGAGAAAGTAAATTCCTAATCCTTTACATATACTAAACTCAAAATTTGTACCACTAGATAAAGAACTTTCTTATGAAGATCAACTGGTAGAAATTCTGGATCATAGTGAGAAATTTCTACAAAATAAGACCACTTGCTTGGTTAAATTTTTGTGGCAGAACCACCAATTTAAGGAATATATATGGGAACATGAGGATATGATGAGGTTAAATTATCCCCTTCTCATTCTATACATGTGATAAATCGTGAGGGTGAAATTATGTTTAAGGTGGGGGTAGAATGTAACACCTGGATGTTTTTATGAAATATTTTCCTTAAGTAATTTTAATTATTCAATAGATTGCATTGCACGAAATCATGAGTCTCAAAGAAAAATGACATCCCCTTATTATAAAATGGGCACTATAAAATATAATTTAGTATAGTAGGAATAAATATAACTAACTTATGAACATGTATGTCCGATTCATTCATTAACAATTTTTTAGGAAAAATATAAATCATTTATATATTTTTCTTTTTTTCATGTGTTAATAAATTGAGTGAGTTACTATTATTAAATGAAATTCATAAAATATATATGTAATAAAATATTTTTTAAAATTAATCTAATAGATATTTCTATCATAGGCTATGGATAAACCTTATTTGATGTATAAAAACCTATATTTTTTAAAGGGTGATTTTACCACCATTTAATAGAGAACCCTTTTTAAATTATATTTTTTCACATTAATAATTTATATTTAAAAAAAACTCATTATTTGGAAGTGAGATATAAAAATTTACACTGATGAATTTTTTAAATTTTTCTAATAACTTTCAAAGTTTGATGAATAGTAAAAATGCACTAAATTTTAATTGAAAAAAACTATTTTCATCAAAAAAATCTATATTGTTAAATTATAATATTTAATGGGTTTAAAGTATAAATAGAAAATATTTTTATCATTAAATATAGTGTATATAATTATCATTAATTTTACATTAATTTCATATGTATAAACAATTCTATATTTTGAAATGTTTTATCTTTTAAAAACTCGTTCACTCTTTCCAAATACAGGAATAATTTTATATTAATTATAAAAACATCTATGTTTTTAATTTGAAAAAATTAATTCAATATTTAGAATCATTATGTCCCAATTATGTAAAAAAAATTATTTTAATTTTGGGCCTAAGGAATAGTAACTTTGGTAATTTTTATTAATCCGGTAAAAGGGTAAATCTTGTAAAGAAAGGTACGAATAATATTATAAAATTTCCATAAAATTAGTCTTCATATCATTGGATGATTCTTTTATAAACTAATTCAACCTTTCTTCGAAATGGTGTCCTTTGTAAGTCACTTGGATTTGGTTAGGACATTTAATTTATTATATTTATTGAAAAAATTAGTTATGTATTACTACAATTTCAATATCTATATCATTTTTCATATAAGGTTATACAGAAGACAAATTTGATTATAAATAAATATTTGAAATCGATTTTTTTATTTATCATTTAAATTTATTTTTTATTTTTAGGAAATATATAATTATAATAAATACCTATACTTTGATGATGTAAAAAAATAATTAATTGATGAAAAATCCATAAAAAAATTATTAAAATTTTAATAACCATAAAAGACCAAAAAAACATGAACAATCTAACTTTTCTCAGTACATATCGACCATAACCATCCTACGGTCAAGTTAGTGACCATTTGGAGCCTTATAGAAGATATTGTGACAATTATATTATTTTATTTAATGTGATGTTAATGTTGTCACATTCATAATTTAACAGGAATAACTTTTTAAATGTTGTATTTTAAAAATGAAAAATTCGATTAAGATTATTCTTCTGAAATAAAGTAGATTTATATTCATTAGATTATTTTATTTTTAATTTTTTTTCAAAAATAAGAATTTTAGATAATCACACAATATTGATGTCGTAATTATTTTATTAATATAGATTAACAATAAATATTATTGAAAATATTAAAGTAAATATATTTTGGGATAATTATTATGTATAATGAATTTTATTAAAGATCATGCCCTCTTAGGAATATAATAAAATAGGTTTTTCTTTGTTATATTGTTATGTTAATATTTTTTAAAACCAATGAATTGAATTGTGTCAAAATTGAAACTATTGATTGTTATCAAAATAATGTTTTATTAAATTATTTAAACAAATATAATTTTTTTTTAAAAATGTAGAATAATTATTATATGGCCTAAAATTTACTAAGGTATTTATTCAAGATGTAATTGACATAAAATAAGTAAATATGGAACCCTCTTAATATTGATATATTTTTTACACTTGTTAAAAATTAAACAACAAAACTAGGTGTTAATTAAAATTATAAGGTTTAAATTTACAAAAGTACTTTTAAAAAATTATTGGTTGATGATAATGAAAACATATCTAATTTATTATTCTAATTTGGTTCATTTTGGAAGTTTTTTTATAGGGATTTATTTGATAATAAATTAATATTTTTTGATATAAAAAAAATGCCCCTCACCACAATTATAAAAGGACACATCCTCCTTGGCCTCTTCACATTGATTTGAGTGTTAAATCTCAGACATACCCTTCCCCATTACCTTGGAAACTTCCCTAGTAACATTATAGAGGTTCGGGTCTTCTTCTATGACCAACTCTAGTGCTCTAAGGGGAGATTTACTGAAAGCACGTCGAATAAGAGTTAATCTCCGCTACAGATTCATTCAAAAATATTTATTATTCTACTTCCTCCTCATGAGTTGTTTCATTATAAATTTATAATTTTAGTTTCAATTATATATTAAGATGTAATTATAATTATTAAACAATAGTATTCCACCTTCTATCACTTCTATGAAAAACAAAATCACTACACGTTTGTACGTACGACTTACCGTCTCCACATCGTGGTATAATCTGTTTTTCACCACCACCATACATGGATGGGTATAATTATGGAAATAATAACTATATATTATTATTATAACATGATATTTATTATGAAATATTATACACCATCCAATTAAATACCATCCAATATTTATGGGAATGATATCGTCGCTTGTGCGCAAGTATGGCCTACCGTCTCCACGATGTGATTCATTCCACATGATCTTCATTAAAATAATGATTATATAAATGTACAGTGTGTAAAAATATGGTATAATTATTATAATATAATTTTTTAAGGATATAAATATGACCAAATAAGTATAACTAGAAATTATTCCACAAAACATGCTTAAGACCATAAAGCAATTAATATGGGAATAATAAGTAACCATGAAATTTTACTAACAATCGGATGATAATATGACCATATATGATATCATAAAAATTACTATCACTTTGGATTAATTCAATTTATTTATTTAAATCATCATATAGGAGATTCGTATACAATAAAAGGATGTCATATCTAAGTTAATGTTTAATTCCAAAATCTCATTATTATATGAGATTGATTGTATGTAAATATTTCCTGTGGAATATTTATCATTCACATACATGTTTCCTAAATATGTAATATTATTTCTTTTATTATTCAATTTTATAGAGTAAATTTTACCCATTAGTGATTTTTTTAAATGGTAAGAAAAGAATACTTTTTCGTTATTCGATATGATGTACCTTTTTGACTTTTTTAGAAAAAGTACAATGAAAATATTTTTTAACTTATACCACATAAACATATTTTTAAAACTTAATAAGACCTTATTTCCATGAAGGTAACTCAAAACTATATTATTATTATTTTCAAATATATTCTTTTCTTTTAAAATTGAGAGACATTTTATGAAAAGAAAAAGTTTTGGATGAAAAAAGTAAATTTTCCTCATGAATTAATTTCAACCGTTTTATCAAAATTGTTTTCCATATAATATTACATTAATTAAATAGGTTTATGCTTCAATATCTATTGTTACTTTTATAATTAAATTTATGAAATCTATTTTTTATATGGATTATGATGGAATGATGTTTAAGAAACCCATTTTATTTCTTGGGTTATGTAATGATGAATGATTATTGTTTTTGTCATACATGTAATAATTATTTCATTATGAGATGGGTGATAACTATATCTCCCTAAAATGCATTTGGTAATGATTTATATCTCATTAGATAAACATTTTTTGAAAGAGAAATGATCTCGATTCAGTATTATAGGGCTGGAATTAAGAGTCAACTATGTTCAGTAATAGACATTTTCCACTATGATAGTCTTGGAAACAATCCTTGACAGGTATGAGATGATTTTCATTTCTTATGTGTATGAAAAAAAATATTTGTTTCTTAGGTTTTTATTTTTTGGATTACGTTAATTGATTATTATGAAATTTCATGATATATTCAATTGCATGATATCACAATCTTTTATATATAGGGAATTTTTTTCAAATGTTATGTTCTTATGACTTATTATTATGATATGATTAATATCTCCCTTGTTTATCCTTATTGTGAATCTAAGAACATACATTCATATGTTTCTTTTTCCAAGGATTGGTAGATGGGTATTAAGTAAGATATGTCAAAAGGGAACTAGTTATGATGAAATAAGTGCAGGATAATGAATATGTCTTATGAAGAAATTTTTTATATTTCATAGTTTCTAATGACACTGTACCTATAATGTCCTATAATGGTTTGGTTATATTGTGTAATAAATTTTATTCAACATTGAATTCATATCAATGTATGTAAAGTATTTTTTTCTATAGTGAGACAAGTAAAAAAAAACATAAAAATTCTCCTCTCTTCATATAGTCCATAGTTTCATAGGAAGGTAATTCCTCAAGAACTATTTGTGGCATGATTCCTATCAACACAGGATAAGTAGTGATTCCTAGATCTCCAAACCTGGCCCTGGTTTCACCAATCAATGGAAACAATTCCCACTTCTACATAAGGGTTGTACTTACCAATGGTGTTTCTAATTCCATAAATATATGTGTCTTTATTTCCACCATCACATTATACACACTGACACCCAAAAATCCAATCCAGTGCCCAACTACAAGAATCTTCAAATGTACACACCTCAATTTTCATAGGGATTGAGTCATAGAATCTCATTTTATTCCTATTAAGAGATAGATCCATATATTACTTTCCTATTCATGAAATATATTAGGTGATGTTTTTCACATCAGTTCCCACACACTTACAACATGACATTAAACATAAAAACAAGATTCCTGGTCTCATGACATTATAACATCACAACAAAAATATCCTTACCGAATGATGATAAACGTCTCGAAAAATGTCTTTATTGCATGATGTTAAAATGATAGGAAGAAAAAATTTATCAGTTACATGATGTTAAAATGTTCACACCATCGTCCATTTTTATCACTTACCAAAGGACCACATGTGTCATACCCTTGTCAAAGAGAGTATAGGGTGATTCCATTATCTTTTAGGAATTCAATCCATAAATCATACTTCAAATATCAGGTACCTAGGGTTTCCAAAACCTTCGACAACCCTTGGAAAAAATTCACTTATTTGAGTGACCCTTTGTTTGACTATTCTTGTTTATCTATATCTATTTCATATGCCCCTATATTCATTCAACAAATGTTCTCTGCAAAAAAAATTCGATCATTGTGAGCCCTGACATAACCATGGTGGAACTCAACACCTCAGTGTGATATTGACTAACCTTAGTATGTTTTCCCTATATCGTTAATGTAAATACCTCGATCCATGATTTTTTACATTTAGATATCCCTCCAAGAAGGATGTTGGGGTTACTCTTGACCCTATGCATGCTAATTTGGATCTTGTGTATGATTCCCCTTATTAGGTTCATCTACGTCACATCCTTAAACTACATTCACTTTGAAAAAATATGTATCACATTAAACTGTATCCTATAATAGTATACATCTCATGTCCCTAAACATATAGATAAATAGAAAAAAACATGTCCGGTTGAAAACCCAAATGAGTGTCATGAGAAAAATTCATGCCAACGTTTGCTAAAATCATTATCCACACAGTTTAGGAAAAAAGTAATGCATAGATAAATGAAGAATAAATATTATTGGGGATACTAAGTATACTTAATATAATGAAACCAATTCTAATTAAACCATCTAATTTACTAAAAAATTAAGAGTAATGATTTTCACATATCCTCACCACAATAATATGTTCTCTAGGAAACAAAAAAACAATTCTGATGATTTACCCCTTCTTGGATAAAACACATTACACACATTATACATCATGTTTTGAGCACCTTGAATCACAAAAATCTTTTATGGACCTTGGAAGGGATAATCAGCTTGCTAGGACCCACTTCTAGACTATTTATTTATGACTATGCCTCATACATATGCCCATATTCTTGTCAACCAAATGTGTCACTTTGAAAGAAGGTTATTCCAATCCTTGTGAGCCCTAACATCATTGTGGAAGAACCCAAAACCTGATGGTGTTTTGGGTATTTCACAACATTATTATCTCATATAATCCCCCAACATGAGCTATTTAAACCATGATTTAAAAATTTCATTCCAAACTATTCAAGAAGATTTGATATTCTCGATGTTATGTCTAAATGTTTTTTTACCAATTCTAAATATCATAAGGTCAATATCCATTTCGAAACATTTGATGTAAAATACCACATGATTAGAAACCATTGGGAATTGTGACCATGCCAAAAAATTGAGTGATTAACTACCCTAGGTTGCCAGAGTCCTCCCTATATCCCTTTCTTCACATACCCAAGCTTATCATCTGAACATTTGATTCATCAAAAATCATTCATGTCCCTCGTAAAAAAGTTGATATCATAATTTCGTAAAAATTATATCAATTCATAAGGTCCTTAACCTACCAAATACATGAATACCCTCCTTGTAATAAAGGTTATTTAATCATTGTGAGTCCCGGAAACACTGTGGTGGAACCTAGTATCTCTGGGTGTTATGGGTAATCCCTAGAAAGTCAGCACCATGTCATTCCCACAAAATCAACTGATTTTTATGTGAATTTAATCAACCATATTCCAACTATCCATGCATTCTTGGTATCCTTAGTATTTTACCCTCAATTGGTATTACTATAATAACCTTCCATAAACCTTGTAAAGAGTGTAGGCACCTCTGTTTGGAAATTCTAATGATGCATAAGGGTATTGAACTACCAACCAAAGTAATATTCACCTGAAAATAAGGGAGATATAATAATCATGAGCCTAAGAAAACACCACGAAGAGACCCATCATCCTAGTATGTTTTGGTACATTCATGGAAATTCTACACCATATCCCATGATCATCGATTAGGTCTATACTAAAATACATTAAACTAAAGAGATATAGGTTCCATGATAAAATAACATAATCTAAAGTAATATAAGTCATGAATGACCCTAAACTACATCATCTAATGATATGAGCTAAAAGAAAATAACCTAAAATAATATAAGGTCTAATCTAAAATAACGTAAACTAAAGAAATAGATGTTCTGAGATAAAATACCCTAAACAAAATTAGTAGAGGGTCTGATCTAAAAGACCTCAAACTAAATCCATAGAATGTCTAAGATAAAATAACCTAAACAAATTTTATAGAAGGTCTGAGTTAAAATAATATAAACTAATGTGATATAAGGCCCGATCTGAATGATCTTAAACTAAAACAGTAGAGTGTCCAAGCTAAAAGACCCTAAAATATATAAAATCATCGATCTAATCTATATGAATGGAAAATCATGTAAGTCCCACCATATTTACTAGGAAAAAATAATGTTGTTCTCACAAAAAATATAAGATTCAGAAATAGAAATAAAACTCTCTATTTGGACATATATCCTCCCTATATGATCATTCTAAAAATCGAGTGATCTCAAGATAACTAGAAGAGTATCATTAACAAATAATCTTATGTTGGTGAGAATTCATGAGTTCTTGGGAATATTTTTTTATGATTTAAATTTTTAGATCAATATTTTTATGATTACTTAATATTATGAAAAGGAAAGGTGTCATTGGAGGTTCAAATAATACTAGATCGATGAAAATTATTACACATCATGAATAAAAAAAATGGAAAAAAATATATAGAGTTTTGTATATTTATTTACTAAAATCCTATAGTATGAGGAATCTCCACACATGAGAGCCTCTCAAATTATATAAAATCTGAATAATGGTGGAAAATTCTAAATCCAACAAATAATATTCATAGAATAATATTTAAACATTGAAATCCACTTCTCTTGGGAGACATTAGATTGGTGTAACTGGTCCAAATAATTAAATTCATCTTTCAAAACCTGCTACAAATCTTTCACCCTAGAAATGAATTCTAGCCTCAACTTATCTCCCTCATAAAAAATCCCCTCTTTCTGCGGAAAAATCATGTTTGATATATGGGGTGCATGTTGAAATCAGAATATCTCTATTTGAAGACAATATATCTTAGACTGAAGAAGATCGATCAAAGACTAGAGGTATTCAATTTTAACCATTCCTCCATTGACCAAAAACTTTAGAGGTTCCACCTCAATCAAACACTGGGCATATTCATTCACAACCTCATCCTAGTTCTTCTTCGCTGATGTAGAGGCCTTCGAAGCTCCCACCATCAATTTTAGGCCCCTCTTATATTCCCTCATAGTGATAACCTCAATCACCTAGGATTTAAGGGTGGTATATTGGAAACCATCATAACTAATAGTAAGATACATAAACTAATCGTTTCTTATACGATTCATTAACTCCTCCAAGGGGGTCTTTGAAACTCAGTCTTAAATCTCCCTCTCTATATCTCACTGCATCAACTAATAGAAAGATGAATTCCATCATCCTTTATCTAATATCATGTGAAGAATGGGAACATATTTCAAAACTAGGTTGCTTAGAGAATGAGTGGTTCTCAAATTACTTGTTAGCAAGGGAATAGAGTTGGCCTCTACACTGGTTGATCCGATTATAGGAACCCCCAAGAGAGAAGGGACTAGAACCTCCAAAATTTGGGGCAATGAAACTACAGAAAAAGGAACATGGGATTATCAGTCACACAATAAATGATATGGTATCACCATTTAAATTATCAATATGACCCATGATAGAATCATACCTTTCTTGGTTGCATAACTAGAAACATCCACTACAACAACCCGATCCTTAGGTGAAGAAGCGACTCATTAATGTGTCTAGCATCTCTGTGGCACTTCCACTGCATCTCCTAAAGAAGTGATTCACACACCACCATTGGGGTATGTTGGTACATAATATGATATCTGGTGATATGAAATAAAAAAACAAAGTATCCTGTATTGAATAAGTATTTAACCTCTCCAAAATTTGATTCCTTCATGGATAATGAGGTATCAGAAAGGATACCTATGTTAGTGTCCTATAAAAGGGTGTCCACCTGTGCGAGATCAAGTGTTGTGATCCCTAAGATGATTGAAGTAGGAAACATGAAAGATTGAGTTAACTCCTCATCCAACCATGCTTCGTGATGGATATGGACCAACTGTGAAAGGTCTAACAAATCGACTGAATTCTCATTTGCATCATCATAAGAGGATACATTTTCTTCTAAGCGATATTGGTAGTGCCCTGCACATTTTTTAAAAATCAGGATATGATTCCAGTATAATCAAAAACAAGAAAGGATATAAATAAAACACATACATGAGTATTCTGGATGATATGACCCTAACAATGTCGGATGATTCCTTTTCCTCTTACCTTAAATAAAAGGCACTCAAGAGGGTGTTGAAGCCAAAATATTTGTTCTAGTAGAGGAAATCTCCACCCTTATCTAGGCCAATTGTCCTGGGAATTCATCACCATTAGACTCCCTATAACTACCAAATGCCTCTCCTAGAGTGGTTATGTGTGGTGAATATTTAAGGGATGGTAGGACTTTCCATTCTCCTGCAACCTCCCTCTTTGTCAACAAAAACACAAAGGACATCAGTATGGTTGTAATGGAACAATTTCCCATTAAACGTAGCAGTGATCAGGGACATACTCTTTTTTCGGTGATGTGATAAACCCGTTCTTTTATAGATATTTTAAGAGTACCCCAAATAACCATTTGGTGGACCAATTGTGAATAATTCATCTGACCCATGATGGTCACTAATTATTCATCAAGGTCTCAAAAAGGGAATTGACCTCCTCAGGAAACTATTTTATTGTAATACCTTGAGGGGATGTAATATAGGTGAAAATATAAAAATGTAACTTTTCATGGGACAATATACCCCAGTGGTCAACCTATTAGTTTTGTATTCTCTAATATATACATAGTTGAGATATGATAAGAAGTGATAACTATGGAATGACTTCTTCCTTTGATACTACACCCATTGGAGATGCTTTAGTTGACACTTCTTATATCAAGGAAGATGTATTCAAATCCCTTATTTACATGGATGGTACTTCTAGGGCCATGGGATCTCTAGAGAAAATTTTCTTTCTAGGCATAGGGCTGTGATCGACTATATAGAATTCCACTATTAAAAATATGGAAAATTTCTTACTATGATATTAGTGAATCCAGACCTCAGTATAGCCATAAGATAATCCAATTGTGGCATCATGGGGAATAAGGGTTATCTATACTAGAATATCCTAATTTGTGATCATCATTCCAAATTATAGAGACAACATCATATTTTCCTAAAATTAGACAACAAACAAGCAGAGAAATCACTATTGAACACATATAAACTGATGACTGAATCAACAGGGTGTGTACCATTCATAGAGTAGATCCCAATTGATATTGGTGGAATGAAATCCCCCAAAATGTGATGTCATATATGTTCATGCTTCAAATATGGCCTCACGTGCATCAACAATATTACATTTCAACATCACCGTGTATGACCTAATGGAGTAACGATCATAGCACATCATGTAAGCCCTAACATCCTAATATTGCAATGTAATAGGTTATACCTGATTAAAACATTATAGTTATGGTGTAAATAAAAAATTACATACACCTTGGATATTAATATATTAATTTCCTCAAAATTACTCACATCCTACACCATAATACATGTATGGGGCCTATAATCCTGAAACGAGATCTTCCCTTATAAATATGCTGTTGAGGATGATAATTTTTTCCCATCACAGGAATGGACAGCACGATACAACCCCACCATACCATGGATGTCTCCATCATGAATGTGGAAGTGTTAACCCCTATATTTTCGTTCATGGTGTGTAAGTACTCACTTTGGTATATGGCGAGGAAACTGGGTAGTCAGATTATCTGGTCACCATTGAGAAAAACTCCCCATCCACATTCTATAAATTTCCCTTATTCCTCCATGGTCCATTAAGAAACTGATGAAATATGGTAATACCTTATAAGGAAACCTTCAAATTCATATATTATGTCTTAGGAACTATCTTCTTGATAATGTATCTAACCCATGTCATGAATGGGATATCCGCTAAGGGAAGGGGATCCTTCTTGATATCCTTTTCAGCGCACCTGATCAGTTCTAGAGTGAGAGGAGGATTCCACCTTTTTTCATCCCAGGTATATCACAGGGGAAAAACATATAATAAATCTCACTTTATATAGGTGTACCACATATCTTCTCAACATTACTGAGGCTAACTCCCACCTCTCTATGCATGAGGTGGAAAGTGTTCATGTCCAGACTGCAACGACTAAGAAGTTCATTCATCAAACCAATTTTACTATAAGAAAACATATGTGATATCCATATGAACTTATATATACCAATTTCCCTCAAATACACAATGAATTTTGAAGTAATTTATTATACCCAGATGTTCTATCCACATTCCACCCCATACCTACCTCCTGATTGGAAGCCTCAGTGAGGTACCCACCTGAACATCTAATTAGATGAAAACCTCCAAATTATTGAACATCACATGTGAACTTATGAACTAGATTTGTGATCATTACAATATAATTATATAGGAATTTACATTAGTATATTCAAATTTTAATGGTCTTTTTGGGTGACTAGATATCCACCATAGAGATGTCCTCCCCAGAGGTTTTATTGGTCTCCTGAATCTAAGAATAGGGTATAAATAATGACTAAGGTAGAGGTATGGGAGTATCATTAGTAAGATCAAATATATAAAGGGGTAGGAATTCTGAAAGGGGACAGCCCTTATGTTTTAATCCAATCAGCTTTATTAAACTCAGTTGATGTGACCCAACATCATGATGATCAGTGGGATCCACACTCATAACCATAGCATCACGACAGTCTATCACCTCTTTTTCTTCCCTCTTCGAAGGGTTGTATGAAGTGAGAAAAGAAATAGAAGCCATCTAAATAGAAGTATGTGTCATATTTTTGATAGATAATATATTGTTTTGGAAATAAAAAAGGAATAAAATTATAGAAACATCATGTGCATCACAGGAATCCAAAATGGAATTCATGAATCACATAGTGTATTCATGAACCTTTGGATGCAACTGAGAATATTTTAAACCCAAAAATCCTCAAAAAAATCATAAGAAATCTAAAAAACTCAGGATTGTGTGACACAGAAATGGTTATACAAGAAGTAAAATATTCATAAGACCATTAGATCTAGCTTGTAGATCCTACGGAATACTGAAGACAATCACATCACCATATAAAATGTTTAAGAAATTATAGAATATGAGATTGTGGTTGGATAAAGTGGGAACCTAGGGAAAAGAGGTCATGTAGAGTAGTTCTCAGAAAATGGGTTCGCAGCATGGTATCACTATCAGGTCTCATGGGATGGTCTTGTGATGAGGTTAAGTTATGAAATACGTGAGATAATGTCTTATAGAATTGAATATACATTTAATGAAACCCTCCTCCACTCCCCTATTTATAAATAATACCATGGAATACTAAATCTTACCTAGCAGACAAAGCATCACCCAAGCCTCCTATTAGCGATAGTTCTAAATAGTTTTTTTCATTTATGTTCCTCAAAACTGAGACCTGATCCCCATATACATCACTCTTGAGTGGGGGGGGGGGGAGGTTTGTGCCCTCAAAATGAGCATAAAAAAACTCAAAGGTAAAAAAACCCAAGTGTGAGTATTATTTTCCCCACAATGAAAAGGGAGAAGAAGGTGGATGTGATAACACAGATCAATTGAACCCACAAGATTCAAGTGATTCCATGACCTATATGAGGTAAAGATTATGTTAATGCATAATGAATAGTATGTGATGTTCCCATGACATACCATCAACAATCCCTTCTACACTCATGATGATACCCAGTCAATATTGGATCACACAGTGGAAACCAGATGAGCTACCCTATGTCACGCAGCTAGCCAACTAGTGGATTCTGAACAAACCATCACAAAATATTTTGAATACATGATGAAAATATCAAAAATCCTAGAGCCTCTTACAGTTATGAAACATATGTGATGTATCACCAATGGGGAGATTTATTATCTTCTAAAATATCAAAGAAGTATCAAAGGACACCCATCCTTTTAAAAATAATCAATGGAAATAAAAAGTGGAGGAGGCAGCCACTTTTAATAATAATAATTACAGAAAAAACCCTCGGTGATTCAAAAGAAATTGTAGGAACCAAAAATCATTTTTGCCTCATTTCTCAAAATTCAACTCACATGAAATCATCTCCACACTAAGGGACATGACAAGTCCAGGTGACCTCACACTCCCCCTTTGGCTCGTTAATGAAATATAGGTTGGTTTATTCATGAAATAATGTTAAATATCTTTCTTGGAAAAAAAATGCACCACCAATAGGTAGATTAATTGTCTTTGAAAACACGTGTGAAACATAAAACGATCCCAAACCATTGAAAAATAGACCAATGAAATTGAATATTGAATGATGGGATCCTATCACAGTAATAATACTAATGATATGAGATTATGATGTCTAAAGAACAGTTTCAAAAGTACTTGTGAAAAATAATCCTTATCTCACTAAAATTCCTAGAAAATCATCAATGATCATGTAATGGCCTCTAAAAGGTTCCCCAATCTCCTAAAGTCACTTGGATGTATCCAACATACAATATGAATGTTCCTTGGAATGTAAGCATGATTAAAAAAAGACCCAATTATTTTGAAATAATTCCATAAAGTAGTAATTGAATGTTTGTTTTTTTAGTCTATGAAATACATGTGATCCCCCTAGAGAGATTATAAGTAGGACCACCTGAAGATGTGTAATGTTGAGGCCCTTGACTGACTCCTTCATGGATTCTCATGATAGGCACTGTGAAATGCATTGAACAACTAACATGGAGAGGCCGATAAAGACCCCACCCTAGAGTCAAATAAGAGTTTGGATTTTTTTCATCTAGATGAACTAGAACACCCATGAACCAGAGAATATTTCTCGGAGTGTCTGATCTGCAGAGAAAAAAAGTCTCCCGTCAGTAAAGATCTAGTGAAAAAATTATATCAATGATGGAACATGAATAGTCACTTCATGTGATCACTATAAACCATGAGAAATATATCTATCATGTCACATAAAAAACATCACACACATCTGATAGATCATGCAAGACATAAAAAAACTTCTATTGAATAAATTTAATGTATTTGTGATTCAAAATTTGAAAAAATACTAAAAGATGGGATACTTTGTGAAGAAAATATATGCTGATCCTCATGAACTTCCCATGAGCCTCCTGGGATGGATGAAAACACTAATAAATCCTTCCATAGTCTCAAGATGCCCATTTAGTTTAATTTTTTGATCATGATAAGTCCATTGTACATGTTAATTTATGTTTTATGGTGACCCATGGGCATACCACCCCAGTATCATAAAGCCCTCTGAGAATTCCATCAAAACATTTTTATTTCCTTCAAACACATTTACCAAGTCATATGATGGAACCAACAAATATCACCTGAGTCTTGTGATAACACCCATTCATGTCAACTGACTCTCATGATACCCTCTTCAGAAACCATCCATGTCCTATGATGACCTCCAATCATGTCAATCCGTATCATGTGTGACCCTCTGAGGCGTGTCACAATGACTCTCTCAAATCCATCAAAGAGTTTTAGTCATCTTTCACAATGAAACAAAAGAATGTCATATGGATCATGATAAACCCTCTAAACATGTTAGCTAATTGAAAGTTTTGGATTCTAGGATCATCCATCCAAGTGTCCAGAGTCCTTCATTCAATTTATCCTTGATCATGCGATGACCCTAAAACAAACCATCCATGATATGATCTGTCCCTCAAAATAGACAAATGAATCATGTGATTTTATTTGAATGTATAAGCAACATAACCAGAAATTTTAGGCAACCATATTCATGATACTTTACTCAATCAAGCATGTTGGGTAGGAATGTAGGATATATTATAAGGGAATACAAGGATTTGATAACATTTTCAACCCTAGGTGTGTAAGCCCCGATCAGAAGGAAACTATAGTGTGTATAACCTGACCAAGTGAACTATGATGACTCAAATTCATGCGATACCCAAGAAACATAGGACTCCCCATGAGGCCTGAGCCCTATATTATGCTTCCAAACTATAGTCTCTTTACATAATTTCCATGTCCACTATAATTTAAATTGATTATTTTCAATCCCTTGTTTCCCACACTGAGAAAATATCACAAAGGCTTAGGGAGTCACAATGATCATATCATTCAAGTGAAATATCTATCTCAAGATAAGGGAAATTTTAGTGTCTAAGACTCAACCAGTGACATAATATGATATGTCCCTCATAAAATGGATATGATAATTTTTATGCCCCAAAAAGTGGAATAATTGGATAATCCCCACATAAAAGGGAAATGTCGATGTGTAACGATGATCAATTGATCTATGAGGACTTTTACTCCTACAAAAAACATGATATGTAGGAATCTATCCTATGTTTGGAGCCAAAAAATTCACATGAAAATCAGTGTAAGCCTCTCCATTTATCCAACATGTCAACAATTGCAGCCATTCTACCTAATCCCTCAGTGGACTGATAAATCAACTAAACTATAGTGTCTCTGATTCCTTCCATCACCAAGATATGTATAATGAATCCATGAGGATTGAACCCCAAATTAAAACATACTAATGTTTTTCCTAGTACTTGATCCCTCACATTCATATGCAATGAGGCTGGTCACTTGATGAAACTTTTTTCTCAAACAAAGCATAGCTCATGTGGGATTAGGGAGAAACAGTGAACACATCATTATCATCATGAATCTACACCAGATAAGGAAATATCAATATGTAATACATGATGAGGTGAATGAAATAAATATCATTCATATAAGGGAATCTTAATTTGGTCCAATCCCAATGGTGTGATCGAACTACGATAGCTCTGAGTCATGTTATAACCATGATATGTAGGAAATATCCTCAAGACTCAAGATGAAATATTCAATACCCAATAGATCAAACATATGAAATTTCTACATGAAATTAAACTGAATGGGTATAATCAACAGAAATCCTCAAAATATTAGCTACCCACCACATGGTAAAAATTACAAAGTTCCTGGTTATTATACTTCAGCATATAAAGTAACTATACATTACTGGGAAAAGCATGAAGAATATTATATACGTACATATGGATACACCCATGAGATCCCCAGATTTTTCACATAAAGATAATTGAATTATGATAATTTTAATAGGGAAACCAGTCCCATAACAGGGTTAGAATGATGTTCTAAAACATTTAATAAATCTATAAGGGAGTCTCAAAGTATGAACCCCCTAATAGGGTGTGATGAGATCGACCTCTCATTCTCTTGACCAAGGAGAATCCCTAAACACCATTTGGTGTGAACCCCCAATCAACCACATTCCTTTGGATGGTATGTCCATACTAAGTTTCAGAGGAGGTAACCATTGGTATTTTCCCATAATAATTGCAATGGTGACCTGACATTGTTTATTGTGCAAGAAAATAACCCCCTATAATCAATAATCTGGCCAAACTGAATCCACATTTCTAGGAGTCCCAGATCATATTTTCTCCATCAAAACAATGTTATTTTTATACCAATTACTTATTATCTAAATTCATAAAATTATAAAACATCACATTAATAAAAAATGAATAAGGTCATTATTCTTTTTGTATAATGATTTTAAAACTATACTACTATATAGTTATCCCTTAACTATGGTATGTTCATGTTTGGGCCAGTTCAACCACATACATGAACAAATATATGAATTTATATCATGGATAACTATAGGGACTGGATTATGGGAATAATATGTTATAAATACATAAATATTAATTTTTTTGGTAAAATATTAGTCACATTATTATTAAACTGATTAATTTAGAAAATATATTTCATCCATAAAAATAAAATAAACCATGTTGATTGTTGATTTCATCTTCATGAATTTTGACAAAACTTTTCATGGATTGAAATTATATTATTATAAATTTCATGGAAAATATATGATAGTAAACATTAATTATCATAATATTATGGAATTTTTAACTTGAACGAATAACAATATAGTTTTTATTAAATTAGTAAAAAATGATAATGATTACACACACCAAATATTAAAATTTTCCGTAATGAACTATAATTCATATTTAAAATCAGTAAAAATGAGGATTATAAAAAAATATTCATAACTTTTTGAAATAATTTATCATGATATTTATATTTTTTATTTATGATGTCAGAGTGCCTTTATGGAAGTTGGATAAAATGAAAGTGTTTTATTGGTCTCAATTCTAATTCATTGAGAAATAATACATTTTTTGAACCATGTTTTCATTTTATGTTTTATTTACTACCAATGGATGAAAATTTATCATACATTATTATTTCATGGGAAATAATAAGACAAATCATATCCCCATCCACAAATGGATATTTATTCAACTGTTACCTTAGTCATAAGGATAATTGGTAACTCAACTTTCATTCATTGAGTTATGACCATTCTCTTGAACATATATCATATATGATGGGTAAATTATGCCTTTTATTTTATTATGCTATATTCTATAACTTTTTAATAAGGACTTATATTTTAACCACATAAATACATAGGGAATACTTCTTACCTTATGGAGTATGTTGACCATAAGGAATATTGAGAGCTTAAATCTAATTTCATTGAGTTAAAATTATTTATCATGAAAATTTTCTTACAATGATTGGGTTCTACCAATATGATATTTTACAATTTTTCGGTTTATAATAATTTTTTTGTAAAATTATGTTTTAATAAAAATTATTTTTTGTTACACAGTTTACAATACAGGTTTTTAACAAAGAAAATTTAAGAGTATTAATAAGTTTCCATTCATAGTAAATTTTTTATGATTGGATCAATTTTAACTATTGAAAACATTTTATCATTTATAAAGAACAATTATTTTATATTATTTCTAAAATAAAAAATCCCAAAAAAGTTCAGTTTAACACTGGAAAATTTAATTTAGAATGTTTCATGTATTATTGTATTTTACATCATTGTTATAAATTATTTCTAAAATCCCTTTTAAGTTTTCACATTCATTATCCAATTAATATTCAAAATAGTTTCCATAATGTGAATTATGTGAAATTATTTATCCACTAATAAATATATATATTTATTATTTGGTATATTGGAATCACAATAACAGAAAAAAATATTAATCTATTATTATCTTATACCTTTCAATATTTATTTTGTAAGGGTGTTTTATTCTATGTCAACATCCATTCAAGATCCATTTTTTACATTGGGGAAATGCTTTTTTCATTAATCCACCAGATTTATCTAGATATATTATGTTATATAGTTTTTACGAAGGAAAAGATATGTCACTACCTTTATCCCTCCAAGCCATCAGATTTTATAGGAATTATTTTCTATCCAATTCAGTTCATCTATAATCACTCTATATTTCCTTCAACATATTGAATTTTGGTCACTAAGATTCCATATTTTGATTAATAGATAAAATTGTTGAAATAATCTTATACCCTGTTCTATATAGGTGTTAGTTTGATTGATACTTACAAATAAATATATCCCATTTTATATTTGTGGATAAATTTAAAATCCATATATTTTTTATTCTGAACCAAATATTTATTAATTACTTAGGACAGTGAACTATATATTTTTAACAATAAATCATATTTATTGGGATCGATTATGATATTGTTATAACATTATTCAAGTGGAAATTTATTGGTGTTACCAATATTATTATTTCAATATTGATTATTATTAGAAATGTAGATGATGTATTTCTTACTAAGTATCTCATATGATGAATGCATTAGACTCAAACAATTTATGGGTGGAGCTCAACATTATATATCCCCTCTATGAATAAATATGTATGATAAGACATACATGTTGGGAATTATTGTGTATGCCTACCCAATTCATCAAGATGTCTTGATTGTTATTTTTATGAATATAATGATGAATTAGCTGTGTCATTCCTGGAATGAATAATGACTTGGATGAGGCCTTGATGGTATCATCATGTAGTTTGATATTCAACATTCCATCCCAATAGATGTAGTTATTGATATCCATTCAATCTACATATTCTAATGATGTATTATGTGTTTACTTTTATTCTAATATAGATTTTTTTGATTTTATATTCCTACCATATTATTTATTATCAAATATGATATTTAGGTTCTATTTCATATTTTCATCCCTATTGGGTATTTCATCTCACCCATTCAAATGTTTTCATTCCCATATGTTATAAAAAAATTATTACACGTGATATGTCAGACAGGTTAGCTTCTGTTGATAATTTTTGGGATATTTTGAATACTTATTCTATATTAAATTGTATCTTATAAATTGTAGAAAATTAAATGTCCATTTTATCAACTTTATTAGTTTATGAATTTATCTAATTATATAAATATCTAAATGTAATAGGCCTTGTGAATTTATGTAGCGAAATATTTTATTTATGTCATGTAACAGTTCTGTCTGGTAACCTATAGTTAGTATCAATGCTAGTATGTGTTTATAGAACTATGAATCGGAGTATTATTTTGGGGTTCCACATACAAGGTATAAATATAGTTTTATCATTGAAACCCAAAGAAAAATTAGTCATTTCATTAGGTTATTACTAACTTTTTTATAAAAATATTATCTATATGGGAATTTGGAAGATATGATTTTTTATGAGCTCTCAATGTTGAAATGGAAATTTTAGACTCTAACTATTATCATTTCTTTTTAATAAGAAGATGATGATTAATCCTTTGGAAACTCAACGGAATAATCCCATAGAGAAATGAATACTAATATTTAAACATTCCTAAAATTTTGGATGAATCATGGGGGAATTTCCTCAATGAAAAAATGAAATACATTATATATTAGAATAAAGGTTACAAATTATATTAGTTTAAAGAAGATATAAAGATTCTATAGATTGATATGGATGATAAGAAATATAATTCACCACCCACACATAAATTTGAAATTATACAAAGATTATGCATTATAATACAAAATGCACTAATTCAATGGATAATTATATCAATCAATGTTGATAACAATTTAATCCAAGGAATAATGGAAAATCATATGAAATCAAAACTACATACATGGGTCATAAAAATGAATTGTGGAATGAAAAACTCATCCTCCACTCAAAAACATAAAATGTATATATTTATATGATACTAAAAACTTTTTTATATATAATTTTTTTCTCTAAAAACATTAGATTAGAACCCCAAAAAATAAATATTGAATTATATGAGAAAAATACTACCGGTGCAATGATTTCATTCCACATCTACAACTCTTCTCTAATGAATTCTTTTTAGGATGTGCTTCCTGAGAATTTTTTTATTTTCCATTTCTTCATTTGTTATCTAATTTTGATCTTAGATTCATTCTCTCTTAATATATCCCATATCTAATATTTATTCATGAAAATCATATTTCATATGCGAAATCAAACTATGATATTATATATACTGAAGAATGACTATAAACTCCCTATATAAATTAAGTCCCTTTTATATGTCTTAATACAAATCCATCAAGGGTATTTCGGTGCAATGGTTGGGGGAAAACTCAATATTAAATATATGATTATTGATAATTAATTAATTGTTGTTTTTAGTATTGTTTCATGTCTTCATATTGATTGTGAGATTTATTTTTCAATTGAACTCATACCCTATTCTATAATAGTAACAATGAATCATTATTGAATAGCCCCAACTAAATTAGAGGAATTGATGATGAAACCATAATATAATCTTGATTAAAGTTTTATAAAGACTTCTTAATTACCATGGGGTACACCATTACTCTTTTAAATTAATATTTATTGATCAATATATTGATAAATTGATTCTTATTAATTTTTCATGATCACAATCAACAAATAGTATCCTCTACCTCATATTTATGACTTATTTGATGATCTATGATGAGATCAATATTTATCATTGATATACCTTTGATTAAGATATTATCAATAACAGGAGAAAAGAGAGGATATAACATAGAAACAATATCATACAAGATATAAGATCTATGAATTCATAGTAATTCTTATTAGAAATAAAATTTATACCACTATCTAGATGGATTTAATTAATAGAGTTTTTACAGATTACATTAGTCAGTTTGAGGAGGTTTTTGTTGATGATATTATGATATATTCTTAAATAAATGATGATATTGATAAAACTAAAGGGTTGTTCTTAAAACCCGTAGAAAAGATAAACTATATTCAGAATTTCAAAAGTGTGTATTTTGGGTATATAAATTACAATTATGGGGTTATGTAATCATAAGAATGTTTATATCTATGGATCCATTAAATTTATTGGTAATTTTAGAATTTCCACAATATAAAATATAATAAAGAACCCTGGTTTATTGGGATTACATGGATACTATAACTTCATTGTTACAAACATATCATTATTTTAAAATAAATTAATGAGGTTAACTCATAATAGAGTCATGATGCTCTATAAGGCTAAATGTGAAGACAATTTCAAGGATTTTAATTGATGGGTTTTAACTACACATACACTCAAAATAACTTAAAATATATATGTTTATTTAATATACAATGATTCTTCAATGAAGGGATTGGTATGTTCCCTTATGATAAATTACACAGTGGTTTCTCTAGCCTCATGTCAATTACTATCCCTTGAGAAAAACTACATGACGTGTGATTTTGAGATAGAAATAGTAATGTTTTATAAATTATTAATGAGTTATCTATATGGTCAACGGTGTGATATATATATTGATTACAAGTTTATAGAGTATATATTGACAAAAATGGCGTCGAATAATTAAAAAGGGGTTGATTAGTGTTGATCAAGGATTTTGACATCTTAACATGTTACCACACTAGGAAGGTGAACTAGGTAGTTAATACCCATAGTGAGAATGATCATTCAGCCTTATCCATGATAAGGAATGAAAATTATATAATAATAATGGATTTGAAAATGATAGATATGGAAATCATTATATAAGTATATAAATCCATTATATCCCAAATTAATTCTCAACAATATAGCTAGGTAAATTTTAAGGGTGTGTACAAGGAAGATAAGAAGATATATATAGAATATATCAACGAATATTTCATACATAAACTATGATAATGATGGAATTATATGTTTTTGGAAATAAATATGGTTCCCTGATATTCTAGAATGTTTGAATTAGTAGTTTTATGATGCTTCTAACTTGTCATTCTCTATCCGTCTCATAAGAAGAAGGATTTATGTATATATCAAGGTGAAATTATTGTTGGGAGAAATGAATAAGTATATTACAGAGTATATATCTCAATTAATTCATTTCCAGTAATTAAAGTATAATAATCAAAATCCAAATGGGATGATAAAACCATTACCTATACCTATATTGACGTGGGAGAACCCCACCATGTATTTCATCATAGTGTTTCCTTGAATTCTATGTACAATAATTCCATTTGGGGTGTGGATGACTGACTTAAAATGTTGGTTCATTACATTGACATTTTAAATTATTTCTCTCGAATAAAAATTTAAAATATTTATATAATCGATGTTACAAGGCTACATAGAGTGACAATTTCAATTGTATCAAATAATGATCTAATATTCACAAAGAATTTCTTCCTAATTTTTCAACATTGATTATATACAATGTTTATATATAGATTTACTTATCATCCCCAAAATGATGGTTAATCGAAAATGAATATTCTATAAGATATATTGATATCATTCATTAATGAATGCTTGAATCAACATCCTCTACTTGTTAAGTTTTTAGTTGACAATAGTTTCCACTTTAGCATCCAAATAGAACTATATAAGGCTATATATGGGAAGAAATGTAGAACAAGAAATGCTAGGATGATGTTAGAGATAAAACTCTATCCATACATGATCATTCTCATGAAATTAAATATTATTTTGAAACTATTTAGGGATTTATTAAACCAACTAAATGTTTATATAAGACATAAATAGATAATCATCAGTTAGATTTTGAGTTTGAAGTGGAAAAAAGTTATTCATTTGAATAATACCATGGATTATGGTTGTGATATTTTGGGAGAAAATAATATTGATCCCAAGTATATAGAACAATTTTAAATCCATTATTTCATAGATAATATGGTTTATCATGGAACACCTTCACAAAATCTATGTCAAGTGTAAATTTTGTTCCATATATTATTTCTTGGAAGTAAATAACTGTTCCATTACATGTACTGAGCATAGATATTATTGAATTAGAATATAGTCTCTATTATGAGGAATAACTAGAAAATATCATGGAGCATAGATACAATGGTATACAAAATAGGACTACTCCCAGAGCCAATGTTCTATGGTGAAATAAAAATATTGAGGAAGGTATGTGGGAACATGAAGTTTTAATGAAGTAAAATTACTCAGATTTGTTTCATCTATTTAGTGAAATTATTATTCTGAAATTATTTTATGTGGTATAATATTTATCACCCTATGATTTTAGTATGTATTTCCCGTTAAAAAATATTTTGTGTTCTATAACTTAGGAATCATGTCATATAAAAATAAAATGAAAAAACTTTCATTTCGTTGAGGTACAATATTTAGAAAAATGATATATATTACAAGATAACACAATAGAATATTAAATTAAAATTACAAAATTAATGAAACCACATGTTAGTAAAAATATTAAAAAATTTAAATTCTTATCAACATGATCTCTTTTTAAGATCATACTACTGATGATAAATATTGAAAGAATAAATAATATTATAAATATGATAAAAATTTTAGAGAATAGTATAAATGATTTTAGATAAGTATGTATATATATATAAGAATGTAATATTCTAGACATTTGTTTATGGTATATGGAAATATGACTAATGGATATATGGTCATTGGATATATGGATATTGGTTATACTTATATAAAATAGGTTCATTTTTTTTATTTTTTTTGATATTATATTGTCAAAAATAACTTTATTCACATATAATAATTAATTTTGGAATGAAATAAAACAATAAATAATTAAATTATATTGTTATAAAAATATATTTTATTCATTATATATTATTATTATTAATAATTTTTTTAAAAATTAATTAAAAAATATAAAAAAATTTCTAATACCAATGGCCGGATAAAATTAAATCGATGTTAAATAATTAATTATTTTTATGTGATGTGAATAAAATCTCTTAATGTTATAGAGAAATGTCTTTCAAATATTTTTTTATTAAATATTAACATATCTAAACATTAAATTAATAAATTTTCAAGGATGAATATAAAATATTTAATTATTACATGTATGGATAATATATTAACACACATTTAATTAGTAATAAATTTGAAATAAAATTACGAACATATATTATTGAAAAACTCATTTTTCAATAATTTTTTTTTCTATATATTATTAAAAAAATAAATTTATCTTATATTTGAATTGAATTAGTTTAAAGACATTCCAACTTTTTTTCTTCACATTGAAATTTGGGTAAAAGATTAATGTTATTTTTTTAGTAGAAAAATAATTATCTTATTAAATAATTAAACAAGGGAAATTAACCTGGGTAAAATTTAAGGTAATTTACAATATATTTAGAATTTATATAATAACTCTTTAGGGTTTCTGAGTCATTTATACATTAATCACCAAAATTTCATTACATATCTCACCAAATTAAAATGTGATTCCATTTTTACCCCTCTACACAACTCCAGTTTCCAAACAAATGTACATCATTTTCACTAATAAAAGGTTGTCTCCACCACCCATTTCAAACCACTCATATCATTTTGTTAAATTTTTAATCCCATCCCATATTTCTGAAAATAATGTCTTATTATATTTTTTTATCATATATTCCAATGAACAAGGCCTAAATGTTTTATTCAAAAGGATCTTGTTTCCAAAAGGCATGATTCCATAAAACTAAGAAACAATTTATTATCCATTTTTTCCCAATTTCCTTATAATATCAATTCATTATGAAAATAATTGTCCACTATAATGATATTTTATTAACATCACACCTCCTTTTATAAAATAATATTTCTACTATATAACTCTGTTCTCTTTCTCATTCAGTAATGTAACATGTTCTTATTTGGGCCGATTCAACCTTCTACATGAATTATAATATAAAAAAATTCATCATTTTCATCATGGATTTTTATAAATAAATTAATAATTATAATATATTATATTACCATGTAATTAATTTTATAAATATGGTTCTTGAATTGTGACAATAATGTTAAGGGTCATTATAAAGCAACTTGTTATTATCTCCAAATTTAGTAGGACATGATCATCGTAGATTCAATTCTTGTAAACCATACCTATAAATTCCATTAAATAAACATGTTATATCATAAATAATTTCAAAATAATTATTACTTTACATTGAATAATATTTTAATGATAAAAGTTTTATCAAATATTGAGAATTGATATTGTAAGGACAAGACTGAATCTTGTGCTCAAGCTACAACTACCCTAATATCACCTCCGTAGGCCAAGGGTGGAAAAAATCACTAGATGCATAACTAAACTAAAGGAGGCCTTTGCCTAAATATCTATACGGACACACATATCCAACTCAATGTAGAAGTTTCGAGGAAAAGAGTAATATATAAAACACTATTATAAAGTAAACCAATCACGCATGATCCTCTAGACAGTAAAAAAGTAAGGTAGTTTAAACTAAAGGTAAATTGGAATATGAAAAACCCAACTAGAAACATGTACCAAACTAAAAAAACAACAAAATTAAATAGCTGAAAGTGATCCATGATCTCGAATCCCGAGCTATAACCACTGTATGTGGTCCAAGTACCAAATATCTCTAACAACCTCTAAATCCATGGTCAACATGTTTCTAATTATCACAAGACGTGAAATTTGTTGGAAAATCCCCTACCAGGGTGAGTATATAAATACCCATCAAGACACCCCAAAAGATAAAGGGGTAGATGTAAAATATGAAAAATTATGAGAAATACAGTTGATACTGATGGAATAGTGAAAGAGTACAGCTCAACCCAATAAAGAGTGAATGTAATCTCATCCAAGCACAAGGGTATAAATAAAAGGAGTATATGAACTACCTGTCAAGTCTTCACCACCAATAGAAGGAGAGTGGACTCATCTAAAAATGAGAATCCAAACATATATATCATGTGGGATACTTCATGCATATTCACCTCCCCTATACTAAGAGCTCCCAAATTAATGGATTGGATACATAATATAGATATATATATACACTCAGTTAAATAAGTGAAAACAAATGGGTAAGGGAATATCCATCACATAACTCAACCAAAGAAGAAGAGTAGATAATAGATTCATAAGTGCAGGAATGATACCCAATATCTCAACTAAATTCCCTAAAAACAAAATTCTAAGGAACCTGTTCACCACGGCTTGATACTATTCAAATTTTGAAACACTGACTCACCCACACGGTTTTGGTCGCATCTCAAAAGCACTTCTTAATGGGGAAATAGTACTTCCTCCCAATGAGTCTAATGCAACATCAAACTACATATTGTCACTATTACACACATTCTTTGGGACACAATTTGAAGGTAGAGGACCCATGTCCCAGTGACAAAGGAGGGTTCAACTCTAGTGGGTGAGGACCCATGCATAACCCGACTTGAGGGTTCCACACTAGGTCATTGATTACCAAATCCATGCACCGTAAGAGGTTTCCACATATAAATTCAAGGACCCATGACCAGAAAAGATGGAGGGTCCCACTTGAGTTCATTAAGAACCCATGATCTACCCCAAAATGGGATCCACTAATAAGGTTTAGGACCCATGCACAACACGGATGGAGGGTTACACTCTAGTTCAATGAGTACCCATTCCCTACCCCAAAGGAGGGTTGCACTTTGAATGAAACCTCTGGTGATCACTACTGATCATGACCATCATCAAGAATGTCATAAATTGGTTCCTTGAATGGGACATTTAACATAGTATCTTGAAATAAAAAATGTATGAATCCATCACATTATATGTAAAAAAGCACTCAATATAGGTTACTTGTGGGCCAAAATCCGAGTCGAAATAAAAGCGTTATAGATGAAAAATATTTTCTCACAAGAACTCATGGGGTAATGACATGTGATGGGACCCACAAAATGTGTGGCCCCACATCATATCCACGTTTTACCCCATGATGGAAAATAGATTCATATCCACGTAGCAATACATGGAGTTTTGGTGGACCACATGGCATGTCCTGACTTACCAGGACCAGGGGCCGTATTGTTTTCACTGTCTCCACATATTTAACTACAAGACGTTATAAATGTCATGTAATTATACATGGATTCATACATAGGTGATCCTTCACATAGGTTCTCTAGGATGGATGGGGTTACAAAAGGTGTAAGAGGGACAACTCACTATATCACCCATAATTGTTTCCCAAACGCTATCTAGTTCCCTGGGAGGGGCTACACAACATGTCTTATTTATAAAACATGGTGTGTAGTTGCGTTATCACTAAAATAATCAGATCCAAACTTTTCTACTTGATTTTAGCCTTTCCACTTTATACTAGGCTTGAATATTATCTAAAACATCTATATATAGCTGAAAAAATATGATCTTGTTTGATGTTCAATGGAAAATAGCCTCCATTCATCGTCAAGGGTTTTCTTGCTCGTTCTGCACACTTCCATGGCTTCGAGGTTCCATTTCATGATCTCATACCACAAAATCAGTCATTATCACCTAACAAAAATCATGGATCTATGATTCAATAATCACTCCATTCTTTTTTTGTTGATCCTGCATGAATCCAGGGGCCTTTTCGAGCTCGATACCTCTTGAAAAAGTCAAACTGGGTCCATGGGATCCATCTAATGAAGAATTTGAATAAGATTGGAGAGAAAGGCAACAAAACAATAGATAAATAACCGAGTACATATATTATTTTCCAATAAATAAAGAATGGGGAAACTAAGGTTAAAAAAATGAAACACTTTTCACTTCAGTAATTAAGAACATGAAAATGTTGAAACAAGGAAATGAAAAAAGAATGATCTACTCAATCAATTTAATTACGAGGGAAGAAAACCACATATAACATTTCCTACCTATATTTCAGATCGAACTCTAAGTAATAATGTGTTTTCAAATTATTTATGAGGAGTCATTTCATTTTCAGCATCCTAATATTTTTCGATTCTAAGTTCCTTCATCATTGGTTGAAATTTTCAGGTGAATGGGGGAAGAGATCTCTTAGAAGAAATTTCCTAATTATGAGGATAACCCTAGTGATGTTTCTATAATGAAATATTGATAACATATTAATTAGTTTAAATGTGAATTAAATAAGTAATTTAATAATTATATAATCCTCTTAGACATACCACCAATGAGAGAGGGGTCCAAAGTTCCCACGCTGACTCACATTATGTCACTTCAAGTGTAAAAATTTCACTCTAGACTAAACCGTGGTCTTTTATTTTTGATCTTATCAATAATTTAATATTTATCCCATTCTAATTAAGAAGTATCGTGCATATTGTATTAAATATATCGAATAATTTTATAAAACAAATTCCAATCACACTGGGCCTATGAATTTCATGCCTTCTCAGCGACTATATCTTTAAATACATATAGAAATATCTCAATGAAATACAAGGAAAAAACTATGTCTCTATATCATTACCTTCATCAATATTATCATCCCTCAAAATAAAAAACTGGGAAAAAAATTCAGGATACTGAGCTCACACATAGATCACCCGCTCACAATAACTCTACTAGACACTCCCATAATTCCACTACATTCATTCCAAAGAGATGGTTCACCAACATAAGGTTTGTTCCTACTGACCCTCAATCTCCACTAAGTGGTCAATAAAATAAGCTCAATATTAGATTTCTATCTCTACCAATACGATCACATGCATTGGGTAATGCATTTATCTCACCATCTGTGATGTGTGGAAGATTATGTGCACCCACTTTAGCTATGGGGTGGGGTGAGGTGGTAGGAAAGTCTTCCAATCCTCTTTACGATATAGAATGGAATGTTGAACTTTGGGGATAGCTATCCCCCATAATAACCTCTAGAATATATGTCATGGGAGAGTCTTAGGAAAACATGGTCTCCCTTATTGAACTATATGGTCCTATGATGATAATCTACATAATATGTCTATCTTCTCTAGGTTATCCTCAACTACCAATTGATGACCTGGACTTTCTCTATTTTCATAAATACCATTTCTGGTACCACAAGAAATGATTCATTGATCTATATCATGTACATGGGTAACAAAAAAGGACTCTTATACAGGACCTAAAAATGTGTCTTTTTGATTGAAGATTGGTAGCTTTCATCGTACACAAACTCTACCAAGGGAAGGTGATCCTCCAAGATCCGGTTGAAGTCCAACCTGCAAGATCTCATCATATCCTTCAACACATGGATAGTTCACTCGTTCTACCTATTTTTCTAGGGGTGAAAGGTTGTACTCATCCAAATTTCGGTCCCAAATGCCTCATACGAGACTCTCCATAATTGTGACATGAACTACATGTCATGATCAAAGACATTAGTTAAGGTTACCCCGTGAAGATGATTGATCTTCTATACATAGACCTACCCCACAATCTGCACCGAGCTCTTCTTCCTTATATCAAGGATGTGTACCAACATGAAGAGTTGGTATACTATCACCCTGATGGAATCATGAACCTTATCTATGATTATATTTCCTAGGAGTAATTACGTGGATATGTCATTCCAATAACACTTCGAGATCTCAAGGGGCTTCAAAAATAATACTGGAACTTGGTGCTCATCTATTACCTACTAATTGGTGAGGAACAAAAAGATGAAATCAGCTACGATTCATCTCATTCCAAACCGACAAAACATCCTCTAAAGGAATATGTACATATTCCCCACATTAGGATGTATATATTGAAGATATGTGTGGAACTCCTACAAAAAGTCCTCCTCCAGCATAACCAGAAACCATTTTCCACCCTGGAAGAAGATGGCATGAAACCCTCCTTCATAATACCCATATAGAGAGTCTAATATGGATATATAATCACATAATACATTTCATTTGATGCATATTAGTTGTGAATCTATCACACACTCAATAAGTGAAGGATTCAACACCACCGACTATAGAAATGTGGTACCCTTATGCTCCACCAAGGTCAACTGTTGGGAAGATAACTTCTTTGAAGCTTCTTACACTAACTGAACCTATGAATTCCTAATAATAGGATCTTCTCGAAAAATTCCCTTCCCTGTATTATATACTATATCTACGTTTTAGTCTTATTAGAAGAACAACCAATGTCCCTTTCACATGTTCAACTCTCTCAACGTAAAGACAGACCTAAGGCTCTGGTGGTCTGAGTTATTAAGTATGTGCTCCAACAAAATTTAGTTTCTCCACATCCTCAATAAGAATACAACCACTTTAAGCTCAATGCTATTATACTTTTAGTTCTACTCGTGGGGTCTCAACTATCTCAACCCATATCTGATTACTACATATTGATGTATCAACATGTAGTCGATCCTCGCTCTAGAGGCATCACAATATAATACAAACTCTATGACCTTACCATGTAGTGACCAAACTGGAGAACTCTGTAGCCACTATCTAAAATCATAAAATCCCTCTATAATTTCTCCTACTATATATGATGCTTCGATTTTCAGGTTACGGCAGTCAAAGGGTCGGGGATTCTGGAAAAATCAGCCAGAAACCTCCAATAGTACCCCACCAATACAAGAATACTATACACCTCTAACAAGATAATGGGTGTCTCTAAAAAAAGAACTAATTTTATATTTTTGGATCCACTTCTAAACCATGGATGGTAATGAATATCCCTAGTTCGTGAACCTCATGTAGCCAAAACTACCACTATGTGTGTTCCTATAATGTTGGGTTCCCGAATCAAGTCTAGAACCATCATCAAGTTCTCTACATTCTCCTCATATATTGTAGAGTATAAGAGTATTTTTTCATTGAATAAAAAAAATGGTCCATATATGTCTAGAAAGATGGGTTCATAAAATCCATAATCATGAAAACCACATTTTTCAATCCAACGAGCATCACTAGAAACTAATAGTGTTCGTAGTGACATCAGAATGGAAATATTAAAATATCAGTCTCTTGAACCCTCATCTCATGGTATCTAGACCTACGATCATTCTTTGAGAACCATCTCATGCCTTACAACTAATTAAATAGGTCTTCAATCTTTTTAATGGTGTAATTTTTCTTAATCACGGCCTGTTTCAGGTGACAATAATATACGCCAAGATGTAGGCTCCCATCCACCCTTTTCATGTAAAACCCTAGAGCTTCCTAGGGGGATATACTGGGACTGATGAAACCTTCCTCATGATCTTCCTCCAAATATAAACATATATCTACGATCTTTTTTGGTACTTTCCAATATTACACATAAAATATCTTATAAGTCCCTAGATGCATTTTGATGAAAAATTCTATCTCCGACCTTGGTCGTTGTCCAAGAAAGTACTTAGGGAAGATTACCATGAAATCCTTTAAAACTGAAGAAATATAGACATATAGACAGCCTACTACACTGAGGGATATTTTAGAGACCCGAATCATGGAATAAATGGACATTACATTACTCTTGTGGAATTCTTAATACATAAAGAAAACAAACACACAAGGATCATAATAGTTTAGTGTCTTCGGAAACTTGGAATATAAACTTCTAATCATGTTGAAAGATCTTCAACATCTCCCATCAAGATCTTGACCTTTTTGTTTTCTTACCTAAAACCTTTATTTAAATCCTGGGGAAAAGAAAACATATAAAGGGTGAACTCAAATGCTCATTAAGGGTAATCATGGATAAAATAAAACAAATCATATACCTTTGAACGTAAAAACATGAACGTAATATTTAAACATAAAAAACTTGAGCAATGACATAAAACATGGAAGTACATAATGCATAGATCATAAAGAAAAATTAATCACGATTAAATATCATGGGAATACAACATGTAATTGTGGCAACCATTAAGCACATGATATGATTTCCATAGTAGCCAAGGCATTGCTTCCAAGACCATCTTAGTGGAAAAAGTCCTTACTGAACCAGGTTTACATGCCATTCCAGCCATGTATATCTCATGAGATATAAATATTTACCCAATGAATTGCAGGGAGATATAGGTCCCACCCATCTCCTAATGAAATCATTCTTACTTGTGCCAACAAATAAACTTAAAACATTCATCATAACCCAAAGAACAAAATGGGTTTCATAAACATCATCCCATCATCACATAATCCATATAAAATAAATGGATATCATTTCAAAATAAGAATAGTGAAACCATGTTAATCATAGAGACATTATACGTGAAACATACACATATGAAATAATTTCATCTTAGATGGAAAATTGTTTTGATAAAACACTTGAAAGGAATTCTTGAGGAAAATATCCTTTCTTCTTCAAAATCATTTTCTTTTCACAAAATGTCATGAAATTTTTAAAGAAAACGATTTTGTTGAAAATAGTCATGAATGCTTTTGGAGGAATCTTAATGAAAATAAGGCTTTATAAAACCGTAAAAATCCTTTCATGCCATATAAGTTAAAAAAACAATTTTCTCGAACTTTTGCCGGAAAAGTCATAATCTGCCTCGTACAGTAAACAAAAGAAAGATTCCATACATACCATGTAGTAAAATTCAAGAATGGGTAAAAAGGACTTTAAAAATACATGAAACCATTTTTATAAATCAGGGACATGGATGATAAATATAACCCTAGTAAATACTTACGAATAAACAATCTCGGATAACAATGAGATAGGAATAATTATCCCTTACCTTAGGTCTGATATGTTTCGTACGTATCCGAACCTCCTGTATAATGATTTAAATAATGCCATTGACTTATTAGTGAATCATATTCATTATTATGATATCATATAGGGTCCACTTATGACTTTATATTACCTGTTCTTTTGTAAATCCCATGTTAAAGCAACGTTTTGGGGTAAAATCATCTTATTTATCGTACGTGTTTGGACTTGTTGTTTTTGATGATATTATTAATTATATCATGATTTACTTATCTCAAGAATGTAAATAATGATTTATATATCATATATATAATTATATATCCAGAATATACATGTATTTATAATAGTTCATAACATATGGAGGTAAGAAATGAAATGCATCGTTCATGGAGACGGTAAGTCGTACGTAAGCATGAACGCTACTTTCATTTATATTTCTTATATTAATGGAATTAAAACATAATGATACATAGTTATATTATAATTATAGTATAATATCATATATAATATCATTAACCACATCCTTTATACACCCCACACAAGGTATTAACGAATCACATCATTTTGAGGGGGCGGTAGTCCGCACTTACTCAAATGAGATTATCGTATTTACTGACTATGGAAACCATAAAGGCTTGATATAATTGGGAATTAAATAATCATAAGGAAATTATAAACATAATATATATCATATATGAATACAGTTCCATTATAATGGCCACTATGAGAGGCGGTATGAAAAAATCGAACAATCATCGTTTCTTGAGGCGTTAGTTTGTCATCCACAGAAACATTATGTTCTTCATCCATTAGATGGAGGTGTGTGTAAGGGTAGTTCTAATAATTCTCATAAAAAAATCCTAGTATTTTGAGGATACTATATTTTTCACAAAAGAAAGGATTAAAAAGTGTTTAGGGGTTGGAGAGGTAGAATAAAAGAAAACAACCTAAGAGAAACTGTTACCTCTAATTTGGGTAACTTCCTTTGGATTGAACCAAAAGGACTTCTTGAAGTGCATTCTTCCTAATGTAAGGCTTATAGGGGGAGGATAGGGATGTTGAGAGCTTAGTTTGTCAGTTTTTGGATGAGAAAAGAGGCTTGAGAGGTGTGAGGAATTGCATAGAAGTGGTCTCCTTTTATAAGGGAGAGGAGGGGCTCTTTAGGAAAGTGTGAAAGCATTATTTTATTATAAACTTATCTTTCGGTTTCAAGAGTTCCAAAACAACTTAATGAAAAAGATAAGATGACTAATAATCGAAATAAAATCATCCAATAGGAATTGGACAGGTTTTGGATAATATTTTAATCATTATAATCTTATTTCTTTAAATCATGTATTAATGAGGTAAATACTGCATCATTATTGTGTCATAAATATTTTAATTTATTTGATGTCTAAAAATTATAAAACAAATACCAACATGTAGAAAATATTTTTATATTTCCAATGAATATTTATAGTCGAAAATATAATTTATATAGCCCCTTATAAAAATTAATTACTGAAAGATTTTTGTTAATGCCAATTTTGTCTTTACATTAAATTAATTAATCTAATGTGTCACTGTCTTTCATAAGTGGCTCCATGGGAACCCAAAATCGACCCAAGGATTCCCATGGTCGTCCATTACTCAGCCAATAAGGTTTGGACAAGTGTTAAGCTAATTTTGAATTATTATAATATTCTTTTAACCTTGAATTTCCCTATTTACCTTTAACCGTGGTAAATAAAAGTAAAAAGTTACTATTCACCAAAAATTAGTTTTATCTAATTGAACCACATTTTACTCCTTGATATTAACTGTGTCTCTTGTATTTTCTAAATTCAACTCACAAAAGTGGTAAAATTAAGTTTTATGAAAATTTGCAAAAGCTACTAGGAGGTGGGTAAAAGACGGTGAAAACTTCAATACAATTTTTATAAATCTAAAATTATTATAAAATGATTCAAATGAATTTAATTGAACTTATATAAGTATTATGTATCTATTTTGACCAAAAAAAATTAAATCAAATAAATGATTTTTTAAATAAAAATTCGGTTTTAACCAAAAACTCAGTGTCTTCACTATTCATCAAAAATTGAAGTTTTTCAGAAAAATACCAAAAATTCAGCCTAAGATATATTGGATATTCCGAATTAAAAAATAATGTATTTTTTTCAAATTCAAAACATATAAGTGGCATTAATTAGTTTTAAAAGTAATTCCCGTTATCAAAACAATTAGCGTGTTTTTAAGAAACAATAACTATCAAAAGATCATCACTTGTTTATGTCCAATTTCAAAGTGAAATTAATTCCAATGACTATAATTTAATTAAATGGTAAAAATCTATTCTAATCAAACTTTAAAACCAATTAAAAAGATAATCCAGCCATATAAATTATTGCGATGAAAAAAGTTGATTTTAATTAAAATATAGCGTGTTTTTACTATTCATCAAAATATAAAAGTTATCAGAATAATATGAAAAATTTATCCAAATTATATTTTTATATCCTGATTCCAAGGGAGAATTTTATTTTGTCAAATTGAACTTATAAACATGTCAAAAACTAGATTTAAAGTGGGTGTTCCATCAAAAGGAGACAAAACTACATTTTTGGAAAAATACTTATTTTACCTGAAAAATTGTTTTCGTTCTCATACCATGTCCTAGAAAAATATG
Source organism: Viscum album (assembly GCA_963277665.1). Classification (NCBI taxonomy): domain Eukaryota; kingdom Viridiplantae; phylum Streptophyta; class Magnoliopsida; order Santalales; family Viscaceae; genus Viscum; species Viscum album. The sequence goes on from OY728127.1 coordinate 672,808,216, forward strand.
TAAGATGTATAATAATGTTATAAAATTCAAAATGTAGTCAATACTATTCATAACGACTAGTCCATAATAATTTTATAACAATATATCATTGTTTAGTGAAACCCGGTATTGCGTACTGCACATGCTATCGAGGAAGGTCGCGATTATGTGTAATGAAAGCCAAGTCAGGGTGGCATTTAGTGCAAGACTCCTTTGTTTTTGTGTATAACAAATTACAACCATATTTCATTTATACATTAAACAATTTCTATACTTAATGTTGCGTAGAATAATTTCTAAAAAACGAACTTGAAATTGTGTGTAACATGAGCAAAGAATAGTGTTGCGTATACTGCAAGCTAATACGGTGTTGCGTATAGCGCAAAATAATCTCGGTGTAGCATGAAACACAAGATATCAATGAAATTAAAAATAATAATACTCATAAAATTACGGGTTGTTACATTCTACCCCCCTTAAAATTAATTTCTCTCTCAAAATTCGTCGGGGTTATAAATGGGTTGTTACTTGAGAATTTCTTTCATAGAAACCCACATCGTAAAAAGGAATGCTAAAACTTAATTTTAAAAAGTGAAGTATGAAACATAACAGTTACCCAAATTAACTCATCACTAGGTTTCCATATAGGAGATCATAGGTGAAAATATGGATATGGAGGAGAAATCTAACCATCATGTTCTGATGGAGAGTGGTAGAGAACATGGCTATAAAAAATCCATCAATCACAAAGCCATAAATTTGTGATGACCTAAGGTACCATCTGATTCATTAGATATGAGGGAGCTAGGACAACATTTTTGGTTTTCAAGATCATCTACCTAATTTTGAATAATTTTTGAATTAAAAGAAATTCTTACTTGATTTTGGTACAATCTCATTGTTGTTCATGCCTTGAACAATTTCCACTTCATCTCTTAAAGAAATGAAGTTGAATTTTTTTATTCGTGAAGTGTTAGCAGATCATGTTATAGAATGATGGGTCATTCCATCAATTTCAAAAAAAAGGTTAGAAAAAGTTATCAAATATAAATAAGTCCATCTATGGTGAGTTTAATCATATACGATTCCAAAAATGAACTTATACTTCATCTATCTTACCACTTAATAAAATAAAACTAGTTTCTACTAACTAGGGACTTCCTTTAGGCCAGTGGTAGGTGATAAAGGCTGCTCACACTTCGGTTGTGGGTTCGATTCCCACAGCCTTGTCCGACACAACGGGTTTTCGCCCGTCCTGCAGGTTGTCCCTTTTTTTAAAACTAAATTATTATAACATTCCTACAATAATATCGAAAAAAGTTCTAGCCTTAAACAATACTATCTTATGTCTAAATTAATTCATTCCAATCTTCAGTCTTATCCAAAATACTTTGGTCCAAGCTCATAGTATAAAGAAAATGATTACTTGAAAGGTCACATAACAAGCACGTGAATACCATCATTTATCTCCCATATATCATAAGATATATCTTGTCGGTCACATTCCAAACATGTGAATACCTTAATCATGTATTCTTTTTTTTTAAAATGAAAAACCATTGAACCTTAGTGAAAACAGGAATGATATCAAAATTTAACTCTTTCTACATACCAAAATCCAAAAATTCAATATACTCAAACCATGATATCACTTAGTCCTTATATTAATCATGAGCTCATTTTATTTTTTCAATATCCATTCGTTATGCGCATATCATCTTCTTTCCTAAAATATTTCAATCACTTTTTCATGGTTACCAGTACCATATAATTATTGAAAACCAATACATAAAATTCTACAATACCATAAATGAGATTCCATGATACTATTTTGAAATCCCATTACATAAAAACTTAATCATTACACAACATCATTATCATACACAACATCACAAATAGTGATTTCATGAGATTTCCATTTATCCTTTTCCTTAAGAGGTTGATCACATTGATCATCATTAACCCATGGATTAGGGCATTTATTAGAATAATTCCCTATATCCTTGCACTTGAAGCATTGAAGTGTTGGTGGAGCGTTCTCTATAGTCTTTTCTCTATTCACATCATTTGGAACCTTTTTCCCATTACATCGAAAATCAACGACTCGATGACCTTCTTTTCCACACTTAAAACATTTTCTAGTACCTTTTATGAAATCTATACCATGCTTCTTTCCACACTTTGAACATAAAGAAACATTCATCTTCTTTTCACCATTGTTTTGAGATTTCTCCCTGAACTCCATATTTTGTTTCTTTTCAAAACCATGAGATGGATATGTAACACCAACTTCCAGTTCTACCTTGATAGCAAAACACACAATTTATTCATATCTACTGAAGTCTCTTATAGCTAATTTCATTCGAATACTTGGTTTTAAGCCACTGAAGAATCGATTAACTTTACTTTCAGGTAGGATGATAAAGCCAGATGCATACCTTTCAAGCCTTGTAAAATTCGCTTCGTATATACCAACATATTCATCATCCTTTTGCTTTAGTTCAAGAAAATCCTTATCCAACTTTTCTCAAAGAATACTAGGGAAGTACTAATTGAAAAATAAGTTCTTGAACTTGTCCCATTCCATGGAATCAATTTCATCTCTTGGCCTCGTATTCTTGATAAGATTCCACCGTTGATCAGCTTCACCTTCCAAACGATATACTACTAAGAGGAATTTATCATGTTCAGAACATTGAAGAACTCAAAATACCTTCTCAGTTGTACTGATCCATTTTTCAGCAACATGTGGATCAGAAGACCCACTGAAAGAAGGTGGACGTTGCCTCATGAAGGACTCAATAGAATATTGTTCCCTTGTCTACTCATTTGGAAGTCCAGAATGATTCATAGGTTGTACAAGTATAGAAATAATATTTTTTACTCCATATCCCATAACATTGGTTTGTTCAAGAGGACAATCATTGCATTGTCCATTACATGGATCAACACAGTTCCTTCGGGTTCCAGCCATCATCTAAAACCCAAAAATAATAGTGTGAGAGGAAAAAATCATGCTAGGAAAAACAACATAATAAAGGGGGAGTACCATCAATATCTAACATCTGAGGTTTAATTTTAAGATCGTTACCGTAATTCTAGTATTATAACCTATACTTATACGTAACCTTAGGGACATCCCTAGACATACCTTAGAAATATCTCTAGGGATATCACTAAAGTTCTCACATCCTAGTTTCCAAATTTTGACTAAACCTCCCTTTGATACCAACTGTAGAGACCCGAAGCTTGGCATACATGGACATTACATTTCTTTTTCAGAATACTTAATACATAAATAAAACAAACACACAAGGATCATAATAGTTTAGTGACTTTGGAAACATGGAATATAAACTTATAATCATGTTGAAAGATCTTCAACATCTCCCATAAATATCTTCCCCTTTTTGTTTTCTTACCTAAAACCTTTCTTTAAATCCTGGGGAAAAGAAACCATATAAAGGTTGAGCTCAAATGCTCAGTAAGGGTAAGCATGGATAAAATAAAACAAATAATATACCTTTGAACTTAAAAAAATGAACATAATGTTTAAAAATAAATACCTTGAGCAATGACATAAAACACTGCAGTACATAATGCATAGATCATAAAGAAACATTAATCATTATTAAATAGCATGGGAATAAAACATGTAATTGTGGCAACCATTAAGCACATGATATGATTTCCATAGTAGCAAAGGAATTGCTTCCAAGACCATCTTAGTGGAAAAAGTCCCTTACTGAACCGGGTTTACTTGCCATTCCAGCCATGTCTATCTCATGAGATATAAATCTTTACCCAATGCATTGGAGGGAGATATAGGTCCCATCAATCTCATAATGAATTCATTATTACTTGTTCCACAAAATAAACCTAAAACATTCATCATAACCCAAAGAACAAAATGGGTTTCTTAAACATCTTCCCATCATCACATAATCCATATAAAAGAAATGGATATCATTTCATAATAAGAAAAGTGAAACCGTGTAAATCATAGAGACATTATACTTGAAACATACACATATGAAATAATGTCATCATAGATGGAAAATGGTTTTGATAAAACACTTGAAATGAATTCTTGAGGAAAATATCCATTCTTCTTCAAAATAATTTTCTTTTCAAAAAATGTCATGAAATTTTTAAAGAAACAGATTTTGTTGAAAATAGTAATGAAATCTTTTGGGGGAAGCTTCATGAAAATAAGGGTTTATAAAACTGTAAAAATCCTTTCATGCTGTATAAGTTAAAAAACCATTTTTCTCGTACTTTTGCTGGAAAAGTCAAAAAGTACATCGTATGGTAAAAAAAGAAAGATTCCATACATACCTTGTAGAAAAAGTCAAAAATGGGTAAAAAGGACTTTAAACATACATGAAAACATTTTTAGAAATCAGGGACATGGATGATAAATATAACCCCAGTAAATACTTACAAATAAATAATCTCAGATAAGAATGATATTGGAATAATTATCCCTTACCTTAGGTATGATATGCTTCATACGTATCTGAAAATCTTGTATAATGATTTAAATAATGTCATTGACTTATTACAGAATCATATTCATTGTTATGAAATCAAATATGGTTCACTTATGACTTTATATTACACGTTCTTTTGTAAATCCCATGTTAAAGCAACGTTTTGGGGTAAAATCATCTTATTTATGGTACGTGTTTGGACTTGTTGTTTTTGATGTAATTATTACTTATATCATGATTTAATTACTTCCAGAATGTAAATCATGATTTATATATCATATATATTCATTATATATCCAGCATATACATGTATTTATAATAGTACATAACATATGGAGGTAAGAAATGAAATGCACCGTTCATGGAGACGGTAAGCCATACGTACGCATGAACGCTACTTTCATTTATATTTCTTATTTTAATGGAATTAAAACATAATGATACATAGTTATATTTTAATCCAGTATAATATCATATATAATATCACTAACCACATCCTTTATATATCCCACAAAATGTATTAACAAATCACATCTTTTTGAGGGGGCGGTAGTCCGCACTTCCTCAAATGAGATTATCGTATTTACCGACTACGCAAACCATAAAGGCTTGATATAATTGGGATTTAAAGAAGCATAAGGAAATAATAAACATAATACATATCATATATGAATACAGTGCCATCATAATGGCCACCATTAGAGGCGATAGGAGGAAATCAAACAATCATCGTTTCTCGAGGCATTAGATTTCCATCCACAGAAAAATTATGTTCTTCATCCATTAGATGGAGGTGTGGGTAAGTGTAGTTCTAATATTTCTCATAAAAACATCCTAGTATTTTGAGGATACTTGTGTTGTCACAAAATAAAAGATTAAAAAGAGTTTAGGGGTTGGAGAAGTATAATAAAAGAAAACAACTTAAGAGAAATCGTTACCTTTAATTGGGGTAACTTCCTTTGGATTGAACCAAAAGGACTTCTTGAAGTGCCTTCGGCCTGATGTAAGGCTTCTAGGGGGAGGAAATGGATTTTGGGAGCTTATTTTGGCAGATTTTGGAAGAGCCAAAATGCTTGAGAGGTGTGAGGAATTGCATACAATTGGTCTCCTTTTATAAGGGAGAGGACGGGCTCTTTAGGAAAGTGTGAAAACATTATTTTATTATAAACTTATCTTCTCTTTAAAGAGGTCCAAAACACATTAATGTCTAAGATAAGATGGATCATATTGGAAATAAAATCATCCAATAGGAATTGGATAGGTTTTGGATAATATTTTAATCATTATAATCTTATTTATTTTAATCATTTATTAATGAGGTAAATACTTCATCATTATTGTGTCATAAATAATTTAATTTATATGATTTCTAAAAATTATAAAAAAATACCAACATGTAGTAAATCTTTTTATCTTTCCAATTAATATTTATAGTCAAAAATATAATTTATATATCCCGTTATAAAAATTAATTACTAAAAGAGTTTTGTTAATGCCAATTTTGTCTTTACATTAAATTAATTAATCTATTGTGTCATTGTCTTTCATAAGTGGCTCCATGGGGTCCCAAAATCGACCCAAGGATGACCATGGTCTTCTATTACTCATAAAATAAGGTTTGGACAACTGTTAAGGTAATTTTGAATTATTATAATTTTCTTTTAACCATAAATTACCCTATTTACCTTTAACCGTAGTAAATAAAAGTAAAAAGTTACTATTCACCAAAAATTATTTTTATTTAATTGAACCACATTTTACTCCTTGATATTAACCGTGTCTCTCGGATTTTTTAATTTCAACTCACAGAAGCGGTAAAATTATGTTTTATGAACAATTGCAAAAACTCCTAGGAGGTGGGTAAAAGACGGTGAAAAGTTCAATACACTTTTTATAAATCTAAAATTATTATAAAATGATTCCAATGAATTTCATTGAACTTATATAAGTATTATATATCTATTTTTACCTAAAAAAATCAAATAAAATAAATGATTATTTAAATAAAAAGTCGATTTTAACCAAAAACTCAATGTTTTCACTATTCATCAAAAATTGTAGTTTTTCAGAAAAATACCAAAAATTCAGCCTAAGCTATATTTGATATTCCGAATTCAAAAATGATTTATTTTTTTCAAATTTAAAACATAGAAGTGTCTTAATTAATTTTAAAAGTAATTCCCGTTATCAAAACAAATAGCTTGTTTTTAAGAAACAATATCTATCAAAAGATCATCACTTGTGTATGTCCAATTTCAAAGTGAAATTAATTCCAATGACCATCATTAGATTAAATGGTAAAAATATATTCTAATTAAACTTTAAAACCAATTATAAAGATAATCTATCCATATAAATTATTGCGATGAAAAAAGTTGTTTTTAATTAAAATATAACATGTTTTTACTATTCATCAAAATATGAAAGTTATCAGAATAATATGAAAAATTTATCCAAATTAATTTTTTATATCATGATTCCAAGGGAGAATTTTATTTTGTCAAACTGAACTTATAAACATGTCAATAGCTAGATTTAAAGTGGGTGCGCCATCAAAAGGCGACAAAACTGCATTTTTTGAAAAATACTTATTTTACCTGAAAAATTGATTTCATTCTCATACCATGTTCTAAAAAATATGTAAGATGAATAATAATGTTATAAAATAAAAAATGTAGTTAACACTATTCATAAAGGCTAGTCCATAATAATATTATAATAATATATCATTGTTTAGTGAAACTAGGTATTGCGTACTACACACGCTATCGAGGAAGGTCGTGATTGCGTGTAATGCAAGCCAAGTCAGGGTGGTGTGTAGTGCGAGACTCCTTTGTTGTTGCGTATAACAAAATAAAACCATATTTCATTTATACATTAAACAAATTCTATACTTAATGTTGCGTAGAATAATTTCTACAAAACAAACTTGAAATTCTGTGTAACACGAGCCAAGAATAATGTTGCGTATATTACAAGCTAATACGGTGTTTCATATAGCGCAAGATAATATTTTTGCAGAATGCAACACAAGACATCAATGAATGTAAAAAAGAATAATTCTCATAAAATCTCGTGTTGTTATAGATATACTCGCTAACCAATTGGTGATAGGTTTCAGCCTTCTTCTCACATAACACACTTGTCCTTTAATGAGATCCCACTCACTAGAAAGGGATAATATTGTCCCATGAGTGTGTATCCATCAGAATTATTTGCGATTATAGTCGACTTAGTCAAGGACCCTAGATAGCCAACCCATGAACAAGATGATGTCGTAAGGTTACATCATGATGACCAAAAGGTCCCATGTGAATCTCTCTACTCCATGCGATAGCTCACATTATGAAAAGATGAAAGATATAGAATATTCATTCCCTGTAGGATCATGAATATTAAACTGAGGGGATAACACCTCAAATGGTAGATCATGCTCTCTCCCTAGGTGTATAGAGATAAAGGAATGGATGATACCTATTTCTTACAGCAGAATAGAAAGTTTATAATGAACACATATCATACATCTTATCATCTCATGCACTACGAGATCATAAGCATCCAAAGCATGCAGTAGTCTGCAGCTCTGGAATCTTGCTCCATGAGCATGCAGTGGGCCTTCTAGATGTGGTGGTGGTGGAATCATATCATAACTTCATCCACCACCCGTAGATCTCCCCACTCCTCTACTGACATTTCTTCTTCAAGGAACACTCTATCAATTCTTGGGAGATCCCTGATCACAACACTTCCTCTTTCATGGTGGTCCATCTTCTATCTTCCTGGGACTCTCTGCACACATGTTCAGGAAGTATCATGACATGTGGTATCACCCATAACTAGTAAAACATAAACATTTTCTCAGATGACATGGCATGACATGATTCCTTTAACCATGAACCTATGTTCGATTATGGAAGGATCTCCTACACTAAGATCCTAGTGCCTAGAGTCTTCTAGATGCTACAAACGACTCGGCTCTTTGGAACCCACTTCTAGCTCCATCTTTCTAGATTTCCAATGATTGGAAGATCTCTATCACCAGTTCTTGATCCACCCCCCCCCGATATAGGTGGGATGTGCAAAGGATCAACACTTTCTCATATATATTAGGGGATTCCTTGGTCAAACATTCATGTTCGGATGTAATTTTGCGGGATCACATCAAGGAAGTGCCATACAATGTATGTGAACATCTTCACATTCTCTTCCACCATCATCCATCCCATCTAAAGCTCTATAAGATCCTAGATCTGTATTGAGTGAACATATTATGGGTAGTAATATTTATCAAATTGATACTAGAAGTTAGTCCATTAGAGTTTCCACTCATTGTAAATCTATGTAAAAAGGCTCCAGTAATGCCTATATTCTCTATAGAAAAGTCTAGTTGACAGAACAATCATCTGATCTATTGGGGATATAAAAAACCTAAAGATAGAAAAAACCAAATCTATCATATCCTTTGCTTCCTGAGGATCTAGATAGTTGTGGACTATATGTGGTCTCTGATGCTAAAACATGTGGAGCACGATAAGCCCATATGCATCTGTAGCCTTCTATACTAGTATGATCTATTGGTTGATAGGGGTATGTGTTTCTTCCTTCCCACATGGAGGAAGGGGATTATGATATAGACCTTGAAATGTGGCCTCATCACTCATCAGGTCATCGTCACGAATCAAGGTTGTTATCCTGTATGGTTTTTGTCGTAGAGTAATACTAAATGTTATCATGGAGTACCATGGTCATATGAGCACACACACACAAACACACACACATATATATATAATGACAATAATGGGGAGATGATACAAGAAAGAAAGTCAAGATTGGATCATGTATGATGCATGTACCATTAATCCATACAATAAATGTCCCAACATGCCTAGTCAACAAGCTAGTTACCAAGGTCCAAGTGAGTGGATATGTCGGGTGTCGACCATCACTGGACTCCATATGCTAAGAGATACACTCAACAAACATTGAAATGTTAAAAAACAAACCAATTATATTAACTAGATACACTCTAAAAACATCCCAAAGAACATACATTATCTGATACCAATATGGCATGACCAGACCCAAGTCGTGGCTCGATCCACAACTACCACAATATCTTCTCTAAAGGCTTGGGGTGGCGACAAGTACCAATGGAAAAACAAAATAGAAGGGATAATTTTCCTAAACACACACACACACACCCACAACCAAATAAATTCCATATTGTAGAGGGAAATTGATAATGACTAAACACTATTGTAATTTAAACCAAGCATGAGTGAACCTCTATACATTACAGAAATTTTGGTAGTGTAAAATTAAAGGTATAGGGGAAAATAAATACCCCACTAGAAACATGTCCCATATTGAAAAAAATAGAAATGTAAATATCTAAAAGAGATAACTAATACTAACTTTAAATCTATGACCATCTAACATGGTCCAAGCATCAATATTCCGTAACCTCTATTGAATTCATGGTTATCCTATCCATCTGTTGCAAAAGACACAACACGTGGAGGAAAATTCTTGCAGGGGTGCATATATACAAACCTAGTAGGGAACCCAGAAAGATGATTGGGGAGTATAAAGAGGTGAAACATTAATAGAAATATAGTAGATATATGTGGCCCAGTGAAATAGTGTATCTAAACAAAAAAAATAGTGAAATTAAGGTCGTCCTAGTGCAAGGTATAAATATGATGAGTAGATGAACTGCCCATTCAGTATTTGCCACTAATAGTATGAGGGAAGATTCATCCAACCATGAAAATCTAAACATTGATAGAAGATGGAATAACCCATGTGTCTTATATTCTCATGTAAGGATAGTAAAAAAAATCATAAGAGTGGATACTGAATAAGGATTTAGATATTCTCTATCAAAGAATCCCAAATGAGAGCGTAAGGGGATATTCATCTGCTAGATCAGTCAATGAAGAAGAGTAACCAATAGTTATAAAATTCCATCAATGATGCCCACCATCTTAAATTTCTTTCCTAAACACACATGTCTGAGGAACTCATTCCCCCCACATTTATACTATTCTCATTGGGAAACACTGACTCGCCTACATGGTTTTGTTCACTTTTGAAAAACACATCTCTGTGGGTAAAGTGGCCCTCTTCCTCATGAGTCCAAAGTTACATCAAACCAAACCTAATCACTTGTCCACACATTTGAGGGAACAAAATTTCTAGGTATATGAACCATTCCCCAGTGCAATAGGAGGGTTCCACTCTAGTGGGAGAGGACCCAAGCCCAGCTCGGCGGGAGGGTTCCACTCTAGGTCATCGAGGACCAATAGAATTCCCCATGAGAGGGCTCAACTCAGAAAGTTGAGGACCCCTACCAAACCCAGATTTAGGGTTCTACTCAAGGTCATCTAGGACCCTTTACCTACACCTTTTTAGGGTTTGAATTGGAATATTGAGGACCCATTCTCATCCTGGTTGGAGGGTTCCACACTATGTTATTGAGGATCCATACCTTACCCCATATGAGGGTTCCACTTGGAATGAAACATCTGGTGAAAAATGTTAATCATGACCATATCTCAGAATCACCTAACAATCTGAAATTACCATAACATTCCAAATCATATCTCAAAAGTTGAAACTGAGGTAACCATCACGTTCTACTGGGGAAAACACTTAAGATATGTTACTCGGAATTCAAAATAAGAGTTCAAACGAAGGAGATATAGACAATTGATGTTTTCTCAATAGATATCAAGGGGTACCCATCATGTGAGAGGACCCATATGATATGTGGCCCACATTATAGAATTTTTGTGTCAATGGTAGGAACATAGCTTCCTCTTCATATCATTGTATGCACCGTGTAGGTGGACTACACGGTGTGTCCTGGCTAACTAGGACTAGGGGTCGTGTCATGATCATTGTCTCTATGTACATGGGTACAAGATGTAGTCATGGTCATGTATATCCACAAAACTTCCCATAGTTTTGATATGTCACATGGGTTGTCAAATTTGGAAGGGGTTACACGATGTGTAAGAGAGACTACATGCCATGTCACTATTAATTTTTACCAACCCCTAGCCACAGCTGTTGGAGGGGATACAAACCATGTGTTCTTCATTGAACATAGTGTGTAGTCGTGTTTTCTAAAAATAAAATAGATAAAAACACTTCTCTTGGATTTTATCATTTTTTCATCATATATAGAATGAATCTCATCTGAGGAATGTGGATCTATCCGGAAACATCAAATCTTGACTTTTGTTCACTAGAAAATGCCTTACGAACACTATCGAAGGGTTCGCTACTCATTTTTCATGCTAACACAACTTCATGGTTAAATTTGATGATCCTATACCACCAATTCAATTATCCCCACCTCACAAAAAATCCCATATCTAGGCTTCCACAATGATTCATTCCTGTTTTGTCAATCTTTCGTGATTTTGTGGGTTTGATCATGCTTGGTACCTCTAGCGAAAGTCAAACTAGGACCATGAGGATAAAACTGGTGAAGAAGGTGAATCAGATTGAAGGGAAAAAACCACAAAAAAGTTAAATGAATGTGGCCTAGCGTTCATCACCAATGGATCAAGAATATGGAAATCGAGGTTATAAAAAATGAAAAAATTTAGATTTTTAATACATGGGATCATGAAAAGGTTGAAACAAGGCACATATCCATGAAAAACGAATTATCAACTCAATAAATTTTATTATTAGTGTATAAACCCAAATTTATTAAGTCTTAACTCGATTTAGGATCGATCCCAAATGAATAACGTGTTTGGAAATTATTTAGGTGGATTTGTTGTGTTTGATGCATCATGCTATGATTCGATCCAGAACTCCATCGTTTTATGTTGTGATTTTTCAACAGATGGGGGGATAGAGCTCTTTCCAGTGATTTTAGGTTTATGAGGCTAACTCTAGAAATTTTTCAATAGTGATATATTTATAATATAATCTTCTGGTTAAAAAGTAATTAATAAATTAATTTAATAATTAATTATTCGTCTGAAATGTACCTCTAATGAGTGAGTGGTCTTACTATCTTGAGATGACTCCCTTTCGGTTGGGAATAGGGTGGACACCTAATTTTGGACAAAACCATGCTCTTCGTTTTATGATCTGGCCAACAATTTAATAGTGTTTTGATATTATATAAGAATCCTCATGTATGAAATGTAAAATAAATTTAAGATTTAAATAAAATTAATTATGGGAACACCAGGACATGGAAATTCATTCTTTCTCAGTACTTAACTCCCCAAATATATATATAAATATCTCAAAGAGTTAGATAGAATAAACTTGGTCTATATAGATACCACCATACAAAAACATATATCTGAAAATCCAAACTTATATCCAATTATGATGGGAATAAAAAAAAATATTGGTAATATATTATTATAATTGAAGAGTATAAAAACCAATACATATAAACTGAATTGTTTTCCATGAAGTCACTAGCTGATGCTCGACCCCCTCTTAGGGTTTCCTGATTTTTCTCTTTATGCTGATAATTTAGCACGGCTGCATCAAAGGACGTTTGATGGGGCCTCAGTTCTCTAGGTCTCCATCAATGTCTCTAATTGTGAAGGTGTCTTCACCAATCTTCATTTAAGGCATCTCATGCTCTCTCTTTTTCTTTCTTCATTCGTTTCATTAATCGTATTCTTCTTATACGACCTTTCTATCCATCAGAATCCAGGGATCTGTTCCAGATCTAAACTCCACTTGCATGAATTGATGTTCCGATATTGATACATGGGTCACTCAGGAGGAATTGGTTCAGTGATCCAATGGTGCCTGTTTAACCAGAGGCAATGTAATCATTGCCTCCGGAATCTAACAATGTCTCTCATGTGTGCGGCAGTGCGACAGTCTATTTGCAGCGTTTTTTTGGATGCCAACTTGGGATGAGTTTCGGTGTCCAATGGTGTGGCATGATTAACGATGTATTTAAGAAGTTGTGTAGATTTCTGTTTGTGGGAAAAAGTCACCAATGATTGTTGGTTTTCAGTTGGGAAACATGAAGCTACTGATGTGGCTAGAGATCATGTTGGTTTTCCCCCCAATGGTTCTTGATCATATTCTTAGTGTGGATCTGCATGCAGTGTGATTTTTTTTCACTAACATGGTTTGTTTCACATGATTATAATGATGTTTTTCATTGGTATTATTGATTCATTTTTTTCTTGGGGGCATCTATATTCATGGGTACTGGTTTTTCTTACTGTATTTAGATTTGGAAAGTCATTTTCTAGGTTCCATTGGGAGGGAGGCCTTGAAAGAGATATGGGTGTGATGACACCAATCATTCATCCATGAGTCATCACCTTCATTGAGGGATGGGTTCATTTTCATGAAATTTTCTAAATGTTTTTCAGACATTTACTGTGTTGCATCAGGTTGAAATTACTGAGAGTTTATCTCTTTCATTGTCAGGTGGGCAGGTCGAAAGAGAGAAGGGTGTGCTTGAATCATTCATCGTTCTCTCCTCCATATTTATGTGTCACTTGGAGATGTGATATACACATTTTAATTCCAACATGGTACAACATCTTGGAATTGGGGCTGATGAAATTTTTGAACTATCTCTCTATTGCAATGTCTGGTGAAGGAGGGAAGAGGATTTTTGGTTCCTGCTTAGATAATTGTTTCTTTTGAACTTGTTGGATATTTTTTACCTTTTTTTTCAAGGCACTTTTCCCTTCTTGTAATGGTATCCCCATTACCATTCCTAAAAGTGGTTATATATTTTTCTATGTTCAATAAAGAGTGTTTGACCCTCAACCATTTAAAATAAAAATCAATACATATGAATATGTTTTTTAAATAATTCATTGTGATGTTTATGTTTGTCATACATGAGGTGAAACATATTTTTTTGATGTCAGGAGTAATGGAATGTGTTTCTTTTTTAATATCACTTTTAAATTGATATTATCTAGTACTAAATTTACATTGTGGGAAAATTTATGTAATTTTTTATTCAAACCCCATATATATTATTATATGTTTTTTGGTATTCATGACTTATCAATATTTCCACACTGTTATGATTATAGTTCTCCTGAAGTGATTATTTTATGTGGAACTAGCCTTATCTATTTTTCTCATGTAGGAATATTTTTATTTTATCTCCATGTTTCATATGATTTTATTTTTATCCTCATATATAAAAAAATGATTTATAAGGATAATTTTATATTTAAATTAAGTTTCTTTACAAAATTGTGAAATTAATATTTTCTAAATATTTTTCACACGTTCAATTTAATCAGTATTTTTAGGATTATTTTCAAATATTCCTTTCAACATTTTCAAGATTCATAAAAAATGTGTTATTTAATTTCCCCAATTTTTTTGAAAATTGATTTAAAAAGTATTTATTTTTTAAAAATCCCCAAAAATTTAATGGATATTACATATTATTTTATAAGAAATATTCATATTCCATTATAACGTATTTTTAACATATGTCAATGTCATTTAATATTTCTTATCTTTCACTAGGGATATGTTTATATGGAATCATCCACATTATTTTTTATATAATTCATTTACATGCGTTATGGTAATTCTTATGAAACCCATTTCATTATCAAGGGTTTATTTAATTATGATGGAATTATGAATTATTTATAATTCATGTGGAATGAATATATATGTATTTATTTATTATGTTATGGGTGGGACCCAAGTTATATAGCCCTACAATGCATTAGGTAAAGAATTATATCTCAAGGGATGACTTGAATGGAATTTGGGAGTGAATCTAATCCACTATTTTTTAGAACACTCACAACTATGTGATGAAATTATTAGAAGCAATACTCTTCTAATGAAATAAATTTCTAGGATTATGTTTGTGATACATTACTTTGTTATTTTTCGTGCCTCAAGAATATTACACCATGTCTACAGATTCATATAACTCATTTGATATGTGAAGATAATCATGTAATAATTCCATGTTCCATTGTAGCAGAAGAAAAATGAAATCAAATTCTTGTATACCATTAATGGAAATATAAGTGCTAAATAAAAAAAGAACCATAAAAATAGAGAATAGATGGAATTCTTTTTCAGAATCCCTATTCTTTTTCTTCATCAGTTATGTATGGTGTAATGATGATAACATGAGTAAAATAATGTGTCTTCCCTCTGAGGGATGAAACTAGTTAAAGGATCCACAATCATATCCTGAGGTATCTAAAAAACAAATGGGGTTTCCATACCATCAATATGGAATGATGAAAATTATTTTAATAGAAAATTATCTATTGAAATATATTCATGAAACTGATTATCTTCAATAGAATCATATACAAAAACTACAATGGGAGCCGAATCTATCTATATAGGTAGTGTTGGGTGCACCTCCATGAATAAATAACACATAAGTATGCCATGTTTCATCGAATTATACCCTTTAATTACATCACCATGACTAGTGTAATAAAATAATTCAATGGATGTTTGATGAGTTATAAATAAATTTGATTATTTGTACTTGGGAAGGAGGTGAAAGATGCACATAACCTTGAGTTGAATCACATGAAACAAAGATGTGTTGAGTGAAATATATTCTCCGGATAAAACATAACGATGTAATCAAAGAGAATGTATTCATTTTTAATATGAATCATATGAATATATTTTTTGTGATAATCTATAAATATACCTATTTTACTAAAATACCCTAATGTATTTTTGATATACATCATGAATGTTTTTTGATAAAACTGAAAATAATTCAGGATGGGGTTTAATTAATCTATCTCAATTTTTGAAAAAATATCATACCATAAAATATAATTCATATATAAAGGCCTAATTGTGTGACTTTTTAGGTGTTAGAATAATTAAATAATAATTATTTAATAGATTTAAAAAAGAGTGGAATTGAATAAAGCATTAGTTTTGTTCAAACTTCCAAGGGGTATGGTGTTATCTTTATTAAACATATTGATATACCTATATAAAAAAGTCCACTATAAGATTTATTATATAAATAATATATATATTAATATAATACCTTTATTACAAAAATCAACTAACCATTAGAAAGGAATAAGTATCAATCTAGTTTTGGATATCCCATCTTTAGTTGACTCTCCAACCTAGGAAAACTTGGGTAATGAATAAATCTCATGTGATTCACCTAATTTATTCACACATCACATGTCCCTCATATAAGTAATAGAACACACAATATGTGAACCAACTAAGAATGGGAATGGATCTTTTTAGACTAATTTAATCATATTTTAGATGTCATTACCCAACATATAATTAGAAAATTATATATTGGTTTTACTATAATGTAACACCCCATGATTTCATAGTACGTTATTTCATCAAAGTAATTCAATAACTTCCACTACATGAAACACCGAGTTCAAGTGAACCACGACTTACCAAACTAGCCGTTGAAAAGTGGTTATGAATAGTATTAACAAAATATTGAACTTTATATAATCCTTATAATTTTAGAATCCATATTTTGAGTTTCTTAGACACAATGTAAGAACAAATTCATTTTTTCAAATAAAAGAAGTATTTTTCAAAAAATAAAATTTTACCGCCTTTTAATGGCGATCCTTTTTTAAATAAAATATTTGAAACTTTAATATATAAAATTTATAAAAATAAACTTCTTCTTTATAATAGAGACATAAAAATTTAGTTTCAATAAAATTTTGGTACTTTTCTGATAACTTTCATATTTGGGTAAATAGTGAAAAATACTATATTTTAACTGAAAACATCTTTTTTAATCAAAATAATTTATAGAATTAATTTATTAATTTTAATTGTTTGTAAGTATAATTAGATTATATTTTTACCATTTAACCCAATGTTTGTCATTGGACATAATTTCACATTTAAACTCGACACAAACAAGTGTCAATCTTTTGATATTTATTATTTCTTAAAAACCCGCTTTTTGTTTTGACAATGGGAATTAATTTTAACTTAATTTATTCCACTTATGTGTTTTGAATTTAGAAAAATGGATTCCATATTTTGAATCAGGATTTCCAAATTGTATAAATAGTTAACTTTTATTTTTAGACATTTTGAATAATTACTTCGGTAAATATTTTATTTACCATGGTTTAAAGGTAAATCTGGTAAATAAGGCTAAAGAAATAATATTATAATAATACTAAATTACCCTAACACGTATCCTAAACCTTTTTTATGAAACATGAACGACCATGGGCATACTTGGGTAGAATTTGGGACCCCATGGAGCCGCTTTTAAGTGAAAATGACACTTTATAATAATTAAGTTAAGATAAATACAAAAAATGACATAGGCATATATCTTTTAGTAAAACAATTTTTACATAGAAATATTTATGTTATCTCTTAGAATATTAATATTCATTAGAAATATAAAATGATTTCATATATAATGGTATTTTATTTATAATTTTTAGACACTGAATAATTATTTTTATTTATGACACAATGATGATGTAGTATTTTCATTTTTAATGATCGAATCAAATAAATGTTATTATAAATGTTAAAATAAATATAATTTGGAAGAGGTAATGTTTTCCCCACCCTCTTTCAAGTTCCTTTCTTCTTCCATTTCTTCTTTATTTGTTATTTCCATTATAAAATATTAAATATAGTATCTTCCATATACTTTGATTTTATTATAAATATGGTACAACTATATTTAGTATTCTATCCATCCCTTCTATGACATGTCACCATACGTTCGTACATACGGATTACTGTCTCCACATCTTGGTGTCATTGTTATTCAGTACATTTTTATTTGGATGGGTATAAAAATGATGTGTAATTCGTGTAAATAATAAATATAACATGATAATGATTCTTTATATATGATATATCATCCAATTATATATTATTTTAATATCAAATGAATGATATTGTCGCTCGTGCGTATGTACGGACTACCGTCTCCAAGAACGCGATGACATTCATTCTCCATCGTATCCATTCAAGAATAATTTTCATTTGATGATTAAAAATAATGTTTAAGTAGTTGATATCATTCTGGGTATAAATAAGATACAACCTATGGACAAGAAACATGACTTATATAACAAAATATATAAAAAAACGAGTAAGTGAACATCCGAAACGATGATAAAACTAAAATATTATTAACTATGAAATATTAAAAGATCATATATGATATCATATTTCTATATATGATTCTTTTATAATATAATAAAAATGATTTAACTATTATACAGGAGGTTAACCTACCCTCGACGAAGGAAAAGTACAAGGTAAGGGTTAATTTCACAATCTCTTTATTAATTGGGGTTGTTTTTACGTAAGTATCTATTGGGACCTCTTTATCATCCACATCCATGTTGAATAAAAATGTATTTCAAAACATTTTTACTATTTACTATACTATGGGTTAAATTCATTTATACCATTATTTTACCTTATATGTTTCGAAAGGAATATTTTCGTCGTTTTCCAAACAAGTTACTTTTTGACATTTTTGATAAAATTAAGGTAAGAATGTTTTTTTAACTTATACGGCGGGTGCGGTTAGTCTCCAATGTTATTAAACCTTTCAAGCTTCCCTTACAAGATTATAAGAATATTTTCAAACTAAATTTTTTCTTTATAATTATGTGAATTTTAAATAATTTTAAAAAAAGATATTTCTCTCAAATAGTTTTGATTTCATCTATGTCAACATCCATTAATGGATTTTAAGATTATTTTAAGTTGATTTATTATGATACAAAACTTCCATATTAAATTTAAGGTTTTGTGATATGTTTGACTGTGGATGTGTTATTTTTTTTCCATTCATGGTTTTTGGATAAAGTATTGACATTTCGTATGCTAGTTTTAATACAAATGTTTATGTTATGTTTAAACCTTTTCATATGAGGAATGCATTGGACTTAGTAAGTGATGGGTGGAGCCTGATATAGCTCCTAGATGCATCGGTTGTTCTAATGAGACAAACTAGTGTCTTGGAACAAGGCCTTGACAAAAACTTATCTGTAGTCTTGGCACAAGGCCTTGACTATGTGGTTATGATAGTCTGGAATTATGGATTCCATTATTATAAAAGTGGTTATTGATATTTCATGTGATTATTCGACTAGTAGAATATACATGTGAATAAGTAAATGGAATTATTTAATTTTATCTTTTCCATATTATGCTAATGTTTATGTTTTAAAGGCTTTTGTTTTAGTTATACATTTCCTTAAATGTTTATGTTTATTTATGAAAGTTTCCGCTATATTTTTATCTTTATTGATCATGTGAGCTCACCCCTATCAATGTTTTATTTTTTCCAGGATTTAAAGAAGTATTTTATGAATGACCTTAAGGGATAGGATGAGAGGATATGAAGAAAATATTTTGTTGCATTTTTTTCACTTTATGATGTAATGTAAGACTTATGAATATATCTAGTGTTTCTAAGGATACTAAACTAATCGGTCTTTAGAGACTTGACCTTTTGTGATCATTCCATTACTATGTAATAATGCACCGACTCTGGGTAACTGGGGTCGGGGCGTTATAGTTGGTATTAGATGAAGTTTAGTACAAACCATAGAAACTAGATTTAGATAAACTCTGATTAGAACACATAGACCTAAGATGGACTTTGAGGATTAGTATATAAGAACATCCAAGAATTTTGGTATTGTTGAGATTTTTTGATTTTTCCAAGAAATACATCCCTCTCTGGATACGAGCACGTAGAGGCGGCTCTAGAACAGATGTACCTAGGGGTAAAACCCGAAAACACCGCTTTGAGATAGACTCTAATGGGAACTGGTACACGACAATGGGCCTTGCTACACTCTTGGTTATGACACTCTCGGGGATATGCTTAGGATAATTCTCATTTTTCATTACAAACCATTATGAAGGGTTTATGAGTATATACTTCCTCAAAGATGACATTTTTATGATTATGGATTATATCTATAAACTATTTAATTTATGTTAAGTGTTTTACAAGCTTGGGATTAGGTATTGCGATTCATAAACTAATCTAGTGTATGCCATTGTTTAGAAATGGCGCCCAGTAGAAGGATTGATAACTCCAACAATATGCATGATCCAAAGGGTAAGAAGGATCATATATTTCATGGTCTTAAGATAGAATTTAAAAGGGAAATAGTCTCCCACATATTATCATCATATAAAGAAATAGTACCATGTTATGATAAGATAAGTAAATAATTCTCAGAGTCCTTTGGCTTTGATGGGAAGCCCGAGAGGAAAAGGATGGTAGAGAGAAGGACAGATAAATGGAAGAAGGTAAAGAAGGATTTTCCCATATGTGATAACTGTGGAAAGAATCACCTTGGAAAATGATTGAAGGGAATGGCAGTATGTTTTAAGCGTGGAGAAAAAGGACACCACGTTCGTGATTGAGAGGGTATGAAAAAGGTTTCAAATGTATAATGCTTCATCTGCAAGGAGTGGGGACACTACGTGAATTAATTTTCAAATCTTTAGAGTATTCCCCAAATGATGCTATTGGATAATAATAAAGTTATGATACTACCCCAGATGAAGAGGAATTAATAGTGTTCTTATGTTGTTATTAAAGAATTATTACATTTGAGTGTTGTATAAACAATGTACTAGTTATATGAATTATGGTGATAAATAAGGATTGTACTGTAGAACTATTTCATTGAGGATTTGAGATTATATGGTACTGTAAAAAGTAACTCAACATCAAGTTAAACTTTTTTTTTGAAAATACATGGTTGATGAAAAGGTAATCCATAATATGGTCTTGATATTGAGGTAATAATTTTGGATTAAGAGATGGTTGATTTGGATAAATTATATTGGATATTCTTGACTACCTTAGCACTAATTAATGGTTTGTTTATTTCATAATTGTTGGAGTATTCAAAGTTTTTGGATATAAGGAATATATCTATTATTTTATAAGTAATAAGGGAGCATGAATGTAATCGATAAGGTTTTATGGTAATTCATGGTGATACCATATTTTAATAGAATACATGATGAAGGTATTCAAATGTTATTACATGAAAAAAAAAAATAAGATCTTCATTATATTTACCTTCCTTATACATTTTGGACTATGAGTTTAGATATAAGTAATTTGGATAAGTCTAAAGGCTGGATTGGATTATATTTGGCATTTGATTCTATTGTTAAGTTTAAGGCATTTCTGATGATTATTTTTGTATTGTTATATAAATGACAACCGGGAGGTCGGGCAATAACCCATCGTGTCTGGCAAAGCCGCGAGACTTGAACCCGCAATTGAAGGGCCGCATGGGTGCATCACCTACCACTGGCCTACGTGATGTCCTAGTTTTTATAATATAGTTTTTTTAATTGCCTGACAAATGAATTATAAATTCATTATTTTGGAACCCTGTACGATTAGGATAAATAGAATATTTTTGAAATATTTTGGAATGAAAGATGAAATTCTGGTAGGAATTAGTAGAAGGATGAAACTATACTTGTCAGGTATAATTATTTGTTTTCATATTCTATTCTTAAAATTTAGGGAAGGAATCATAAAACCAAAAACGTGTTACCCTAATACCTTATGTTTAACTGATGATATTTTAAATCATCATAGATTGATGGCTTTGAGGCCCTCAATTTTACACATGATTGTTATTGATGACCTCAATAACTCCCTATAAATATTTATGTTTTTCCTCCAATTATTTTTCTCTGATTTCCACTAAATTTATTGTCATTCAGATCATAATTTTGTGGTAACCCTTTCATTTCTCTTTCCCTCGCGTTAAGACTAAATTTTATTAACCCAATATCTGATGTGGGTTTTCCACAAAGGTTTTTTTTATTTTCAACCTTTTATTTTTGAAGAACAATTTCAAACTGCGAGGATTAAATTTATTGTAGTATGGGAGAATGTAAAACCCCAATATTTCATAGTATGTTATTTCTTCAAAGTAATTCAATAACTTTCACTACACGCAACACCGAGTTCAAGCGAACCACGACCTACCAAACTAGCCGTTCAAAAGTGGTTATGAATATTATTAACTGAATTTTGAACATTATATAATCCATAAAATTTTAGAATCCATATTATGAGTTTCATAGACATAATTTAAGTACAAATTCATTTTTTGTCAGATAAAAGAAATATTTTTAAAAAAATGCAATTTTACTACCTTTTAATGGAGAACCTTTTTTAAATACAATATATGAGACTTTTATATATCCAATTTGAAAAAATAAAATTATTCTTTATTATAGAGACATAAAAATTTAGGTTCAATAAATTTTTGGTATTTTTCTGATAACTTTCATATTTGGGTGAATAGTGAAAAATACTATATTTTAACTGAAAACAACTTTTTTAATCAAAATAATTTATAGTGATCAATTATTAATTTTAATGGATTGGAAGTATAATTAGATTATATTTTTACCATTTAAACCAATGTTGGTCATGGGAAATAATTTCACATTTAAACTGGACATAAACAAGTGTCAATCTTTTGATAGTTATTATTTCTTAAAAACAAGCTTTTTGTTTTGACAACGAGAATTTATTTTAACTTAATTTCTGCCACTTCTGTGTTTTGAATTTAGAAAAATGGATTAAATATTTGGAATCAGGATTTCCAAATTGTGTAAATAGTTAACTTTTATTTTTAGACATTTTCAATAATTATTTCGGTAAATATTTTATTTACCATGGTTAAAGGGTAAATTCGGTAAATAAGGCCCAAAAAATAATATTATAATAATAAAAAATTACCCTAACACGTGTCCTAAACCTATTTTATGATACATATATGACCATGGGAATACATGGGTTGAATTCGGGACCCCATGGAGCCACCTGTAAGTGAAAATGACTCTTTATAATAATTAAGTTAAGATGAATACAAAAAATGACATAAGCATATATATTTTCGTAAAACAATTTTAACATAGAGTTATATATGTTATCTCTTAGATTATAAATATTCACTAGACATATAAAAATATTTCTTACAGAATTATATTTTATCTATAATTTTTAGACA
Source organism: Viscum album (assembly GCA_963277665.1). NCBI lineage: Eukaryota > Viridiplantae > Streptophyta > Magnoliopsida > Santalales > Viscaceae > Viscum > Viscum album. Next base: position 672,831,734 of record OY728127.1, read on the forward strand.
TTTAATAATTAATGTTATTTATGACACAGTGATGATGCAATATTTTCATTATTAATGAAAGAATCAAATAAATGGTATTATAAATGTTAAAATAAATATAATTTAAAATTTTTGATGACATACAAGAAATTTATAGGTTAATATCACATGTTATTATTGATCAAACGAGTTTAGTTCTAACTAATAAATTTTTTAGGACTTTAACAAAAATCAATTACCAAATAGTGTCAAAATTGACATAAAGTAGTTTTTAAAACAAATATTATATTATTAATTGATATTCTATTCCAAAAAATATAAGGCTAGGCCAAGATACATATATAATGATATTTGTATCATTAATTAACCACTTTTAGTTCTCTTGGAAGTTTATAGTATGTTTATTAACTATATAATATAAAAATACAAAGAGACATGGTAAATGTCAAACTAATTAACTAAGAGATAAAACTAAAAGATAAGGTTAATATGATGACCCAAACCTATATAAGACCCATTGGTTTAGTGTATTTGGACCCATCCCAACCTTATCCTAGAAATAAGTCACTTTTGTGCCATTAAAAGCCAAATAATAATTTATTATAAAATAATATTTCTAGCTTTTCGTAAGGTGCCTCTCAGCCCTCTTATAAAAGGATACCCCCCTTCTCTCAATTTCACACCTTCAGAGCCTTCTGGCTCGGCCAACCCCAACCAAAATATACTATCATCATCACTCAATTGAACCTAGAGGCCTTATTTGGATCAGAAAGACAACCTTAAAAGATTTTTTAATCAAATGAAAAGGAAGAACCTAAAGAAGAGGTAATGTTTTCACCACCCTTTTTCAAGTTCTTTTCTTCTTCCACTTCTTCTTTATTTGATATTTCCATTATAAAATAATAACTCCCATATCTTCCATATAATGTGATGTTATTATAAATATGGTAAAACCATATTCATTATTCTATCCATCCCTTGGATGACATGTCACCATACGTGTGTACGTACGACTTACCGTCTCCATGTCGTGGTGTAATTTTTATTCAATGCATTATTATTTAGATGGGTATAATAATGAAGTTTAATTAATGTAAATAATAAATATAACATGATAATTATTCTTTATATATGATATACCAACCAATTATATATTATTTTAATATCAATATAATGATATTGTCGCTCGTGCGTACGTACGGACTACCGTCTCCATGAACGCGATGAGATTCATTCACCATCATATCCATTCAAGACCAATTTTCATTTTATGGTTAAAATTAATGTTTAAAGACTTTATATCATTATAGATATTAATAAGATACAACCTATGGATAACAAACACATCTTATGTAGCAAAACAGATTAAAGAAAACGACTAAGTGAACACCCGAAATAACGATACTACTAAAATATTATTAACAAAGCAATATTAAAAGATCAAATATGATATCATATTTATGTATATGATTCTTGTATAATTTAATAACAGTGATTTAAATATTATACATGTGTTTAACCTACCCTCAACTAAGGGAAAGTACAATGTAAGGGTTAATTTCACAATCTCTTTATTAACAGAGGTTTTTTTATGTAAGTATCTACTGGGACCTCTTTATCATCCACATCCATGTTTCTTAAAAAAGTATTTCAAAACATTTATACTATTTACTATACCATGGGTTAATGTCATTTATACCCTTATTTTACCTTATATGTTCCAAAAGGAATCTTTCCGTTGTTTTCCAAACAAGTTAGTTTTCGACCTTTTCGATAAAACTACGGTAAGAATGTTTTTTAACTTATACGGCGGGTGCGGTTACTCTACACCGTTATTACAACTTTGAAGCTTCCCTTAAAGTATTATAAGAATATTTTAAAAATAAATGTTTTCTTTATAATTATTTGACTTTTAAATGATTAAAAAAAAGAGATATTTATCTCAAATCATTTTGATTTCATGTATGTCAACATCCTTTGATGGATTTTACGCTTATTTGAAGTTGATTTATTATGATAAAACACTTCCATATTGCATTGAAGCTTTTATGATATGTTTTACTATGGATGTGTTATTTTTATACCATTCATGGTTTATGGATAATGTATTGACATTTCATATGCTAGTTTTAATACGAATGTTTATGTTATGTTTCAACTTTTCCATATGAGGAATGCATTGGAATTAGTAAGTAATGGGTGGAGCCCTCTATAGCTACTCGATGCATCGGTAGGTATCATTAGACAAACTAGTGTATTGGAAAAAGTCCTTGAAAAAAACTTATTTGTAGTCTTAGAACAAGGCCTTGACTATGTGGTTATGATATTCTGGCATTATGCATTCCATTATTATAAAAGTGGTTATTGATATATCATGTGATTATTTGACTTGTAGAATATCTATGTGAATAAGTAAATGGAATTATTTCATTTTATCTTTGCCATATTATGCTGAAGTTCAAGTTTAGAAGACTTTTGTTTTAGTTATACATTGCCTTAAATGTCTATGTTTATTTATGAATGTTTCTACTATATTTTTATCCTTAATGAGCATCTGAGATCACACCTTTTAATGTTTTATTTTTTCCAAGAGGTGAAGAAGTATTTTATGAATGACCTGCAGGGATAGTATGAGGGCATATGAAGACAATATATTGTTGTAGTTTTTTTTCACTTTTTGATGTAATGTAAGACTTATGAATATATCTATTGTTTCCAAGGCTACTAAACAAATCGGTCTTTCAAGACTTGATCTTTTGTTATCATGCCAATATTATGTAATAATGCACCGACTCAGGGTAACAGGTTTCGAGGCTTTAAATATAATTGATGATACAATTAAAAAATTCCCAACTAAACCATGACTATATAAGTCACAATGGATTTTGTAATAAAGAAATAAATGTGTGAATTTTATCATTCTAATTATCTCACTAACCACAGTAATAGTAAACGATAAAAAGAATAAAACCCTTAGTACATCCACCACTACATGACATTCCATGTGATATACTTTGGTGGGTCAATCGAAGTAATAAGTCTCTAAATATTACCACATGACTTTATTATTAATTTGTTATATTCATCCCTTTATAATAAGTATATGATTCTATTTATTTTATCCTTAAATGTTATAATAACAAATAATAGTATGCGATGATTATCAATTAGGGAGAACTCATAGTCTTCATTTCGGATAATTTTATAATTCTATTGATCAGGTAAAGTGAGTTGTTGTAAACATGAATGAATAACTAATAGAGGTTAACGAGATTATAATAACACGAGTCTTTATAATACCATTACACCTATGTTTTAAATATTCAATACTAAGATATTATACATTAAATTCCTTCTTCTCCCATAATAATATTTTTTTCAATGTATATGATACATTGTGTTCTTTAGCCACCCAACATATCTTTACATCTCCAATCTCAACAATATATTGTATGATATTGTATTTACAGAGGATGTGTTTAGTAATCTGTTGATTTTTAGGTTCCATATTCTGAAAACTGTTTCCATTGTTATCATAGTAATGATCGATCACTCTATCAATGTCATGAACTCATCCAAGTTCATTAATGAAATTATTAATCATAACAGATTCATTTGTATAATTTGACGTAGTTAGGTACTCAACCGGTATTATTGAGACTATTATGGTGAATTTTTTGGAATATTTCACAATAATAGATCTAACATTTAGTAAATACATAAAACCCCATTGAGATTATATATAATACATGTCATATTGGAAACATGTATCTATGTATCCTTTTATTCAGAGGACATAATCCCATCCAAATATCAATAATACCTCCTTAGTCCTCACCAGGTACTTAAGAATATTTTTCACAACTATCTAGTGACATTATCTAGGATTTTACTGGAATCTACTTGTTATAGTTATAGAATATGTGACATCTGGTTGAGTACACAACATGGAAAACATGGTAGATACTATGGGGAATGAGTTTGGAATTCCATCCATAATTTCTTACTATTTAAAAGGATCATGAATATTACTAATATTAGATCCTTGTTACAAAGATAATAATCCATTTTTTGAGTTCCCTATGCTAAAAAATTATTAATTTTCCAATGTAAGTGTCCTAGTTGACTTTATTTATCCTTTTAGATCAATATCTATAGATATATATACCATGTTTTTAGAATTTTCACCCATTCCATTCATTGAGAATAATTTCCCCAAACACATATTCACATAGCCAATTGATGGGTTTCCATTTTAATATAAATTATTTTATCTACATAAAATATTAAAATACTGTCATCCCCAAACTAGTCCATCAATATACACATGAATCTTCTACATTCTTGATGAAACCAAAAAATTTGATAACAATATCAAAATCGGTATTCCAACACCAAGAAGCCTATTTAAAACCACAAATAGACTATACCATCTTGCATACAGTAGAATTTTAGCTTGGTGTTTCGAAACCTTTTGTTTATATTATATATATGAGCTTGATTAAATTTTCATTACAAAAATTATTTTTGATAACTATTTGATATATCAATAATATCAAAGTGTGATTCTATGTAGAGAAATATTTTTATTGAATTTACCATTGAAATTAGTGAAAATATTTATTTATAGTTAATTCCATGAATTTTCTTTAAAAACATTTCATCCAGATTTAATATATAGGTTTACATTATACTATCCATGCCATTTTTTATATGGGAAACCCACTTGAACCATATGGGTTCCACCTCTTCATATGTATCCAATAAGTCATAAACATGGTTATTTTACATGGATTCGATTTAATATTCAATAGATTTTAAACATTTCTCTTTAGAATAGATCTCTATAGCTTGCATAAAAGTGGTTGGTTCCCCCCTATAAACATTATCTATCATCATATTATAAGATAAAAACATATATGGTGATCTCTTGATGAATAATACTATATATTTGAGTCACTTATATATATATATATATATCTTCTCTAATAACTATTTGTGGAACTAAATCATATTCCATCATAGAAAAACTTTCTGTTTATTAGTCCTGAACTTCTCTAAGATCAATTATCCTCCCACTGACTCAATGATTAGTGAATTAATTCTCATTAAATGAAACCTATTGATACGCACACACATTATTCTCTGTAAGGTTATATAAATAGTATCCCATAGTTTCATTAGGATAACTAATAAGAATCATTTTTCATGTTTTGATTAAATCTCACTAGATTTAACTAATAATATGAATTCTAAAAACCCATAATTATTTATAAAATTCATAACAGCATGTTTCCCAGTTTATATCTCATATGTTTAATTTATAACTCTATTATAAGAAACATATTTATGTAGAAATACTTTAACCTTTAGGACATTACAACATAATAAAATAGAATAGTTCATGTTGACTCATCCTTGATCAAACCAAATATTTCCTAGTATTATTTCTCCTCTAAGACACACCATTCCATTAAGGAATTATATGTGGAGTATGCTATGAAAAAATTATGTAATCCCTCTGATGACCAATATATTCATGGTTTATGCATTAACTACCCTGAAATAACTAGAGTCTCAATACAGTAACTGATTTTATTGTACACTTTTTATGATACTATTTGATAAAATAATCTTTTCCCATATTTTGGGTCATAATAAACAAATATCTATAGAAAATAAATTCATCGTTAAGGGTAAAGAAGTACCCAAAAAAATTCTTGATAGAGTACTCATTTGTCCATATAGATCAATATTTATGAGTTCTAATAGTCTACTAGCCATTTCATTTTTTCTATGAGGAAACAATTGTAATTTTTCTGAATGGTTAGGATTAAAAATTTTCAAATGATTCCTAATAAAATGGTTCTAGTAATCCATTTTTATTGAGTCTTTATATGTGTTTCTCATTGATAATGAAAATGGTAAGTAAAAATGGAATCAACTCTGATATTATAATTCTAAACATTATAAACAAGATTATCCATATATAGAATATAAAAAACACTTTTCACTATCCCAATACCATAAAAACATCTCATTTATATATATAGAATAACACTTGTTCTTAATAGTGAATGAAAATAAGTCAAAATAGGATAAAAAAACACATTTCTATTTTTTCCTGTACATAATGTTTTTTTCCAATTCTAGAACTAATCTACAATGTAAAGATAATTCATAATTTCCTAAATTTATTAAATTGAATCATCCTATCATACCGACATGAATATATACTTCACCCTTCATAAATTCCCATATAAATTTATTTTTTTTATCACTATAAATTTGTGATGCACAAATATTATCTAATATCTAACAGTAAAAGATAGAGAAAATGATCTCTATATCATTCAAAGCCAAATTTATATAATATTTTAATTTTTATAAATTTTTGTAACATAGTTAATATTCTCGAACTACTTTTATGGTTGTTTCCTCTATGTGGACTTATTATTATTATCATGTATTATTACCTAATATAAAAAAAATAATATATTTGGGTGATTATCTTCTATAAAATATTTCAATAAAAATCATTAAATGAAAGGATTTTCAATAAAAACATGGACCTATTCATGATACAAATTTAGTGAACCAATATCCAAATTTCATAAATAGTGTGTATTCATGGAAATTTCTCTATTAATTAAGTATTTTGGTTGGTAAACATCACAATAAAAATGGTTTTGATTATTTAATAGTTGAAATGAAAACTCCTTATCCATATCCATCACATTGGAAACGATAAACATTACTACTACAGTAACCAAATCCAATTATGATCTCATGGCTAGTGTAAAGCAGAGAAAATGATCAAAATAATATATAAAATGACAGTGAAGGGGAATCCAAATCTAGGATGTCCAACTCCATATGATAATATAGAGTTACACTTCACTATGTTTCCTTATAGATGATAATCAAAGGGGAACCCACATTTTGAATCACATAAATTATTGGATTATTTATGTCGTGAAAAGTTCCATATTAGAGAGAATATCAGTTGTAGTATTAGAGGGTGTTTTTATAAGAATCAAAAATGTAATATATTCCATGTATTTATATTATTCATAACTATTTCATCACAAAAAACCATTATATTATCACTTTTATTCCATTGTATATGCATACTTCTAATGATTTTTTTGGAAACCCTATTTTATTTAGAAAATTAATGTGTTACACCACATTAATGAGAAACATTTAAAAAAACATATAAGTTGATTTTATTCACTAAAAATAGAAGATAAATTTTTTCATACTCACCCTAATGCATCATATTAATATGGTATATAATATTTTTATGAAAAATCACAATGTTATTTGATATTGATAAACTATTGTTGACTAATAATAGAGTGATAGATAGCTAACCCATCACATTTCTTATAAAGAATAAGCTCCTATGGTAGTGGGTAGTATGGAAATAATTCATTTTCCATGGGGAGACTATAATCTAGATAGGATTCTATTCATGATATCTCTAACACTTAACATGGACACACAAAACTGAACAATTATTCTTAAGATCACAATGTTTAAAAAAACTGAGCTCAAGATAGATGAAAAATAAAACATATAATGTCACACCTATCATGTAATACAATTCATTATCTGTAAGAATAAATTTATCACATAAATTAATCATACATGTTATTAAAATTCAATAAAAAATATAACTGTGAATAATTTAAATGAATAAGAAATTAAATCTACATTTTATTTATTAGGTGAAAATATATAAAATTTTCATATTTGACACAATGTTGCAAAAATAAATTTTAATAGGTCTTTAGTTTTCATTTTCAAAAACATATAAATTAGAGGATTTTTATAAAAATAATCATTTTATTTATAGTATGTAACAAATATAAATATTTCACATTTTAATAAATACTTATGAAATTATATTTGATAATTCCTAATAGAAATGTTTTATAAATAATTTAACAATATCATAATAAATAAATAAATAAACACTTTATTTAATTTAACCTAAAATTAAGCAAACACTTGGATAGATACCCTTATAATACAACTATCATAAGGACAGTGGTTAACATCATGCAAGACCTATTGTGAATTCCATAGGGTGTGGGAGTGTGTTTGTACAAGCCCATGGATAACATGGCATTGTTAGGGAATATGAGTGTAGGGCAACACAAGTAGGAGTGAAACTATGTTCCGCGGTATGGAGGGTGTGGAAACATAGTGAGGTGACTGAAAAATAATTATTTAATAAACCTATAGTGATCTATAGTGTATTAAAACTATCACCCCTAAGAGAAGACCTAGGTGGGATGAGTTTGGTAGGGAAGAGTTCTCCCCTTCATTTACTACATGTCACACTTTTCATCTACACACCCAACTCATGATACATATATATGAAGAACATGGATCACTCAAAAACCATATTAATATTGTTCTTAATCCATCACACCATCATGGTGATACCCATTATATTTATAGTTTGATTACAATGATGCTGTATTTTCTTGGGCATTCAATGTAAGAATTGTTAAAAAAACATATTACACATCACCCACATAAACCCTTTAACAACTTAATGCAATGCATCTAATTGAGTAATATTTTGAATCATAATTTTACCAAATAATGAATATCCTAGTGAATCCAAACTACATATGATTCATACAACATAATCACTATTTCAAAATAATAGAAAAAAATTGATACAATAGGAGTCGAGGCTCTGATACTAGTAATGGGTTTTAGGGAATTATATTGTAAACCTAGGAAGTGGAGGGAAGACAAATACAAAAATGGTTTAAAACATAATTCATTAATGATTTGATATTTTAATAAAAAATATTATTTTCTCGAAATATTTTGAAATGTCTATTTTTATAGCTGATATTCAAATTGACAATACAAGACTTTGATTATTCATAGATTACATTTTTTATAAGGTTTTAGGACCAATTGGTTCCTCAGATAACATGGTGAGTCTCTAGTGTATCGTTTTATGTTATGATAGTTTTTAGAGTAATAATTATAGGGGAAATGTGATGATTTGTGTGATTTAGGATAAAAAATGTATCACCCATTGTGTGGGGAGTTTCCTAGTCCTTTTTCTAAGTAGCATAGTTTTATGGAATGGTTATGCCCAATTTTTGGAAAACTATATAGATTACTTTGTGAACTGAGCTTCTTTGTTAGGACTTGGGGATTGGTTCATGGTCTTAATATTATTACAAAAACCCCATGTTAAAATTTTTAGACTAATAATATTTTGATTTTCTTCATTCACACATATTATGGTAGATTTTGAAGTCCAGTAGTCTTAAGGGGGTCTACTTTGATAATTCCCACAGAACGGTTGGAGGATGAATTGGTTAATCATGGTACTATACCAAGCCACTCATTAAAACCCTTTTTTATATTTTCCCCCCTCTAATCTATTTAACCCCAACACCCATTATTCCTCCCTCTTTTGTTTTGAAGGACCATGATGTTGAACATGAAAACTCATATTTTATTACAATTTAATTCATGATTTATTACATAAAGATACACATAATACAACCACTTATGTTCTTGAGGGCTAGTATCGTTAAGAAAATAGGTATAAAAATTGACATGAAACATGGGTAAAAAATAAATATTTTAAAACATTGAAATATAACCTTTTATTTCATAGATCATCTAAAACTGCTCGGGATAACCTGTGTATAGACATAATAAAGAGGAACACTATAAATCATAGTAAAGGAATAAAAAAATATAACAAGATAATGTATTACATTAGATATAAGAGGTATATGAAGATAAAATAATATGGTTGAGAATAAAAATCTTGAACAATGAGGAATGATATAGAATAATGACATAAAGGCCTCATGGGAATGTGGTAATAACATAATAGACAACATCATAAACATATGTCAAGGAATTCATTGAAGAAAACATAACATAGTATTGTCACAAAAACCTCTCCTAAACCATACATGGAATTTCATGTGAATAGAACAGAACCCAATGTCTTTGAGATCTATATAATTCTCAGCCCACTGGTCACTTTCATATCATCTACATGCATATGTCACTACAACAAAAGCATCCCTTAGCGGCGGTTTTTTTCCCATTTAGCGGTGGTTTAAACCGCTGCTAAACTTGGCGTCGGCAATCTTTTAGCGGTAGTTTTTTCTATTTCGCGGCGGTTTAAAAAATGTGTCGTAGATGCCTCATTTCCCGGCGGTTTCTCTCCATTTAGAGGCGGTTTTATGGGTATGCCAGACCTTTTTATTCACGGCGGTTTTAACCACCGCAAAATTATGCCATTTGATGTGCCTATTTTGCGGCGGTAAAAACCGCTGCTAAATATAAACGTAATATATCTAGCGGTAGTTTTAACCGCCGCTAAATGCTGCCCAGCAAGGCATTTAGCGGCGGTTAAAACCGCTGCTAAATGCTGAACTGGAAAAAAAAAATAATTTTGGTTCTACTACACCACTGCCCTGAAAAATAAATCAAACCAGAATATAGATAAATGATCACATCGTCATCCCTTTAATCATCCAACCGATGGTGCTCCCCACCATAGGTTTTAACATTAATAGAAAATTATGAACCATAGTATTCTCCACCATTGTAATTTCCTATAAAGAATATCCAAAGATTTCCAATGATAATATTGGAATTTTTCCTCTAATTGGGAAATCCTAAATACTTCTGAGGCCATAATAGGGACCTTACTATAAAGAAACAGTCAAATGCCAATCAGCCTAACTAAAACTAGTCATGCAATCTTTCTCAGAAGACATTTTAGACCCTTTCATGACACCCACATTAGCCTAGTGACATGATTTAAATGGATACTTTCACCTATATACATCTAAGAAGAAGTATAATATTTCAATCCACTTTCAGCTAACCATTCCCAAGATACTCAGCTTAGATGACTCACATATCACAACCTGAACCACAATTACTTCCTCTATGAAATCCCGTGTTTACCACAAGCACATTCACATAAGCCCATACCTGACTTTCAATGAAATTTCTCAGTCATTCCATCACCTAACCATTTAATACATTGTTCCCCAGCATGAACAAGGGTGGAACCTAGATCCATCCCACTATAATCATTACCCTTTAAACATCACCTTTGAGTCCGACGATAAGTTTGGGATAAAATAAGATCATCAACTATGTGCCATAAATGTTACATATACAAACCAACCGTTATCATACTTGTTCAACACATCAACAATACTACTACTAATCATCTGATGCTGCATCGTCACCCTCTCCACCTTCATCTCCACCACCTGCTGCCACCTGTAAGAACATTATATTGAAAATTAAATATTGTTGCATATTTATAATAAAACTTAAAACCAATAAAAGTTTGAAAACTAAATGATTTTGATTTTTTTGTGATTTACCTGCTCACCACTACCCGATGCACTACCACCGGGGGCATATCTACTCATATACTGATGTATTTCAAGCAACTCTTTCTGCAAACCAGATATCTGATCCCCCTGCTGGTGAACTGTGTTTCGTAGAGAAGACATCTCCCTTTGAGCATATTCTGGTATGAAATGACTATAAGCAGGAGTAGATGTAGCCGAAATCCCTGATGGAATGTGAAAGACCTCAGATGGTAAAGGTCCCAAACCCATCCCGCGCACTCTACCAGGATGCTCCTTCCCAAGGACTTTACCAACCGGGTCATCCTGGGAGACTGAGTAGGATTGCCCAGGATTGGCATCCCATATTTCTTTAATTTTTACCTATAAATCAAATATCAATATATATTAACACAGTAAAAACTGATAATAAGTTATTATAATAAATAATTGGCTTCATACCCCAACTTCTCTAGCAGGTTCATTAACAAAACTTCCATCAGTTTTTTTATGAACATCCAGCCACAGTTCTGTTCGGGATGCGTCATGCCCTAAACTCTGTGACTGCATTAAACAAAGATAAATCAACAATTAAATATGTTAAATAGATAATATTATCTTATAAATATTTAAACTAATTAAAAGATTTCCAATGACATTCAGCTTCTTGAAAAGCTTTTTGAACCCGCAGTGTGCGGGATGACCTGCTTTGCCCGGTTTGAAGCATTCTGTCTTGAGAGATCCTGAAATAAATAAAATTCAATTTAACAGTATTGTATTCAATGTCTATCTCCTCTTCATGTACATGTATAAATGTAAAATGAGGATAATATAATAATATATATTTCAATACCATCCGCTTCTCATCACGATGTCTATCGACAAAAACCTTCCACTGTTCTTTCGGTACCCCACTGGGTAGCTTCTCATACATCTGCTGCAAGGTCAACGAAGTATCGTTGACATCACACCACAACCTCCATTTGAAATATTTCCATTTTTTTTCCAGGATTTTTCAATGTCCACTTCCGTGCTATCACATCAGCAACGGTAAAGTGGATGAACATCTGTATATAGAAATTCATTTTGAATATATTAGTAACATGACATTCAATTAAACCATAAAGTAATAAAATTAACTTTATCTGAGAATCATAAACTTCATTTTTCCAATTTGGAGGCATATGCCTCCAATCATCATATGAAATAGGCTGGGAAATGGGCTCCGCTGCCAGTTGACCTATAATCTGACCAAGTAAACCTGCGGCGTCATCCGTCGGGACCCCATAAGAATCAAATGGCACCACTATCTTCTCGCCATGCATGTTCCAAACATCAGAACTTTTTATGTGTTTTTCCACGGTTTCATTGTTTTCATCTGCAATGAGAAAACAATTACTATAAACAAAATGCAATAAATTTATTTAATTAAAATTTGTACCTATGACTGTGACCCTCCAGAATGTCCGTGATGAACTGGAAGGGGCGTGTCGCTGCCCCACTGCTGAGGCTCCTGTAGGGGGAGGCAATGACTCATCTCTAATGAGGCATCCACTGATGGTGTCAGAGATGGTGCAGGGGGAGATGATGCAGGGATGTAGGTAGCTGCTGCCTCAGATGTCGTGGGGACAGACGTATCGTCATCTGTCATAGAAGTAGAAGGAATGGTGTACCGCTTCTTCCTTGGAATTCCTGTCATTTAATCAAATAAAATTAAGTTTAGAATATATATTTCAAAAAATTTATGCAGAAAAAAAAATTAAAAATGATAATAGATGCCCAGTACTAACAAACAAAATATATATAACAATGATAATGAATGACTACAGAAATGAAACAATTGGTTGCTGAATGAATAAATAATTGTACATACAATCATTTTCCCCTTCAATCATGTCGGTTTCCTGCTCCATTGCTTCATCCAATTCATTCATCCTTGCTAGACTAATATTTTCAATATCACGATGGACAAATAATTCTGCTTCCTGTTGTTGATGAAATTCAATTGTAGAGGTCAAATCTTCCACTTCATCACCCATATCATACAAATCTCTTTGTATTACATGAGTAACTACACTCCACCCTTCATCCACAACATCATTCATATAATATACCATTTTTTCCTGCGATGCTAAGATATATGGATCATGCAGTTCACAATCACCAACATCCATCAAGCGAGAGAAGTTTACAGAAGTAAATTGCAAGGAATCTCTTTTAACACCTCTGATAATATCGACCCCTTTGAATTTGAATAAAACAACAGAAAAATGCCCGTGGTAGTTTAATTCAATAATATCATGCAGCTTTCCATAGTATTCCACTCCAGCAAATGTAAATATACCACTATTCTGTGTTTTCAAACCCACTTCTCGATCGACTGTACGAAATCTAAAACCATTCACATTATAAGTGCCGAACTTTCTAACTTCTTTTATAAGACCTCTAGCAAGAAACTTCAAATCTTCTGACAAGTCTGCTCGAGTATTAGTATTCATGATCTGAAAAAAAAATTAATAGATTTTCAAATTGTATGTGTCAAACTAATATTTGTATTTATTGCAATATTTATAAACTTACACGTCGTGCAAACCATTCTACCAGCTCTTTATTCACAGCTTTCGTTATATCTTTTTCATTTCGTGTTCGGCCTCTCATTCGTCTCTTTGTTTGTATCCTCAAATCTTCAATAAATGGATCTGCAATTTCACTATTCAGCAGCACATATCTATGTGCCTGTAATAATTCCAATTCTGTTAGTGTCGCGTATGAGGTCCTCCCAACTGATCGGCCAATATCAGGAAATATTTTTGATTTCTGATGCATTTGAGAATGAGTTGATGTGTCGTCAACACGTCCAACTCGATTAAATCTTGTCTCAATATCATCCAAATATCTGGAACAAAAGGTGAGACACTCCTCGGCCAAATAGCCTTCAACAATAGAGCCTTCTGGTTGAGCTTTATTTCTCACGTATTCTTTCAAATGCCCAAGATATCTGTAAAAAAAATATAATATTATGATTTTATTTAAATGCCAAAAATTGTTTACTTAACTGGAAACATATAAATAAAATATCTCTCAATTGGATACATCCATCGATAATGAACAGGGCATCCTAATTTAGCTTCATCAACCAAATGCACAGTTAAATGCATCATGACAGTAAAAAACGATGGAGGAAAGATCATCTCCATTGCACAAAGGGTCAATACAAACCTCTCCTGTAGGTTGTCAAGCTGAAATGGATGTAGATATTTCTCACATAATTTCCTGAAAAATGTGCAGAATTGGAGTACAACAGCAGTAACTTTTTCAGGTAATAATGTACGCAATGCCAATGGTAGTAACTGTTGTAACAAAATATGTGAATCGTGACTTTTCAATCCATATAACTTATGATTCTTCAAGTCAAAACACCTCGAGATGTTACTCGAATACCCATCAGATACCTTAACATTCTTTAAAATTTGAAGGAACGTATCTTTATCCCTATTTTTCATTGAAAAAATGGCCGGAGCATACTTTTCATTCTCATCTGGCCAGAGATCACGTTTTATGTTCATTACTTGTAAGTATTTGCGAGAATTGAGATGATCCTTCGACTTTCCATGCTCATTAAGTAATGTGAAAATCAAATTATCACATACATTCTTCTCAATATGCATCAAATCAAGATTGTGGCGCAAAGAATTAAATTCCCAATACGGAAGTTTGAAGAATATACTTTTTTTCTTCCATTGTTGCGTTCTGATTTCACTTGACGATGCACTTCGCACTCATTTTCCGCTATCATTCAATTTCTGAACCTTCCCAAATTCTGTTTTAACATTTTCAAGCTGTGTCAATATTTTAGAGCCGGTTAACAACTTTGGAGGTGGTCTACGATCAATGGAACCATTAAATTTTGATTTGTTCAGCCAAAATCTATGAGATGCATCAAGAAATATTCGATGGCACAAGAAGCACCATTTTCTACTGTGAGGTAGCCGTTTGGGCTCGAAATAAAAGTTACAAATGGGACAAGCCAAACCCGTATAAGTGTTCCAACCAGATAAATTCCCAAGCCCAGGGAAGTCACTAATGGTCCACATTAAAGCAGCATGCATTTTGAACATTGTTTTAGAAGAAACATCAAATGTCTCAACACCGTTGCTCCATAACTCCTGGAATTCTTCAATCAAAGGCTGCAGGTATACATCAATATCATTTCCAGGCATTTGTTTTCCAGTAATAATCATCGAAATGATAAAAGATGTTTGTTGCATACACATCCACGGAGGCAGATTATAAGGGATCAAAACAACTGGCCAAATGCTATAACTCGTACTCAAAGTCCCAAATGGGTTGAATCCATCGGCAGCCAATCCCAATCGAACATTCCTAGGATCAGCTGAGAAATCTGGATGTAATGAATCAAATGTCTTCCATGATTGGGAATCTCGCGGATGTCTCATTAACCCATCATTGTTATTATTTACAGCATGCCACTTCATGTGTTCGGCGGGTTTTGATGACATGAATAATCTTTGCAATCGAGGATTCAAATGAAAGTAACGCAAAACTTTTGCAGGTGTGTTCCTTTTCTTCTTCTCCATGAAATTATGTTCAGTCATACTTCCAACATTACCCTTTGACTGCCATCTAGAAGAAGAAAATTTCTTACAATTCTGTCTACTTGAATCCTCTCCCCAGTAAAGCATACAATCATTGGGACACGCATGTATTTTTGTATAATTCAGACCAAGCTTGTTTACAACTTTTTTCATCTCATAAAACGATTCTGGGATTTTTGCTTCAGGAAATGCATCACGAATCAATTCCAATAACATAGACATTGCCTTATTTGTAATTCAAAAAAGACATTTGATATGGTACAACTTCAGCAGAAATGAAAGCTTTGAATATTTCAAACACCCACTATACAACTCGTGATTTCCATCATCAACTAAATCATGAAACACATTTTTCTCACTGAAGTTTTCCCTTACATTTGGCTCCACAGAATCAAGAGGAGGATCTAATGATATGTTACAATCTTGATCTGCTTGTGTTACAGTCTCAAAAACATCACTTGTCACGTTGCAATTTGTAGCATCATCTTCTGGTTGTTCTGATATGTTTTGATGCTCATATTGGTGTCTTGCAGTGCCGAATGCATCATTTATGAGGTTTTTCATTTCATTTTCCATTGGAGACAAACTTGGGACCTCATTATGTGGATTAACAT
The DNA here is from genome assembly GCA_963277665.1 of Viscum album. Lineage (NCBI taxonomy): Eukaryota > Viridiplantae > Streptophyta > Magnoliopsida > Santalales > Viscaceae > Viscum > Viscum album. Next base: position 672,848,321 of record OY728127.1, read on the forward strand.
CAGTCCTCAATCTTTCTTTATTGTTTGATTCTCCATGCCAAATCCAACACAAATATTGATCAGGGAATTGCTTCAGTATTAAATGTTCATAAACTTCATCCCTCTTCAACCATGTTCTAAATTTACATTTAGGACATGGACATCTTATTCTCCCTTCAACGGATCTATTAGAAATTGCAAAATCTAAAAACTAATTCAAACCCTTAACATATTGAGGTGTGTTCCTCGGTAATGTGATCCAACTTTTATCCATGTATATCACAATGTGCCTACACAAAAATATACGATAGTGTAAGATTACAGAAACATAATATAATAAATATGAACCATTGACCATAAAGTATGCATAATATAATAAAGATGATTCATTGATCACATTTACCACTTCAGACCAACAGAACAAGTCTGGTCCATAGGAGACAGCGTCAACACCTCATTGAGGAGCAATAAGAATATCGGGCTACACACTTATCATAACACTATCGATCACACATTTATGTTTCCTCAAACAACACCCCATTGATGTGTGATCGAAACTGATCATAATGCATTTTAAACCTGAGACATTATGTGATTGTTTAGGCTTGACCTTAGATGTCCTCGAAGAGGAATGATGTTTCTCAATGGTTTCATACACAACCAACTATAAAGAGGGCCACTATGTTCACTTTATTCATCGAAGTGTCACCTCTCTAGGTTTGAGTATTACAAGTCAGACATTTATAATCATGTCTTCAACCATTGACATATAAAGAACCAGTTTTTTATTCAAGGGTTGTCTTAGAGGAGGAGGCGGATGAGGCCGGTGGAGGAGCAGGAGGAGGATCAGGAGCAGAGGAGGAGGCGGCGGACGCGGCGGAGGAGGAGGAGGCAGCGGAGGCAGCGGAGGAGGAGGCGGAGGCCGCGGTGGAGGAGGAGGAGGCCACGGTGGAGGAGGAGGCACCGGCGGCAGTGCAGAGGAAGGGCGGAGGCAGGGCGGAGGCGGCGGAGGCAGCGGAGGCAGCGGAGGTAGCGGAGGAGGAGGAGGATGAGGCCGGTGGAGGAGGAGGAGGAGGAGCAGGAGCAGGGGAGGAGGCGGCGGCCGTGGCGGAGGAGGAGGAGGCGGCGGCCACAGAGGCACCGACGTGACCGCGGCGTGACCGCGGCGTGACCGCGGTGTGACCGTGGCGTGACCACGGAGGAGGAGGCGGCCGCGGAGGCACCGGCGGTGGAGGAGGAGGAATCAGCGGAGGAGGAGGAGGCCGCAGTGGAGGAGGAGGCACCGACGGCAGCGCAGAGGCACCTGCGTGACAGGGCAGAGGCAGCGGAGGAGGAGGAGGATGAGGCCGGTGGAGGAGGAGGAGGAGGAGCAGGAGCAGAGGAGGAGGCGGCGGCCGCGGCAGCGGAGGAGGAGGCGGCGGCCGCAGAGGCACCGGCGTGACCGCGGCGTGACCGCGGCGTGACCGCGGCGTGACCGCGGCGTGACCGCGGCGTGACCGCGGCGTGACCGCAGCGTGACCGCGGAGGAGGAGGAGACGTGGAGGCACTGGTGGCACCGGCGGAGGAGGAGGAAGCATCGGCGGAGGAGGAGGAGGCCGCGGTGGAGGAGGAGGCACCGGCGGCAGCGCGGAGGCAGGGCGGAGGCAGGTAGGAGGCAGCGAAGGCAACGGAGGAGGAGGATGAGGCCGGTGGAGGGGAGGAGGAGCAGGAGCAGAGGAGGAGGCGGTGGCCACGACAGAGGAGGAGGAGGCAGCGGAGGCAGTAGAGGAGGAGGAGGTGGCCGCGGTGGAGGAGGAGGAGGCCGCAGTGGAGGAGGAGGCACCGGCGACAGCGCAGAGGTAGGGCGGAGGCAGGGCGGAGGCAGCGGAGGCAGCGGAGGAGGAGGAGGATGAGGCCGGTGGAAGAGGAGGAGGAGGAGCAGGAGCAGAGGAGGAGGCGGCGGCCGCGGAGGCACCGGCGTGACCGCGGCGTGACCGCAGCGTGACCGCGGAGGAGGAGGCGGCCGTGGAGGCACCAACAGCACCGACAGAGGAGGAGGAGGCATCGGTGGAGGAGGAGGAGGAGGCCGCGGTGGAGGAGGAGGCACCGACGGCAGCGCAGAGGCAGGGCGGAGGCAGGGCGGAGGCAGCGGAGGCAGCGGAGGAGGAGGAGGATGAGGCCGGTGGAGGAGGAGGAGCAGGAGGAGCAGGAGCAGAGGAGGAGGAGGCGGCCGCGACGGCGGAGGAGGAGGCGGCGGCCGCAGAGGCACCGGCGTGACCGCGGCGTGACCGCGGCGTGACCGCGGCGTGACCGCGGCGTGACCGCGGCGTGACCGCGGCGTGACCGCGGCATGACCGCAGCGTGACCGCGGAGGAGGAGGAGACGTGGAGGCACTGGTGGCACCGGCGGAGGAGGAGGAGGCATCGGCGGAGGAGGAGGAGGCAGCGGTGGAGGAGGAGGCACCAGAGGCACCGGCGGCAGCGCGGAGGCAGGGCAGAGGCAGGGCGGAGGCAGCGAAGGCAGCAGAGGAGGAGGATGAGGCCGGTGGAGGGGAGGAGGAGCAGGAGCAGAGGAGGAGGCGGCGGCCGCAGCGGAGGAGGAGGAGGCAGCGGAGGCAGCGGAGGAGGAGGAGGAGGCCGCGGTGAAGGAGGAGGAGGCCGCGGTGGAGGAGGAGGCACCGGAGGCAGCGCAGAGGCAGGGCAGAGGCAGGGCGGAGGCAGCAGAGGCAGCGAAGGAGGAGGAGGATGAGGTCGGTGGAGGAGGAGGAGGAGGAGCAGGAGCAGAGGAGGAGGCGGCGGCCGCGGCGGAGGAGGAGGAGGCGACGGCCGCGGAGGCTAGGGCGTGACCGCGGCGTGACCGCGGCGTGACCGCGACGTGACTGCGGCCTGACCGCAATGTGACCGCGGCATGACCGCGGCGTGACCGCGGCATGACCGCGACATGACCGCAAAGGAGGAGGCGGCCGCGGAGGCACCGGCGGCACCGGCGGAGGAGGAGGAGGCATCGGTGGAGGAGGAGGAGTCCGCGGTGGAGGAGGAGGCACCAACGGCAGCGCAGAGGCAGGGCGGAGGCAGGGCGGAGGCAGCGGAGGAGGAGGAGGATGAGGCCGGTGGAGGAGGAGGAGGAGGAGCAGGAGCAGAGGAGGAGGCGGCGACCGCGACGGCGGAGGAGGAGGCGGCGGCCGCAGAGGCACCGGCGTGACCGCGGCGTGACCACGGCGTGACCGCGGCGTGACCGCGGCGTGACCGCGGCGTGACCGCGGCGTGACCGTAGCGTGACCGCAGCGTGACCACAGCGTGATCGCGGCGTGACCGCGGAGGAGGAGGAGACGTGGAGGCACTGGAGGCACCGGCGGAGGAGGAGGCAGCGGCCGCGGAGGCACCGGGGTGACCGCAGCGTGACCGCGGCGTGACCGCGGCGTGACCGCGGCGTGACCGCGGCGTGACCGCGGCGTGACCGCGGCGTGACCGCGGCGTGACCGCGGCGTGACCGCGGCGTGACCGCGGCGTGACCGCGGCGTGACCGCGGCGTGACCGCGGCGTGACCGCGGCATGAACGCGGCGTGACCGCGGAGGAGGAGGCGGCCGCGGAGGCACCGGCGGCACCGACGGAGGAGGAGGAGGCATCAGTGGAGGAGGAGGAGGCCGCGGTGGAGGAGGAGGCACTGGCGGCAGCGCAGAGGCAGGGCGGAGGCAGTGGAGGCAGCGGAGGAGGAGGAGGATGAGGCCGGTGGAGGAGTACGAGGAGGAGCAGGAGGAGAGGAGGAGGTGGCGGCCGCAGCGACGGAGGAGGAGGTGGCGGCCGCAGAGGCACCGGCGTGACCGCGGCGTGACCGCGGCGTGACCGCAGCATGACCGCGGCGTGACCGCGGAGGAGGAGGAGACGTGGAGGCACTGGAGGCACCGACGGAGGAGGAGGAGGCATCGTCATCGTCGGAGGAGGCCGTGGTGGAGGAGGAGGCACCTGCGGCAGCGCGGAGGCAGGGCGGAGGCAGGGCGGAGGCAGGGCAGAGGCAGCGAAGGCAGCAGAGGAGGAGGATGAGGCCGGTGGAGGGGAGGAGGAGCAGGAGCAGAGGAGGAGGCGGCGGCCGTGGCGGAGGAGGAGGAGGCAACGGAGGCAGCGGAGGAGGAGGAGGAGGCCGCGGTGGAGGAGGAGGAGGCTGCGGTGGAGGAGGAGGCACCGACGGCAGCGCAGAGGCAGGGCGGAGGCAGGGAGGAGGCCTTGACCAGTTTTGTGGTAGTGATAGAATGGTAATTCAAGTCATATTATATAAATAGAGAAGCAGTGCACTCAAATCAAACAAAACAACACAAACACAGACAAGAAAACTTTGCACGACTGTCCATGAAACACCATGGGGATTACATTGGAACCAATAAACCAAAGCCAATAAATGAAAAGAAACAAAATAACAAAAAGAAAACCAAAACACAAAGCATTCGCAGCACTACGACAACAAATCAATAACGTGGAACCTGCAACCAGTCTGAAGCTTGACATTCATTCCTAAAATACAAATAAGAACTCTCATTCCAGTAGAATATAACAGTTAAAATTAAAAAAACCACTCCAGATGGGCCTAAATAGTAGTAAATGAAAATATCAGTGAACCTACAAACAAATCTGCAATTCATCTACAACTCAAACTGTTGGAACCAAAAAGATTTCCCAAATGAAATAGATTACATCATTGGCCTAAAACACAACTGAAATAACATTAATAGATAACAGATAATGCAAGTACTTGATCTTAGATGAAAAATAAGAGATGCGCAAGAACCGCCATCCAAGAAACTGCAACTTAGGACATAGTGCCAAAAGAATGTCATGCTGGAAAAAGTTCAATGACAACAATAATTTCATATCAAAACCCAAAATAGAATTATGATAAGAAATTAAGATGTTTGATCCATACTGATATCAGTTAATAAAGGAATAAATTATTTAAGAGAGTATATTAAAGTCGTAACATACCTCTATACAGTAACTAATTATTAATAATGTTTTCTTGTTATCAAAATAATGTAGTATGAATATGTTGAGATTGTTATTAAAGAAAAATAGTGTTCCATCAACTGAATCCATTATTGACCAAGTGTTCATGATCTCTAGACACATTTTTGTTCATTTTCAAATAAAGGATGTTGAATATTCAACCTTTTAAAGAGAAATTTTCTAACCCAAACTGGTTTTCTATGTACAGGTCCTGGAGGGCTGCATGCAACAATACATCGTATGGAAAACAATGATAAGAATTCCATTTATTACAGCATTAATTCACAACTAAAAACATGTACTCAATTAACATGAAAAAGAAAAGTTAATAACCTATGATTTATCATCAATTAATATAATGTAGTGACTATATATTTACAAAGAAACTAAATTTCAAATAACATATAGAATAATTAATTTTAAAGACTAAAACAAACTATGATTCATTAACAAGAAACACTATTAGTTTATGACCACATAAATATATCATTGTGATGTTCAAAAATATGTGTAATTAAATATATATATCAACAATTATTCACAACCCAACTAATTAATCTTTGCGCACAAGGCATGAATTGTAAAAAACTATTTGATGTATATAATCTCAATATTAGATTCAATAGTACACTAAATAATTCATGAAAAAAATGAATATAATGCATTTTCAAATCACATGGAATGGGAATCATGCATTAATAAAGAAAAGGCACAATATTGTACCACTCCCTATACCAAATCAGGTGCGGGGGGTCGCCGAAGGCCGCGGGGGGCGTGGGGGGTGCCGGGGTCGCCGAAGGGCGCGGGGGGCGCGGGGGGCACGAGGGTCTCCAGTGGTCGAGGGGGTCGCCGGTGGTCGAGGGGGGCGCCGGGGGGTGCGGGTTTCGCCGGAGAGCGCGGGGGTGAGGAGTCGCTGGCAGCGCGGGGGGTGGGGAGTCGCCGGCAGCGCGGGGGGTGGGGAGTCGCCGGCAGCGCGGGGGTGAGGAGTGGTGAGGGTTAGGGATCACGAAGGGGAAGGGGGAAAGGGTCGGAGGCTGTGTAAAATAAACCGGGTTTCGCGGAGATTTATTAAAAACCGCCGCGAAACCTTCACCGAAAAAGGTTTAGCGGCGGTTTTGTGAACCGCCGCCACAAAACCGCCGCTAAACCATGTTTTTTTTGTAGTGTGTGTGACACATATATCATTCCCCATATGAATACACCTCATCAATTGAAACCCAACTATTAAGGATTTATTATAAAATAGATAAAAATACCACATAAATAAAGGATATGTAATATCAGCTGAATACCATTTAGTAGAAATGGATATGGTTATTCAATACACAAATGTTTTGTATGGAAAATCGTGCGATATTTTTAGTAGCATAATGGTTGTACATAAATTATTATAGATAGGTAAAATTAGATATAAATGGGTCACTACATACATTTTAATAACAATAAATGTATTAGATTTGTGTAGAAACATACCCCAAATTGAACATATGGAAATCAAAATGAATGTCATAAAGAAGGTGCATGAATAAATATATGAAGAAGAAGATCTCTTACTTTGAGAGGGAACTTCTAAAAGAAGTTGAGGTGTTTTTAAGATATTGGAACACGTAGAATGGGATATATAAAGGAAAGGTAAGAGTAAAAGTATGGAAAATTACGGTTGAGTGAAGATTTTTGGTTTTTTTGGAGGTCTTATATTGAAAAAGAGAGGATAATTCTTCATTAATTTCCAAAAAATAAGTTATGGAATATATATGATTAATTAATTAAATCCACAAACCTTCCTGTGAGTTTTTTCAATGGTTTATAAATTAATATATTATATTTAATTATATTATTGTTATAATAACTTAACACATTAAAATTATATCCCTAAAGATGTGGAAGTGAGCAACAATTTTAATGAATTTATTTTAAAAGTGTAAAATAAAATCTATGTTTTGGAGGACTCATTATGGCATTAAAAATATAATAAAATAAATAAAAAATATTATCCTAAATGGGATATATAAGTTAGTTATTGTAAACTAATTATTTTACTTATTACATCTCGTTTGTGAATTTATGATTTCATTATACATATCATATAATTACACAGTATTTAATTTTTACACAAAAAAATCATCTCTTTTGAATAAAAAATGAAAAAATCACCATTGGATAAATTCAAATTATTTATTTTAAAAACAATATTTATTTTATAAAATTAATATATGAATATTTTAAATTTAACTTTAAAATTTAAAATCTCCATTTATTAATAAATATTATTTTTTTCGAATAATAATTTTCTGCATATTAGAAAAATTAATTTTGACTTCAAATAAATGTGAAATATTTTAAATTTAATAAATAATATTTAATAATAACAATATCATTAAAATATTATTTATTTCAAAAATTATTGAATTCATCAAAAACATTGTGTTTATTGAGAATATATTTTTCTCAAATATATTATTTTCATTTCAATGTATGTACATATAATTTTCATAAAACACATTATCTTATAATTGAAAAAGTAATTATAAGAAATAATAAATATAATAAGTATGTTATTGAAAATAACATATAAAAATTCATAATTATAGGATCCTAATACATATCCCTTTGTCACACCATGTAATACCCTAAGGCTTTTGTGTGTGATGGTGAAATTTCAATTGGGTAGATCAACGAACATGGTTTATACCATATTCTTGATGAGCAAGAACTTCTCTAGAAAATGGTTTCCCTCATTATTTAGTCATTAAATGTCAACCAGATCTTAATCATTGTAGAATTTACTTGATACTATCTCCCCTATGTGCATTGAAAATTTTGATTCATTGTGTATGATCCTACTGTTCGAGGCCATCAATTCCTTTTTATATTCCAATTGGACTTTATCATATTCTTTAATATAGACTAATCATATAAACACTATATAAAATATATAATATAAACATATATAATGGTTAAAAGTCATTTATATTTTACATGAAACATCTTATAATGGTAAAAAATATCTATAATAGTGCATGTGTTTTCTGTAATTGCATTACTGGATAAGGAATTGATTTATTCAAAAATAAAATATCATTTATAAAAGTTTAAGTTGTTTCATTCCTCCCCTCCTCAAAAATATCACTTATAAATTTTTTATTTCATACCTTAAAATTGAGGAGTGTATTTCTATTTCATCACCTCTTCCATTTTCCAGGTCACTACCATAAGCATATAGTTCCTCCTCAATACTTTGACAAAGTGAGTTGTCTTATTTCAAAGAACTATACATCTATGATATGAGACAATCATAGGATACTAATAATATGATATATCATTATCCAATGGAAACACCTCTAGAATAAATAAATGTGAATGGTTTTTTATATCTAACATTAATAGGGATACAAAGACTACATCATTTATTAATGACATGTTAGTTGAGAGTGCTTGTTAATAGGCCAACACTATGATTAAATAAAGTAACACAACATGGGATATATATCAAGGAATAAGAATTATCATATTCCAAAAAATCATGAATTTCATCCACAGTGATATATAAAGGAACAATTTATCACTAACCTCAAAAGTCCAGGTCTCATTGATGATTATCTTCATATATTTTCTATTAACATTGTGTGGATTTATTTTTACACTAAACGGTTTGAGCACTTTATTTCATATCGTGTTTAAGATCATATCATCATAAGGTTAATTTTTAAATCTATAAAGGAATGTTTTTTATATGATTCCTACAATATAATAATTTTTTGATCCTAATATAATTGTAAATTAATTGAAAAGATCTCAACATATCCTCTAGATATTGAATATTTTTTTCATACTGACCATCCATATGAGGTTGATAAGTATTGATAAAGATCAGTTAAGTATCCCACACTTGGTAAAGGGTTATCCAAAATATAGATGTATACCTAAGACATTAATTAGATACAATAGACAATGGAACTCTATGAAGCCTTACCACTTCCCTTTTTCAAATCATGGAGAGTTTCTCAAGAGAAAAATCTTCCTTAATAGAAATGAAATGTTACTACTTTGTATGATGGTCGACTACCACACATATAGATTTATTTAATTAAGGGACCCTATAGATTCCAATTAAGAAATTAATTGTTATATTTTCCCATTTCTATATAGGTATGGAAAATGGTTTCATCACACCCTTATACATTTGTCGGCCCCTGACTTTTTTTCATACCAACCATAGAGACACAACTTCCATATTTTCAATCACCAGGATATCCCACTAGATGTTTTTCATTAAATCAATATAAATCTGTTAACTTACTAGATTAATAGAGAAAGTTGAGCTATATGAATAATCTAGATGTTCCCTCTCCAATTCTGGTTTTGAAGGGACATATATCTGGTTTCGAAATTTGACTCCTTATTTAAAAATGTTGAACTCTAGAATATTCACAACCAATTTCTATATCACATAATTACATTTATGGCCTTCTCTGATCCTCTCAAGAATTTATGTTTGAGTAGTTATTTGAATGAATTAAGAAGAATATAATTTTTTTTATTCCAATATAGATTCATTAAATTTCCAAGATGAATAGAACACTTACAATCCTCATCATGGATAGGGGTGTATGATCTTTTCTACTCAGAGCTATTTCCACATTAATTTATTTTACAATATGTTAATGGATTAAGAAATAATAATCCCTGATCATATTAAACCACCTCTATTAGTACATATTTAGTTCCTTATGAAAATATACTTGAGGATTTAATGGTCTATAAAGATGTCACACCTATCCATGTATATATAATATCACTAAATCATCAACGTAAAGATAACTATATCCACTTATAGATCAGGTGTTAAGTAGCTATTCTCAAAAATATTTAATTTTTTGGAGGTATATTCTATTACATTTTTCCTTTTTCCTAAGTACAAAACCCAAGATATTTTTGATGCATCATGGTATATGAAAAATACATCCCTACTAGATGGTAATGTGTACACAGTTGTAGTAATTATCCTCTTATTTTACTTTTTAAATATCTATTCACATTCATCATTAAAAAATAACTTAATACCCGTCTGAGTTATCATGGTTAGTTGGATTAAAAATCACGAGAAGTTTCTAACAAATATAAATAATAACAAACAAATGCAATGAAACATTGGATTTCCATCATAGAGGTTAGCATGATATATCATTCAACATCCCCTATTTCTGAATGATCCACATGTACACCTTTCTAGTGATAAAATTACGTAGGAAGGTTACATTCTTTATAAAAACTCACATTTAGTTCACTTTTCAAATAAACTTTCCTTTCACACTGTATTTTGTTTGACATTTAAATATACCTCATGATCTTTGATGATTTTAGAGTTGATTAGAATACAAACTATAAATAGTACAAAAAATTATAGGTAATCCTTAAAGACTCGATTCATCAAGTCCATGATCTTTTTTAGAGGATTAGTGATTCCAAATGGAATAACTATGTAACCTTAGTTCTCATATATTATAAAAAATCTATCTTGTGGATACCCATCTATTCACTTTTACATGGTAATATCCCAATAGGAGATCCACTTTGGATAAGTATTTTGTTCCACATATTGGATCAAAAAATCCATCAATCGGTGGAAGGGGATACTTCTTCTTCATCGTCATCCTATTGAGATCATGATAATAAAAGGAGAGTAAAATTTAGCCATTATTTTCATCTGGAAAAAATGAAACCTTTCACCCCATAGTGAAGCACTCAGGAATATAAAACCTTTATCTAGAATCTCTAGTAACTATTTCTTAATCTTATCTTGTTAAAAAAACAATTATTTATAATTCCTTATAAATTTTAAATTCTATAAGAATAAGTTATATTGGGAACTCGATGTTTTTTCTTCAAGGATGGCCATGAAATTATTTAGGAAACACATCACTGGATTCCCATACAATAAGAATTTCATAAATGCTGATATTTTCTACTGTCTCAATAATTTATGCTATATACACTTACTCATATGGAAATAATATCCATGCATGAGATGATGTTACAAATATGATTCATCCCCATCCTTTGAGTTGTGTAGAATATGAGGGTGATCGTCAATATGGATGCTGATTTATTTATCTCGGAAATTAGTACTGGAGATATATAAGGGATGGAAATCCATGACGAAAATAGTGTAAAATTTCACTAAAGGGAGTATCATATGTTTTTCTAGGAAATCCAAACCATAAATTTTCATAGGGGATATGCTATATTCATAGGATTCAATAATTGACTCATTTTCCATCTTTAGAGATAATTCAACATCCATTTTTGTGGTGGTTTTTGAATAGTTCTAAAAAACATAGGATATATAAAAGAATGTTTATAACTTGAATAAAATATTATATTCACTTTCCTTTAATGAATAAATAATTCAACTTTCAACCATTTTTTGTTGGGATCCACCTTAGTAGTAGTGGTGGAATAAGGACAACCTTTCACTCTAGGCCTTGTCGGCTCTTGGAATCGATTATCATCACCCACCCTTATCTTAATACATTGATTCACATAGTTTCCATATTTATTATGAATTGAAAAAGTAGAAAAATGGTTGATGATAAACTGAAGCATTCCTTTATTCCATCACATTGGTGGGTTCTTGCTATTGAAAATACCTATTTAGGTTCCCTTCTATACAACACCTAAACCATGTTCTTTTACACATCAAAAAATTTCCATGAAGCATTTTCCCATAGTTTTTTCAAGTGGTATATTGGATTTTCATCCCCCCCGTGATTATTCTCTATCATGATACCATTATTAAAATATATTCTCCTATTATTATGTCTTGAAATTTAATACCCATTGGATACAACCATCTACATTTTGAAATTGGGGGACATAAAACATTTTCCTTGAAGACATTAATGTCTCAAATTGAAAATTCTTTTTATAGACATTACTTCAGCATGCCAAATAAGTAGTAAACTTTAATGTTTTAGTATATGAAAAATTCATAGGTATATCAAGATTATTTTGTGAAGTTTTCCTCATATTCCATGATGGATTTTTCATCTATCAACTTCTGTCCAAGGAAATACCTCTCCATTTTATTGTAGAGAGTTTTCCAGAAAAATTTGTCAAAAAACTCATTATTGAGTTACTTCCACTCCATCGCATAGATCTCCTCCTCAAGCTTCAAATTTTTGACCAAAATCCAATATTGATCAGATTCTCCTTCTATATGATAAATAGACAAACTGAAAATCTCTTTCTCAGATCATTTAAAGATAATATATATATTTTCAATGGATTAGATTATCTGCTCTATGATTAAGGGATCATTTGATCCCCTAATAATCAGTTTACTTTCTCATATAAAGGTATGAATAAAAAAATTCCCTTTCTAGGGGGATTCAGTTATTCCTATAGATTCTGGTTTAAGTTCAACAAATGGGTCTGATGGGAACATATTGTCATGAGTTTTGAGAATCCTCCCCCCACGAGGTTAGGCATTCATTTGGTAATTCATCACATATCCCCCCACTGGTTGTCAATTTATTTTCTCTAATTTCCATCCACTATCTAAAAAAGGGTAAATTAGGGATGATAATTTTTAAAATACTAATGACATGATCATTAATCCATGAAAAATAATTTCATTACTCCTAAACGACATATATTCCTTAACCTATGAATTTATAGGTTTCAATCTATGTTTTCCATTTTATATTTCCTTTTATAAAGACATATCAGAATTTGATCCCCTTAACAACGGTTCATAATGATCTTTTCAATTTACTAATGAATATTCCTAGGGATTGTCAAACTATCTGTGAAACCATGTTTGTTTTCAAGCACCAGGAGATGATCGATTCTAGATCAATGTTCTATTTTCAAGGTTATTACCAACAGGTACAACTCTGTCAGATCTACATCCACTTATAATATCCATACATGGATCTAATTTTTTAAAAAACACTCAATCTATACGTTTAAAAAAAATTGGGTGTTTTCTGATGTATTTGAATTATCCCTAAATCTTTCACTGTGTTTTATTACCCTTACCCAAAAAATATATATACTCTACCTACGATACAAAATATGGAAATCAATTATTTATTAAAAATAAATTCATGAATTATTACATAAATATACACTTAACAAAACCCCATAATATCAGGAGGAAATGGGTCCTTAGTAAAATAGGTATTCTGAACTTAACTTGAAATATAAGTATAACAAGATTATCTTTAAACTTTGAAACATTCCATTATATTCCATTGATCTTTTAAAACATATTGGGATAACCTGGGGTCACGCATAAGAAAGGGTGAGCTATTAATCCCAATAATTGAATAAAATCATCGAATATAGTAAATTGGTACATGTGATCCAAGAGGCATATCAAGGATTCATTAGCGCAGAGAGAATCATATTCTTGAATAATACAGCACGATATAACATGATAACATACAAGCAACAACCAAATATGGCCAAATCAAAAACCATGGATTCATAAACATAAGACAGGGATAAAAAATAAGATAAAATTACATTGTTTTATAGGATAACCTCTCGTTCACCATACGTAGAATCTAATGAGATAAAAACATTTCCTTGTGAATTGAATGGATATATAATTCTGGTCCCACTCATCACATTCATATCACGTATATACATAATTATGCCACATAGACCAGACAATATAAGGATATATTTCATCAATTTTGGCCACATGATTAAGGAGTGTAGGTTACATTCATGTAAATTCCAAATCAATGGAGGATAATTAAATCTAGTTGAATATCATGGAGTGTAATTTAAATGGTTATTTTCTAAAAAAATGTTTAGTATGAAAATTCATAGGATAATATATTCTTCAAAATTGGTGTACACAAAGGTTTATGGAAGGGGTGAATGAGGGAGAAATGGATTTCTCATTACTTGGGAACAATTAGTAAAATAATAATTATTTGCAAAAAATATATTGACTTCAAAAATTAAAAATAAAAATTCATGAAATAATGAAGCATCTTCAATAAATAGGAGAATGAGGGAATACCTTAACTTGAGAGGCACCTTCTAATTGTATGAAATGAGCTTATTAATAGCTTGGGGGATCCTTTTGAGGTCTCTGTAATGTAAATGGAAGAGTAACATTATGATCCAAGTGTTTTTAGTGACGATGAAGGAGTGGTTGGTTGGGTTTATAATGAAAAGGATAGGATAATTCTTTATCAATTTCAAAATGTAGGTTTGGAATCTATTAGATAATGTAATAAAAACACAAATCATGTGATGATTTTTCCTAAAAATCTTAATAAAGGGGAGTGGAATTTATTATTTTATAAGGATAATAACAATGTTCATTAAATAATACCCTTAGTGATATGAAAATGAGTGATGTTTATGAAGAAATGATTTTAAACCCTTAAAATATAACATATGTTTTTTATGGTTCATTATGGGATTATAAAATTAATCAAATAACATCAAAAACATTATTTAAAAAGGATAAAATAATTTTGGTCTTAGATACTCTTTATAGTATTTATTACATCACTTATGGGGTTTTATAATATCATAATACATACCACACATTTTTGTCTTATTAAATTTCTTCTCAAAAAATTGATTGTATCTGAAAATTACGAAAAAATCAATAATGGATATTTATAATCATATAATTTTAAAAATAATATTATTTTCAACAAAATATTTTTATAAATATGATAATTAACTCTATTAACCCCAAAACACCCATTTATTTAAAATTATTGTTTTTTAATACAATATTATTCTTACCATTATAAAATTTACATTTTATTTCGTAACATTCTATTATAGTTTATATTAAATAAATATTATTTAATAATACTAATTTAATAAAATAAAATTAATTTAAAAGATCCACGAATTCAAAAAATGGGGTCTTGATTGAAACTATATATATCTCAATATTATAATTTTTGTTTTATCATATCAAAATCAAATTTTTCTCAAGGTCTTTATATAATAAGTTAAAAATTATTTAAAAAAGTAAATTTAATCATTATTCTATTGAAAAAATTATAAAAAATCATACTATTAGCATTATATACATAGGCTTTTATTAAAAAAATTAATTCCTGATGTGTAAGATGATATATGAAGAGATTTACATGGGTGGTTCTATGAACAAATCATGTTCCGTGATCTAAATCAGATTGAAATTCTCATGTGAACTATTTATATCATGATTTAGATGTTGAATTAGTGCATGAGATTTATCAAGGGAAAGTCAGATTGATGTTATCTCCCTTAAGAAGATTTAATTAAAGGGATTCATAGGGTATAATCTTACTAGTTGAAGACATGAGATCCTTTTTCTCTCTCAATTTGAATTTATCAAAAATCTTAATATAATCAAATCATATGATTAATGTTTCATTGAGATACTATTATTGGTTATGATTCATAATGGTATATTAAATATAGTAGGATATAAAATACAACTGTCCAAAATAGGTAATGTAGTTTATGCCTTTATAATATATACATTAATGATAATGAATTTAATAATTAAAAAAATAATTAATTTATAAAATTTTGGGTCATTACAATGACCTCCATTATACTTCTTCACATCTATTTGATTTGAGATGTACTTGGAGTGTTTTCTTGGAAATTCATAGTGAGTTATTATCTTTGATGGAATCCTATCCATTTTAAATTACTTATTTTTGATTTTTGGTGTTATAAAATTAGGGATATTATTTATATTTATATAGATCATAGTCGAATAAAAAAATAAAATGGGTATTTCTCACTTCCTAGTATGATGATGTTCTCGGATAATGTATGCACCATGTTTCTTGGATATTTGTGGCAGGTATGTTTCACCAATGATTTTATTTTGGTTTTTACATGAAATTAAATTAAATTTGGTATTGTATCAGTGTTTGTTTTTTGATCATTATCATAGGATATCATTAGAAGTACATGACAGACCTCCCATGTTCTCTTGGACATGGATTCAATGTGAGAGAGTCAACCAGTGGGTTATTTAGAAATTATTTATAATTAAACATAATCATTTGACTGATTGTATAAAAGTTATAATAAATTAAATTAAATAATTTTTTGTGTTTCAGGATCCATGGGGAAGGATGATGGATGGTTGATCATAGATGGCCTGTGATCAATTCTCAATGATAATTGTTGATCTAATTTATAACTGAAAATGAATTCTTTGAGGTTAGTGGTTCTGGTACATTCCTAATGATATGATAATATATTTTTATGATATATGTGTCATTGTTTGAATACACCATAATGTTCGACCATTAAATTTTGTGTTTTCACAATTAAATTAATTAAATGAAATGTCTTATTTAAATTTAAATGAATATAATTATCAAAAATAACCAAGGGGAACCATGAAACCTTTTTTCTGAATTGATATCGCAGTTGTCGATTGCCATAGATTCCCCAACCAAATGAAAAGACTATATACCATTATGCCAAAGTAGGTGTATAATTTAAATAAAATGAAATTAATATGATGTGGTGGCCCTTACGTAGTAGCCATTGAAAACTTACTTACAATGGAGTGTTTGAGACATTATTGTTTGGGACTAGTAAGGATTTTTTTGAACCAGGTGATGCCTTATGAATTTTTCCCTATTTAGGGTATGTGGGATGTCTAGTAGTGATGATTATAGATGTCACCATAGAACACATATCGACTGCATATAATCGATGATCCCTTAGTAGTGAAAATGGGTGTGTGTGTGTGTGTGTGTGTGTGACCAACCATTCTCTATTATTATTTTACATCCAAAATTAGTTTTCTGTTAAATTATATTGCAATGGTTTTAGTAGAAATGATATGAAAATTTTGATATGATGTGGTCATGACAACCGTAAATGGAAAAATTTCTTATGGTGGTGTTTATATTACATGTCATTGAACATACCCATGAAATAATGTTTATGTGAAATAAAAGGGAATCACCCATGAGGTGGTTTATTTATCATAAATTTAATATAATCTACCCTAATATGAAAATGTAAATCCACATTAGGCTAAGATTTTAGGAAATATATATATCCAGGTATTGACGTCCTGATACCAATGTTTTCCTTAGTAGGTGACTTTGATTCAAAAAAGGGTGAGACACTATAGTGATTTTTATCTTTGGGTAATGAGTTATTATTCCAATATATTACCTAGTAGGATCTTCTGATATGATATAGTATTAGAAATAGATTTTATATTTATCACTATGTAATGAGGGCCTGATAGCTACATGCACCATATTAGGATGTTGTGATACAATATAGAGTCTGACCCTAGAGTGATATATATATGGTTAATTAGGTCCTAATACATCAACACAATCATGTAGGTTGGTTTTATCTCATGTATATTAGGGGAACTAAAATCATGTTCTAATCATAGTATACTATGGTGTATCTGACCCATTGTTGTTATAATGGCTGGAACATTCAACGGGATGTGCTCAGAGACATTCTGTAGTGGCCGAAAGATGTATGATAGATCAAGGATGTGGTCCCAATGATAGATGGTTGTTATTTTTCATGATCATGGAGTGGATTGGATAATTATGGTTGCAATAATTAAGAAATTTTATATGAGACTTCTAGCACTGAACAACGTATATAACCATCGTAGAGAATCATTGATAAACCCAGGGTCCAATAGTATTATATATTTTTTATTTTGGTAGTTATTTATTTATCTGATCATTTCAATTAAATATATCAACAAATTATTGGTTATTGGATGTATCACATTGGTGGTTCATTGGTATGTTTTTTACCCGCACTCTTTGTGGGTGGCCATTTCCACATGTTACCCAATAAGATCTCAGTTGGTTTTTGGTTTTTTTTCAAGAAAAGTATCATTGTTTCAGGATTCAGATAGGGCATTTCGGGAGGGATGAAGGGTTTAGACAAGGCCTAGGTATTTAATTACGCCATCCAATATTATTTTTCGTTATCTCTTTTGTCAATGTGACCATCCCTAATGGAAATCGAGTATGTTTCATTATATGAATTATATTTCCACATCTTTAATTGTTATTTGTTGGGATGATTCTTTATTCCCATGTAAATATATAGATTTTTATTTTTTCACTATGCTTGTTATTTTACTATTATTTTAAACTCTAATATGGGGTATAGTTTTCTCACAACACCATCATAGACCCCCACCCTACTTCTAATTGGTAGCCACTTGAGTATGAGGAGAGATGAATGTGGTCACATAGCACCATTGATATAAATATTATTCCCAGTATATTGGGTTAATACATTATAAATATGTATAAAAAGGTTTCTCTCTTAGGTTACTATTTCGGGAGATAGTAGGTAAAATACATAGGAATGTGTTAGAGCTTGTTATGGATCCCAAATTAGTGCATCATGAACACCTATTCTATTGAAAGTCTATGTTCCCATGGGAATGGGATTTAAGTTCTTTGATACCGATTTTTCTATAGCTTGACATGTCACCTTGGGTGATTCACTTGGATCCTGATATTAGGGATTTCTTATGAATTTGGTTTCAGCATCACTATAAAGAGAATAATTATGGATTTTTTCTCTTCACCGTAGAGGAAAGGCGCATCTATTCATTAATAATTCAAGTCACATAATATTCAAATGATATATAAGAATGATAGTATAATCATTACCATTTAAGATCAGGGATGATATATTTATTTTCTTAACAACAGATCATACTCCACTTCCCCATAAAATATTTTAGTTTAATTTTACTCATCTATAATAAACTGTATGAATTTTTTTATGATTAAATTTCAGGAAGATTTTATGGTCACATTATGGATGGTGTTAATAGTGATATGAACCCACTTGTAGGAAATTTTTAGTGATTCAGGTAGGTTGTTACGTTCTTGGGATTCCTTGATAAGGAACCCAATTGGTGTGGTTATTAATTAGGATTGGTTATTTAATGTGTCCGTAATAAAATTTATAGTGTTTTACCATATACAGCGAAAATATATTCTACTTAACCAAACCATGTTACTATGACTCATGGGACACATATTGAAGTAGGGTGATGTCATTACATATATTTATGACCCTGGATGAAATTTTTAATTCTTGAGGTGTAGTCTTGCAAAAGGATTCCCAGTGAAAATAAATTCCCTGGTAATTGGATGATATTGGAATGAGATTATGATTATATATATATATATGTGATACCTGAGAGTCTTTTTTAGAAATGGTCTGCCATATTTATTTGGGTCTGACACACAATATTATTTTGTAGTTGATGACCTATGTGATATGTGACATATGGATTACAATGGAGATCATAGTACCTTGAGATATTGATCATGGTTGGTGAGGTGGCATTGTGAGTTCTCTAGACATTGTAGAATTGGTGGATTATATGGGTTATGAAATAGGATCTCATGATTATTAATTAGGTTTGTTGTATATTCAAGGTGACACATATGAATTATTTTAATGATGAGTAGTCTGAGTGTTGATGTTTGGTTGTAATGACGCGGGGTTTGAGGGAATGATTTTTTTATTCCCGCCCCTGTGTATTTTAGATAATATTACAGTAGTGAGGTTAAATAAATGATGGATTATTGTGGTTTTGAAATTATATCTGAGATATTAAGTTATTGTCTATTTAACATTGGAACAAGTAATGTATTTAATTTGAAGAATTGGGTCAGGGGTTCTTTGGTTACACGGAACTAACATCCCCTAGATAATTATCATTTTTTTGGAATGATATAATGTATTTTATGAAATTTTACTCATGGAAGGATTATTTATATATGATAAAATTTAGTACAAGACTTTACAACTATCAGTTTTGAATGGGACTAATCCGCAGACACACGATATGCAAGGTTCCATTTAATTGTGAATCAGTGAGAGGACATGTGTGATATGAGGACCAAGGTACCTAATGTGATGCCTATGGTATGTAATACTAATGTTTCTGAGGAGTATATTATATTTACTTCTATTGTATATGATAAATTTTAATTAGACTAGTATGTTGTAACACTACCAGTCTGATTAATTGA
This sequence comes from Viscum album, assembly GCA_963277665.1. Classification (NCBI taxonomy): domain Eukaryota; kingdom Viridiplantae; phylum Streptophyta; class Magnoliopsida; order Santalales; family Viscaceae; genus Viscum; species Viscum album. Next base: position 672,868,333 of record OY728127.1, read on the forward strand.
TCCATGTTAGGATAAAATAGGATGGTCAGTGTGAATCGTGATGAGTTACATGCATCTGATTATGGGATACATAATATGTTTTTATTAAGGGATGATATAAGGAAATTGGTATTGTTTGGATTGCATCATTTTATTTTTTATGGAGTCACCATCCACGCAGATGAAATTTGGCATGCATTGAGGATGACATTTCCAAGATCAAGGAACGAGTAGTGAATGATGTTACATTTTAGTGGTTGGGTATCAGCAAGATTGTTATGTCAGATTATTATTTTCTATAAATAAAGGTGTGTTTTTTTTATGGTGATTAAAATCATGTTTCTCTAAGGATATAATGGGGATACATCTTTGGTGGGTTATGAAATTGGTTGCTACCGATAAAACCCCATTTACTAATGGTCATGAAATTGGTAGAATTTGTTTTGGATGAAAATTATGGAAATCTAATATGGGTGAGTATATGGATAAAATTTAATTTTATTCATATTTTAATTGTATAAGTGAATTAAAATTCTAAATTTTGTGGATTCGGACTGATGACATCAAGCTCAAGTTGGTATTTACAAATCCAAGAATTATTTAGATTGGGAATGTGTCACTTCTAATGAAAGGGAATGATGTTATTTTGGAATAGTTGATAGTTAAACCAAATAATTTAACATGGATTTTGGAATAAACAATATATAATATGTTTATATAATCATATAATGCGTGTTTTATTAATTCATCTTGATTCTGTAGATGGATAACACAAGGTTTAAGCAAGGACTTTCTGTGAAAAAACATCAAAAGGATGAATGCCTATTGGTTTCACATGTACTTGAATATGGTGTGATAAAAATAATGTTAAATACGAAATTTTGTAAATTAAATGTTTTTTGGGTCTTACCAAAATCTCTTAAAGGAAAATCCAATGTAATCATGTTTGTTTTGTGGATAGTGGGTTTTTTTCCATTTTGGATTAGAATTATGAATTTAGTGAAATATCTATTCATCTAAAATTATTTTTTTTATTGTTTTTCTATGTAGGGAATCATGATTAGGGTCTCATGAAACTACATATAATGTGTTTTGGTATGCTATTTTGATGATTCAGAGGTTCCTTCATTCAGAATTGGCCCTCAATATTTAAGCACTACGGTGGGGATCACCATGGACATAATGGTAAACTAGATGATTAAATAAATATGATTCAAAAAATATCTTCATAGGTAAGTATAACATTGAAATATTAGTGTTTTTAGATTAGTGAATCATTTTTTGAACAAATGGAGCTCCAAAGTTTTTGAGATAAGCTATGAGATCTCATTTTTCATTTGGGGACATGATGCGAAAATTTGATCGTGATTTCAAAACCCGACCATGTAAGAATATATGACAGAATGATCGATATAAATTATAAAAGATGATAAGTATTATGGTGGGGGGGTTTTAAAAATCAACTCCTTTTTGAGTTTTAATTTTCAAGAAACATTAATATTTTTGAAAATACAATTAATGCTTATTTTGATAATAATTATTGTTATTGGGAATTTAGAATTTTTTGGTTTTAGAGATGATGTTTATAGATAAGAATTAAGGACTGATAGATCCCTTGGATTCTCAAGTGATCCTTTAGATACTTAGTTAATGTTTTATGATATTATTGGGGATTATATATCGAGTTCATATTTTAGTGTTAAAAAATTAAGAGAAATAATGAAACACCCAGAGTGTGTGGATGTTGCCAATATTTCCCAAAATAGCCCAATTATATTAAACAGTCAGTACATGGTTTTAAGGAAGCCGAGTGGATTCATAGCTGAACATTGTGCCTTGGTTTGGATATGGAGATTAATTATTGGAAATTGAAAATATTTAGACAAAATATTTGATATATTTCAGATCGACATATTCTTCATTTTAATGGTTGGTTCTCCGTATGGAAAAACATGTAGTCTTACCATCAAAATGGGGTCTACCTTGAAAATTCTTACATCATTGTTAGCCTATGATTTGGAAAACTATATCACTCATTAAAATTATATTATTATGGATTTACCCCTGTATTAATTTTAACCCTTTACCCCCTTTTCCCACCCCCCTTATCAAAACATGGAATTGAACGTTCACTCCCTTGTTCCTCCTTTAAACCCCATTTATTTATGGATTTTTTGGAGTGTTTTCTTGGTGATTCTTGCTTTGTTCTTCCCTACTGTGCCTTCATAGCATATTTTGATTCCTTAAATCTTTTTTTTTGTAATCTGGTTTGGGAATTTCTTCTGATTCCACCATAGCATTATGTTATTGGATGAATACATTGTGGATTTCACTTTTCCTAGAAGCTAGACATCATGTGATGATGTTTTCACCCGGTTTCCTAGTTATACATTAGATATATTTTGTTCCACAATTTTTTTTACTTTTTGGGATTGAAATTAAATGATATTGTTTGTTTTATTTGAATATTTTTCTATCAATTAAAACTATAATTTATTGGTAGTACATGGTAGGCCTATCGTATTCTCTTAGTTGCAACTTCAGTGGGACAAAGTCTATTGGTGGGTTATAAAGGGTTTATATCTTATTAAAATAAATTTATTAATTTATTTTAAATGATTATTATTAATTGAATAAAATTTATTTCTCCTATTTTAGGTTCCAAAAGGGAGGATTTTCAATGTTTGGTTATGGATTTTCCTTGATTAGTCTCAGTAGGATCCATCGAGATACATTAAATGTGGAAATCGGGTGCTGGAGGTAGGTGGGTCTACTACTTTCCCAATGGTATTATGCTAGCTATTTATGATACTTTTGGTATACGGTCACATCACGATGGTGAATGAACATTATAATAAATGTTTCTAAAATTATATTTTTAAAATTTAAATATATTATTGAAATTGAAAAATATATAATTATATAAATGAACCAAGGGCATGCATGGTGCCTTTTTTAGGAACTTATTTCTCTATTTAGAATGACCAGAGATTTATCTACCAAAAGAAATCCAAATGTACATAAAACCCTCATGAGGGGTGAAATTTATATATAAAAAAATGAATATTACAAGTTTTACTACAATAGGGTCCCATATACACCTCCTTATAGATAAGGTGGTTGAACTTATTTTTTAGACCAAGTAGGCCTATTTTTCCCCTTATGGTGTCGTATGGATTGTGACACTATGAAAGAATATTGGATGACATGTAGTGATGGTTAAATATGTCACCTTATAAATCATATTTAATATGTAGGGATAATGAAAACTTAGTAGTGATGATGGTTTGGGAAATGTAGTGGACACATATCTATTATTCAACTTCCTTTACAATAGGTGATCTGGTAAATAATATTAGAGTAGTCATATTATAAATTAATTGAAAATTCCTGATAAAGAAATTGTGAATTTTTTTAATCAAAACCTCCCATGTGGTGTTGTTTATACTAAATGTCATGATAAACATCCCAAATACTGCATTTATGTAAAATGTAAAGAAAATATCCTATGAGATAAATTGAAATACTAAATGAAATTAAATACAACATAATATTTGGTTATGATATTATATAGGGTTAGGAAATGGGGAGAAATGTATATCTGTGTAATGAGGGATTGTTATCTACACACACTCTAGTAGGCTGTTGTGATATGCTATGGGGTAAGTCTTTGGGGTGATGTATATCTATGGGTAATGAGGTCTATGAAGATTTATATTCCCTAGTAGGCAGTAGGTATAAAATATTTGGTTCTATTACAGTGAAATTTTATTCCCCATGTAATGTTGAAAAGATACATGTATATTTTCTAGTATGAGGTTGTGATATTATATAGGGGAAGGTGTTGGGGTGCTGTATATCTCTATGCAATGAGGAATTTATAAAATTATATTCCATTACAGGACATATTTATCTCATGTATACCGAGTCGATCAGGACTCATGTTTTTACAAATGTATACCAAACTGGGTTAGATCCCTTGTCATTATACTATTTATCAAAATCCTGATGACATGCCTAGAGATGTCCAACATAGGTGGTAGTAGGTATGATCAATCATGTATGTGGTCCCATGTATTTAATGTTGTTATTTTTCATTATTATATAGCAGTTGGTTTATTATGGTGTGCATAATTACTCAACTTACTCAGTGAATCCTAACCCTAGCTGATGTAGATACAATTTTCCTTTGGTGTTACCTTGTAACACGAGGGACGACAATGCAAATTAGTTATGATTTTCAGAAATTATTTATCTATCAGAGGATGAAATATATTCATATCACTAAAATATTGGTTATTTATTGGACTGATTTGGTGACTCTCATTAGATTTTTTTACACACACCCATTATTGTAAGACATTTCACATGGGAATCAAAGAAGATCTAACATTGTTTGAAATTTAGGTCAGGAAAAGTATTAGTGATTCATGATAGAATTTGAGAATATCTAGAGGGATATGGTGTTGAGGTATGGATTTGGGATGGTAACAGAACCACTTGTATTTTGGATCAGTTTATCTTTTGAATATATAGTCAACCTGATAGGTTATCAAGTCTGTATGACTATCTAAATTATGTTTCCATAATATTTATTATTATTATTTAGGATGTTTCATTCATTCTTATATATGCTTATTTGTCTTTATTGTTATAATTATTATTGGTTATTTTAATTTTATTTCGCAATCTGATATGGGGGTGTAGTCTCCTCACAACACTCTCCTAAGCACCACACTACTAGCCAACATCCTCTACCATACAAGAGACACACTAGAGGACACATAGTTCCCCTGATCTGATGATTGTTCAAATTATGTAAAGTTAGGACTTTACAAATCTTCCCTTGATAGGATCTAATGTGCATGAAACACAATGAACATAATAAAGAACATTACATATAATGCTAGTGAAGTATTCTCTATATTATTCTTTAATAAATAATGGTGTGATGATAATCACATGGGAAATAAGAAAACCCTTCTTAAATCTATGCAATTACACATACTAAAGGATCCATGCTCATATTGTGAGTACTCTCAAACATCAAGGGGGTGTTAGAACCTTAAATGTGGAACATTTATTGTCATTTTGAAAATAAAGGAGACATAAAAATCTCTAAATGGAACTAATGATCATTTCTAGAATCTTATCCACCCACAAGAAGGGGAACCCAATACCTTTTTATAGGTACTTCCCAATGCTCCTCCATGAAAGAAGATAACATGAGGATGATTTGTTTTCATAAAATTACACATTAGAATTTATCTTTATGAATGATTGTATTGAACTGATTCAATTAATGTATGGAAATACATTAATCCATTTCATGAAGTTCATACAGATTGGCGGTTAGAGATTCTTATAGAATTGGGTTGTGTCATATGAAACCAAGATATGTTCTATGAAACAAAGTCTTAGGAGGAGACTCAAGGATTTATTGGTAGGAAACATATTATTATGTAATATGATTCAAATGAATATAATTGTAAAGACTCATAAATTTCAAGGAATATTTTTTATTAAATACTTTGGAATTTTATGAGTCTGTGGTTTTTGATGGCCCTTGATTCCGAGGCCCGGTGTGCCCGGAATCGGTTTTTGAAGTTTTGTTCAGGTACGTTTAGTAAATGTATGTATGGTTTTTTCTATCTTTTGAACCGAGGCTCAGAATTGAAATCTGAGGACACTGATGAATTCGCAGCACCGGTAATTTCTTAAGGGGACCTTTACCGTAGTTGTGTTTTATGCGTGTTGAGAGTTAATTTTAGGGGAAATTGGAATTAATAAAATCGAATTGCAGAACAAAATTTTTATTTATCTATGGTAGTTATATCCTAAAAAGGAGAAGTTTTTGTTGGGGTCCACACCCACATAACCTCCCATGGGAGGATAATGTGAGGTGGGGACCACACGAACCCCTAACCTTTCATCTCCTTTTAACACCCCATTAATTCCCCCTTATTTAATTTGACAACTCTCCTTTATTTATGTGATATCTTCACCTCCCACTCTCCATTTTTAATTTTTTCCAACTCTTTTAATTAATGAATTGAGCTCCAATTAATTAATTAAAGAGTTTGAATTATGAATTAATTGTGTTAATAAAATAATAGCCTTAGCTAATATTTTATTTTTTCACCTGTTGTGTTGGGAGAACCTTGAGAAAGCTATGGAGAAATATATAAGAGTGTTCTTCTCTCAATGAAGAACACCTTTCTTCCAACGAGGAACCGCTGAGGAATGTCGATCATCACCTTCGATCGTCGGCCAAACCAAAGGAGAAGGAGACACCTACAAGGAATGCCGACAACGCTCCATCCTCGGCCCCTTATTTCCCGACATCAATGAGTTGATGTCGCCTCCCGCAATGTCGTTTTCCACAATTCTCAACTACCATGAACCTTATTTCAAGGTAGGGGTTTGTTTCAATTTTAATTGAATAAAATTGTTCTTCGTCCCTCATTGAAACCATGTTTTACATTTTGTCATTTGATACCGCCTAACACGGAGGGCGCGGGCCGAACGAACACGGCCTGACGACCCTTTGATTATTCTTCGATACTTTGGCGGTGGCAACGAGAGGCGGTGGTGATGAACAGAAGTGGGGGTCGAGCACCGGCTGCGTGCAGAAGAACCACAGCCCGCAACCGCGGGCCGCTCTGTCGAAGATGAACCGACCGGCTAAAATCGGCCGGGCTGAAGGAAGACCACATCGCCACAAGGGGAGCCGTGCTGCGGAGGACCGCGGCCCACGCTACGCATGCCGTGTAATGCCCTGACCTCAGTTACCCAGAGTCGGTGCTTTATTTTAATATATTGGCAAGATTACAAGGAATCACGACCTGAAGGACCTATCGGTTTAGCAGTATTGGAAAATAGATTACATACATTAACATTATATTACAATTTCAAACATAAAACACAGCGTAAATAGTTCTTTGAGAATGCAATTATTCCATTTAGCTTAACCCTGCATATCAATCACAATACACTTCTTGGTATCCTGGGAAAAATATAACATAGAAAGGGGTGAGCTCAGATGCTCAGTAAGGATAATAATATAGCGGAAACTTTCATAAATAAATATAAACATTTAATGAAATGTATAACTAAAACCAAAGCCTTTTAAACTTGAACTTCAGCATAATATTGCAAAGATAAAATGAAATAATTCCATTTACTTATTCATATGGATATTCTACTAGCCGAATAATCATATACAATATTAATAACCACTTTCATAACGATGGAATGCATAATGATAGACTACCATAACCACGTAGCCAAAGCCTCGTGCCAAGACTACAAATAAGATTTTTTCAAGGCCTCGTTCCAAGACACTAGTTTGTCTCATGAGACCTACCAATGCATCAAAGAGCTATAGCGGGCTCCACCCATCACTTACTAAGTCCAATGCATTCCTCATATGAATAGGTTTAAACATAACATAAACATTCGTAATAAAACTAGCATATGAAATGTCAATACTTTCTTCATAAACCACGAATGGTATAAAAATAACACATCCACAGTCAAACATATCATAAAAACATCAATACAATATGGAATTTTTGTATCATAATAAATCAACTTCAAATAGTCTTAAAATCCATCAAAGGATGTTGCCATAGATGAAATCAAAACTATTTGAGAGAAATATCTTTTTTTCTGAAATCATTGAAAAGTCACACATTTATAAAGGAAGTAATTTAAAATATATTTCTGAATCAAAGTGTCCCATACTACTATGAAACGTTTGAAAAGAATTATAATTTCAAAACATTCATGTCCATATAAATAAATCCATAAATTCATTTTGAAACATGGACATTAATTAAAAGTATTTAGAAAGATAAATCTTTAAAACATTTAAAAGTCACATAATTGTAAAAGAAAACATTTACTTTGAAAATATTCTTATTAACTTGTAATGGAAGCATCAACGATTTTATAATGGTGGAGAATAGCTGCACCCGCCGTATAAGTTAAAAAACATTCTTACCTTAATTCTGTCAGAATGGTTAAAAAGGACTTTGTTTGGAAAATGACGGAAAGATTCCTTTATAAAAATCTTATAAAAAGTCAACAAGGGTATATGTGAATTTAACCCCTAGTCTGTAAAATAGTAAGAATGATTTGAAATACATTTTTAGGAAACATGGATGTGGATGATAAAGAGGTCCCAGTAGATAATTACGTATAAACAACCTCAAATAGTGAAGAGATTGTGAAATAAAACCTTACCAATTTGGTAACTTACGAAACATACACCCCATGAAAGAGGTATCATAAAATGAATATGTAGATACACATAAATTAAAGTTTATTACATAAAGAATAAAATAATGGGAAGTACATACACCACACAAAAGGTAATATAGGAAATATGGCATGAATCTCATGGGAATATGGAGTGAGATGAAAACCCCTTACCTTGAACTTTCCTTTAGTCGAGGGTACGTTTAGACACATGTATGAAGACTATAGTATGCTATTAAATTATACCATAACCCTATTAATATTTATGATATCATATATTCTTCATTTATGACTTTATACTACCCATTTAATAATAATTTCAATGTTATATTAATATTTCCGGTAATAATTGCTTTCTTTATCGTACGTGTTTTAACTTGTTACTCTTGATTATATAACTTAGATCATGATTTAAATACTTCAAGAATATAAAAAATGATTTATTTATCATATATATTTAGAATATAAAAATTTATAAAAATACATATATATGAAATGGAAAATACCGTTTATGGAGATGGTAGTTCGTACGTACGCATAAACGCTATTTCTGTTTTCATTTAGTATTTGAATGGAAGTAAGTGAATAAGATATATGTAAGTACATTAATACTTATATATATAAATATATATATCTCCAGTAGCATTATTATGTCATATATTACATACTTATTAGTAACATATATTTTTTATAATCGTCGATGAATGGTGAGCTTGGAAATGAATCTCATCGCGTCGTGGAGACGGTAATCCGTACGTACGCATGAGAGAAAATATCATTCTTTTGATATTAATATAATATATAATTGGATGTTATATAATATATAAAGAACCTTTATCATGTTATATTTATTATTTACATCAAATAAACATCATTATTATACCCATCCAAATAATAATGTATTGAATAACAATTACACCATGACGTGGAGACGGTAAGCCGTACGCACGCACGTATGGTGACATGTCATTCAAAGGGTGGATATAATAATGAATTTGGTTGTACCATTATTATAATAACATCACAGTATATATAATATACTGGATTTATTATTTTATAATGGAAACAACAAAGGAAAAGGAAGTGGAAGAAGAAAGGAACTTGAAAGAGGGTGGTGAAATCATTACCTCTTCTTCGGGTTCTTCCTTTTGATTTGATCAAAAGGGCACCTTAAGTTGGATTTCAGATCAAACTAAGGCCTCTAGGTTGAAGTTAGGATAGTTGAAAGGGTATTTGGGCAGGGTTTGGCTGATACAAATGGCTTAGAAGGTGTGAATTAGAGAGAAGGGTGAGTGCCCTTTTATAAGAGGGGTGAGTGGCACCATGGGAAAAACGTAAAATATTATTTTATAATAATTTCATATTCGGTTTCTAACGGCTACAAAGTTGATTATTTAAAGTCTAAGGTGGGGATAGGTCTAAAAAAACTCAACAAATAGGTTTTAGTGAATTTTAGGTTACCATTTTAACCTTATCATTTATATTTAACTCTAAGTTAAATAATTTAACTTTTACCATGTCTTCTTGTATTCTTACAATATATGGGTAATAAACTTACTATATACTGCCAATCCAACCCCAATTGGTTAATTAATGTCACATATATTATTATATAAGTCTTTTGGCCGATCCTTAGATTTTTAGGACCATTATATCAATTAATAATATAATATTTTTTTTAAAAAACTATTTTATGTCAATTTTGACACTATTTGGTATTTGTTTTTTTGTTAAAATAATAAAAACATGATTACTTCAAAAAAAAAATACATTGAATAAATACTAACATGTCATATTCACATATAAAATTCGTGAATGTCATAAAAACTTTGATTTTTTTTTATTTTAATATTTTTAATACCATGTATTTGATTCTTTCATGAATAATGTAATTAATGCATCATCATTCTGTCATAAATAAATTTATTTATTTAAGGTCTAAAAATTATAAATAAAATACCATGATGTAGGAAATCTTTTTATATTTCTAATTAATATTATAATCGAATTTATCTTATGTAAAACCCTATATTAAAAATGTTTTAGTTATTAAACATTGATTTTAACACTTTTAACTTTTTTCTGAATTAAATAATAATAAATGTCCTAATCTCATCCAAGTGCACCTAAATGATAATATTTTATTACTAAAGTTGTTTTTGGTCTATATACTCTTGTCCAATAGAATCAGGACATTTTTTAGGGTAATAATAATATCATTTTTACCCTAAATTACCCTATTTACTTTTTACCATGGTAAATAAAAATAAAAAGGTACTATTCACCAAAAATTATTTTCATCTTATTGAACCACATTTTACTCCTTGATATTAAAACTTTTTCTCATATTTTCTAAATTACACTCACAGAAGCGGTAAAATTATGTTTTATGTGAATTTACAAATTCACCTAGGAGGTGGGTAAAAGACTATGAAAAACATCAATAAGATTTTTATATATCTAAAATTATTATAAACTGACTCTAATGAATTAAATTGAATTTATATAGGTATTATGTATCTATTTTGACCTAAAATAAATTTAAATAATAAAAATAATTTTTTAAATAAAATTCTGGTTTTAAACAGTAACTTAGTGTTTTCACTATTCATCAAAAATTGAAAGTTCTCAGAAAAAAACAAAAAAATTATCCTAGGATAATTTTGATATTATGAATTCAATAATGAAGTCTATTTTACCAAATTCAAAACATATAAGTTTTAATTATTAATTTAAAATTAATTCCCGTTGTTAAAACAAAAAACGTGTTTTTAAGAAACAATAACTATCAAAAGATTGGCACTTGTTTATGTCCGGTTTAAATGTGAAATTATGTCCAATGACAAACATTGGATTAAATGGTAAAAATATATTCTAAATATATTTTAAAACCACCCAAATTCATAATTTATCATGATTAATTATTTCGAATAAAAAAGTTGTTTTTAATTAAAATTTAGTAAATTTCACTATTCATCAAAATATGAAAGTTATCTGAAAAGTACCAAAATTTCACCCTAGGATAATTTCGATACTCCAAATCCAAAAATTAAGTCTGTTTAGAGAGATAAAATTTATAAAATTTCAAAAAGTGGGTATTAGTATTCATAACCGCTACTTTGATTAGTCGTGGTGTGTGTTAGAACTCAAAGTATTTGTACAACACACGCTACTGTATTATTCAAAGTGAAGCCTACCGTGGAAGCTTGGGGTGTTACATTCTCCCATCATTCAAGAAATTCCATCCTCGCAATTGAAATTGTTCTTCGAAAAAAAAATGTTGAAAATAGAAAATATCTTTGTGGGAAAACCCACATCGGAAATTGGGTAAATAAAATTTAGTCTTAATAAGAGGAGAAGAGAAATGAAAGGGTCCCCACAAAATTATGATCTCGATTAAGAGAATATTGGTGGCAATTAGAGACACGTAATTGGAGGAAAATCATAAATATTTATAGGGATTGATTTAGGTCATCAATCACAAACAATTGTAGAATTGTGGGTCTCAAAGACACCAATTTATAATGATTGAAAATACCATCAGTCAACAAAACGTAAGGTTTTAGGATAACACATTTTTGTTTTTATGATCCCTTCACTAATGTTTAATAATTAATTTATCCATAAAATAAGAGGAAATATATATATATATATATATATATATATGTATGTATTTATATATACTTGACATGTAGAGTTTCATCCTTCAACTAATTCCTACTATAAACTCATCTTTCACACTAAAAGATTTAATATATATATATATATATATATATTCTATTTATCCTAATCGTATAGGGTTTCAAAAATAATGAATTTATAATTCACATATCAGACCCTTTAGAAAAACTACATTATTCAATCAAGGACATCACATGGGCTAGTGGTAGGTCATACACCCTTGTCGCCCTTTGGTTGTGGGTTCAAGTCTTGCGGCCTTTCCGGATGTGACAGGTTGTCACCCAACCTCCGTGTTGTCCTTTTCATGGAAATCCAAAAATAATCTCAAACTAGACTTATCCAAAATACTTCTACTCGAACTCACTGTCCAAAATTTATAAGGTAGGTAAACACAATGAAGACCCTTTTTTTCATGTAATAGCATGTGAACACCTTCATCATGTATTCTTTTAAAACACTGAAACATCTTGAATTACCATAAAAACTTATTGATTACATTCATGCTCCTTTTTCCTTATAGAATACTAGATATACTTCATCCATCCAAAAATGTTGTAAACTCCAACAATGATGGAATATGCAAATCTTTAATCGGTTTCAAGGCAGTCAAGAATATCTAATATAATTTATGCAAATCAACCATATCTATTCCAAAATCAGTACCTCAATATTATGACTATATTGCGGTTTATCATTCCTTAAACCATGTAATTTGCAAAATGTTTAACTCGCTGTAGTGTCACTTTTCTTAGTACCATAAAATCTAAAATCCTCAATGAAATAGAACTTCAGTACAATCCTTATTTATTTCCAAAACATCATTGATACAACACTTAAATGAAATAATTCTAAAATAACAACATAAGAACACTAGTCAGTCCTCTTCATTTTTGGTAGTATCATAACATGATTATTATCCAATAGAATCATTTTCGGCATAGTCTGATGACTGGGACATTGGTTCACGTAGTGTCCAAACTCCTTGCAGATGAAGCATTGTACATTGAAACCTTTTTCTTACACTTGAAGTCACATACTTCGTGTCCTTTTTCTCCACACTTATAACATAGTCTCATTCCCTTCAATCATTTTCCAAGGTGATTCTTTCCACAATTATCACATATTGGAAAATCCTTATTTACCTTCTTCCCTTTATTTGTCCTTCTCTCAACAATCCATTTCTTCTCTGGATTCCATTCAAAGCCATAGGACTCTGAGAATTATTTACTTATCTTATCAACACATGATACTATTTATTCATATGATGATAATACATGGGAGACTATTTCCCTTCTAAATTCTAGCTTAGGACCATGAAAGATATGATCCTTCTTACTATTTGGATTATGTGTATTGCTGGAGTTATCATTCCTTCTACTTGGCGCCATTTCTAAACAATGGTATACACTAGATTAGTTTATGAATATCAATACCTAATCCCGAACTTGTAAAACACTTTCCATAAATTAAACAGTTTATGGATATAATCCATAATCATAAAAATGTCTTCTTTGAGGAAGTATATAATCATAAACCATTCATAATGGTTTATAAAAAAATTAGAACTATCCTAAGCATATCCCACGAGAGTTTCGTAACCAAAAGAGAAGCAAGGCCCGTTGTCGTGCACTAGTTCCCATTCGAGTCTAGCTCAAAGCGGAGTTTTCGGGTTTTACCACTACGTACATCTGTGCCAGAGCTGCCTCTACCTACTCGTATCCAGATAGGGATATATTGCTAAGAAAAATCACAAAATCTCTACAATATCAAAATTCTAGGAAGTTCTTCTCTACTACTCCTCAAAGTCTATCTTAGGGCTATGTGCTCGAATCAGAGTTTATCTAAATCTAGCTTCCAAGGTTTTTGCTAAAATTACTCTAATACCAACTATAATGCCCCGACCCCAGTTACCCAGATTCGATGCATTATTTTAATATATTGACATGATTACAAGTAATCAAGTCCCTAAGGACCGACTGGTTTAGCAGTATTGGAAAATAGATTACATACATTAACATTAAATTAAAATTTCAAACATAAAACATGGCATAAATAGTTATTTGAGAGTGCCATTATTCCCTTTAGCTTAACCCTACATATCAATCAAAATACACTTCTCGGAATCCTGGGAAAAATAAAACATAGAAAGGGGTGAGCTCAGATGCTCAGTAAGGATAATAATATAACAGAAATTTTCATAAATAAACATAAACATTTAAGGCAATGTATAACTAAAACAAAAGCCTTTTAAGTTTGAACTTCAGAATAATATGGAAAAGATAAAATGAAATAATTCCATTTACTTATTCACATGGATATTCTACTAGTAGAATAATCACATGCAATATCAATAACCACTTTCATAATGATGGAATGCATAATGCCAAACTATCATAACCACGTAGCCAAAGCCTCATGCCAAGACTACAAATAATATTTTGTCAAGGCCTCGTGCCAAGATACTAGTTTGTCTCATGAGACCTTCCGATGCATCGAGGAGCTATAGCGGGCTCCACCCGTCACATACTAAGTCCAATGTATTCCTCATATGAATAGGTTTAAACATAACATAAACATTCGTATTAAAACTAGCATACGAAATGTCAATACTTTCTACATAAACCATTAATGGTATACAAATAACACATCCACAGTCAAACATATCACAAAACCTTCAATAAAATATGGAAGTTTTGTATCATAATAAATCAACTTCAAATGAGCTTAAAATCCATCAAAGGATGTTGACATAGAATAAATCAAAACTATTTGAGAGAAATATCTCTTTTTTTGAAATCATTGAAAAGTCACACATTTATAAAGGAAGTAATTTAAAAGATATTTTTCAATAAAAATGTCCCATAACACTTTGAAACTTTTGAAAATAATTATAATTTCAAAACATTCATATCCATATAAATAAATCCTTATAATCATCTTGAAAACATGGACATTAATTAAAAATATTTAGAAAGATAAATATTTAAAACATTTAAAAGTCACATAATTGTAAAAGAAAACATTTACTTTGAAAATATTCTTATAATCTTTTAAGGTAAGCTTCAGAGATTTTATAATGGTGGAAAATAGCCCCACCCGCCTTATAAGTTAAAAAATACATTCTTACCTTAATTTTGTCGAAAAGGTTAAAAAGGACTTTGTTTGGAAAAAAGATGAAAAGATTCCATTATAAAAATCTTATAAAAAGTCAACAAGGGTATACGTGAATTTAACCCCTAGTTTGTTAAATAGTAATAATGATTTGAAATAAATTTTTAAGAAACATGGATGTGGATGATAAAGAGGTCCCAGTAGATAATTATGTATAAACAACCTCGGATAATGAAGAGATTGTGAAATAAACCCTTACCAATATGGTAACTTACGAATCATACAACCCATGAAAGAGGTATCATAAAATAAATATGTAAATACACATAAATTAATGTGTATTACATAAATAATACAATTATGGGCAGTACATACACCACACAAAAGGTAATAGTGGAAATATGGCATGAATCTCACGGGAATAAGGAGTGAGATGAAAACCCCTTACCTTGCAGTTTCTTTTAGTCGAGGGTACGTTTAGCCTCCTGTATGAAGACTATAGTATGTTATTAAATTATACCAGAACCATATTAATATTTATGATATCCTACATTATTCATTTATGACTTTATACTACCCATTTAATAATAATTTCCATGTTATACTAATATTTTGGGTAATAATCGCTTTCTTTATCGTACGTGTTTTAACTTGTTACTCTTGATTGTATCACTTAGATCATGATTTAAATACATCCATAATATAAACCATGATTTAGTTATCATATATATTAAGAATAAAAAAATTTATAATAGACGTATATATGAAATGGAAAACACCGTTTATGGAGACAGTAGTCCGTACGTACGCATAAACATTGTTTCCATTTTCATATAGTATTGAACGGAAGTAAGTGAATAAGATATATTTAAGTACCTAAATAATTATATATATAAATATATATCTCCAGTATAATTATTATGTCATATATTACATATTTATTAGTAATATATATTTTTTATAATCGTCGATGAATGGTGAACTTGGAAATGAATCTCATCACGTCGTGGAGACGGTAATCCGTACGTACGCACGAGTGAAAATATCATTCTTTTGATATTAATATAATATATAATTGGATAGTATATAATATATACAGAACATTTATCATGTTATATTTATTATTTACATAAAATACACATCATTATTATACACATCCAAATAATAATGTATTGAATAACAATTACACCACGACGTGGAGACGGTAAGCCGTACGTACGCACGTATGGTGACATGTCATTCAAAGGGTGGATAGAATAATGAATTTAGTTGTATAATAATTATAATAACATCACAGTATATATAATATACTGGAGTTATTATTTTATAATCGAAACAACAAAGTAAAATGAAGTGGAATAAGAAAGGAACTTGAAAGAGGGTTGTGAAATCATTACCTCTTCTTTGGGTTCTTCCTTTTGATTTGATCAAAAGGGCTCCATAGGTTGGCTTGATAATCAAACTAAGGCCTCTAAGTTGAAGGGAGGATAGTTGAGAGTGTATTTTGGAAGGGTTTGGCCGATCCAAATGTCTTAGAAGATGTGAATTAGAGAGAAAGGGGAGTGACCTTTTATAAGAGGGGTGAGGGTCACCTTAAGAGAAATTTAAAATATTATTTTATAATAAATTCATATTCAGTTTCTAATGCCTCCAAAGTTGATTATTTAAAGTCTATGGTAGGTATAGGTTGAAAAAAACTCAACCAATAGGTTTTAGAAAAGTTTAGGTTATCATTTTAACCTTATCATTTTGATTTAACTCTAAGTTAAATAATTTAACTTTTACCCTGTCTTCTTGTATTCTTACACTATATGGTTAATAAACTTATTATATACTGCCAATCGAACCCCAATTGGTTCATTAATGTCATACATATTATTATATAAGTCTTTTGTCTGAAAATTATATTTTTAGGACTATTATATCAATTAATAATATAACATTTCTTTTAAAAACTATTTTATGACAATTTTGACACTATTTGGTATTTGTTTTTTTGTTAAAATAATAACAACATGATTACTTCAAAAAAAATATATTGAATAAATCATAAAATGTAATATTCACCTAGAAAATTCGTGGATGTCATTAAAACTTTGAAATTATATTTATTTTAATATTTATAATACCATTTATTTGATTCTTTCATGAATAAGGTAATTACTGCATCATCATTCTGTCATAAATAAATTTTTTTATTTAATATCTAAAACTTATAAATAAAATACCATGATGTATGAAATCTTTTTATCTTTCTAATGAATATTTATAATCGAATTTATCTTATGTAAAAACCTATATTAAAAATGTTTTAGTTATTAAACTTTGATTTTAACTCTTTTAACTCTTCATTGAATTAAAAAATAATAAATGTTTTAATCTAATCCAAGTGAACCTAAATTATAATATTTTATTCCTGAGGATGTTTCTAGTCGAGATACACTTTTCCAATATAATTAGGACATGTGTTAGGGTAATAATAATATCATTTTTACCCTTAATTACCCTATTTATTTTTTACCGTGGTAAATAAAAGTAAAAAGATACTATTCACCAAAAAATATTTTTATCTTATTGAACCACATTTTACTCCTTGATATTTACCGTGTCTCTTATATTTTTGAAATTCCACTCAGAGAAGCAGTAAAATTATGTTTTATGTGAATTTACAAATTCTCCTAGGAGGTGGGTAAAAGTCGGTGAGAAAGTTCAATAAGATTTTTATATATCTAAAATTATTATAAACTGACTCCAATGAATTAAATTGATTTTATATATGTATTATGTATCTATTTTGACCTAATATAAATTTAAATAATTTAAATAATTATTTAAATAAAAAGCCGGTTTTAAACAGTAACTTAGTGTTTTTCAGTATTCATCAAAAATTGTATTTTTTCAGAAAAATACCAAAAAATTACCCTAAGATAATTTTGATATTCTGAATTCAATAATGAAGTATAATTTACCAAATTCAAAACATATAAGTTTCATTTATTATTTTAAAATTAATTTCCGATGTTAAAACAAAGTGCGTGTTTTTAAGAAACAATAACTATCAAAAGATTGACACTTGTTTATAAACGGTTTAAATGTGAAATTATGTCCAATGACCAACATTGGATTAAATGGTAAAAATATATTCTAAATATAATTTAAAACCACTCAAATTCATAATTTATCACTATTAATTATATCGATTAAAAAAGTTGTTTTTAATTAAAATTTAGTAATTGTCACTATTCATCAAAATATGAAATTTATCCGAAAGGTACCAAAATTTGACCCTAGGATAATTTGGATATTCCGAATCCAAAAATGAAGTCCTCTTTGAGAGATAAAATTTATAAAATTTCAAAAAGTGGGTATTACTATTCATAACAGTGGCTTTCATTGGTCGTGGTGTGTGTTAGAACTCGATGTTGCATACAACATAGACGACTGTATTATTCAAAGTGAAGCGTAACTTGAAAGCTTGGGGTGTTACATGCCGCTTTGGCGGTGAACCTACCGGCTTGTCGGCCGGGAAGGTGAAGTAGACTTCCCATCCGATGGAGTCGCCCAGTAGGACCGCGGCCCGCCCGGGGGGGGGGGGGGGGGGGGTTGCGCCGGGAAAACCGGTCAGCTTCGCCCAGCCGGATTGGAGGGCGGCGCCGCTCAGCACCGCCGGTTTGGAAAAGCAATCCCCCCACCCTTGGACCGCTCGGCCACCCGGGCCGAGCCGCTCCGCCAGCCGGCCGAGCAGCGGCCAGCCGGGCCACGCCCTGCTGGGCCTGGCCGCGCCGAGTTGGGTCGGGCCGCGCCGCGCCGAGCTAGGTCGGGCCACACCCCGCCGGGCCAGGTCGTGCCCCTCGAGATAGGCCTCACATTTCACCAGGCTGGTCTGACCCTCTGTCGGGTCGGACCCGCCAAAACCGTGTTGACCCTACTTGGTAGCCCACTAGGCTTAACGGGTCGTGCCCGTTTTCACTTAATGGTGAATAACTCGAAGACCGCGCGTCCGATCAAAGTTTCTTCTATGGAACTATGACCCTCATGATGTGGAGGTACTTTTGCGATACTCTAAGTGAGTTTTGGACAACTTCCTAAAATGACTGGGTTTGGAACGTGTGTATTTCCAACCAGGCCCCCGGAGCAAAAATGCTAATAACTGTCAGACTGGGCGTACAATTGACGCGCAGTCTGTCGTGTTGGGTTCCTTTTGAAGAGACGGAACTTCAGGATACATCAACTATGGACTTCGTGACAGTTGATGTATCGAGCCCTTTGTTCAAGGAGCGGACCCTCTCGGAATCGAGCGTGCTTTGTGCAGGAACCCTAGAGCCGGCTGCGACTGCAATGACAATCGTACTTGAATCCTCCGTGGGTTCAGCGATGACGACTACCATACTGAAATCCTCCGTGGGTTTGATGACGATGGTTATTGTTCTTGTATCCTACGTGGGTCCGATTGCTTGACTTCTATTCTAGTATCCAACGTGAGTCCGACTGAGTAGCTGGTCTAGTATCCTACATGGGTCCAACAGCTTAGCTGGTCTAGTATCCTACATGGTTCCGACAGCTTAGATGTATCAGTGATTACATCTGATCATGTTTATCACTTTATAGAAGATGTATACCTATGTGAACTGAGTCTTGACTTTTAATCATTACCATCGGTGTGATTGACTTCTTTCCTGTGTGGACTGGGTTGTGCTTGGGCTCGAGAGTTGGAGCCGAACTGGAATTGATAACTTAGGTATATGTATGGTCATATACCTAAGTAGATTTGGTTGATAATTCCTGATTGCATCTTTCCTTTTGTGGTTTATCCTACGTGGATTCTGGGAGACCTTAGGGGGTCTCGGGGTCCCTACTAAGTATCTTATACTCACCCCAGCATGGGCTTTTCCCACACTACGTTGTGTTGGATGCAGACTATGGACAACACTGATCGAGGTGGAGGCTTGTGGAGCTGGACAGTACCCGAAGGTGGACCACTAGGCAGGACATACACGGAGCGGACGGCCGGACCCGAGGTGCTGAGGAGTCCATCTGTACCCACCCTTCAGGTGGGATTCCTGGAGGACGACACAGTGGTTGATGTTTTACTTAATGCGGTTGTATTAGTTTTTCAGTTTTACTATACTTTCAGTTGGTTTTGTATACTGGCCCATTTACATTTCAGCACCTACTTTTGTACTCAGTTTACTTAGTTATTTCTTCAGTTGCGTACTCTATTTTGTTTGATTACTTTTATAAAGAAAATGTCTTCCCAGTATAGGGATTTATGCCTTTGGTCCTAGTCTCCAGCCCTTAGCCTAGGGAAGGAGGGCTTGGGGTAGTCACGACACGGGCCCCAAGGATGGGTCGTGACAATAATTATAATGCACTTCCCTCAATATGATATTCCAAAATCCTTATGTAATGATTCCCGATTTTCAATCACACTTTTGTTGGTTATTATTTCTTTATGTTATGTGTATATACCATGATTATTTCTCATTACAACATGTTCCCCTTACAATCCCTTATGATATTTGATTGGTATCTCTTATGTTCACCCCATAATATGTGTCGTAGCTCACCGATTCTTATATTTCCAATCAAATAGTTAAAAATAAGAGTACTACATAAAATAATTTTTAATAGGGGGTTAGTCATGGTGTGAAGCTATTTAAATGTCGAATTTTTTTAAAATAAGTCTTTTATGTATCAATTCTCCAAATAATCAAAACCTACAGGTTTTATAGAGTGATTTATTATTATTTATAGTGAATAATCATGAAAACTTATGAATTATTTTCTTATTAAATGCTTGGGTCATCTAATACCAAGTAATAATGAGGGATAAATATTCATTACATATGATGAATGAAATATTTAATCAATTTAAGAGAGTTTTTTTTTTGTTTTCTAAAATAAAACATTGGTCTAGTTATCTCTAATTAAGGGTGAAGGAAGAGAATATTAAAAAAAATAAACCACTATTATTGATATGGATATTAAATAATTTTGGTCATTGCCTTCAATGTTAAAAATGTTCCACTTGTATTTATGGCCTTGGTTATTAGGATACTCTATAGTTACCTGAAATCCTATATGGTGGTATTTTTGGATGACACCATTATTTACTCAAGGTATGAAAAAGACAATGAGAGTAGTCTGGATATTTTTCTTATATATTTATCATGAGGATAGTATTTATAAAAAACTTTTTTAATTTCATTTCTAGATTTTGGAGGCAATGTTTCTCAATCATGTTATATAAAAAAAATTATTCTCTATTTACCATGAGAAGGCTAAGAGAGGGATTTCATAAGAATTTATAAGGAATGTGTTTATGATTCTATTATTATTATGGATGGATTGATATTATAGGAGTTTTATTTATTCATTTTCGAAATTATACTCCTCAATAACAACATTAACATATGATTGATTACAGTTTAACTAATGAAAAAAATTTCAAGATGTATTTTGGTATTTAGTGAGGAGATTAAATTTAGAAATAGATTTAAAACATCCTAAATCAATATTTGGTTATGAATTTTATTTGGATTCTTCTTGATTAGGACAATGGTATATCATGATATAGAGGAGTAATGTTATGGAGTATGGGTATAGGAATTTAAGTCATATTAAGAAGAATTACCCTATACATGACAAAGAGAAGGATGTTGTTTTTTAAAACCAAATGAGTTGGATCCATTAAATATTTGGAGAAAAATTCTTGATTTATAAATCTCATATGTTTTTGAAGTATGTTTTCAAATATATAGACCTTAAATTGAAGTGTTAAAGGTAGATTGAATATATGTGAAATGTTATTTTTGAACTTTTATAGTCAATAGGAATGCTTTATGTGGTAGTTCAATAATTCAGTGGGATAAAATTACCTTGTGCTGCAAACAATATAAATAGAAGTTGATTATAATTGGATTATTGATATATTTTAGCATACCCGCCATATTTTATTCTTATTAAGTAAAATAACAAAAAGCCGGGAAACATTCCCCTCAAGGGGGAGAAAATTATGGAGACCAAGGGAATCTCAATGGATGATATCCTTACAGTGTTCAGCAAGGGAGCCCATATTATCATAAATGAACAAAGCATTCTCTGGAATTCCCCAACGTGCAAGAGAGTAGGTCGCGAAGTTCGACTCTCTTCAAATATGGTAGAGAGTGTTATCTCTTTTGGTCTTCAAAGCACAACACTAGATATTGTAGACCCACTCACATGGTACCATATGTCGTCCTTGAACTGCGTTCACCAAAATTTTGGAATCAGATTCCACCTCATCCACCTAGAGGTCACGTCCCCTACAAAGTGCAAGTCCTGTCAACTATACATAAGCCTCCACACCTAAGGAGCTTCTAGGATCAAAGTAGGTGGTGAATCCCTGTAGAACTGATCCCAATGAGTTCTGAAGGACCCCACCACCCATCATCTTCCCTCCTGTGAATGATCCTTCCACGTTCAACTTCAAACCACCGAGGGGAGGCTCCCATTGGATTCACAATCCTAATCTGATGGGAGAGCAAGGTCATCTGAGGAGATTACAAACCATAACATATCGTCCCCCCCCACTTCGATAGTGAATCAAGCTCAAAGACAAGAGAACAAACTCTCATTTTCATAAAAGTAGAGAAAAATTATAACCACGATGATTATAGTTCCAAGAATCCCATATTGTTCAACATATGGTGATGAGAATCACAGAACAGACCTTCCATTCCATACCCATGTGCTGCAAACAACCGAACCATGCGAACATGATACCATAAATTGAAAAAAATTTGGAATCCAAACATGGGTGTGGTGTGAAGAAGCACCAAAGGTAAACAGCTCAGCTACTCCATAAGAACAAGTGGAGCGCTGTCTCTATTTGTGGAATCGCACAACAATAGCAGTGGGGTGTGAGAGGGATACCTTTCCTTTGAAAATTATTGTTAGTAGGAAGGGCCTTGTTCCATTAGCACCAGACCAGGAAACTCATTTTTTTGGGTATATCTATAAACTAGAACTTGGGAGAAAACTCCTCCATTTTAGAATTTCCATGAAGTAATGTTCTATAATCTCAGGATGTAAACCTTCCTGAACTAGATAGGGTGAAGTAGCACATGTCCATCTCGTTAGTCATCAGAATACCTCAAAGGCCCTACATTTGATCAAGTGTGAGGGTCGAGTGAATAAGATCATATATCTCGTAAGCCTTACTGAATGAAAGGAGTGGGGAAGGGCAGTTTGGATAAGACAGTCTTTCTCATGCCTAGTTATTCGTCCAAAAATTGTTATCGAGAAATCCAATGATCCACCGGTTAGACTCGCGCAGGACCTCTAGGTGTTGAAACATGCAACATGCAATCCCAGCAGGAGAAATAGTGTTTCTCATGGGGCTAGGAAGGATTATTCAGGATCATGTGACATTTTCCATTGGAAATTACACCTTGGGGTTACTAAAATGTATCCTGATATTGTGAATAAATTTTGGTATCTTGAGATGAGGAATAATGTGGAAGATGTTTTTCCTGTTTCTTGATTTACCAATTAGTAATGATGAAGAAAATTTAACTAATGGGGGTTCATTTATCCTTTACCAATTTTGATATATAAATTTGAGGAAATCTATATGGAATTAGTTATTGGTTTTGAAGATAACTGTAGAATCATTATTACATTTGTGTTATAGTGGATAAACTCATCACATAAGTGTATTTAATTCCCATATGTGGAATATTTTTTAGTGGTTGAGAATAGACATGTTTTTTTTGAAAGATAGTATTACATATATTGGTTTTTTGAAGTAAAAATTAATTTATAAAGATTATATATTTTAATCCATATTCTACATAGTCTGATAGAAATCTATGGGGATTGAAATAAATTTTATTATAATATATCATCTATAGAAATATGTGTAGAAATAATATATCATTAAAATTACTAAAGATATGCTCCAATCATGTGTGCCTTATTTTAGAAGATATTAGGAGGACTATATTCAATTAGTAGAGTATTTGTATAATATCAGTTATTAGTCCAAGATTTCTATTTTGATATTCATGGTGTTTTAAGGTAATCCATGTCCATCACCACCATGTTAGGAAAAAATGGTAAAGAAGACTATATTAGGACCCATTTTGGCGTAATAGATTACTATTAAAGTTATGTTTACTCCCTAAAGCCTTCTTTAATCCTAGAGGTAGTATCAGGGTTGTGTGAATTATCCATGATGTCCCTTGATATTTGATATTGGATATTACATGTTTCTGAATGTTACACTTGGATTTTTGAACAAATTGTTTAAGAAAAATGTAACTTTAATGTCGTGTTATATAGGTCAATTTGAAATCCTTGAGTGTTTATTTGGTAACATAGATATTTTCCATTCCATAATAAAATAATGTAATTAGTTATAGTTTATATTTTTCCTTGTTTGTGAATTTTCAACATGACCCATATTATTTTTTGATTTGGAAGTCATTTGAGCTGGAAAATGATTCATCATTTATAGAGAATCTGATTCGAATTATGTATCATAGAGGGAAGTTTCCTTTGGAATAGAGTGTTCGATTGTTTCTGTGTTATTTAATCAGAATAAAATCATGGGGGAAGCATTATACATGGAATAATATATATATATATATATATATCTTAAGATATCAATAAATTTAAGATCTCTAAATTAATTTGTTCTTTAATAATTGGATCTAGAATGAACTATTTACATTATGGTAAAAATTTCATTTGAATAAAATTTTATTAATATGTTTTTAAAGAATTTATGGGAAATATTTTCAATTTTATGTATCAAAAAAGTTCCAATTAACATTGATATTATAAATTTATAGGAATAGAGAGATACACAGACCTTATATTATATAAAAACTATCCTGTAGATCATGAAAACTATTTTCAGGGTTGTGAGTGATGTAGGATCCCAATATTATCTCATTATCCATACGTAGTGATTGTGTAGTAGGGTTTAAGTGGTATAGGTCCATTATATAGCATCTTAATATACTCTTATATAGCTCATTATTTCCCCCAAACATCCATGGGTGATATATAGGGTTAATTAATGACCATTATACCAACCTTTCATCAATAGATTTATGGTGTGGTTATTAGATCAAATGATGGATCATAGGCGAATCCTAGTTATAATTTCTCTATCTAATTTTATTATATCTCTATCAAATTTTGAATTCTGGATTTTGAAATACTGTTTCAATGGTTAGGGATTGAAGTTTGTGGTTATTCTTGATAGGGCTATGTGGTTTCATGTATTTGGATTGATGTTTGGTCCAAGAAATCACAGAAAAATAACATTCAATAGGTTCAGGTAGATATCTCTGATATCTTCTGTGATGTGTGTAATTAATTTTTTGTTATTGATATATTGTAACATATCATAGAATAGTTTTCTTTTTTTTTTATGTCAGGTTCCTGATCTATGAGGAAACAATGTTATTTTTTGTAATTGAATTAGATGAAAATTAGAGGATTCATTAAACAATGTAGTTTTTAAATTGTACAAAGTTATTTTCAATGGAATTAAATTAGTCTATATTATATTTGAAATATAATATTTTCAATATTTTTTTTTATAATTTGATAATGGGTTTTTTAAAATGGGAACTAGTTATTTTCTAATGAAAGTTGAGTTTTGAAGGAATTTCATCAGAGAATAATTGTTTTCCAGATCATGGATTTTTATGTTTATTTCAAACAGGTTATAATTATTTTATGAAATTAAATTTATGATAATAATATAATTTTTTGGGATAATATTATTTACATGTAATTACTCTGAAAATGAATCATGTTTATAATTTGAGTGAATTTGTTTTTGAGTTTTATCACACGATGTTTGTGTATGTGTTAAAATGGTTATTTGTGGGACATGTTTTTTAAATCCTCATAATATCCACAAAGGTATAGTGGGTTAATTTTGGATCATGAGTTAAGGGGAGAAAACGTTATAATGTATAGGAATAGAAGTCAACATGCCTCTCACTATGTAACAACATGATATTTTGTAACATTTAAATTAATAACACATTTAATAGCTTGTGTCACATGTAACACCAAAAAATAAAAAAACCAACAACTAAAACAAACCCTTAAATATTAAATGTACAAGAATAATCCAATAATCACTAGATAAAAATAAAATAAAAAATTTATATAATTACATATTATGATTTTTTTTCTTTGATTAATATTTTACAAAGTCTTCGTTTTGCAGAACCATTTTAAAAAATTATATTATGTTTGAACAAAAAAACTAAATCAATCACAGGTGAAAGTTTATTATATTAGATAATATTATGATTTATAATCTAATATGTAAACATTAAATTACACTGAAATTTATATAAAAGAATATTAAAGACTCCTGAATTTTGAAAATCTATTTAAAAAAAAAAATTTCATTATATATTATATAAATATGAAATGTTAAATTTTTAAATTTTAGGAATTATAATCAGAAAAAATTAACATATTTTTTATTAAAAAATTCTATATTATCTTAGGATGAATTGGTTCTTTCCTAAAATAAACAATATTAGCTGAAAAGTAAGAAACACTATTTTTACAAAAACTATAAATTTTATGAACTTAACATTTTATAAGAGAGGCCTAAAATTATATTAAATACTTTAAATTTATAAAAAATATATATATTTACTAAATTTATATATTTTAAAAATACTATTATGAATTCAAAAACATATTTTTATATATTTAAGTAATATTTTCCAATAAACAATACTTTTTGGTCTTTCCTTCAGTTATATATTATTTTTGTAGAATTCATAATGAAAATGAATTGAATACTATTATTTTAATAATTAACCAATTCATATAAAAAAATCAATTAAAATTATAATTTTATCATAATGAAAACATTTCTATTTAAAAATACACTTTTTCTAAAAATATTGCATTTAGCGTTACATGCAGTAATGATAAAATTAATTTTTTTCCACATTGATATTTTATATGAGGAAATCGATTTAATATTTATAAAAATTAGTTAAATATTATTAAAAAAATCTATTTCATTTTTATTCATTAAAAGTAAATATCTTAGGTAAAAAGTAATAACCATGTTAAAACAAAAAATGGGTTAAAGTGAAAATTCTAAGAGTAAATGACATAAAACCTTTTTAAAAATGTGTTAAAATGTTTTTTATGAATGATCAACATTATATCTTCCCCCAATAAATTATTATCCATTTTGGGGTCTTATTAACATGTGAAACATGTTCTCTCTTTATATTAAGTTGATCTAATTACAAAAATCTCATTCTCACCACTTTTAAAAGGGGCCTCTCACTACCCTATAAATAATACTAAAACAATTTTGTATAAACTTGAATATATATCCATTATCCTTCCATTTTAACCATATTACATATAATTGATCCTATGGTAACAAGATATATTCTTAATCCCTCTATTTTATGAGTGTTTCCCATGGGAAAGACTATGGTCTTAAAAAAGTACGATTTTTCCCTCACTTCATTTTTTTATATCATAACTTAAGAATCATACAATATACATAATATATAATGAAATAATTATTGAAAATGAAATTAATATTTTTATTCATGGTTAGTAAATATTGAACTCATTTTGAACATTCAATTAAGAGTAATGAATCCATTATTTGTGCATTATGTGGACAACTGCCTTAATGAAGTGATGAATTCTGTTTTTCACTAACACCATGATTCATGAGTTTTAGTGGTTTTATTTAAGAATAAATGTGAAATATATAATATTATAATTAATATTAGTAGTAAAATTGTAGTATAAATTCTTTCTGTCTCATTCATCAGGAAATGAAAATGTTTGTTGGGTGTTGTTCGAACTACAGCCTCTATGAAGTGACATATAATGTATTTTATCTAAGATAATTATTATATATTAGTATCTATTAATAATTTATTCAAAAAAATATAATTATATAATTATTATAATTATTATTATAAAATAATGACATTATGTCAATATAAATACTATTATAATCAAAATCACCCAGTATTTGTTGTATGTTCATTTTTGGGTCGGTCAAACCAACTACCTAAGCCATGCTATTAAATTATATCATGGATGACAATCAGAACAAAATTAATGATAATATATTATATAAATAATAAAATAAATATTTGAATTTGTTTATATAATGGTAACATTTATAATGAACTCATTAATTAAGATAACAACATATGTTCATTAAAAATTAGTGAAACATCATCATCAATAGTTTCATCATTTAGGACTATAAAAAACTCCCATTGAGTTAATTTATGAAATTTATAAATAATTATAAAACATAAATTCTAGTTCCTTTAATGACATATTAATGATTAAAATTTCATAAAATCAAATAACATCACTACTATTATGAAACTAGTTCATAATGATCTGGTTTACTCATAACCTATATTGAAAATACATAATAAAAAACTAATATACATATAGATAAAAATAAAAAAAATGAATTTTGTAAAATGATATATATATATATATATAAATGTTTATCAAATATATTATCAATATTTTAATTGTTTTACAGAGGATATTAAAGTTCTTTATTAGAATTTATGAATTAATTTAATGGTTTCTTGTCTAAATTTTCAATCAATTGTGGAATAATTATTATTATTATAAACAATGATAGATTTTAAATAGTTTATATAATACCCTTTAATATTTTCTATTATTATTCCCATTAATATAATGATGGTAAATGTTTCATTCCATGTTATTTCTCTAATGGGGGATAGACTGAAAATTTTAAAATAGTTGTAAGGGGTTATTTTCCTTAAATTTAACTTCATGAGATATCATTCTTATTGTGAATGTGATATATTTAATATGGTTTGATTATTTTATAATTTATTTCTTTCATCCTATTCAATTCTTTTGAAGTTCCATCTCATATTCTATTTTAATTTACTTTGATTTAATTATACCAATGTTGAAAGGGGTTTTTAGTAAAAATGACACTAAAACTATAAGGTTTTCATTGACAATATTATTTTCCAATCAATATTTTTTTGAAAGATAATCCACTTGGATAATTTTTATTATATCTATCACCCCTTATAATTTTAGTTGGATATTCATGAGTTTATACATAGCCCCTCAAAATTCCATTCCCCTAGACATAAATTTGACCTTAGAGGTTTCTTGAAAGTGAATCTGACCTCGTCTCTTCTTCTGAGCCGGGAATGTCCCTTTTTTCCTCGAATATATTCACTATATGATTTTCAAATGTCCTTATATATAACAAAAAAATATTTATTTCTTTTTTCCATTACATTATATTAATCAAATAGTATTAATGCCAATTTAGTCATTTTTTATTTGAATCAATTTCATCGAAATGTTAAAATTTTATCTTCTTAATGTTTTCCTCGTGAACGCATATTTCAGCCACCATATCCATTTTTATGAAACATTATCTCCATAATATCAGGGTTTCCAAAATAAATTATTATTATCCTACTTTTTTAAAATATTTATTTAAAATTTTTTAAAGGCTCTAGGAGAAATCTAATTTCAAAAGTTATATTGAAATGTATTTTAAAATTATTTTTTACCTATGTAATTGTTCTATGAAAAATATTATTATTGATCAAGGTGATTCATAAAATTATACGATACATGTTTTTTCCAAAATATGGATTATGTAATTTTCCACTCTTTTGGAGTTATCTGTCATTTCTATTTTCATTCCTAGTTATATTTGGTGTATAACCATGAATTTTCTTCCAATGACTTCCCTATATGAAATCTATATTTTTGATTTCATTGATTAATGTGTGTTTACCTACATGCCATATATAATTTTATTGGTAAATTATTGACTTAACCATATAACCATCATATAGAAGGTTCAAATAACATATAATTTATAATTAATATTGAATTTTATGTACTAAGAGAGTTATTGAATATATTTAGATACTCATTTATTTTCTCATGGGTATATCATGTCAAAATTATTGATGTAATTATGAATATTTTATTTATATGATTCCATTATTGAAGGATATAAAACAAAATTTTATTCAATGGATTATTTGTAATGTGCGTAATGAATCCCATTTTTATTATTATGAGTTTTTTTATGAATTTATGAATTATTATTTTCAAGTGAAACACATATGTATTGATGAATGATATATGTTGTACAATACCACCCTCTAATTATTTATTTAATTGCTAATTTATAATTCGATAATTATTCATGAGTGCATTATAGTTTCTCCAAAAAAAGTGAACTAATTGAATGGCTCATTAATTTTGTGTTTCCCTATACTGATGTTTTCCATATATTAAATATGACTTATTTTTATGCTTAATATCATGACTATATTATATTCTCTTGGATCATGTTTGTTAACTAATGTTTCCACACACCTATTATTAATGTATTATGGTATTCCAATAATATTCCATGATTTATGATATATCCGTGATTGTGTATAAGATTATTATGTATCATGATTATTGAAAAATTATCCTATTTTTATGACTAATTATATTTTATTATTACCACTTAGGTTTATCCATACTAATAATCTAAGATCACCACTTCGTTTTATTCCAATTTCCCCCGGTTGTGAAGATGATTATATCTTATTAGAAGTCCAGATGAAGTATAGTGTGCCTTAATTAAGGGGAATTTTTCTCATGTAATGTAAGGTAAATTTAATATGTTTATATCTATCAAATACACTTAACCTTACATTCATTGGGTTATTAGATTATTTTATGAGATATAATGTTAAAATAATGGGAAATGTTATAAAATAATGATATGTTTATGTTGGGTAGCTACAGTTTACCCTAGAGTAGGGTTTAGTAAATTTTTATGTTGATTTTAGTACTTTTTTTTATCAAGATTAAGGAACCTTAGTGATAACCCAAAGGATAATTAAAGTTGTAAAGTTAAATCATTAATTTTTGGTATAGTAGATATTGTATTGTTATCTAACAAAAGAAAACCTATTTGGATAGTGGAAATTGGAAGAAGGTTATGCACCTTGGGATAATCAAATTAAAAAAGGATGATTGAGCACTGACTCGTCATAAGACTACACACATGGATAAACACTATAAGGTGACTTATTTTGGTTAATAAAATCATCTTTGTGAATATTATCAAGTATTTAAATATATTTAAATTTGATGATGAATTAGTTTTGAGAAGATAAAAAAATTATCAAAGATATCCAAGGGTATGTATATAGAGTTATATGATGATCCATGGGTGAAATTTTTGAACCAAAAGTATCATTGGTCAAAATTAAGGTGTTATTACAGAATAAATATTTAGAATGGTGTTTTCATATTCACATTTATGATATTTTTGTAACCATTTTGGTTATATTATTAGTTGAAAAAGGATAATGGAAATTAAGATGAAAATTTTACATATATAAAATCAACTATGTCATGTAATTAAATATGGGAGAATACTCAATTATTTTAGAACCAAAATATATCCCTATTATAATTAAATAAGTGAGTTTCTTAGTCTTAACTACATATGTGAGGTTAGTATCATAATTGAAATTAAATCATGATGCTCGAAGGTATTTTCACTATTGATATTTATCAAAAAAATTCTTGTATAATTGAAATGTGTTTAGATTACATGAAGAATATAAGTATTTTTAATGAGTATTTTGGTATTAAATGATTGATAAAATGTAAAAAATTGTATAAATAACATTTAAATGTAATTTTATGACATTTTTAATTTTTTCAAATAACTATTGGAGAAAACATTATTGAGGTATGAAAAACAATTAGGTTATACATATTCTGGATTTTATGTTAATAAATGGTTGATTGATTTTGGGAAAAGTGATTATGACAGTAATGATATCCTTGGAATTGATTATTGATTTAGTGTCAATGTGTTCCACGATATTTTTAGTGACGATTGTCTAATTTTAGGGAATATGATGTATATTGGCTTGTGTGTGAATTTTGGATTTTTTTAAGATAATAGTATTTTTTGTGGAATATATGAATTTAATATTGTTTAATTTCTTGGCGATTAAAATGGTATTTGGAATGCTTTGTTATGGATAATTAATAATTAGGGTATACACATAATAAGGTATATGAATATATGAATGATTAATGTTGTCTTTGTAATGATAATTAACTTGATATAGATTACTAGAGTAAGTTAGATGTCATATTAGAGGTTTTAACTCAAATGATGAGTATGTTAAAAATACCCTCACCTAATTTTATTAGTAATTACTAATTAACATTGTGGGGAAGTTAGTTTTTTATGGGGTAGAATGTAACGACCGAAGATTTGGACCCTTTATATTACTACTATCTTCAATTGATTGAATCACAAGAAACACCAAACCAACATGACACCCGAACGAAAAAAACCTTGATATATTAAAATTATATGACAAATGTGATAATTGGTAGATAAAAATATAATAATAAAATAATATATTTATATAACATTACTTTTTAAATGATCAATGTTTTCAAAAGGATTTCTTTCATAGAACCAATTTTTAAAAAGTTAGTTCATTCTACAGAAATAAATTGAATAGGCCAAAAATAAAATTTTATTACAATAGGTCATATTGAGATTCATAAACTAATATTTAGACATAAAATTATTTAATTTTTTTATGAAATGAAATTACAGGACAATGATGTTTGGAATAGTTATTTTTTAATAGAAATAATATATCATTATATTTTTTTCATTTAGAAGATAAATTCTTAAATTTATGTTTTTTAATTTGAAATAATTAAATTAATTTTCTCATTAAAAAATCCAATATTTTCATCAAATGAATTTATTAAAAATTTTGTAACTATTTATTCTATATAAATAGTGAGTAATATATTTTTTATAAATATTGTAAATATTATGAAATTAATATTATATACGAATGACATAACTATTAATAAATCATTCTAATTAGTATGCCATTTAATTAAGTAGTAAAACGATGAATTATTAAAAATCAATTATAAATTTATAGATCCTATATTTAAAAATGTTAGTAATATTTTCTGATAAATTTTTTTTTTGTTATTTTCAGTTAATTAACTATTAATTTAGTCATATTATATATTGAAATTTTCTAAAAAACACGTAACATTTATTTATTTTATAACATTAAAAGTTATTTTGTAAAAATAAAAGACATTTATAATAAGATTATACACTTAAATTTTATGCATCAAATTAAACATTATTAAAATACATTACGATCTACAGGCACTAATGTTAAAATTAATTTGTCTTAGAATTATAAATTTTATATTATAAAATGGTTTTTAAATATGTAATTATTAGATAAAATTAAATAATAATTCATATTGTAGTTTTAGGCCTTAAATGTAAATTACCTAGGTAAAAACTACATACTACGGTAAAACCAAAAAATTGTAAAGGTATTATTAAATGGTTAAAGGACATAAAAAATGTCTGAAAACTAATTTTTGAGTTAAAATAGACCTTATATCATTAAAAATAAAATATTATCAATTTTATATTCATCATGGTATTTTAAACTTGTGATATATTTATATTAAGTTCAAAAATTTACAAAAATTCCAGTCTCACAACTTATAAATGGGAACTCTCACCACACTATCTTGAGAACTCACAAAATCAGTTTTAAACCATAAAAACTATCTGTTACCATTAATTTATAAAAGTATTACATTTCCATGATCAATTATTCAGAAGATATTTTTTAATACATCCACCTCCAAGGAGTCTTCCAATAGAAAGCCTAAGCACTAAACGTGAGTGCCATTTTCCCTTACATCATTTATTTTCTTTCCTGACATGAAAATATATTATTATTATTCACATATAATGAAACATTTGTTGTTTTCATACTAAATTATATTATTCATAGGGAATAACTATTAACCAGATTTTCAATCTTCTATTTCGAAAACTAAAACCTCTAACCAAACACGGTGGAGACTACGACCTCCATGAAGAAAAATTTCTTGTATTTCATCTATTTTTTTATTTTTATTTATAATAAACTAAATTATTTTTCAAATGGTTAAAATTATCTACATAATACAATTATTATTAATTTTTTTGATATTTTTCTTAAATAAACCATCTTCATAATCATTATTATCCATTAATTATTGTATGTTAATGTTTGGGTCGGTCTAACAACCAAATTGAACTATGCTATAAAATAATATTATATAGTATTTTTGTAAATAATTAAAGATAATAAAAATCATAATTAATAAAATAAATTTTTATTTTTGTTATGTAATCATAATAATAATAGTAACCACATTGATTTGGATACCAATATCCTCTAATTAAAAATCACCAAAACATGCTCATATTTTTTATCATATTTAATGATGATAAACATAAATCACATTGATTGAAAATTGAAAATTATAAAATTTTATAAAATATCAAAAATAGTATGATCCATGATATATGAAATATTTACTATAGGGTAATAATGAAGGAGAGCATCTCAATTATGAAAAATTTTCAAAATGATCCAAATTAGTCACACTCAATATTGAAAATAGATTATACATAACTAATATAAATAAATATATAATTATTATAATTTAACATAATAAAAGTTTATAGATATTAAAATGGTTATAAAATATATTAATATGATATTTATTTTGACATAAAAATGATTCTTGAGTTTTAGTAGATGTCATAAATTAAGGTAAGGGTTTCTTGTATCAAAGTTCAATCCCTCAAGAAATACTTATTATTATACACCATGTTTTATTTGGAATGTTTTAAATAATTACATTAATTGTTTTGTGATTATTCTATTTTATTTTAGTATTTTCAATGTTCTATTAAATTTTCATTCTCTCTTGGTTTCAAGCTCAAATATTAAAGAACTTATAAGGTGTTTTTTGTGTCATATTTAACTTATGGATACATCATTCTTATTTTGCACCATGATATCCATAATATGGCATGATTATTGCATATTGAGTCTCTTTCACCATATTCATAAGGGTTTTAATGTTCATATAATGTTATACTATAAATGGATTATGACACAACCATACCAATGTTGAAATTGTTTTATAAATAAAATATTACTCAAACCGTAAGGGTTTATTTTCGAATATAATTTTAAAATAAAAATTGATATTAATAAAAATCATTATTGGGAATTATTATTATTTCTTAAAAATACTACTCATTTTCACTTAATATTCATGTGTTGATATATGTTACATCAAAATTTAATTCCCCTATGGCTAATATTTTACTTGAATGGTTTCCTGTACGAGAAACTGATGTCATCTCTTCTTTTTAGTTAATAAAATTATATTACCTATATCTATATTCATTATAATTTATTGAAAATTTAAATATTTATAACCCCAAAATTGAGTAAGGCCATTTTGAGCTACTTTATATTCCATAATAATTTGAAAATAATTTTTTATAATTTTTCATATGGGTTATTTCTGTCATCGTGTAAAGGTATATTTTTCTTACTTTTTTCTATGTGTGCACTTATTTCCAATGATTATGATTTTATATGAAACATTATTTCTTTGTTATTAAGGGAATTAATTTAAATTACCCTTCTCTATGTTTTATAATATATTTCTTTAATTTGTTTTTCAACAGATAATGATTGACTATTATTTCAAATCTGATTGATCAAAAACAGATCAAAAATGTGTTCCTAATCTAAATCATTGCACTTTGACCTATTTTATTCCTAATTAAAGGAATTGATTATATAATACCACCTAATTTCATTATCTTTATTTTGTATGTAATTCCCTTATCTTTGGATGAATAATCCATCACTACCTTCATCTTTCATACTCGTCTATGATGTATAACCACAATATTTGGTCAAATGACTTTCCTCTATGAATACCCTATTTTCAACTATTGTGGTTGAATATTGTTCACCTTGATTTCATACATTGATTTATTAAGGAAATTAGTTACACAATCATATGTTCATTATCTATATAGTATATATACATATTCTTTATTATATTGATTGAAGGGTATTTAACAAGTTTGTTACTGAATATCTTTGGATACTAATTTATTTTCCCTAGATATATCTTATTACAATTATTTTTTAATTTGGAATTATTTACATACATGATTCCTTTTCAAAAATACATGAAACAAATTTTATTACCATGTATTTTTGTTATGTGAAGAATAAAGCACATTTTTCATCCCTTGAGTTTATTGTGATACGATGAATTATTGTTTTCAAGTGGATCATGTAACTAAGGATTAATGATTGGTGGATCATATTATTTACCTCCAATGCAATATTTAAAATTTTATATATCCAATGAAATGTATTTTTGAGTAATTTTTTTCCACGTAATCATTGGATATGATGGTGTGTCTCTGTAAAGTAATATTTCCCAATAATAATGTTTTTACATATTTCAACGATGTCATAGTTTTATTCTTAATATAATATCTAAATTATTATAATGTCCCAACATTATCCCAATGTAAAGTCCATTAAATGTCTTGTTTAATTTCATAAATTAGACCTAGTTTCAATGATTAATCATGTAACAGATTTCTTAGGTGCATCTAGGGATTTATTGATGCTTGGAGCCTAGAAACGGGAGGAAGAATATTGGGCCACATGGTTAAAGAAAACCGTCATGCCCAGACATCACATTTTCCCTAAACCATAAGACATCTAGCAGTGGAAACCTAGGGGCCACATGGTTTATCCAAAACTATGAGACCCATGATTAATGACAATGAAACCCTATATAATTTTTGGACACAATGGTTTCTCACAATCAACACACAGTTAGGCATATTGTGTGCATAATTGTGTGGTATTCCCCCTTGAAGTAGCAATAGACACACTATTAGAAAATTGTTTGTCCAAAATATGTGACCAATCCTTTCATAGTGTATAATGAGGTAGAAATTACCTTTTATAAATTAATTAGTTTTATAACATATCTCTTTATCCCCTTCCTCTTCCACTTGATATTTTTATCTCCCCCTTGTTGTGGGGTGGCTTCCTCTTCCCAGTAATTGTGTTTTTGATATCTACCTCAACTATGGTCGGATACCATAACCATAAAAAACAATAGAAAAAAAATCATTTATCATTACATTCCATACACATCTATTTATTGGTTACTCTCCAATAGGTTTCACTATTTTATTGTAAATAAATTTTTCCCTATTTACGAGGATTTGTTAAATCTCTCGTTTTCCTCAATTTTAGGCCAAATCACGGCCTAGTAACAGATGAGTGGAGAATTTTTACCGCAAGATAGGGTTTCTATATCTTTTCCAACTCTTTTCATCACTTTTTATGTGTTGTGTTGTTTATCTTCTAGCTGGACTCTTCTTATAAGGCCTGTTATTTCATATTAAATTTATAGACTTGGTTTATCAAGTCAATTGGAACCTTATCTCATAGGTAATCTCATTAATATGGTGTTTTTATTGGCTTTTTCCTCCCATAGGGTGTTCCCAACTATTATGGACAAATTTCCCATGAAAAATTGTGAAACACCATGTGTTTGTGTTTCCCTTTGTTTAAATTCTTTATGTTTTGGAAATAAATTATTTATAATGAAAGACAATCACTTTAATACCTTCATTATAATTCCTAATCAAATTATTATCGATTGGATAAATGTGTAAATATCATATTCCTTTGTATATTCTTGTTGATAATTGTTTTTTTCTATTTAAGAAATTCTTATACGTATTTCTATATTCCATGCCATTTGATAATTACATTTATCCCTTAGATAATTCTTTTAATATGTGATCATGATATATTTATTAAGCTTGATGCTTTATCTTTGCGATATATTTAATGGGTAGAGTTAAATAATATGTTTTTGAAAGAATATTTCCATGATACATGTAAATTATAATGGTAGCATGTAAATGTTTACATACTATGATTTGTGGAATATGACTCTTAACCATGCCTTATTTTCCGTTAATTTATTATGAAATTCCATGTGGTTGTTCGACTATTGTTTTTCATTTAAGAATATCCTATTTGGTTTTGTCATGACATGATTAGTTAATGGAATGAAATATTAAATGTTTATATTTGTAATATATTCTTGTATTTCTATGGCTGACTTTATATGGTCTATGAGAGAATATATATCCCAATTTAAGGATCCCATGGATGGACATGTTGTACTCGATTGGAGTCACTCGCTACATCAAGACTGATACATTGCTTTTCCATGTGTTTTATTTTTAGGAAGAGTTAAATATAATTGTGGCTAAGGATATTTCCCCCAATGAGAAACCGGGCATAGAAGCATTTGGAAATATGGAAATTCCATGCCACGGGAGAAACCTAGTCCCCTGTGTGAGAAACATGGCACAAGCTCATAGTCACCATCCCTGAGTGATATATGGAATTAAATATGGGTTTCCATGGATGGACTCATAGTTATTCGGTTTTGTTGCTATCTATTTTTTGTTCTACCACTTGATGAATCTGGTTTATAGTCAAAAGTTCCATTTTGACGGTGTAGATGGGGGTTTATCTAGCCAGGTGACAAGTACTTTATGTTCAATCGTGTTCCACTAGTGTAGTAGGCTAGGCCATTACAAACCCAAGTGTACAAGGAGCCGTGTCAAATTTTGAGATTATAAATGTATAGGTAATCCTCAATGCAATTTATATTTTATTCTTCCAATATCCAATGTCACATAGCCCATTCTAGTACCTCTATCAGGTACAAGTTCAATGACTCCATGTCGGGCTAAGAGTTGGTCTTCTATGAGCAAATCATTATGAGGCATTAGTGTTCATAGATGTGGTAGTTAGGGGCCTAATCTTAAGTGATAGTATAGATGATCTTCCCAGTATAGTCTTGTGGAATCTCATGGCCATGTTTTAGTCCATTTGTTTGTTGTGCCACTAGTGCCCACATAACATAGTCTAGGGACATCTACGACCTAAGGTATTATCCTAGTAACCTCTACTTTAGATTATTCCATTTTAAATATAGGTTCATCAAAAACTTTAATATCTATTTCATGTGTGAAAAATCATGTTCTTTCTATCATGTGCTTCTATTGAATTATGTCCCTTGACACTCCACTAGTGGTTAGAACAGAGGTTATATGCCAATGTGAGGAATTCCCCCTTTATATTGGTGGGTTACATTTATTTAGGAGTTTCTTTTTCCTACAGATGATTGGATTTTATTTCAATCATGGAATGGATCATCTCATTCCTTACCATTCCCATGTGGATTTATTTAACATAGTGATATTTGTTAAAAAGAAAATAAAATTAATTTAATCTTTTTGATATTTTTCATTTCTCACCACACTGAAAATAGTTTTTTATATATATTGGCACTAAGATTATTTGGGTTAATACACAATGCCATGTTAATCATGTAATACAAATAATATAATGATTATACTTCTCTATAGGGAACAACGAGGTAAGATTTCATTTCATGCAAGATGGGTTTTCCTCGATGGATTTCATAACACGCAAGACCAAGTGCTCTGAACAATAATATAAAATTTAAAAAATATAAAAACATATATACTAGCTATTAAATTTTATTATATGAATATTTTTAACTAACTTATCTAAATATATAGTTTTCAAAATAATATAAAATTAATTAATTAGTTAAACATTATTTAGAATCTAATATAATTAACAATTTAATATGAAGGGATTATTTTTATGACAAATAATTATTATGCTTAGAAAGATTGTTTTAATCATATTAATATAAATTTATTATAAGTAGTAAGTAAATTTAATGTAGTAGATATGTTTTATAACCAATTAAATATTTTTTATATACATCCAATTTCTTTTATAATCATTATATAAGACTAAAACCAAATTGACACATTAAATTGAATATTTATATTAAGGAAATTTTATCTCATTTTAATAAAGAACCAACTTTAAAACTATCTTTTCATTATTATAAATAGTATATGATAAAAAATCCTATTTTAAAGAGAATAATAAAAATTAGTTTAGTGTGATTTTTGGGTATTTTCCTATGAAGGTTTTATTAATGAATAGCTAAAAATAATAAATTCTAATTCAAAACATCCATTTAATCTAATTTATCTATATAGTTAAATTATATTTTCAGTTGGATTTAATGTTTCATTAAATTAATTTTTTATCAATCCATCTGATTTAGGTCATTGGAATTAATTTCAGTCTAAAATTAAATATAAAAACATAGTATACTTTTGAATGTTTTTACTTTAAAAACTCACATTATCATTAAGTATGCTGAATTAAATATTAATTAATATCTGCCACTTCTGTGATTGGAATATGGGAAAATAGATTCAATATTTTTAATCTAAATAATTTCTAGTGTCTAATAAGATCAACATTGTTTTTTTTAAATGAGTATGGATGGTAATTAAAATTAATTACAACATCTAAGATTAAATTAAGATTAACAACGGACTAAACACAAAACTTAAGACCCTATATGTCCAAAAGTATTTTACAAAAGCTATTTTATAGAACTATTTTGACCATATATTTTATTTTATTGACTTTTAATCATTATTGGATAATATTTCAAAAAATAATGTGGGTGAGGTTTTTCTATCCCATAATATTACAAGAGGTCCACACCTCTATTATAAAAGGCCTCCTCTCCTCCAACTTAATCACACATCTCAAGACACATTTAAAAAACCAAAATCTACCGAAATAGTGACCCAACATTCCTCACTTACTCCTTCAAGAATACATTGGGTAGAAAGACTACCACGGAATCCCTTCGGTGCAAACCAAAAGGAGTTACCTTATAATGTGGTAACAACCTCCCCCAAACTCTTTTTTTTATTATCATTCCCCACTCCTGTAAATATTATTATTCCTAAATTTTATAACAACAAACTTATATTAAATATACATGTATTTTTTATTATAATTTTTCTACCTAAACCTTCAATAACTTCCGTCTAAGGGGAAATGAGCGTAGTGTTTATTTGTAAAGAGAACTACCGCCTCAATAAACGATGATTGTTTATTTTCCCTTTATCGCATGACATGGTAGAAATTATGATGGAAACTATATTTATAAATGTTATATGTCATATTTTATATTTATTATTTATTTAATCTTCTGTAATTCTATTAAAACAAATATATTTATAATTTCTATTTTTTTAATACAAAAATGTTGTTTGAGGAATTGTGGACTTCTTCCTCGTAAAAGAAATTTGATTAATTCATAAAATACATGGATTGTATTAATGATGTGTTAAGTTAATATATATATGATATATATGATATAATAAAACTATTTTAAAAATTATACATATACATATATTTCTTTTACTTTCTTTCTCTCAACATGACAACCAAATGCAAACAGCGTTCATGTGTAAGTGTGGATTATTGTCTCCATGACTATTGTATTGAATTTCATACCTATATATTCTATTGATTTTTATAATTCACATATAATTAATAG
Source organism: Viscum album (assembly GCA_963277665.1). Taxonomy (NCBI): domain Eukaryota; kingdom Viridiplantae; phylum Streptophyta; class Magnoliopsida; order Santalales; family Viscaceae; genus Viscum; species Viscum album. The sequence goes on from OY728127.1 coordinate 672,909,892, forward strand.
AAATTATATTTATATCTTGTTTTACATTATAGAAATCATGAGATGAGTATAAGGATAAAAAATATAACGAATTAAGACACATTCAAAAAACAAAGATGATATTACCTAAAGTGAATCCATAACATAGAATTTTTATGAAGAGGGTAATATATATCCATAATAAATACATATATGGTGTTATAATTAAAAATATTGTTCTATGAATGTTTTATAATAAATTTTTCTTTATTATACTCGAGGTTTCATCAAGTTTTATGGGAGTCAAGACACAATGCAATGAAGTTACATCTCACTCTTTTTTTATGTGAGATACATGCTTTATTCACTACTCAATTCATTTTTTGAGGTGTATATACTTTCCAAGATTGTAGTATATGAATATTATAATTAAATTTATGTGTAAATAAAAAACCAATTTATGATCTTTCTATCAGGGGTTTTTTTGATTCAGATGTTGTGAAATTGGTAAACTAATTTTGTCACAATTTTCCCTTTTTAAGAAACATGCATTGTTATACACCAGTATTTCTATATGAGGTGTATAAAAATCCTATTACATGTTATAACATTGATCTAATTCTTATCAAGATATTTTAAATCTCCCAGAAGTTACATTTTTATACATGGGGAGTGTGATTCAATGTTTCCTTGTGGTAAGAGTTTATTGAAACAATATCACCATTTACCAAGATGGATTATGATCACATTTTAATTAATGAAATATTATTAGCCATATTTCAAGAAAACTCATGAATTTTATTTCACTCTGGTCATTATTTATTTCATCATATATTAGAACCATTTTTTCACTTTTTGGTACATAATACAATTAGTAATTTGTTTTTATTAAAATGTGACCATACCACTCTCTTTGGCCAGAAATTATTGTTTCTAAAAAAAATTCTATCTAAATAGGTTCAAAAGGAGTATTTTTCTAATACCTAATAACCATTAAAAGACATTTTACCTTTTTTTCCATTTACTAATGTTTTTAAAGGAATCTACTTGTCGCTTTCCGAACAATGTATTTTTTCTATCCTTGAACTGTGAAAATTGAATATTCATTTTACCTCGTACGACGTGTATCTATTTACCCACAATAATTTAATTGATGTATCTTTTTCCTGTATAAAAGTTAATTTAAAAAAATTAAAATATAATTACCATGAAATGGTTTTTAAATAATTTTCAGTATTTATTTATATATTTTTAAAGTATTTATCAAGAAAAATTGTTCTCAAAAGGGGTTAAATAAAAATTTAAATGTATTAACTGAAAATGGTTTTCAAAAGGACATCATGATCCTATACATATTTTCAATAAAAAACAATTTCAATTTTTCATCAATTCATCCTTTATATGTTTTAACCATATTTTTCTGAAAATGGTTTTCAGAATGGTTTATATTTTGAGAATAATTTTCAAAATTATATAGGATAATATCCTCCTAAAGTGGTTTAAACGATCTTTAAAAATTACTTTCCACCAAAGATGACATAAATTGGTGTTACTCATGCATTTCTAGAAAATTATCTAATTGTTACATTTATATTTTTTCACTGAATGATTTATGTATTGCTGAATTAGAGTCTTTGAAACATTCTTCTTTTCATGGGTTATAATTCTACAAAAACCGCTTCTTTTAATGGGTTATTCTTCAATGATATGAATATGATATTAGTTTCATTTTCTATAAGCCAAGGTAAGGTTAAATTTATTTTATAACCATTTCATTTCATGGGTCCTGATATGTTTTTTATTATTTTGTAGCACATGTTTGTAGAATTTAATTATGACATAGGTGGGACCTCTATATCACTAAAATTGCTTAGGTAAAGATTATATATCATGATAAGGACATGTATTGAATGTGGAGTGAACTCAATTCAGTATTATAGGGCAAGAATGAAGATTAAACTTGGTTTAGTGATACAAGGCTGGAACGGGGAGTGAAAATAGTTCAAAAAAGTATTTTTTCCACTAATATGGCCTTGAAAATAATGTCATTACTACTATAAAAATTATTTTATTTTCATATGCGTATTTGCAAATTCCATGTTTTATTATATTGTTATTATTTCATAGATTATGTTCTTTAATTCCTTTTTATTTTTATCCTATGTACTATCAAGATTAATGTGATGATTCATGTTTATTATCTTTGATATACATAGTGTAATATTCAAATGTTTTTATCACACTCTCATACTTCTTTTATCATGTTTATGCTTACACATATCGACTATTTACCATTAACAAGCATTTGAGCTCAACAATTTTTATGTTTCCTTTCCCCAGTTAAGAAGATATGTATTGAGAATGATGTTTCTAATAAGGTTTCTAGTCATGAAGAAACTTATAAGAGGTAATGTAGATTACATATGTAACAGTGTTCATTTTTTCATGTTTCTAAAGGCACAAGGCTAGTATGGTATTTCAGTGTCTGTTTGTATTATATTCTATGTATTCCATAAATGTTTTGTAAATTCTATTTACGTAATTAATGGGTCCTTATAGTTGGTCTCAAAGAAAAGGTTTAGTTATCCTTTAGAAGGTAGAATGAAAAAACCATAGCGAAGACCCTAAAGATATGTCTATAGATAAGTATAAGGATAAACAATATCATAGTGAAATGTATTGGAATTTTGGAAAATTATAGAGTGAGTGGTTTCCTAGAAATAGATCCATGTTTGGATACTATTAGTAGATGTGTCTCTAGAAAAAATGATCATATGAGTACAAGCAATGACATGATGTTCCAAGACTAACATGGGGTAATCTGGTACAAGACAATGGGCCTTTCTAAACACCTAGTTTGACAATCTTGAGGGATATGCATTGGAAATTTACAAACACATCGAAAAATAATATATTGTTTTGCAATAGAAGATGACTATGAAAAACCTTTGACAAACCTAAGGTTCCATCAATTAAAATGTAGGTTTCATGATTTAGAAATCTTATAAGTAAATTTTCATGATTATGTTCTTTTCTTTTACGATATGGGTATCTCAAAATGTGATTTCTAGTTTTAGTAAATTGAGGAAATTAGAAGGAAATGGATTAACATTGAATGTGATGGAAAATTTTCTGATGAGAAGTAAAATGGGATGAACTCTTGATTAAAGGATGTTGTGATCATGCAGAATCTGTTTTTAAGGAACATGATCAACAATGTGTCCTTTATAAAACTCTCAGACCTAGAAATGAATTGAAACAGTTAGTTTACTAAGAGTTTTGGTAATCAATACCATGGAGGGAAGAAGATTCATTTTACCATGGGCCAAGAATGTGAGTATAATCACCAAAGTGAATATCCTAGAGGAATAGGAAGGTGTTTTATTTTTTATAATAAGGAAAAAAATCAAGTAGCTGAAAAAGTAAAAGTGAAGTGTTCTACCAGACATACGTATGGGAGTATTGGCCTCCCTAATAAATCATCTAAGGTCAAATTCATTGTGTGTGGAATGAATGGTAATTATGAAAATAGATTCCCTTAGTACAATGTTTTTAAAGAGAACCAGCAAGGAAGTCTAAGTAATTGTTATATTTCTAATGATGATGAGCCTATAAAGGAATATTGAAAGTAAAGAGGTATTAAGTAATAGGATGAGGTAACCTTCTTATGACATATGTATGATTTTGAATTATTATGGATACTATGTATTTGGACTAAGGAATTATGTATTATGAAATGAGAAATATGCAATGATTGTTCAATTTTAGTTTTTATCTAAGGGATTACATGATTATGTTGAATGAATCTGATAGATTAATTAATGATAATGTTATATTTTTACTTGGGGAAGAAAAAACTTAATTTTTTCTTTATGTTAAGATAATCTTTTTGGAATATAGATATTTTGGAAAGAATAAGTAAATTGGAGAGTACTAATTACTTAGAAATAATTAAAGACATATTAATAAGTGTTTTATTCTATAATGTTTACAACTATTTATTTGGATTAAAATAATATATCCAATATAAATTTAAATGAGTAGACAATCATGTTTTTAATTATTTTTATGTTAATTCATGTTATTACCATTATTCAAGGGAATACATAATGAATGTATTGAAATTTTTGAAATGTGACAACCAATAGATACTTTGTAATATATGGGGGATAAATGTTAAGATGATTTTGTGAAATTTTGATAATTTATTGGATTTTCATCTTTTGAAAGGGTTATAAGGACGAACATTTATGGAATGATTATGTTAATCATTGGATGATGTTCGTGAGAATAAAGTATTATATCACTATCTTATTGGTTATTCATATTGGAGATCCTATTATAAAAATGTGGTGTTGATGATAACTCATGATATATGGGAAATAATATCATTGATCCAGTGATATGTTAGTGCTTCAAGAATGAAAAAAACACCTTCTTCTTTAGAGAAAGTAGTGAAGTGGATCAAGGAACAACAAAGAGTGAGGTAGTCTTGAAATCATGTAAGAATATATTTTCAACAAAATTATTTTACTTTAGGAAAAATTATATTGAAACCAAATAATTTATATTAGAACCCCCTTTTTAGATGAATTAGATGGTCCCTTTGTTCATCACAGATTTATGAATTTGTCATTTTTATCATTATATTGACCTTGTTCTCTATCACACTCCATAAAAACATGAGGGATTTATTTCTCTTCCATGTCCTTGATTTCACTTCCCACCTATTTTCATCAATAATAAATCCGATTTATATGTTACCTTTGGTAACCACCATGTTTCAAACTTCATTTCACTAAATGATGTTCTAGTGTTCATTTTTACAATGTGTATTTATGTGAAAGGAAATATAGTGTACTAAACCATTGATAACCCAGTTGAATTTATAGGGATAAATGCATATTAACTAGTGTAGAATGTAACAACCTGAGATTTTTTGATTTTTTATTTGAATTAATTTAAACATTGGGATATATTTCATTTCATGCAACACTGAAAATAATTATTTTATATTTATTAAAAACTATGGCTGGGTTTCATTATATGCAATTAAAATCTAATAATTCACTAAAATAAATATAATGGTTAAAAATATCTATCTAGAACTCTGAGGTAAGCTTACGTTACAAGCAAGACTAAATTTCGATGATTGCTACCATAACACGCAAGACTGAGTGTTACTGAACAGTAACATATTATTAAAAAAATATAATAATATATAACCTAGTGGTTAAATTATAATTTTTTAATATTATTAACTAACTTATGTAAATATATGGATATAAAAAAATATAAAATGATAATTAGCTACAAATTACTTAGAAAGGAATTTGTGAACCAATTAAATATAAAGAGAGTATTTAAAAAAAACTATTTCTATGCTCAAAAAGATGTCTTAACAAAAATAAATTAAATAAATAAAAATTAATAAGTAATTTTAATGTAAAATATATTTTTTATATCAATTTAAATATTTTTTATATTCAACCAATATATTTTATATGATTGGGATAATAATAAATCCAATTTAGCACATAAACCACAATATTTTTATAAAGGCATTTTTATCAGCCTACAATGGTGAACATATTTTAAATTCAAAATTATTGGTCTCATTTAAATAAAATATGTAAAAATAAACTTCAAATTTGAAGTTGAATAATAAAAATTATATTATGGGGAATTTTTCAAATTCTTCGTTGACATTTTATTCTTTATCATTTGTTAAAAATGATGAATTTTAATTAAAAACTACTTTTATTATAATTTATTTATAAAAATAAATTATATTTTAATTTGGTTTTAAAGTTTAAATAGCTCAAATAAAATAATAAAATTTAGGACATTGGAATCAATTTGACTTTGAAACTGACTATAAAAACATATCAAACTTGTCAAATGTTTTTATCTTAAAACCCGAATTGTCCTTCCGTCTACATGATTAAATTTAAATTTATTTCTACCACTCATATGAATGGAATGTGGAAAAATGGGTTCCATATTATGAAAGATAAAAATTTATAGTTTATAATAATATCTTCTATATTTTTTACCAAAAATATTTGTGAAGGTAATTAATATTAATTGCAACGATTAGAATTAAATTATGCTTTACGGGGGACTGAACCCTAAACTTAAGGCCTAATATGACATAGAAACTTGTAAAAAAGATATTATATTTCCATATTCCGAACCTATAATAATGTTTTTAGATTTTGTTACATTATTTTATCAACATTCAACAAAAAATTTTGGTGGGGTTTCCCTTTTCCAAAATAATACAAGAGTTCCACTCCTCATACATTATAGAATACATCATCTCATAGAACATCCTGGAACCTATCAAGAAACCCAAGCCCAATAAAACTATCCCAAAATATTCCTCAATATCCCACAATTTCTTTTTTAAGCCTACCTTCTCCATAAAAACTTCCAAGGAATCCCTTTGGCACAAACCAAAATAAGTTACCCAATTAAGAGGTAAAACCCTCCCCCAAACTCCATTCAGGTATTATCTCTCTCCACTCCCTCAAATAATATTATTATACATTTTTATGACAATATAAGTGTTTTAAATATACTATTATTTTGTTTTTATAAGGTTTCTATGTAAAATTACAAACTCTTCCATCTAATGGTTAAAGAACATAATTTTTACATGTATGGAGAACTAGTGCCTCACTAAACAATGAATGTTCATTCTTAATTTAACTCCACTCATGGTGGATGTTATTATGGAAAATATTTTTATATATTTTATTTATTATTCCATTAAAATTATATAATTATATTATAACACATATATTTATAATTTCCATTTGTTGTTAATACGATAATTTCTTTTGAGGAAATCTGGACTACCTCCCCCTCTGGGCGATGTCATTCGTTCATACACTACAAGGAATGTATTATTGATGGGTTTGGAGAATATATATATAAAATATATTAAATGATAAATATAATTTAATAATTATATATAAAAATATATATAATTTTATGTCTTTCATATTATTTCTTTCAACATGACGATTCAACATAAACAGTGATCATGCGTACGTACAACATACCATCTTCATGAACGATGTATTAAATTTATTACTTATATATTATATGAATTATTATAAAACAACTATAATGAATATAAATTATATTTCAATAATGAGTTAAAATATTGAAATCATTATGTGTGTATAAGGAATAAAAATATAACAAATTAATAAACATGTGAAACATAAAGAAGATATTTCCTGAAGTGAAACCTTATCACAGAACTTTTAACAAGCAGGTAATATAAATACATAGTCAAACCATATATTGTATTAGAATTTAAAATATGGTTCTAAGTTAGATTTATAACAAATTTATATTTATTATCCATGTGGATTGAATAAGTACGATGATAGTAGAGACACATGGTAATGGAATTTCATATCACTCTTTATTTCCAGGGGATACATTCATTACTCACTGCTCACTTAATTTGTGTGGTGTATATACTACCCACAAATATATTTTATTCCTCTTATAAAAATATTTATGGACATTTACATGTCAATTTTATTATATTTCTATCATGGGGATTATGTTTCCAAAGTTACCAATTAGGTAAAGTAAATTTGTCTCAATTTTCCTTATTTGAGACACATTCTATTTTATAAACCCATATTTTTATATGAGGAGTATAAAATATATTTTACATGTTATAAAATAAATATAATTCTTCCCATGATATTTTTAATCTACAAGTAATTTTATTTTCTTACATGAGGAGTAAGATTCAGAGTTACCATGTTGTTAGAGCTTATTAATACAATATCACAGTTTATCAAAATTGATTATGATCAAGTTTTAATTAATGAAATATTATGATCCATCATTTGAGAACACTAATTAATTAAATTTTCAGATTTTTAGTCTTTATTTCTTAATGTATTAAAACCATTTTCCATTATTTTTTATGTAAGAAAATTACGAAATATTTTTAAGGAAATATGAGCTTACCGCTTTCTTCAGTTGGGAATATTTAATCCTTAAAAACCTAAATTTCCAAAAAGGGATTCCAAGAATATTATACTAGTATCATGTGATATTAAAAATAATGGTTTACCATTTATTATTTTACCAATTTTTACAAAGGAATATTCTCGTATCTTTCGGAACAAGCTATTTTTTCTACCATTTTACCATGAAAATTGAATATTTTTTTACCTCGTACAATATATAGAGATTTACCCACCATAAATTCATTGAAGTTTTAATTGAATTTATAAAAGGTGAATTTTTAAGAAAATGTTTTCAAAATATACATAAATGAATTTCTTTTCAAAATATTTTTATTATTTCATTAAATGCTTTCAAATTAATTTTCACAAAAAATGGTTTCCAAATTTTTCTGAATTTATTATTTATTTTTTCATGTAAAAACTATTTTCATGCTCTTCTATAGGTTTTCCAGGAATGAAGGATTTAAAAATGTTTTAAATTACTCGTTTAGATGTTTGTAAGATTATTTCCATGAAATGTTTTTCAAATGGTTTTATGTTTTAAGAACCAATTTTTAAATGAGAAAGGATAAATTACTCATGAAGTGTTTTTTAAAATAATGTTCAAAATTATTTCACATCATTGATGACATACATTGGTGTTACTCTTGTTTTTACAAGAGATGATCTAATGGATCCATTCATATTATTTCTCCAAATGATATATATATTTATGACATTCTGTTTATGAAACCCATTTCTTTTCACGGGTTATATGTCTATGAAACACACTTCTTTTCATGGGTTATGATTCAACGAAATGATATAAAACTTGTCAAAATTTTTTTCACAGGTTAAGTTATGATTTCATGTTTATGATACCCATTTAATTTTCTTGGTTATTATTTGATTGTTTACGATTTTTGGAACATTTAGGTATGATTTCATTATGAGATGTGTGAGTCCTATATATCCAAAAAATTCATTGGTTAAAGATTTATATCTCAGGATATAGACATGGTTGGAATGAGGAGTGCAATCGGTTCAGTATTATATGGTTATAATAAAGAGTTAAATTTGTTCTGTAATATTGGGCTAGAATAGGGAGTGAACCCGGTTTAGTGAAGGACCTTGTCCACTAATATGGAATTGGAAATGATTCTTTCACTACAATAGAAATAATTGTATATGCTTATGTGTCTAGAACAATTTCATGTTTTAGTCATATTCTATGCTTTTATGGATTATTATATTTATTTACTTATGATTCATATATTAAAAACTATCATTACTTATGCCATGATTCATTTTTATGATCCTTTATATGTATGTTATGATCTTAAAATGTTTTGATCTCATTATCAAACTCCTATTATCAACTTTATACTTACATGTCTCCCTGTTTTACCCTTACTAAGAATCTGATATCACACCTTTTTATGATTCCTTCCCCATGTTATGAAGATATGTATTATGTGTGACGTGTCCGATAAAGGTTCTAGTCAAGATGAACCTATTGGGAGATAACGTAGATCTCTTATGTACCAGTGTTCATGTTTCCAAATGAACTAGAACAGTATAGTTTTTGGGAATCTGTTTGTATTATTTTTAAAGTATTTTGAAAAATTTATGTAATGTATATGTACATTAAGGTTGGGTTCTTGGTTTCTTTTTCATAATCTCATGGAATCATGTATCTGTATAAAGGAGAATGGGTTATATAGGAAGATCGAGCTTAACCCAAGAGAGCTGGGATAGGAAGACTGACAACACAGTTAGCAAGCCCATTTATAATTGATTTGGGAATGTAGTTATTAGAGTTCCCTCTAGTACTGGATCATTTTAGGGGCATCTTCCCTAAAAATTTCTCAAGATTATCTCCAAAGAGAGGTGTTGAGTTCACTATAGAGCTAGTTCTAGGTGAGACACTAGTTTCCATTAATCCATATAGGATATCACCTACATACCTCTAGGAACCCCAGAATCAGTTTGAAGATCATGAGGTAAGGGTTTTATTTGAACAATCACATCATTATGGCCACCTATAATTTTTTCCAAGATTTTTATGGAATCCAATGATTTTTGGTGGATAATAGACTGTTGAATAACTTTTTAATGAAGAAGAATTATCCTTTTCCTATTATATATGACATGTTCCAGAATATCTTAGTGGTACCTATTTTCTCAAACATTTATCTAAGTTCAGGATATCATTAGTTTCATGTGAGTCAATCAGATATATCATTTACAATATTCCGAAGAAGATACAACTTTTATGAGTACATGTTTATTCTGTTCAGTCTAATGAAATCACCAACAATCATTGTGAAATTTATGATTTGGTCATTCCACCAATATCTTGATTTCTTTGTGGTAGTCTTAATAGAATACATCATGGTTTACTTTCACACCAAAAACAACCATGAACCCCACCTTTATATCGTGTTGAGTACACTAATAGGGAACCCACTATTTTCAAAGATCAATAAATGCCACTTATGGATAAAAAAGTTTCAATTCATGGGTAATATCATATCAGGGGATGTAAGATATGTTTACCTAGAGAAGGTGATAGTAGTGGTTACATAGGAGTATCCAAAGAAGGTGTTTGACATAAAATCCTTATTAAGGATTACTAGAAATTATATGCTTCTAATCTAAGACTCTTTCTTCCTAGAAGCTCCTCTTAAAGCCTTGTATATGAAGGGAGTTCAGTTCTTATGGTATTAATCTTTTGAAACAAATTTTCAAGAGTTAGATGGAATAACCAATTCAGCTATGATTATGATTCATCCTATGATGGGAAGAAGCTATAAAGTATACAATGATGATACATGGATTTGGTTGGGTGTAGTTCTAATGAAAGGTGATCGAGTTGTACCATCTATATCTCACTCATTGAGGACTCGTGAGAGAAACTATCATATAGAATACCTAGAGTTAGAATCCATGGTTAAGGATATAAGCTTATGAAGGAATTATTTTCTGATATAGTGAATCAATGATTGTATGAATTATAAAATTCGTAAATATATCTCCACATAGTTGGAACGGAATTTGAGGCAGCATATGTGGGAGGAATACCTGTAGTACTTTGACATTAATTTTCATTATGCAACTGGTAAGGGTAATGTCATGGATGATTCCTTGATCCGGAAATAAAATGAAAGATATCATGGTGATTGGATGTGGGTAGTAGATGATGGAAATGTTTTATAAGTTACATCTTGAGGATCATGAAAAATTGGGAAACAAGTTATAGTAGCTCTGGAAATGACATCCTCTATTCTAAAATAGTTTCGGATACATCAGTTGAGAGATTCCAAGGGCCTGATTATGAGAGAGAGTATCACAATAGATATCCCACCTCATGGTTGGGTTTTTGACATATGTGAGACCCTGATATAATATTTTCATTTTTGGGTTCCTGTAGATATATGGGAAGAGTTGATAACATCATCTCATCCCTCTGTTTGGGCACTCAATCATGTGATTACCAAGAAGTACATATTCATTAATTGTTATTATTGTTGGATAGGTATGAAGAGGAAGATAATATCATTCATTAATCAGTTATCCACCAGTCAACAGGTGATGATAGAGAACAAATGAATAGCTGGGCTTCTATATCCTATTTACATTCTAGAGTTGAAATAGGGAGATATATTTATAGATTTCATGATAGTATTTCTGATATCTCCTCAATGTACTGATGAGGTATGGGTTATCGTTGATAGGTTGAACAATGTTTCACTAGTATTGATGATCTTATAAGCCAACTTTTTTGATTAGTTGGATAGGATTAACGTCTATAAGAGAGCAACACTTCATGGAGTACCTTGTACGATTGTTTTAGATTGATATTTATGTTTCACATCGAGGTTTAGGAAAGGGTTTCTATAGGAACTAGGATCACAGGTTCTCTTGATTACTACATTTGACCTTCAAAATGATGGGAAGTCTAAGCAGACCATATAGGTGTTAGAGGATATTCTAATGGTATATATCCTTCATTTTGGAGGTTCCTCAGAAAAAAAATACTACTCCAATTGAGTTATCCAATAATAACATCATTCGAGATGTAAATTAGATGGCTCTATATGAGCCTCTATTTGGTAGTCCATTTCGTTCAACATTGTGTTTTCTTGGAGTAGATGAGGCAGCTCTACTGTGTCCTTTTCTTTATTAGGAGACATCAGAGCAAGTCCAGCTGATTAAAAAGTGCATGGATACTTCTCAATCTTGGAAGAAGTATTATACTAGTCATCACAGTAGACGTGTAGAGCTTGAGGTAGTAAATTGGTTGTTTCTATGCGTACCACCTCATTTGGGAAAAAACTAATTGGGAGATAGATGAAGTTATCAAAGATATATATCTGGGATTTTGAGATAGTGGATTGATTCAGGCCAGTAGCCTATCAATTTTTGTTACCTCAGAGGTACCATTCCATGTATAATGTCTTCAATTTATCTTAGCATTGAATGAATTATCCATAACCATGTCATTAAATTTATAATTATGATATAGAGTTGGAGGTAGATGCATCCTTTGAGGAGCATCCAGTTTTTATCATCCATCGTAGAATTAAGGTTCTTCAAGGAAGGTTAGTTCCTCTTATCCAGGTGCTATGGATGCACGAATGTATTCAGGATGAGAAATGGGAGGAAGGGAATGATGTATGTGTGTTGTTTCCAATATTATTTTCAGATAACATCATACCACCACCTCAAGGGAAACTTAGGGAGTATTTTTTTAAGGGAGGGGAGGTTGTAACATTCCAGCTTTATCCAAGTTTACATGCCATTAATTTTTTTTGATAAATTCCTTAAAATAGACCTAATATTAATTTTTACTCATTTAATGGTGGTATCAGGTATGTTTGGGCTCCATTCAATAAATAGAGCCATAAAATTGGAGAAAGAAGATGGGGTCATAGGGTTAAAGAAAACATTGTAGCCCAGCCAACATAGTTTCCCTATATAGTACTATAGTTGGTAATGGGTACCTGGGGGCCACACAGATTGTATGAAACTGTAAGACCCAATGTCTATGTCCATACGAACCTATGTAATATGGTTATATAGAGGTTTCACATTATTTTTTCATAGATAGTCAAACTGAGGACCTAACCATTAGTTATTCCCCCTGAAGAAGCTTTAGGTGCACAATTGGAACAAGGTTTTTCCAAACTGTGTGACCAAACTGTGAATAGTGTAAAATGTGGGTGAAATTACCTTTTTACCTTAATGATTGGTTTAACTTATTTTTTTTATCCCCCTCCTATTAAAATCATGATTTCCCCCCCCTTGGTGTGTGGTGGAATCCTCCACCCATTTGTAGGTTTGTTAATATCTCCCTCCCCTATGGTCGGATTCCTTCATCGTTAGAAGTTACAGGAAGCCTTCAATAAGATTTACCTTCTGCACCAATATATTTCGTGTTTCCTCTCCCATATTTTGTGTTATTTTTGCGTAAAAGGCCTTTTCCCTATTTTGGGGCATTGTTAAATGTCTTTTTTTAAAAGTTTGGTGCCAAAGCCTCATTTTATTATTAAAGAGAAGCAAAGAAATATTTTAATTTAGTAGAGGGAGACCCATTACATAGCCCGAAGGCCTAGTGGGAATGTAGCCCATTTCATAGATTGTTGGCCAAAATGTTTGGCCCAAAGCTCATTCTGTGAATTGTATCCTGGCTACTACAGTACCCACCACTGCTACAGTCCCCTTCCACCACTACAGTACTAGCCATTCAACAGTACCATCACTGTTACTATAGTGCTATAGTACTACTACAAGACTGTGCGCCCAATGGGTTTTAAACCCCCCATTTTTCATGTAGGATTATAGGGTGCTTACCAATAATACAAATTCCAACTACATTGTTAAATGTCTTGATTTATTATGTTTTAGGTCGAATCGAGGCTTGGAAATAGATGAGTGGAGAGTTTTTGTTTTGAGGTATGGTGTCTATGTAATTTCCCACACTTTTCTTCTCTTTCTAAGATTCTTTATTTGTGCCACTAACCATAATTTTATAGAAAGTACTATTAATAGATATTGAATTGATTTCTTTGGTCTATAGAGCCCTTCGGGACCTTGGATTATGGAGAAACCCATTCATAGGATGTTTTCCTAGTCTTTGGATCCCTAATGGGTGTTCCTATCCATAATAGATAACTTTCCCACACTAAATTGTAAAACACATTTTGTGTGTGGGTTTCCATTTGTTTAAATGCCATAGGTTTTTTAAATGGGTTAAGAATGATGACGAACAATGAGATAGATCCCTTTCCTGGAATTCTTAGGATAGTTATTATTTATTGGATCCATGTGTAAATAAAATATGCCTGTGTATATTCTTGTTCATAATTGTTCTTCCTATTTATCAAATTCTTATTATTATTTTCATATTCCATGAAATATTAATTTTATATTGATCCCTAAGAAAATTTCATTATCTCATGTACATGCTATATTTGTTAAGATTGATGATTTCATTATTCTCTATTTTTAATACATGGAGTTAAATGTGGTGATTTTGTAATTTTTTAATATTGAGATATTGAAATTATAACTGTGAGATATAAATGTTTATGTGTTTTTCTTTGTGGTATTTGACTCTCTCATTCCTTATTTTCATTTAATTCTTTATGCCCTATCATGTGGTTTATTCAATTTTTGAATGGTTTAATTTAATTGATGGTTAGATTTTTCAAAGAGATGTTTATTTAAGGGAATAAAATTTTAAATGATTCTCCTTATTATATATTCTTGGATTGATATGGATCATTTGATGTGGTCTAGGAGAGAACATGGATATCAATCAAAACATGAACTGTATAGACATGTCCTACATTGTTGGAATTAGATTCATTACTGGGAGTGATATATTGTCTTGTTTAGTATAATTTTTCTACGAGGATTTACCTATACTCATGAGCGAGGCTAGTTCCACATTGGAGGTCCTGAGGAAGGAATTGTTTATCAAGATGGTTATTCCATGCATTAGGTGATAGCTAGTCCCTTGTGGGGGATAATTGGCACACACTCAAAGTAACCATCCTTGAGTTATACAAGGAATGTCGTATGGAATTCCCTGGATGGAATTAGAGGTATTGGGTTATATTGGTTGTTTCATAGTCAACCATGGGATTCTTGTTAGATTTCATTAGATGGTCTCATACTACACCTTTGGATTTGATGGTTTGATTGATAGTTGCTCTTTTGAAATGTATTATGTATTATTATGAGCAATCTAGCTATAATTTCTCTTGATGAATCTAGTTTATTCTTGAGTATGATTATGAAATGACATGGGATTGTGACATCCTCGATAAAACACAATCATGGGGTATTATTTACAATAGTGGATTAAATTTTATGGGCCTTTGTATACATGTTATTCATTTTCAAAGTATGTTGTCTAATGTTATGGATTAGGATAATGGAGGTGGTTTGGGATGGGTGTCCATTTAGAAAACCAGACCAAGGTTATATGATTTACTTATTATTTAATCTACAATTACTATATATGGAACACTAACTTTCCTTTACAACATAAAATGGAAAGGTCTAGACAACATGTGTGTCGGCCCAGTGATATTTATATCTTACACAATTTTTAAGAACTTTTTAGTACCCAATTAGACATTATTATTATGGGTATGGACAAGTGGAATCCTAAGTCTTTTAATTATTGATTTCTCTACTGTTCAATGATTGATCATGGGGAAGAGGACTGAGCCTATTCTCGAGATTCTTGTAATAGTTGTTTTTTTATTTTTGTATATTTTTTCACCATGTTTTATATACTTGTATACAATGATCCCCATACTCAAATTTTCCATATAATCCTGAAAATCATCAATTTTGAAAACAATATTTTTATTCATCTTCAATATGGTGACCTTACATGCATGGTTATTTACATTATCTTCCATTGTTGTATATTCATTAAATAGGATTTCTCTCTTTATTACATACTAATTACTATTTTACTTACACTGATCTATGATATAATTTTATCCCCACCAAAACATCCTTTTCCCTCACTACTAGTTGGATGACTCAGGTGTTTGGTGTGATGCACTTGAGGTCAGGTGGCCTACCATCCCGGGCACTGTTCAGTGGTACCTAGGGCATGACGCTACAATACTTCCTCAAGGATCATGTTTATTCACACCTGTTTCCACATTCAAACAATTTATATATTATATTATTCCATGACATATGAAATTATTTATTATATTTTCTTTATTGGGAATAAATTTCTTATATATCATGATTATATCTATAATTTGAACATATGTTCACTAATTATATTTAATTGTTACCACTTATATTTACCCTTAATAAGAATATGAGCTTACACCTTAGTTATGTTTCCATTTCCCCTCTATTTTTAAGATTAGTAAAATATAATGGATTTCATAAATAAGTATAATGTGGCACGATTATCTATAAATGCTTGAAAGTATTGTAAAATAAATTAATTATGTACCTAGTCCTGAAGAACACTAAACCTTCTATTCTTAGGATTTTGAGATTATTTTATGAGATTTCATGATTAAACAATCCAAACATATTATATAATGAATTTTTTACTGGATTTAAAGAGTTTTTTAGGGTAAAGTTTGGTGTTTTGAGTTGTATAAATCATTGATGAGTCATTTTAAACATATGAATTGGAAAGTGATGACTAGATTCTAATGGGTGAACAATTATTCTTTATTTATTTTACTCTAGTAAAAAAATATGTCAATATTCATAGTAATACTTATAATGGGATAGTTATTTTGACTAAATGGTGAGTTTCTAATGTATTTTGAGGTAATGGGGATTTTCTATCATTATTTAGAAAATGGGTATCTTCCATTAGTTTAAATACAAATAGGTTATTTATAATTTAAGGAAAATAGTGTTTTCCTGGATCTGGGGTTTTAGGGAAAAATTGGATTTGAAGAAATTTTTGGATTTTTAATGATTTTTTTTATTTTGGAATCCTTTATGAAAAATGACATATATTAGAAATTATATAAATTAATTAATATTTGTATTAAAAATTATTTTTTGATTTATCTTGATTTATTATATTGTCATTTGCAAATTTATTTTACATTAACATGTCATTAATATCGAAAATTTTGTAGTAAATTAATGATATATTTTAATACATATATTATATATAAAATTTTTATATGATATTATGGGGTTTTCAAAGAATTTTTTAAAAATGATCATTTGAATATAAGTTTAGCTTGTCACCTAGTAAGTCAATTACATTTTCAATTAATATTATGATATTATTTTTAATTTTATCACATGAACTAATGTGAGTTTGAAATACTAAGATGATATTAAAAATCCATGATTTATTTAAGGTATATTGTATTATAATTGGGAATCATGGATTTTTTTGATAATCTTATATAATAGAAAATTATTTCAAATGGAAAAATAATTGATGTAAATTTTTGTATAATTTGTTTTAAAATAAAATGATTATATTTTTGTATTCCTTTAGATATTATACAGGATTAGGATGAAATGTGAATTCTCCATGTGAGCTATGTATAATACTATTGAATTAAAATACCATTGTGTTAATGTTAGTGAATGTGTTATTAATAATTAAGTTCGTAGTTTTATGTTATTACATTATTGATGTGTGTTATTTGTGATGTTAATTCATTAACTTGATGGGGTTTCTAATTTGAATTAGTTATTTATAGGGGTTTCATTAATAAAATTATATATTGTTTGATTAATTAATATCTTTATTTTTCTTTTATATAAACCATATTAATTTTAAAATGGCATTTCTTATGTGTAGTGATCATTGTGTTCAACAAACACAATAATTAATATTTTTTGTAAGTCAACAGAAAACTATAGTCGATTTAAGAAAAATTGATGTTTCAGATAATATTAAATGAATTTAATACGTCCCATTATCAAAGGGATGATTAAAAGAATCATTTTACTGGTTATATAAGTGTTGAAATTTTGATAGTAGTTATTACAGTCCTAATACATGGTTTGTGAGGACCATACATAAGTGGAATTTATTTCAAGGGAGGGACACATAATCATGATATGATTTTAACATGGTTTGGGAAAAGAACATTTGAGAATAAATTTTGAATAGAATATTTAATAATAGTATATAATATATTGGAAACAAATTAGGTAAATATTATATATACTTTTACCCTTATCATAGAACAAATGTGATTATAACTACTATAAAATGCTTGTCAATATTCAATAAAATTCATAAATCTTATAAAAATATTCTTAGTGGTGTCGGAAAATATGATTTATAAGTAATGTTATGGTTTAAGTTATTTATTTTGTTCAAGTTCTTGATTTCATAATGAATAATTTGGTTGGAATGTGATTATTTACACTATGGGGATGTACCATGTAATTCCAAGACCAATGAAAATTTGGTTTTTATTTGGAGTATTAATAAAATAAAATAGTAGTATTATAGATAGTGATGTTATAGGTTGAAAGAAGATGAGAAAATTTCTGTGAACGGATGGTGTATTTCAATAAAAAATTAATGATAAGAAAAATTGATTTCCCTTAGTTTATTTGGGGTATAGGTATACACTATTCTATTAGAATGTGAGGTGTTTCCTAGAACCCCATAGAATAAAATGATTCAATTTTGAATCCCGAAATCTATTATTTAGAAGGAATAAATTGTGAATTGAGTCTAATGAATTATATTTTGGCATTTAAAAAATGTTCAGATATGGGCTTATATATTGTTTTTAAGGAAGTTGGCATTAATATGAATATTTTATGAAATAAATTTACACATTTTTATTTTAAAATATCCATAAACATTCAATTGTGGAGGAGGTAAACCATATTATAAATTCCCATGATAGAGAGAGTAAAATGAAATTATATTAAAATTATAACACCTATAGTATTTCAATAAAAATGTTATTTTCTTATAAATGGATATTAACATTAAAATATTTATATGAGATACCATGATTTAATTTTTTTCCCTTTTTCTCCTTGATGTAAACATCGTGATTTTTTATTTGTTTTTGGATGAGTATTTTTTTGGACTATCAGTCAAATTTGTATTAGTATCTTTATAAGATTTGTGGTAAACATTATTAAAAGAGAATCCACTGAATATAATTTCATTATATTTATTCTCATGTATAAAACCAAATGAAATCAACTAATACTTTTTTCTCTTCATTATAGTTCTTAGGTTATTAGTTCAATATCTTCTTTAAATAAATTTCTTCTTCTAAACATATTTGAAGGACTTAATTTTATTAGCTGATTTTTTATATTTATCAATAGTAGTTATTTTAGTCATATTAAGTAATGAAGATATTGATTCATCTATGAATTTATTTTCTTTGTATCATTCTTGTTATGCCTTATTGTTTTTAGTTGGTTGAATCTAAACTATATTCTCCATGCATCAATATTTGTATCCAAGACACCGTTGTTCATTAAATAAATCCCCCCTCTATATTAGAATATTCTATTTTCATTTTAATAGATTAGGTATTCCCAACATTTTTTTAACCTAGTTTAAATGAGATAAATTTCCATGGTTGGAAGAATATTTAAAACTAATGGATTATCCTCTATTGGAACTTGATCCTTAATGTCTCTATCAAATTTAGGCATGGGTTTATTTTCACCTCTAGATAAATACCTATCATTCATATCTTCATTAAGTGAATATATTCCTTCAAAAATATAAAATAAATAGAAGAATGTGGGTGAAATTGTTTTTTTCATATCCCACTTATTATTATTTTTCCACACAACACACAAATAGAGGTATACTGTACAGGTTTATACTACCCCAAATCATCTGGATGATCTATAATAAAACCTTTCTATTTATAATAAATATTATTTATAACATAAATGATTCCATTATTTATAACTATTCCACTAAATCTATAAAAATATTAACCTAATCATAGATTATAGTATCTGGACCAATCTATTTTAAATTTTCCATTCAAGGCTAACCTAACCAATATTAAACTTCATATAGTCCTTTTATATTGGTTTTGTAAATGTTATCAGAAAATATTATAATATTAAAAAATATTGTTAATAATTAATATTAAATAAAATTTATAATTGAATATCGGGATTTATTGTGGACTATTTTGAGAATAACCCTTGGTAGAAATATATTTTAGAATGAAATGAGGTTGAAGGGAATATTGAAATATTATATTATATATATAAAAATGTGTTATGATAATATATATATATATATAAATATGAATATTTGTTGATATTTTTTATAAATTAATATTTATTATGGAATATATGTTTTTTTTATTTTCATATTGAGTCCATATATATAAAGGGTCTACTATAAATTAAAATTAATTGAGTGATTATTTATAGTTGAATTAAATAATTAGTCATATATGAGGTTATTTTTTGGGATTGAATATTAGTATAAGGGACTCAAATAGTTTTTGATTTATGTTCTCTAATAAGTGGTTAAAATTATAACAATCTAAAAATAGGATGTAAATACATTTTATTATAATAATTTAAAAAAAATTGAATGATATTAAACTATATAATTATTTTTTCCAGTTATTTTAATGAAACAAATATCATGGATTAAAATAATTTTAGTGTTTTGAAAAACCAATAATTATTGTTATAATGTATCTTTTAATATTAAAGAACTTTTTTTGACGTCAAAATGTGATAAAATTACCTATAAATGTTTTGGTGTTGGGTATGATTAAGTTTCACAATTTATCACCTTACCATAAAACAAATAATATTATCCTAGATAAGGTAACAACTCAAATTATTTATCCTTCCTAGATTAGAAAACTACTAAAAAATTATCCCTTTATTAAAAATGGGATTTATTTCATCATATATCCTCTCATATATTCATTTTCAGCCCTATATTCACTCTCGGGTTGTTCACAATATCTCCATATCCTTTACATTGACCCATTGTCATAAGAGAGTATCTCTTGATTGTTTTTCATTGAAATATGAGTTAGACTACTCTTTTATTCTTATTATCAATTATATTATTCAAATTAATAATTTTTTTGGTGATTTATCTATATTTATATGTATAAAACTCTATGGGTTTTCTAGAGAATTAGAAAACCAGATTGTTTGATGGCTCTTTTTCTTAGGATTAGTAGAGGAACCCGAATGGAATTGAGAACACTGCAATTTTTAGGAAGAAATAATTTTTCATACCGCTCATTTTTCTTCAGTTTAAATTTAAACTATTATATGTGTTTTTAAAATATTGAATGGTGGTGTAATTTATAGATTCTATTATTGTAGGTGACATATGGTAATTTTAAGGTTCAGGATGCATAATTCTGATTCAAGGAAGTTACATGAGGTACTCACACGTTTTATATTTTACTGTTTCTGATAAATATGATCAATTTGGATTCTAAAAAATTTAATAGTACTTAGTGATGTTTATTGATGTTTTTATATAGTATTTTATTTTAATTTAAGGTGATATTTCCTCAACCTAATTAAAATTCACATAAATTATATATAAATGTTGTAACATGGTTCATCTAAGTGATAATTTGGATGCATATTTTTATTATAAAATTATATATCCTTATTTAGGGATGGATATAATTCATATTATATGTATAATATTATTTTTTATAAATGGAATAATTTAGATTTTTTAAATAGACTTTTAAAATATCGTAAAATATGGATGATTTTTTTTGGTTTTTAAATCCATATATATATATATATTGATTGTTTTATTTTATGATAAATTTTCTTGAAATGATTTTGTAATCATTTGTGGGAATGGTTTTAATAATTTTTTGGGGTTAAAAAGTCATATTAAATTCTTTTCAAATTGGATACATAGCTAAAATAAATAAATCATTATGTTCATTGAAAAGGATATTTGAATTGAACACTGTTTTTTTAGATGAATAGAGGAAAATGTTGTTTTTCATTAATGTTTTTTTAATCAAGAGTATCAAATATTTTAAATTTATGAGTAGTTTAATTATATTTTGATACTTTTAAATGGGATGTGAACAATATATGATTGCATTATTGGAGTTACTAATTACATTATCGGTTTAGGCAAGAATAATGATAAGGAATATGAAACAAATAATTTTATATATGCTAATTAAAATTGGTAACTTTAACTAATATTCAATATGAGGGTAAAAATCATATAATTTAAGTATACTATTGTTTTTTGGTTTAAAAATTATTTCTTTAGGGGCTGAGTTTTATTAATTAAGTGTCAAAGGTGTATCAGTAGATATTTTCTTATTTTATGGTGACATGGAATGTCTATCTAACCTGATTTTGGAAAATTATGTTGGATATAAATTTATTATAGTGACTATTGAATGGTTTGATATATGGGATGCGAATAGTATACACTAACAATGAAACTCCTTATCTAAATTCTTTTTTGTTATTTTCATGCCTAACATATTGGAGATTGGTTTTAAGAATTCATGTAAATTGGAAATGGTTTTTGAATGGATTATATTCCATAACAAAAAGTGTATAAATCCAATTATATAATTGATTACAAGATTATCCATTGTTTAAACATGGTTGAAATCATTAGTATTTTTATGGGAAACAATATTCTACATGGGATATTAAAATATATTTTATATAAAGAAGGTATTAAAAGATAAATTATGTCATGTGGGATATAAATTATAGAGTATATTACTGATTTTGGGGAATTTTACCAGATACAAGGATGGTAAAAAAATTTATTATAGTGGGTTAACACTAGTTATAATGTTAGGTGGTTCAATATTAATATAATGGGAGGGGAACCTCTCTATGTTTCACAAATATATTTTTCTATAGAGATGATTTGGTTTTTCTTGTGGTGATAGATCTATTCCTCTTATGATTGTGGGTGCATTCAATCCTTCATTTTCATATTAAGGGGGTTTCTATGATGGAAATAATTACTAAAGTATTGAGGGATAATTTAAATATATTTATATTTATACTCAATATATCAAGTTAAAGATGTAAGAGTTAATGAATAAGATATAATACATGCTACCCTGGTTTTGTTTAGTGTGAGGATAAAAATCTATGTAGATTGTGGGTGAAAAAAACAATCACAATGATTAGTAGTATAAAAATATGAATCATGATCTTTGCATTGATCCTATATTTATAAAACTGAAGGGTATATTCCCAAAATCCTACATGCATGTGATTATTCAAGAATAGATCATATGATATGTTATATGTATGTCATGTGGCATGATATAGCATAACATTACATTTCCTAAATCTATAATATGGTTTGGTTGAGAAAGAGCATTAGCAATGATATTTCACTGTTGTTGAATTTTTGTGCTGATATTTTACATGGATAGTAATGTTTTATATGATAATGTTTGATAAAATCCACCATATATGCTACCTTTATAATTTTTTTTCATTTGATGGAATAGGTGTTTTTTAGTTTGGTGATAGCCTATGGAGTATTTATAATCTAAGGATTTACTTTAATGTTATATAAAAATAAATTAAAAGCCATACAAGTCTCAAAATTTTACTAAGACTTCTATAAATAAGACATTGCCTTTGATGTAGTGTTTTTTATTATGTTATTCATCAATACTCTAACTACATAAAATCAACCATCTTAATATTCAATTTAATTATATAGTCACTAACATAGTATGAGTATGAAGGAGGATCCCACCCAAGTGATGGGTGATTCACTATGTCTATCGATACACATTAGATAAGGGAGTATGTTGGAAACCTTATGGAATGTTCATCATCCACAACGATGAAGTACGTAACCGAGGTATGAAAAGGATCAAGCAACAAAAGTATTTCCATCATTTATATAGTATCTGTTTTGGAGTTATCATACATAGAAGATTTAGGTTAATTGTTTCAATATTGATTTAACTACATAGATTAAATATTATACTATCAATGTAAACATTATAGTTGTATTAATGAAAATTGTAAATTTTTATCCAATTTCTAATAGATATCATGAATTAGCAGTTAATTACTGTGGTTCTTAGATGGGATACGTTAGAAATGAAAATTGTTTTGAAAACATTATTTTTGGGGTTATAGAGTACTTTGATATGTTCATATTCATTTCACTTTATATGTGTTTATATGAGGGAATCTGTTCCTATCTCATCTATTATATCAGATATTTCACAAGCATTTGATAAATGAAATTATGCTAATAAGGAAGAGAAAACAAGAACTGTCACAATGATATAGAAAATATATCACTTAATTTCTATATATTATAAAATGCATGTCATTAATAAAATATGGAATACATTGGGGGGGATTTCACTAATGATTATACAAAATTATGCCAATAAAATATGGGATAATTCAATAAAATCTCACAATCATTCATATCTACTCTGTTTGATTTATATGACTAATATAAATAATTAATCTTATTCCCAGAAATATGGTAATCCCTTTTGAAGGTTATTGAATAAAAAAGTTAAATTATTGGTGTTTTTTATACCTGTTTTCAACTAGAATTAAGAGGTTTTGGAAGGTGTACTATTTTTTTCGGAGATTTTATGATCCTTCCTAATAATATTTGATGGTCTTTGGAGGAAGTTATATGATATAGATATTAAAATTGTTAATTATTGATTATTTAAAAAGACTTTGGATTTTTTTTGACTTTTTCATATTTCATTAGATTCTATTTAGAATTTATATTATACTCAATGTTTTTTATGTATTCTTGAATTCTATATAACTTTTAAAACTCCATATGAAATTAGTGAATATTTATAATGGTATTTTAGAGATTATAACAAATTTATTATGTTTTTTATGAATCTGATATTTCATATAATTTTTTGATATTTTTGTTAAATATAATGTATTCCTTTTTTAGGTTTTCATAATACTTTAACATCGCATAATAATTCTCATTGGATAATATAATACATTAAGATCAAATAATTCAATGCTTAAAAATTTTAAACACCTCATCAAATATTTCAAAAGATATAAAAATTATTATTTAATTTCATTTACTGAGTAAAAAACTGTCAGTGGAAAAGGACACGATGTGTTTCATAATACATGTGTTGTTATCAAAAAAGTAAAAAAAATTAGAAATGATTTGATGTTCAAATATATTATGTGTAGCTAGAATTTATCTATCCAAAAAAATTTGATCCTCTGATTGTGAAATTTTCTGAGAAGTGGTTTTAATATAGTATTAAATGAGGATATTGTTAGAAAATATATGTCGGAAATTAAAATAGTATATTTAAAATTCATTACAATAGTCAACACTGCAGAATAATTTATGGAAATATTTACTTGTCCAACCAATATAAATTTTATGAACATAACATGACCAAAATTCTTGGATGAAATTACATAAACAAATACTTAAATATTATTCATATATTAATATGAATATAAAAAATTAAAATGAATATGTTATGGTTGTTCACGTATCAAAGAATTTTATTTCATGTGAAGAGAGAAAAGTGTTGTATTGATGTGAGATGAAGATATGGATATTAAAAATTTCCACAACGTATTTGATTATCTGTGTTTAGGAATGAAAATTTTATTCTGATAATTAAGATGTTTCTATGTGATAAGGAAGGTGACTAATATGTGTGTGTGTTTGTGAGTTCTATAATGTGATCATCTATCCTTATGAAATATTTATGTTGAAGGATGATGTGTATGTAACCTTATTAACATTTTTTCGAAATAAAAAAAATATCTAGATGAAGAAGTTCATATTCTCAAATGAATTGAAAATTTTAAGTTCACTAATAAATCATATTTACTATAAGGAGAGGAAGAAATTTTTTATGCCATGTGGTTATAGTGTAAAAACACCTTTTGTGATTGGAACATTGTTGATACATATAATGGGAATTAAATGATACCTACCCAAATATTGTTTGATATTTTAAGAACTTGTAATAAATTAAAATTTAAAATGTTCTTACATACATGTCATATAAATAAATTTAACACAACAAGGAGTTCGTTGCCTTATTGGAGGCTTGAATTGTAAAATACCCCTGTGTTCCTTTCATTTTAATTAATGTCCCATATAGGTGAGGATGACATTAAAGAAGTGTCGGTCATAACCATATAAATTCATAGAGTCTAATTTTATACTAAATTGTAAAATCATTTACTAATGATTCACCCCCAAATTGATTGGTATATCAATAGACCGTGACTATTGAAGTGGTATCAACACTAACATGGTTCTCTACGAGATAATTTTCTAATAAATTGTTTACCTTAGAGAATATTATTTATATTTATAGTAGATGTTTTCCAATCAGTGATTTAAAAATTCCATATCAAGAATATTAGGATACCACTCTATCATCTAATATCAGCCATTAATGCATGTGATACTATGATAGTGGGTTTTCACCCCATATAAGATATGATCCCATGAAATTTTCCAAAAAGAGAATAAATATAAGTTAAATGAAAATCCATAAATACTACCTTATCATCCTTTTCTAATAATGTATACACAAAAGTAATGAGACTCAAGATACCTAAGGATATCTGTGAAAAGATTGAGAATATTTATGATGGAAATTTTGAAATAAAATAATAAAAATATAAAATATGTAGAGCTATGTGTGAATACATCATGATGAATGAAGTTGATAAAATTAAATACTACATAATCAGAGTGGATGAGATAGTTATATTAGGGGATTTGGTGACTATTTTTAAGACTCAATAATTTCTTGGATTTTAATACGTTCCAAGATATGTATCATCCAAATATATTATCTCTAGAAGAGAATAATCAACTACCTCTAGATTAGTTTTATAATACTCTTCTCAACTAGAAGACGAGGAAGACTATTTTTTTAAAAAAAAATTATAAAAATGAAATGCTATTAAAATGAATGAAAAAACTCATGATAAATGAGGAAGGATTGGAATTCTAAAATGAATCTGAAGCAGGTAAGGAAAATGATAAATAAAATAAGAGGGTGATGGATATTGTATATAAAAACATGAAAATAGTAATTTTATGTTCAATGGAAATCATCCATATAAATGATTTATTTTTTGGTAAATTTCATTGTATTTTGATGATGTACCAAATAGTAATTTTTTTCTTTTTGTAAATGAAGATCATGAAGAAATAACTTAGTAATATATTTTTGGAAGAATTTATATATCAAATAACATGTCTACTAAGAACAGTGAATAATTAAATAGAAGAAAATAAATAACTATTCTATTTAAGAAACAAGATTACAGCCCTACAATAAGTAATAACTTTTGCTATTTTATAAAAATTAGTAACTTTATGTGGAATACTAAAAGGTAAAATAAAATATCTAGAAGTGGGGAAAATGGAGATGAAACATACATACAATTCATGTTAAATCCTAACAATGATGTATTTGTTGGGATGAACAGACAACAAAAGAGGGAAATTAAATACATAAATAGTGGGTTTTTTAAGATAAATAAATTCAAAGTTTAATTCCATCATAAAGTAAGTGATTATTTTTTGGTAATAAAGATTATCAAAATAAAAATATAGAATGGTGGATGATAGTGTGAATAAAGTTTTTTTAAGGATGAAGAACATAAAAAGATATAGTTAATTTTGCATAAGGTAAAGAAAAATCTTCATAAAATAAAAGATTACTAGAATGAGACTATTTAAATAATGTTAGATTCATTAGAAATGTGACTTATAATATTAGGTAATGAATACACCAATATCTACTGAAAATGATAAATCTATTTCATATAATTTTAAATTCCATTTAAGGAAATTTTGGTAGGCTTTCAATACGAATAAAATTGAGAAGATCATTTCTATGTCAATGAGTATGGAAGAAACTTTTGAATGAAATGTTACCCAAAAGAATAAAATGGAGGAAAGAAATATACTCAGAAAACAAGATATAATTCATAATTAGAATCAATAGTTTCAAATAATAAACGGTTTTAATTGTTGATGTTGGAGTTGTGGAGCATTTAGTATAAAATAAAACCATTATTTAAATACTATAGTTTTTCTAATAGTCCTTATGTGATAAAAACATAGAAAACAATACAAGGTATTATTATTAGAAGGATGAGGAAGGTATCTTTTTGGGATACCTATTGAAATATATATGACTAAAAAGGATATAACTAAAATAAACATAGTTTGGTTAGTAGTTATTATGTTAAGGATATTTAATATTTTAAAAACTAGAATTCTATTGGTTAAATAGTTTTTTAAGACACTAATCAAGAGAGTGAGAAAGTTCCTTTCAATGTCAGTGATGAGGAATAGGGAAAGAAATAATTGTTATCGATATTGGCCCTGATCTTATAAGTGGTAAATAAGGGGATTTTAGAATTTAAAAATAGAAGTACCATAAGATGAAGAGCCTTGTTGAATCAGAAAATATAATTTCCTTCTAGAATGCTATAGTTCATGCTTGAATAATATTGAGGCATAGTAAAATCTATTTTCTCATTGATTAATACACACTATTATTTTAAAATGTAAAACATTAATAATTGGTAAAATATAAGAATTATGAATTTTATCATACTGAAAAAAGTACAGTTAGTATCTTTTCTATAGGCCAAAAGAGAAAAATGTTATTGGATCAATGTTGGTATTCAAAAACAATGTTGAATACTAAAGGGGGAATCTTAAGAAGAATGGTAGGAATGCATGTAAGGGATCATAATATGTTAAAGGAGTTGATATTGAAGATAAATTTGAACATTTTGGGGGACTAAAGGAAACCAGAATATTTTTTTTTAGTTTTTGATCATAGGTAGTAAAATACATATTAAATTGATGTAAATTTTTTTCATAAATGGATACATAGAAAAATAATTTTATATTTTCCATTTTAATGCCTTTATCCTTGAATGTGATAGAGAAATTATTTCATGTTTAGGAAGGATATTTATGGGAAAACATACTCTCTTAGAGCCTAGTACTCGTAGGTATATTTTTGTTTGATAGAGATGAAATTCATTGATGGAAGTGATCATAAAAATATTTATTTGAAAAATATAGAATCATAAATTATTATTTTGATTGTTTAATTTTATGATATTATTTTAATAGATCTAAAGGTGAGTTCCTTTAAATTTTATTTTGAAAAATTAATAATTGGACATTGATTTCTATGATGGTAGAATTAAATATTTTACTCGGATTTTAGGTGCTGCAAAAGTAATAGTTGATATTTTATTATGAAGAAATGTATAAAAGAAAATTATTAAATATATTTTGAACATAATAAATGAAAATAGTTTCCAAAACTATACATGTATGAAAAAATATTATTGAGTAATATAGAGTGCATTTCATGAATGAAAATTAGTTCAGAATATTTATTGGGAGGCTCATTTATCTCAATACATTCAAACATGATATTTCCTGTGAAACGAATCTTTGGATAAGGTATTAAATTTATCCTAGTGAATCAAATTTAATGGATTACAAAAGATTTATCATGAGGATTAATGTATCCTTGAAAATTAGGCTGACATATATAATAGGTAATCATATAAATATTTCTAGATTTATTAATCCTAACTGAGAAATGAATTTTCATGAAAAAATGTCTAATTTAGGTGGGATATTTCTTCTAGGATGAAGTAGTGTTCACTGATACTATAATAAAAAAAATTAGTCAATTTAAGAACAATTGAGGATAAATATATTTCTACTATTTTTACGTGTACGTAGGTGGTCATGATTTATAAAAAACAAGAATAGAAAACGATAATGATTAAATTACCACTCCTAATTTCTTGTGATAATCAAATTGCAATTAATCTCTCTAAAAATCTAGGGAAACACTCATGATCTAATAACAATGATATTAGATTTAATTTTAAAAAATTAAATGTTTCTAATGGGGATATAAACCTTGAATTTATTCCTACTAGATATTACCTTTTTGATATCTACTCTATGGAAATGCACAATAATATATTTAAGGATTTGAGACTAGAAATTATGGTTTATAAATTACCATTAAATTATGGTAATTTTGGGTATACCCCCACATTAATTTGATACTATTTTATTGTTCTATGAATTAGTACAAAACATTATTCATTTTTTTTTGAATTTATAGAATTTATTAGTTCAAAACGTTGTTGAAAATGTTGAATGACTATGTGGAATGTAGAGAGAGTATCCAAACATCTTAGAAAAATATTTATTATCTTACAGGGATGGAATTAATTAAAAAACATTAGTTCTAATAGTGGTGTAGTTTTAAGGAGATTTTCATTGAGAAAATGTTGTGAATTGATGTTATATTGAATGAGTTTTTTAGGTTGACAATAAATCTAAATGGGGAGGGTAAAGAACCGAATTGAATTGTTGAAAATTTTTGAAATTACTTTCCACCAAGAGTAAAAAGTAATGGAAGGTGATTTTTTATATTTTCTAAATTGGCATGATATTTCAAGAGTTGATATGACGGTTACTAGAGGATGTTATGTGTTATATTGGTAGAAATGGATATATATTCAAGAATTCATATATATTTTGAAATTTCATTAGACTTTTTTGTTTTTTTTGACTTTCTAGTTATTTCAGTCAACTCAAAAAGTTTCATAAGACATTTTTAATTTCATAAGACATATAGAATTTCATATGTATTTATTGAATATTTCATAAATCATAGGAGGTTTCATTATACTTTGTTGAATATTTCATAAGACTCAAATATCAAGTATTAATTTCTCTAATATCACATAAGACATTGTTTGATATTATGTAACAAATTTTTTGTTATTGAGTTTGAATTTGGGATTTTGAAGGGCTTTTCTAGGATCACATATGACTTTTAGATTCAATAAAAAATTATAATTTTTTTTTGATAATTTATTTCTTAATTTAGTCAACTTACTAATAATTCTGGATTATTAGTTTGAGACTAAAAATTTTTCAACTGAAAAAAGAACTCAATATATTTTGTACGATTTATCATATTTTTATAAGACTCTCACAGTGTGATAAATATTTTATTTTTAAATCTGGTGATGTTGAGAAAGAGTTAAATTCATATAATTTCATGATCTTTTCATTGCACTATTATGTTTTTAGTGGTTTGAATAAATATTAGATGAGCAGATTGTATGTAATTATTTTTGGAATCCAGAATAGAATATTTGATATTCAATATCATAGTCAAAGTTATAGGATATTTTAGGGAATTATTGACTATTATGAAAGATATTGATTATAGAGAGATCTCATAACAAGAAATAATGGTATGATTTTTATGAATAGTTATGGAAATATTAACCACATTATTTTCTGGATATAAAAAGAAGAAAACTAAGAAGGAATGATTTTTCATGTATTGATAAGTTAAAACTATTAAAATAGAAATAAATATTGTATCGAAGAGAGAAGAATAACTATAGATAAACATGTTTTGGATTATATTTTATCATATATGTTGAGTAAAGTGAATGTTTTTCTGATCATCTTTATTTTTCCATGAGAGAATGAATAATACTAAGTTATTAATTCATGATACCATGAACACGTCAATCATTATAATTGCTTGAGGAAGAAGGATGATGTGAAGGAATTTTTTTTTAAATTCATTTAGATGTTGAATATCAATCCTCTGAAATGTGTTTTTATTCATAGATACAAATACATGCTGAACTAAAAAAGTTATTTTGGTCACTAAAAATATTAGAATAATTTTTTAAGTATCATGGTTCATTTATAAATAATGAACTTTTATAATAATGATGTAGATGTTACCTTTCATATTATGTGGATAATATCATCCCAACAATTGAGTAATAATGTAAGATATAATAGTTTCTAGAAATTTAAATAGATATTTAATCTTTTATTTTTAAAAAATTTTATATAATAAATAGTAGGTTTCCTCATTTGAGTATATCCTTGTAAAAAATTATTCTGTGATGTTAATTTCAATTGATTTTTCTTACTATCACGAAAAAAATTAAACTTGATTGGGTCATGACCTTCCATGTGCATATATGGTAATACCATAATGAATTAGTAAGATCCCACTGTACTAATTCACCCCTCTATGTAGTATATCATTTGACTTGGGCTTTTTAGTAAATATCAAAAAATTATTAGAGGCACTGAGTTAATTCTACATTGGGCAATATGGGTTAATACTATATTGCACATATAGTAATTTCACATGTGGATACCTCATAGAATTTTATTCATAAACAAAAAATTTTCAATAAGACACATACTCTTACAAAACATGAATTTATCCAATGTTAGAGTTATATTAAATAATACAGGGTTCCACTAGTTTGATTATTCATACATAAGGATTGTATTATTATTATTACAGAGGCTATAGTGAGAGGAAGTAAATATCACAAGAGTTATACTTTTGTTAATATCACCATATGCCATTAATTATTATAAATCCAATATATTTATTCCCAAGAAGCAATAGATATCATTAAAAATTATATGAGAAGAAAAAGATTCTAAACAGATAAATAATAAATTATTCTAATTTTTAGAAACTAATTATAAATTATAGAAAAAAAAAACAATTTTCAATATTAATGGATTTTTAATGTTTTTTTAAATTAATTAAATATGAAATGTTTGTAGTGAATTATTAAAAAATTTCTTACACAATAAATAAGTAAATATCCAATCATATTATCATTTTATACTGATAAATACTGATTTAATATTTCTATAAATTGTGAAATAAAGATAAAAATATAACATAGTTAATATTTTGATTTTGAATTGTTCATAATTACTTAATATGAATAGTCTAAATAAAAATAAATTATTTGAGAAGCTAATCAAAACACATCAAATTATTTTTAATGATTGATTTGATCAAGGATTAAATATTTTTAAAATTATGATATTTAAATTATTTAAATTGTTTACATAATATATCGGGAAACTAAAATAAATTTATTTCAATTAATAACATATAATTAAAGTAAAATTTCATATAATAAATATTAGGGAGTTCATATTGAGTTATAAATATAAATGTTTATTTATTTATTTAAATAAAGACTTGTTCATAATGAATAGAATTTTTTTAAAAAATTTATAATATTTTTTTATGATATTCATAAATGGTTATTGCTTGTTTAAATTCATCAATTATTCATTTATTTTTTATTCCTTTTTATATTAATGAATATTTTTTTATATATTATTATTTCTAATGTATGATTTATATTATGTCGTTAGAATTATTCTAGAATTTATCAGACATGAATCTAATGAGCTACATACTAATAATGATAAATGATTTAATTTTATTCTATGTTTAAATCATCATGTATTCATTTATATATATAAATTAAATAGTTAATTATGATTTTATATATTATGAATTAGAGTTATGATGGAATTGAGATCTCTCTTGAGTAACGTATCCATTAGAAGATGGACATTGGGTCATTTTCAAACTGGATTAGAGGCTTATACCCTATACCAAAATTTAATGCTACACTATTTATAGATCCAAGAAAACTCATGTGGAGATTTATAATTTCATTTGTTTATAAAAAATTATGTGAATGGTTAATATATATGATATACATAAGATGCAGTTTGAAATATATGAATACAATTAACTTTAAATTTAGGATAGTAACGCAACCTATGAGTTGTGTAAATATATTCACATGGTTTGATAATATTGATTTAGTCAGTGGAATAATATTACAAAAAATAAATCATAAGAAGGAAGCATACATGTAATGGGAGTTCTTGAGATAATATGGTGAAAATAAATCCACTTTAAAATACTTAGTTTTAGATTCCTTCCAAAGTATCACTTATCATGGTCAAAATCATCCAAATAGGTAATTACATTCCAAAAAAGGGTTCCCCTATATTATCATATGTATAGTAAGAAAGTAATCAGGTATCCATAACCATTATATTCCTTGTTTGGGATATTTTTTAGCTACACATAGTAATAAAACTATAACCATTATGATTCTAATGTATTTGACTTGAGTGGATCCACACAAGGGATTTGGGAAAAGAGTTATATAGTTATATATAAATGATTCATATAGGATATGATTACAACGATGCTACTCTAAAAAATATATATAGTGAGATGAATTAAATATAGTAATTTTTTTCTTAGTGAAAATAGATCTTGGGTAAATAATGGTTATGATGAATTTAATAGGGTACATCATTTTAGATGGAGTGTATTTAATAAAATTCATCATTAAATTCTTGTATAATATGATAATAATCACATCAGTTCTTTTTATTGATAAATAACATCATCATCGTCATCAAAATAATTGTTGAGATAAAACCTTGAAAAGGAGAATTCAAATGTAAGAAACTAATAAGGCTATTAACCTAAAAAAAGTTCTTCATTATAGATTAATTCTATGAGTCAGAGAATGACCTTACTGAGTAACAAAATATTTATGTTTTTCAACATCAAAATGAATATTATTATGAGTAAAAGAGAGTGATTCACTTAAGGTTTCAAAGGTATTAGATTAAAAATGGCTAATGGAATTTTGTCTACAGTCATAAAATCAATATAATAGGGTATTCCAATTATTAGATGAGGTTGAAGATAATCTCTATGTCTTATTTTGGATAATAAATTAATCCAATTTTATTCAATGTAAATTTTCCAAAAAATGAGAATTAGTTAATTAAAATTTAACATGATATTCTCATACTTATGGTGATAAATGAAAGTAATGTGATATCTAGGTTTTAGTTCCTTTTTAAGAGTACATTTTCAGATTAGAAGAAGAAATGTTAGTTGTAAAGTCCAAAAATGATTCATAAAGTAGTTAGTTTAGGTCGTTGAATCCTAATGTTGATATTAGAAATAAGGAATAATTATTACAATAGATGGTATTGTTTAGAAAACATGTGGGGTTTAGGAAACACAATTTAATTTCCATGTCAAGAAATAGTTTTATATAAATTAATCATTTAGTTTTGAGGGGATTTCGACACCTATGGTTACTTTGTAATTTTTGTGAGTATACAAGACTTAAATATCAAGTTAAGATATGGTAAATATTGTACTTTTTTATAATGTGATGGAGAAAAGTTTTGTTACATCAATTTTTTTTAATGAAATGGAATTTATCATGATCATATGAATCAAAATTAATTTTGTCTATTACAATATCATTTCTCATATATTATAATATAATTATTTTTTTAACAAAAACTTATTATGAACAATAAGAGATATTATAAATGTGTTTTTATTCAATTTATTTTATATTATACATGATAAAAATACATGGATAAAATTGTTTTATCGAAAATAATGTTTTTATCCAAATATTTATTAAAATATAAGGAATTGATATTCCAAAAATAGTGAGCTGAATATTTCAAAGATTAAGTTATTTTTTCAAAGGATTTTTTCAAACACATAAATACCAATATATGATAAAGATATAATAGGTTTTCTGTTAAATATTCCTACTAAATAAAATATGATTTATATTCCAAATTAAATATTTATTGGGTATCTTATCTGGATTTTTTAAGGAAGATATACCAAGAGGATAGTTTCATTAACATATATTTTGATTGGTTAAATTTAAAAAATTAAATATTATACATGAAAAAATTCATTGTGAATGTAACCTTATTCTAAATTATTTTAAGATGTTTATCTAAAGTTATATTATAAAATGGTTTCATGGAAATTCTTAATGAAAAGTGTTCTATGAATTATAATGATGTACATAGGAAGAGTACCCAGTATATAGTTTAATTTATTACCATTGTTATATTTAATATTTCATAACTAACAAATTTTAATATGTTTAATGAGTTGAACATTTGGAATACTATTTATATTTTTCACCATAATGAATCATTATTTCTTAATATGTGTTACTTACAAAAGAGATTAATTGGAAGGTTTTATCTGGTAGTCAGATAGAGATGTGGTATGAATTACATATACAATAAATGAGTTTAAAAAAACCAATGAACGTGGAACAAATATTTGGTTGATCTTTAATTATATCATATATGATATGATATACAAGATCTTATTTATTCTCTGTTAATAATTTATAAAAAATTTTAAAAATATAAAACTTATCTTTTAATATAAAATAAAATCTAATCCTTAACATTCATTCACATTGGAAGTATTTATATGTATATTTCTATACAATTCGAGAAGTTGAATGAGAATTGGCATCTCATTTTATTAATTTGGGTTATCCCTAAAAGATGTTTTTCATGGAGTATTATATGATATGATAAAATTTAATTATTAATGTCTGTTTGATTCATTCATCGAGACACAAAATATGATCATATGGAACAAATTGGGTTTTGTGCACTAGATGAATCCTGAATTATAACACATTGAGTATCATTAACTATTTTATTTGTATATCGGGAGTGAATTGATCATACATAGATTCCCCAATATTTGAGGATGGGTAGATGCCTAGAAATACACCCATTATACTTTAATTGTTTTATGGTGAAATCCATTAGTCATAGACAATCAGGAGGTAGTTGGTTGTGTTTTTTATCATCTCATCAAATAGATATTAACAATGAGGTGAATTTTTTCTTTAATATGATGAGTGTAATTTTTTCCCTTTTTTGGGATATTATGATGGTGTGTGTGTCCATAGGAAGATAGTTTATATGATTTTATTATTTATTCAGGTGATGGTATTGTGATGTTCTCATCCAAAAAGTTGAATGAAATTTGATTAATTAATCGACATGTTTAGCCTATAATTTCTGAATTAATAACATTTGAGTTAGAAATATTGTATTGAAATAATCTATGACCCACGGTAACTTGATTTCTTGGTTAACATTATTATATGAAAATTCATTCTTACATATGATAAAATTGGTTGATACATTTATATATATTCATGTTTTTATGGGGATTGGTCCAAATACCATTATATCATGGGTAAAATAAATGATTCACTATAGGAACCTCTTTACTAACATTTATGGATATAGTGATTCATATTTGATATCAATATAACCTAGTCTTATGGGATAATACATTATTTTTGATTGATTTGGTAATGTGTTTGACATAGAGAGCTATATGAAATGTGTTTTAATATTTTTTGAAATGGTTTTTTGGATGGGAATTAAAAAGTTATTATATATGATCTGACACACAATTACATTAATATTAAATTTAATAAATCATGTTTAGTTACATACCCAAATTGTTTTTGTATATTATTTAAAAATTTATTTATATGATATAATATAAGGCATAATGTCACTTATTTAGGAAGGATTGGGACACATGGAGGATTGAAGGATATATTCCCTAAATCTCATAAGTCTATGAATATTCTTGGATATATCATAAGAGATGATATGTGTATATCATTAGACACATTATTAGGAAACATGACACCGCCTATATATAATAATATTATAGGTTTGAGTAATATCATTGGACACAATATTTCACAAATGTCATTTTTGTATAGTTATATTTTTTTTGGGATTCCATATATTATATGATAACATTTGATAAAATACACCATGTTAGTTATAATTATTAAATTATTAAAGTTATGAATTTAATAGTATTTTGTTTTAATGTAGATTCTAAATCACTAATAACTAATTTAATTTCTCAAAAATTATATAAAGTTGGAGTAATTTCCAGATAATTTCTGATAATGTCTTGAGACTTATATATAGTTTGACTCCATTGAGGTAGTGTTCAATAGTTCATTCTTGACCAGTACTATTTATGTACAGAGGACCTCTCCCTCTTTTTAACATTACATCTTGAGCCACTAGAACATTTTCAGTATGAAGGAGGATATCTCCCATGTGATGGGTGAGTCAATCATCCATTGAATACACCATAAAGAGTATTGTTCATTACCTCCCCATAAGGTATGATTGAAACCCATATTAATGAATTATGTAGAAGAGGAATGAAAATGTTAATGGTATATAAGCAGTTACTTCATTTTTAGATTATGTATTTCTATTTATCACACATGTTAGATCCCAGATTAGGGTTTTTCAATTTATTCTTCAATAATAAAATGGTTTTCTTATGAGGTAAATATCCTTTTAATTTTGGTTTAATTCCATGTTCATGACCAAATATGAATTTAATGTATGTCTATAATGGAAATGATGGTGTATCTTTATTATTCGGAGCTCAAAACCCCATATTTTAGATATAGCTATTGGGCCATGCATTTAATAGGAACCGTGTATCCTAGTCTGCACAGTTTGATAAAACCATGTGGGGAGTTCAATGAAAATTATATATCCACAAGGTTTTCCATAATAGTTTGGGAGAAATTTAGGCTCTAAGAGAGTTTAATCACATGGTTTGTGTATAGCTTCGCAAATTGTGTACATGAACTGTGCGATCTGCTTCCTTGGATAGTAAGCCCACCATGGTTGGTTAAAAATTTGTCCAACCCTATATCCAAATGATGTACTGATTAAAAGAACGATAAAATTAAAATTTC
This sequence comes from Viscum album, assembly GCA_963277665.1. NCBI lineage: Eukaryota > Viridiplantae > Streptophyta > Magnoliopsida > Santalales > Viscaceae > Viscum > Viscum album. Next base: position 672,948,396 of record OY728127.1, read on the forward strand.
CCTTTAAATTCCTTATAACCTAGATTGCCCTTATTCTTTCTTTAATTCTACCACATTAGGGGGGGTCCTCTTTTCTTATATTGACAGATCAAGCCATTGAATTCACCTTGTATTTTCTCACATTTCTTCGTCCATCTTGAAAATAATGATCCTTTAATCTTATTGGATTATTATGGATAACCTCTCTAGTCTATAGGTTCATTTCTTCATATGAATTTATATTAATGATGCTATTTTAGTGGTAGATCATATGACCTATTTTCTAGTCATTCATCCATTATCTCATTTTCTTTTAATCCAGACCAAACTAAGGGTTGATATAGGATGAGTCATATACTAATGGAATGATATAGGTGGTATATGAAATTTACCTAAATGTATCATTATTTCTAGATGTTTTCTATTTTTCATGGACCATTTTCCCTAGGTGTTTCTCTTTAAAAATTAATCTTACCCAATTTAAATTGACTATATATTATTCTAAGGACCATTCAACACCATTGACACTGTTAATATATGATACCTCAATCTTGAACACCCCCAGTAGGTTGTGTCATTGTTTTTTTTGCCTTTTGTAATAAATGATGGTATTGTCTCAGACACTATTCTAGTTTTTTCTTCCTAACCTTGAAAATGATATGTTCTTCAATTTAATTAAAATTATAAATATTTTAAATGTAAATTATATATATATACATAGATACCAGTTTTCCTTGGATAATTTAGTATAATTGATATTTTTTTATGTCCTTAATTCACCCAGTCATCAATAATGAAATGTAAAGGAATGGACCTATTAAATGATTATGTAATAAATGTGATAATTGGTTTCATGTACCTAACTCACCTTTTTTGTATTAATGACTGCTAATAGAATGAATATATTCAATGATTAAATGGCATGAGTATTACATGGACTGTGATTTCATATGTATATAAATGTAATTATTATAAGGTCCATACTGGTTTTTGACTTTTTATTTTTATAGGAGTGTTAATACTTGAGATCACAAAGGATTCATGGGAGAATTCCTTGAGAACTTAGAGGATTCAACATAGATTCATGGATTTACTTCTATGAGAGTTACCTAACATGGAATATTTTCCATATATTATTATAATAATTCCATAGTGTTTTTATGAAGATTCAATTGACTCTATTTTTTTATATTAGATTGCCTTAGACACAGTCATTAGATTTATCCTCATGTCTTCGGACACGTGACACCGTGGATTCACCCCATTGGGCCCATTCATGAATATCTCAATATTAATATATATGATTTCCTTTGAATTAGTTAGGACATTCCACCATGTATTTCCTTGGGTGTACCCCTTATATTACACTCAAAACCCTTATCTGCAGGCTGTATTAGTTACCACTATAGGGAGGCTTGACCCCTATGGTCTAGGATTTCTTGGTTTCACCTTGGATCCTCGGTTATTTGTACTTCCTAATACAATATTTCTGATACATTACATATATTATATCCTTTTTATAAACTAGAAAATTATTAATTAAATGATTAAATGTTCAGTGATATTTCCAACTGAGGCTAAAGTAGTTATGAGTTAATTAAATTAGCAATGTTTATTTTTATATATTACTGCGCACAATACTGTTTATATTCATAAAATTGATTTGTATAAAAATAATTGGTGATGTAATACTAATATTTATCTCACACACTATCCCATCCACTATTTTAACCTAGTAAGATTACATGATCATAGATTTGGACAAAGGGAAGCATCTACCATTGAACACCATACCTGCAAGGTTTATGATGGGTGTTGGGTAGCATATGACCGAGACATAGTGGAAAATGTTTTGATAGTTTTTATATTTATTTTTTCTTTTCTATATCATGTATTTTACTTTATATACTATACATTGTAAGTCAGTGTTCCTTTTTACATACATGACATCATCATTTTGTATATGATATAGTTTAAGAATTTTGATGACTATTCATTTCATTGATTGTTAATATTGTTTCCACTACCTAAGTCGTTATTATAATTATTATACTTAAATTTTCATGTTGAATCAATATTTTTCTTCAATCTGACCAGATGGTAGAGTCTCCACATTATCACACCCTAGGGCCTCACCAATAGGCACAAGGCTATAGTATATGAGGAGGTGTGCTGAAGGCCACATGGCTAATCGGGATCAGTTACTCAATAGTGAACTAGGTATTGGAAATCACAAAGGGGTATGAGAGGTTGTTTAATTTATTGTCTTCTTTTTTGGAAAATTTATAAATGAGATTAATAATAAGCCATCACTTGTTCGTAATTCATGCCTAGGAGTAGCTAACACAAATTTGGGTTAAATAACAGGTTTATTTGTAATGGTAAATATCAATTATATATTTCTATTATTTTATTTGATATAATTTCACTAATGGGTGATTCAAAAAAATCATGGTAATTTTTTTCCTTTATTATGATTTTCCATGGCCCAATACAGAAACAGGAATTTGTTACATGAATTAGTATAGGAACTTAGGAATTAACATGCCATGAATTTTCAATTCCATATAGGTTTATTTTACATCTTGAATTTCTAGTGTTTCTGGTGATTTTTTGGTGAGACATTGTTTTTATATATTCCTATTAAATTAATGTCTTATATAGGAAAAATAAATAGCTAGTTCAAAATATCTACAACATCCAAAATGGTGTTTTCCCATTTATATTGATGGTGGAATCTTCAATAGCCCATTTTGATTTATATAATCTTTTTATACCTAGTTACATAATATATAACATGTTCATGATTTCATGACCACCAATTTCAATTTATAATGTTCACGGGGCATTATAAATTGAAAAGGGTAATTCATTAAATCGAGATATATTATTTCACTCATTATATTCTTAGATTGAAATTAAGGGGGTTGTTTGAAAATGAAATTGTTTTAAAACAAAATTATAATGAGTATATTTCTTTATAAACTAGAAATGGTTATCAATTTAATTGAGCCTCGAAATATGTATAAACTCATTCATGGGTTTAATATATAAATTATGAATTATAAATGAAATGGTTTCTATTAAATAAAAAATCTACATGATACATAAATAGAGTTTCCCACCTTAACATTAAATTGACCTTCCATATAATAGAACCTCAATAAATAAAAACATAATGAATTTCCAATACACTTACTTTAGTTTTGGGTATTTGGGGTCATATACATTTTTTGATGAACCATTTTCATTGAGTTTTCTTCCATTAATTTTTAGATATTTTTTCATATCATTTCTTCTTGTTTCATATTTGAATTTTTAGAGTAATACCTTAATGACAAGAACAATTATTACAGTAGGAGAGTGTCATATTCGATGATCAAGAGGTTGTGGGCCCAAATCCACTAGTGTTACCACTCCAAGTTCCACTCATGGAACCACATTATATTCTTAAATCGGGAACTAATTAGCATCTTCCAAAGTGCTTCATATTCTTAGTGGAATCAATTCAGGATTATCCATGAACATAACCTAAGATGACTGATCTTACGTGTGAGTTCCATTAGCATCATCTCCCATATTATTAGGGTACCAATGTCCTTGGGATACTGAGTTATATAACGAATGAATTTTATTTGTTTTAGATAATTTATATATGCCTCTAGAGAGTAGGGTCAAGAAATATATATACAATATCTTGATTCCTCCAAGTACTGGTGGGATGTGATTACCTATGATGGTTTTCATCAGGGCATGGTCTTGGTAGGCCTTGAGACTACCTTCTATAATCAATTCTCCACTAAAACTATAAAAGGTTATAAATATTTAAAGTTTATACACTTGGATCATGGTTCATTGTATATCATATAATATTTAGTTAGTTTCATCGAGATTCAACAAATTAAATCACTTCATTCTAGTGATGATATATTGTGAGTGATACGCCTCAAGAATGGGATATGAAATTCCATTTTTTCCCATGTGAATTTCATTCCCTTATTTGTGTTTTTGGAGATGTTAATCAAATCTATTATCACATATCACAATATGAGGGAATCTAATAGTATGAGGAATATAGGTTTTGTGCTGATCGGGGTAGTAGTTTTTTCAGAAGATGGAAGCGTAGCCATCAGGTCTCACATTAGAGGAGTAAAGGAAAGATTATCCACACTAGAAACTCCAGCACATTCCATTAGTTATGAATAATAAGGAATTTGAATCCTCAATGTGTTAAAAACACTATTTATTGTTTTTCGTGTGGCCAGATGTGTCATCTTCAGAGATTTTGTTGGAACTTTCTACACATTTCTAGTAGAAGAGGACACATAAAAGCTCCAACTTCAAGTGAATTGTCGGTCACTCCACATGAGGAAGGAATCTATATTAGAACTAGCTGAGTAGGATAAGGTGGATATAAGGGTCATTCTATTCGCACATCTGATTATTGTTTCCATCATTGATTTCCTACTCAGGGTAGTCCAGCTATAACTCATAGTCATGGATCAAGTGTGTTGTACAAATTTCAATCGATACCCATGGAGTATATTGAAGGATATTCTATTATGTGGGGAACTATTATAGTATCCTCTACTATCACATATTCTTTATTTGGTACATTTTCCTCACACAACATTATCTCATTATAGATCATGTAATATCATGGGATAGAAATTCTATACTTATGCGGGGTAATGACCCTAGAAACACTATTGGGTATATAATTAGAGGTTATAAACCAATGTATAGACTATCCCATTGAGTTATGAAGTTACCATTTCTTATGATACATCTTCATCCGTTAGATGATAGGATTCAATTTGACTCTTGATATAAATTTTTTAGTCCCATATCCCACCTATTTGGAATGGTATCACTATAGATGATTGTTTATAGGAACTGAGTGTGGCCATTATATTCAAAATTTTTAGTAGAATATCAATTCTAGATTAGTCTAACTAGAGAATCATGGGTTGGGAGGATAGATATCCCAAGTCACCAATATTTTCTTGGGTGATTAGACAATGTGTCTGAAATATTTTCCTCTAACTGTGGATTATATAGGTATGTTTACCCTGATGAATTTTGTGGAATACCTCCCAATAAGAAGGTAGATTTTATGAATTAGATGATTCCCGAAGTATCCCAAGTATCTATTGATCCATACACGATGATGCATACTATGCTCGGGGAGATCAATATATAGTTGGATCATTTAGATCTAAGAGTTTTATCTAACCCTTTTACTTCCCCATGTGATTCACATATCATTTTAAAAAAGATGGCAGTGGAACCCTATGAAAATGTGTTTATTACAAATTGTTTAACTAGATTGTGGTTAAAAACCAATTTCCATATCCTTGAATATATTATCCCTTTGAGTACTTCAAAGGAGGTAGAATTTCTTCAATAATAGATCAGAGATCGGGTTATCATCATGTATGACCTAGGCCCTAAAATATACCATGTATGGATTTTTATAGTAGATATAGTTTATATTTCTATCTGGTTTTGTAGTAATATATTACAAACAACCTTTAACATTTCATGTCTTTGATGAATAGTGTTTCCCTGCCCCACCGGGAATCCTTTTTCCTAGTTTTTGGGGATTACATATTAGTATATTTTCATAATCAAAGAGTGCATGAAATAAGTATTGTGATAATTCTTGAATAAATTGAGAGATTATTAGTTATATTTTAATAATTTCAAGTGAAACTTCCATATTTATAAGGACAACTTCTTGGGTCATATTATCTTAGAATGCAGATTATCAGTTGACCCAATGAAGATGAGTGATTTTTTTCCAAGGAGTAGGCCAAGAATGTGCTTGATATACAGAGTTTCTTAGGGATGGATGAATATTAATGGAACTTAATACAAGACTTGTCATACCATATGGAACCAAATACTAGTCTGACTAAAAATTATGTGAATTTCTTATGGTGTTGAATTTTGTGAGAAGGTATTTTAAGAGGGGAAAGTAAGAATTACTTCACCCCCAATTCTGATTCCTCTGGATATGGGTAGATTCTATATAGTGTTTTGTGATTCATTAGGAATCAGGATGGGTGTAGTATTGATATAGGTCAATCTATTAATTATGTATGGGTATCATCATTTTAGACATAAAAATGAATAATTACCTAGAACCATACCTCGAGCATGTATATTTTGATCAGGTCATGCATTACTAGAGTCATTATATGATGGGAGAGTTCATTAAGATGTTTACAAACTACAAGAGACTAAAAAATATCATTACATGGAGTAATTTGAATCTCTTATAGAAAATATGGATTGAATACCTTTGGTATTTGGGATTTGATTATGCATATATTCCTAAATGTGGAAATCTCATAGGTGATGCACTGATATGAAAAACTCAAGCCCAAGCCGTTCAGGAAGGAAGTGAAGAATACAAGTCGATATCCCAATTTTTTGAGATTCATCTTAGGATTCAACAGATTCATGAGTGGAATTTTCTTACTACCTTAGTATTTACCTCTTCACACCTGGATAGGGTGAATAGAAAATAGTTTTCATATTCTAATGGATAGGTACTACAGTAATTTATTTCAGGTGAGGACCCACCTCTAGTCTGGTCTATTAACACAGATTATATATGACATAAAAATGATCCAATCCTACTATCTAAATATATGACATAGGAGATGATACAAAAATTCCATGATTCTTAATAGTGATTTAACCTTGGTATTTCCATGATATATTGTGATATGTCATGTCAATATTTTTGTCTTGGGATTAAATGACAGATTGTGCATTTTATCAGGAGGTGTTCCATCGGTCCATAAGTGAATGTGGAACACCAATAGACCACAAGCTTATTACAGTTTCTAATGGTCCCAGAACTAAAAATTCATGTTTTTTAATGGATTTTGGGATAGGTTAATGAATTTCATTTTGAGGTAGTGACACATTTTGGATAGTCATAGATCAATTAATGATCGTATCCCACTTCATTCCTATCCATGAAATTTTCTATGTTTATAATCTTGGAATATAGTATTTCCATGAGAATATATTCCTAAAAAGGATCCATCATTATTTTATTTTATATAGGGATTATAATTTCTCATTAATGTTTTAGAAGGGTTATAGAATTCATAACATAGGTGATTCTGAGAAAAATATTACCCCCTCAGACCGATTTCTAATTAGAGAAGACTATAAAGGTGTTGGAAGAAATTCATAGGGCATGTGTTATTAATTTTAGAGGTTATTCATGAAAAAATATCTCTCTCAATGTGTTTTAAAAAACTAATTGTTTTTAGGAATTATTTTGAGGGTCTATATGTGGCCTTTTATAGTATTCCATTCCTTCCACCTATGTGCTAGATAAAGGGAAGAGAAGAAGTTCTACTAGATCCCTATCTGAGGAAAGAGACTTTATATCTGGGTTAGTTGATCATAAACTGCATTTATACTACTCAGTCTTGAAAAAAATCAAATTACAATAACCATCGATGACCTCTTGATTTTTAGGTCGGGGATCTTGTTTTCTTTCTAGTATCACCTAGGATGGGGAATATGTTGATATATAGGAAAGGGAGGTTATAACCTCATTTTTATGGACTTTTTGAACCTAGGGAGAGTCAGTCGGGTAGCCTGTCAGTTTCCATTACCATTGGGGTATAGTGACACAAACAACTTCTTCCACATTTCACAGTTTCACTATTATCTTTCCAACCCATATCAATCTTTTTTTCAAGAGGTTGTGGAATTTTATGTCACTGATTTTTTTGATGAGTATCCCATAGTAATTATTGATCATATAAAAAATTATCTCTTATGAAGTCATATCCATTTAGAATAGGTGTTTTGGAAGGAAAAATCTGTATAAGATGAAACATGTGAGCGAGCAGCCGATGACATGCCCAGTGGCCAGAGCTATTCTCACATGAAGTTCAACAACCCATGGAATGGAAATTCAAGGATTGGTAAATTTACAGTGGGACTAATATATGAACTCTAATTTTCTGTGAGGTATATATTTTTTTCGTTTCAGTTAATTCCATGGTTTTGAAAAAATATGAATATCTATTATGGATATAGAGTAAAAGAGGTAGTATGTGGATTGTTAGGAACCCGAAGACCCATATTTTGGAGAGTGCAGTTGGGCCAAATTCATAGTAGAAATTCTGTAACCCTGGTGGAATATTTTGGTGAAACCATGTTGGGTATTCTGTGAAAAGCATATTGCCACATGGTTTTTCTATAATAGATCGACCCAAGGCTCATGACCATGTGATAAATATAAACACTCAAAAAGAGGAGAATCATTGAGTTTTCACACTGTTTCTCAAACCATGCCTATAAACCATGTGAGCCATTTCTCTGGATAGTAATCCAAGAACAACTAGCAGACATTTTTTCCAACCGTGTGGCCAAAACATGAACAATTTAATTTTTTTAAAAAAAAATTAAAAATCATACTTTAATTTCGTTATAACATAATCTGCCTTCTTCCTTATTTATTTCCAAAATACAGGGGGTCCTAATTTCATTTGCTAAAATATAATCCAATGGATTTCAACAAGTATTTCCTCGTGTTTCACTTTTAGACAGTTGAATCAATATCTATTTATCTCATTGTATTCTTTATGGTATTATCTCTACTCCTCATGTTCTGTTTTCATTTGTATTTCTATCGGTGAAGCTATTTTATTCTGATATTATAATAAATAATTTCAAGGAATTATTATATTCTTTTATTTTATTTTATTATAGGACAAACTATGGGCTGATAGTGGATGATGCATATAATCCAGTCAAAAGGTAGGTGGTCTATGAATTTTCCCTAAATGTCTCATCATTTGTAGATTTTTATGTGGTTCAGATGCTAGTTTTACTAGGAATTTCTCCATAACCATCCATTTTCTCAAATTTAGATTTACTATATTGTATTTTAGGTCCCTTTCAACACCGTTGACACCATAATAGGTTGAGGTGTCAATTTTGACCACCCCAGGTAGGGTGTGTTTTTTTTATGTTATAAGTAACCAATGATGTGATTGTTTGGGATGCTATTCGAGTTTGTTCAATAAGACCATTATTAGGGTAACTAATTCCATTTAATAAATAAATAATAAATTGTTAAATGGAATGTGTATATCTAGGTATCACTTGGAATTGGATAATGTAATTTAATTGATATTGGTTTCTTTTTCTTAACTCACTATGTCAACATTAATGAAATTTAATGTAATGAACTGATTAAATTATTATGTTATTAAAGTTATAATTGGTTGCATCTTCCTCATTCACCTAGTCATGTTTAATTAATGATATTGGAATTAACCCATTGAAAGATTTTTTAGCTTGATTATTACACGTACATTGATTACATATATATATAAATGAAATGAGTATAGTGTTCCTACTTCTTTTGGACCCTTTTATCTTTATAATTGTATTAAAACTTGAGATCACCTTAGATTCATGAGGGAATTACATGAACACACATAGGATTCCACATCAATTCATTTAGACAATTCCCATTGGAGTTTCCCACCATAGAATCTAGTGATTGTATTATTTAATGAATGAATCCATGTTGTAATAAAGAATCACTTGATATCTTTTGTGAATATTAGAATACCTACGAAACAAACCTTGGAATCATCTTTATATCCATGGACTCATAGTTTCATGGATTCAATACATTGGGACCAGTTATTCATAGCCTAGGATTACAATGTAAACATCCATCGACTCAGCTAGAAACTTTAACTGTGGAATGACTTGGGTTTACACCTTTTATTACACTCAGACTCCTTATTACCAAAATGTATTAGTTACCACTATGGTTTTCCTTGACCCCTAAGGCCATGGATTACATTGTTTCACCGTGAATCCTATTTTATTATCACATTCTATTATATTATTGAATATACCTTACATATATAATATCCTTTTTATAAACTAAATCATAATTAGTTAAATGAATACATGTTCAGAGAAATTTATATCTAAGGATAAATCTTAGATGGGTTGATTTCATTAGTGTTACTTATTTTATATATACTTGTGAACTATAAATTTAATATTCATTGGATGGATTTGTATAGTTTATGTTACTAGGGGACAACTGAGATTTTCCCACACCCTATCCGAGCTTCCATTCACACCCAAATAGATTATATGATTATAGGTGTGGATAAAGGTAAACATCCCTCGTTAGACACAAGAATTTGATGTTTTATTATGCAAGCTAGGTAGAAGATGGCCGATCCCGTGCTCAGGATGATTGGATAGTTTTTGTTTCTTTTGTTTCTTTTGTATATCATGTATTGTATTTCATTCCTAATACCTCATATGCCTGTTTTCATTTTTTTAGCGACATTAAATCAGGATTTTTTATATGATACTATTTATATCTTTTAATGATTATTCATTTATTTGGTGGTTATGATTTCTTTTCAGCCTTATTCATTATTATATTACATCTGTTTACATGCTAATGTCATAACACTATTGTGGTCCACTTCGATAAGTGGTAATTATCTCCCAACTATCACACCCTAGGCTCTCACTACTAGTCAGTATCCTCTGGTGTATAGGGAGGTGCACCTGAGTCGATGATTCCAACCATGTTTGATTACTTAGGAGTAAATCGGGTATGTTATGTTACATATTATTCTTAGTTTACATGAGGGGATATCATTATAAATTCAATAAAAGTAATATGAGTTTATATTCTGTTCATATGGATAATTGGTATTGCCTCACTCTTGGATCATGACTCAATGGTTGGTGTTAGGACTCCCTTTATTAGCATGGAATGATATGATTTCTATGGATTTTAGGGTTTTCTTTATTTTCCCACCAGAAACATATCCTAAGATAATTCTGTGATAATCATCCTCTACAAATTTACTATTGTGTAATTATAAATGATATGTTTGGTCTATATTTTATTTATTTTGATGCATGTAAGGATATTTTTTCAACTAAATTAGTAAATTATATTGACTAGTTATCCTCGAATAACTAACATAATTTATGGAGCTAATCATACCCTTAATGGGGTTCATAATTTAATCATTATTACATAGATACAAATTTGATCCTAGGGAGAATGCGTGTTGTTTAAGGATTAGGGGTTGGTCTGAAAGGATGGTGAGATATTTATCATTGTTGTTATTTGAATAGTTTTTTTACAAAAAAAATTCTCAGAAATTCAAAATATGTCAATATGAATATTATCCAAAGTGTATTTATCATATTGATCAAAAATGTAAAAAAAATATTCATAGACTATGATAAATATTCTATAAAATAATTATCTATAACTACCTATGATATGGCCATCCCTAATGATTTATAAGTGTATGAAGAAGCCAGAAAAGAGGGATTATCCTCTTTTATCTCAAAAATATCAATATTCTTCTCTTCTCATAAACATGAATAAAATAATTTACTAGATCATATGAAAATATTTTTTTAGTATTAATAAAATGAAATCTATACCAGAATAATTATTTCTATTTATTTCTATGAAAAACAATGTTAGATGTGAAGAATTTACAAAAGGATTTTGTCATCATGGTCCATTTAATGGATTTTTTTCAATGATTATTCATATTTTCTTTATCACGAATGAATTAGTCTTCAAAACACTAAATTTTTTTTCCATCAATATTAACAATACTATAAATATATTTTTCTTATATTTCTTATTCTCTTAAACAACAGATGTAGATAGTATTCTAATGATTCATCAATTCAATATTTTTGTGATTGAAACATATTTTTAAATGTTTTAAAAATGAAAATAAAAATAGAAAAACTATTATGCAAGAAACAACATCCTCTAAAAAGATATGCTTGAAAAACATAAGAGATTGAAAACAATAAAAATTTTAGAATTAATTTTTTTTGAATTTAGGTTCAAAATACCAGTAATACATAAAAATGTGACAATTAAACATAAAATAACACTATAGTTGAATTATATGCATTTAATTATAGTAGAAAATATAAGAAAATATTAGCTTCATCACTCCCCCATACATAATCGTTTCACTATTGTCTAGTCATAATATTTCCAAATGAAAGTCCATTGAACAATAAAAATTGATAAAACATCAATTACCTTTTCTAAAAAAATAACATCACATAGGTTCTATGATTAAAAATTCCCTTTCCTTTTCATTCCTCATATTTAAATTTTTCTCAACCTCAAAAATCCATTCATTGCACACTCAGAACCTACCACACCTTGAATTTTAGGTTACCCTTCACTCAAAAGAAATCAAATATTGAGTTATAATCATACCTAGAAATTTCATGTTTCACCACAGGCTTTTGAAAATTCTAATTTCTTCACAACATGATACATGAAAATATATTTAATCATGATGAATTTTCTAGGAGGGTTTTGGGGATTAGGGTTGGTTGGAAAATGATTTAGAAGATTAAGGTCTAAAATATAATGGTTAACTCTTATATACAATACATGAATAATCAAGTGAAAACACAATATCAACCTCACTCAAATACCCTTGAGAATATGAAACACAACACAACCCCAATTTTTTGGTACATGTGACATGATCCAATAAATGATTAAAAATAATGATATTATCCATGTTCTCTACTTTTTTCAAATTACATTAAAGCTGCTGAAAGGAACAAAATTATTTTTTTCCAAAGGAGGATGAGATGAAAATTTAATAACATAAATGAATCACAATAATTACATTTATTTAATAGAGGAACATGATTTATAAAATAATCTACAGTGAATAATTCAAGAAAACCTCCATTTTTTCATTTTTTTATATTGAAGGAGAATCAGATGAGACAAATGTAGCATAATGAAATTACAACTCATGCCCAATAATATCATTCCTCACCACCTGAATTGTTGAAACACACCTCAAATAACCGAAACATGAAACAAATCCTAATTAATTCACATTAAATTCCCTTCACCCACACACAAACATGAAATATATATGCAAGAATACTAAGTGTGAGGTAGGTAAAGAAATATCATCATATAATGTGGCTTAATCCTATAAGGAAATTCATGGAATCTAAGGGATAATGGAGGTTATAGGTAAGGGTGGGTATTAGGTTAACATGTGGAAATAAAATTTAGCACATCAATCGTATCAAAAATATTACACGAAATCCTAATATTTGGAATAAAAAAAATCACAAATTCTGGTTCTGACACGAAATCAATGTTTCTCTTTAGAAAATATGGGTAATTGGAAGATTATATAAATATAGTTCAGAATATATCATAAAACATGAAATATATTTTGGTTCATTTTTTCATGGGAATTAATTTCAAAAATTGGTCAAAGACATAAAACTGATTGAAAATCCAATTGAAGGGAAAAAATTTATTATCAACAATAATTTTAATTCCCCTTCTTCAAAAATCATTTCAATTCCCTAAAACAAAATTCAAGGGTAAATAGTGATAAGAATATTCATTTCATATGAATTATCTTTAAAATATTTAAAAAAATCACACAGGAACAAATAATAGTTTGACACCCCCATACTTAAATTTTACTACCCCTCATTATAACATAGTTAATAATTAAAAATAAGGGTGGAAAAACTAAACAGAAGGAAAGATATAACCATAATTTATATTTTTGAGGAATATTTGAGTTAAGATCCTAGATAATTCAATTAAGCTAATAAATCATTAAATAAAACAAATCAAAAGAAAAAAATAAAAATAAAAATATAGAAAGGTAAATGTTATGGAACAAGGTTTACACCCTCATGTGGGTGCTAGAATTTTACTACTCCTTGTCAAGTAATTGTAGTGATTTCACCTCAATACGAAGGTGGATAGTGTTTAATTATTATAAATCACCACATTATATTTCTCCCAGACACCATCAATTTATTAGAGAAAAGATAACACCCCTAATAAAATAGAAACATACCCAACCCCAAAAAGAAATGAAAGAATGAATTTGATATCAAGAGGGGGAGGGAAAATAATGTAGGGGTGATCCTTATTTACTTCCACTAGAGTAGTGGTGTCCAACGGTATTAAAATTATTAGAATATTAATTTGATTCCATTCCTATTCAGTTTTATCTAATTATTCCCCAATTATTTCATTTTTTGTGCCACCATCCTAATTTTCACAATTGTACAACTTGAATATCTCATCCACCTTCTTTTTGACACAAATATCTTCTTAATGTTCATCCTCTAGGGCCTATAGTAATGGTGGAAATTCATTAAATTCATAATAATGTATATTGGATTGAAATTCAAAATTAATTATGTTTGAAGAAAATAAGTCTCGGATATTAAATATCCCTCAAAACCTTTTTCATCAAAATATTTTTACTTAAGTAGGCCAGCTGGGAATTCATTTGGTAGAGAGGGAGGTGGATCTTCATGTTTTTGTTCAACCACAAACAAATTCCTTAGAGGTATCTGGAATTTGAATTTTTTTCTCCTTGTATTTCCTTTGTTCCCATTCCATCTATAGGACTTTAACTTCTTCAGCATTGGTGGCCAATGATGCCACCATCATGCTTAATTTTTCAAGAACATTGAAATTATCATAAATCATCAAGTAATATTGTTTTATTTGAATATTAAATGTATTTTATATTATATTATCACCATAAAATGTTTTCAATAGGATAATAATTATATGAGTCACCATAAAAATATATCTTAGATGAAGAAAAAATAAGATATACAGAGAAATTTTTATTATGTTTTTTAAATATTTGAGTTTTTTATAGTTTATTTGAAAAATAGAGTGTGTAAGTGTTTTTCTTACCTATAAATGGAACACATTAGATTATAATGATTTATATCATTTTATAATGTTCAATATTTTATATACCTAAGAATGCACCATAGTGGCACACCCTTGGGTCGATCACAAGGAGGCCGCTTAAAACACACAGTGTTTTTATTTTAACTATTATAAATCTAAAAAATATATAATTACTTATATATACTAATATAAATGGGAGTTTTATTATGAAAATACATAAAATATAATATTTATGAAAATTAAAAATCAAATAAAAAATAAAATAATAAATGGATAAAAAGATGTTTGGGGAAGAAAACTGTTATTCTCAAGGATTCATGGTGGTGTTATCATTGTTTTTAAAAATATTTCCTCATTATTTTACATAATATTATGATTCAGTTAATTAATTTTAAACCCTTTCATTTGGATGGTATTAACCTAAACTAATACCTTTTCATGTAGGAGTAATCTCATCTACATAAACACCTAAGCCAAACTCTTCCATTTGAATGACCTATATATCAATGAGAAGGAAAATGATTAAATGAAAAGGAAGAAAACAATAATAGAGAAAGTGGGATGACCACTCAGCACAATCAATTTAAACACTTCTCAAATATTTTAATAAAACTTGTAAAATAATTAAAAGAAAAAGAAAATAAAATTCCTCCACTTCCCCCTTAAACAAAAATAAAGATTAGCTCTCCAAAAATATGGAGTTAAAAAGTAACATGGTGGGAGAATCACATAAAATAAAAGAAATTAGTAAAGAATAAAAAATGAACATAAGAAAAATAAATATACAATAATAAATGTTAAAATTATGATGATTAACTACATAAAGAAAACTCAACTTTAACCCCCTTTAAATAGATATCTCTTGATATTAGAGAAGATAAATATATTTATAGGAAGACGCAATGAATGAATTCATTCAAAAATTATCCTCCAACTTTTTCCATGTTTATGTCCCAATAAAATGGGGAATTTGTAATATATTTCTGCATGAATGTTTTTTTTCATATTATCTCCTAAATTCATCCTCAAAATTTCATAATCCTTTAACATTAGATGAAGTATTTAGGTCTGTTTTACATCGATAAATTTAATCATTCCACGTGACTCACCTGATTTAAATTCATCAAATTAAAATGACATTATGACCATGTAAATGGAATATTTACTCAATTAATACTTAATACATGTTGTTCCATTCTGTGATATCCCAGACCCAGATGCCACTTAATGGGTGCCCCGAGCCTAGTGGGCCACATGGTCACAAGCGCATCCCCCAAAACTCCAGAGGCTGTCGACTAGAAGTGAGAGCCTAGGGTGTGTCCATGGGGAGACTGTTACCACATTATAGGAGCATAGCACATAAAAAATAGTATAAATATAAATTAAATAGTGGAATAAATATAAATAAATAGCTGAAGAAAATTGTAACAATAGACAAATAAGAATAAAAATAACTATATCAACTGGGACAATGATGTTATAATGTCATGTCACTAGAAAACGAGTAATCATGGATAAAATATAGTAGGCATATCGTGTTCCAATATTTATGAGAATTTATACACTACTCCAAACATCCCAAGATCGAACTCAGTCATCTGCTATCATTATTTATCCTATCAGCAAGTACTCAAGTGTTGTAAGATGTATGATTCCCATTATCAATACCTTCAACCATATAATCTACTCTAGGTATCGAATAGAACCCGTAGATGGTATGAAATAAATCTATGTGGGCCACCCCCAATGATGTCTATAACGTTCGTCATGTATAATGGAATATAACAATGTGCAGGAATGTATATATAGTGTAACAAAAGCAGTACATTTTAACAAAATACCCAAGTATCGGCTTCATCCCTCGACTGGTGTCTGAAAATGTAACCAATTAATTAATTAAGTAATCACCATTTAATGTTAATAGGTCATGTGAGTCATATCCAGCACTGACATCACCTCATGATATCATACATAGTGAAGGTACCAAGGTATTATAAGGCAACCTGAAAATGATATCCTGTGAGGGAGTTCCAAGGTAATAACCAAGGAAATGTAAATATCATGGAAAGCTAACTTAGTAGTATCTGAGTCTAGAAAATGGGTAAGATGGTAATCTAAGTATATTAATCCAATGCATTCCACCATAAGGCGGCTACTGAGTTTAACATGATCGACCAAGGTATGGGTATAAACATAGATAGGACCCTAGGGGATATCCCCATGGAACCTACTAGTCAATGTTGGATCCATAGAGTGTATATGAGGTGTCCTATAATAATGAAAGGGACCCAACTATAGTATACCTGAAATATAATGAAAAGAAAATAACCCGAGTCTAGGTGGGTATCCACTTAAATAGAAAATCATTCTTGAATCAGAATGGGGTTCTTGAGACCCAAGGTATTATCATCTCAGAATCCAAGGCGATATCAAGTCAGTATATTCCTTTTTGATATTATAATCAAGTAATTAGTCATTAGGTTCATGCATTGTCTTCCATTATATTGGATAGGCCAAGTAGAATTATAAGAATTTATTTATTGGCCAATGCCTTGTCTTAGATTAGTTTAGTTATCCAAGTTTAATTGCAACCATTTAATCAAGTCTTAATTAACCAGTAAGGAATATTCAATTTTGGAGGTTCACTCTACTACCTTCCATCAATATGGAAAGGGGTGATATAGAATAGTGACATTTATTCAATCTCATTTAATATGGACAAGTTATATAATTAGTATACTTTCCATTCCACATTCCACATTTATTAATCATCTGAAAGCACTCACCTTCAGCGGGTTATGTGGAGAGCATATGTGGTACATGACCTTACACAATTCTAATTAAAATAACTCATTTATTACAAGAAAATATCACCTTTAGTATGTTCAATCAAGGAAACACCAGAACAATGTATCAAATGTGTGAAAACACTAAAAACCTAAATATGACATAACCTTCAACGGGAGGTGGATTGAGTTGTGGGTGTAACCGATAACAACTATAAATATATTTGGAAAGGTCACAACCATATAGTACTAAAAAGTATAATCATGGAATGTAAACTTAAGAAATTAATTTTGATGAAATCATTGGGCCCCACATGAATACTCTAAAATCAATGAACTTTAGGGATGTGTTATAGACCACCCACCACAGGGATGTATGACTATCCTCCTCTAGTATCAGCCCTTGATTTTCCACAGATTGGAGAAGATCTATGAAAAGGTTGAAAACGCTCACATGGTGATATCTAGGATGAGATAAAAGGAGAAGAATAATGGATAAGGAGGACTCAAGTACTTACTATTTCCCATCCAACATGATGAACAGAAGCTCAATCGAATGTCGGATGATGGAGATCCCTTGATTCCAAATTTAGATCATAAAAAATCCCCAAATTTAGAGAGGAATAGGTCAATACCACAAAAACATAGATTTATGAGGAAGAGGTGGCTTAATTGGATCATTAATGGAAAACAATAAAATTTATCTAGAAAATTAGCATGTTCATGGATTGTCCACTAGATTTTTTAAACCGTTTGAAAACAATGTGGGATGGATCTACCAAAATAGTTTGGTACACACAGTATGTCAAACAGTGCAGAATCCCTAAACGGGCACCTGGGGAAAGAGGGGCTCTTTCATGGTTAGGTTTCATGGTTGTGTGCCAGCTGTGTGAGGTGGATCTGTTTGAAAACATCACTATATGCACTGTTGGGTAAACCGTGTGCAAAAAGTGTGCAAGCCATGCGACATGGCCTGTTTTCTCAAAAAGATGTGTTACAGGCTCTGAACAAGCCTCAGAAACCCTCATGACCTTTACTATCTCAAAAGGAATCCATATTAGGTCCAAATTAATGATTTAGACCATAGATTAATGAATCTATACCTGAGTGGAAATCCAGGTTCTTACTGTCTTCCCCCTTAAAAGAACTGCCACCCCCCCGAGTTCTCCATACAAGGGTAAGGGAACACTATCCAAGAAAATCTCTGGCCATTGGGATTTTATGTTAGCTTCCCTCTCCCAATATCATCTAGCACTCAGACATGCTTCCATATAACACGTACGAGAGGAACAAAATTTCCTCAGAGATCCATCGTGATTTGATCATTTATGTGTACTGGATACTCTTCAATGGTAGCATCAACATCTAACTCAAATTCCTTGGGATCAAAGGTATGATATGGGGAAACATGTTATTGGAGAAGATGTGAGACATTAAAGGTTTTTTGCATTCCATGGTACCTCTAAGGTAGTAGCAACCGATAGGCTACCATCCTGAATCTCTCTAGAATTTCAAATTATCAAATGTAATGACATAACACCTTTCCCTGATTCCATAATCATCTTTTCCCTATCCTAGGTAATACTCGAAGAAAAACATAATCCCCAACCTCGAACTAAAGAGGTCTTCGACAGTGATCAACATTTGATTTCTGTCAAGACTGAGTAGTAGTCATATGCCTACTGATTAGCTAGTCCTATTGTGAAGTGTCCTAAACAAGAAAAGGACCTAGTTGGCTTGCCTCACACGCCTATGGCCAACATAGGGGTGAACGACATGGACTACCATATAAGGCCTCAAAAGGGGCCATCTGAATGGCCACTAGAAAATTGTTATTATAGTCGAACTTGATGAGAGGTATATCCTTCTCCAAAGAACCACAAAAATCAGGGACACATGCTCAGAGTATATCCTCTTGAACCTATATTGTCCGTTCTGATTTTCCATCGGTCTAAGGGTGAAAAGATTTCCTTAGAAGCACCTGAGTTCCCATAGCTTTCTGCAAAACCTTCCAGAACCGAGATGTGAAATGAGAGTCCCGATCTGAACTGATAGTATGAGGAACCCCCTGAAGTCATATGATCTCATAGACATACATTCTTCCCAAATCATCAACTAAGATAGTCTCGTGAATAGGAATGTTTTGGGGGTGATTTCTTTAGTTGGTCAACGACTACCTAGATAGCCTCGCTACCCCTTGACGACCTAGGTAAGCCAACTATAAAATCCATATCAACATATTCCCATTTCCATTCTTGGACTGGAAGTAGTTGTAATAAGCCTACATGTCTCTCGTACTCTACCTTCACCTATTGATATGTGGAACACCTAGTGATGAAGCCTGCAATCTGATGTTTCATTCTAGACCACCAATACTAGGATTGCATATCTCAATACATATACGAGATTCCAAGATGAAATTCCCACTTCAAAGTGTGTTACTAATTCATCAACTCCTCTCCCATATCTACAGGAATCAAAAAACATCCATAAAGACACAGGGCTCCCACTATGTCCAGAGACTAGTCGGGAGGTGGGTTATCTCCTGATATACTCTCACAGAGAGCCAAACCATTAGGATTTCAACACTACCTACTCCTCACCTTATCAAAGATAGAATTTGTAACTATTAAGGGTGATAGGTATGACTTCTCAGGAATATCATGAAACTCCAAATGATGTTATGGAAATAGGGCTATTAACTTCCATTCATCACCGGCTTCCTGTACGACATGCTTTTGAGTTTGCCGACTTAGTACGTCAGCGACCACATCTCCCATTCCAAGAGTATAGCAATGCACAAAATCAAAGTATTGTAGATATTTGATCCATATTCTCTATTTTAGGTTCATTTCATGTTGATAAAAGAAATAATTTAAGATCTTGTGATCTATTTACATCCCAAATTGCTCACCAACAAGTTAATATCTCCTGAAACGTAAGGCACAGACAACTACTGCTAGATCAAGGTCATGTGTCGGGTAATTTCTCTCATGATTCCTCAAATGGAGAGATCCGTATGAGACTAATTTTTATTCCTACATCAACATTTCTCCGAGGCCAATTTTGGATGCATCGCAAAAGACAATATAACCTTTTCTTGGTTTTGGAAGAATCAAAATCAGCACTGAGACAATCCTACATTTCTGCTCCTGAAAGGATTTCTCACATTCTTTTGACCAGAGGAACTTAAAAACCATCTTTGTAAGTCTATTAAGTAATGAAGAAATATGTGAGAATTCTTTTATGAAATTCATGTAATATCTAGAAATCCCTAAGAAACTCGTGATAGAAAACATGTTCTTAGGCTGCTCCAAGGAACTGTAGCACTAACCTTTTCTAGGTCAATAGATACTCCTGATTCCCAAATAATATAAACCAATAAGTGGACCATATCGATCCAGAAGTCACACATAGAAATCCTAGAATAAATATAATTATCTATCAGTGTAATCTGAATGATATCAACATGTTCTTCATGGTTGTTACGAGTGCGAGAATACACCAAAATTTATTCCACAAAGACCTTGAAAAAGAGTCCAAATAGGGGTGGAAACCCCTATTAATCAAATCCATGAAAATAAACAGTGCATTCGTAATATTGAATGGAAAAACAAGATACTCATACCGACCATACCTTCTATGGAATGTTGTACGAGGTATGTCTAGTGGTCTGACTAGCACTCGATGATAACTCGATCTGAGGTTGATCTTAGAGAAAACCACTTCTCCTCAAAGCTGGTCAAGGGGATCATCTATTTGAGGATGTGGATAACCTTTCATGATTATAATATTGTTAAACCCCTTGTAATACATCTATATAATATGAGTTTCATCCTCCTTATTAGCGAAAAGCATGAGTGAACCCCATGAGGATGTACTGGGCTATATAAAGCCTTTGGCCTCTAGTTCCTCTATCTACCACATGATCACCTGAAGCTCAGTATGTGTCATCCTATAAGGAGTAATGGACACTAGAGATAATCCTGGAACTTGCTAAATTGTAAACTCTACCTCCATATTAGGAGTTATTCCAAAAAATTCATCCGAAAAGACTTCCCTGAACTGATAAACTACTTGATGGAAGTCAGTTTTAATCAAACCCTAATCCACCATGACAAGATTTTCAATTTTGTAGGTTACATCACATAGCCCATGATCCTTTGGTCTAGCTATCCTAGCATAGACAACCCAGTCACCTTTAAAAAGATAAATGATACCTTTTGGGGATGTAAAGGAGACCATGTGGTGATAGAAGTCTAAAAAGGAATGATAGTGGACTAACCAATACATACTAAGAATGAAATAAAAGACCATAATCTCAAGATAAAAGATACTCCACTAGAAAGGGTAATTTCCTAAATCAATGGGATAGTCTCTACACTGGAGTATTCCTTCTGTCTGTATTCCCAATAGTGCATCGAGGGTAGTTGGACCATTTTGATATTCTATCTCTAGTCCGAGACATTCCACAGTAGATAAAAAAATAAAATAGTTTGAAGTGCCTATATAAAAAAGTGAAGAGAAAATATTTTAGGCTACTAGAATAGTACCTCATACTATAGATGGTCATGTAGCTTGATCCTTAGGTATTGCCTACAAAGCATGCAACTGACCTGATCCACAACCCTGTAAAACAGATGGACAACCATGATCATGACTGATCTTCAAGAACTTCTAATGATAAGGGGTCAGATAACAATTACCAAGACCCTCTCCTCGGCCAAACCTACCGGTGCAACTCCAACTCCCCACTAAACAAAGCACAAAATAACTCGCTCCTGTCGGTGGAACGAGTGTTGATCCTCTTCCAGTCAAAGTTGGTGGAAAGGTATTGAAGAAACACTGATGATGACCCATACAACTTCAAGATCGACACTACATAGGGTCTCTATCACATTGGGGCTTCTTATTAACTTTTCTAAGACACTGATGACACACTAATGAGATATCAAATAAGATACTCTGGATGTCAATGCTCTAAAGAAAAACCTCATGGGAATGTTTTTTTCCACCAAATGAACTACTAGCTAGACACATAACTGATCCTTTAAACCCTGTAATTATATCATCCCTCAGGTTAATATTTAGTGATAAGGTATTGATAAACTATTTCAAAAAAGGTAGGAAGGAAAAATTCATTCACCTAAGTTTAGATGTCGTATTGAATACCATCCTCAAAATTTCTTGCGTGTGAATGCTCATCACCGACTATAAGCGGTGAAAAGCAATGTAAGTCAGTGAAACATTCTGAATATTCCATAAATGACATAAAAACCTACTCAAGATGCATGATCTCTCTAGATATATCACCTCTAAGTGGCTATGGAAATGACTGATCTTATAAGGTAGTATGTAAATCAACCCATAACATGCCCTGACGACAAATAGTCTGGGTAACCCCATCCCACCAACACTTGGTCGAATCCCAAAGCATGTATGTAGTAAACTTGAATCTATGCTGTAGAGGCATTTATAGATGCTCAAATTTTGACAACATGTCCTCTAGCCAAGACTCACTAGCCTAAGAACCACCATCCTATGAAAAAGTAAGAGGATTTTTTTGTTGGAACTCACGATCCAGATCTGGCATCGTAGGTGAAACCCAGGGAGAACCTTCAATGGACTTAATCAGACATAAGAAACTATCACGAAGTTGGGAATCCTTAATTTGATCAAGTGAAGTAGCCGGTGCCTCAAGTGGAACTCCTGGAGGTAATATTTGTGGATCGGGGCCCACCATGTCTAGTTCTTGGTCGTCACCACCCTCATCGTGAACGACGCAAAGACGTCATGGAACCATTGATATAAAAATGAAAAGAACACATCTCAGAACAAGAATAGAAGCATATGATAAAATCACTAGTTGAAGATGAAAATAAGAAAACTCACTACCCAAGGCATACTACCCAAACTACCTGATTATACCTCTTGGTATCAGTTAGTGATTATGTATAAGTATCATGTAATTTTTTTTGTTAATTACCATGTTCATTCCTTTACCTTTCATAAACATGACAAGGTGGAATAAGGATGTGAAACCAATTAATTTTGTATTTCCGGCTACACTTTATAACAGATAGTCATTTCTAACAAATTAGTGCCCATACACCTATCACCATAAATGACACCCATTTATTTATAGCATAATGGATCAAATAGGTAAATTACTCATCCCAACCCATGAGGGCCCATACATGTCATGAATTGAGACATGTGATCAATCAATTACAGACAAAGTAATAAAAATACAATCAACTTTCACATCATCATTCAACAATCACAATCATATCAAGCAATGAAAATCAATGAAATGTACATACATGGCATGGAAATATTCATGACATGTGAACTCTATGTGCCTATAATGATGCATGTAATAGTTCCCTATGCTTTCATACCATTGGGATAAGGATGAAATAAATTCTCAAACAAATTAATAATCAAGAACACCACACAAAATTTGCATCACCAAACGATGAAATAATATCGAATGTAATACGAAAATGCAGAATAAGAACTATAATTTTGGCAACATGGTTTTTACTCGGAACATGGGTTCACGAAGCCCAAGAATTGCTTATGACCATGTCCCATGAATTCCTATTCTCCAATATATTGTCTCTAAATAGTAAAGAAAAGAAACCACCTCTGATTCCACATTGTGACATCCTGAACCCAGATGCCACTTAAAGGTTTCCCCAAGCTTGGTGGGACACATGGCCTCAAGTGCGTCCTCCCAAATGCTAGAGGCAACCGATTAGTTGCAAGGGACTAGGGTGTGTCTGTGAGGAGAATATTTCCTCATTAGAATAGTGTAGCATAGAATAAATATTATAAATAGATAGTAAATAGTGGAAGTAATATAAATAAATAGTGGAAGCAAACTGATGCAAAAGACAATGGAAAATAATAATAATTTTATCAACTTGGAGAATGATGATATTATTTCATGTCACTAGAAAACAAGAAAACAAGGATACCAGAAATAAGGCATAACATGTTCCACAAAGTATTAGAATGTGAAGACTACTCCAAATATCCCATGATCCAACTTGGTCATCTGCTATCAATCTCTATCATATCAGCAAGCAATCAAGTATTGGAAGTTATATTGTTCCATTTTTCAATAACTTCTACCATTTATTCTACATCGGGTATTAAAGGGATCCCGAAGAGGGTGTGAGATAAATCTCAGTGGGCCACCACCGACGGTGTCTTTAACATATGTCTAGTGTAATGGAATATAATTGTGTGCACACTGACATATATAAAGTAATTGAAGAAGTAATTGTAAGTAAATACCCAAGTACCTGCTTCAACTATTGACTGGTGTCTGAACATGTAACCAGTTTATTTATTATGTAGTCACCATTTAATGTAAATATTTCATGTAAGGAATATCTAGAACTGACATCACCTTGTGATATTATATGCAGTTAATGTCTCAAGACATAACAGGGAAACCAGAGAATGATATCTAGTGAGGGAGTTCCTAGGTAATAACCAAGGTAACGTAAATCTAGCCAAAATATAACTGAGTATTATTTGAGTCTAGGTAAGTGGTAAGAGTTTAATCCAAAGAGTGTAATCCATGGAATTACACAATAAGGAACCTATTGAGTCTATGGTGATCGAGCAAGGTATAATGGGTCTAAGAAAAGATAGAGCCCTATGGACTTTCACTATGGAACCTAATAGTGAATGATTGATCCAAGGATTGTATCTGGGGTATCATGTAATAATGAAAGGGACCCAATGGTAGTATATCATGATAGAATATACAAGAAACAAATTCTTTGTTGGTATCAACCTAAGAAATCCGAATTCTTGAATCATAATGGGGTTCCCAAGACCCAAGTTAATCTCCTCTCAGAATCCAAGGTTACCTTGAGTCAGTCCATTCCTTTATGATATTGTAATAATGTAATTAGTTATTGGGTTCAATCATTGTATTCCATTATTTTGGATAGGACAAGTAGCATTGTAACATTTTATTTATTGGTCCAATCCTTGTCTTCCATTAGTGTGGATTGGCCAAGTGTCATTACCCCCATTTAATCAGGTATTAATTAAACATTTAGGTATATTTAATTATTGGGGTTCACTCCGCTACAATCTATAAATATTGAAATGGGGTCTACAGACTTATAACATTTATTCAAACATATTTGATAAGTCAATGTTATATACTATGTATACATCCCATTTCACATTTCACATTTCACATTTAATAATCATTTGAAAGAACATACATTAGGTGGGTCAAGTGGTGAGAATACATGGTACATTCCATAATTCAATTCTCATTAAAATAAGTCATCTTTTAATAATGTCTCACATTTAAGATGGTCATGAAAGGGCACACCCAAACTGTGGCTCAAACACGTCAAAACACTAAAAACCAAATTACGGCACAACCTTAAACATGAGGAGGATTGAGTTCTGGGTGTAACTGCTAATATATAAACTCATATTTGGGAAGGGAATAACCATTCGATTGTAACAAGTATAATCATGGAACATAAATTTAGGAATTAGATTCTGATGAAATTGGTGGGCCCCACACAAATACTCATAAGTCAATGAAATTTAGTGATGAGTTATAGACTACTTATTTTGGGGTTGTATGACTCTCCTCCTCTTTTATCAACCTTTTATTGTCCTTTGATCTGAGTAGATCTTACAAAAGGTGGAAAATTCCCACATAGTGATATCTAGGTAGAGAACAAAAGAGAAGAAGAATGGCTAAAGAGGATTCAAGTACTTACTGTCGTGCATCCTACATGACAAACAGAAGCTCGATCGGATGTTAGAAGATGGTGATCTCTTGATTCAAGTTTTTATCATCAAAAAGCCCAAAATTTAGTGTGTAATAGTTCAGTCATACATACACTCGAAATTGAGAAGAAGAGGTGGCTTAATTAGATCATTCATGGAAAAACTGGAAAATTTACCTAGAAAATTAGCATGTGAATGGTTTTTCTTCATGGTTAGTCAAATAGTGCGCTAACCATGTGAAATGGATCTACCCCGATAGTTTGGTCAACATGGTTTGTCAAACAATTTGCAAACCATGTACAAGTACCTGGGGAAAAAGGGGTGCTTGCATGGTTTGGCTGGATGACCGTGTGATAACCTTGCGAGGTGGCTTTGTCAGAAACAAAATATGCATGGTTAGGAAAACTCTTCACTAACCATGCACAAACCATGCGACTTGGACTATTTTCCAAAAAAGATGGGATCTGGGCTCTAAACAAGCCTCGAACACCCTTAGATCCTTTACTAACTCAAAATGAATCCATATTAGGTCCAAAGGAAATATTTAGACAAAAAAATAATGGATCCATACCTGAGTGGAAAAAAATTTTCTTACACCTACATTCATTCTCATCCCTCAAAAACATTTTGGACATTTTGGACGTGTGGCTCAGATGGTATGTTTTAAGTACTTAATGCAACCATTTCTTCCTGGTGAGACCTTTCATATTTCACAATTTTAAACCATTCAATGAAGGACATAATGAGAGGATTTATACTTGAAAATAATTAAGTACTAGACTTATTGAATCCTACTTTATATCCATACAAATGAAATTAATTTGGACGTGTTTATTTGGAGTTATGCCTCTATTATAGAGGTAGAGTTCACAATACTGGTCAAAAGAAATTTCCACATAGAATGATTTGTTTGGGCCTCCATATATCATAATAGAGACTTATCCCAGTAGATAAATATGTATCCCACATTCATGGGAATACTACAAAAATATAATCACTATATTTGGAACTATATTGAAAATAACATGCTAAAAATGTAGAAGTGATTGAAAATAGTTAAAAATCCAGAATTGAACATTTTTTCAATAAAGTTCAAAATACCACTGAAAACTATAAACCTGAAAATTACCCATAAAATTACAAAGTGGTGGGATTATATAAATTTAAATATATTATGAAATAAATGAAAACATTATCTTCATCACTCCCCCACACTTAACCATTGTAGTGCTGGGTAGTCATCATATATCCAAATCAAAATCCACACAACATTAAAAAAATGAGAAAACATCAAGGATCTTTTTTAAAATAGTATTATACCATGTATCTTATATGAAAAAATTCCTTTCCTATTTATACCTCACAATTATATTTTTTTAAACATGAAAAGTCTATCCATATCCCAATCACAACATACCTCATGTTGAATTCAATGTCACTCTTCACTAAAAAAATTAAATCTGGTGTTATGTATATAATTTGAAATATAATGTATCACCATAGGATTATGAAAATTCTAATATCTTCAAAGTGTGAGATAAAAAAATAAATTTAATCAATAGTACACTTCTGGGTGAAATTTATGACTTAGTATTTATGGGAAATTGATAAAAAAAATTATGTCTGGAAATATATGGTTTGACTCATAAGTAAAAAGCATGAATAATCAAGTGAAAACCCAGGATTAACCTAACTAAAGTCCCATTGATAATGTGAAACACATCACCACCCCATTTTTTGTGACATGGGACATGATCCCATTAGTGATTATAAATAATGATATCATCCATGTTCTCAACTTTTTTGAAATATATTTTAAAGATCCTGAAAAGAAAATATTTATATTTTTTAATGGAGGAAGAGAAAAAAAATTAATTCAATGAATTAATAAAAATAATGACCTTGATTTAAGTGAGGTGAATGATTCATAAAATAATATACAATAAGGAATTCAATATCATATACATTTTTTTTAATTGTCTTTTATTTTAAAGGTGAACTAGATGAAACAAATGAAGCATAATGAAATAATTTCTAATTCACAATTATATCATTCTACACTATCCAAAACGATGAAACACACCTCACATCCCATAAAAATAAAAACATCCCAATTAAATCACCTGAATGGCCATTCCCTACCATCAAACCTGAAATATACATGTAAAATAATAAAAATGTCGATAGGTAAGGAAAAATTGTACTGTAATGGGGATAAAACCTATAAAGAGATTTAGGGAATCTAAGGGCTAAAGAAGGATATATGTAAAGGTGGGTCTAAGATTAATATATGGAATTTCAATGTAGGACCTCAATCATATAAAAACCTCTCCATGAAATCCATTTCATTGAAATTGAAAAATAACAAATTCTGGTTCACACACAAATTCCATGTTTCTCTCAGGAAAGTGTGAGTTTTTGGAAGAATATATCAAAGTTGTTTAGAATACCTCATACGATTAGAAATATTTTTTTCACTTTTTTATATGCATTAATTTCATAAATTGGTCAAATTTATATAACTTATTGAAAATCCAATTGATGGAAATAATTTTCATATCTATAATAATTAAAAATCCATCTCTCCAAACATAATTTCAATTCCCCCAAAATCAATTCAAATGTAAAAAAATTGAATATAATATTCATTTCAACTCAAGGATCATAAACGTTCAAAAAATAAAATAATAACAAATAACAGGTTGAACACCCCGCCCCTTTAATTTAACTACTCATTATTTCGGGCAGATAAAAAATTAAAAATAAGGCCATAAAAACTATAAATAACAACAAATACAACATGACATTATTTTATAGTGGATGTTTTGAGAAAATATCTGAACTGTTTCTATTATTGATATCATGAATGAAATAAAAAAATCAAAAGAAAAAATAAATAAAGAGAAAGGGAAAGGGAAAAGGGGATAGAACAGGGTTTAGACCCCCCATATGGGTCATAGGATTTTACCACCCCAATTTAGGCACTTGTAGTGATTTAACCCCAATCAGAAGGTGGATTGGGTTTCTTACTTAGAAAGAACAAAATTTATTTTCTACCAACATAAATCAGTAGATGAGAGTAATGATAAACCCAAAATAAAATAAAGATATCCCCAAACCCCAAAATAGATGAAAGAAATAACTTGAGATCCCAGGGGCGAAGTAAAAGAGTGTAAGCGTTCTCCCTTGTTTATTCCACTGGAGGAGTGGTGTACACTAGAGGTGAAAGTATTATAATAAGAAGTGTATTATATTTTATTTTAGGTTTTTCAAATAATTCATCAGGGATTCCTTCTTTTGTGCCATCATCCTCATTTTCACCAGTGTATAACTCGATTTTCTCCTCCATTTTCTCCTCTACAAAATATCTTTGTCATGTTCTTCATCCAGGGAATGTAGTAATGGTGTTGAATCTAAAAAATAATAATAATGAGTATTATTATAAAATTAATAATTAATTACATTTTAATGAAAATAAGTATTGGATATGAAATCTCCCTCAAAACCATTAGCTTTAGACTCTTTTTCCTTAAGCAGGGTAGTCAAGATTCCATTTTGTGGCGAGGGAAGTGGATCATCAAATATTTCTTCAACCTCCCCCCCTAATTTTTTCTTTGATGGTATGTGGAGTTATAATTTCAATTTCATTTTATTTTATGTTTTTCCATTCCATATATATGAATTTATCTTCTTCTAATTCGGCAGCCAGAGAAGCAACCATCTTTATTTAATTTTCAAGAACATTGAAATTCTCTTCAAGTGTTAAGGAACTTTTTTCAATTTTAATATTCAAGGTATTATCCCAACTAAGATCGCCATAAAATTATTAAATATTACAATAATTATATTAATCACTATAAAAATACATCTTTTCTGATGAAATGGAAGATATGGAATGAAATTATTTTTTTATGTTTTTAAAAGGACTGAGTTTTTTGTTTTTTAGGTAAAATAATGTGTCAAAGTGCCTGGTCTACATGGATCCAACACCAAATTGATGATAATTATTAATTTTGTTTTACCATATTCAATATTCTATTTACCTAATAATTCACTATAGGGGCACACCCTAGGGTCGATCACAAGGAGGCCCCTTACAAAACACCATATTTCTATTGTCACTATTATAAATCTATATACTATAAAACTATATATATAATAATATTAATAGTGGGTTTATTGTGAAAAAAAATTAAATAAAATATATATGAAAATTAAAATTGAAATCATAATGAATATAATGAAAGGACACGAAGAATTTATGGGAAGAAAACTATTTTAATTAGTGATTTGAGGTGATTTTAGCATTGTAATAAAAACTATTTCCTCATTATTTTACTCAATATAGTGATCCAGAAAATTCACTATAAACCCTATAATTTTCCCGGTTTTACAACACACAATGACCAATAAATGTAGGACAAATCACTTCCACATAAACACCTATGTAAAAATATACCATTTGAATGGCTTTCATATCAATGAGATAGAAAATGATTAAATGAGGTGGAAGAAAGAAATAGTGATGAATGTGGGAAGAACTCTCACCAAAATTAATTTAAATAGTACATAAATGCTAGAATAAAACATGGTAAATCATAAATGTTAAATAAATTCCAATTATACAACTTCCCCCCTCAATCCAAAATTTTTATTATCTCTCAAAAAACATGGATTTAGAAAGAAGCATGTTGGGAGAAACACATAAAATAAAAACAACAAGAGAAGAAGAGAAAAATAACATAAGAATAATAAATATAAACTAATATATATTAAATAAATAGAAAAAATTTATATAAAGAAAACTCCACATTATCCCTCTTTAAATGGTAATATCATACAATGGGAGAAGAGATACATATTTATTAGAAGAGGGAATGAAACAAAATTCTCCAAAAGTATCCTCCAAATTGTTTTCATGTACGTCCCATTAAATGGATTTGATTTTTAATGGTTTATTCATTATAGTTTTTTGGTGATATATTCTCCATATAGTCATTAAATATCATCATCATTTCCCACTAACCAAAGGAGTTATGTTTTTTTTAGTCTGAGACATTTAATATATCGATTTCACTCATCAGATTCCAATTTATCAAATTTCTATGAAATTATAACCATTCCACCGGTCAATTCACGAATTCCATAATTAATAAATGATTTTTTATAGTTTTTTTAATCCCACAAAATTGTTTTTGAACATTTTAAACATGTGGTTTGAATGGAATCTATTAATTAATGAATGGAACTATTTCTTCCAGACGAGTCCTTTCATTTTCCACAAGTTTGAAACTTTCAAAGAGTTCATTAGTGATATCCTTTTGACTTAAAACTCTTCAACATCATGAATTATTTAATATTATTTTATATCAAGAAATAATAAAGGATTTTGGACAAGTTTAACTAGATTAATGCATAAATTATGGAGGTGGGGTCCACTCTACTAGACATAAAAACATTCGTAAATAATGATTTATTTGGGCCTCTAGATATCTGAATAATGACTTGAGCAATTTGAAAAATATGTAACAAAAATTCCAGTAAATTAAAAAAAATAATTACTATATTTTAATGAATATTTATGAATTTATTCTTGAAATAGAAAAGTTATTGAAAGTAGTTAAAATTCCATAATTGACATTTTTTTTTCATTTAAGCTCAAAATACCACTAAAACAAATAAAAATAAAAATTACCCATAAAATAAGTCAAATGTGGGATTATAAAAATTTAATTACATTATATAATATATTAAATATTAACTTCATCACTCCCCCACACATAATCATTTCACTCCTAGTCAGTTATCATATATCCAAATCAAATTCCACACAGCAAACAAAACGGAGAAAACATCAATGATATTTTGAAAAATATGATTATGTGATGTCTCTTATATTAAAAAAAATACCATTCATTTTCATTCCTTGAATTTAAATTTTTTAAAACAATAAACATCCATCTATAGCCCAATCAGAACCTCTCTCACCTTGAATTTTATTTCACTCTTCACTCAAAAGAAATTAAATCTAGACTTATGTGCATACTTGGAAATTGCATGTATCACCATCAGCTTGTGATAATTCTAATATATCCCTAAAGTGATAAATTAAAATGGATTTAATCTTGAGTAGTTTTCTAGGTGAATTATCTTCCTTAGTGTTGGTTGGAAAATGATTAAAAATTTTGAGTCTATAAATAGGATGTTTAACTCTTAATTACAATGCATGAATAATAAAGTGAAAATATAGGTTGGACCTCACTAAAATACCATTGAGAATGTGAAACCCAACACCAACCCATTTTTTACATGGGAAATTATCTAATCAGTGATTATAATGAATTATATCATCCATGTTCTCCCATTTTTTCAATTTTTTTATAGCTCTAGAATGGCACAACTTTTTTCTTCTTAATAGTGGATTGGCTGAAAATTGAATACAATGAATGAATAAAAATAATTAATTTAGTTTATGATACGTAAAAGTGTCACTAAATATTGTAAAATGATGAATTAATTATCATCTATGACATTTTCAATTTTTTATTTTGAAGGAGAATTGGTAAAAATAAATGAAGCATAATGAAATAATGAATTAAGCCCAATTATATCATTCTACAGTACCCAAAATGTTTAAACAAACCTCACATTGCTATAAAATGAAAAAAGTCCCAATGAAAACACATGAAATACCCTTACCCCACATTCCTACAAGAAATATCCATGAAAATATATGATGAGTCCTAGTAGGTAAGGAAATATAGACTTCTAATGTCGATTAAATGTATAAGAAAATTCACAGAATCTATGGGCTAATGAAGGATAGATGCGAGGGTGGATGTCAAGTTAATATGTGACTATAAAATTTATTTCATCAATAATATCATAAAAATTCTACGAAATCCAAATCTTTAAAAGTTAATAATAACAAATTATGGTTCTCACAAAAAATCCATGCTTATCTCAAGAAAGTGTGTGTTTTGGGAAGAATATTTATAAGTTTTTAAGAATACCTCATAGGACTAGAAATATATTTTGGTTTATTGATTCATGGGAATGGATTTAAAAAATTGGTAAAGTACATAAAAATTAATGAGAATCTAATTCAAGGAAAAAAAATTTGTTTCAATAATAATTTAAATTCCATTTATTCAAAATATCATTTAAATTCCATCAAAATCATTTCAAGTGTAAAAAGTGATAAGAATATTCATTTCATATAAATGATCCTAAATAGATGATAATTATCACACAACTATAATTATTAATTTTACGCCCCACCCCCCACACACACACTTAAATTTAACAACCCCTCATTTCAGCACAACCAAAACGTAAAAATAAGGGCAGAAATAATCAAATAGATGGAAGGATTTAACTTGAATTTGTATTCCAATGGTATCTTTGAGATAATAACATTGTCACTATCATTAAAACTAGATATCATGAAATAAAAAAAATAAAAATATAAAATTAATGACAATGGGAACTGGTATAGAACATGGTTTAGACACCCATGTGGGAGCTACGATTTTACCTCTCCTGGTTAGGTAGTTGCATAAATTTAACCCCAATATAAAGGTGGATGGGGTTTATTTATTAGAAAACACCACATTTTATTTCTCCCATAATTAATATATATATATTTGAGGAGTTAAACCCCAATAATTAAATAAAAAAATCCCCAACCCTGAGAAGAGATGAAAGAAATAATTTGAGATCAAGAGGGGGAGGGAAAAGAATGTAGGGTTGCTCGCTATTCTGTTCCACTAGAGGAGTGGTGTGCATTGGTGATGAAAGTATTTTAATATGAATTAGATTATAATACAGTTTAGGTTTAACAATTAATTCCCCATGTATTTCTTCTTTATTGTACCCTCCTCATTTTCACTAGGGTATAACTTGACTGGATCCTCTATTTTCTCCTCGATATAAATATATTCTTCAAGTTATTCATCAAGGGACTATGGTAATGGTTGTGAATCCTTAAAATAAGAGTAAAATATATTATTTTTTATTTCATAATTAATTATATTTTAATGAAATTATGTCTCATAAATTAAATCTCCCTGAAAACCATTAGCTTCAAACTCTTTTTTGTTGAGCAGGGAAGTTGGGAATTCCTTAGGTGGTGAGGGAAGTGGAACATCATGTTTTTTTCTACATCATAATTTTTTTTGAATGGTAGGTGGAATATGAATTTCATTATATTTATATATTCATTGTTTTTATTCCATCATTATAACTTTAACTTCTTCAGCCTCAGTATCCAGTGATGTGACCATCTTGATTGTTTTTCCTAGAACAAAGAAAATATATTGAAGCATCAACATATTTTGGTCCATTTGAATGTTCAATTTCCTTCCCCTTCTAAGACCACAACCAGATTTTTCAATTGGAAAATTATTATAGTAATCACCATAAAAATCCATCATGGCCGAAGGAAATTAATATATGAAATGAAATTCTATTTTTATGTTTTTGAAATATTTGTTTTTTTATTTGTTTTTTTGAAAAAATAGTGTACGTAAGTTGGCCTCCCTAGAAATGTTAACAAATTTATGATAAGGATTTAGTTCATTTTACCATATTCAATATTATATTTAAATATTAATTCATCATAGTTCCACACCCTAGGATCAATCAAAAGGAGGCCTCTTATTACACTCTGTCTTTCTATTGTGACTATTATAAATAAAACTAGTATAAAAATAGTTTCATATTCATATAACAGGGGGTTTGATTTTGAAAATACATGAAATATAATATATATTAAAATGAAAATTCAAATCCCAAATAAAAAAATGAAATGACATAATAATTTTAGTGGTTGAAAACTGTTGTTCTCACGGATTCATGGGGGTGTTATCATTGTTATTAAAAATAATCCCACACTATTTTTCTCAATATAGAGTTCCAAACATTTCACCATACACCCTATCATTTGGATGTAATTACCACGAATTTAGACCTGTATATGTAATAGTAATATCATCCCCCAAAACAACTATTCAAAACTTTAGTGTTTGAATGACTTAGATAAAATGAGAAGAAACAATTAATAAATGAGGAGGAAGAAATCAATCATAGAGAAAGTGGGTTGACTGATCACCATAATCAATTTAACCACTACTGAATTCTTATAATAAAACATGATAAATCATTAATTTATAATACTCTCAAATTCTACCACTCCCCCCTTGAATAACAATGAGGGTTAGCTCTTCACAAATAAAGAGTTAAAAAGAGTCACGATGGGAGAAAAACATAAAATAAAATAAATTGGAGAAGAAAAGAAAATAATAAAAGGAGAAGAAATAAACACTAGTATGTATTAATAATATGAAGCATTATTATAAAAATAAAACCACACCTTATCCCCATTGAAATGGATATCTCTTGACATGGGAGAAAGGATACATATTTATAGGGAAAGTGGCTGATGGAATTCACTCCAAAAGTATCCTCCAAATAGTTCCATGTTTATGTCCCATTAAAATAAAAAATATATAATATTTTTATTCATGAGAATTTTCTCAAAATGTATCCTATTTTAATCCTCAAAATATCTACATCACTTACCAATGGAAGGAGTTATAGTCATTTTACTCTAAGACATTTAATCTATCCTTGTGACTCCTCAGATTCCAATTCTTCAACTAACCCTGAAATTATGACCCTGAAACATATATTTTCATGCATTCTATCCATAATAAATGATTTTACAAACATTATTTATCAACCCTAAGTAACATTTTGGTCATTTTTGATGCATGGTTCAGATGGTATATATTAATTACTGAATGAGACCATTTCTTCCTAATGATAAATGTCACATTTCACATGTTTAAACCATTCAAAGAATATGTTAATGAGAGGATTTTTACTTGAAAATACTGAAGGATGTGAACTATTGAATTATATTTCATCTCCATCCCAAAGAAATTCATTTGGACATGTTTATCATGAGTTTTTCCTCAATTAGGGAAATGGGTTCCACAATTTTGGAAAGAGAAACTTTCCAAACATAATGATTTATTTGGTCTTCTAGATATCTTAATTGAGACATCGTCCAATTGAAAAATATTTATAAAATGTACACGGTAATACTAAAAAAATTATCACTATATTTGGATAAATATTGAGAAAGATATGCAAGAAATGCATAACTGATTAAAAAAATTGATATTCTAGAATTGAAATTTTTTTCATTTAAGCTCAAAATACCACTAAAACATAAAAATGTGCCAATTACCCATAAAAAAAAATGGTTTATTATAAACATTTAATTATAGAATAAAATATATTTTAAAATATTATATTCATCAGTAAAATATCAACCTCCAATAGTAAAATAGACATCCACCATCTCTAGGAAGTTCTAGCTAACTTTATAGAATAAGGCCACGTGGTGTTGAGATTATCAGAAGAACCTCCTCCAAAATAAATCTCCTTATTGAACCACATATCATAATGGTTTAAGGATAACGAATTATTTTCAAAGGTTCAATGAATTGATTATATTATTAAAGACCTCATTATTTTCATCTAAATTTTATCAATTGAAGTAGTCTTGATAGAATCCCAACAATTTCCCTCTAGAATACTGCTTCAAATAAACCCATGACACCACAATTATGTTCCACAACATAAATTTCATTTAAACCTTATTGTTTTCAAAAAAAATCAATTGAAGCATGTTATTTCCTCAGTCTCTCTAGAAATAATCCCTTGGTGAACATTAAAATGATTTTCATCTTTTCAACTATCTTTTGTAACACTAAATATATATCCCCAACATAGTCACTATAAAATGGTACATTAGGTAACCATGTTTCATCATTTCATAAAAACAATTTCCAAATATATTTCACTTTTACTATCATATTAATGTAACAAATGTTACTGATTATTTTTTGTACCGTAAATCAAATGCCATATTCACTGGTTTCAATAATTAAATAAAATAGGTCATCGTTCCACAAAAACTAAAAAAATATCATATAATTCACTTCAAAGGATAAGAATCACCCCTAATGTTCACATCTACTGACCCGAGAAACAAATTATTATTTCCAAAGAAAATATTTATGCGTCATATTAATATGAGATAGAAAATAATCCAATTTAATTATTCCCTATGATCTTTATATTAATTTTACATGAAATGGATAACCAGTCCCACTTTAAATGAAAAACCCAATTGAAAAAAATTTGTGGAAGACATCAAAATTATGACTAAGAAGGCATATGAAAAAATTTCCATGAATGTTTTCCCTTATTTGATTCTGGGTAATAAAACCTCTGAAATATTAATGTGTCTTGAAAGTGGAGTTGGAACCAAATTACGTCTTCTTGTTCCAAATCACTCATTGAACTTCCTAGTACAATATTTATATTATAGAAAAACTTTTTTTGTTCTTTTATCATGTTCAATACTTATATCTAATATCTTTTTTTCTTCACCAAGATCATTCATCTCAAGAATTCTAGAAAATTTCTTTTTCAACTTCTAAATAAGATGAAAATTTGGAATAATAAAAAACATATCATCCATATATAAAATAATATGATTACAAATTAATTTATTCTGCAATAATTTTTATAATATCATTGATCTTATTTAATTCATGTGAAACCTGTTATATCTATAATAGAATGAACCCATTGGTTCCAATACTTAGGTGATTGTTTTAAACTGCAATGAATCCTTTTTTGTTTGTGCACCAATCCCTGATTTGGATTGACAATTAAACCGACTAGTTAAATCATATAAATTTAGTCCCCTAAATACCTATTAAAAATCCTTATTTATAACCATTTTTATACAAATTTCTTGAAGGAACAATGAAAAAAAACTTTTTATGGTAATATGTTTGACTAAGAGAGAAAATGTGTCAATGAAGTCAATGCCTTCATTATTCTAAAACTCGATAACAACCAAAATGACCTTATACCTCTACCTTCCTTTATTTTCATATTTCAACTAGAATTAAAACATGTTATATTTTTATTTATTCAATTTTGGAAATTTTTTGAGCTCTCATGTGTTACTCACTCATAGTTCATCCCTCACCTCCAACATTACTAACACACACTTTCTAAAATCACTAATAAAATATACTTCTTATAATTATTTTCATTCTCCTATATCCATAAAATTTAATAGGTATAGGTAATCTCTATACCTATCCAAAATTTTTATAACCCTTGAATATCTATTTAATATATCATATTCTTCAACATCATCCATAAATGATAATTTTATTACATCACTATCTATAAATCTATATCATGTTTCCCAAATTCCTAGGATTTGAGATATATCTTCAAGTATATGAAATTAGAAATTACTTATCCCTCCTTTGAACATTCCTCATGATCATGTGATCCTTTAATAGAATCATAAATATATGAACATTATGGAATCATTTATCTTTAAAAATCACTTTATAGATCAAATTGAACTGATAATTGGGGTATGACCATAACTTGTATCATCATTGTGATCTAATCATTCCAAAATATCATCTCATTAAGGAGAAATATTCAATATCTGAAATCATTCATCAATTCTTCAATCCAAAGATAAAAACTAGAATCTTTATATATATCTCCTTTATGAATCATGGCTGATATTTTTCTTTATGATTGTCTCATTAATTTTCCTCAAAAGGAATGTAGGATAAACATCAAACGAGTAAAAAATTAGAAACATTCAATAGATTACATTTCCATATTTTTTTTGATAATCCCTCTTCAACTGATTCCAATAGATTTATATTTATTTGGTAATTTTTTATACATAATACTTCTTCCCAAAACTCCATTGGAATAATAGAGTGTGGGAAGGTACTATCATGACCTGACCTAATGGGGATCGAGCCTCAATTACCTCATGCCCACTTTCATAGGTAAGTGGAGAAGACAAGTTCTAAAAGGCTTAACATAAAAGGTAGGAACTCTCCTAATGAACCATCATGCACACACCAGACCATATCAATGCATATGTTCATGAGAATAATAAAAATAAAGATGCAATATATATATATATATATATAATGATTACAAAAACCTATAGGGTTTACAAGATCATGATATTTTAATCTAAAAGGTAAATGGAAAAATACACGCAAGACTAGAAATAAGTCCCAAACCAAAAAAAATTAAAATAGTTAAATGATGAGGGATCCTATCACTAGATCTTCAATATTTGACATCCATACGAGGTAAAATACACTAGGCATCCCAATGTTCCTATTTAGTCACAACTGATGTATCCATCTTTTTCATAAGACACAACACATGTGGGAAAAAACCCATTTTGTGGTTAGTATATACATACCAAAAGGGATGTCATGAATGATGAAGCAGGACCATTAAGAATCATGATTGAAATAAATAGATATTAGATAGATCATCCTAAATAAATAAAGTACAAAATCCAGAAACATAGATTCATATATTTATATGATCAAACAAAAGAATCCCAAAATATGGAGAAAGGTGATCTATATCTCATATCCCATTAAGAAGTGCAATCAACTCCAAGGGGTCTATTTACATTTCCCATCATACCAAACTTCTCTCTAAGAAGACATCCACGTCAAGTCACAAATCACTACTATGTCACATAGTCGTGGGGAATATCCTCTAGGTAGATGACCTATTACATTGTACAATAGGAGGGTTCAAATAAAAAGGTAATTGATAGGTGACCAATGACTAGCCCAGGTGGTGGATACCACTCTAATGGAATAGGATCCATGACCCTACTCCACAAAAGGGTTCCACTCAAGTACTCAGTAGAGGACTCATTCTAAGCCCTGTATGAGGGTGCCACTCTAATGGCCGATAGAGGTTCCATGCCCAGCCGATCTGGATGGTTCCACTCTAATTTTCAAGTACACATTCATTGATATAACATATGGTTTTCCCTATGTGAACATATAGAGGAAAAATTCCATTCCCAACATTAGGATCGTACTCTAGTGGTTGAGGTACCATCCCTAACACTATAGGAGTGTTCCACTAGGTGGATAGGTATATGAAACATGGCCTACCATAGTAGGAGGGTTCTACTATAAGAGTTTGTAAAACTGCCATGCATAGTATAACTAGAGGGTCCCAGTATTAGATAGTTAAATGGCCCATGATCTATCTCAGTAAGAGGGTTCCACTATCAAGGACTCTGAGGATCCTACCTGATCACTACTGTCATCGAGCATCACCTAAATTATTATCACACCCATAATATCTCACATCATATATCAAAATATACTATATAGGACACCATCATATTTTACATGAAAGAATCTAGGACATGATACTCACTATCCAAATTACAAGTCCAAATAATGGAGATATGATAGATTCAAAGGTTCCTTAAAAAAGATGTGTGGAACCCATCATGTAAGGGACAGAAACAGTGTGACTTCCAACTTCTCCTCCTGGTCATGTTCGTAATGGTACATGGCTCACTAACTTTAGAGAACCACATGGTGTATAGGTGGACTGCATGTCATCCCTCAGCTACCCTGGGTCCTTCCCATGCTCATGGCCATCTCTGTTTATTTATTCTCATGTTTTTGTACTTCATTATATGTCAGGTACATTAAGATAGGGTTCCAACCATGTTCTTGTCCATGATCATGTACATCAGTACACATTGTGTGTCTGGCTATGCTCTCCCACATGGAGTCCTACATGTGGGATCTTCCACATGGATTTTCTACCTAAGGATGGATACACCATGTGTTGCCCATCCACATAGGATTTCATCGTTAATATTTTCAAGAACCTAGTTCCACAGAGAATGTGGCACTAAATGGAGTGTTTTCATCAAACAATATGGAATGTGGTCATTTTTTTCATAAAATCCAAAATCTACTTCCATCATTCTGGATATAGCCTATGATGCTTAGGATCCTATATCTTGTCCTCTTAGGAAAAATGGGGAATGAATTTGGTCATAATTGTTTTCCATTTTATGGTAGGAAATTGGATTACAAGTTCATTCATATGTACCCATATGCACACTGCCACCCGCCGTCTCCTGTGGTACTCCCACTGCCTCCATGGATCAAAAAATCTATGTTGGAATCACCCAAATATTGAATATAATTTAAAACATTCCATAAGTCATCATTCCATTCATAAGAAATGAATTTTCCCGGATTATTTGGTCCAATCTATATGGGTGTTGCCTGGTAATATTAAACCAAGTACTCAGAGGCCAATTGAAAAATAATGGAAAAAATAATTTGAAGAAAAGCACAAAATCAATGATTAATGATTATTGGAAAATTTTCTTCTCAAACAAACTAAATCGTGGATATATAGGGTGAGAAAAATTGAATAAATAATTAAAATTAGTATAGTGGAACATAATAAGGATTGAAATTTTCACATATCAATTAATGGTATGATCATGGTCGCGATTTTAGTCAGTTGGGGAAGAATTCATGAATTGACATGTCCTAACTGAAAATTGGATTTCTCATTTTCATTGAATGTACTCTCTAATAAATAATTGGTGTCATTTCATTTGTTACATGTTGATCTCCCAAGATACATAGGTTCTTCTTCATCTGAATCTAATTCCCCAAGGGAGATGAATTAACTATCCCATCAATGGTTACAGGCTATGTGGCTATCCCTTGAAAACCACCATAACGACATATTTAACATGAAATAGAATTTTTTATTTAATATAAAATAAATAAATGTAATTATTTATTTGTACTATATGAATCCTCCAATGATCACGACATTTGAATGCCACATGCTGACCAATTTGATATTGTTCCAAGGGTACACCATGTGTATTAGATTCAATTATGGAATCCCATTTTTGATTTTATATTCCCTTTTTGATTTATCCCATTTTGATTAATAAATTTTTTTGTGTAATAGAAAATATATTTATTATTTTTTTAAAACTAATTTTGGACTCACTGGTCCTCATAATCTCATTTCATATCAACTCCTAGATTGAAAAATATATCAAAAAATATTATAAAGTCTTATAAGGGAAAAGGGTCTCGACATCATTTCCTCTTTCAATATTTTCATCTATAAATTGTAAAACTAAAACAATATCTAGATTGAAAGACAACATTTTGCTTTCCCATAATTAAGAGATCCTTAGTGTGATATCAATCTTCAATAACACATGAACCAAAGCGATGGTCTTATCATGCATGGTCCTATAATTTTGATCATCGGTTGCCATCGGGTTCTCTATAAAATTTTCAATATCCACGATTTCTATATATCCACATATAATAACAGGAATGGGGTCATTAACCATCTCCTCAGTTGTACCATGAATAAGATTTCATGCACCAACTAAATGTTTTGGGGTTGGGAGAGGTATTAAGTGACCATTCCAACCATATGAAATATCTCAAACATCCTGATGATCCTCATGGAATACATAACTCCTCATAAAAACGTTCTAAATAATAATTGGGGAAATAATATTAGGAAA
Organism: Viscum album; assembly: GCA_963277665.1. Taxonomy (NCBI): domain Eukaryota; kingdom Viridiplantae; phylum Streptophyta; class Magnoliopsida; order Santalales; family Viscaceae; genus Viscum; species Viscum album. The sequence continues at coordinate 672,991,234 of OY728127.1, forward strand.
ATATGGTCTCCGTTATTTAACTCCAAGTTCCTATGACATTTATCTTCATACAAATTCTTCTAGATCTAGGATGTCCTCATCCACTAATGGATAAGCTGGATATTTTCTGGCATCACCTACACCATCTCTAGACACAAAGGAGATGCCTTTTTAATCTATATTTATCACAAGAGTAAAATATATGGTCTATCTTGTTGGCCCTAGAATGGTCCATGATGATATTAGAGTGGTGGTTATTATTGTACAAAAACCCTACCAGTGAAAAGTGATTCATCCAGCTCCTACTGAAGTCAAACATGCAGGCCCTCAACATATCCTACAAAACATTGATAGTGTATCTAATTTTCACATCTACCTTTGGGTGGAAGGTTGTAATCATTCACATCTTGGTCCAAAAAGGCCTCTTATAGGACTACCCACAACCATGATGTGAACCACACAACATGGTCAGAGAAAATATTCTAGGGCACACCATGATGGAGAACAATCTCACATATGTACAACTTCCCAAAACACTCCATCAAACTCTACACCATGATAGTAAGGAAGTGTTCCAACTTCATTATTCAATCAACTATCACACATAAATAATAATTTCCCTTCATTTAATGAAGAATACCTATCTTGAATTCCATGGATATGTTGTCCCATTTCCACTCCTGGATCTCAAGAGGGTGTAACAAACATTAGAGAACAGAGTGCTTAGCCTTCATCTGCTAACAGGTCATGCACCATGAAACAATATCCTCAATTATCCATCTCATTCTTTCCCACCATAAGTGTTGCAGAAGTTCTTTGTAAGTATTCCCCACAACAAGTTTTACATCTAAAGGATATTTATGAAACTCTCTTATCACCTCCTCTAGCTTTGTGATTATGACCAAATTCCTTCCCAAAAAAAGGATTGCATGATTCCCTCCATTAGAAAATCCATCGACTGAATCTCTGAAGGATAATTGTTCACTCAAGACATCACAGTTGACGTATCCCAAATTGGACCCTATAATAAGTTGAAGGAGAGGAGGATTCAACACAATTGAATGAACAATATCAGCACCCTCTAGTTCTAAAAGGACCTATTTTTAAAACATTACATAATCTTGAATTAAATGAATAATTCACATTGAGGATCTTTTTAGATTCCTACTATTAGAGAATTAATCCATAAAAATTACATTACATCTCAAAAATTAAAAAGTATACACTTCTACTTAGTTCACATTTTTTTTTATAAAATAAAAACTCTAGAAAAAAAGGTTATGTCTATTTCCTTGTTTTAGACAGCATGACTTTTCATTGATCTCATGCTTTACCCTATTCATCTTTATGTCCTGTGAAAAAAAATTCAAAACATGGGATGAGAATGAAAATATTAGTAAGGGTTATAAAATAAGGCATGAAAACATTATCCCATAAATAAATTCAAATTAGTGAAACCATACTTTTCAATCATTACATGCCTCGTGAAATCATATGATTTATGAATAAAACACATAAATCATAAACCATAAAGGTAAGTTATGGAAAACATAACATAATTACATTGTATCTATCACAACTACAGAGGGAGTTACATTTGGAATACCCATCATAGTATATTCCCAAAATTACTTTGTAGAATTATTAACGTTTACCTCTGTCGCATCACCCCATGCATTGTAGAGCTATCTTTGGCTCACCCGCGCTAGGTTTATCATGGAGCCACCCATATATGTAACCAATTCCCAAGAACCATAACATAATCATAACATATAACACAATCATATAGGAAAGATAACATTTCCACATTCCAATCACAATATTTCATTTCATGATATTTATATAATCAATTATTGATAAAACCATTTTCAAAACCATTTAAAGCATTTAATAAAGAGATTTTTGAATCAATGTATCCCTTATGACTTTGAAAAAATTAAATGAATTATAATTTTAAAACATTAATGTCCATATAAATAAATCCTAAAAACCATTTTTAAAAAATGGACATTAATGAGAAAGATTTAGAAGAATAAATATTTAAAACATTTAAAACAATGTTTTAGTTAAAGAGTCCCTTACCACATAATAAAATAGTTGAATAAAATTAATTACATAATAACATTAAACAAAACTTATAATATCCTGAGAGTAAAGATATTTCATGATATAACATTCCAAAGGGCAGTATATATACCGTATAAGAATTAATTGGTGCATAACAACAACTAAGTCTCAATGGAATGAAAATTGAGAGTAAATCCCTTATAAAAACGATATCCTTAGATTAAAGATAAATCAATGACATAATTATGTGTGAAAAATATAAATAAACCCAATATATGTGGATATTAAGTGTAAAACAATCAGAGGTTATTCAAACATATTCATAGCACGATATAATCAAGAACTATAAGTTTAACCCAAATAATTGAAATTGGGTTAAGGAGTTCCCTTACGAAAATTCGGTAGCCTAACGACGTCACTTAAAATTTCAGAAAAATTTTTGATGATAGAGAAAAGGGTATATAATCACTTGGAAATAAAATTTTCAGAAATAAAGATATATAATAACATATCCCAATATAATATAATGTAAATTTAAAGACATAAAATAAGTCCTTGACTAAAAGTGTACGGTGAACAGTTCCCTTACCGATTTGGTAACTTATGAAACAAACACCTCATGAAAGAATGATCATAAAATGAAGTTGTAAATACCCATATATTAAATTATATTACACAAAGAATACAATAAAGGGTAGTAAATACCCCCACACAAAAACAAATAGCGGCAAATACAACATCAATCTCATAGGAATAAAAAGTGAGATGAAAACCCCTTACCATGTAGCAATAAATCGAGTCGTATGACCAAAAAATAATTACCATAAAATGATTCACAAAATTCCATGAATATAAAAATATTCATGATAATATATATCAATTTTAAGTACACAATACACCACATGCAAGAAATAAGTGGCGAACAATGGAAATCTCACAGAATTAAAAGAGAGATAAGAAACCCCTTACCTCAAGTCTGACTTATCTTGTATGTTCCATGTTATACATAAATAATAACCTTAAGTTAATTTATAATTTTTTTAGAACCTTTTTAAAGTTTATTATTCCTTTTATATCACTTATTACCATGTTATAAATATTATGTAATCATCTATGTTAATAATGGTCGTTTTGTCGATATTTGGTACTTGAGTAAAAAATGAACTTCTTATAATTATAGTTTGTTCATGTGGAAAAAGGTCTATTATATCTAGAATTATATTAATTATTTAGATATCATATATATCATATATATCATATATATTTATTTAAAATGCGAATGAATCAAATTTTAAGCATAAATATTCTAATATTCTTTAAAAGGGCGATTTACCGCCTTTTGATGGTGAAACCTATTTAAATCTAGTTTTTACACTTTCATATGTAATATTTTAAAAAATAAAATTCTTATTTATAATCAGGAAATAAAAAATTACTTTGAGTAATGTTTTGGTATTTTTCGGATAAAATTCATTTTTTAATGAATAATTAAAAATACAACATTTTAAGTCGAAACTACATTTTCATCTAAATTATTTATATAGTTAGACTATTATTTAAATTTGTTTCAAAGTAAAATTAGATTATTTTCTACAATTAAATACATGTTTTTCCATTGGAATTAATTTCACTTTGAAATTGGACATAAACAAGTGTCAATCTTTTGATAGTTGTTATTTCTTAAAAACACGCTTTTTGTTTTGTCAATGAGAGTTAATTTTAAATTAATTTCTACCACATATGTGTTTTGAATTTTGAAAAATTAATTTCATATTAGGAAGCAAGTGGTAAAAATTGTGTAAATAGGTATCTTTTATTTTTATAGATTATGAATATTTACTTCAGTAAATATTTTATTTACCACGGTAAAAAGGGTAAATCTGGTAAATAAGGATAAAAAATAATATTATAATAATATTAAATTACTCTAAAATATATCTTAATCATATTGGTTGATACATTTCCGATAATGGGAATCCATGGGTCTATTTTAGGACCCCAAGGTGCCACTTAAAAGGTGATAATGCCACTTTATATTAATTAATTTAAAGTAAAGACATAAATGACTTAAACATATATCTTTTAGTAAATCAATTTTTACATGGGGTTATATATGTTATCTCTTTGACTATAAATATTCATTTTAAATATAAAAATATTTCCACCATAATTTTATTTTTTTATAATTTTTATAAATAAAATAAATAAAATTATTTATGACACAATAATGATGTAGTGTTTACATCATTAGTGAATGATTTAAATAAATAAGATTATAAAAATTAAAACAATATCCCAAACCAACCCAATTCTTGTTGGATGATTTTATTTCGAACATCAGTCATATTATATTCGACATTAATTGCTTTTGGTACTTTTTAATCCAAAGATATGTTTATAATATTATAATATTTTCCAACTTCAATAAAGATCCCCTCCTCCCCCTTATAAAAATCCATCAACTCTAACCCATTAATTACACCTCTCAAGACCCTTGACCTATCCAAAATCTGCTCAAATAAGATCCCTACATAACTATATTCTTCATAGAAGCCTTAATGTAGGCAGAAGGAACTTCATGAAATCCTTTTGGTTTAATCTAGAGGGAGTTACACGATTTAATGGTAACGTCTTGTCTTAAGTTCTTTTGATTTATTTTACATCTAAACCCCCCTAAACTACTTTTATTCCATTATTTTATAAAAAAACAGTATCCTAAATATTCTAGGAATTTTTTATGATAATTATTCAAACTACACATCAATACACCTTTATCTAATTGTGAAATAACATATTGTTTCTAAGGATGGAGAACTATTGCCTCGCGAAATGATGATTGTTCAATTATATCATATCACCTCTTATGGTGGCCATTATTATATCAATATATCTATATGTGATATATATTTATTTTCTATTGTTTCTATGCTTATGTATTTTTCATTTATATCATACCTTTGATGTTTCCATAATGGGTTAATACGATAATTTCATTTAAGGAAGTGCGGACTACGCCCCCTCAAAGTGATATGACTTGTTCAAGCCATAAGTGGGATGTATAAAGGATGGAGTTATTGAAATTATATTTTATATTATATTGGAATTATAATATATTTATGTATCATTATGTTTTCATTCCATTAAAATAAGAAATATAAATTAAAGTAGTGTTCATGCGTACGTATGGCTTACCGTCTCCATGACCGGTGCATTTCATTTCTTATCTCCAAATATTATGTACTATTATAAATATATATATATATATATATTAGATATATATGATATATATGATATCTAAATAATGAATATGATTCTGGAGAAAATTGAATTTTGACCACATGAACAACTTGTAATTATAAGAAGTTCATTTTTTACTCAAGTACCGAATATCGACAAAAAGACCATTATTATCTTAAATGGTTACATAATGTTTTTAACATGGAAATATTTTATATAAAAGTAATAATAAACTTGAAAAGGGTTCTTAAGGAAGTAGAAATTTAATTTAGTTTTTTTTATTCAGGAGATTAAAGAACGAACAGGTCAATTCGGACACGAGGTAAGGGACTTCGTCTCAATCTCCTTTCATTGAGGAATATTTCGATTTATACACAACTTTCTTTTATATGGTGTATAAACACCATTGAATTTCTATTTCATTCAAAGGGAATATTTTTTATATGAAACATTTTACTATACAAAAAAAGGATTGTTTATTTTTTTAACGTACGCGGTGATAATGACCTTTCTACCACTGCGGGTATATTTTGATCTTTGGCTTCCATAACAAGCCATAATATTTTTTTTTAAATGAAAATAAATAACAAATACCATTTTTAGGTAGTTTGGTATTGAAAATCATTTTCATAGTGGATTTATTATTTAAATATATTTAAATTACATATGGTGATTTCTATGTGCAAATTTTATGTCTCTTGTATACTTATGTTATGTTTTATGACAATTTTTTTGGATTTTGGTCATTGTTTACATATACTGGTGGTTCCATAATAATCCTAGGGCCGGTTAGCATGAGATAGCTCTCTAATGCATTTGGTAACATGACAGAGGTAAATGTTAATTTTTCCCCTAAGTTATATAGGAAATATACTTTGATGTGTATTCCAACGTAACCCCCTAAGTAGTTGTGATAGCTAAAATGTAAGTATGATATGGATGCCACATGTCACCTTTTTTATTTATGATTTCTATTTTCTCTTCATAAATCTTAAGATTTCACGAGTTATGTTAAAAATCTTATGTTTTTATGGAGTGATTTTTTCTTCATTTATTTTATAACCCTTACTGAGCTTTTTATGGTCATCTGTTGTTTTGAAATGTTTTTCAAAGGATATAAAGATGAATAGGGTAAAGGATGTGATCAAGGAAAATTCATGCTATCTAAAACATGGAACTGGACATGACACTTTTTTTCATGAGTTTTTATTTTATGAAAAAATGGAAATTTCATAGAAGTGTCTACTTTGTAATTTTTAAGATGTAATGTAATAGTTATGTCCCAATTGCCTGAAACTCTAAACCTAAAAAAATCCTCAAGATTAATTACTAATTTAATTCAGGATTATGTAAATATTTTTGGACAAATCCTTATAGTAATGCCTACCATTTGTGTGTTGATTATACCCTCAGTTCTAGTAGCCAAACTGAGGCATATTGTAGATGGGATTTGGGGGGGTCTCCATGTACCTTCTCACATTACCGACCTCAAGAGGGGTACACTGTGTGAGGAGGGGGTCGTGACATAACTAAATTTCCTTTCTTTGGGTTAAAAAAGTTTTCTTTGATTATATTATTCCAATATTATGTGTGAAATGAGATTTTTGTATTTAAACTATTATTTGTTTCTAATCACATATTTTACACATAATCTCATCATTGACTAATTCTCATTTCAAAGATATGATATTTATATGGTATTTCATCTCAATTTATACTCCATTGTGACATATTTTCTATTATGAACCTTTTAAATTTTATGTGGCGTATATATTACACATTTTAGGTATTTAAAATTAATATATATTTCTTAATTATTATTAAAGTTTCATTTTCTATTTACTCTTTGAAGGGGCAATAATGTTAATGTTTCCAAAGAGGTCAGAATTTATTTTACAATCTCAATTTTTGTGATATAACTTATTTTTATTAAAGTAATCTTATAATATATCCTTATTAATCTCTATATATTTTCATTTCATCTGTATATTTAAGGAATCTTCATATTTTATTTAAAAAGTTTCTCTGTATCTCACATAAATCATGTAATGTAATGTTTAAATGAAAACCTGGTTTTATTTCAGATTCTAATCTGGTATAATTTTGTTCCATGAAAATATATGAAAAAATTATTTTTAAAAAGGCCTTTATATTACACTAGTTATTTATTAAGAAAATTTTATGTTATACTTTAATTTTTACATTTTTTAAGAAATATTTTTAATATTATTGAAGGGTAATTTTCAATATTCTTTATAAAAATCAAAAGGAATGTTTTATTTTTAAGATATATGACATTAATAGACTTACCTACCACCATAACCATTTTATTCCCTTCAACTTCTTCTTAATGTTTTAAATGGTTTTAAAAAACATTAATGGAATATTATTTTCATATTTTTCTTCAATTTTCTTTATTTCTCAAAATTACATTATTTGATTATTAAAAAAAATTGTTTGGTGTTGTTATGGTCATCTATTCTCACTTAATAATTTTTGTCATTAAATTTTTCATAAAAAAATTCACTTAATTGTGATAATTGTTCATTAAATTTCTCATAAATATGAATATTCTTTGTATCATGGATATAATTATTTCCTAAGTCATATATCATTTCAACGTATGGTGTTCAAATTTTGTTGTTATTTTATGGAAAAAGGAAATATTTATATTCGGTATTATTTACTCAATAATGAAATTTTTTGATAATAAATATTATTAATTAATTAAGTTGATCATTTAATTTATGGGGAATGAACTGGAAATGTAGTGATGTCTTCGAGTTAGAATTATATGGCCCTTAGATGCATAAATAAATCTAATGAGATATTGTTTATACTATTTGGGAATAAGGATATAAAATTATAGATAACATAAATTCAGATATCATGATATCCGTCAATATGAAATTACTTCATTAAGAATGTAGCTTTTATTATCCATGTTATTACTATATTGATATTATCCATTGTTGCACTTATTTATCAATTTATTGATTAAATGTCATGGGCTTTCAATTATTTACCATCTCATATTAATTACGCCTTATTTACTAATAGTACCATACATTATATTTAACCATTACTGAGTATTTTATGTCATCATTTTTTCTTCAATTCCTCCTGATATGAAGAATAATTCTATGAATTCATTTCAAATATTATGTACATTTTTTTATATTATATTTTATATTTTATTTCCACTCTAGGATAGGAATAAACTATGCATCATGTTCTTTAATACAACTAAACTATCTAGTCTATTTAGATGACATCCGTTGTATCTTACGTATATGTAATAAAGTATAAAATGGTTCATGATAACTAGAGTACGGTTTTTTATAGTTGGCATCAGAGAAATTCTAGTAGAAACCTTGGGAACTAGATTTGGGAAAAAAATGAGTACAAAACCTAACCCTTTGAATGACATTGAGGATAAGACTATGTATATGATAACATCCTAAAGTGTTTTTAAGGTAGAGATTATATAGGTTCCCACTATTTGTTTCTATTACACAAAATAATTTTTTCCTTTATTAGATGGTTGGAACCATGAGGAATCATTTTACACTAAATGTGATGGAATGTCTGATGATTATGAGAAACCAAATAGGATAATGACTACATTGAAGGATATCGTGTTTATTCATAATCATTGATCATTACATATTACTAAAACCAAATACATTAACTAACTGTTATACTCACTAAATTATATAATAATAGGGTGTGTTTAGGTATTTTGTAGTGGAGATTGTGGAGGAAAGAATTCACAATTTTCATCATGTTTTAAATGTGAAAAGAGATAGCTTAGAGAATAAATTGAATGAATAGAATAATATTTTATGTGAGTAAAATAATGTAATAGATTATTGTATTTTCAAGAAAAAATTTATAGTTTGATGGATGTATTTTATGTTCATCCAAAATTAATATTTATATATAAAGCTCATATGTTTGGGGAATAAGGGAACTATCCAAGACTATACCCTAATCTAAGGGTTAACTAATAGAAAATGTAAGGACCTATGTTATTCGAATAGTTTAAGTGAATGTATTAATGTGTGCATGTATTGGTATATATATATATTATTGACATTAATGAGGTAAATTGGATAGTATTTCTGACCAGGTAAATTGGATATCGATTTGATGACAAAGAGATTCAGATCATCTTTAATAAAAATAATTGAATTTTTAGATTTAATGAAATCGTATATGTTTTTATTATAGAAATAAATATTATGTTAATTTTGGTAGTAAAATATAATTTATTATTGGGTCAATATTAGAGTTGTGTATACCCTCTTGGGTTCATAAGCTTATGGTTTTCATAAGTTTAAATGCATAGATACCACTTTTGTGGTTTTTGGTGATTAGATATTCGGGTGATTTGAAAATTTTACTATGCTTTAGGTAGAATACTCTATTAATATTTAAATAATATTTTGGGTTAGTATATGATTTTATGTAATGATAATTATGATTTATTCGATTATGGCGTATAGATAATTTTTATGGTTAAAAAGTGATTCTTTCACAATATGATATTTTCAGAGATATTTATAATTAGTATACAGATTACCATTCAGGGTAGTTTCTTATATGATTCATGATATTTTTATATAATGTATTGATATAATTGGTAAATTAATAACATTTTGGGGATGTTTCATTAGGATGAAGCTTATGTAAACATTAGGATTAAAATGTGGCTTAACTTGAAATATTATTTATCAATAATTCAATCAATTTTTTTTTAATATAATTTAAGAGTTATCAGATAAACATTGAGGTAAAATAATTATTTAATATTGATGTTAGTGAGGTTAACTAAGTTGTGGGGTTACTTATTATGTGAATAATCTAAGTCATACCTTTGGTGTTATTATATAACTTTGGATGTAAAATTTATTATTTCTTTATATGATAGACTAAAAATTTTAGATATTTTCATATCTTCGGTTAACCATTTTATTATATGTTAAACTCAAATACCAGATTAATTTATTATTATCCTTTTCTTATTATGTGATCCATTATAAGTTGATTTTAGTGCTTCATGAAAGAAAAATTCATCTTGAATACTCATTTCATGGAAGTGATTATGGAAGAAATTGATTAAAGGATGATATTCAACATTTCAGGTAAGTATATTTATCTATTTTTTATTCTAATTGTTAAATAAAATTTTGATCTCTAGTAGGGTGATCATGAATGAGAAATATAATTCTATTATGGAAATATCCAATAAATAAATTGTGTTTTCACCCATTATAGATGTATGGTTTTGCGGTCATTATCTTTATCCTTACCATGTTCTCCGTAACTTGATAATTATTCCATGGGAATTAGTTTTCATATACGTGCCCAATTTTTTACCTCCCACTAATTTTACTAAATTTTGAAATCTTTTTTTGAGTTCTTCCATATGACCTTATTATTTTCCTTTCCCTCTTTTTAAGATGATATTTTTTAACCCTTTTTACAATGTGGGTTTTCAACCAAGGTACCTTCAAATGTAAAAAAACCTTCTAACTAAAAACAAGACTAAATTGGCTGAGAATGTGACACAATAAGATTTTATAAGAACACTATGTTCGATACCATCTACAATACACAACACAATGTATAAAAGAACAAGAAAATATTATTATTTAAATATGAACATTTTAACCAATATTTTTAATTATATGTTATAAATGGTATTAATAAAATTATGAAAAAATAATAACATACTCTATAAAAATATATTAATTAATTCATATGAAATAGGAACTCAATGTTTAGTAATGATATTTTATTCTTCAAAATGTTTTTCCATCAAAAATGGTTTTATTTCTTTTTTTACAAACTATTATAATAAATTTCTAGAAATTTTAGAAATTTTAATTGATAGAAATTATGAATTTTTCTATTTATTTGGTAAATTTTTTCTTAGAGTGAATTTTTCAGATTTTTATAAATGCATTTGAATTTATAGTGAATAGTGAAAAGTACGGCATTTGTTGAATAATGTATTTTTATTTCAAGCTTTTTAAAAGATCCATTTTTTATAAAATGGTTTCCATGAAAAATTAGATCCATTATATTAAAAATAATCCAATTAATTTCATTGAAATAAAATTTATGGTTGCATTTTTTATAAAAATAATTTTATACTTAAAAATACCTTTTCCCTAAAAATAGTTTTTTTACATTCTGCGTTTTTATCATAAAATAATTTATTACACTTAAAGAAATTTAACTGTGGAAAAATTATTTTATATTTGGAGTCATGAGGTCCAAATTTGGTATGTATTTGGATTTTATTTTTGTTCATCATAAGGAGTAGTCTTGGTAAATTTTCCTCACCTTGGTAAGGGTAAGAGGGGTAAAATAGGGTTAAAAATTAGGATCAAGGAATTAACATTTCTATAAAACATTCTACTATCCAATTTCATGGGATTTTTTCAGAAATTTTCATCCATGTATGAAATATATGTCCACATTGTTCCACATTTCATTGATTATGACCTTCATTTTAATGATAATTTGGTCTCTTTAATAAAATTAATTTTTACTTAATTTTTAGTGATTTAGTAGTTACCCAAAATTCTTTTTCCACAACGACATAAAATTTATTAAATTAATAGAAAAAATAAATAATTTTAATAATGTTGAATGTAATAAAATTTCAATGAATAATTGAGTTACATGAATTTTAAGATAAATATTAAATATTCGAGATGTGTGAAAATATTATATTCAAATTCAATTTTATACTTCTTGTCTTCAGTATAAAATTAAATGAATACTATTTGAAATTATATTAATGGTATTTTATGTTAAATAATATTTTATTAAATTTTTGAAAAAACATAAAATCATGATATAGGATTGTTAAGATTAAATATTCTAAAATTTCAACTATTTTACATTTATGATCCAATATTTACCTTATATGTAAAATTTTATCCCATTATGAGTGAAAATGTTATTGTCATGGTGAAGGTTAAAATAAGTTAACCAAGGGGTTAAACCCAAATATATGTTTTAAAAACCCCATAAAATTATAAAAAAAAATTGTTGCTTGATAGGATTTAAACTCTAACATACCTTCTCTTCTAATATCTATCCATCCATAAGATATTTTCTAGAGAATTAATTTATTATATTTTAATCTCTTAAGAATTTACAAGAGTTCCCCTCTACTCCCTTATAAAAGGACACCCATTTCTGTCAATTCCTCACAACACATTAATTCATATATCTCAATAAAAAACATATCATTTCTCTTATAAACAACCCTATAAACACATTATAGGTTCTTCTGATTTTTAAATACCACTCAAAGGGTACTTAAGAAGGAATATAAAATAATTATATAGAAGAAGGGGTAATCTTTTTTACCGAATATTTCAAATTTATTTCCATTTATACATAAATATTGTTTTATCTATCCTAAAAAATAAAATGAGTAACATAATAACAGAGTTATATTATTATTATTTATATTATTTTAAAACAATTTTTAATATGTTTTATATCCTATGAAAACTAAAAACATCACTTGTGCATCTGTGTATGTCTTACCATCACGATGTGTCGACGTAATTCATATTTTATCGCCTTCTTAAATGGAGGGCTATAAAGATTGAAATTGTGGATATATATTTTATATTAATAAAATAATTATCATTCTATAATTATAATTTCTTATCTACCTTCTTACCTTCCAATCATTTGGAATGTGATTACATCTCTTGTGAGTACGTGTGGACTAATGCCACCACAAAATGATGTGATTCATTTTAAGTTTCCTTTTTATGTGGACAGAAGTAAGGAAAAAATATAGGAATATATAAGATATATATGATTTAAATATGGTCGTGTAAATGTGAATAAATATTTAACTTTTTCTTATTCCATCCTTCATATTGTGTGTATATGGTTCATACAGACATGTGGCATACCGTCTCCATGACGACGATAATTTTTTTCCAATATATTCCTTTTTCAGATGAATATAAATATCTATATATTGAATATATATGTTATTTAAATCATGAATAACATTTTCGACATTATTTAACCCAGATAATGATTCAATGTACAAAACAACCAAATCAAAACATGCATGAAAAACAATGTAGTTAACACCTAAGAAAATGATAATAAAAATATTAATAAAAAATGGGTGATAAAATATCATAAATGGAACATATATTATATAATATATAGTTATATGTTAATGGTATGTAAGTATAATAAATATAAATTTATTGTAAAAGATTCTATAATCACTTATTGTCCATGTCAAACTTGAGTTAAGGATTTTCTTAAATGAATTTCCATTAATTGGGTTAAAACACTTATTCATTTATTTTATTATTCCAAAACTATATGTGATATATCCTTTATTATTTATGTTATATTTCAAAATTTATTTGTTTTTGTTAAAAATATTTTCACATAATCCCTTCATTGATTAATTCTAACATCAATGATAAGATCTTTGTCCGAGATAGTGTCTAAATTTCTACTCTATTGAGACTTATTTATAATTATTTAGCTATTTACTTTTTTTTGTGTATATAATTCTGATTTTCATTATTTTACATTAATATATATAATTTTAATATCATTAGTGTTTCATTTCATGTTTAATATTTCAAATGGATAAAATTTTAAAGTAACCAAACAAGTAAAAAAAATTAAAATAATTTTTTTGGGTTAGGTTATATTTTTATTCAAGGAACCTTATAATATATCCTCTTGAAACACCACCTATTTTCATAAAATCTAGATATTAAATTATTTTCCCATATTTGTTTTCAAAATTTTACTATCCTTGGAACATTAATTAGTCAAATGATAATTTAAAATAAATTCGATCTTATTTATCTTTTTCATTCGGTATATTTTTACACTATATCCAGTTTTACAAAAAATATTTTCAAAAATTAATTTTTATTACTAAATTGATTTATTAAGGAAATTTTATATAGTACTTTATTTTTTACATTGTTTAAAGGATTATATATATTGTTTTGTAAAAAGGATTTTTTTTTTCAAAATTATTTAAATAATATCAACATTAATGTTTTTTTAACATATATGACATTAACAAAACTTTTTCAACTCCATAACCATTTTAAACGCTTTGGGTTCTTCTACAAGATTTCAATGGTTTGAAAAAAAAAACTCTTTACCAAAATATTTTTTAAATATTTTTCATTCATTTTCTGTATTTCTAAAAAATAAATGATTTTAATACATGGCATATATATCTGATAAATTTATAGTCATATTTTATCTAATATTAATTTTTGTTTAATATCTATCAATTTAAATATTCACTTTCTTAGGAACATTAAACCAAAAATTCTCTTAAATATATGTTTTCATTATATCATGGATATAATTTTTGTCTAAACCATATAATATTTTTAAATATGGATTTTTACATTGAATGTTATTTTATTAATTGACAAAATATTGATATTATATATTATTTATACAATACAGACATTCATTAATAAGGAATATTGGTTATGAATTAAATTGATCAATAAATTTATAAAAAATACATAGGACATTTAGTGGTGTGTGGGTCCTATAATTAAATAGGCCCTAGATACATATATAGGTCTAATGAGACAAATTAATTGGCAAAAATTATTAAATGATGTTTATTATATCCCTACTGATAGTTTAAATTTCTAGGAAAAATCATTTCATGGCAATGATATCTTGATGTTTGAGGTCAGGATGAATGTAATTACAAATTTCCATTACTCATAATTCAATTATTGTTAACCATTTGATTATTATATTGATATTATCCATGGATGAATTTTTTTCTAAATATAATGACTAAATTGCAAGTGTATTCAGTTATTTACCGTGAAATATTAATTGTTGATTATTCAATCTACAT
The DNA here is from genome assembly GCA_963277665.1 of Viscum album. Lineage (NCBI taxonomy): Eukaryota > Viridiplantae > Streptophyta > Magnoliopsida > Santalales > Viscaceae > Viscum > Viscum album. Next base: position 673,006,439 of record OY728127.1, read on the forward strand.
ATATTTTTGTTGGGCTTAACGTTAACTAAGCATTTGAGTTGGCCCTTATTTTTTCCCTCCTATGATATATGAAGTAGAATTATTTGAATGATTTTCATGGATTCCTATCATTTTTTTTATATTTTATATTTTATTTCGCAAATAAAATCAGAAACTATAAGAGAAATGGTTCTTCAAGACAATAAATTATATCAATTCTTTAAGATTAAAATGATTGTAACATTTAAAAATGTAACAAATTAGACATTGATTATGGGTTGTTGGAGTAGGGGTTATTACAAGCTACAAAAACTGTGGGATATTATTATTCTATTTTAATATTCCATTGGAGGATTCATAACTGTTGTGTGAAAAACACATTCAATGAAAAAAAATTAAAATTTTATCATAATTTCATATTTATGTTCTACATTTTAATATCTAAGAAAATAATTCGTTGTAAATTTTTATAATTTCTCTTTGTGAAGAAGAAGAATGATTTCTTGACATTGTCAACTATATTGCTGATGTTGAATGAAAATTTCTACATTACGTTAAGGATTTTATAAGTTCTATTAATTTATTAAAAAGTACAAAATTAAATTAAAGAATATATTTATTGATTATATTTATTGAATATCGTGAACATCTATTAGTTGTTTTTGTAACAATGCACAAATGTTTATTTGATCATATGCATCTCATGTTTTTCTACTAAATTGTTAAAAACAAATACTCAATCATGTTGGAATGAAAATTTCACATACTAATTTGTATTTTTGAAGGTTATCTATAAAATAACATCACTTATTGTGTGGTGTTAACATCCTAATGTAAATTTTTGAGGTCCTTGTATAAAAGGATCTGTTTTGTTAAAATCACAAAGCTTGTAGAGTTAGCATTGGTGGAGTGGACTATGGGATTTCTATACCCTGAACCACTATTAATCATTATGACCAATCCATTATTTTATTTTTGATTGAATATCTCGTCTTTAATATGTAATTTCATGATCACTTTAGATCATGATGGATGATTTTAATTTATCAATATTTCGTAAAAGGATACCATTCACATTCCCCCTCTTATATCTTTGTCATCGTCATCTCCAAAGAATATATGGTATCAGATGAAATGATATTTTGAAGAATAATGAATATTTATTTTGGCATATACAGTATTGAGTTATCAATCTATATAAAAACTAATTTAAATGGATGATCATATATTATGTGTGTCAACGATCTGTGATCCTTTTTTGAATGGTGATAAGTATTTTTCAAGAAATATCATGTGATTATATATTTCAAGAATTATAGATTGACCATATATTTTAATGTTATGAAACCATATTATATTCCTTATGGTGAATATTAAAATTGTAGTGCTTCTCATGTGGCTGATTATACCCTAAATTCAAGGGATATGAATACACTTTTTTTGTGGATTATGAACGCGTGAATTTAATCTAGTTTCATAGTATTATACATTTTATAATATGTGTGAAACCATTGAATTTTCTTTTGAAAGTATAAATAATGTTTAAAAACTAAGGTAAAATAATTTTTTTTTAAATTAGGCATTTCTTGGATATTTAAATATGCAAACATCTCTCATATGAATAGGATTCTGAGAGAAGTTGTTAATAATGTTGCTTTCTTGGGAACTCCAATTGTAGAACTAAATCATGTGGTAATGGTATATTGATTTTAATCTTTTTATTGGAATGTACTATCTCTTGAATTTGATATTCAACACCAAATAAATACTTAAATATGAAAAAAAATTAGATCCTTGAGATTGTATTAATCATATAAGCATTCATAAATATAAAATCAAATTTCTCTCAAAAATGAGAATACCACACTAAAAGTTTCAAACTATGGGGTTTTTAATTTAGATTCTAGTCATTAGGGTTTAATTTATGAGGTAATTAATATTGAAAAAAACTATGGAAATATTTATAAAAATAGAATGGTTAAATTAAATAATATTAAATAGGTGGAGTTCAGATGCTATGAATGTAAAAAAGAATGGTCATTAGAAATAGAACTTCTATTTGATTAAATCATAAATGATAATGGATATAAAATAAAAGTAAATAAATCCATTTAATCTAAATTGATTTCATCATAATATTCATGTGATGAATCAAATTCATATTATAAAGATTAAAATGAAAATAAATAGGTAAATATATGTCTTATGGCTCATGATGATGAGGTATAATCATCATCCTCTCAGTGTTCCAATTCAGAATGTCCTTCATTTAACGAATATAGTGAATACTGTTATATGATTTAAGATAATTTTTTTCCTTCAATAAATATCATAGATACCTCATAAAATATTAGGAAATTATTTCTATTGTAAAAGAGAGATTTATTAACAAAACTTTAGAATTAAGATCTAATTCTTCGAAGAATTATTTTGATTTTCATAGTAATAAAAATAAGGAATTTTTTCCTAAATTTAATTCTTTGAAATAATTTGATAGCATTTTTACCTAGGGTATAATTATATAAATAAAATATATTGAGAAATAAAATTAATTATGGAAATCATGGTATTGACAGTAATGGTGAAATTATCAAATTATATAGTAGTTATTTTGTTCTTGGTTATAAAAGAAATGACACATTTTTTGTTATATGTTTTCATTGGAGTACTAATAAAAATTATTATAATGATTGTTATTTCAAAAAATCCAATTTTTTTTGGTTTTTAAGGTTTATTATTAATAAAAATTATCATAATTTAAATATGGATTATTTGATCAAAATAAACCGATTTGGATTCCTAAATCATTAGTTACTGGCACAGTCGAACACAAAAATATATAGGTACCAAAAGAAAATGGTATTTGGTATTTTGTAGTTTTACAACACTAATCATCATTTTTATATAATTTATTAGATTCTAGAAATATTTTTATATTTCTTATATTACTATATTCTATTATTTTGATGAAAATAATAATTATTCTAAAATTATTAACCTACTCTAAAGTGGTTCATTATTTTAAATACTCATTAACTTATGAGTTAAATGTTAGGTTCAGGAAGGTAACATATTTTAGGGTAATCAATAAATTTTTTATGATGATCCCAAAGTTAAATATTTTTATCCATGTATCTTCATCGATGTAACACCCATAGATTCTAAAAATAACACTGTGTTCGATAGTCTATATGAACTAAAACACTAAACATAAAAGAACCATGGAATGTTACTATTTAAATATTACCATTATAGCCTGGACATTAAATTTAAAGGTGTAAATAATATTAACTTATTTATGAAATATATATTAAGGTCCTACTAAATAAAAATGTAAAGATAAACTATTATTAAATAATAAATATGTTTTTAGTTATTTCTTTTTCTTCTTCAAAAATATATTTTCATCAAAATTGGTTTTTATTAATTTTTTTTGAAAAAAAGGTTATAATTAATTTTTATAAAATTTGGAAATTTTATTTTGGAAAATTTATAAATTTTTTGAATCATCATTTTATAATAATCTTGGAGTTTTTTTTGGTATTTTTCTAAAAAGGTTTATTTTCTAGTGATTAGTGAAAAATACAAGTTTCTTTTAAAAGCTGTATTTTTTTCAACGATTTAAACGAATAACTTTTTTTAAAAATTTATTTAAAAGAAAAATTTGGTTCTATTATATTATAAATAATCATATAATGTTCAATGGAATCCATTTTATGTTTGAATTTGGTAGAAAACATTTATATAAGGAAATTTTATTTTAAAAGTCGTTCAACATTTCTATTTTCATTTTAATATTTAATTAATTTCTCCCACATCTAGAAACTAAATTCATAAAAATTGATTCTATATTTTAAATTTGGATTCCAAATTTGTTAAATATTTCCCTTTTATTTTCTGTCATTATAAATTATAACTATAGTAAATAATTATCATCATGGTAAGGGTAGTGCAGGTATATAAGGTTAAAAATAATTTGATAAAGACTAGAAAATTCCCCTCACACTTTCTCTATCCTACTTCATGATTTTACTTCGGCCAATTATATCTAGTGATATAAAATATGGAATCCTGGTTCATATTTTTTTAACCCTTTATAATATTTATGTAACAGATAATGACAAAAATGTAACATTGTTGATTTTAATATTTATAAAAATTTTGTACATGGATAAAAACATATGATTTTTTGAATATTTTCATTTTAAATATACATTATTAATTTTTTATAGAAATTTATTTTCAATTTTTAGTGATTAAATCATTACTATAAATACATACTCAGTGAAAACATGGTATTTATTCAATTAATAGAAAAAATATATAAATGCATCTAAAAATATAATAAGTAATATGATTTGAATAAATTATAATTTTACATAGGTATTTTAAATAATTATATCATTATTTGGTTTTTTTAAAGTAATATATTCTAATTAATTTTCTTTCATGTTTTTTCCATATTTAAATTAAATTATTAGTTATAAAAATGACATTGACAATATTTTAGAATCAATAATATTTCATTAATTTTTTTAAATTTCCTAGAAATCCTATAATCATCCATGTTATTGTTATGTGTTTTAAGATATAATTCTTTTTAAATTTATGGGCTAATTTTCCTTTTATAGAAACTATCATATCCCCTATAGTGTAACAATATTTTTCATTGTGGTAATCATCAAAATGGTTAACAGGGTGTTAAAAACAGATAATGGTTAACAGAACACCTAAACATGTCTTATTTTTATTTTATGATATGATTCCAACTCTTATTTATATTTTAATCTTGATATTTCAATTTTATCTATTTTTTTAGAAATAGATAATTTATATTATTTTTAATACATTAAAAAATTTCAGAAATGGCCCTACCCTCTCTTATAATAGGGAAATACCCTCAACATATTTCTTAACACTTAAAAAGAATTTTATTTTTGAAAAATAAACCGCCAAAAATACATTCCTAGAACCACTAACCTCAATTTAGAGGTCTTTTTTTTGTACCATTCCAACCATTGATGTTTTAAAGAGTCAATCAAAGTAGATTGTTCCAGTAATATATATATATTTATATCAAATGATTTAGTTTTATTTGTCCTTCCACCACCTTAAAATAATTTCTGAATATGCTGGTGTAATAAAATTAGTATCTAAAATAAATTAATATTTTATTATTTTAATATAATAACCTATGTCCATATCATTATTCTATCAAATGGGAAATTAAACTACTATTTATGTGTATGATGGACTACCGCCTTGGGATCTGATGTAATTAATTTTCCATCACTACCTCTCATGGGTGGTTATAATGATTGATTAAATATGAATATATCATATTGATGAAATTTTAATCATTATTTAAATAAATATCTCAGATGTATTCTTAAATATCAATTCACTGATGAAACATAACATCATTCGTGCGTACATGTGGATTACCACATGCATAAAGCGACATGATTCATTGTTCATAACCACATCAAATGAATACTATATGTGAGTTAATTTAAAAAAAAAATTATATTATTTATGATATATTTGTAATTATATAATGATGAAATATTTCTTACCTGCTTTCCAACAAGATTTTAAAAAAATGGAAGCATTACTCATGCATACGTATGACATGCTTTCTCTATGATTTTAACATAGTTTATTTTCCATAAAAATATTTTTTGTATTGTTTTAAAATTATAATTAATATATAAAAAAGATAAATACTTCATAATAATATTTCTATAGATGTAGGAATAATGAACTCATTAAACATAGTCCACCTTATGACGTCATTATGGTCATATGAGTCAAATGTAATAAAAAAAACTGACATGAAGTTAAATGATTAATTAATTTGATAAAACATAGTAATAAATAAAAAAAGGAATAATAAACATGAATTTTTTTGTTAAATATGTAAATACTTAATATAATTTTATTATTACAGTGGATAAAAAACATATCTGGAGAGTCACACTCAAGTTAATGTACACATTACTTCAAACCCCACTATTAAAATGTTTTAAATAATTATTTTCCCAAAAAGTTTCCTCCATGCCCATATTATTAATATTTGTTTCTGAATATAATTCTTTCATAAAATAATCATAATTTATTTTTCTTATTTTATTAATTTCCTTCAATGTTTTTTAAAAGAAACCTTTTTAATGTGTTGATAAAAAGACAAAAGGTTTGTTCTATTTCAATATATACAATGTCAATGGATTTTCCTTCCCTCAAAAACATTATTTGATTTTTTGTATTCTTTATTATATACCATGTTTCCTCCAAGAAAAAATTGCATGCGCCTTGTTATACAAATTATAGTCTCTAAAATTGGGTTTTAAATGAAATGGATATATCAATATTGGAAAATTATTTCCTATATGTAAAAATAATATTTTTAAGATACTAGATTTCATGTATTTTGATTAGGTTGTAGATTTTCTCATTATTTATGATAATGTGTTGTTATGTTATAAACTAAGTATTGGCAGTCCCCTTATATACATTTATTTCATTACATAAAGTGATAGAGCCAACTAATTAGGTTTTACCTCCGAAATTATTGGAATTTTTTTGAATGTTATTCTGTTGATAGTCATGAAGGTTATTCTATATGTAACCATAAAGGTTATTCCATTTGTAATAGTTATATGAAAATGATGCCTCAAGTAACAAAAATTATTTATTTAAGGTTTATATTTTTTTATAGAAATATAATGTTCTATCAAGGTAATATATTGACATCATGTTTACAGAAAATTATTTTCTACTTTTTAAGGGAGAAATTATAAATTTGTAAAAAAAAATTCCTCAAATTTTCATGATTAAAAAGAAAACATTATAAGTTTTATTTTTTCCATCATTTTTTATTATGAAGTGTTTTATGAAATTTTGTTTCAATATAATTTATCTAGTTGGCTAATAAAAATCTTATTTTGAACCAAAATTTTATTTTGATAAGGATCATTTTTATAAGTATTCATGGAAAAATTTATTTATTTCTATATATTTATGTTACTTATTTAGATTTTTTTATCATAAAACAAGTTAAAATAATTTTTATTGGGTTTTAAGGATGATTAGAGATAAGTATTATGTTAAGATAAAACTTTCTAAGAAGTTTCAGGAAAAGAAAACATTTTATATCATTAAAGTATTATTTTGGAGGTAAAATTGATACTAAGTGAAAGTGTAAAAATTGTGATGAAAAATTTATTTATATAAGAGTTATAGATTAATCTTTTAAAAGTCTATTATATAAAGATCCTAAAATGTTAGACAATTAAATCTTAACTTAAAACACATATTTCTGTAATATTCACCATTGGTTCTTTACAATTTGAATTATATGAATGGTTTATATAACTTTCAAAATTAGAATTATATATATCAAGATAACTTAAGAGTTTTGGATACCATAATGAGTTTATAAGTTTAAGGTTGATCATAAGTTTCAATTGATATATACCCCTTTTTGGGATTAATGTGATGGGACTTTAAGGTGATTAATTATATCTTGGGAGATTATTTATTTGGTTTAGGTTCATATAACCCTTTGTTTTAACATGAAGGATTATTTATAATGAATGATATTACATTTTTGAGGATTTTCATCTCATTGTTGAGAACATTATAGGAATTATATTAATGATTTTTTTTAAAAATGACAACATGTTGGTTGCGCAACAACCCATCACATATTTCAATGTCACGAGGCGTGAACCCCCAACTAAATTGAGACAACAGGGAAACAACTACCATTGGCCAAGGTGATTCCCCCTTAGTATGAAATAGTTTTTATAATCAAATAATTTCAAAGATATTTATTTAGATTAATTTAGGAATATATGTTTAATAATGTATATAAGCATGAGATTGAAAATTTATTTTGATATTAAGTGCTTACTGTAATTTTAGAATAAGTTCTCTATTTTAGGAATGTTATATAATTAAGGCCAATATAATATTATGTGATTTTATTTGAGGAATAAAGGTTGAATTATCTTTTGGTTGTATATATGAATGTAATTTGGATTTGAGGTGATACATGTTATTAATGGAAATAATCAGAATATTTTGGAGATTATATGATTAGAGAATACGAATTTTTACGTATATGAATTTATGGGTGACTAATTTTGATTGGATTTAAATGTAAAATTAATTTCGAAATAATTTATGATAGAATAATTTTTATTTTTGGGTTTTAAACTTGGTTAAGAATATTTGGAATAATTCTTAACATATTTATTTATTAAATGATCTAGGTTTAACTTTGGGTGTTATTGATGAGGATTTGGGGATTAATAATATATTTATTCTTAAAATGGATTCATTTTTTTGGAATTATATTTCCTTCTTCGAACCAATTTTCGGATTTTTGATATCTAAACATAGGAGGAATATCTTGTTATTGTTTACTAGATAATTTGATCTATCAAAAGTGGATTTTAGTGCTTCAACCATGAGAATTTCATCTTCAATACTCATCATTTGAAGAAAAAATGGGATTGTGTTAAAAATTGATTAAAAGATAAACTTATACACGTAAAGTAATTATATTTTCCTTATGATCCGATTATATATTGGAAAAAATTCCAAAAATATAGGAATGGTTTGTGAAACAAATATTGTTATCTTATTACCTTCATTTTCAATGAACTGACCATGTTTTTTACACATCTTTGGTTTACGATCTTGTGTTCAATAAATTTCTCTTGATCATTCAAATTATTATGATAAATGATATCTATCAATCTCTATAGTTATTTGGATATTATGTTTCTCCTCAATTTTTATGTTTTCACTTCCCACTAATGTTCCCTTGTTTCCAAACAAAGTAATTTATTATTCCATATGACCTTCATATTTCATTTTCCTTATATTCAAAAGTGGGTTTTATTAACACTTTTTATGATTTGGAATTTCAAAAAAGGTATTTTTTATATGTAATACCATTGATGATCAAGACCATTTTTTAATTTTTTGATGAAAGTTATTAATATGGGGGAGAATGTGACACCCTTGGACTTTAAAAATCACAGTATGTTTGATAGCATATATGACTGCAAAACAAAGTCTAAAAAACATGGAATATTGTTATTTATGTATTATGGAAACAAACAAGACACTAAATTGGTATGTATCAATAGGATTAACTAATTTATTAAATATATACTATTGTCTTACCTATTATTAATGTATATACAAATTCATGTTTGATAATCACTCAATTTTTTATAATATCTGTTTCCTCTTCAAAATGTTATTTTCTTCATAAATGTTATTATTATTATTTTTGAAAATATTATAATAATTTTATAACTTTTTATAATTTTATTTCATAAAAATGATATCATTTCTAAAATTAAAATTTTAAAATTAGCATCAAGTGATTTTTTGGGATTTTTAAAAAACATTGGCTTTCCAGTGAATATTGAGAAATACTATAAGGAACCGAATTGTGTAAACTAGAAAAGCCACATGAACTAGTCCATCATCTAAAATAGGTAAAACATAAAAATAGAAACTAGACCCTAATATATGAAAAAAGCCAGACCTCAAGTCTATTAAGTGAAAATAAATTAAATATCATAAAATACATACAATCCAAAACAAAAGTGAAAAAACTATAAAGTAAGTCCAGATCCCATGTCACCAATTGTCACCTTTAGGCCATCCCAAACCAGAAGTAGGAATTACATGAGAAACCAATATGTTATATCATGCTCTTATATTTACATGAATCCTATAATTCAATATCTACAAATTACCAAAGGCATATGTATGGTGTGATCCAAAGATTTGTAGGATAACAAAAAAGTTTCTATATAGGGCCTAATATTAACAATGAAAAAATTATATCCATAAAAAATAGTTTTACAATAAATTTTTATAAATAAAACCCATTTATAAATCATTTTTACTTATTCCCTCGTTTTTTCATAAAAACCTTTCGTATTCTCAACCAATAAATATAAAAAGTAAAACTGATAAAAATATTAAATTATATTTGTGTCTCAAAAGGTAAAAAGGAAAACACATATTCAGAAAATAACATATCATGTGATGCAATTTGATACAACCTCGTACAAAAATATGTGGGAAACAATCCATGATAAAAAATTCATGTGATAAATAAACATAAATGGTAAATTAAAAATGAAAAAGAACCTAGTATTGGGATCTATCCTATGGGACAATTCATACTAAACAATCAAAATCATAAATATACATAATTTTGATCAGATAGATATTGAGTCGTATCAATTGATATCTCAAAAGGTTACCTCCGACTAGAACAACACACAATAAAACTTCTTGTTTCTCTATCCTAAAAAACAAAGGTGCCCAATTTTTATTTTTCCAAATTTAATTAATACCCATGAGCATAATTTAATAAATCAATGTCAAATCCATTATAATGACTTAGGAGTTTGAAAAATGATTTCCAAATCAGGAATATACATTTTCAATAAAAAAACCCATTATTAAAAAAAATTATTTTCAAATAAATCATTTAAAATCAGTTATTACCTCAATAAATGAATAAACTAGTGGGATTTATCATGAAAAATATGAAATTCAAGGAAATAGTTGATTATATTAAAGAATCTACCTAATCATGGGATAAACCCAAATTCTTTCCAAAATGGTCTCCAGAAACCAATAGAACAACCTACGAAAGACGAGGCATTCAATGAAACAAAAAAGGACTAATAAAAAAACTATATGATCATAAATCTGTAGCTAAACCATAGCTACAACCCAAACCAAAGAAGAATAAAAAAGACTGAATCCCCTAAAAGAAGAAATCCAAACACATCGTTGAAAAATGTGATTTAGATAGAACGATGTCACCCAAAATAATATTGGTTGAGAGATTTGGACTTGATGATAAGGATGAAAAAATATATGAATGCTCAACACTCATACAATGCTCGAAAAAAATAACCCTTGACAAATTACACGACATGTGAACCTATAAATCATCAATAAGTCCTTGGATCACATATAAAATGAAATTTCCATCTTTAATTATTAAAAACATAATATTTTTCATTACAAAACTTTCTACATTTACACAACATGTAAAATTATCACACTATGCATCCAATTCATTGGATCCTTATAGCATCCATTACATGTCATGTACTCCCATTACACATCATGTAATTTTTTAGAAAATTGAAAATTTACATTTTATGATACAAATTTCAATAAATCTCTGACTTCACCATTATAATTATACTCTCAAATCCTTTTCAACATTACTGATCCAAAAAAAGTAAATCCAAAAAATGATTAAAAATAGCTAGAAAAAAGTTAATTTGATGTTACAATGTCACCACTATTAAGACTTTTTACCCCCAAAATCCCTCTAGATCCAATATTTGAAAAAATAGAATTCCATTAATGCCTCCTCAATGACTCCAACTTAGACATATCATGGATATCATATTTTCACTTCTACATTTCTTGCACTAGGGGGATCATTTTACCATGTGGTACCTTAGCTTTGTGATCAATAATCAAAACTGGTTGTTCAACAAAAGTGGTATCTGGATCACGATCAATATCCACGAATATAATCACATTGATTGGATTTGGAATATGCCTCCCCAATTGGGAAACCAGAAACATGTCATGGATACATTTCAACCCATATAGAAAGTGAAACTGATAGTCCACACTGCCCATTAATCCGAAAACCTCAAAGGGGACCACATAACTCGATGCCAACATACCATAATAACCCAACCGGTGATGTTCTATGTGAGGTGAAACTATTAGAAATAATTTATCATCAACATAAAATGCTAGCTTTTGATGTTGATAGTCCACATAGGATTTCGAAAGACTCTATTCCATGTTCAAATGCCTCCAGATCAACTCCACCATCTCCATCATCTCTTAAACAACATTCCACCCACATAAGGACCACTATCCCAACTCTTCCCAATACAAGGGAGATAAATGTGGTTTCCCATAAAAATTATTGAATGGAACCATATTTATCTATATTTGATGACTATTGTTATAGTAAAACTCAAAAAAATTGAAATTATTTCCCCGTGATACTCTTAAATCAAGAATGTAATATCGAGGCATATCCTCTATGACATGGGTAGCCCTCTCTTTCATTCTATTTGTCTACTGATGATAAGCTATTATTAGTTCAATTTGAGAACACATCACCTTCTACAAACCATTCCAATATCTATATTTGAACCTCATATCCTTGTTAGAAACAACTATATAGTTAACCCTATGATGGGTCACAGTCCCTTAGGAATATATGTACTCATGTTATTTTATAGTCTTCATCCACTTGATAGGTATGAAATGTGATTAATTATTTAGTCTATCATTGATAACCCAAATCTCACCCTTTATACTAAGATTCCATGGTAAAATAATGATGAAATCTAAGGAAATCTCATCCAACTTTCATATAGAAATTGATAGATGATGTAAGGACCCCACAAGTTTTTGGTGCTCTGACATAACATCCTAAAAAGTAATACACAACGATAAAAAATCAGCAATCATCCATCCCAAACATTAAAACTAATAATGATGCCTCAAATCGTGATACATCATGGTAGCCCCATGGTGCACAGACTAATAAGAACTATTTCTACTATTCAAAAACACCCACCTTAAGAGAAATGGGACAGCCCACTGGCTATAGAAGAAAAAATCTCCACTAGGAGACTATGAACACTCACCCAGGGTCTCCCCACCATAATGTCTTTCACTAAATCATTATCACTCAATGTCTGTCACTTGATCAGGATGCACTCACTCCTAATAAAATGAGTCATCTTTCATCGAATTCTAGAACACATGGCCTCCAAAATTTTCCACCTCTATAATATTCTTAGCAAACTAACCCATTAGATACCATTTCACAATTGATTCCATCAAATATTTTTTCAGTAATTTTCTAATCATTACATCAGCAACCACATTTCTTTTATCATGGGTATAAGAAATATCAAAATAAAATGTCTGAAGATATTCCAAAAAACATCTATATTTCTAAATTAGATCCCTCTATGTAAATATATGTTTTAGTCTCTTATGATCAGAATATAACATAAACCCCTCCAAAATGAGATTGTGATGCCATGTTTTCAGTGCATTCGTAACAGCTTCAAATTCCAGATAAAGGGTATGATAATGTTTCTCATGATGTCATAACTGGTAAGATATATAAGCCACAACCTATTTCCCCTACATCAGGAAACATCTATAACCTATAGCAATATAAATATAGAAAACATCATAAACTGATCCTGGTTATATAATAATCAAAACTGGTAATGAATTCAACCTCACCTTTAACTCCTTAAAATATATCTAACACTTTTAATTCCATTCAAAAATTACACCTTTGTAGATTAATTCTATTATTGATGAAGTGATCCTAGAGAATTATTGAACAACCTATCAATAGTAAGCAGCTAAACCCAAGAATCTCTGGATCTCAAACAAAGTTCTAGGATGTTCTTAGGAAGAAACTAACTGTACCATTCTAGGATCTACTATGAAGACCATCTCAGATATAACATTCCCAATAAATTTCACCTCCCACATCCAAACATCACTATTGTAAAGCATACTATATAGAAATTTTTCATTCAACATTCAATGAATGATATCCAAATGGTAATTTTCCCCTTATATGATTTGAAGTACACTAAAATATCATCCAAAAACACAATATAAATAGAGTCCAAGAATTGATGAAAGATATCATTCATTAAACCCAAGACCCAATGAAAAATCTCAAATGGTCCTTATGACAACAGTGATACTGAATTTCATAACCAGAAACATGAAATGTCCATATCAAATCCTAAATAATTAAAAGCTATATACTCTTCTTATACTCTCAAATATTGATTCCCTAATCATAGGTCAATTTTATAAACCCAAAGAGAGACTCTATGTAGATAAAAGGATCATAAATCCCTGTAAAATGATGTTTTTTTAAATATTATCCAATTAAAAAGTAATTAATCGACACAATGTCTATGGCTCCCACCTGAATTTTTAGAAAAGAGGAAAAGAAAAGACAACTATGAAACTCTAGAATAAATAAATCCATTACTATCTAGTTCCTCATGTTAGACCTTAAGTTCCACCTACTTAGCAAGAGACGTATGGTAAGATGACATAATAATTGGATTCTTAACATGGAGCTAGTTAATAGTAATTTTGACCACTCCCTATGGTATAAAATCATAAAAACATCCAGAAATACCTCAGCGTAATCACATATAACTATAGGAATTCAACCAATAAAGAAATTTTCAACCACATCACAAAATATTCTATAAAATTGAACAAGATTACACTATCGTAAGGAACAAAAATACCTTCCCTTCTCGATATAAAGTCACAAATGCCCTGTAAAACATGAGTGATGTAACGCCCCGAACCCAGTTACCCAGAGTCGGTTCATTATTACATAACATTGGCATGATCAAAAGAAAGATCAAATCTCTAAAGACTGATTAGTTTAGTAGCCTTGGAAACACTAGATACATTCATAAAGTTTTACATTACATCATAAAATGAATACTACAACAATATAGTCTCTATATTACACACTCTTATCCCCTCATACTATCCCTGCAGGTCATTCATAAATTACTTCTTCACATCCTGGGAAAAATAAAACCTAGAAAAGGGGTGAGCTCAAATGCCCAGTAAGGATAACAATATAGCGGAAACTTTCATAAATAAGAATAAAAATTTAAGGCAATGTATAACTAAAACAAAAGCCTTTTAAACTTGAACTTCAACATAGTATGGAAAAAATAAAATGAAATAATGCCATTTACTTATTCACATGGATATTCTACTAATCGAATAATCACATGCAATATCAATAACCACTTTCATAATGATGGAATGCATAATTCCAGACTATCATAACCACATAGCCAAAGACACATGCCAAGACTACAAATAAGATTTTGTCAAGGCCTTGTGCCAAGACACTAGTTTGTCTCATGAGACCTACCGATGCATCGAGGAGGTATAGAGGGCTCCACCCGTCACATATTAAGTCCAATGCATTCCTCATATGAATAGGTTTAAACATAACATAAACATTCGTATTAAAACTAGCATATGAAATGTCAATACTTTCTCCATAAACCATGAATGGTTTAAAAATAACACATCCATAGTCAAAAAAATCACAAAACCTTCAATAGAATATGGAAGTTTTGTATCACAATAAATCAACTTCAAATAAGCTTAAAATCTATCAAAGGATGTTGACATAGATGAAATCGAAACTATTTGAGAGAAATATCCCTTTTTTTGAAATAATTTAAAAGTCACATAATTATAAAATAAAATATTTAATTCTAAAATTTTCTTATAAGATTTTAAGAGAAGCTTTGACGCTTTTATAACAATGGAAAATAGCCGCACCCGCTGTATAAGTTAAAAAAAAATATTCTTACCTTAATTCTGTCGAAAAGGTTAAAAAGCACCTTGTTTGGAAAATGACGGAAAGATTCCTTTATAAAACTCTTATAAAAAGTCAAACAAGGGTATAAATTACTTTAAATAATATTATTGTGAATATTAATAATGTTTTGAAATACATTTTTAAGAAACATGGATGTGGATGATAAAGAGATTCCCGTAGATTATTATGTATAAACAATCTCGGATAATGAAGAGATTGCGAAATAACCCTTACCTTGTAATTTTCATTGGTTGAGGGTGGGTTAAGATCCTGTATAATGGTGAAATAATTATTATTAAATTATACAAGAATCATATACATTAATATGATATCATATATGATCTTTTAACATTGATTTGTTAATAATATCTTAGTATTATCGTTGTTTCGGGTGTTAACTTACTCATTTTATTTTATATGTTTTGTTACGTAAGCCGTGTTTTTCATGGATAGGTTGTATCTTAATCATATCCAGAATGATATCAAGTCCTTAGATACTATTATTAATCATAAAATGAGAATTATACTTGAATGGATACGATGGAGAATGAATCTCATCACATTCGTGGAGACGGTTGTCCGTACGTACGCACGAGCGACAATATCATTCTTTTGATATTAAAATATCATATAATTGGATGGTATATCATATATACAGAATCATTATCATGTTATATTTATTATTTACATGAATTACACAACATTATTATACCCATCCAAATAATAATTTATTGAATAACAATTACACCACGACGTGGAGACGGTAAGCCGTACGTACGCACGTATGGTGACATGTTATTCAAAGGATGGATAGAATACAGAATATGGTTGTACCAAATTTATAATAATATTACAGTATATTAAAGATACTGGATTCATTTTTTTAGAATGGGAATTACAATGAAAGAAGAAGTTGAAGAAGAAATGAATTTGAAAAGGGGTGGTGAAAACATTACCTCTTCTTCGGGTTCTTCCTTTTGATTTGATCAAAATGGCTCCATAGGTTGGCTTTTTTATCAAACTAAGGCCTTTGGTTTGTAGTGAGGGAAGATGAGAGAGTATTTGGGTAGATTTTGTCCGATCCAAAAGGCTTTGAAGGTGTGAATTAATGAGAAGGTTGAGTGCCCTTTTATAAGAGGGGTGAGGGGCACCTTTGGAAAAGCTAGAAATATTATTTTATAATAAATTCATATTCGGTTTCTAATGGCTCCAAAGCATATTATTTAAGGGTTAAGGTGGGGATGGGTCAAAAACCACTCAACCAATTGATTTTAGACAGGTTTGGGTCAATTTATTAACCTTATCCTTTATTTTTAACTCTTAGTTAATTAGTTCGACACTTAACATGTCACTTTGTATTTTTATAATATATAGTTAATAAACTTACTATATACCTCCAAGAGACCCACAAGTGGTCAATTAATTATACACCTATCATGATATAAGTCTCTGGTCCAAACCATAGATTTTTAGGAATTTAATATCTATTAATAATATAATATTTGTTTTAAAAACTCTTTTATGTCAATTTTGACACTATTTAGAAAATTAATTTTTGTGAAAATCATAAAAGAATGATTACTTCAAAAAAAGTTAATTAAATCATTCCTAACATGTCATATTAACATTTAAAATTATTGTAATTCACAAAATGTCTAATATTATATTTATTTGGGTATTTATAATATCAATTATATTAATTTTTTACTATTATGGTAATTACTGCATCATCATTGGGTCATAAATAAATTAACTTATTTAATTTCTAAAAATTATAAATAAACTATCATTATGTAGGAAATTGTTTTAGATTTCTGATTAATATTTATAATCTAATTTATCTAATGTGTAACCCTATATTAAAAATATTTTAGTAAATAAACTTTGATTTTAACTCTTTTAACTCTTCTTTGAATTAAATAATAATAAATGTCCTAATCTAATCCAAGTAGACCTAAATGATAATATTTTATTCCTAAGGTTTTTTTGGTCGAATTAAGCTTATCCAATAGAATTAGGACATGTGTTATGGTAATATTAATATCATTTTTACCCTTAATTACCCTATTTACTTTTAACTGTGGTAAATAAAAGTAAAAAGTTACTATTCACAAAAAATTATTTTCATCTCACTGAACCACATTTTAGTCATTGATATTAACCGTGTCTCTCAGATTTTTGAAATTCCACTCACAGAAGCGGTAAAATTAAGTTTTATGAAAAATTCAGTTTTTTAACTACCACTTAGTGTTTTACTATTCATCAAAAAATAAAAGTTTCCAGAAAAATACCAAAAATTAGGCCTAAGATATATTTGATATTATGAATTCAAAAAATTATTTCTATTTTACCAAATTCAAAACATATCAGTTGCATTAATTAATTTAAAAATTAATTCCCGTCGTCAAAACAAATAGTGTGTTTTTAAGAGATAATAACTATCAAAAGATTGACACTTGTTTACGTCCGGATTAATTGTGAAATTATGTACAATGACCAACATTGTATTAAATGGTAAAAATATATTCTAAATATACTTTAAAGACACTCAAATTCATAATTTATCACTATAAATTATTTTGATTTTAAAAGTTATTTTTAATTAAAAATTAGTAATTTTCACTATTCATAAAAATATAAATGTTATCCGAAAAGTTCCAAAATTTCACCTTAGTCTAAATTCAAAATTCAGAATAAAAAAAATGAAGTCCATTTTGAGAGATAAAATTTATAAAATTTCAAAAAGTAGGTATTACTATTCATAACAGCTAGTTTGATTGGTTGTGGTGTGTGTTAGAACTCGAAGTTGCGTACAACACACACTACTGTATTATTCAAAGGAAAGCGTACCGTGGAAGCTTGAGATGTTTCATTGTAAATTTTTTTTGATGTCCCCATTCTAAAAAGTAAATTTATTTAGTCAAATTGTATATATAAAAGTTTAAATTATAGGATTTAAAAAGGGCTCACTATTAAAAGTTGGTAAAAGTGAAATACTGAAAATGAATTTGTTCTTACATTATGTCTAAGAAACTCATAATATGGATTCTAAAATTATAAGGATTATATAAAGTTTAAAATTTAGTTAATACTATTCATAACCTCTTTTGAACGGATTTTTTGGTAAGTCATGGTGTGCTTGAACTCGGTGTTGCGTGTAGTGCAAGTTATTGAATTATTTTGAAGAAATAACACACTATGAAATCTTGGAGTGTTACATTCTCCCCTCCTTCAATAAATTGTGTCCTCGCAATTTGAAATTGTTCCTCGAAAATAAAAGGTTTAATATAGAAAATATCTTAGTGGGAAAACCCACATTGGAAATTGGGTTAATAAAATTTAGTCTCAATAAGAGGAAAAGTGAAATGAAAGGGTCACCACCAAATTATGATCTCTATTCGGAGAACATTGGTGGCAATTAGAGACATATAATTGGAGGAAAAATGTAAATATTTATAGGTAGTGATTGAGGTCATCAATCACAAAAAAGTGTTAAATTGAGGGCCTTAAATTCATCAATCTATGATGATTTAAAATACCATCGGTTCAGCAAAACATATGGTATTCGGATAACACATTTTTTTTGTTTTAAGATTCCTTCACTAAAGTATAAGAATTAATTTCTTCAATGAATAAGAGAAGAAGAAAAATATATACTTGACAAGTAGAGTCTCATCCTATAACTAAGTTCTACCATAAACTCATCTTTCACTCTAAAATATAATAGAACTAAAAAATCATATTATATTTATCCTATTCGTATAGGGTTAAAAAAATGAATTTATAAATAATATAGAAGAACCATTAAAAAAGACATTATTCAATCCAGGACATCACGTGGGTCAGTGGTAGGTGATACACCGTTGTTGGCCTTCGGTTATGGGTTCAAGTCTCGCGGCCTTGCCAGACGCAACGGTTTGCCACCCGACCTCTGAGTTGTCCTTTTTATGGAAATCCAAAATAATCCAAACAAGAACTATCCAAAATACTTCAGTACAAAATTTACAAGGAAGGTAAACACAATGAAGATCTTTTTTCCGCGTAATAACATGTGAACAGCATCATCATGTATTCTTTTAATACACTGCAACATCCTGAATTACCATAAAACCTTATTGATTACATTCATGATCCCTTATTCCTTAGAGAATAATAGATATACTCCTTCAATCCAAAAATGTTGTAAACCACAAAAATGATGGAATATACAAATCATTAATCAGTTTCAAGGTAGTCAAGAATATCCAATATAATTTATCCAAATAAATCATGTATTATTCTAAAATCACTACCTCGGTATCAGAACCATATTATGGTCTATCTTTCTCTTAACCATATATTTTTCAAAAATTTAACCTGCTATTGAGTCACTTTTCTTTGTTCCACACAATCTCAAGTCCTTAATGAAATAGTACTGTAGTACAATCCTTATATACTCCATAATTATTATAACAGGTACATTGTTGATACAACACTCAAATGAAATAATCAACATAAGAACTCTAATCATTCCTATTAATCTGTGGTTGTATCATAACTTGATTATTATGCAATAGCATCATTTGCGGCATAGTCTGATGACTGGGACATAGGTTCGCGTAGTGTCCAAACTCCTTTCAAATGAAGCACTGTACATTTGAAACCATTTTCTCAACCATGCAGTCACATACTTTGTACCCTTTTCCTCCACACTTATAAAAAACCCCATTCCTTTCAGGCAAGTTCCAGGGTGTTTCTTCCCACAGTTATCACATCTGAGAAAATTCTTCTTTTCCCTCTCCCCTTTATCCATCTTTCTCTCTTACATCCTTTTCTTCTCTTGCTTCCCTTAAAATCCATAGGACTCAGTAAACTCTTTACTTATCTTATCAACACATGATATTATTTCTTCAAATGATGATAATACATGGGAGACTATTTCTCTTATAAATTCTGGATTAAGACCATGAAAGATATGATCCTTCTTTCTCTTTGGATCATGTGCATTACTGGAGTTCTCATTCCTTCTACTAGGTGCCATTTCTAAACAATCGCATACACTAGATTAGTTTATGAATAACAATACATAATCCCAAACTTGTAAAACACATAACATAAATTAAATAGTTTATGGATATAATCCATAATCATAAAAAGGTCTCCTTTGAGAATGTATATACTCATAAACCCTTCATAATGGGTTGTAAAGAAAATGAGAATTATCCTAATCATATACCCCGGGAGTTTCATAACCAACAGTGCAACAAGTCCCTTTGTCGTGCACCAGTTCCTGTTCGAGTCTAGCTCAAAGTGGTGTTTTCGGGTTTTACCCCTAGATACATCTGTGCCAGAGCCGCCTCTACCTGATCGTATCCAGACAGGGATGTATTTCTTGTAAAACTCAAAAAATATCTACAATTCCAAAATTCTAGGAAGTTCTGCTATACTAATCCTCAAAGTCAATCTTAAATCTATGTTCTCTAATCAGAGTTTATCTAAATATAGCATCCAAGGTTTGTACTAAACTTCTTATGATACCAACTGTAACGCCCCGACCCCAGTTACCCATAGTCGGTGCATTATTACATAACATTGGCATGATCAAAAGAAAGATCAAATCTCGAATCACCGATTAGTTTAGTAGCCTTGGAAACACTAGATACATTCATAAAGTTTTATATTACATCATAAAATGAAAACTACAAAAATATAGTCTCCATAGTCCACACTCTTATCCCCTCATACTATCCCTGCAGGTCATTCATAAATTACTTCTTCACATCCTGGGAAAAATAAAACATAGAAAAGTGGTGATCTCAAATGCCCAGTAAGGATAACAATATAGCAGAAACTTTCATAAATACGAATAAACATTTAAGACAATGTATAACAAAAACAAAAGCCTTTTAAACTTGAACTTCAACATAGTATGGAAAAAATAAAATTAAATAATTCCATTTACTTATTCAGATGGATATTCTATTAATCAAATAATCACATGCAATATCAATAACCACTTTCATAATGATGGAATGCATAATTCCAGATTATCGTAACCACATAGCCAATGCCTCGTGCCAAGACTACAAATAATATTTTTTCAAGGCCTTGTACCAAGACACTATTTTGTCTCATGAGACATACCAATGCATCGGGGAGCTATAGCGGGATCCACCCGTCACATATTATGTTCAAGGCATTCCTCATATGAACAGGTTTAAACATAACATAAACATTCTTATTAAAACTAGCATATGAAATGTCAATACTTTCTCCATAAACCATGAATGGTTTAAAAATAACACATCTATAGTCAAAAAAATCAAAAAACCTTCAATAAAATATGGATGTTTTGTATCACAATAAATCAACTTCAAATAAGCTTAAAATCCATCAAAGGATGTTGACATAGATGAAATCAAAACTATTTGAGAGAAATATCCATTTTTTTAAATCATTTAAAAGTCACATAATTATAAAATAAAATATTTATTTTGAAATTTTTCTTATAAGCCTGTAAGGGAAGATTTGACGATTTTATAATAGTAGAAAATAGTTTCACCTGCCGTATAAGTTAAAAAAACATTCTTAACTTAATTCTGTCGAAAAGGTTAAACAACACCTTGTTTGGAAAACAGTGGAAAGATTCCTTTATGAACCTCTTATAAAAAGTAAAACAAGGGTATAAATGAGTTTAAATCATATTCTTGTAAATAGTAAAAAAAATTTGAAATACATTTTTATGTAACATGGATGTGGATGATAAAGAGATCCCCGTAGATTATTACGTATTAACAACCTCGGATAATGAAGATATTGCGAAATAACACTTACCTTGTACATTTCTTTGGTTGAGGGTAGGTTAACCTCTTGTATAATGGTGAAATAATTGTTATTAAATTATACAAGAATCATATACATAATATGATATCATATATGATCTTTTAACATTGATTTGTTAATAATATATTAGTATTATCGTTGATTCGGGTGTTAACATACTCGTTTTATTTTATATGATTTGTTACATAAGCCATGTTTGTCATGGATAGGTTGTATCAAAATCATATCCAGAATTATATCAAGTCCTTAGATACTATTATTAATCATCAAATGAGAATTAGACTTGAATGGATACGATGGAACATGAATCTCATCGCGTTTGTGGAGACAGTAGTCCGTACGTACGCACGAGCGACAATATCATTGTTTTGATATTCAAATAATATATAATTGGATGGTATATCATATCTACAGAATCATTATCCTGTTATATTTATTATTTACATGAATTACACATCATTATTATACCCATACAAATAATAATTTATTGAATAACAATTACACCACGACGTGGAGATGGTAAGTCGTACGTATGCACGCATGGTGACATGTTATTCAAAGGATGGATAGAATACTGAATATGATTGTACCATATTTATAATAATATTACAGTATATATAATATACTTTATTCATTATTTTAGAATGGTAATAACAAAGAAAGAAGAATTTGAAGAAGAAATGAATTTGAAAAAAGGTGGTGAAAACATTACCTCTTCTTCGGGTTTTTCCTTTTGATTTGATCAAAAGTGCTCCTTAAGTTGGATTTAGGATCAAAAAAGGCCTCTAGGTTGTAGTGAGTGAAGTTGAGAGAGTATTTGGGTAGAGTTTTGCCGAGAAAAATGGCTTTGAAGGTGTGAATTAATGAGAATGGGGAGTTCCCTTTTATAAGAGTGGTGAGGGGCACCTTTGGAAAAACTAGAAATATTATTTTATAATAAATTCATATTCGGTTTCTAATAGCTCCAAAGTGGATTATTTAAAGTTTAAGGTGGGTATGGGTCTAAAACCACTCAACAAATAGAATTTATATAGTTTTGGGTCATTATATTAACCTTATCTTTTAGTTTTAACTCTTAGTTAATTAGTTTGACACTTACCATGTCACTTTGTATTTTTATATTATATAGTTAATAATCATACTATATACCTCAAAGAGACCCCCAAGTGGTCCATTAATGATAAAACTATCATGATATAAGTCTCTTATCCAAATTTTTTTTTTTTAGGAATTTAATAACAATTAATAATATAATATTTGTTTTAAAAACTCTTTTATGTCATTTTTGACACTATTTGGAAAATTGATTTTTGTGAAAATCATAACAGAATGATTACTTCGAAAAAAGTAAATTAAATCATTTCTAACATGTCATATTAACCTATAAAATTAGTTTAATTTATAAAAAGTCTCAAATTATATTTATTTGGGTATTTATAATATCAATTATTTTATTTTTTCACAATTATGGTAATTACTGCATCATCATTGGGTCATAAATAAATTAAATTATATAATGTCTAAAAATTAGAAATAAAATATCATTATGTAGGAAATCTTTTTAGCTTTCTAATTAATATTTAAAATCTAATTTATCTTATGTATAACCCTATATTAAAAAAGTTTTATTAAATAAATGTTGATTTTAACTCTTTTAACTCTTCTTTGAATTAATTTTTTTTTTCAAAAGTGATGACATGAACCAGTTTCCTGGTTCATGTTATCAAGAGAATTTATTAAAATCAAAAATTTGCATTACAAGTACGAGGTGTAATGTGTTTACAGTAGTGGGGATTTAAAGAGAGAACAATGGAAATCATGAAAAATAAACAAAAGCAAAGAAACATATCTATCGAGGTGAAGTCCTTCAAGGAGCAGTGTCATCCAACCTCCATAAGAGTGAAGAAGAATTCCAGATACATCACTCCATGATTTGCACAACAAGCGCATAAATAGAAAGAACCGGCCAGAATGAATACCTCAGAATCTTCACCAACACAAACAGCAAAGTAGCATGAGGGGTTCTCCAACAAAGAAAGATCATACTGCTCTCTAAATAAATTTTTTTCCAGAGTCCAGAGGGAAACTAAAAAATTAGATCAAGGGTGCTGGAAAAAAGAAGAAGATTCTGTCATTCAAATAAAACAGAAACTTGAAGCCTTATCAAATGCCTCTTTTTCTTTTTCATAATCTCTAGCAAGTCTAAATGAATTGGCAGCCAGATCGTATAGAACAACAGCACTCTGCCAATCAGCACTCCATCTCGTAAGGGTGAGCTTCGTGCGAGCACCTTTTGCAAGAGCATCAGATGCAGGCTTTGATCTACTGCACTCTGTATACAACTCAGACACCCTTCTGTACTTATCAGAAACCTCACTCCAAAGTTGCAGTTCCTTTGCAATGGCAGCAGCAGACTCCATAAGCTTAGCATCATCCCATGGCGAAGACAGCATCTCTTGTCCTTAGCAAGTAGATTTAAAACATCCACAAGAATCAAGCCAATCCAAGGTGAGCAGAAAATGACAGAATCAGAAAGGAAGCCGAGCAGAGTTGAAACAGGACAAAGAATCTCCTTCAAAGAAAAGACCATTTGTTAAACCACTGAACAGATTAGATTTAGATCCAAGAAGAAATCTCTGAAGCAGATAAGAAAGCCATCATCATTAATCACTGCCAAGTTATGTTCTTAAATTCAAATTTTGGATTTTTCTCAAATTCCTCGGCCACATTGATAAGCATTCTTTTTATAATATAAAGATAAGACTCGGAAGTCATTTCACCATTTTGGTAACTTTTAAAGGAAGTTTCATCATGTTCCACAATCCAGGAGTCAAGCTACTCTGGGAATTTCAAATACTCCTCAAGCTGATAGGCATCCCTAAGTGCAGGATCATTATTATCCTCACTTGAGGATGATTCTAAATCAGAACATTCAGAGGATTCTGATGGGTCAGGTAATTGTTCAATAGGTGCAGGTTGTGGAGGGACCTCAATCTCAATAGTTTTGGCAGCAAAAGATCTTGTGATAATAGTCCTCTCACTATTGGAATTGCCCCGATATTTTTGGGTTTTCTTGGGATGTGAAGTGATAAAACCATCAGAGTCAACAATAATTTTTTTCCCTTTTCGGACTATCATTGAAGAATCAATATCTTCTGAAACCTCCTCATTAGTGCCCCTATCCTCAAGTGAATCATCTCTTTTAACTTCAGATGTACTGATTGGAAGGTTATAATATTTTTGAATAATTTCATGAGCCTCATGATGTTGAACTTCATCCTTAAGAGTAGTGGTGTTATCAATCTCAGCAATGACTGTGTTGATAAAATCCGATAATTGATTCCCAGGGGCTTGTATGGTTTGTTCTACACTAAAATTTTATTGATTAGAGAAACCAGAGGGGCCAGCCTCCTTGTGACTGTATTTAACCTTTTCAATCCATTTTGATTTCAAGTTTTTAGGACATAATTCATGATTTCCACAGCTGAGAGAATCATGTCCCAGCCTAAAACACTTCATGCAATAGTCTGGAACCCTCTCATAAACAACCTCTTGTAAGAATCCTAAGTCACCACTCTGAATCCAAATGTTCAAGGGAAGTGATTTTGAAACATCAATCTCAATGCATATCCTGGCTATTGAAGGTCTTGAAAGAGATTTTGTAGCTGCATCTAGCCTCAGAGGATTGCCAATGAGTCTGGAAATAGGAAAAAGGGCTTCCTGTTTGAACAAGTGCAAGGGAAGTTCCGGAAATCCTACCCAAATAGGGACAATCAGAGGTTCAAAGTAGGGATTAAAATCCGGTGTCCACATTAAAATTTTCATTAAACAACCTCCAAAGGACCATGAACGTTTGACCCACATTCGATAGTAATCCTCTTCAGAATTTAAACGAAACACGATGTGGGTGGGATTCAGGAGACCTATTTGAAAACCCACAAAACCTATAGCTTCAAGGGCAGTTCTAAGATACTTCATGGAAGGTCTTCGGTGTGGAAATTTCCCAACTAAAAGAAATCGGAGGTCTGATGAAAGAAGATTTACCTCATCAGTTGATAAAGAAATTGCCAGATGCCCTCGATGTCGAAAGGATTTAGGAAGAATCTGTAGATCTGGAGTCTCTACATCATGTGAGTTGCGATTTTCATTTTATTTCCCTCTGAGCACTTCAGCGTAAGATCGAGAGGTAGGGTTCTGTCGCAGCGGGCACTTCTCGTCTTCCTGTCGGGTCTCCATCTAAATGGTAATCTTCTTCTTTGAATTAAATAATTATAAATGTCCTAATCTAATCCAAGTGGACCTAAATGATAATATTTTATTCCTAAGGTTGTTTTTGGTCTAATTAAGCTTATCCAATAGAAATAGGACATGTGTTAGGTTAATATTAATATCATTTTACCCTTAATTACCCTATTTACTTTTAACAGTGGTAAATAAAAGTAAAAAAGTTACTATTCCCCAAAAATTATTTTCATCTAAATGAACCATATTTTAGTCCCTGATATTAACCTTGTCTCTCAGATTTTTTAAATTCCACTCACATAAGCGGTAAAATTAAGTTTTATGAAAGATTCAGTTTTTTAACTACTACTTAGTGGTTTTACTATTTATCAAAAAATGAACGTTTCCATAAAAATACCAAAAATTAGGCCTAAGCTATATTTGATATTATGAATTCAAAAATGATGTCTATTTTACCAAATTCGAAACATATCAGTTGCATTAATTAATATAAAAATTAATTCCCGTCGTCAAAACAAATAGCGTGTTTTTAAAAGATAATAACTATCAAAAGATTGACACTTGTTTATGTCCGGTTTAACTGTGAAATTATGTAAAATGACCAAAATTGTATTAAATGGTAAAAATATATTATAAATATACTTTAAAACTACTCAAATTCATAATTTATCAATATAAATTATTTCTATTAAAAAAGTTGTTTTTAATTAAAATTTAGTAATTTTCACTATTCATCAAAATATACATGTTATCCGAAAAGTTCCAAAAATTCACCTTAGGCAAAATTCAATATTCCGAATACAAAACTGAAGTCCATTTTGATAGATAAAATTTATAAAATTTCAAAAAAGTAGGTACTACTATTCATAACGGCTAGTTTGATTGGTTGTGGTGTGTGTTAGAACTCGAAGTTGCGTACAACACACACTACTGTATTATTCAAAAGAAAGCGTACCATGGAAGTATGGGATGTTTCATTGTAAATTTTTTTTGATGTCCCCATTCTAAAAAGTAAATTTATTTATTCAAATTGAATATATAAAAGTTTAAAATATTGGATTTAAAAAGGGTTCACTATTAAAAGTTGGTAAAAGTGCAATACTGAAAATGAATTTGGTCTTACATTATGTCTAAGAAACTTATAATATGGATTCTCAAAATATAAATATTATACAAAGTTTAAAATTTAGTTAATAATATTCATGACTTCTTTTGAACGGCTTTTTTGGTAAGTCATGGTGTGCTTGAACTCGGTGTTGCGTGTAATGCAAGTTATTGAATTATTTTAAAGAAATAACACACTATGATATCTTGGGGTGTTAAAAGTGACACCATTAGTACATAAGAACTAAACTTGATGATGATAATAGTATATCGGTGAATTAACATGGATCATCCAATCCATTCTGATATTCATGTTGAAGATGTCAAGATCAAGCATTAAGAAGTTCCACTCCTACTCAAAGTCTACTATCTCACCTAACACGTGGGACATATGAAGCTTTGATTGGAACTTTTCCAAGATGCGTATAAGGATAAAATGATAATAAAATATGTTTTGAAATTAATCCCAACACATCAAATAAATTTATCAATATAAAAGAATTATCATCACTAGTATCAAAAAATATTACACCACAGAAGACGAGATAAACACCGTTCCTCTTGCAGTATCTAGTTAAGCTATAGATTCCACGGGCACATAATCCACTGCATAAAAACATTTGGTCGTAGCCACATTAATATCTCCGTTTTATTTAGTATTAAACCCTCCATCCTTGGATGTTTCCTCCTAAACCTATTATCCCATAGTGAGAGTGGATCACTCCCTAATTCCCTGAGACATCCATTCATAAAATCACTATCGACGGTCATATCATCTAAAATGATGAAAAGTATTATGAGTCTCTCCACAATTAGACTTGGTATGAAATCACCTTAATAGTGGTAGTAGAAAACCTTTTATTTCCTTATTTTTATCCCTAATATTGTTCCTAAGTTAAATATACCACTCTTTGGCTTCTTTATATAGATAGAAGATACACCCAAGCTAACCACTAAACCACCTGAATCTCATCCCAAACATGTCTTTATATCTATGTATACCTTATAAAAATATTCCTTATCATAAACCTCTACAATGTTAAAAAGTAACATGAGTATAAAAATCAACCGAATAACATTCCTCATTCCAAAGTCAATCCTCTGTGCCTTCGCGTACACATTAGTGACACGCTATGGTTCCATAATCACTAACTTGTCAAAATGGGTAGAATACTCCAAAATGCTTTGCTCCGCCACTCCTAAGTTCAAAAACACTCTAGTATTCACCACATGCGGTGTCTCAAGATAAAAATTCAGATTAAATATTTTCTTGAAGGGATTCTATGTAGGATCTCATGATACATAGCATACACAATAGAGCCTTGCCATCTCTTTTATGGTCCCTCGGTCATATACATGGAAAACCCACCTAAGAGTATTTACGATCCCCTGAGAAGTTTAATATCCTCTCTATCTTCTCATACCACTCCTTAGATTCATTTATTAATTTAAAACCATGAAATGTGGGTGAGTGTTTCTTATTTAATTCTGATTCTGGATCAACTACGCATCCTGGGTTCCAAACACACACATGATCTAGACTCTGAACAACATAGATAACTGAATCTACCGAAGTAGGGTCCACTGGGGGATTATCCTACTAAAATTTTCAGATATATTCATCTATGATAATTGTAACATCAATTCTTATAGGAATTTCCTAACAAAAGTAAAAACCAAACCAATCCTTGGACAATTCCAAAATCATAGGACCATCTTTTGGTATTGACAACAAATATTAAAAACATTAAAAATTAAAATCAAACAAAAAAACATTCAATGAAATAACTCACTTAAAAAGGAACTTCAAAATTAAAATAAATTTCCCACATAATTCATTTAAATTTACTCAAACACAAAGTCTAAAACATATTAAAAGTCTATAACCACCCTTTGTTACTCAATTTCAGTGATAGAGGTGAGCTATCTAGGACCCTATTTTACACCTACTATCTGAACTACAATGATATTAACTATGATCTACCCAAGAAATAGAACCAAACGTATTTATTTGTAACACAATTTAGGATGAACATCTCCTTTGATACCAAATTATAACTAATAAAACTAGTTTATCTAGACAAGCCACAAGAACTGGCCTGTCATGTAAAATAGGTAAAATATGAAAAAAGAAACCGACCCTAAATATAATAAAAAACGTTTATATCTAGAGTACAAAGTGGAAATATAAGAGATACCAAAAAATAAATATAATCTATTCCAAAACAAGTTAAACCCTAAATTAATTCATGACCTCATGTGACCAACAATCACCTCCAGACCAACACGAACAAAATTTTGTAACAACAATAGAATACATCATGCTATAAGATGATCTTAAAATTAACTAAATCCTATAATAAAACATTAAAAATTACCAAATTCACAAGTAGTGTGTGATTCGAAGCTCAGTAAGATACAAATAATGATTCCATACAATTTATAATATCAATAATACAACATATCTAGATTTTAAAACATTATTTTTTTAAATTAATTTTTATAAATCCAAATCATTTATAAATCATGTTAAACTTCTATATTCATTTTTTTTCATAAAATTCTCTCACATTATCAAACTATAAATATGACTAGTATAAGTGAAAAAAATAGGAAATCATATCCATTTATCAAGAAGAAAACATGTAAACTAATATCCATGAAACCATGTATCATGAAATGATATGTGATTCAAACTCATATAAAAATTTGTGAGGAAAAAACATGATAAAATCAATAATATGATAAATAAACAGAAATAGTAAATTAAAAATGACCCATAACCTTGTATTGTGCACTAGCTTATGCGAAAATAAATACTACACACTCAAAAGAATAAATAGAAAAATGGTGAATCTAACAGATATCGAGTCCCGCCCATTTATTTAACAAAAAGTTACCTTATATTATTGTAACTAACACAAATAAAACCTATATATCTATCTCAATTCACCCATGGTTCCTAATGTTCATTTTTAAAAATGAAATTCAAAACAATTCTCAAAATTTTATAAACTATTTTCAAATTCAAGCTTAACCACTTTAGAGTTTTAAAACCCATTTCCAAATCAATAAAATACATTATCATGAAAACCACATTTTTTAAAACATTTTTTGTTCCAAGAAATAATTTGTAACCATTTATCACCTCAAATAAATGAACATCCCAAATGATTTTATCAATAATTTTACATTATGTAAGAATGTAATCCCTTTTAAAGAAACACCAACCTCAACACGATAGAAATGTAGATTAATGTGGAAAAGGTGACTAGAAACCAAGATAAAAACCTTCGAAAGACCAAACATGCTATGATGTAGAAAAGTATCAGTAGAAAACACTATCCGATAAAGAAATCTATATAAAAACCACAACCACAACCATAACCAAAGAAGAACAAGAAGGATTGTGTAACTGGAGAGAAGAAATCCAACCACAATAGTGATCAATCACTGAATGAAGCAATATGGATGGGGGGATTCATCTAAAATCACCTAGGGAGAGATCTATAGTGTAGAGTAGAACATATGAAAAACACATGAATCCTAAACATCCCTACAAATCCTTAAAAACAACCATCAACAAATTACACATCGTGAAATGCTCGATTCACATATACGCTGACAAAACCATCTATGTTTACTCAAACCCCAATATTTTTAATTACATGATGTGTAACCTTCATGTGGCGTGTAAAATTCCCATTCTATGTATCCAATTAATGCGGGTTTTCTGAATGTCATTACACGTCGTGTACTACATTTTCAAGCCTTGTAATTTCCCATAAAATAGAAAAAACATATGGTTTGATGATAAAAATTAAAACAAATCACTAACCTCATCATTATAGGTATCATACATAACGCTTTTTCAATTACTGAAAAACAAAAAAGGGAAACAAAAAAATAAAAAATGTATCGAATATAAAAGGCAACGAGGCATTAGAAATACTAATTTTTATTGAAAACTGTAATTTCAATTCAAGAATTTACAAGAAAACAGTTTCATTCAAAATTAGTTATATAATATTATGATTAATTAAGTTTGGTGTAGTGGTATCAATTTTATGGTTGAATATGGAATAAAAAATTATACAAAAAAATGATTTTTTTGAAAAGTTGTTTTCCAGTCAGTTTTATGTTCAAAAACAAAATTATTTTCATTGACTTATAGAAATTTAATATTTAAAAAATATAACCCATTTCATGAATAAAATTTTCCAAATTTGGTAAATATCATCCTTTTATTTATTTTAATGATGAATAATAAACATAGTAAATAATTATCCCCAATATAATGGTAAATTGGGTAATTAAGGTCAAAAATAATATGATACAGAGAATAAAATGGCACAAAAAAAATTTTACCCTATTTTATGGGGGTTGATTTTTCATTTACATCCAAATTTTAAACATAATGAAACTCTAGGTCATATTTCATTGATTTTACAATTATAATATTTAAGTGAAATATAAAGTCAAAAATGTTATTTTCATTGTTTTAATATCTATAATATTTTTCAAAGGGATAAAATCAACTTGTGTTTGGTTATAAATTTTTATTTGAAATATAAATTATTATTATTTATCATGGATATCATTTAATTTTTAGTGTTGAAATAATTAAATTTAATTATTAAATAACACAAAAAAAATTTATTCAATTAGTTGAATAAAAAACTAAAATACTTTAAAAATATAATTAGTAATATAATTTGAAGGAAATATTGTGTTATGAAAAATAATAATATATATATAACATTTATAGATTTCTGAAAGTATTATATTAACATTCAATATTTCCATTTTTTTACAAGTAATAATAAATGAATAGTTCAAAAAATTGGCATTATTGACATTTTATAATAAATAATATTTTGTCAAATGATTTATATGTCATAAAAATACTTCAATAATCCAAGTTATTGTTATATGTTTTGTAATATCAATCATTGTCTATTTATGTTCCAATAATTCTTTAATAGTAACTAGCATAACCCCTAATGATTAAAAAACATTATTATTACATTAATCATCAAAATGGTTAACCAAGGGTTCAAACCAAACATATAAGGGTGAAAACATCACCTAAACATTACCAATTTCTATTTTATGAGATTAATAAAAAATATCATCATCTTAAATAATAATTATATTATTTTGGAACCTTTTTTCATGAGAAATAATTTATATTAATGAAGTAAATTTGGGAATTCCAAGAATGCCCCTCCTCTCTCTTATAAAAGTGGCACCTACTCTCTTCTTTTCTTCCCAGTTTGAAAGAATTTTAGTTTACAAAATCCCTACCCATATGAATTCCTAGAATCCCTAAAATCATTCTAGAGTAATTTTTATCTATAATACAAACCTAAGCGGGATTAAGGTGTAATTTAAAATAGATTGTTCAAAGAGGGGTATAACTTTTAACCAATTCTATTAGTTTTATTACTTCTTACACAACAATAAAATCATCTTCAAACAAAGAAATATAATAAAATATATATCTCCTCTATATTTATTTTTTATTATTTTAAAGTCATAACAATTTTGTAACTCCTTCATCCATTAAATGGGAATCAAAACCAGCATTCCTCTATACGACATACTATCACCTCACAAATGAATGTATTTCATGTTCCATCACCAAATCTCATGGATAGTTAAAATGATGGATTTAATATATATATATATATATATATATATATATATTTATATATATTTGTGTGTGTGTGTTAAATTGATTAAATATTCCTCTTTCTATAAAATTAATACTTTATCTATGTTCTTATCTTTCACTTCATTGAATAGTGATAACATTGTTCGTGTGTGTAACGCCCCAACCCTAGATACCCAGAGTCGGTTCATTATTAAATTAAATTGGCATGATCACAAGAAAGATCAAGTCTCGAAAGACCGATTAGTTTAGTATCCTTGGAAACACTAGATACATTAATAAAGTTTTCATTACATCATAAAATGAAAACTACAATAACATATTGTCTTCATATCCCCTCATACTATCCCTGAAGGTCATTCATAAAATACTTCTTCACATCCTTGGAAAAATGAAACATTGAAATGGGTGAGATGAGATGCTCAGTAAGGATAACAATATAGCGGAAACTTTCCTAAATAAAAATAAAATTTAAGGAAATGTATAACTAAACCAAAAAACTTTTAAACTTTAACTTCAGCATAATATGGAAATGATAAAATGAAATAATGCCATTTACTTATTCACATGGATATTATACTAGTCTAATAATCACATGAAAATATTAATAACCACTTTCATAATAACGGAATGCATAATGCCAGACTATCATAACCACGTAGCCAAGGCCTCGTGCCAAGACTACAAATAAGATTTTGTCAAGGCCTCGTGCCAAGACACTATTTTTCCTCATTAGACCTACGGATACATCGAAAAGATATAGCGGGCTCCACCCATCACTTAATAAGTCCAATGCGTTCCTCATATGAAAAGTTGAAACATAACATAAACATTCATATTAAAACTAGCATACGAAATGTCAATACTTTACCCACAAACCATGAATGGTATAAAAATAGTACATCCACAGTAAACCATAACTCATTCAATACAATATAGAAGATTGTATTGTAATAGATTAACCTCAATCGAGAATAATGAATGATATTGACATAGGTGAAAATAATCATCAAAACTGTTTGAGAGAAATATCACCCTTTTTCTTGAAATCATTTAAAAGCCACACTATTTGTCAAGAAGCCATTTAAAATAGATTTTTGAATAAAAGTGTCCCATACCACTTTGAAAATTTTAAAAGGAGTTTTAATTTTAAAACTTTAATATCCATATAAATAAATCCTTAAAACCATTTTTAAAAAATGGACATTAATGAGAAAGATTTAGAAGAATAAGTCTTTAAAACCATTAAAAATGGTATTTTAGTTAGAGTTTCTAACCAAAAGAGAGACACTTGAATACAAATAATTGTGGTAATAAAAACTTTGTAATATCATGAGAATAAAGGGATTCATGATATACTATGTCAAATTACATTTATACACCACATAAAAGTGATTTGGTGTATAACAACAAAGAAGTCTCAATGGAATGTAAATTGAGATGAGATCTCTCATAAAGGTCGTATCCTTAGGTTAAGGATAAATCAATGACATAATTATGTGTGACAAATATAAATACACTAAATATTATTGGATATTCAGTGTAATACAATCAAAGGACATTCACACATATTCTTGTAAAAACAACACCAATGAATTGGATGTTTATCTCAACAAATCGAGATTGAGTAAAAATTACTCTTATCAAGTTCATACCGATGAATTGAGAATTTATCAATGGAGTGATTATGTGTATAAAAAGTATATCCACAGAAAGGGGAGTGAAAATTATGACATAATAAAATGAATAGTGATTCTACACATAATATTGGAGTAAAATAATCAATGAAGTATGTGTAAAGATGAATGAGTGGAAATTGAAATTTCAAATTCCCTTATTGATTTGGTAACATAAAAAACATACACCCATGAAAGAAGGATCATACAATGATGATATAAATATACATGAATTCAATTATATTACACAATGAATACAAACATGGGCAGTACACACACCACATGTAATAAATAAGTGGTGAACAATGGAATTCTCACGGAATTAAAAGTGAGATAAGAAACCCCTTACTTTGTACTTTTTCCTTGGTAGACAGTAGGTTAACCTCCTATATAATGGTGAAATAATTGTTATTTAATTATACAAGAATCATTTACATTAATATGATATCATATATGATCTTTTAACATTGATTTGTTATTAATATCTTAGTATTATCGTCATTTCAGGTGTTAACTTACTCGTTTTCCTTAATATTATTTGTTACATAAGCCGTGTTTTTTATGGATAGGTTGTATCTTATTCATATCCAGAATTTTATCAAGTCCTTAAAAATTATTTCTAATCATGAAATGAGAATTATATTTGAATGGATACTATGGAGAATGAATCTCATCGCGTTCGTGGAGATGGTAGTCCGTACGTATGTACGAGCGATAATATCATTCTTTTGATGTTAAAATAATATATAATTGGATGGTATATCATATAGAAAGAATAATTATAATGTTATATTTATTATTTATATGAATTAAATATCATTATTATACCCATCCATATAATAATTTATTGAATGACAATTACACCATGATGTGGAGATGGTAAGCCGTACGTATGCACAAATGGTGACATGCCATTAAAAGGATGGATAGAATACTGAATATGGTTGTACCATATTTATAATAACATCACAGTATATATAATATACTAGAGTTATTATTTTAGAATAGAAATAACAAATAAAGAAGTAGTTGAAGAAGAAAGGAACTTGAAAGAGGGGGTGAAAACATTACCTCTTCTTTGGGTTCTTCATTTTGATTTGATCAAAAGGGTTCTTTAGTTTGGATTTCTGATCAAACTAAGGCCTCTATGTTGTAGTGAGGAAAGTTTAGAGAGTATTTGGGAAGGTTTTGGCTGATCCAAAATGCTTTGAATGTGTGAATTAGTGAGAAGAGGTAGTTCCCTTTTATAAGAGGGGTGACGGGCACCTTTGGAAAAGCTAAAAATATTATTTTATAACAAATTCATATTCGGTTTCTAATGTCTCCAAAGTGGATTATTTAAATTTTAAGGTGGGTATGGGTCGAAAACCACTCAACCAATATAATTTATACAGGTTTTGGTCATTATATTAACCTTATCTTTAAGTATTAACTGTTAGTTAATTAGTTTCACTTTTACAATGTCTCTTTGTATTTTTATATTATATGGTTAATAAACATACTATATACATCCAATATACCCCCAAGTGGTCCATTAATGATAAAAATATCATGATATAAGTCTCTTTCCCGAACATTATATTTTTAGGAATTGAATATAAATTAATAATATAATATTTTTTTAAAAACTCCTTTATGTCAATTTTGACACTATTGGGTATTTTGTTTTTGATAAATTCATAATAGCATTATTACTTCGATCAAAATTTATATAATCAATAATAATATGTCATATTAACCTATAAAATTAGTTTAGATCATAAAAAGTCTCAAATTACATTTATTTTGATATTTATAATATCAATTATTTTAATATTTCATTAATTAGGTAATTACTGCATCACCATTGTGTCATAAATAAATTAAATTATTTAATGTCTAAAAATTATAAATAAAATACCATTATGTAGGAAATCGTTTTATATTTCTAATTAATATTTACAATCTAATTTATATTATGTATAGCCCTATATTAAAAATGTTTTAGTAAATAAACATTGATTTTAACTCTTTTAACTCTTCTTTGATTTAAATAATAATAAATGTCCTAATCTAATACAAGTGGACCTAAATGATAATATTTCACTTGTAAGGTTATTTTTGGTCGAGATACACTTGTCCAATAGAATTAGTACATGTGTTAGGATAATATTAATATCATTTTTACCCTTAATTACCATATTTACTTGTAACCGTGGTAAAAAAAAGTAAAAAGTTACTATTCACCAAAAATTATTTTTATCTCATTGAACCGCATTTTACTCCTTGATATTAACCGTGTATCTCAGATTTTTTAAATTCCACTCACAGAAGCGGTAAAATTATATTTTACAAAAAATTCAGTTTTTTAACTACCACTTAGTGGTTTTACTATTCATCGAAAAATGAAAGTTTCCAGAAAAATACCAAAAATTAGGTCTAAGCTATATTTGATATTATGAATTCAAAAATGATGTAAATTTTACCAAATTCGAAACATATCAGTTGCATTAATTAATTTAAAAACTAATTCCCATCGTCAAAACAAATTGCTTGTTTTTAAGAGGTAATAACTACCAAAGATTGACACTTGTTTATGTCTGGTTTAAATGTGAAATTACATCCAATGACCGAAATTGTATTAAATGGTAAAAATATATTCTAAATATACTTTAAAACCACTCAAATTAATAATTTATCACTATTAATTATTTCGATTACAAAAATTGTTTTTAATTAAAATTTAGTAATTTTCACTATTCATCAAAATATGAAAGTTATCCTAAAAGTACCAAAATTTCACCCTAAGCTAATTTTGATATTATGAATCCACAAAATGAAGTCCATTTCGAAAGATAAAATTTATAAATTTTCAAAAATTAGGTATTACTATTCATAACGGCTAGTTTGATTGGTTGTGGTGTGTTAGAATTTCGAAGTTGCGTACAATGTACGCTATTGCATTATTCAAAGGGAAACGTACTGTGGAAGCTTGGGGTGTTATATTCTCCCCTCCTTCAATAAATTGCGTCCTCGATTTTTTTTTTTAAAATTGGGCTTGAGAATATAATGGAATGTCCCACATTGGAGAAAGTGTCAATAAAACTATCAATTTAAAAGAAAGGAAGAGAGGTAAAAAGGTCACCCAAGATAACCCATACTAGGATTCTATGTAGGAAAACATAGATGTGGAAAATAAAATAAGTGTTATGTTCTGATGGAGAGGGATAGAAAACATGATCAGGAGAAAGTTAACAATAAGAAAATCACAAACTTCTGTTGGGACAAATGGACAATAGTCTCCAAGTAGGAAAAGTAAATGTACAACATTTTTTGTTTTAAGTTACATTACATAAGGACAAGGAATTAATTTATTATATTGACTAAGAAAATAAAGAGATATACTTACTTTTTAAGTAGAGTTTCATTATTTAATAAATTTTTACCACTAAATCATTTTTTTGAACAATGAGTATTCAAGAAGACTTGGTCATAATGGAAGAGCTAGAATAAACTTCTATAGAAATACATGATCCCCATAGGATAAACTATATATTTACCTTGTCTTTAGAGATTAATCAAAACCAAAATGGTTAGTATAATATCTGATGATCCCCCAAATGGATATTCCATTAGAGATAAAAACACTAATCTTAATTTCTAAAATTAAACCATCAATACCCCAAAGTTAAATAAATACCATTCAATAATCAATTGTCCTTAAAATCCTTCAATATAATCCAAACTAATATTGAAACCCAAAACATATAATAATGTAGTCTTCCATGTTAAATTGTATCTCCAAATGACATTAATTACTCTTAAAGTCACATACTTAAAAGTAATTAACCTAATCATTTCTATAAATAACCCAAATCACTATAAATACACAATAAAAACATAGATAAAAATCAACCATTACTCTTCAAATGAAATCCCATACTATTATATTTTCCTTGGGCATATAGTGTTCACAACCAAGTGAACAACTTCCAAAATAACATTTATCACTTAATCACCAAATCATTTTCCTATACTAAGGGTAATCATTTGATAAGACATAAGATCCCAAATCAAATTATTATTGATCAATAAAATCATTTAACTAAAAATAATAGTCACACTAACCAGGGACTTCACGTAGTCCAGTGGTAGGTGATAAATCCCAATCGCACTTTGGTTGTGGGTTCGATTCCCACAGCTTTGTTCGACGCGACGGGTTGTCACACGGTCTGCGTGTTGTCCTTTTTCATTAACTATATTTTATAACATTACCAAAATGAGATAAATTCCTCAAAATAACCATAACATAATTTAACCACAAATCTTATCTCATACCTTTCATTTTCATCCCAAATTATAATAACTTATAATTTCCTCAAACCCAACGATCATATAAAACTAAATGGTTATTTATGACTATATCCACAAGATAAAAGATAATTCTTCCTCAAATACCATTCTCACATGGAAAACTGTAGGGTTAAAAATACAAGAGAAAATTATTCCAAAATAAACCCATCAACAAGGAGCACTAATACTTTTTAAAAATTTCTCAAACCATTTATTTCCACATAGCTTCTTCTTTGACCAAGAAAATA
The DNA here is from genome assembly GCA_963277665.1 of Viscum album. Classification (NCBI taxonomy): domain Eukaryota; kingdom Viridiplantae; phylum Streptophyta; class Magnoliopsida; order Santalales; family Viscaceae; genus Viscum; species Viscum album. Next base: position 673,046,021 of record OY728127.1, read on the forward strand.
TCCTATAGAATAGGTCATTCACTCAGGTAATAGCCAGGTCCCCTACATTTACGGCAAATGACTGTACATGGATTCTTAGGACCATTTTTATCTTCTTCCATAGTACTCCTCATTTTTCTATGACGATTATTCACTTTATGTCCTTCCTTCCCGCACATAAAGCATTTCTTTGTCCCATTGAGACACTTTCCTGGGTGTCTCCTTCCACATTTTTTTCATGATGGAAATTGAGGATTCCTTTCTCCATGGTCACCACTACTGGAGATCTTATCATTCATCACCTTTCTCTTCTTTGTTGAGTCCAGGAATTGATTAATATATATATATATTTTTGATCATATTTTTGGAAAATTTATTTGGAATAAAGATGAAATCTTTTACGCCTATCAACATTCCATTTTGTAGCTCATTTCCACCACCGTTCCCACCTTGTACATCATTCTCAAAGTCACTATGACTTCCTTGGAATCTAGCCATTGACTAAAACTAGAAAGCATTGTGTGAGTAATAGTAGTCATAAAATCATTTAGAGACTAACATGTCACCATATTCTCAATTTGAAACACATTAGGATTAACCAAGGTCATGTACTCTCATCTTATATATATAATACTTCAAATCAGTTTGTAAAGAAAATGTAAATTATCCTAATCATATCCCCCGGGAGTTTTGTAACCAAGAGTGCAGCAAGGCCCATTGTTGTGCACCATTTCTCGTTCGAGTCTAGCTCAAAGCGGTGTTTTCGGGTTTTACCCCTAGGTATATCTGTGCCAGAGCCTCCTCTACCTTCTCGTATCCAGACAGGTATGTATTGCTCGGAAAACTCACAAAATCTCTACAATACCATAATTATAGGAAGTTCTTCTATACTAATCCTCAATGTCAATCTGAGGTCTATGTGCTCTAATCAGAGTTTATCTAAATCTAGCTTCCAAGGTTTGTACTAAACCTCCCTCTGATACCAACTGTAATGCCCCGACCCTAGATACCCAGATTCGGTGCATTATTACATAACATTGGCATGATCACAAGAAATATCATGTCTCGAAAGACCGATTAGTTTAGTAGCCTTGGAAACACTAGATATATTAATAAAGTTTTCATTACATCATAAAATGAAAACTACAACAACATATTGTCTTTATATCACCTCATACTATCCTTGCAGGTCATTCATAAAATACTTCTTCACATCCAAGGAAAAATAAAACATTGAAAGGGGTGATCTCAGATGCTCAGTAAGGATAACAATATAGCGGATGTTGTACCTCTCGTATCCCCTCGTGGTTTAATTTTCATGATCACAATCACTTTCATGTTTATCTAACTTTGTTTTTAAGTGTTGTGGATGATAGGCAAAAGATTGCCAAAGGATTGACCCAAGAAAGTTGGCAAAATGGACTGAAATTCAGTCCACCGGCCAACCGGTGTGATAGCACCGGCCAGCCGGTGGAACTGGCAGAGGGATTGCCCACTGCCAGGTTCCACCGGTCGACCGGTGGCTCTGTCACCGGTCAACCTGTGGCACCCAGCCCAAATAGTGTTTGCTACTGTCTTGCCACCGGCCAGCCGGTGGCTCCTCCACCGGTCGACCGGTGGAGCCTGGATCAAGACTCTTCTTCTCTACCAAGGCACCGGCCAGCCGGTGGAGCTGTACCGGCCAGCCGGTAGCCCAGTCAAACTAGCCGTTGGGTTTGACCAGTCAACCATCTTTTGGCCTCCAACGGCTCCGAGGACTTCTCCAACGGCTCCGAAGGCCCCCAATGGGTTCCATGCCTATAAATAAAGGCCAAGGAAGCCCCGGACCCCAATCGGATCATATACCAAGCGCCCGGACATATTGTTGCACATTTGGCGAACCTCCGACGCTCCATCTTCAAGGATCCTCAAGTGCTCCAATCCAATTCCCAATCCAAGGAGCACCTCAAGAAGCTTGGGAGAGCACGCTACATCAACTCCATCATACCTTGGCGCCCAAGTCTTCCTCAAAATACGGGTTTTATTGTTTCTCTCTTTTTGAGCTTAAAATTGGGTTTGTGCCTACAAACCCCAAACTCTTTCTTCATCTCCCTTTCTTTGGGTTCTCACACCACCATTAAGGTGTGAAGAGGTTAGTCAAGCCTTTCCTTTTAAAAGGCTTGAGTTTTCGGTGAGCTAGCCTTCACCCGTTAAAAAGGCTAGTGGGTTCTTGCTAAACCATCAAAAGCAAGTGGGTTCTTGCTTAACCAATAAAAGCAAGCTGTAATAGGTCCTAGTGCTACCTCAAAGCCTAGTGGGTTTCTTGCTAAAACCATTGAAAAGCAAGCGGTAGGAATCTCTCAAAGGTTGAGTTGGGAGCGGAGACGTAGGCCGGGTTTTGGCCGAACTCCGTTATCAATTGCGTGTCTTGCCTCTTTTATTTCCGCTGCATTCTTTCACTTTGATTTTTTATTTGTTAATCATTTTTTAAAAGGCAATTCACCCCCCTCTTGCCATCATTCCCTCGTTTGTTTTTCAAATCTCTTTTCCCTCAATCAAGTTTTATGCCCCGAGCTATTTTGATAATCACAAAGGGGGAGAAATTTCTTGATTGATTGGGGGAGAATCCTTTTTATCATGCTTTGATTTATTTTCAAATTATCCTTTAAGAATTCCTTTAATTTCAGTTTTTTACATTAATTGTTTTGGTGATTGTGATCATCAAAATAGGGGGAGATTGTTGTACCTCTCGTATCCCCTCGTGGTTTAATTTTCATGATCACAATCACTTTCATGTTTATCTAACTTTGTTTTTAAGTGTTGTGGATGATAGGCAAAAGATTGCCAAAGGATTGACCCAAGAAAGTTGGCAAAATGGACTGAAATTCAGTCCACCGGCCAGCCGGTGGAACTGGCAGAGGGATTGCCCACTGCCAGGTTCCACCGGTCGACCGGTGGCTCTGTCACCGGTCGACCTGTGGCACCCAGCCCAAATAGTGTTTTCTACTGTCTTGCCACCGGCCAGCCGGTGGCTCCTCCACCGGTCGAACGGTGGAGCCTGGATCAAGACTCTTCTTCTCTACCAAGGCACCGGCCAGCCGGTGGAGCTGTACCGGCCAGCCGGTAGCCCAGTCAAACTAGCCGTTGGGTTTGACCAGTCAACCATCTTTTGGCCTCCAACGGCTCCGAGGACTTCTCCAACGGCTCCGAAGGCCCCCAATGGGTTCCATGCCTATAAATAAAGGCCAAGGAAGCCCCGGACCCCAATCGGATCATATACCAAGCACCCGGACATATTGTTGCACATTTGGCGAACCTCCAACGCTCCATCTTCAAGGATCCTCAAGTGCTCCAATCCAATTCCCAATCCAAGGAGCACCTCAAGAAGCTTGGGAGAGCACGCTACATCAACTCCATCATACCTTGGCGCCCAAGTCTTCCTCAAAATACGGGTTTTATTGTTTATCTCTTTTTGAGCTTAAAATTGGGTTTGTGCCTACAAACCCCAAACTCTTTCTTCATCTCCCTTTCTTTGGGTTCTCACACCACCATTAAGGTGTGAAGAGGTTAGTCAAGCCTTTCCTTTTAAAAGGCTTGAGTTTTCGGTGAGCTAGCCTTCACCCGTTAAAAAGGCTAGTGGGTTCTTGCTAAACCATCAAAAGCAAGTGGGTTCTTGCTTAACCAATAAAAGCAAGCTGTAATAGGTCCTAGTGCTACCTCAAAGCCTAGTGGGTTTCTTGCTAAAACCATTGAAAAGCAAGCGGTAGGAATCTCTCAACGGTTGAGTTGGGAGCGGAGACGTAGGCCGGGTTTTGGCCGAACTCCGTTATCAATTGCGTGTCTTGCCTCTTTTATTTCCGCTGCATTCTTTCACTTTGATTTTTTATTTGTTAATCATTTTTTAAAAGGCAATTCACCCCCCTCTTGCCATCATTCCCTCGTTTGTTCCGACCCAACAGCGGAAACTTTCATAAATAAAAATAAAAATTTAAGGCAATGTATAACTAAAACAAAATCCTTTTAAACTTGTACTTTAGCATAATATGGAAAGGATAAAATAAAATAATTCCATTTACTTATTCACATGGATATTCTACTAGTCGAATAATCACATGAAAATATTAATAACCACATTCAAAATGACGGAATGCATAATGCTAGACTATCATAACCATGTAGCCAAGGCCTTGTGCCAAGACTACAAATAAGATTTTGTCAAGGCCTCGTGCCAAGACACTAGTTTGCCTCATGAGACCTATTGATGCATCGAGGAGATATAGTGGGCTCCACCCGTCACTTACTAAGTCCAAAGCATTTTTCATATGAAAAGTTGAAACATAACATAAACATTCGTATTAAAACTAGTATATGAAATGTCAATACTTTACCCACAAACCATGAATGGTATAAAAATAGTACAACCACAGTCAAACAGAACTCATTCAATACAATATGGAATATTGTATTGTAATAGATTAACCTCAATCGGGAATAATGAAGGATATTGACATAGATGAAAATAATCATCAAAACTATTTGAGAGAAATATCACCCTTTTTCTTGAAATCATTTAAAAGTCACACTATTTGTCATGAATCCATTTAAAATAGATTTTTGAATCAAAGTGTCCCATACCAGTTTGAAACTTTCAAAAGGAGTTTTAATTTTAAAACATTAATGTCCATAAAAATAAATCCTTAAAACCATTTTTAAAACATGGACATTAATGAGCAAGATTTAGAAGAATAAGTCTTTAAAACATTTAAAAATGGTATTTTAGTTAGAGTTTCTAACCAAAAGAGAGACACTTGAATACAAATAATTGTGGTAATAAAAACATTGTAATATCATGAGAATAAATGGATTCATGATATACTATGTCAAAGTACATTATATACACCACATAAAAGTGATTTGGTGTATAACAACAAATAAGTATCAATGGAATGTAAATTGAGATGAGATCTCTCATAAAGGCCGTATCCTTAGGTTAAGGATAAATCAAAGACATAATTATGTGTGAAAAATATAAATACACTAAATATGATTGGATATTCAGTGTAAAACAATCAAAGGACATTCACACATATTCTTGTAAAAACAACACCAATGAATTGGATGTTTATCCAAAAAAATCGAGATTGAGTAAAAATTACTCTTATCAAGTTCATACCGATGACTTGAGAATTCATCAATGGAGTGACTATGTGTATAAAAAGTATATCCACAGAAAGGGGAGTGTAAATTATGACATAATCAAATGAATAGTGATTCTACACATAATCTTGGAGTAAAATAATCAATGAAGTATGCGTAAAGCCGAATGAGTGGAAATTGAAATTTCAAATTCCCTTATTGATTTGGTAACATAAAAAACATAAACCCATTAAAGAAGGATCATACAATTATGATTTAAATATACATGAATTAAAGTATATTACACAATGAATACAAACATGGGCAGTACACACACCACATGTAATAAATAAGTGGTGAATAATGGAATTCTCACGGAATTAAAAGTGAGATAAGAAACCCCTTACTTTATACATTTTCCTTATTCGACGGTAGGTTAACATCATGTATAATGGTGAAATAATTGTTATTTAATTAGACAAGAATCATTTACATTAATATGATATCATATATGATCTTTTAATATTGATTTGTTAATAATATCTTAGTATTATCATCATTTCGGGTTTTAACTTACTCGTTTTCCTTTATATTATTTGTTACGTAAGCCGTGTTTGTTATGGATAGATTGTATCTTATTCATATCCAGAATTATATCAAGTCCTTAAACGTTATTTTTAATCATCAAATGAGAATTATACTTGAATGGATACGATGGAGAATGAATCTCATCACCTTTGTGGAGACTGTAGTCCGTACGTACGTACGAGCAACAATATAATTATTTTGATGTTAAAATAATATATAATTGGATGGGGTATCATATAGACAAAATAATTATCAGGTTATATTTATTATGTACATGAATTACATATCATTATTATACCCATCCAAATAATAATTTACTGAATGACAATTACACCACGACGTGGAGACGATATGCCGTATGTACGCACATATGGTGACATGCCATTCAAATGATGGATAGAATACTGAATATGGTTGAACCAAATTTATAATAACATCACACTATATAGAAGATACTGGAGTTATTATTTTAGAATATAAATAACAAAGAAAGAATAAGTTGAAGAAGAAATGAACTTGAAAGAGGGTGGTGAAAACATTACCTCTTCTTCGGGTTCTTCCTTTGGATTTGATCAAAAGGGTTCCTTAGGTTGGCTTTATGATCAAACTAAGGCCTCTAGGTTGTAGTGAGGGAATTTTAGAGAGTATTTATGCAGGGATTGTCTCAACCAAAATGTCATGAATGTTTGAATTAGTGAGAAGGGGGAGTGCCCTTTTATAAGAGGGGTGAGGGGCACCTTTGGAAACGCTAAAAATATTATTTTATAATAAATTCATATTCAGGTCAAATGTCTCCAAAGTGGATTATTTAAAGGTTAAGGTGGGTATGGGTCGATAACCACCAAAACAATAGAATTTAGACAGGTTTGGGTCATTATATTAACCTTATCTTTAAGTATTAACTCAAAGTTAATTAGTTTCACTTTTACAATGTCTCATTGTATTTTTATATTATATGGTTAATAAACATACTATATACATCCAAGAGACCCCCAAGTGGTACATTAATGATACACCTATAATTATATAAGTCTCTTGGACGAACCTTATATTTTTAGGAATTTAATATAAATTAATAATATAATATTTGTTTTAAAAACTCCTTTATGTCAATTTTGACACTATTGGGTATTTTGTTTTTGATAAATTCATAACAGCATTATTACTTCGATAAAAATTTATATAATCAATACTAATATGTCATATTAACCTATAAAATTAGTGGAGTTCATAAAAAGTCTCAAATTACATTTATTTTGATATTTATAATATCAATTATTTTAATATTTCATTAATTACTTAATTTCTGCATCACCATTGTGTCATAAATAAATTAAATTATTTAATGTCTAACAATTATATATAAAATACCATTATGTAGTAAATTTCTTTATCTTTCTAATTAATATTTACAATCTAATTTATATTATGTATAAACCTATATTAAAAAAGTTTTATTAAATAAACGTTGATTTTAACTCTTTTAACTCTTCTTTGAATTAAATAATAATAAATGTCCTAATCTAATACAAGTGGACCTAAATGATAATATTTTACTCCTAAGGTTGTTTTTGGTCGAGATACACTTCTCCAATAGAATTAGTACATGTGTTAGGGTAATATTAATATCATTTTTACCCTTAATTACTATATTTACTTTTAACCGTGGTAAATAAAAGTAAAAAGTTAATATTCACCAAAAAATATTTTCATCTCATTGAATAACATTTTACTCCTTGATATTAACCGTGTCTCTCGGATTTTAGAAATTCCACTCACAGAAGCGGTAAAATTAAGTTTTACGAAAAATTCAGTTTTTTAACTACCACTTAGTGGTTTTACTATTCATCAAAAAATGAAAGTTTCCAGAAAAATACCAAAAATTAGGCCTAAGATATATTTGATATTATGAATTCAAAAATGATGTCTATTTTACCAAATTCGAAACATATTAGTTGCATTAATTAATTTAAAAATTAATTCCAACCGTCAAAACAAATAGCATGTTTTTAAGAGGTAATAACTATCAAAAGATTGACACTTGTTTATGTCTGGTTTAAATGTGAAATTACATCCAATGACCAACATTGTATTAAATGGTAAAAATATATTCTAAATATACTTTAAAACCACTCAAATTAATAATTTATCACTATTAATTATTTCGATTACAGAAGTTATTTTTAATTAAAATTTAGTAATTTTAACTATTCATCAAAATATGAAAGTTATCCGAAAAAGTACCAAAATTTCTCCCTAAGCTAATTTAGGTATTAAGAATCCAAAAAATGAAGTCCATTTCGAAAGATAAAATTTATAAAATTTCAAAAAGTAGGTATTACTATTCATAACGGCTAGTTTGATTGGTTGTGGTGTGTTAGAATCTCGAAGTTGCGTACAATGCACGTCATTGCATTATTCAAAGGGAAACGTATCATGGAAGCTTGGGCTGTTACAGTGTGTACGTGTCGATTACCACCTCCATGAAGTGATATGATTCTTTTTTCATAACCATATCACAAGAATGATATATATAATTTTATTTAAATAAATTAAAAATTATAGATTATATTATTATCATTATGGAAATTTAAAATATTACATGCCTTCTTTTCATTAATATCATTGAAAAATGGAAATGTTACTCATGTGTATGTATGATTTACAATCTCTGTGATTGTAACATAGTTAATTTTTCATTTCCATATTTTCTTGTTGTTTTTAAAAGTATAATTGATATTTAAATATAATAATTATATCAAGAATATTATTCAATATATTATCGAACAATTCCCTCTTTGTCAGAGTCAACCAACTGAATTCATTTTGTAAAAATGAGCCGAATATCCTCAAAACATCTAACATAAATTTAAAATATTAAGTAATTTAATATATCATGGTAATAAATAAAATAAATGTAATGATAAATTTGAAAATTATTATCACAAAAGAAAATAAGTACAATGATTTTATTATTTAGGAATATTAATAATGTATATGATGTGTCAGACTCAAGGTATGGGATATTTTTCTTTAAAAACATTGCTTAAAATGTTTTTAAATTTATTTTATAAGTATATTTCATCCATGTAAATATTATTTAAATTATTTTATAAATTTATTTTTTTATGAATAATATATGATCCAGTTCTTTTGTCTTCTTAAACCTCTCTTCCTAATTTATCCTCTCTCTTCAGTTATCCACAGTTGAACGTTGTTGACCTTTTTGTAGATCTACGACATTCTAAGATGATTCAAGGTTCGTCGTCAAAGAGTGTTCATCGTAAAAAATCTAGGTAGGTGGTTTGTTTACTTTTAGTGTTTGACATGGAGTTATATTTGCTTATGTGTTGATTACCCATGATTCGGGTGTTTCGTGTTATGGAATTAAACCCTGTTATCATAAGACATATATTATTTTATAGTACAAGGATTTTAGATTATATATATTCCTAATATTTATGTTTATGGGACATCCCATGTCTATGTTTCCCTGTTTGATGGTTTTGGACACATGGTGTAGGCTTCCTACGAGGCAGACCATGTTTCCTTGCCTTCATTGTTAGGTTTGAAGTGATTGCTTAATTGCTTCTTGTTAAATGCTTGTGTTATGCATTGTAGATGCTTAGCCTTGTAATAGTTTATATTACTTTCGGCTTCTAGATATCATTTGTGCCTGATTGTATTACACAGGCCTGTGAGAACCTAGTGTAGTTAGACTATGGCGGAATTGACATTGAGGGATTCCCCAAAGTGTCTGTTATTGTTCATGTTACGAGACCACATGGGGGATTGATGGTGTGTTATACCTCTGAGTATCGATAGTATACCATTACGAGACCACATGGGGAATGGAAATTGAGTTCTTCCTCAAAGAGTCTATAATTTATTGTTAAAATACCATAGGGGGAATTGATGGTGAGTGATTTCTCAGAGTGTTTTTGTTTTGTTGGAATACATGATCATAGGGGTTAGACTATGGGAGATTTCATAGAGGTTCATTCTTGTTTTATAGAATTGATGATATGCTGAACTAGGGGGGTAAAACTGTGAGAAACATTCCCAGAGGGTTTCGTTTGAATGGTTGTGAGAAGTCTTTCAAGACAATGAACAAGCATGGACTTGGTCTTCCTTGGTTGTGAGATGGTCTTCTGAAAAATCTGTTTTTCTATTATATAGGAGGGAAAATATATAGGCTATATCCCAAGGACACATTATTCCACATATTGAATAATAAATAAAATTAAATTAATGTAAATGAATTGTAGGATTGTTTACTTTTGAGTACATCCTAGTTTATTTCTTTATTTCTGATTATCACCTGCTATATATATATTCACTGTTAGTGAGGCCCAAATATTTTGGTGGTTTCCTACTGGGATTTGTCTCACACCCTGTTTGGGTCATGTTTTTGGTCCAAAACTGATTATATGGTTGTAGGTATAGATAATGGAAATCTCCCTTATGTGTCAGGTACTTGATTGTTGTGGAAATGGGGAGCGTGGCACCAAGATGAGGTTTTCAATTCTATTGGAGTTTATTTACGTACCGGACTTTGGATTATATTTTTTATTCTAGAATTGTGACATGTTTGACAATTTTTGTAGACACATGTGACATTCATCATTTATTTCTATATATGTACTGCAATTATTTATGATATCAGTCTTCCACTGTTTAATTTGTTGTATGTTATTAATAATTCCACTATTGTTATCTTTTTGTTTCTATTTTTGCTATTTTTCAAATGAGGGAATATTTTCTACCTAATTACATCCTAGTCCATCACTGCTAGTCAGTAGCCTCAGGAGTTTGGGGAAATGTGTGTGAGGTCATGTGGTGAACCGGGTCCAGGGCACCTTTGGGTGACACCCGGAACCAGGATGTTACAATGTGGTATCAAAGGAGTTCCCTTTTCTTCTTTGACTTACTGTTTGGAGTCCATTGACATTGATAGGATGGAATTTTTATTTGGTAATAATTTTTTCCTAGGATAAGCTAACCCATGTACAGGGAAAAGGTAATTTACCTTGAATATTGCAATTTTTTGATCTTGCAAGTGATACAGTTGATTTGATTTCACCATTGGGTGACTAACTTGTTTTGTGCTGTTATAATTGATATTTTTGAGGTTCTATTTCTATTTCTAATCGATGAGATGAGGGTATGCAACCTCATACATCATATATTAACTTTCTAGAGATCACATGTCATGCATTCTTATTATACCATTTAGGGTGCCTTACTGATTGTATGTTGTTGTGATAGGTGTTGTGCTAGATATACATGTTGTTGTGATAAATTCCATGATAGAAAACCATCTATATGATAGGTTATTGGGATATTTAAATTTTCATTGGTATGGACACCAAACATTGCTCTCGGAGGTGTTATGATCCCTCTTGGATTGGAAATTGGTGGATCGTGTTTGAACTATAATTGAATTTTTTTCAAGTTGTATTGAATAATTGGATTCCAATATTCGATTCATGGGAGTATGGGGTCTCACAGGTTGGAATTTTTCATTTTCTGGGAAAAATTAAATGTTTTTAAGGATTTTGGAGAAGTTTCAAAGGCCTACTATCTAGAAACCTAGACAATTCGGCGTTTGGTGTTATGAACACACGACATGTGATCTTTTGTTCTGGAAGAAACAAATTTTCTTAAGTAAACACTATGTAATATATGTACACGACATCTAGTCTTTAATCTTGTGACTGACTGTGTGAGCAGAGAAATGGGTTGATAAATGTTTGGAAGAACACATCGTGTACTGGGAGTACATGTCGTGACAAAGAGCCCATTTATCCAGTCGTGTGATGAACGAAAAGGGGGGAATAAACATAGGTTGTACACGTCGTGTGCCTTTCATTCACACCGTATAAATTAGGTCGTGTCTCTGACCATGTGTCTAATGACATGGGTTGTTAAAACATAAGTGGTACACGCTGTGTGTAGGGTGAACACGCCATGTAGTGTTACCTAGGAGAGAACCGTGTGGTTTATCAATGTAGAAGTACATGGGCATGAGAGAAGATTTAATTACACCCCATGTCATGGGATGAACATGATATGTGTTTGGGTGTTACACGACTAGGTTTGGAGGAGGTACACTCCAAGTTAAATTTTTAAGGGAACACACTGTGTAGAGGTTATACACTCCATGTGACCCTGTTTCAAAACACATGAATGTATTCTTCTCCTATTCATTTCTTCCGCATTTAATTTTTAGTCCTTGATAATATTGTATTGAGTTGTGTGCTTGACCTTGAAGAGTCATGCCACTGAGACATCCTCCTGTTGTACACCAGATACAGGGTACAAATAAGACATCAAAAATGGTAGATCAGGGACTACCAGTAGATCATCATGTCGTTCCTATCATGGACCCAACTATTATACCAGACACAAGTGCTGATGCATTGTAATGAGAAGGCTTCACTAGGGTTATGCAGACTTAATAGGTAGTTCTGCATCTACCCCATCTATGGAAGAGTTGACACAGTTTTTTCAGCAGCAGCATCCTCCCACATTCTTTGGGGAACGAGGACCTCAGGCTGTAGAGTCATGGTTAGAATCCATGATGACTATCTTTGAGCATCTCAAGAGACCTATTGAGAGGAGAGTGAATCTATCAACCTACATGCATAAAGATTCCGCCAAGAGATGGTTTAATTTGATATCATAGGTGGGATGCCAATGCGTTATGTCTTGGGATGAGTTCCAGCAATCCTTCTAAGACTAATTCTACCTGGAGACCTTGAGGGATGATCGACCCCGAGATTTCATGGGTCTGAAACAGGGTACTCTTTCAGTCATGGAGTATTCATATCTCTTCACCAAACTACAACGCTTAGCACCTTTACTGGAAAGGTGATGAGTTATTTCTAACCAGGAAGTTTGATGGTGGTCTTAGACTTGACATCTGATCCCAATTGAACATATTTAGGTTTATTTCCATATCATCTATAGTGAACCTGGCGCTGATCACCAAGAATAACTTAAGGGATTCTGGAGCTGTGATCCAAAGTGGTTCGACATCCGGAGTTGGTACTCCTCGTATTGATAGTAGGAAGCACCAAAGGGAGTCTATACGCGGAGATTCAAGTAGATGAGATACTTCTTCAGGTAGCAAAGTGGTTTGCTACTAGTGTGGAAAGAGTGGGATACAAGATTTCAATGAACGAGAAAACCTGTTGATTGCCGTGATTGCAGTAATATGGTCCATCTTCATCAATTTTTGTGGTTTTTATCACCGTCATATAGTGATAGTGGTTCTACAATTACTCCATGTTTTGGAGTAGGACCACCAGTTTCTCCTCAGTTAGGGAACTGGAGTTAGTCTGGTCGTTCAGGTCGAGGAGGAGGTTGTGGTCGTGGTAGCCAGTCCATAAGCATTCAGTGACAGAAGTGTGGATCAACTCATTGTGGACAGGTAGGGTCATAGGGCCGCATTACATGCTAAATTTTTGAAATGGAGTACACCCAGTAGCGGAAATATTTTTAACCCTCTACGGTTAGAGGTATGATTCTAGTTGCCTCTCTTTTAGCTTCTTCACTTTTTGACACAGGGGCTTCTCATAGTTTTATATAATTTTCTACTGTGTATATCTATGGGCTCTCTATCTTTAATTCATGGGGAATTTTTGATGCTAGACACTTCGTTGGGGATTAGGACGGCTAGTGTGCATTACGGAAATGAGTACCCTTTTGAGGTTGGTTGGGGTCACTTCAGGTGGGACCTCTATGTCCTAAAGATGATAGCCTCTGATGACAATCTTGGAATTGACTAGTTTGTCTCCTTTCAGGGATTTTTTGAATTCTATCATCACAGAGTGAGTTTCATATCACCAAAGGATTGATCATTCCCACATAATGGTGAATGTGATGTCCAGACGAGCAGAGATGGACCCAAGAATCATGGGATGAAAAGAATTATAGCCCAAATTTCTGGTTTATATCTGGAAGACCAGGGACTTCCAATAAAGTATTTCCTCCATTGGGGGATCTCTTCATATATGTTTTTCTAGAGTACTATTCATGTTTACCTCTAGAAAGAGAGGTAAATTTCTCTATTGAGCTTGTGCTAGGAGTAGCATCGGTGTCCATTCCTCTGTATAGGATGGTTACACTAGAGTTACAGGAGCTCATGAAGTAGTAAGAGGAGTTGTAGTCAAAGGGTTTCATTTGACCCAGTATATATCCTTGGGGTTTACCTATCCTATTTGGGAAAAGGTGGATGGTACCCTCATAATTTGTGTTTATTGTCGGATGTTGAACCACTTTCTAGTAAAGAACCAATATCCCTTGTTGAGGATTGATGAACTCTTTGATCAGCTTCAAGGAGACTGAGTGTTCTCAAAGATTGAAATGAGATCCAATTATCATCAGTTGCATGTTAGACCATCATATATACCCCTTACAGCCTTTCAGAGTATGTATGATCTATATGAGTATTTGTTTATGCCATTAATTCTCAAGAATGTGCTGGCAATGTTTATAGAACTAATGATTCGAGTGTTCCATCCTTACGTATATTCTTTTGTGGTAGTATTTGGGGATGATATCATGGTGTACTCTCACATGCGACATGACCATGCTACCCATCTTGATATCATCTTGAGTACATTTAGGGGGCATTATTTATATGATAAAAACTCAAAATTCCACTTTTGGATGGACTAAATCCACTTATTGGGTCATGTTATCTCATAGAAAGGAGTCTTTGTAGACCTAGATAAAGTAAAATAAGTAGTTTCCTAGGAGAATATGAAGAACATATTTGAGGTACAGAGTTTTATAGGGATGGATGGTTACTAAATGTTCTTTATAAAAAACCATTCAAGCTTATCAGCAATGATGACGAGCCTGAATAAGAAGGGTGAAAAGTACTTGTAGAAATAATCCAGGGATTCAGCCTTTCTAGAGCTGAAGGGGTGGTTGGAATCAGCACAGATATTGATTTTTCCAGATCCAAGAAAAATTTACACTTTTTACTAGGATTCATTAAGTTTTGTTCTAGGAGTTGTTCTTATGCAGGAGTAAGGAGCTGTTGCATATGGGTCTTAGAAATTGAGGCCAAATGAGAGGAATTGCGCGACACACGATCTCAATTCAGATGTAGTTGTGTATGCTTTGCGCTGTTGGAGAAATTATCTTTTGGGAGATCATTTTTTGGTTTTCACTGTCCACAAAAGCCTCAAGTATATCTTTACTATGAATGATTTGAATTTGAGATAGATAAGGTGGTTTGAGTAACTTAAGTCTTTCATCGTTGAGCTTGCTTACATGCTTGGGAAAGGAAACATAGTGGCTGATGCGTTGATCAAGATGACTCAGATACAGGTAGTTCAGGGGGCCAGTAGTGAGTGGATGATAATGGATCTCTTCTCTGAGATGCATTTGGAGGTGCATGACAGAGAGGGGAAGACTTTTATTTCTTCTGTAGCTGTTACCTCTACTCTTCTAGATCAAGTATGAATGAGGAAGCTATCAGATTTTAAAGGCCCAGTCTTATGGAGAGTGTGTCAGGAGAGGACCCTAGTCTTGGGTGGACCATAGATGATGATGAGATCTTGAATTTCCATGGACCTATATGGGTGTTAGCAAACTTATGTGGGGATGTTTTGTGATACATTCATTCCTCAGTTTGGGCAGTTCATCTTGGTGTCACTAAGATGTATCGATATCTACATTATTTGTATTGGTGGTCAGTTATGAAGAGAGATGTTACTGGTTTTATTATGAGATATTCCATGTGTCAGTTGGAGAAGGTGGAGAATCATAAACCATTAAGGATTTTACAGCAGTTACACATTCTCGATTGGAAGTGGAATGATATTGCAATGGATTTCCTGATTGGTTTACTAAGGTTGACTTAAGGGAATGATTCAGTTTTTGTTGTTTCTAACAGGCTCACTAAGGATGCACATTTCTTGCCGATCAAGGGATCCTTAAGTTATGATGAACATTAAAGGTTGTGCATATGTGATATTATACGTTTTCATGGGGTTACACATTCTATTATTTCAGATAGGGATTCCCACTTTAGGTCTCATTTTTGGAAGAGTTTTCAAAAAGCGTAGGGTATACAGGTGCTTTTGAGTATAGCTTGCCATCCCCAAACAGATGGCCAGTACTAGAACATGATTCATGTTTTGGAGGACATGTTTCGAGCATGTGTCCTCGATTTCAGGGGTTCTTGGGAGACACACATACCCCTAGTGGAGTTTTCCTACAAAATTTGTTTCAAGGAAATGATTTAGAATGAACATTATGAGGCCTTTTACGGTAGGCTATGCCTATCACCCCTATGTTGGTTGGAGGCAGTAGATGCAGCTTTGATGGGACCTCAACTTTTCCAGGAGACCACTGAGTAGGTGGAGTTGATTTCTGAATAGGATGGCTATTTCACTGTCTCGATGGAAATCTTATGTAGATCGACGAAGATGTCCTTTTTAGTTCGAGGTATAAGGTCATGTTTTCTTACGTGCCACATCAGGGTTGGGACATAGAAGGATTAAGAGATAGGGGAAGAATTCACCAAGATACGTCGGGCCTTTTGAGGAATTTGAGAGTTTTAGGATGGTTGTCTATTGTTTATAGTTACCTTAGAGGTACTGGTATATGCACGATGTCTTCCATGTTTCTCAGTTACAACATAATATTTCAGACCCATTTCATGTTTTTTAACCTGAGGAGTTTGAGTTGGTGGTGGATGCATCTTTTGTGGAGCACCCAATTCGGATTGTGGATCACAGCATGAAGGTTCTTCATGGCTGGTCTAATCCTATAGTATAGGTGCTATGGAAGAACTGGTGAGTGCAGGATGAGCCTTGGGAGAGGGAGGATGATGTTCGATCATAGTGGCCAGAATTGTTTGAAGTTTCTTCTTTGTTTCCCTTAGAAGATAAATTCGGGGTTGAATTGTTGTAAGGGGAATTTTTGTAAAAACCTATATCTTCTTTTCAGGTATGGATCTTGATTTTGGGTGTTTTTAGGAAAATGGAAGAATTTGGAATTTTTCTATGTACACACCGTGTTCTCCAGAGTACCCACCGTGTACCCAGTTTCTGTGGGTATCTATGTACTAGCCTTATAACGGTCGAGTACATGGCCATGTAGACCACTTAATTAGTGGCCAGTTGAGACTAGAACATGATGTATACATTAATTGATCACACCATATACTTTTTTTATTTGAATAATTGGACTGGGGTTGCATCTCATCTCTATATGACCCCTCTTTTGGCCTTGGTTCCTCCAGGAGCATACATAATCTCTGAATATTCATCGAGCCACCGATCCTTCATCCATCCTACGAATCAAACACCATCGGTTGCATTGGAATTGCCTCAGTGAGTTATTCCTTATTCTCAAACCTCTCTTCCTGATTTATTCTCTCTCTTGAGTTATCCAAGGTTGAAATTTTTTAACCTTTTTCTAGATCTATGATGTTCTAGGATGATTCAAGGTGCAGGTTTCAGGATTGTTCATTGTACACTATTGAGGTAGGTGGTTTGTTTACTTTTGGTGTTTGTCGTTGAGTTATATAAGCCTAAGTGCGGATTACCCATGATTAGGGTATTTTGTGTTAAGGAATTGAGAATTGTTATCATATGCCTTAGATTGATTGATAGATATAGATTTTCATTTATATATATTTCTAATTTACATATTTAGGGGACACCCCATGGGTTCATTTCGTTTTTTGATTGTTATGTTTGTTTGGCCCAGGTTTCTTACGAGGAATTCCTTGTTTTCTAGCCTTAATTTTTATGTTGGAAGTGACTGATTAATTTCTGCTTGATAAATGCTTGTGTTATGCATTGTAACTTCCTAGACTTGTAATATTTGAGATTACATTGGGCTACTGGATATCATTTAGGCATGATTTTATTACACTGGGTAGTGATAACCTAGTGTAGTTAGACCATAGGAGGAATTGACATTGAGGGCTTCCCAATAGTGTCTTTTTTTGTACACATTATGAGACCATAGGGGGAATTGATGGTGAGTTCTCCCTTAGAGTGTCTATAGTATACTATTATGAGGCCACAAGGGTAATGTAAATTGAGTGCTTCCCCAGATAGTCTATATTTTCTCATTAAAAACCCACAGTGGGAATTGACGGTTAATGATTACTCAAAGTGTCTTTGTTTTGATAGAATACTTGATCATATGGGTTAAACTATGTGATATTCTCATAGGGTCATTCTTGTTTTATAGAATTGATGATATGCTGAACAAGAGGGGTTAGACTACGAGAACATTCCTAGAGGGTTGCTTTGGAATGATTGTGATGAGTCTGCCATGCCATAACACAAGCTTGGACTCAGCCTTCATTGGTTCTGAGAGGGTCTTCTGAGACATTTGTTTTTCTATTATTCATGGGGGAAAAAAGCTTAGGCTAGACCCCAAGGTTAAATTATTCAATAGATTGAATAATTAATAAATTTAATTAATGTAATTCGAACTACACGATTGTTTACTTTTATTTACTTCTTATTTTATTACTTCATTTCTACTTATCATCTGCTATATATATTCACTGACAGTTAGGCACCAATATTTTGGTGGTTTTCTACTAGTATTCGTCTCATACCCTATTGGGGTCATGTTTTTGGGCCCAAAGAGATTATATGGTCATAGGTATAGATAAGGTAAAGTTCTCTTCTACGTCAGGTACTTGATTGTTGTGGAGCTGGGGAGCATGAGACCAAGATAAGTCTTGCGATCCAGTTGGAGATTATTTACTTACAGTACCTTGGTTTCTATTTTTTATTCCATCATGTTCCTTGTTAGGCTATTATCCTAAACACATGTGACATGTATCATAAATTTCTATATATCTACCAAAGTAATTTATGATATTAGTCTTCTGCTGTTGAATTTTTGTATGATATTATTGCTTCCACTACTATTATTTATTTGTTTCTATTGTGCTACTCTGCCAATAGAGCCATAGTTTCCCCCCGATTACATCCAACGCTCTCGCTTATAGTTAGAATCCTCCGGAATTTGGGTATATTCACTTGAGGTCATGTGGAAAACCAAGTTTGGTTCACCTTTGGGTGGCTCCTGGAACTTTGACGTTGCAAATTAAAAAATTATAAAATACATTTTTTGTCACGTTTGAATTTCCTTCAACAGTTGTAAAAATTAGTCATTTTATGTGTTGAAAAAAAGGAAAAAGGAATGTCCTATTTTAACTTATATGGATTTAGTAGATTTTCTCGTCACCGCAACCATTATTTGAGTTTTGTATTAATTTATAAGATTCCATGTTTTTTCAATTAAAATCCGTACTTATTTTTTTTATGAATTTTTTTTAAGGTTAACAGATATATAAATATCTGAAAACAGAATATTCTTGGAGAAAAAGTATTATTTAATGAATTATTTAATGTTTTATAATTATGTTATTCTTCATGAGTATTATTTATGATGATGGGTAGTTCCATTATTAACTAATGATGGGTGAACTCGTTATAGCTAAATATTGAATTGGGTAAAGGGATGGTGTTAATTGATTGGTTTTCATCAAAAATATTATTAACATTTATCTTTAAGGTTATTCCATTTGCAACCAAGAAGGTTATAACATATAAAACCATGATGTTTACTGTAATTGCATGAGTGATATGAAAATGAAGTATTAAGTTACCTATATTATTTATTTATGATTTCTATGGTTTTTATGTAAACCTAATTATATCTCAAGGTAATCCAATGAGATTATGTTTAATGAAAAGTATTTTTCACATATTCAGGGTGAAAGGCATACATTTTGGAATTTTTTTCCAAGGGTTATTCATGATTTTAAAAAATACTATTGGTATTATTTATCATTACGATTTATTATTGAATGTTTTATGAAAATTTTGGGTAGATAAGATGATTTACCAGGTAATAAAATGTTTAATTTTTACCCAAATTTTATTTTGAGAAAATGAAAATATTAATAACTATTCATAAACTAATGAGTTTATTTATTTCCCTTTTTTACCCTTACTCATATTTTTGTGATCATATAATGATATTAAATTTTTCTCATAGGTTTTTTAGGATTTTTATGGACAAGAATGTGGTTATGAATAAAATTTTAAAGACCTTCCATGGAAAGAAAACTTTTAATATCTTAGAAGTGTTGTTTTGTGGAAAAATGGATGCTCAGTGGAAGTGTCAACTTTGTGATGTAATACATTTTTATAAAAGAGTAATGGATTGATCCTCTAGTATAATCCATAAGTATTTTAAAATTTAATATAGTGAGTTCTTGAATTAAAACTCAATTTTAGGTAATCTTTAAGGCTCGTTCTTTAAAATCTATGTTGAATCTCTTGTTGTTTCTTCTGCGGAATAGATGAACCTAATTTATCCTGTTGTAGATAACCAAGAATATAATTCATGTTAACAACTATTTTTTCATTGAATTAACTCAAAAAATATCATTTCCTACGTATAATATCATAATAATATTTCAAGAACATTAATAGGAATGTGAACTACTTTCATAATGAACCAATAATATGTACAATAATGCTTTGGACTAAAAAACTTGTTTTTGAATACTATTTAAAATTAGAGTAAAATATGGGTGTCTACCATACATGGATGATTAATATTACATCAATGACTTAATGTTTGATTGTCTCTCATGATAAAAGTTGAATGATATCAACCTTTCCACTCCCTCATCATGCATATCACAAAGTAGATAACTGGAGGGAACTCACAGTATGAAACCTGACAATATAGCTAAACTAGGATGGTCCTTAACACCACCATGAACATTATCTTACAAAAATTGAAATTTTATTTAAACATCATAGCGATGTCTTATAATTAATTAATTAAGAATAAAAAATTCCAGGTTATGATTTATATATCTAAAATAATGAATCTCACTTGAAAATGAGTCAACGTGAAGGAGATATTATATGCCAACATCACATGAATGATTTACATGAATTTGGGTATTCAAACTATATGAATAATAAGCTCAATATTTCCTCAATTTTGTAGTCTGAAAAGGAACTAATATTTTCAACATATTGTAGTTCTCTTTTCTTCTACATGCATCACCAAAATCACGGATTCCAATAGTGAAATATAACAAAAAGAAGACATATTTTGTGATATTGAAGGTATATAATCTTAATTTATGTTGTATAATCATTATAATATAATATGGAATAAATTTTTGTTTAAATAGGTCACATTGTGATACACAATTTAAACTCCATTTTCATATTTCTATCTATTGAAATTTATTCTGAGTTATTCATGGTAATTTATCATTTTGATTTTGATGGTCATATTCCAATGACATGGATCCATGTATTTATAGATATTTTCATGTAAAATGGATGGATTTTTTATCTTAGTATCAATTATTTGTATTTTTATGATAATAGTGGTATGTTTATAATTTAAATTTATATATTTCAATCATCCCATATGTTATGGCGCAAGTTTTGAGGAACTTTTGAAAATTAATTTAAAGGAGTTTTTGGATTGGATATTTAATATGATTAATTTCAATTAATGATTTTTCAATACTACCAATATTTTAGTAAGATGTTGGAGGACTCTAGGTTATTTTAATTGAAATATCTGAATTTACTTATCAAACCTTTTGTAATGTTTTAGGGATAATTTAATTTATTTTTAAAGGTGTAGTTAGAATAAAATTTTAATATGTTTAATACGAGGATTTATTAATGATTATGTTGAAATATCTAAAGTTTTCAACAATATTTGACTATTTTTATTGTGAAGGTTTTAGTTTTAAATGAAGACAACGTAAAATCTCTATGATATTCTTGGATATATTTCGTAAAACTCTTAACTGGAATTATATTTAATTTCTAAAGGAGGATGAGTCGCTGAAAAAATAGGATATTTTAATAGTAGAATCTTTTGATACACTGAACAATTTATATGAAACTACTCTTTATTGAATATAATCTTTATATTTTATGTATTATTTCAACTATGAACTTAATCACATTCTATAATCTACCTCTCATATCAATCTACTGAAGTATCAAATGCTTTTACTCAGTCCTAGTGGATTTTCATTTTATCATACAAGTAAGTGTTTGATAAGGATTTCTATAAAAGAACTTGACTTTATGTAATATTTCAACTACATGTACTTAGTTGTCAAAGTACATAGATAAATGGAACTACTTGGTTATTATCACCAAGCTTCCTAAAAAAGAGTTAGTAGAGTTGACTAGGGGATTTAGGCCCCCCAAAACACAATCCATCACCATGTCATTCTCTTTCATTTAATTTTCAATAATTCACTCTTTTTTAATCTAAAAGGATACAATGGATTCATTTCAATAGTGAAACATTTAATTTATCAATATTTTTTTAAAGGACTCAATTCATCCCACATCTTGTGTCCTTGTAATCTTTATCTCTGAAAAGAACTTTTCATATCAACTTCCTAATACATCAATGGAAAGGGATTATATTTCATCATTGGGTATTCGTTCCTAGGTGTGAGTTCCATTAAAATCATATTATCTAATTCATTTGATCGTATATCATCTTTTCTGTCTCACATCAAGCACGATGCACCAATAGTTAGAGATAGTTTATCATTATTCCATCAACATATTAAAAATGATTCCATCTTATTTCACAAGTCCCTTTATAGGAGTGAAACCCACTATTATCTTTCATAATTGGCCTATTATTTTAGGTCTTATCCCCAACCATACAATATTATTATAAAAGATCCATATTCTCTAGGATAAATTCCATAAATGGAATATATTCCCAATGAAGAATATCCGGGAAATCCTAGTGTGCATAAGACCCACATAATTCTTTGTTGTTGCACCTTTCTTGACATAGAAATCCAAAACATTAGAACTATGAAGTTTAATATATTTATATGATATATATATAGTATGACTCTCCATGTCTCAATCCCCATATAAAACATTATAATTTCCATATATCTGTCTTTACAACATGATGTTAAACTTCATTGTAAAATCTTGTCATATGACCTTAAACTATGTCTTTTAAACTATAGAGTCTTTGATTCCTGTTGTAGAGGGATACATAAGACACATCTATACAGATCAAATCCAACATCATCAATCTTGTATTCACCTCAACTATGGACCTATTCCCTATGGATCACACTTCTATCATGACATATTTCTAATAAAATCATTCCCACCAATCAAAGGTCAATATTCCCACCAGGTTTCATCTTGTTATTTTCATCGATCCAAGATCCTAATTAAACCTATATTCATAGGTCCATATTCAATATGACACTAACCTATATCATTGATCCATATTTCATATGATTTCAACTATAATGGTCTACTCACGCTTAATTCCCCCACTAGCCATTTCTAAGCATATTTTTCCTAGTCCTCTTTATTGTATGACATTAAACTATCCTGACTGGTCCTTATATCATAACCCTAACAGGTATTACATGTCACATTAAGTGGAACATAACTATGTGGGTTATGATTTCTTTCTCAATGATACATATGAATACCCTTTATAGTCTTGATCTTGAAACCAAAAACATCAACCACCTTCACGAATGGAAATAAAATCTATAACACCTAGTTGCGTGGATTTAAAACTATTTGAAACAAATTAAAGAATCTATAAGTAATGATAAGTAACAAGATAGATTACCACTGATAAATAAATTAGGATATTTTTATGGGGAACCACTATTACATATATATGCCCACATTAAAAAGGAAAAAATTATATATTTATACATTCTCATTGGCACATTATAATAACATATTTTTCATGTTAGAGAAATTGGAACCATATTTGAATCCGAGAAAGATTAATGAATATAATTTAAATATATAAGAGAATCTCAATGAAGGAAATATTTCAACCTAATAAGGTAAGACAATTTATACATCCCATCTTCTCAATCAATGTGTGTTTCTAAGAATATTTGGTAACAAAACCAAACAAACTCCTACTATTGGAAAGTATGTTTATAACATGTCATAAATGTGGGGGTCATTGGATTTTTATGGTTCCATGAATATAATTCATTAGAAACTATCAAAGATATTAGTAGTGACCTGAAATGAGGATTTTTCAACCATTCTAAACTACTCAAAAAACAAGCATTGGGGTACACCATCATTAGTGGAAAAAATGGTGACATTGACATGAAAATTTAAATAATTAAATGTAATATGGTTTCCCTCATATCTGTCAGTTTTTTACTTCTTTTTATATAAAAAAATGTTGAAATCGACATGTTTATTTCAAAAACTATTGACTCAGCATGAATCTTTCACCTTTGAAAAAGATTGGTTGAATATCCACCTACATGTAATGTTTCACTGATCTATATTCTTGTTTTTTGTTATCTTTTTTTTCATAGGTACATTTATCAAAATATATCTTTAACATAGATATATGAAATCAATTTTGATAAGGAATTCGGGAATATTGGTTTTTATAAGACCTACAGTCCCAGAAGGATGAAGGAAAACAATTCTTGTATAGTATATCTAAGACCAGGTGGTCATTTTAATGGTAATGGAGTACCACTGGAACTGCACCATCCTAATACTAGGGTCCACATTTAATGGAATCTAGTTACTACATCCAATAGACCCATATCATCATTAGAAGGACACACCAAAATCATTGAAACCAATCACCACCACCAACTGCTTCGAGAAACTATCTGCAAAGCATGATAAAAAAAATTCTTCCTTATCCTAGGATGGTTGATGAGGAACTCAAATAAATCATCACTCTATTTTTGGAGTCTCATAGGATGGATCCATCGAATATTCTACTCTAGTTTCATGAAATTACCACCCTCATCCAGATATAGTGGGGGAA
This sequence comes from Viscum album, assembly GCA_963277665.1. NCBI lineage: Eukaryota > Viridiplantae > Streptophyta > Magnoliopsida > Santalales > Viscaceae > Viscum > Viscum album. Next base: position 673,070,582 of record OY728127.1, read on the forward strand.
ATCCAGTAGGTCTCACCCTTGGTCAATATGACCATGTCATTTTAGAGAACTCTCTAGGCATAGATAGCTGTGAAATACAAGTAGTATGATAATATACCCATTCTTGATGAGGAAGAATGATGGAATAATATTTTTTAAAATAGTGACCATGATCTTATAACTATTAGTATGTAAAAATTATATATGTATATTTCACCAGCAAGAAAGGGGTGGTGGATATTCCTGACCCCATGCACAAAGACATCATCATATCCTGATATAAAATAAATAATAGTACTGGTTACATCTTCCCACTTAAATTGAATATTTACACCAACATATCTTGGATAAAATAAATGATTAGGATCATATCCCCTCTCAAAATCTTCTAAACTGATAACATATTCTGGAACTGATGGGGGAGATGCTCCAACATATTCCAGAAATCACATTGTAAAAGTAACACATTCCAATTCCAACTAAAAAAAAATATTTAAGAATATATAACATGAAAATATAGTTACTTTTGAGTTTTTCTGAGCCTTTCCTATAGTTCCATCCCTATACTTTTTTCCTAATGATGATGAACTACTTTTGTTTCCTAGAATTACTTCTTTCCAGATGCAAGAGACTTTCATCACTTTAATTGGTGTTGTCATCTTTTTTGATCAAAATAGGATTATGGGATGTCAATTAATCCATTAATGGATTCTAAGATGGATCTCATTTCCTAATATACTTCACCCTCATATATATGATTCATGTTTATGAAACTTATTCTCAGTGCCACCTTGAGGTGGACACCAGTTAATTACACTTATGTTATCTCAATAGAGTAGCAACCTTCTATCAGAATAGGTGGTAACACAGGAAATATATAGAAGTGGTGTTTTTTGGTTAGCATTAATATTTTTCTCTATTGGATGTAATCTAATGTGAGATTCATATTGAGCATGGAACCCAAGGCATCCATTATCATCAATGAGGTAGTTCACTCCATGGGTGTATTTTTTCTAGGGATTTTTACCTTAGACATCCCATGTCTATTACAAAGGTTATATATTCTAAATCACGTTGTAGGTCTAATTTATTATAGGGACAGGTTGGGAAAGGATTTACAATCTTATTGGGATAGTTTGGTAAAAAATTTAACATCTTTAAGGGATTGGTTTGGCATATGTTTTACATCTTGTAGAGACAGGTTGGGTGTCGGTTTATCATCCTGTGAGGATGGGTTTGGTGTAGGTTAAACATATTGTGAGTAAATGTTGGGGGTTGAGTCTATTCTCAATATGGAATATAGGACACTAAAATTTGATGGATGTTACCCCCTATAAGGGGGAATATTTTACATTTGTAGGTCATTTGAGTGTGTATCCCAAAGGGGAAGATTTCACACATGAATTTGGTGGAGTGTGTACCCAGGGGGGGGGACATTTCACACATGGATATGTTAGTATTGAACCTCATTTAGGAATCATATATACCATATTAGTAATTAGGGATCAAAATCCATGTAGTTCAATGCTGCAGTTTATGGTTGTGTTACTATAATGACCCATGTAGTTTGATATCATGAAGTAAAACCCATTGTGTCATTAAAGGAGCGTCAATGATGAAAGTTGTGAGGACTATACGTAGAAGCTTCTAAGGGTAGGAGTTTCATCTTTTGGAAGGGTATGATTATGTGGGTCTTATTCATTTATGATTCTCGGGGTCCACTAGAAGAAATTACTATGTGAATGGGGATTACTCATGGGTGTCTCTCTTGTGCTACTAGGAGAAACGATGATGTGAAGGGGGATAACATGTGGGTGATGCATGTGTGATTATAATAGAAGGTATTATGTGAATGAGAATTGTGTGTGGTAGATACACATGTTCCTCTATGGAGTAAAAATAATGTGAATGGGGTATATGCATGGGAGCTGCCCAACGTGCTTCTATGAGAAGAAATGGTGTGATTAGAACTTATAGGTGGATGATTCATGGGATATGGATTATTGTATCATGCATATCACATTATTCTTATCATTATCATCACATGAGTCATCCTTAAATTATTACACAGGGAATATAATGATCATTTTATAGGGTAAGGACATGCTTTAACGCCATGTGTAAGGACATTGGGTGTGGGGATTATGCATTGAGCTTCCCATTGTGTATTCCTTATGTTGGGTCAAGGAGAATTTTGTTCCGTTGGTGGGTCAAGGAAAATTATTTGGTATTAGACTTGAGGATGAGGCCCATGTTGGACTATTCATAGCATTAGGGATATATATGGGGATATCACTCTGGGTTTTCCTATTCTTCTTCCTCAGGTTAGACCGTGACAGAATCTTAGCCTGTTGATGGGTCAAATAATATGTTTGGGACTTACAACTGATATGGAGGCCCATGGTGGGTTTTTACTGGTTTTCTCATGGTCATTACACGATAAATATTATTCCTGAAACAAAAGGATTATTTATCTTTTAAGAAGAGGCATATAATTCTCATCATATTGGGTATACTAATGTTTAATGTCATATAGTGATGACAAAGGGGGTCGTCTCATGATCCTAGATTGAGGAATATTTTGATTTATGCATAAGGTATATTTTTTGTGCCATAAGAGGAAACCCATGTTTTTTTTATATGGTAAAATATAGGTTAATTTCAAGTGGTGAGGACTCATAGGTGGAAGATTCCATGTAATGGCTAGTGTGGAACTTACGCAAGAGTGGCCCTTTTCGGTTTGACTAAGAGTTTGATGATGATGTTTTAGGAGTATCTTGAGGATTATTTTTAGTAAAGGTACTAGGGTAATACAAGTGTAGAATATCAACTAATGGAATGGTAATTTATAGTCTTAGTGTAGGATACGTCCATGTATTTGTGGAAGATAGAGTCCTTCATGAATGAATAATACTTTCACATGACCAGAGACTTCAGTAAACTAGACATACACTACATGAAGGTTACTACCTCAAGATTTATTTCACTATGGAATACTATGAATCGATGTTCTATGAACTATAAATAATCTATGTTTTGTTTTCCTACTCTTGTTTCATGCATTCCGGGAGTTCTATGAACCACTGTTCCACAAATCAAACATTCATTGCGCTAAGGTTACTGCTTCATGCTTCACGTGACCATATACATCCATGAATTAGTGTTACATGAATAAAATGCATATTTATTGAATGTTATCACCATTCATGATTTTTTTTTTAACTTTTTTGATTGATTTTCCTTCATTAATGTTGTGAATTGAGAGATTTTTTTTGTTTTTTAAAATTCAGTACTTTATTCCAAAATCACCTTTTCAAGTCATTTTTGTTAGTCTGAATTCAAAAAGATATAACATATGATGTATAAAATTATTAAGGATCCCTGAATTGTAAAATTAAATCTTGAAAAAACAACACTTATGGATTAGGTTCCACTGTATTTTCTCTATTAATGGATATAATTGTTTAGTAAAAATATGGATCAAGTAAAGATTCTTTCTTTTATTCAGGTGGATTATTGGAAAATTCTGATTAAGGATGATGTATGGTATTAGACACATATCCCAATTATGACTGGATTCATTCAGCCTAATTTTATAATAACCATTAAACTGGGTAATATCACTATCAATTAAATCTAGTTGAATATTCCAAAGTCAATTTGTGATTGGGTGTATATTCACAATCCAACCAATGTTTTTCTATGGAAGTCACCTTAGGGTAAGCTCATATCCATATCAATAATTTCGAATATTTATAGAATATTATGGATAATGAAAACGTGAAAGAACATATTCCTTCTTCCGCTAATTGATGACTATATCATAATCCCTCAGAGGCCATATAGGACAAGGAAAATATCTGTTATCTTATTCTGTAGGTTCACTAGAATATTTTGATGGGGGAATGAACATCAAAATCATGTGCATACTACTATTTTGAATGAGATTTGATGGTATATCTTAGTATCCATCAAAAAATGGTATTATATTCCTTCTAAAAATTAATATTTTTTATTCTATATGCATTTATAATTGATGAAGTGTTCACATAATCCCACAACAGTCGAAGATAGTCATCAACACGCTCTTGTGTCTATCAACTGGTAGTATCATATCCCTACTAAATCCCACCTAACATGTCAATAAATTCTAATGAAAAACAAATATGAGTATCATATTCCTATACTATCTAATTCATGTATCTTAAAGTATATATAGAAAAACCTATGTCATCCCAGGGATACACTAACTCTCCGTATTAAAAAGAAGTACATACCTACCATAAAAATTATTATCATTGTATAATAGAGATGGATTATAGGGATCAACCCACTTAAATCTTCTGTGAAGAACCCACCCCCCCATGAAGATTTCTCACTAAGGAAAGGATATCATCCATTTTTCAGAAAAAAATAGTTAGATTCTAAAAAATTGTATTCAACCACCAAGAGTTCCCCATTAATTGTTAGAAAAACCTCATCTCATTTAGCAGATGATGTGGAGTTGAGGCCACCATCCCTGCCTTCTAAAATCATTAATTCACTATCTAGAGAAAAGTGACCAAAGACTTCTTATCAAGTAGTGTAATATAGATCTCATTAGGAAGAGGATGGAATGGATATATAAAAGGAATTTTTTAGGAATAATTTCGTTACTATGTTCTATCCCATAACCACTTCTAGTTATGACATATGAAGTGTGTTAAATGATGAATAAATTCTTTATATATGAAGAAAACATATTGGCACATCGTCATATATTAATTGTTAATAATTTCACTTATTAGATAAATGAACACCATATCCAAGTGGTGAACAAGAATTTATATTAGACAAACCTTTCTAATTTTATCATGTCATGGGACCTGAAGTTAGAAAAGAACTTTGAGATCTAGTGGAATGATTGTATCCATATTTTAATATAACTTTGATATTTAATTTCTAATTACTCAATAGAGATACATATTAACGGATGGAATTAATATAGGCAATTTTACTTCAATTCATCATCAAGTCCACAGGTTCCTATAAAGATGTAATCCCATAATTTAATCACTCCAAGAGGGGCCATAGCTTAAAAAATTGTTTACTCCTATTGGAAAATAAAAAATTATCACATATATAACATGTAAATGAATCATAAATAGATATAATGGATAATTGGTATGTTCCTAAGAAAATACTTTCGAATGTTTAAGAATACATACCACTGGATGGAACCAAAACATCCAACCATAAGGAAACTCCCTATGATAGGTAACTCACAATCTCAGTAGGTACTACACTCAACTCGTGCATGAGAGTAAATATTCCAAATAAATAAGACTGCATTGGTAGTTTTCATGAAAGTTATCAAAGAGAAACCCTAGACTAAATTGATGGGAGAATTTTTATCAGCACCTCATCCCATGGGGTCTTAATATCCTCATCATGTCAAGAAGATATTGGTGAAGGTACCAAATTAACCCCAACCCATATTATTGGGGAAATTTTATTAATGAACACTACCTAATGAATAATTAAATACAATATAGGTTCAGAAAGTATTATTTTCAGACAAAAATCAGCCCCATCCCTATGGGATGGGGGAATTAATAATTTCTCTTATAAGAAAATCATTCTTTTACAGGTTGGGATGTAGTTTCTAGAAGTTCTACCCCCATCCAATCATTCATACTACCACATGATACCCCATTTAATTTTGGGTCCATTTAGATAGGGAAGTCACAGAATCCCCCCAGATCAATTTTCATATATCAAAACCATGTAAACATCTGATATGTAATATAAAACTCCATAAAGGCCTCATTTTGAAACAATCAATTGAGAATAGGGAAAAAGGATAATACTTTCATACAACCCTTAAAGGGGATGTCAGCAATAGAGAGTCACTCTATAACTCTGATGATAAAGAAATAACGCTTGATTACTAACATGACTTGGTGAACATCATCATTTTCAATCCTATTGATGATGTATATTGAGACACATACATTGAGACACACTATAGGTAAATGGTTCCCTGAGATATTGGTTGTACCGAAACATTATTTGAGGCTTCGCGTACCAAAAATAAAAGGAAAACCATGAACTTTGTGCCTCTAAATGAGGATTTTCCTCCCCCTAAACACAATTTTACTAGAGCTAAAGTGAAAGGAATGGAAGCATCTCAATCACCATAATGAAAAACTGATGTCCTCTCCCTGAAAAAGAACTTATCACAGTACATGGTTGAGATATAAAACCGTATATAGATCCTTAAAAAATAATAAAGGGAAATATTCCCACTCGGTGTCACCTCCAATAAGAAGTGAATACTTCTCCTCTCACTCATTGTGTGGCTATAAATATTCCATAAATAATAGAATTAGAACACTAGGTTTGTTCTATATCGACATAATTAGTCTATTTGGATATGGTAATTGAGTATTGTCGGTATTTTTCCTATTATGGGTACGACTTCCCTTATATTATTATAGTCACCTAGTCCCAGCATGATCTAGAAGTTTGAAGTTACCAGATGTTAGATGGTTGTGTCAATATTTTACCATTACTCACACTCAATGGATGACTCATCCAATGTTTTTCCTAGAACTACTCCTTACTACAAAGTCTTTTTCACTTGACAGGAAGTCATGGATGGGTGGCATGAAATGGTTTTTTTCTAAAATAATATCACATTTCAAATTGGTGGATGTAACTCCTTTAATACCCATCATCAATAATCATATCACTAATCCTATAATGTCATGGGAGATGTGGATTGGCATGTCTTATACATTATGTCCTTATTTAGTTCTATGATTGGTCTTTGAGATTATAAAGAGTTAGGAAAACTAAGTTACATTGTATAGACTCTTGTGGGGCCAGTATTAATATGATATAATAGTCTACCAACATGGTTTATCAATGGTTTGGAATACCAATTCCATTAATCGTTTTTCTAATTTATCTTTATTATATTAAAAAAAATTTTTGTATCCAAAACTAATTAAGGTGTGAAAATGGAAAATTATTTATCTTTATATCTATATGGAAATACCTAGTTTATGCTTTAATAATTACACTCCCACTAGATCATGTAACACCCCAACCTTCCATGGTATGTTTCCCTTTTAATAATGCAGTAGCTTGCATTGTACGCAACTTCGAGATTCTAACACTCTATATCCAATCACTTTAGCCATTATGAATAGTAATACCCACTTTTTGGAATTTTATACATTTTATCATTCAAAATGGACTTCATTTTTGGATTTTTAATATTGAAATTAGCTTAGGGTTAAATTTTGGTACTTTTCTGATGACTTTCATATTTCGATGTATAGTGAAAATTACAAATTTTAATTAAAAATAACATTTTTAATAAAAATAATTTATAGAGATAAATTATGAATTTGAATGGTTTGAAGTATAATAAGATTATATTTTTATCATTTAATACAATTAAGGTCATTATATATAATTTCACATTTAAATTTGACATAAACAAGTGTTAATCTTTTGATAGTTATTATTTCATAAAAACACGCTTTTTGTTTTGACTGTGGGAATTAATTTTAAATAATTTCTTCCACTTTTTTGTTTTGAATTTAGAAAAATGGATTCCATATTTGGATACAGGAGGTCCAAATTGTGTAAATAGGGAACTTTTTTTAGACATTTTAAATAATTACTTCGATAAATATTTTATTTACTATGGTTAAAGGGGTAAATCAAGTAAATAAAGTTAAAAATAATATTATAATAATATTAAATTAAACTAAAACATGTAATAATTCTATTGGATAAGTATAGTTCGACCAAAAAAAAACCTTGGTAATAAAATATGAACCTCTTTGGTCCATTTGGTTTAGATTAGGCCATTTATTATTATATAATTCAAAGAAGAGTTAAAAGAGTTAAAATCAATGTTTAATATCTAAAACATTTTTAATATAGGGTTATACATAAGATAAATTCGATTAAAAATATTAATTATAAATTTAAACATATTTATTACATAATGGTATTTTATCTATATTTTTTAGAAATTAAATAATTTAATTTATTTATGATACAATGATAATGCAGTAATTACCTAATTAATAAAATATTAAAATAATTGATATTATAAATATCCAAATAAATGTAATTTGAGATTTTTTATGAATTAAACTAATTTTATAAGTTAATATTACATATTAGAGTTGGTTAGATGAATTTTTTTCGAAGTAATAATGCTGTTATGAATTTAGAAAAAACAAAATTCCAAATAGTATCAAAATTGACATAAAAGAGTTTTTAAAATAAATATTATATTATTAATTGATATTCTATTTCTAAATATCTAAGTATTGGACAAAAGACTTATATAATTATAGGTGTATCATTAATTAACCACTTAATGTTCTCTTATATTTATATAGTATGTTTATTAACCATATAACATAATAATACAAAGAGACATGGTAAATGTCAAACTATTTGACTAAGATTTAAATCTAAAAGATAAAGTTAATATCGTGACCCAAACCTGTCTAAAACCGATTGGTTGAGTGTTTATCGACCCATACCCACCTTATCCTTTAAATAATCAAATTTTGAGCCATTAGAAACCGAAAATTATTTTATTATAAAATAATATTTCTAAATTTTCCAAAGGTTCCCCTCACCCCTCTTATAAAAGGGCACTCACCCTTCTCTCTAATTAACACCTTAAAAGCCTTTTATATCATCCAACATATACCCGAATACCATCCCAACTGTCCTCAATTATTCCTAGAGTCCTTCATTTCATCATAAAGCCATCCTAAGGATCCCTTTTGATCAAATCAAAAAGAAGTACCCGAAGAAGAGGTAAATATCTCACCACCTCTTTCATGTTCCTTCTTTTACTTCCTTTCTCTTCGTTGTTTTCATTCTTAAATATTAATTACAGTATATTATATATACTGTGATTTTATTATAAATATGGTACAACCAAATCCATTATCTATCCATCCTTTGAATGACATATCACCATACGTGCATACGTACGGCTTACCGTCTCCACGCCGTGATGTAATTGTTATTCAATACATTATTATTTGGATGGATATAATAAGGATGTGTAATTGATGTAAATAATAAATATAACATGATATTTATTCTTTATATATTATAGAACATCCAATTATATATTATTTTAATATCAAAATAATGATATTGTCGCTCGTGCGTACGTACGGATTACCATCTCCACGAACATGATGAGATTCAGTCCTCATCGTATCCATTCAAGACTAATTTTCATTTGATGATTAAAAATAATGTTTAAAGACTTGATATTATTCTAGATATGAATATGATACATCCAATCCATAAAAAATATGACCCACATAACATAGAATATAAAGGAAAACGAATCAGTTAACACCCGAAACAACGATAATAGTAAGATATTATTAACAAAGAAATGTTAAAAGATCATATATGATATCATATTAATGTATATGATTCTTGCATAATTTAATAACAGTTATTTCACGATTATACAAGAGGTTAATCTACCCTCTACCAAGGAAAAGTTCAAGGTAAGGGTTAATTTAACAATCTCTTCATTATCCGAGGTTGTTTATACGTAATTATCTACTAGGACCTCTGTATCATCCACATCCATGTTTCTTAAAAATGTATTTCAAAAAATTCTTACTATTTAATAGAATATGGGTTAAAGTCCTTTATACCCTTGTTTTACTTTTTATAATATTTCTATAAAGGAATCTTTCTGTCATTTTCCAAACAGGGTCCTTTTTAACGTTTTTGACAAAATTAAGGTAAGAATGTCTTTTTTAACTTATACAGAGGGTGCGACTATTTTATGCCGTTATAAAAATCATCGAAGATTCCCTTACAAAATTATAAGAATATTTTCAAATTAAATGTTTTATTTTATAATTATGTTACTTTTAAATGAGTTCAAAAAATAGATATTTCTCTCAAATAGTTTTGACTTCATCTATGTCAACATCCTTTGATGGATTATAAGCTTATTTTAAGTTGATTTATGATGATACAAAACTTCCACATTTTATTGAAGGTTTTGTGATATGTTTGAATGTGGATGTGTTATTTTTATACCATTCATGGTTTATGGAGAAAGTATTGACATTTCATATACTAGTTTTAACATAAATGTTTATGTTCTGTTTAAACCTGTTCATATGAGGAATGAATTGGACTTAGTAAGTGACGGGTGGAGCCCACTCTAGCTCCTCGATGCATCGGTAGGTGTCATGAGACAAACTAGTGTCTTGGAACAAATCCATGAAAAAATATTATTTTTAGTCTTGGCAGAAGGTTGTGACTATGTGGTTATGATAGTCTAGCATTATGCATTCCATCATGATGAAAGTGGTTATTGATATTGCATGTGATTATTCAACTAGTATAATATCGATGTGAATAAGTAAATGGAATTATTTCATTTTATTTTTTCCATATTATGATGAAGTTCAAGTTTAAAAGGGTTTTGTTTTAGTTATAAATTGCCTTAAATGTTCATGATTATTTTTGAAAGTTTCTGCTATATTTTTATCCTTACTGAGCATCTGAGATCAACCCTTTATATGTTTTATTTTCCCCAGGATGTGATGAATTATTTTATGACTAACCTGTAGGGATAGTCTGAGGGGTTATGAGTGTGGAATATGGAGAATATGTTGTTGTAGTTTTTCACTTTATGATGTAATATATGACTTGTGAATGTATCTAGTGTTTCCAAGGCTACTAAATTAATCGGTATTTCAAGACATGATCTTTTGTGATCATTACAATGTTATGTAATAATGCACCGACTCTGGGTAACTAGGGTTGGGGCGTTGCAGTTGGTATCAGAGAAAGTTTAGTACAAACCTTAGAATCTATATTTATATAAACTGTAATTAGAGCACATATACCTAAGATGGACTTTGAGGATTAGTATAGAAGAACATCCTAGAATTTTGTTATTATAGAGATTTTGTGAGTTTTCCAAGAAATTCATCCTTGTATGGATTCGAGTAGGTAGAGCTGGATCTGGCATAGATGTACCTAGGGGTAAACCCGAAAACACCGCTTTGAGCTAGACTCGAACGGGAACTGGTGCAGGACAACGGGCCTTGTTGCACTCTTGGTTACAACACTCCGAGGGGATATTCTTAGGATAATTCTCATTTTCTTTAAAAACCATTATTAAGGGTTTATGAGTATATACATCCTCAAAGAAAACATTTTTATAATTATAGATTATATCCATAAACTGTTCAATATATATTAAGTGTTTTCAAGTTTGGATTTATGTATTATTATTCATAAATTAATCTAGTGTATTCCATTGTCTAGAAATGGTGCCTAGTTGAAGGAATGGAAACCGTATAAATGAACACACTCCATTTAGGGATTTGCCTCCTGCTCAAGATAATTATAGTGGAGCTAGTGATACAACTGGTGCTAATCAACTTATCACCATACTGGGACAACTCACTCAGGGTATGAATAATAACCTTACCCGTATGGAGCACCCTGATACCCAACATGGAGGATCAATGTTAGATCACTTCATGAGGAAAAAACCACCAACATTCAATGGGAGTACAAATCCATTGGTAGCTGAGAAATGGATAAGTTCTTTAGAAAAAATATTCAATGATTTGGGGAGTTGCGAAAGAGAAAAAGTTGTCATGGCAGTTTACCGACTCACTGGAGATGCTGATCAATGGTGGTCATTGATTCAAAACACAAAAAAAGATGATGAAGTATCAAATATGGAATGAATGGAGTTTAAAGGTATTTTCTTAGAAAAATACTTTCCTCGTGACCATCGATTAGATATGGAAAGGAAATTTCTGAGTCTGAGGAAAAATAAGGATGAGAATGTCGCAAAGTATGAGGCTAACATTACAATGTTAGCAAGGAATCCTGCATATTATATACATAAACCAAGAATTAAGGTTGATCGTTTCATTGATGGGTTAAACCCGTTTCTCCTTCGAGCATTAGTCTCACAATCCTTCTCATCGTATGAAGATACTTTCTCACGTGCTATCAAGACAGAAAAAGAATTCTCCAAGTCTTATGACTTTAAAGTAATGCAAGAGAAGAAGAGATCTTCTGATCACTCTGGAAATGGAAATAAGGGGAACAAGGGAATAGTTGAATATCCATCCTGTAGTAAATGTGGGTAGAAACACCCTGGTACATGCTTGAAGGGAATGGTAGAATGTTACAAGTATGGTGAAAAAGGCCTCCAAGGTCGTGATTTCAAGGGGAAGAAAGAAGCTACCAATTTTCAATTCAACAATTGTAGGGAGATGGGACATTTTACAAAGGAATTTCCTAAGTGTCAAGGGAACTTACCTTAGAAAAGGCCAAGATTATGTTATTACTACTGCTGAGGTAGAAGTTCCTAAAGACGTGGTGGCTGGTAATTTAATGGTTTCCTCATGTTTAGAAAATGCTTTATTTTATTCCGGATCATCACATTGTTTCATATCTTCCCAGTTTTGTATGAAAATTAGATATTTACAATTTGATTTAATAAGGGAGTTGTTAGTTAAAACTCATAAGGTAAGTATCATTGCAACAAAGATTTGTGAATCTGTTCCCATTAAAGCATATAAATGTTCTTTATCAGCTGATCTCATCATCATACGCAGTATTGAGTTTGATATGATCCTCAGTATGGATTGGCTTTCAGACCATGATGTGAATATTTATTGTAAGAAGAATAAGGTTATGATTTTTTATTATGATGATAAATAACACATTATCTTTAGAGGGGTATCGTCACCACCTAATTCTTATCTAGATCCACCCCCAGAAGCTCAACTAAATTCAATTATTGGGGAGGAAGAGAATGAAATAACTGTTAGTGAGGAAAAGAATTTTCAAATAGAGGATGTACATATTGTGAAATAATATGTTGATGTGTTTCTAGAAGATTTACCTTGACATCCTCCAGAATGATAAATTGAGTTTTCCATTGATTTAATTTCAGGATCAAGGACCATATCGAAGACCACTTATAGAATGGAAACTATTGAATTAGTGAAACTAAAGAAACAACTAAAGGAATTGAGTAATAAGGGATTTGTTCTCCATAGTGTTTCTCTATGGGGAACTTCTGTCCTTTTGTTATGAAGAAAGATAGATCTATGAGGTTATGTATCGACTATAGCGAGATCAATGCTATATCAATAAAGAACAAGTATCCTTTACCTCTCATTGATGATTTAGTTGACCAACTGCATGGAGCTAAATACTTTTCAAATATTGACCTTCGATTTGGATACCATCAGTTGTGTGTGAAGAAGGAAGACATTTCCAAGACAACATTTCGAACCAGGTACGGGCATTACAAGTTTATAGTAATACCTTTTGGATTGACTAATGCACCCACTGCCTTCATGGATCTAATGAATAGAGTTTTCAAGGAATATCTCAATGATTTTGTAGTGGTATTTATTGATGATATCTCAGTATCCTCCAAAATCTACGAAGATCATGAAAATCAATTACGCGTTATTCTAAAGACTCTTAGAAGACATTAATTATATGGGATGTTTAGCACATGTGAATTCTGACTTTAGGAGATTTCTTTTCATTGCTATATTGTCTCTAAGGATGGAATCTCTGTTGATCCTTCTAAGACAATAGCAATCCAATAATGTCCAACAATGATGATTATAACTGAGGTACAAACTTTTATTGGTTTAGTAGGTTATTATTAACGTCTCTTCCAGAATTTTTTCGGGTTGGCTAACCCATTAACAAAGCACACATGTAAAGGGGTTAAATTTGTTTGTACAAAAGAGTGTGAATAATGTTTTGAAGAACTAAATAGAATATTTTTCAATGCTCCTATATTGACTCTACCATCAGGTAATTATGGGTTCGTTTTTTATAGTGATGCATCGAAGAAAGGAATTGGTTGTTTCCTTATGCAGAATGATTGGTTTTTTGCCTATGCATCATGATAGCTAAAAATTCATGAGAAAAAAGACCCTACTCATGATCTTGAGTTTGAAGCTATAATCGTTTCTTTGAAGATATGGAGACACAATATATATGGTAAAAAATATGATATTTATACTGATCACAAGATTTTTATGTATATTTTCTCATGGAAAGAACTCAACATGAGGCAAAGGAGATGGCTTGAACTACTGAAGATTATGACTGCACGATACACTACCACCCGGGGAAGGCAAATAAGGTGGCAGATTCTTTGAGCAGAAAGGATCATGGAGTTTTGAAAAAGATAAGAGTTGAAAAGGATCCTATATACATGGATCTAGTAAAGATGGATATGGGAATAACCATGGAAGGTGAAACATCAATGATTTTTCAGATGGTTGACAAACCATATTTACTAGAAAGGATAAAGAGTTCTCAGACCAGTGATGAAGAGTTTCAAAAGAAGATTAATGTTGTGAATGATGGGATATTGAGTGAAATTGTGTATGAAGATGGAATTTTGAAATTTGGGAAGAGACTTTGTGTTTTCGATATACGTGATCTAAAAATGGAATTGTTGGATGATGCACATAGTTCCAATTTCTCTATACACCCTGGGAGCACCAAAATGTATAGAGATTTGAAGGAACTTTTTTGGTGGGACAACATGAAGAGGGAGATTGCTGATTTTGTGTCAAGATGTATGGTTTGTAAACAAGTGAATGGTGGAAGGCAACAGCCTGGAGGTGTCCTACAACCTATTCTCATACCTGAGTGGAAATGGGATAATATTACGATGGACTTTGTCATGGGACTACAAAAGACTCCTAGAAGGAACCATGAAATATGGGTCATTGTTGATTATCTTACCAATTCAGCACATTTTCATGATATAAGTGAAGATTTACCACTTGAACGATTAGCAATACTATATATTAATGAAGTTTTAAGACTTCATGGAGTACCACAATCGATTGATTCTGATCGTGATCTCCGTTTTACGTCAAGAATCTGGAAATGTCTTCAGAAATCCCTAGATACTGAATTTTGTTTGAGCATAGCCTACCACCCTCAAACTGATAGACAATCATAATGTACTATTCAAACCTTATAAATCATGTTGAGATCTTGCTCAGTTGACTTTCAGGGTATACGAGATCAATATTTACCTCTGGTGGAATTTTTGAATAATAATATCTTCCATTCATGTATTCGGATGGCACCACATGAAGCGTTATATGGAAAGAGATGTCGCACACCAACCTGTTGGGATTATGTTGGTGAAATAAAACTCATAGACCTATAACTGGTGGAGGAAACAATTGAAAAGGTGAAGGTAATCCAAAACCACATCAAAGCAGCTCAAAGTAGGCAGATGTACAATGCCTACAACCGAAGGAAGGATTTGGAATTTCAGGTATGAGATAATGTTTTCTTGAAGGTATCTCCATGGAAGGGAGTTATACATTTTGGAAAGAAAGGTAAATTGAGTCCCAGGTACATCAGAACTTTCAAAATTCTAGAACAAATTGTGGTTTTAGCTTACCATTTGGCAATGCTGCCAATTCTATCAAAAGTTCACAATGTGTTCCACATATCACTGTTGAGAAAATACATTCCTGACCCAATGCATGTACTCACCTATAAGGAATTAGAATTGGAACCCAATATGTATTATTGTGAATATCCTGTTAAGATTCTTGATACAAGAGAACAAGCTCATAGAAACCAGACGACTCGTCTGGTAAAAGTTCTATAGAGAAACCATAAGATGGAAGAGGCAACGGGGGAACCCGAGGAACTTAGGATGAAGAACCACCCAAGCCGTTTAATGTAGTAATATTCTAGAAATTTCAAGGACAAAATAATTATAAGGAGGTGAGAATGTAACACCCCAAGATTCCATGGTACATTTTCCTTTGAATAATGCAATATCTTGCATTGTACCCAACTTCTAGATTCTAACACACCGCATCCAATCAAACTAGCTGTTATGAATAGTAATACCCAATTTTTGAAATTTTATACATTTTATCTTTCAAAGTGGACTTCACATTTGGATTTGGAATATTGAAATTATCTTAGGGTGAATTTTTGGTACTTTTATGATAACTTTCATATTTTGATGAATAGTGAAAATTACTAAATTTTAATTAAAAACAACTTCTTTAATTAAAATAATTAATAGTGATAAATTATTCATTTGAATGGTTTGGAAGTATAATTAGATTATATTTTTATCATTTAATACAATGAAGGTCATTATATATAATTTCACATTTAAATTTGACATAAACAAGTGTCAATCTCATGATAGTTATTATTTCATAAGAACACGCTTTTTGTTTTGACAACGGGAATTAATTTTAAATTAAATTCTGCCACTTATGTATTCTGAATTTAGAAAAATGGATTCCATAATTTTAATCAGGATATCCAATTTTTATAAATAGGTAACTTTTATTTTTAGATGTTTTGAATGATTAATTCCGTAAATATTTTATTTACCATGGTTAAAGTGGTAAATCCAATAAATAAGGTTAAAAAATAATATTATAATAATATTAAAGTACCCTAACACATGTATTTATTCTATTGGATAAGTATATTTCGACCATAAACAACCTTATTAATAAAATATGAACCTCTTTGGTCCACATGGATTAGATTAGGACATTTATTATTATTAAATTCAAAGAAGAGTTAAAAGAGTTAAAATCAAAGTTTAATATCTAAAAGATTTTAATATAGAGTTATACATAAGATAAATTAGATTATAAATATTCATTAGAAATATAAACATATTTCCTACATAATGGTATTTTATTTATATTTTTTAGACATTAAATAATTTAATTTATATATGACACAATGATGACACAATAATTACCTAATTAATGAAATACTAAAATAATTGATATTATAAATATCCAAATAAATGTCATTTGAGGCTTTTTATGAATTAAAATAATTTTATAAGTTAATATGACATATTAGGGTTGGTTAGATGAGTTTATTTCTAAGTAATAATGCTGTTATAAATTTAGAAAAAACAAAATTCCAAATAGAGTCAAAATTGACATAAAAGAGTTTTTTAAAACAATATTATATTATTAATTTATATTCTGTTTCTAAAAATATATGGTTCATCCAAAAGACTTATATAATGATAGGTTTATTATTAATGAATGAATTGGGGTTTTCTTGGATGTATATAGTAAGTTTATTAACCATATAATATAATAATACAAAGAGACATGGTAAATGTCAAACTATTTAACTAAGAGTTAAATCTAAAAGGTAAAGTTAATATAGTGACCCAAACCTATCTAAAACCTATTGGTTGAGTGGTTTTAGACCCATACCCACCTTAAACTTTATATAATAAACTTATGATCCATTATAAACCGAAAATGATTTTATTATAAAATAATATTTCTAACTTTTTCAAAGGTTCCCCTCACCCCTCTTATAAAAGGGCACTCCCCCTTCTCTCTAATTCACACCTTAAAAGTCTTTTGGATCTGCCAAAATTGGTCCAAATAACCTCTAAAATATCCTCCCTTCATCCTAGAGTCCTTACTTTATTCATAAATCCAATATAAGGATCCTGTTTGATGAAATCAAAAGGAAGAACCCGAAGAAGAGGTAAATATCTCACCACCTCTTTCAAGTTCCATTCTTCTTCCACTTACATTGTCTTTGTTGTTTTAATTATAAAATAATAACTCTAGTATATTCAATATACTGTGATGTTATTATAAATATAGTACAACCAAGTTCATTATTCTATCCATCCTTTGAATGACATGTCACCATAAGTGTGTACGTATGGCTTACCTTCTCCACGTCGTGGTGTAATTGTAATTCAATACATTATTATTTGGATAGGTATAATAATGATGTGTAATTAATGTAAATAATAAATATAACATGATAATTATTTGTTATATATGTTATATCATCCAATTATATATTATTTTAATATCAAAATAATGATATTGTCGATCGTGCATACATACGGATTACTGTCTCCACGAACGCGATGAGATTCATTCCCCACCGTATCCATTCAAGAATAATTTTCATTTTATTATTAAAAATAATGTTTAAAGACTTGATATTATTCAGGATATGAATATGATAAATCCCATACATAACATATATTAATCACATAACAATAAATATAAAGGAAAATGAATCTGTTAACACCCGAAACAATGATAATACTAAGATATTATTAACAAGGCAATGTTAAAATATCATATATGATATCATATTAATGTATATGATTCTTGTATAAATTAATAACATTTATTTCGCCATTATACATAAGGTTAACCTACCCTCAACCAAGGAAAATTACAAGGTAAGGGTTAATTTAACAATCTCTTCATTATCCGAGGTTTTTTATACGTAATTATCTACTGGGACCTCTTTATCATCCACAAACATGTTTCTTAAAAATGTATTTCAAAAAATTCATACTATTTTATATACTATGGGTTAAAGTCATTTATACCCTTGTTTGACTTTTTATAAGATTTTTATAAAGTAATCTTTCTGTCATTTTTCAAACAAGGTCCTTTTTAACCTTTTTGGCAAAATTAAGGTAAGAATGTCTTTTTTAACTTATACGGCGGGTGCGGCTATTTTCCACCATTATAAAAATTGTCGAAGCTTCCCTTAAAATCTTATAAGAATATTTTCAAAGTAAATGTTTTCTTTTATAATTATGTGTCTTTTAAATGATTTCAAAAAAGAGATATTTCTCTCAAATAGTTTTGATTTCATCTATGTCAACATCCTTTGATGGATTATAAGCTTATTTGAAGTTGATTTATTATGATACAAAACTTCCATATTGTATTGAATTTTTTTTGATATTTTTGAATGTGGATATTTTATTTTTATATAATTCACGGTTTATGGAGAAAGTATTGACATTTTGTATGATAGCTTTAATATGAATGTTTATGTTTTGTTTAAACCTGTTCATATGAGAAATGAATTGGACTTAGTAAGTGACGGGTGGAGCTTGCTATAGCTCCCCGATGCATCGGTAGGTCTCATGAGACAAACTAGTGTCCTACACAAGGCCTTTAAAAAATCTTATTTGTATTCTTGGCACAAGGCTTTGACTATGGGGTTATGATAGTCTAGCATTATGAATTCCATCATTATGAAAGTGGTTATTGATATTGCATTTGATTATTTGACTATTAGAATATCCATGTGAATAAGTAAATGGAATTATTTCATTTTAGTTTTTCCATATTATGATGATGTTCAAGTTTAAAAGGCTTTTGTTTTAGTTATACATTTCATTAAATGATTGTGCTTATTTATGAAAGTTTCTGCTATATTGTTATCCTTACTGAACATCTGAGCTCACCCCTTTCTATTTTTATTTTTCAAGGATGTGAAGGGGTATTTTATGACTGACCTGCAAGGATAGTCTGAGGGGATATGACTGTGGACTATGGAGACTATGTTGTTGTAGTTTTTCACAATATGATGTAATGTAATACTTATGAATGTATCTAGTGTTTCCAAGGCTACTAAAATAACCAGTCTATTAAGACATGATCTTTTGTGATCATGGAAATGTTATGTAATAATTCACCGACTCTGGGTAACTTGGGTCGGGGCGTTACAGAGTAGATATCGGAACATTGTTCAGAAATCCTCTATGATGATCTATAAGAAGATCTGATCCCATTGATTTTTCTACGAAGGTTCATGTAGTTTTCAATATTGGAAAAACATCTATTGGATTTAATTCAGATAACTAGGGACATATATCATTCCATTCCTAACAAATAATGGAAATGTTTTAGTAATGTAGAAGTTTATACTATTACACACAAACCAGTGTCGGTGACTATTGAATCTCCCATACAGGCTTTGCATCACCCATCGCATCCCATCGAGTAATAATAACTGAGCATACCCCATTAAGAGACAATGAGATATCAATTACACCAATGATATAATAAATGGAAGAAGAAATCCAAACTATGTTAGAAAATAATTGGTACCTAGTTACTTTCTCAAATCCATGGAAAACAAATCTCTTCATGATTCAAATGCCTATGAGACCTAAAGAATACAACTTCAATTATTTTCTAGACTAAAAACATATTCCTCATAGGTTTTTCAAAACATCCTAGTCTATTTTTTCATTAAATAAATCCTTTCGGTAATTGCTGATTCAAGGCATGTGATACTAGAAAAATCTCTACCATAAGGGGCTCATGCATCCACCACATAATCCGGGGAATATGGTGACTAAAAAAAGTTTGGATTCAGTGTAAATGAATTTTTTTGGATGGATAAACTAGGAGATAGTTGATCAATATTAGGTTGTTCTTAGGGAACAAATCCTCCATCCTATTATGGAAAAATAACCTCGTGTATTATCCAATAGGAAACCATTAGAATCATTATCTATACATAGACGTAATTGGTGGAAGTATAATTGGTCAAATTAATAGGAGTCTCAAATGGCATCCAAAATGGATGAGAATCTTTTGGATTTCAAACACTGGTATTTCAAGGAATTGGAACTACCATTATAAATAGATCCCTCGTTATATGAAGAGAAACTTTTAAATTCAATTAATTTCATTCACATAGAAAACCCCTTATTGAATGAGGAATATGCATATGAACAGAAGGTCCCCATACCAAACTAGGGAGCCAAAGGTAAAATACCAATAAACAAAGGGAATAAGGAAATATGAAATCATGGACAAGCCTATTTTCTATCCATATCACCGATGAATCTATATATGTCATCAAAACACATGGATAAGTAATTTAGTGATCCCAATAATTTTGTAGATATACCAATGAAATCTTGAAAAGTCATCCAAACCCAATTCTCATGGAATACTGGTTGGAAATCTTACAATATTTTGGATAAACTAGATAAGTTGGTAGACTATATTGGCTCAATTTGTCAATGATTGGTGTTCCTTAAACATTTATCCAAAATCTAAATCAGCCTACCTCAAGTACTCCAGCAACATTATAAAGAGAAATCATGCGTTAGGAAGTGTGGACCTATAGTGTAGATGTATGATTTATTAAAATAGCTAGAATCTATACAAACCATGCTCTCAATCCTATACAGTATTCATCGTTGAAATATCTTATGGAGTCCCTTGTCAAGGACTCACATAGTCCCCATGAGTTTGATATATAATCCTTTATGTATTAAGTTTATTTGGTGGGCACTAGTTCAAAATAATTTCATACAACTATCGCATTCACATAGAAAGGCCAAGAGGAAAATATTCAGGGGAAAATCAAACCCCTGATATGTTTCAAGAAAGATAGAAAATTCTGAAATTGAATGGTTTTTGATAGATAATAGTTTTGGTACTAATATTATCTCTGTCCATACACCCCATCATTTTGGATACATTGAGTATTATTTGTTTACATCTAATGTCACTATTCCGGTGTATGATAGGAGTGAGAAAATCCATTTTGAATTATAAATCTCAGGGCCCAATTTTGGGGACCTGATGTCTAATTTTATTTTCTTGGTAACCTTGTGGTACATAGCATATAATTTTCACTCGGATGACCTTGTCTTAACTCCAATGTGGCAGAGATTTCTTCATAATATTAATGATATAATTACTCTATCAATGAAAATGTTATAGTGCTATGTTGTGATATATCCCCCTATAATTATTTTAAAACCATGTATTTTGAGAAGGGTTTATACAAGAGACACAAAAATAAACTAATGAGAGGGGGTGATATGTGGGATTACACTCCCAATGGTTTGGGAACCACCCCTAAAATACCTTGGATTTTGATCATAAATCATTATAAATTGATAATAATCTAAATACACAAACTAGGTATATCTCTTAAAAGACCCCACACGTCAAAAAAATCACATTACTATGTTTACATAATAGTATAAATTATAGCTAAATTAACCCCATCAAGAGTAAATCATGTCACACTTGGGGAGATTAATTCCCTAAAAGAGGTATTTTTTCATAATCAAAACATTAGTTCTATCATCAAAACATTTGGGCACTCTAAATCCACCATCTGGATTAGATAATTCCCATGTACCATTGGATGAAATTGTAAATTACAATATAAAGTCACTAAAATAATAGAATTTCGATGTTTATTATAAACTCAATGAATGTAAATATGGATGTTATCATCTATGGAGTGCTGTTGAACGTGATACCCAACTATTAGTACTCCCATATTCAAGGAATAACCCCTTATCCCTCACAATATATAGATATATCCTAATACTCTCTACCTATCCTAAGAACACTTCTATAACTATTGATATGGAAGATGAATAGGATGGCCTCAATGATGCCCCTCCGGTGTTTGAGGAAGATGTATCGAACATTATTGTTGAGCTCAGAAAAGTAAATATGGGAACAAAAGGGGACATGTGGATCGCATTGATTAGTGACATCCTACCTCTAGAATAGATAGATATGAATATCTTCTTCTTTAAGCAACATCAATATGTGTTCACTAGGAATTTCATAGAAATGTTGAGGTTATATCACAGAGTTGTCACACATCACCTGGTATGTCAATATAATCATTGAGGATTCAATCAGGATTCCAGAAGAATGCATCCTTAGCATGCTATCAATGTAGGATCTTGTTATTATAATATTATCATATGAAACTATATTTGAGAGGTGTAATACCCATAATATATTATAAATATAATCCACTTTAATAAAAAATAATGGAAATATCAAGTTCTACAACAATTTCATGTATATTTATTGACACTTTCCAAAGGATGATTTCTTATTTATAATTATATAACACATCATTGATGAAATTGTATGATTCAAAGACATTTCTTTTTTGTATGGTTAATCATGGTACAATAAGATCAAGATATCCCCTAATGATGAGGAAGGCACCACTTCTAGAGCACCCTAAGGATATTTTTCTATTATGTTATTCCCTTTATTTTGAAGAGTTTTAGTGAAAACAACCAACATGAATTGAATCATATATTCATGTCATTTCTTATAAGGGTCACAAATTTATATATCAATGATCATATGGTTGAATCGTGACATCACATCAATCATCTTACTGACCTCCAGTTACTCATCACCAAAATTCTAGTAGTGTACATTGAAAATAAACCACATGAAGAGTGCTTTTTGGGGAAATGTTAGAAATATACATTGGTGTTGTGGTATGTTACTGCATCCTTTATTTCAGTCATGAGAATACTTGTGTGATTTTTGAAAGGTTACCTCCTCAAAACTATAAATAGTTATGTGGGATTCCGGGAATCATAGACTATATTAAGCATTTTTTAGAAAATCGTCCTTCTAAATTCCTCCCATTGAAAAAGTTGATGAAGAAGTGAGTCTCTTGTCTATGGGATGTATATTTAAAATAATCCTTCAATATTCTCAAATGATATACGTTTCACCCAATAGTTTAATTCCTCCAGTAAAAAGGAATCCACTCATCCTATATGTAACCTCTATATAGAGATCAATTGGCTCATTCATCACATAAAAAAATGATATATTGAATTTAAAAAATCCTTATTATTTAATTTGGATGATGCAAGATACTCAGGACTGATATTTTGATATCAATAAAAACTACCTTGCACATGTTTTTTAGATAAAAAGCTAAGGAACTACTTGAAACACCCTAAGGTCAACCAGATCTCTCATATCAACCCACTCAGGTACATCCTCAACTTCCCTATACTGACTAGGTGTCCAACATAATGGGTTATTCTCATATAATAATAAGACATTCAATTTTTATCATAGAAATAAATCAGAATTCATGCGCTATCTAATTTCCTTCTATAATATCTAGCCCTGAAAATCATGCTAGTAAATATCTAGATATTAGAATAAGTTGTTTTTTATCCTCATAACACTCCCCAAACATGGGAGATATATTTTCTTGGACCCTCTAAATGTCAGAATATGATAAAAATGCCGATCCTAAAGCTCATCTGAGTTGGTCGGGTTATCTTAAATTTCTTCATGACTAAAGAAAGTCTATCCTATTCCATCCAACTATTTGAAAGCTACCCCATGAATTATGCAGAATACAATACTCTTATGACAGTCATGAAATATCCCTACATTGGTAGATAACCCATGTTAATGTCAATGGTGATTTAAAATTTGTGATTAAACAGTTCAGTGGGGAATATTACATCAATAAGGAAGATTTGACTCCATTTCATGCATGTGTGATTGGACTTATATTAGATTCCATTTTAAGACAATACTAAATCATGTCCCCTCATCAGAAAAATAATATGACAATACATAGTCTAATTGAACCACATATCTTGATAACCCTAACCAGTATGATAAATTCTTCTTAATGAAATAGTGTAGGTTAGTATCCCCAATTATAATCTATGACCTAGAAGAAATCATTATGTTCAATATTTCCCTAAGGGGTGATGAGATAATATCCTCATCAATATATATTTTCACTTGATGAATGTTCCTATAATGAACTACTTCCAAAATAAGATCCTTCTAATTGGATGATCCCAAAGGAAAAGCGTTGAATTTGGGCATCATACTTTTATCTATTTGATGTATTGAATGAATAATATTTCCTCTATAAATGAAGTTA
The DNA here is from genome assembly GCA_963277665.1 of Viscum album. Lineage (NCBI taxonomy): Eukaryota > Viridiplantae > Streptophyta > Magnoliopsida > Santalales > Viscaceae > Viscum > Viscum album. The sequence continues at coordinate 673,095,170 of OY728127.1, forward strand.
TAATTCAATCCTCCTCATATTCATTGAAGATGCAGAGGACCTTTCCCTTAAATTTGTGCCCATATGGTAGATATCAGTATGGAACCATGTTATCACATAAAATTAAGAGGCTTGGTCATTTATAGCTGAAGTTGATATAGGACTATGTTGAATTCTCCATTAAATTTCATTCCTATCAAATAAATGAAAATTCAATCCATCAGTTCCTAGAGTTGTTACAAACTATAAAATATTCTTGTACATTTTTTGTATGCGGAATGGATGTCATGGGGATACATCCCACAATGACAACTAGGTAGTTTGAGAATAAATTTATGTATACTAACTTATTTTCCATATGGTTATAGGACATGCCCCTAAAAGAATTTAGGATAAATAACATCATCAACATTATGAAGTCCAATATCATCCCCATATTTTCATTCCCTCATAGAATAGTGACATAAATTGTAACCAACATATGTTCTTCTAAGTTGAAAAAACTATATCCAGAGTACATCATAAAGTACAACCATTCATATCACTATCATGATGTGGAAAATAGGACGATATAGGATTTAAATAAAATGATGTCAATTATACTTCACAAAATGGGTGATAGTGATAATAATCCTTGCCCCAAAAAAACTTCTACACAGCTTGTGAAAAAATCATACCACAACCAACAGTACTAAACTATTAACCCGATATATTTTTTGTCTATGAAATTAAGGTGGTTAATTCCGTAAATGTAAAGTTATAATCACTTAAAATCTATATCTATTATTATCTATCAGAATATGAAAATTCAAATAAGAAACATTATTATTTAGAATGAATCAATGATAATAGTTTGTATATATTTCACTAAATGGAAGTCCATCAGAATCGAGTGGTGTGAGCCATTAATAAAAAAACTCTTATATGTGTTCCTTAAGGATAACTTCTATTATTTCATAAAGACAAAATTATTAATTTAATGGTAATCCAAATATGGAACAAAAGTTTGAATGACCTTATGTTCTATATAATGTTTCTTGTAATGGAGCTTATTTATTGAAAAACAATAGACAGAGAATGTATCGTTCTACCTACCAATATAGGAATTCTCAATAAATACTCAATATAATTCACTATATGAAATCCAAGTCCTTAATGAATGAATTTAAACTAAAAAAGAATCCAATTCCTATTAGTAAGGCTCCAGACAACATAACTTCCACATCCTTAACATATGATGTTAAATACAATTATCATCAACACTAATGCTTGATATTAAATAGTTATGTGGAATTCCATCATTCATGACTCTAAAATAAATAGAGTTTCCCCTTCCGTAAGGCATATTTCTTCACTAGGTGATATCTCAATCCATGAATACGTCTTGAATATATCATCCACATAAGTTTCAGAGACTCAACACCCCAACTCAATGAATAAATATTAGATATATGAATGTTATCATCCATTAAAAAATTATGAGTGTCTTGATTCTTAGTATATGATGAAGTGTGGTGATTCTTGGATCCTTCATCATTTTCCTAACAACAAATTTAAAAAATTGGCCCCATTTCCCATGCATATGAGTAGATCTATAAAGGGGACATTTTCATCAAAATATATATGTGGTTTTACTATTTTTATCCTGGGATATGTAGTGATTCCAATATCTCATATACTGATCCCATACATAATATTAAAAAACTCACCTTTTTCCTTAGTGTTTGATCCTTTTTGGAAATACCTCATTTCCATGATGGAACTATACTAAGGTGAGACTCAATGTTCTTTGCAGGCACATGAGAAAGATATCTACAAATGAAGCCTCTAAAAAAAATATACATGGATTGATAAAATGACAAATACTACATATGATCCAGATATACATGGTAGTCTTCATCATAGGGTTCTATTAATATCTGAACCTATACAAAAAAAATACTCTCTTTTATGCATGAGCATGATCTATTTAGAGAACAAAAATTAAGAACTCTGTGTTGATTGACTTATATAGTTACATGATATATAGTTAATAACCTACATCTTATCATTCTCACAACAAGAATTTCTATCCATAACATTTTCTCTCCTTATATATGACCTTGATCTATATAGGGAACATTTGATAACTATATATTTCCTGATTCGTGTTAACATAGGATGCATAGTGACACAAGGATTCTATATCCAAACTTCATCTAAAAATTCAAACAAAATTTCACACTTCCTTATGAAAATGAGAATAATCTATGAAAAGGGACCTAAAATATATAAACCATACACTTCTTGATTCATGGTATCCCAATATATGTAGTGATTTCCATATCTCTTATCCTAGGACCATCTACAATGTCCCAGTATAAAATAGCCTCCCCTACCTAAAATTCAAATCTACCAAGGGGATTTCATTGAGGGAACTACAAGGAAATTAATTCCTATATTTATAGGATATATAGTGATTCTAGGAATACATTTCTTAATCACACCTAGAATTTCTAAAAAAATGCCTCCTTTCATTTTAGTATTCTGACTCACCAAAAATACTTCCATTTTCAGAATAAAATTTTACTAATGTGAAACCCATATTTCATTCCTCACATATGAACATGATTTGTGTATAATAATCAAAATAAAATTTCATTTCTCCAATGTAGTGCCTTGATCTATATGGGAGTCTTCACTATTGATTTCTTTATAAACCTAATCAAAAAATTCTTCCACCCCTATTTAAGATATTCATCTACATATAAAATTACAATATGAGAACTAAATATGGATTTATTATTTTATTTAATGGATACATAGTGTCACCAAGATGGTTCTATCCAGAGAAAACATAAATTCCCACTCTTCATTCATGATATGTTTTATACTTTTTGAGAACTAAGATGAGTTTCTATTAACTCACTCACTAATCATATCCACAAAAAACCTTGAAACATGGAAATCCACCCTTGTAAAAATGATCTAGTCCTATATAAGAGTATTCAACATGATTTATATTATTTAAATACATATTCTTAGAAACTACCCTTTTTCCTACATATGTTTCATATTTATATAGTGGAACTACTTTTAAAGAACTACATGTTGACTGATTCTTATTAGCATAAGGTATTCCATGATAATTTATTTAGGGTATGGATTCAATTTTTATTAGCCAAAATTCCCTCCTCTAATGTGAATGAGATGGTTTAGTGTATTTTAATTCCCAAATGTACATTGAATACGGAGACAATGTGTACATTCCCCATTCAACAATTCATCAAATACTCATGGGCATATGCTCCAATAAAATGTTCATAATATTTCATGTCCCTAATTTTTCATGCACCATTAGAAAACATGGAAAATATACCAACAAACTCTTATTTCTCACACTATGTATGATTCAGGTTATCTTATATGATTTTGTGGACCTTCTTCAAAAACAATATTTAGATAAAATCTTTATGAGGATAAGAAAACAATCATCCTTTTGCATGGAATTAAACTGAAAGACATGTGAATCCTTATAGAATGAAATTATTGTACTAGAAACATATGTCCTTATGGTATAATGAAAAATAGTAAACAAATTTAGTCCTTCTTTCATGATGCTAAAATGCATGATATTTGAGTCTTTTTCACATGACGTTAAACTAAAAATCATCTAAGTCCTTCTTAAAAGAAGATAATTGCATGGTATTAATTTCCTTATCACATGACCATATTCTACATGAAATATGTGCTATTTTTATGAATGATAAATGAAAAAAATTCATCATCCATCATCATTCCTTAACAGCTTACCATAATATCCAAATAATAGGGAACCAATGTTTGTAGAACATCCATCACCCTTCTTAATAATATCAATCAATAAATCACACTACAGTACATGAATGTATTACATTTCCACAAATATTTTATGGATATCAGTAGTGATTGTATCAATATTTAAGGGACGCTTATGGTTAGAGATTAATACATGCCCAATTTGGCAGATGTATATTTTCCCCAACTATAGACTATAAACCGAAGACATTTTCATCGTATGAAGAGGTATCCCTTAATATTTTTATGGCCTAAAAACATCATAGTGGAGTCTATCCATCAAATATAGTCAGTCTACATCCCTTGTGTTTGTATCCTCTAACATTTCCCATGATCCAGTAACCCTTGACCATGATTTAAAATATCCTCATCTACCAGTCAAAAGGGAGTTATATTTTTCTCGAACTTTTCAATCCTAATTGGTTTATTGTGTCACACTTCCATTCTTCGATGATCCAAAAATCTTGAATTAAAATGGATTGAGGTTTTTTCCATTTGTTATAATGTTACGATTTTTTCACACTAGAAAAAATATAAAACAATTAACTTTTGGCTCAGATGTCTTAAATAGTAAGACCCTAAACTTCTAGTGAAAGAGAGACAAATCCTGTCAGAATGAAGGCCCATAAAATGGAGGTCAGATAAAGTGTCAAATATTATCTCACTAAAAATAAATCATAAAGAGATTAAGAAAATGTAAGAGAATAAGTAAAATGGGAAAAAACTCATATGGCCCTTCTCATTTCCCTATAATATGTCAAACCTTGATCTTTAAAACCATCTGGTTCATAAAAAATTTACAGCAATGACAGATCGCATCCCATTTCCTTGATAATGTGTTCAATACATAGTGAAACAACTTTTAGGGACCCAAAACCATCATTGAATAACCTTCCATTAATAACCTACATTATTTCTTTGGCATTTTTAGTCCTAAAAATATTTCATTTCTATTGCTAACAAGTGTATACAGATTCAAGGGATGCCTCTATATGGGTATACAGACAAGTTATTATTTGGATCCTATATATTTTATCTTAGTTTCTTCCTCAAAATAAAGAAATTTTAACCTTATAAAATGTCCTTATAATCATTTATAACCATTAAATAATCAATGATGAATCCATCAATCAAATATGGTCATCACTCATCCTTTGGAAACCTATACAGTATCATTTTCATTGACAAAAACTCTTCGATATATGACATAAACAACCCATAGTACAAATATTCAAGTGTATTCAGCATCCTCATTATGAAAACACCATATATTGTGCTCATTGTTGAGGAAAATATTTGTTACCTAATTATTTCACATTTCAGTGGTCCATGTAGTCTGATGCTAAACCCTATGGAACATTGGTGTGACATGAATGGCCTTAAATAAACAATTAAGATTCATGGTAGTAATTAGGAAAAAACCCATAAAAGATAATCTATGAAAAATTTGAGCCTCTGATCCATAGACATTCACTTTGCAAAATCTTGGTGAATTTAATCTGTTGAAAAAAATAGAAAACCAATAAATCTTATTAGTTCAAATACTTGTAATGTTTTTATTATGAAAAATTATTTTCCTTGTATACTAATCCTTCCTCATGTGAGGCTTCATTAATTATAGTTTAAATAAATCAAAATGAAACAAAATTTTCCTAATAATATTGATGAGATGGTTGGTAGGTCCCCTAATCTAATAAAAATTTAGACCATTCACTCATTCTTTCATCCCTGGTTTATGACTTCAAAGGATCTATCTGAAATAAGTGAGAAATAATATTAAGGTAATTAGACCCTTTTGAATAATTTATTCCTCATTCCAAGAATTTTCCTCTTTTTACTGTAATCATCCATCAAAATCGACAAGCTCCATTGTTAGAGTGATGTTACTTATGCATATACTCATCCAAGATCCATTCCAAGAAGGAATTCATCTCACCTGAATGATTGGGAGTTATAGTTGAATTTCTTAATTAAAATTCAACATTCAAAATGGCTCTATATTATCTTTAATCATCATTACAAATATTAATAATATATTATTATTGTTGAATTAGAATAAGTAAAATGGAAAATCTAGAACAATTGAGTTTTTATTCATTGATCAGACAATTAGAGTAGCATCCAAATATTACAATATATCTTCAAGGGAAAGGGAAACCAATGAGAATAGTTAATATTGGAACTAATCCAATTGATATTGGAAGTCTGCTAAAACATACTGATATGTATTAATTTATTATTGAATAAGTGTGCAATGTGCTATTTATCGTGGGCCAAATATATCATTTATTTCACCGGAAAAGAAATATCTTGTTTCCTTCTACTAGTGTCCCCAAGATTATTTGTTTATTATAATAGTTGGATTACAAATTAATCATGAGATATTATAAATAATTTATTTTTTTAATCAAGGTAGAATCCTTCTCATGGTGTGTAGATTCATTAGTTTTATATTGATATAGCTCTTATATTATTTTCTCCAAAAATTTGTTGTTATGGTTAATACTTTAATATTACCAATTATATTGATATTTAGTCACTAGTCACTCCCTGACAGTCTCCATATCATGGGTAATTGAATGTGACTTTCAATATTAAAATCCATCTATATCGAAACCTATGAATAATTGATGAATACTTCTAGCCATTCTCTTTATCTCGCAAATCGATATCAGAGTGATGACGACATAAAAGTTTTTCCATTCCCTTTCATGATTATACTAGTTCATAGAGGTGGACCCAGCATCGGTAAAGGCCTTGTATTCCATAACCAAAATGCATTTTAGATTACAATATCTCATTAATATGATCAACATCAATGGAATAGAGGGAAATTTGGGGTGTTTTATGAATTTATCTCAAGAGGAAATTTCCACAATGAATATTGGGTAACACAAGTGTCACGAATGGCAGCTGTCGCTTTTAAATATTTAGGTTTTTCTATACATACCATGACCCATAAGTTTTTAAATTAGTGGACCATATCTTATAGTATAAACCTTTTCTTTATTATTAATAAACCCAGTTTAATGATGTCATCATCTAGTAATGTCTCATCTCAGGTTTCCCATTTAATTTTAAATAATGGACAAAATTTTCATGGAATGACTCCCCTTAGAGCCTAGTTAGGATAATGTGAAATACACTCCATGTATTACACTAGGAACATTCCAATTAGATCATTTACTATTGGTAGATTAATTAGTACACTGAAATATATTCATATCAAAATTATCCAGAATTTACACATGATCATTGGGGGTTTATCACCACACACATCACAATAAGGAGGAATTTTCACCCCCTAAACAATCTGTGTTAGTAACCCAAAAATAGATTACATATACGGTTAAAAAAATTGGAACCCCATCATCAATTTTATAATATTTCCATTCTATAATACAATCATATATGATTGGGAGATGAATAAATCATTGATACAAAACATAAACATGAGATTGAGGTTTCTATAAGGAGTGAAGGAAAAATTTTAATGGTATACTATAGGGAAATTAAGTTCTTGATTACCCATTTTTATTGGTTGTATAACCAAAATAACAAATAATGTAGGCCTTGAATATAGTATAGGATCCATGGTTGTGTGTCTTAGGTCATAACAACCATGATACTCTACTATCCAACCATGAATGTGTTGGATTGGTCTATATTTTTAATAATGATATTCACCCCATTGAACATATAATAAAACTAGGTATAAATTTTCCCAAAATCTGTAATATCAAGATTCAATGGTATTTAATATTTTGGTTTAGCATCTATTACAAAAGTGGTTACCCTTTCCCCAATACATGATTCTCAAGAAGGAAATATTCATCCACTATGAAACATGTAAAAGAGTCCTACCATTTTAATAGTCAATCTCATCTCTAGACTGGTTTAGTAGTCCCATGTTCTATAATGACTATTATCAATAATATACCAGTAATAATTCTAATTCCCACTAACATTCTGGTCTAGTAAGGCCCTCATACTTTTCACTCTAGGACATGATCCAAGGGGAAGAAAGAATATTTTGATTGATATACTAAAAATTACATTATGAGAGGGATAATTTTTCTTCATAAAATCCATTTCATGTAATTTTAACAAGTCCATATCCAATGTAGGATTTCTCTTAACATCTTCCCAAATTCTATGAGGTGTAAGAAATTAATCATACATATCCCCTGGGTTTGGAATTCCCCTTATATTATTTATATCATATTGGCTATTACCGACCTCCTTATATGGATGATGAAAATGTTAGACATGAACACTGTAGACTAAAATTCCCAAGGATGATATTTGGATTATGGTAGAGAGAAATCTATAAATCTCAAATAGCCTCATAAATTCTAATAGACTACAGGTGGCCATATTGTGTGATATATCTTTTCTTCACCCAATAAGGCCTTACCCATTCCATGAAGATGTTCTCTAAATGAAGAAGGCCTTATTGAAGATCCAATATTATCCTTTCACTTTATATATGGGATTTATTAATTTTTTAATAGGTCTTTAATTCATCCCCCACTAATTGTTGAGTATAGACTAGATGCTATAATATTTTTTCTGATGGATTCAACGATGATCTTCCCATAAAGGGAAATATTTACTCTAGCATTACATTGAATTGATAGAATATGAATGTCAGAGGGGTTCCTTAAGGAATTGGAGTATCAATCAAAATATGAACCCAGTAAGGGAAGTCTATTAGATAGTATATTATTTATAAAAGAATCTTTGAGAAGGAATTATATATTTTTATGGTGTGGCGTGATTATGTATAGTTATTTGGGTTCATGATTAATAATAATTTCATTTATTTTAGATAAATCCTCATCATACCAAATGGGAATCATAATTTCATCCATAAGAGTTATTCAATAAACACATGATGATATATTAAAAAAATAATTTTTTCTATAAGTTTAATGTATTCAAGTGGATTATAAAAAGTTTCTAATAAAACACATAAAATTGGATAACACTATATTTCATTCCAATCTATTTCTCTAAACACAAGGTAAAAAATTGGAAAGGTGCGACTTTTCTCACCTAGTTATATCACACAAGTAAATTCTCATCAAACATTTTCCAAAAAAAAACATTACTCTTCTTTTTCACCCTAGTCTTTAATGTATGGAGGGATCGTACATAATTTATTCTCCCAAACACTATTACTAATTTCAACGTGATAAAATAAATGTGAATCCAAAAGGATATCATGTTCATTGAACTACAGTAGAGAAATTGGGAATTTTTATGTCAATTAATATTCTTCATCTAGTAAAGGAAAAGTTAGATTATGAGTCTCACTCCTATCATTTCTATGCTCTAGTCATAGGATTTAATGTTAACTTTGTGTCCAAAATTCATGTGGGTAGATCACACAATTATTTTTCATGTCCCAGTAGCTTGAACCAGTCAATCCTTAAGTGAAAATTACTCTATTTCATAAATTAATTCATGATAGTGAAATTATGACATCATTATTAAATCATCCTTTTCCTAATAAAATTGTATATTGAGGGGGATACATTTTGGTGATCTCTTTTCATTGAAAAATCTATGATCCTATATAAGGATATCCTAAAATTCATGAATGAAAAGTCAATGGGAAAAGCGATGTAATATTCTTTAAAACACATGATGTGAAACTAGATTGACTATTTTTGTGTGTGACACTAGAATGAACAAGACCCTCATGCAAGTTTCACCTACATGAATCCCTAGTGCTAGATACTATCTTCACACATGGTTCTGAATTTTATAATAAATCAGAATCTTGTGCCCCTCATATGCATATTTTGAAATATAATGATATGGATTGAATCTATTCCCATCTTAGTGACTCTCCCATGTCTTAAGATGTCCCAAGAAACATATTCAAGCCATAAAACATGGGTGATCAACCAAAATAGGGTGTATTTGAGTTCCCAAGAGGTCTAAAACTCAAAATAGGTTTTTGAGGAACCACATACATGCTACTATGAAAAACTTGGGTGAAGCACACTTACCCAACTATAAACTTATATTCCCCTCTTACAAAGGAATATATGGAGATGCAAAATATATAGGAGAAAGTATAACCTAATTCCTACAACCCAAGGCATCACTTATCGCTAAAATAATGTGATAGATAATCAATTATCCCTAGTATAACTTGGGTGAACCCTTCACATATTCTCGCTATTATAACATGGGTGAATTCCTTATCCCATCACCCTAGTGTAACTTGGGTGAAGCATTTATAATCACCCTAGTATTATTTAGGAGAGGTATCCTCTCAAACGTTTACTATCGATAACCATCATCTACCAACTATATACCCAGTCACTATAGAAAACCTAGATTCAATGGAAGATCATTCATTCAACCAAATTTTCCTTTTGGTCCTTTAATTATTAAGGTCTCCTCCAAATACATCAACTGAAGATAATTAGGGTATACAAACTAGCATGATCCTCTATCAATATTGTATTCCTTTTATAAAAGGTGCCTCCCATATGTATCACTCAATTGATATGGTCCCTAGAGGTTTTTAAATCCAACATTTCCTTGATAATCAAGGCCTTAATCTTATGGATTCTCGTTAGAATATCCATGACAGTTGATGAAAAACATAGCTAACCCACATCCAAGCTTGATAGAACTTGAAGACTACTGGATGCCTAATTCCACTTGGGTTGATAGGTAGCTACATTTATAATAGTCCCTAAATCTATCAAACTAAAACCTATCTGGAATTAGACCTCTATTGAGCTACCTAAAAATGCAATCCTATGAGCCTTATGTTATCAAAAAATGATAGTATAGTGGATTTGTAGGCCTTAATGGTACAACTATTAGTGAAAACTACATTCTACCCTTCTCTCCTCCACATTTATGTGAGAAAAGTAATCCATAATTGAGTAATCCCCAATAATTTCTTGTAGGAATCTCTATCCCTTCTACATTTTGTATCTCATCCCTCATCTATTAGTAGAAAAAGATTAGATTCTATCTTTTGATATTAGATCAATATTATAGCTCTCATCTAAATTATATTACTCAATGCGTACTTTATTATACAATCTATAATTTCTCACACCATAAAACAATCTCATGTTTTTAGAGATTTATGATTATTATCCTGTTTGAATATTGAAAATGCTTATATCTAATATCATCAGGCATCTTTCTTAGGGGTGTTCCCTGATAGATTTTTCTCCATGGACCGATATTTTACTATTATTCCCTGACTATATTTTATTATTTTCAAAGAGTTCTACTCCCCAATATACATTCCTCAAAAATGACCTTAAACCAAATAAATCATATCAAGTAAACCATTTCATTCATAAGCCCCACACAATTCTCTATTATTTCACCTTTCATGACACAAACAACCAAAATATTAAAATTAAAAGGAACATAATTATTATCATCACAGGATACATATTATTCCCCTCTAAGGAATGATCCCTAAATAAAATATTCAATTTTCCATATATAAATCCTCATATCATGGTGTTAAACTGAATGGCCAACATCCTTACAACATGATATGAAACCTCATGGTATGGTTTAATCACAAGACCAAAAATGGTGTCACATCAATATCTATGGGTTTATTATTATTATTGAAGTTGGATATGTAGGATACCTCCCTAGGTTTCAAACCCAAAAACATCAATCTTCTTGCAATCTCCCATGATTTCAGTAATTATTTTTTTAATTTAACATGGGAGTATCTTATCATTCACATAACAGTAAATGAAAACAAAAAACCCACACTACCACAATAAAATTATGAAATATTGCCATTCTATTATTGCTATTAAATTTTAAGCAATCACTAATAGTTTCCATTTTTAAAAAAACAAAATAGAGGGTATAATATAATAAAGGTCATTTTGTGCTTAGAAGATGTGTGTTTCTTTAAACTGTTTTTATGTGTAATGTGCACCTATATTAATTTTTTTTACAATTTTTAAAAATTGATTCAAATAAATTTATTATAATGTTTTTATTCATCGTGATCAATTTATATAATGAGGTAAATTCTATTTTTAGGCATAAACTTATGTTTAAAAGGTGGATATTAGTTATCGTGGTAAAATGATTACTTTTCAAAGAAACAAACTCTTATAAATATTTTTAATTTTTCATAAATTATATAGGAATGTTTTAAATTAAGATTATAATTAGATTTATAAAAATATATACAATTTTATTTACACTAATCATATTAGTAATAAATATAAAGTAATATTCAGAACACATAAATTTTAAAATTTCATTTCTCTAAAAAACAATTTCTTCAGTACATTAAATGTTTTAATTTAAAAGTTATTTTTCTAAAATTTAGAAATTGAATTGGATTAAATGGACTCATAATTTATAATCATCATGTTAAGATTTTGTAATAATGGCCACCATATATTTTTTGAGATAAAATAATTACCATTGTTAAATTTTAATCAAGTATAATGAGTGTTAAAATGATTAACCTAATGTGGCTCATATTTTACTTCATAAATTTGACAATAAAACATTCTATAATATGATTTTTAGTTTTCAAAATCACACATACATGTATAGAAAACATTTCTCCAACAAACTCACCTAATTGTAATGTTATTCCATTCATACCCCTTATCTCACATTCTTTTCCAAATATTTGTCCCTCTTTTTCACATATAAAAGGTTATAACTCCCAACATATTCAAGACTTACCTATTGTGTGAAATACCCATGAAAATATCCCAAAATAAATTCTTTTAGAGACCCACTACACGTTTTTCATCCCTAGCCTAAATAAATTACCCCATGTCCTTTCTTTCCAAATGATCCTTCATGAGAATATCTGAATCTCTAATGTATGTACTACTTACCCTTTTACTTTTTTTATTCATTCCCATCCACCCTACATCAAAACAAATAATCCACATGTATATAATTAAATCATTAAAATCAATATACTTAAATTTTATTATATTGGTTGTATATCCATAATCTATTTCCCTCCAACTCAATAAGTAAACCAAAAACATTTCCCTTATGTGTTTGCAGACTACCACCTTTATGAATGTCATGTTTCAGTTTTCAATGCCACCGTTTCAAGAATAGTTCTACAGATGGGTTTAGTGTCACGACACGTCCTCGGGGCCCGTGTCGTGACTACCCCCAGCCTGCCTTCCATAGGCCAAGGGCTGGAGACTAGCACCAAAGACGTAAATCCCGATTAAAAGGGAAGGAATTTCCTTTATAGAAGTAAACAAACACAACAGAGTACGCAAATAAAGTAAACACCATGTAATACTGAATAAAAAAGTAAGTGCTGAAAAGTAAATGGGCCAGTATACAAACCCAACTGTAAAGTACAGTACAACTAAAAAGCTAGAACAACTGCAGTAAAGTAAAAAAACAACTATTGAGTCATCCTCCGGGAATCCCACCTGAAGGGTGGGTACAGATCATCTCCTCAGCACCTCGGGTCCGTCCGCCTGCTCTGTGAACGTCTCATCCAGTGGTCCACCTCCGGGTACCGTCCAGCTCCACAAGTCTCTACCTCGATCAGTGTTGTCTGTCGTCTACATCCAACACAACGTAGTGTGGGCATATCCCGTGCAGGGGTGAGTATAACGATACTCAGTATGGACCCCGAAACCCACAAGGTCTCACAATTTAAACTAAGTATAAAAAATAATTAAGATGTAAAACATGGTTCATCAACCAACCCTACTTAGGTATATGCCCATACATATACCAAAGTCTTCAATCCATTTCGGCTCCAACTCTCAAGCTCAAGGACAAGCCAGTCCACACATGAAAGAAGTTAATCACACGACGATAATGATTGAAAGTCATGACTCAGCTCACATAGGTATATATATTTCATAAAGAGATAGATATGATTAGATTTAGTCACTGATTCATCTATGCTTTCAGACCCACGTAGGATACTAGACCAGTTAAGCTGTCAGACCCACGTAGAATACTGGACCAGCTACTCTGTCGAACCCATGTAGGATACTAGAACAGAATTCAAACTGTCGGACCCATGTAGGATACAAGAACAGTAGTCATCTCCATTGAACCCACATAAAATTACACTATGGTACTCATCTTTTCCGAACCCACAGAGGATTCCAGCACGGTAGTCGTTATAGTTGCAACCAGCTCTAGGGATCCTGTACACAGCATGCTCGATTCCGGGAGGTTCCGCTCCTCAAGCAATGGGGTCATCACATAAACTATCACGAAGTCTAGAGTTGATATACCCTGATGTTCCATCTCAGAAAAAGGAACCCAACGCGACAGACGACGCGTCAATCAGACACCTGGTCTGAGTGATATTGGCTTTTCCGTTCAAGGGGCCCAGTTGAAAATATGCTCGTTCCAAACCTGGCAATTTTTCAATTTCGTCCAAAACTCACTTAGAGTAAAGAAAAAGGACCACTTCATCACGAGGGTCCCAATGCTATAGAGGGTGCATCGATCAGATGTGTGGTCTTTAAGTTATTCTCGTTTATGTGAAAACAGGACCGGCCCGTTAAGCCCAGTGGGATGGCGGGTCGGCCCGACCGATTTGGAGGGTCTGACCTGGCAGAGGGTCGGACCGGCCCAGTGAAGCACGCAGCCCGGCCCGGTGGGGTGCAGTCTGACCCGTGGGGTGAGGCACGGCCCGAGAGGGTTTGGCCTGGCCGGAGAGGGGCGCGGCTCGACCTTGCCTAGCGCGGCGTGTCCCAGCTCTGCCCAGCTGGCTGAGCACTCTGCGGGGGGGGGGGGGGGGGTCTCCCGAACCGGTGACCCCCCGCGGCGCCGCCCTCTTGTCCGGCCGACCGAAGCCGGTCGGTCTTCCTATCGCGAACAGCCCACAAGGGCGGGCCGCGGTCCTTCGGTAGGGCACCTACGGGTGCCGTGGCCCCTTCATCCTGGCCGGCTGAGGAGTCGACCGGTTCACTGCCGAAGCGGCCCGCGTAGCGTGGGCTGCGGTTCTCCGCAGCACGGTGCCCCTTGTGGCATCGCGGTATCCCTTCATCCAGGCTAGCTTTAGCAGGCCGGTTCTCCATTGGCCGAGCGGCATGCGGTTGCGGGCCGCAGTTCTTTCACACGCAGCTGGCGTGCGGCCTCTGCCTTCGCTTATCTCCACCTTTCCAACATGGTCTCCATTTCAAACAAAAGATACTATGGAGGGTCATCGGTCCATGTGCGTTCGGCCTGCGCCCTCCACGTTAGCCGGTATTAGTTGGCTGAAGTTATTCTAAAGAAATCAACACAAACGAGATAATTTATTTACTTATAAATTATACGAAACCCCTACCTTGATTAAGGTTCGTTCGTTGACGAGCCTCAGAAGATGAGGGTCGCGGTGGTCAGGCGTCGTGGTTGACGGTGTCGTTCCGTCAACGCTGGAGGAAGAGGGAGGTAAGTAGCATTTTTGTGGCATTGCCTCCTTCCTTTCCCTGGTTGTTGTAGTGGAGGAAGGTGATCGTGTCCCTCGCATTCTTCGTCGGTGTTGTTCGTTGTTGAAGAACGGTGTTATTCATCTGAAGAAGAACATTATTCTTCTCTTGAGCTCTCCTGAAATCCTCCCAACACAACGAGTGCCAAACTAAAATAATAGATAAGGCTATTATTTTATTGTCACATGTAATTCAAAATTCAAACACTCTAATTAGTTAATTGGAGATCAATTCATTAATTAAAAGAGTTGGAAAATATTAAAGGTAGAGTGAGGGAGGTGAAGATATCGCATTCATTAAGGGGGAGTTGTCAAATTAATTAAAGAGTGTGTTAATGGGGAGTTAAGGGGAGGTGATAAGTTAGGGCTCGCATGGGCCCCACCTCACAAATATCCTCTCATGATAGGTTATGTGGGTGTGGGCCCCACCAAAACCCTCCCCTTGTAGTATATAACTACCAGATAAATAAAATTGTTCACAACGATTTTATTTAACTTTTTTATTAAACCACAAAAATTAACGTCTCCTCCCGAGAAAATGCAACTACGGTAAAGCTCTCCTTATGAGAATACCAGTGCTGCGAGTTCATCAATGCCCTCGGATTTCAATTCCAAGCACCGGTTCAAATGATAGAAAAACCCTCATTTACGTTTACTGAATGTACCCTAACAAACCTTCTGAAATTGATTCCGGGCGCACCGGGTCTCGGAATCAAGTGCCGTCAGAAACCACAGACTCATAAAATTCCAAAGTATTTAAGAAAAAATTTTCCTTTAAATTTCTAGGTATATACATTACTCCCACCTCAGGGATTTACATCCTTGTAAATCTACAACACACAGTAGGGAAAAAAATGGGGGTACTGAGCTCGCATCTGATCCTCCCACTCCCAAGTTCTCTCCTAGAGGTTCCCGTGCTGCCAGAAAATGAGCACCAGGGGAATCGACTATCCACATAGGACCCACTCCTATCGATCCTCGGTCTCCACCAGGACCTCCGTGAATGTCGCCCCGTCATCGATGTCCAGCTCCCTGGGATCGATGATGTGGGTCGGGTCGTGCACGTATCTCATCAGTTGAGATATGTGGAAGACGTCCTGCAACCGGTGCAACTGAGGTGGAAGGGATAGGCGGTAAGCCACCTCTCCTACTCTGCTGAGGACCTGGAAAGGTCCGATGAAATGCGTAGATAACTTTCCGCCCCAGAAAAATCTCCGTATACCTCATCAAGGTGACACCCATAGGAAAACGTGGTCACCATCCTCGAACTATAGTGGTCTCCATCTCCTATCCTCATAGGACTTCTGTCTGCTCTGTGCAGTCTTCATCCGCTCCTGGATGTTCTGCACCTTTTCTGGCGTAGCCTGAACCATCTCTGGTCCAACAAGTGTTCACTCCCCTGGGTCAGTCCAGCCCAGAGGTAATCTGCAAGGTCGTCTATATAGTTCCTCATAAGGTGCCATCCTGATGGTGGAGTGGTAGCTGTTTTTGTACGCAAACTCCACCAAGGGTAAGTGATCCTCTTTGATGTGACCAAAATCAAGGACACATGCACAGAGCATGTCCTCGAGAGTCTGAATGATCCTCTCTATATGGTCATCGGTCTGAGGATGGAAGGTGGTGCTCAGACATAGCTTCGTCCCAAAAGCCTTATATAACCCCTTCCATATCCGGGAAGTGAATCGATCATCTTAATTGGAAACGATAGACGATGGCAGAACATGAAGTCATACGATCTCCTGAATGTATAGGTGTCCCAGGCTCTCTACTAAGCCCTGCTCTCTGATCGGTGGGAAGTGGGACGACTTGGTGAATCGGTCTACGATCACCCAGATAGAGTTGTTTCCTCTGGATGTACATGGAAGCCATGTCATGACATCCACAGATATCTTGTCCCACATCCACTCTGGGACCTCTAAGGGTTGTACCAAGCCTGATTATACATGGGGATCCGCCTTCACTTGTTGATAAGTGAGGCATCATGAAACGAACTCTGTTACAACCTTCTTCATACCTGGACACCAATGCTGTCGTCTGAGGTCCTGATACATCTTTTCCACTCTTTGATGTACCGCTAGAGGGGAAGTGTAAAACTCCCTTAGAACATCCTCCTGTAGTGAAACTCGTACCATGGTGTGTTCCCTGAAGAAGAATACGTGCTCCCCTTCTTCAGAAAATTCATCAGGTGCATGTCCTGAGGATATCTGAGCGCGTCACGTCTCACAGTCAACGTCCCTATGCTGTGACTCCCTAAATCGCTAAAGAATTGAAGGAGTGACTGTGAGTGATTGAATAAAGGCCGCTCCATCAATATCTACAAAGGATATCTTCAATGCAGTTAGCTACTCTATCACCTCTCCTAGTAGTTGAATGCCCGATCACCAGCTGAGAGTGTCAGCTACAACGTTCCCCTTCCCAGGAGTATAGACTATATCAAAGTCATAGTCATGGAGAAACTCGAGCCATCACCGCTATCTTAGGTTTAGGTCCCTCTGTGAGAAGATGTACCTGATACTCTGGTGGTCAGAGTATACTGTAAAGCACTCACCCATCAGATAGTGCCTTCTTGGGGTGGGTCTCACTGCTGGTGTCGGCTCAGCGAGAAAGCTCTCAACAAGAAGGGTCCGCTCCAGCACTCCTTCCTACGTCGGAATACTGAGGGAGATCATCGAAGCCCTGATCTCATGTATGAGTCCCTGCTCAGAGGTCTGGGCCCTAAAGAATGGGTCACGTACCATTTCCGTGGAGTAGCATGAGAGGTCAGTCAACCTCGCTGAGTACTGAGCTACTGTCATGCTGACCTACCGCAGATGAAGTAACTCCTGAATCTACACCGCACGAAGGGTGGCTGGAACAAACTCAGAATATAAAAGACTCTCGAAGTCTGTCCATAGAAAAGATGCCTAATCAGGCACCTGGAGCATCAGGCTCCACCATCTATCTGTTACTTCATTCAGGATACTCGCGGAAAGGATCACCATAAGGTCAGCTGGTGTCCCTACCAATTTGAAAACTCTGACGATAGCCTCAAGCCAGTCCTCAGCTGCCTGTGGGTCCGTCTCTCTATGGAACCTCGGTGGCCTCTATCGCTAGAACTCATGCAATGCACTCAGGCAGCGTGCACTCTCTACTACAAGGGCTGGTTGTATCAGTGGCCCAGTGGGTAGTTGTACTGCTGGTTCCTCAGCTGTGATAGGGCCCTGCATCGAGGCCTCGTCACTCAGTGGGATACCATCTCACACATAACTCGGATCCCTAGCTAGCTGCCTTCGTGGGGTCATCCTAAAAAAAACATGTGCACTATGGTCAATAAAGTATACCTGTTGAGCTGACACAAAGTAATCACAAATAAAAATTTTCAAATGAATCATACACCCAAGCAGTGTTTTCATGAACAGAGTCAGAAATCAGAGGTCAGGGTCCTGGTGTATGGATACGTCAGCCGTCGCACCAACACTAGACTCTCTGGATTGAAAACCACACTCAATACTCCTATCACTATTGCATTATAGTAAGATAGATCAGAGTCCTAAGTTCTGCAGTAGAACCGAATCCTCTGATACCAATTTGACATGACCCGTCTTCAGGGCCCATGTCGTGACTACCCCAAGCCCGCCTTCCATAGGCCAAGGGCTGGCGACTAGCACCAAAGGCGTAAATCCTGATAAAAAGGGAAGGCATTTCGTCTATAGAAGTAATAAAAAGCAACAGAGTATGAAACTGAAGTAAACACTATGTAATACTGAATACAAAAGTAAGTGCTGAAAACTAAATGGGCCAGTATAAAAACCCAACTGTAATGTATAGTACAACTGAAAATCTAGTACAACTTTACTAAATTAAAACAGAAACTACTGAGTCGTCCTCCGGGAATCCCACCCAAAGGGTGGGTACAGATCGTCTCCTCAGCACCTCGGGTCCTTCCGTCTGCTCCATGAACGTCTCATCAAGTGGTCCACCTCTGGGTACCTTCCAGCTCCAGAAGTCTCTACCTCGATTAGTGTTGTCCGTCGTCTGCATCCAACACAACGTAGTGCGGGCATAGCCTATGCAGGGGTGAGTATAACGATACTCGGTAGGGACCCCGATACCCACAGGGTATCACAATATCCACTAAGTATAAACAAGAATTATAATAAAAAATAGGGTGCATCAACCAACCCTACTTAGGTATATGCCCATACATATACCTAAGTCTTCAATCCAGTTCGACTCCAACACTCGATCTCAAGCACAACCTAGTCTACACATGAAAGAAGTCAATCACATTGATGATAATTATTTAAAGTCAAGACTCAGCTGACATAGGAATACATCTTTTGTAATGAGATAGAGAAGATCAGATTTAGTCACTGATTCATCTATGCTGTTGGACCCACGTAGGATACTAGACCAGCTAAGTTGTCAGACCGACATAGGATACTAGACCAGCTACTCTGTCTGACCCACATAGGATACTAGAAGAGAAGTCAAACTGTCAAACCCACATAGGCTACCCGAACATTTTTCATCATCGTCGAACCCATGGAGGATTCCAGTACGGTAGTTGTCATCGCCGAATCCATGGAGGATTCCAGTACGGTAGTCGTTGCAGACACAGCTAGCTCTTGGGTTCCTGCACACAGCACACTCGATTCTAGTAGGATCCGCTCCTCGAGCAAAGAGGTCGTCATATCAACTATCACTAAGTATAGATTTTATGTGCCCAGAAGTTCTGTCTCGTCAAAAGGAACCCAACGTGACAAACGACGCATCAATCGGACACCCGGTCTGAGAAAAATTGGCTTTCCCAGTCTAGGGCCCCGGTTGGAAATTTGATCATTCCAAACCCAGCCGCTTTTTGATGTCGTCCAAAACTCACTTAGAGTAACGCAAAAGGACCGATTCATCGCGAGGGTCCCAATGCTGTAGACAAAGCCTCGATCGGATGCACGATCTTTATGTTATTCACGTTTAAGTGAAAATGGGCCCGGCCTGTTAAGTGTAGTGGGCTGGCGGGTTGGCCCGACCGATTCGGCGGGTCCGACCGGGCAGAGGGTCGGACCGGCCCGGTGAAGCACGTGGCCCGGACTGGTGGGGCGCGGCCCGGCATGTGGGGCATGGCCCGGCCTGGCGCATCGTCGCCCTGCTCGGCCCAGCTGGCCGCGGCTAGGCCCGGCGGGCCGAGCGCTGCGGGGGGCACGGCCCCCCGGTCTCCCGAACCGGCGGCGCCAAGAAGGGCCGCCCTCTTGTCCGGCTGGCCGAAGCTGGCCGGTCTTCCCAGCGTGAGCGGCCCGCACGGGTGGGCCGCATTCCTTCGACAAGGCACATACGGGTGTCGTGACCCCTTCATCTCGGCCGGCTGACGAGCTGGCCGGTTCGCCGCTGAAGCGGCCCGTGGAGCGCGGGCTGTGGTTCTCTGCAGTGTGGCACCCCATGGGGCTCTGCAGTCTCCCATCAGCCCGGCCGGCATTAGCCGGCCGGTTCCCCTTCGGCCGAGCGGCCCACGGTTGGGGGTCGTGGTTCTTCTGCACGTGGTCGGTGCGCGACTGGTGCCTTCGCTCTTCGCCACCTACCAACATGGTCTCCATCGCAAACAGAATAGACTACAGAGGGTCATAGGTCCGTGTGCGTTCGGTCCACTCCCTCCGCATTATGCGGTAGCAGTTGGCTGAAATTATTCCAAAGAAATCAACACAAATGAGATAATTTATTTACTTATAAATTATATGAAACCCCTGCCTTGATTAAGGTTCATTTGTCGACGAGTCATGGAAGAAGAGCGTCGTGGTTGTCGGGCGTCGTGGTTGATGGTGTCATTCCGTCAATGTTGGAGGAAGAGGGAGGTAGGTAGCATTCTTATGGTGTCACCTCCTTCCTTGCCACGGATGTAGTAGTGGAGTAAGGCGATCGTGTACCTCGTGTTCTTCATCGGTGTTGTTCGTCGTTGAAGAACGGTGTTCTTCGTCGGTAGAATAACACAATTCTCCTCTTGAGCTCTCCCAAAATCCTCCCAATACAACGAGTGCCAAACTAAAATAATAGCTAAGGCTATTATTTTATTCTCACATGTAACTCAAAAATCAAACACTTTAATTAATTAATTGGAGATCAATTCATTAATTAAAAGAGTTGGAAAATATTAAAGGGAGAGAGAGGGAGGTGAAGAGATTACATTCATTAAGGGGGATTTTTCAAATTAATTAAAGAGGGTGTTAATGGGGAGTTGAGGGGAGGTGATAAGTTAGGGCTCATGTGGGCCCCACCTCACAAATATCCTATCATGGGAGGTTATGTGGGTGTGGACCCCACCAATAACCTCCCCCTGTAGGATATAAATACCAGATAAATAAAATTGTTCAAAACAATTTTATTTAACTTCTTTATTAAACCCCAAACATTAACTTCTCTTCCCGAGCAAATGCAACTGCGTTAAAGGTCTCCTTAAGAGAACACCGGAACTGCTAGTTCATCATTGCCTTCAGATTTCAATTCCAAGTACCGGTTCAAAAGATAGAAAAACTCGTACGTACATTTACTGAACGTACCCGAACAAAACTTCAGAAATTGATTCTCGGAACATCATGCCTCGAAATCAAGTGTCGTCAAAAACCGAAAACTTGTAAAAGTCCAAAGTATCTACGAAAAATATTTCATTGAAATTTTAGGGTCTTTACAGTTATTTATTACAGATGTTATTTATGTCATAATTTATATAATTTTAATATAAATATCCCATTATAAATGTAATATTACCAATAAATTTACATTGTAATTATTACCACCAAAAAATAATATAATAAGAGGAAAAGAGGTTCATTTATAAGTGAAAACATCAACTTCATTTACCTTATTCTTATAAATATTCCTGATTATGATTCATCACCTTAATAACATCTCAATAATTTCATTATAATTTTTTGATAGATATATTATAACAAAATAATCACTTTCATATCTATAATTAGACGAACATTGATGCCTACTCCTGTTGGGTTGATTTAACCAACAGTAAAAAATGCTATTAAATTCTATCAACTATGGATTCGAAAACATAATATTGGAAGTTAATAATTATATAATTACTTATTTTTTATATATATTTATAATATAAACATTAAACTCATTAATTAAGAATCCATCATTCATATGATAAAAATCAATGAAGCTTAATTGTTTACAATTTCATCTACACATACAGTAACTAAAATATCATATAATGAAAACAAATTATAAAAATATCCCAAAAAAATTATAGTACCTTATATTATACTAGAATGTGAAATTTTGGGGTAATAATTGTAGCATCCTGATCCTATTATGCTCCTAATAGAACCTGGTAGGCCACATGGCCTCAAGCATAAATCCCCATTCGTAATAGGTTTCCGACTAGTAGTAGGGGTAGATGATGGTACGGTGGAGAGACTATACCCTCATTATCATAGTGTATAATAGAGGTATATAATAATGGTAATTAATTTAAATAGTAATAAATAACCACCAGTGGAATAATAAATATCCCATATATATTAAGCAATCAGAATCTCAATCAGAACATATACCAAAATGATGCTCATGTCACGTGATATAAATAAAAGGGAATAAGGGAACTAGAATATACATTAGGAAATAAAAATAAATAAAAAATGAGAATAAATATCTCGACTAGAATAACAATTAAAAGTTTAGTCATGTACTCTTATACACCATCCTATATAGATGACCAAACATATATAGGCAGATGCATCCATTTATCCCTACCAATATACATGAGTTCTATTTAGGTACCAATCAGAAGAACAAATATGGAATGAGATATACCCAGTGGTCCACCACCAATTTTTCTTAGTACAATCCATTATGAACAAATAAAATGAAAAATGTGCATATACTGTAACGACCTAGAATCTTCATATCTGTGTCAGCTGCTAAAAAAATTAACTTTACAAATGTGACCTAATTATTTCCCTAAAAAAATACAACATCAAAAAAAATATTGGATCAATTAAATATCCAAGGTCATTTTAGGTTTATATTTTTCTAGAATTATGAAAAACACATAACAAATTGGGTTCATAAACAACTACTTCATAAAGAAAAACATTATCTCTCATTATACCCATATTTTCTTCATTCAATTTAGGTCATCAACAACATCGATGTGAATTCATTATAAATAAAATTCATTTAACATCATTCCTCATAACTTGGGAAAAAGAAACACAATAAAAGAGTGATATCAAATTCTTTGTATGGATAAACATGGGATATATGTAAGAATAACATATGTGTATGAGAACATAAATGTTTATTTTTGAGATCATAAGAATCGTGTAAAAGATCATATACATGATTCATGTAATAATTATTCGTAGTTAATAAGACATGAATAATTGGAGATTAAAATTACATAATCTGTGAGATCATAACATTTACATTAGACATGGAATTGTTTCATACAGATGAACATGTAATATTAATCCCTATAATTCGATTTTCATTTCGAAAACATACCGGCTAACTTCATGGGGGATGCACCTACTGGGAGGGACACACCACAACCCCCATTCACAAACACTTCCTTATAGTGGATTGATTTTCCACTTCTTCCCATAGTGGATTAGGTTTCCCCTTATTCCTATAGTAGATCAAGAATACTAAATAATTTTCCGTCATTATCTCATAAGGTATAAATTATTATCCAATGCATTTGATGAAGATATAGGTACAACAAATGAAATAAAAAAACCATACGTATGTGTGCCAAAGAACATAAATCATAAATAAAAATAAACAAATAATAGAGATAATAAGGAGAGTGTCCTTGAATATTAACTATAGTAAAGCATATGTGACATAAAATAATATCATCTTAAATAGAAATATATTTTAAATATCGTTTTAAATAATTCTTGATGAAAATATCATTTCTTATTAGAAAAATCTTTTTTTAAAATCATAAAACATTTAGAGAACATTTTTCATTAGAAATAAAATTTAAAACTTATAATTTTATAATTGAAAACCATTTAAAACATCGTTTAAATACATTTCCTCAAAAATTCATATATGATCATTTGAAACACTTTTAAAACATTTTCATAGAACATTATTATGAAGGAACATGTATTTTCGAATGAAGAGAGAATAAAAATAAATAAAACTTATTAAATCATGAAAATAAGGTGATTCGTGAAAAAAAATTCAAAGCTAAGTATATACACCTCAAAAAATAATATACGTTCATAACATAACATGTGCCTTGAAGAAGGAAAATTGAGATAAAATTCCATTACCAATTTGGTAACTTTTGAACTGACAATCCCATTAAAGAGGGATCATAAAACTGATATGTAAATACCCAAAAATTTTAGGACTATAATCATATATTATATTCATTGGAAGTATATCCACCACACAAAATAAATATGTTATGAATATGGAATAAGTCTCATAGAAATAAATGTGTGATTATAAATCCCGTTACAATGAGAGTAACTTTTGAATCATGATCCCCAAGAAAGGGTAAAATCAATTGAAACATTGAATATAATTAAATAAATTAAATCCATTACATAACATTTTATGGTTCAGTATAATTATCATACAAAAGGAAAAAGTTTTTAATATAGCATATATTTCAAAAAAATAAATCTGAGATAAGAAAAACTATACCTTAAGTCTTTACATTATTCGTACACATTCAAAAATTTCGTATAATACTTATAATTTCATATCCATCTATCAAAGAACCATATTCTTATTTATCAATCATATATGATTTCATTATGACTTAATATTAACTATTTATTTAAAATTTCATGTTAAAGTTATGTTTCGGGGAATAACAATTTTGTTTTTTGTATATGTTTTTACTTTTAATATTCGTGGTCCTCTTAGTTTTATCATGTTCTTGAAAATATAGAAAATGATATAAATATCATATATATTCAGAATATATTTGATTTTAATAATCTATAAAATATATAAATAGTAAATGGAATACAATGTTCATGGAGATGGTAGGTCGTAGGTATGAATGAACGTTGTTTCCCTTTTCTTATCCTATTGAATGAAATATATTAAATGAAATATATATTTGTATACATATAATGAAATTTATTTTAAAATTATCATTTCATATATATAATATATGTTTACTAAACCCCTTCTTAATAAATTCTATGTAAATTTTAAATGAATCACATCGGTTTGAGGAGGAAGTAGTCTACATGTCCACAGATGAAGTTCTTGTATTCCAACAAAATCTAAATCATGATGTTTTCTATACAACAAAATAATTATTGTGTATCCTAATTGATTGAAATGTGTGTCAGTTTTGTTCAAAAAATTAGAATTAAAAAATCATAGTATATTGAGTATAGTTATTTTATTATATAATCATGGAATAAGAATAATCAATGGGGTGGATAAAGAAATGAAAAAAAAGTTCTTGTTGAAGGATGTTACCTCTTCTTTGGGAACTCCTTTTTGTTTTTACCCATGGGATTGCCTCGTTGGATTTCATACCAAATTAAGAAATCTAGGATAATGTTATGAATCTTTTTAGGATATTTGAGAATATGTTTCAAAGCCAAATGGAATAATAAGTTTGAATAAATGATAATAAGAGGTTCCCTTTTATAAGAGAGGGGGGGATACTTATTAAATTTTTAAAAATATTAATTTCTAAAAAATTTAGTCAAAATAAAAATACATTTAAAAGTTAATTAATTCAATGATAAGATATTTTAAGGTTTTAATATTATAAAAAAATAAATTTTAGACATGTTTTGGTTTTATTTTAAACCTTATCATTTTGATTAACCCTTAGTTATCTTGTTTTATGTTTAATTATGAGAACTTTTCCAATATTAAAAGGTATAAAATATTTTATATAAAGATAAAATTTCCGAATAAATGTATAATTTATGATATTTGTTACCATATAAAACAAATTTTATCATTATTTAATATTATTATAATTTATAAATAATTTAATAAAATATTATTTTTAAAAGATATCATTAGTGTAAATTTTAACACTATTCATTACTTTGAATTTAGGAAAATAATTAGAGGAAGATAAATTCAAAACAAGTCATTTAATATGACCAAAATATTTCATATGATCCTAGAAAATTATTTTGTCACAATAATTAACTAATATTATATTTCTTCTCATATTTATAATATAATTTTATTTATTTTTTAATTAATTCTACAATTACGACCTCGTTGTTACGTAATTATTTATGATAATTATTTATTCACTAAAAATTAAAACTAAATTACCAATATGTATATAAACCATTTATATTAAATAAAAAAAATCATATTTTATAATATATTCAATTTAACATCATATTAAAAATATTATACTTATTAAAATTATGTGTGTTACATTTTTTCACTCGGTGATTTTAATATTATCATCATAATTTTCATGGAAAATTGTCCATTGAATAATTAAGTTTATAAACATACGTGTTAAGTATCTAATTAACTTCATCCAATAACTCTTTTCCATGTTTTATGATAAGTTTCTAAATGTTTTAAATATTAATTTTACCATTAATTACTTGTTTTACCCTTAACCATGGTAATAAAAATTACTAATGTCACTATTCATATTTTCCAAAAAATAAAAGTGACCTATTTACTAAATTTTGAACATATGATTACAAATATTTAATGCATTTTTAAAAATTCAAAACACATAAATGGGTAATATTAATTTAAAATTAATCATATAGATATGATGAAATTATGGATTTTAAAGTAAAAACATTCAAGTGTTTTAAATGTTTTTATATCCAATTTAAATGTGAAATTGGCTCCAATGAACTATATAGGCTTAAATGATATAAAATTTATCTAATTATACTTTAAAAAAATGATAAATATAATTTAACACTATAGTTATTTAGATCAAAAACATGTTTACAATAAAAAAATCAAAATTTATCACCATTCATTAAAACATGAAACTTATCCGAAAAAATAAGAAAATCCTAAAAATATATTTTTATGTCTATAATTAAAATAAGTTGTTTATTTTTTTGAAATAGGTTATATAAATATTAAATTTTTTGTTCTAAAACATGTTCCCCATTAAAAGGAGATAAAAGTCATTTTAGAAAATACTATTTTTTAAGAATAAACAGGGATTTATTTTTATATCATATCTACCAAAAAAATATAATGAATTTTTACCACGATATTTATTATGAAATATATATAGTTCATTAACATAATCCAACAATAGTTATTTTTTTATTTTAATGTTACGAAACACACTTTTGTGCATTTAAAAAGTAGTTCAGAAAGAGATTTCATTTTAATCTCAAAATGGTTTTTCATGTGTAAATAATTCATTAAGAATTAAGTTAATCATGTCTATAACGTCTATTTTAATGAAAATGATATAATATAAGTTGTCTAAAAAATTAAAATAATAATACATTTTTTCTGATAAACTCAGCGTTGCCTGTAACGCAAGCTAACCCATCATTGCGTGTAGCACAACCTTAACTGGGTGTAGCGTACAATGAAATCCATGAGGGAAGTTTAATTTATTCAAAAAAAAAATTGTAAACACTCGAGGTGTTACATTCTACCCCCCATAAAATTAATTTTTCCCTCAACATTTTTCATTCTGATATACAAACAAATGGTGATACTCTTACCTTATAATGTCATCGAGTTCCCACAGAACTTATTAAAACATGAGGATTTTGAAAAAAATATTAACTGGGTGAGTGTTATAGTTATATATAACCTTATCTCTATGATATAGAATCTCTACTAGTTTCTCTTCATAACATATATCGTTCTCCTACGGTATGACCTCTAACTTTTGTAAATGTGAATGATCATGTATGTACTTCTCAAAAAAGATAAATGGAACACATCATGAATTTGAGAGAGATTTTGTGGTATTTCTAATCGATAAGATACTATTCATATATGATAATGAATTTAAAATGTAAATATCCAACTTCCAATTTGAAATTATACTTTTAATATCAATGGTTGAAACTTGATAATTCCTTTTTAGGACACCCACATCGTAAATAGAGTTAATCAAAAATCCTCTTAAGAAGCGAGAAAGGGAAATATGAAGGTCTCTACCGATTTAGAATTTCCAATTGGATAAACTTAACAAAAATTGAAACCATAAATATGAAAGATAAATCTATCTATCACGTTCTGATGTAGATAGATAGAAAACATGGTCATTATAAAGTTAACCATCACAAAAATGTAAATTTCTGATCAATTAAAATACCATTGATTTATCAAAATGAAAAGTAAATTGGTAATATTTTTGTTCCAATATAATTTTCCATGAGTTGAGGAACTATT
The DNA here is from genome assembly GCA_963277665.1 of Viscum album. Classification (NCBI taxonomy): domain Eukaryota; kingdom Viridiplantae; phylum Streptophyta; class Magnoliopsida; order Santalales; family Viscaceae; genus Viscum; species Viscum album. The sequence continues at coordinate 673,123,764 of OY728127.1, forward strand.
TTACTACTTATAGTAAGAACATAAGAAAATATACTTCCAAGAAAAGTATAGTTTTATCCTTCACTAAATTATAACTACAAACTCGTCTTTTTCTCTAACTATTAGTATTCAAGATGAATTTTTCATTCCTAGAAAATCAAAATCATCTTCTTTTAATCAAAAAATCCAAAAATTAATATAAAAATATATTCTCCCTATCGTTAGGCATTTAGAAAAATAAATATAGTTTGTATAAGATAAGATAATTCTCTAAAAAGAATAATCCATTATATCAGTAATACCCAAAGTTCAACGTAGACCATCCAACAAATAAATAAACATAAAATTCATCACATATATCTAAACTAATATTGAATACCAAAAATAAGACGGTTTTGATAACATATTATTCAAAGATAAATTTTAACATTTATCTCCAAATAAAATTATTTTTTAATGTCTCATAGAAAAAAGTAATTACCTTAATAATCCTCAAGGTATGATATCCATTTTCATAAATAACATGATTTACCATAAATCCACAATAAAATCAAATATTATTCAAAAATATAATTTTACCTTTATTCCTTAAATAAAATCACATAGTCATCTTTTTACCTTAACAATATATGGTTCCCAAAATATTTAATTTCTCTTAAATGAAATTAATCACATAACACAAAATCCATTTCTAATCCCATATATATCTATATGAAAACAATTATGTTCAAAAATTTTAAATAATTACTATCTATCAGATCATTTAACTAAATATAAAATAAATACTAATCGGGAAATAACGTATGTCAGTGGTAGGTGATTCACCCTTGTCACCCTTCATTTGTGGGTTCAATCACCACAACATTTTCGGATGTGACTAGTTGTCACATGTAATACTAGTTGTCCTTTAAAAATACTATGTTAATATAAACCTTACAAAATTATAGAAACATGATAAACATCCTTAGAATTAACCTCAACATATTCAACATTAAATAAATTTCTAATCTTTTATGTTTATCTCATACCTTTTATTTTTATCACAAAATTCAATAACCATTCATCAGCTAAAAAAATAAATTTCTCCAAGAACAAAATTATTCACTTTTAAATTTCATATCCTAAAACATAAAAATGGGTTTCTAAGACAATGAACTTAGTCTTATATACCCGTGATGATGCCTATAACTCTTAAGAGAACTTATTTTGAAAACATCCTAATCTTCAAAGTTATCTAAACCCTCCTGTGATACAAAATGTAACATACCAAAATCCATGATTCCAGATCCACAACTAAAGGAATAAATGTTACAAATGTGACCTAATATTTACTATAAAAAACTATAAACATCGAAAGAAAATATTTGATTACTTACATACCCAAGGATATATGTAATAATAACATAAGGTTATGAGAACATAAGCACATATTTTGGAGATCATACCCTGTATGTGAGAGATTATATACATGAGTCATTGTATAATGACTGGAATTATATAAAACATGAATTATAAGGGAATAAAAGAACATAATCTTTGAGATCATAAAATTTACATATGACATAAAATTACTAAATACACATAAACATGTAATATCATTCCCTATAAGTCAACTCCCATTGGAAAAACATATCAGGGAACTTCAAGGGGGTTTTACCTACTCGGTGGGATACACCACCATCTCATGTCATAGTTCTTTCATTATATTAGATCACTTTTTCCATTATACCCATAGTGTATTAGGATTCCCATTCCTCCCATAGTGGATCAATCCTGTCAACTTTTTCCCCGTAATTATCTCAATAGATATAAATCATTACCCAATTATTTGGCGGGAGAGATAGGACCCGCCGATCAAATAATGAAAACCATAAATATGTGTTCCACAAAAACATAAATCTTTAAAAAACATAAACTATCCAAATAAATAATAAGGATTGTCTCCTTGAATCTTAAACCCATTAAATCATAAGTAACATCAAATAATGTTATCTTAAATAGAATATGATTTTTAAAGACCATTTGAAATAATTCATCAAGAAAATATCCTTTCCGCTTTGAAAAAAATAACTAATAAAACATTTATAAAGTATTTTTTTATTGAAAATATCCTTTAAAACAAATAAATTAATATTTAAAACCCAATTTTAACCATCTTCGATATAATTTTCCCTCAAAATCTTTTAATATCATTTAAAATTTTTAAAAAAATGAGAAATTGATTTTTTAAGGAACACATATTTCTAAATGAAGAGAAAATTACATTAAATAAAATTAATCTATCATTTGTATAACGATATTCATGATAAAACATGTCAAATTTAAGTATATAAACATCATAAGATAATATAGCTGCATAACATAACATGTTTCTCAAAGAAAAACAATTGAGACTAAATTCCTTTACCAATTTTTTAAATTTTAAACCATAAATTCCATGAAATAGAGATAATAAAATAGATATGTAAATATGTATAAATATAAGTAATAGGATCATAAATTACATTCATGGTAATTATGTACACCACACAAAATAACTGAGTTCTTAATATGGTATAAGTCTTATAGAAATAAAAGTGAGATGACAAAAACCTTACATAAGTCTTGATGTTATACATACAAGTTCAAACCTCCAGTATCATAAGTGTAATTATATTATAAATATACCATATAACTATATTATTATATTAAACCATTTATTATTTGATTATGGCTTTATATTACCCATTTATTAACAATTTCATGTTAAAGTTACGTTCTGATAATAACTAATATATTTTTTGTATCTGTTTTGATTTGTTCTATTTTTTGTCCACTTAATTGTATCATGATATTTAGAATGTAAAACATGACATAAATATCATATATATTAATTCTATATATATTTATAATAGTATAAAATATATATAAATATAAAATAGAAAATATTATTCCTGAAGATGTTAGAATTTACGTACACATGAACGCTATTTCCATTTTCCAATCATATTAAATGAAAGAAAGTAAATGACAAGTATATATATATATTTAAATTAAATTATAATTATCATTTCATATATATCATAAATGTTTACTAAACTCATAATGAACACATTACATGTAAAGTGTGAAAAAATCACAACTCTTTGAGGTGGTGGTAGTCCACACGTCTAAAAATGAAGTTATCGTATTCCCACTAATATAAATCATGAATTTATGTTTTATATAATAATTGAAAAAGTATATATACATAATATATATCATATATAACATATAAAAACATAATTTATATCCTTATTCCCCACATTTAATGGTAGAAATGGAATAAAAACGACATTAGTTTTTGAGGCGGTAGTCCATCATTTACTCGAATTGGGATTATGTAACCCATTTGATGGAAGTGTCTCTAAGTGTAGTTCATACCCTTATCTTCAAATAATATTGTTATATTTATTATATAGAGGTTATTATATGATAATATAATAAGAATAATTTAGGTTTTGGAGATAGAAATGAAATAGAATATCTTGTTGAAGAATGTTACCTTTTCTTTGGGTAACGTCTTTTGGTTTTCACCAAAGGGCTTCCTTGGCTGGATTTATTCCCAAAGGAAAGATTATAGGATAAAATTATGGTATTTTTTAGGATATTTTGGTAGGTTTTGTCTGAGACGAATGTTTTTAGAGGCATGAAGGGAATCTTTCGGAATTTTTCAAAAGAATAATTTATAATAAATTCAATCTAAATCCAAACACATCCAGTAGGTAATTTATTCTAATAAAATATTTTATAAGTCTTTATTATCATCCACCACTCTTTTTTTGAAATTTTATTATTATTTTAAACCTTATTGTTTTTATTTAACCTTAGTTAACCGATTTTATGTTTAACTATAGTAACACTTTTTACAACATTAAAAGGTATTGATTTTTAAATATAAATGGTAATTTGGAAAATAAATGTAAAATTTATGATATTTTAGACCATGTATCATCCCAGTTTTTGTTATTTAATAGTTTTATCATTTATAAATAATTTAATTAAATATTATATTTATAAAATAACACTACTATCAATTATAACACTATTCGCTACTTTGACATTATGAAAATAAATACAGTAAGATAACATTGAAAAAAATAATTTTTTAAAACCTTTATATGTAATATTCACCTTAAAAATAATTTATAATCTCAACTAATTAATATAATATTTATGTTAATAGTTATAATATCATTTAAATGATTTTTTTCATTAATTGAATAATTATTGCATCTCCATTGTTTAATTAATTAAGATAATTATTTTGTCCCTTAAAATAAAATATAATTTTCAATACTGTATATAAACCTTTGAAATTTCAAAAAAATATTTATAGTCATTCATTTCTTCTATTTAAGACCATATTATATATATTATACTTATTAAATAAAAGAGTGTTACATTTTTTCAGTCTCATAAATTCTATTAATATATAATTCATTTTAATTGAAAAGTGTCAATTAAATAGTTAAATATTTAAAATTAGGTGTTATAGGTAAAATTAAACTCATACAGTAACAATTTTACTTGTGATAGGGTAATTTAAAAATATTAATTATATTATTTTTACCTGTAATTACTAGTTTTACCCTTAACTGTGGTAATAAAAATCACTAATGTTACTACTTGTCTTGTCCAGAAAATAAAAGGAAACTATTTAGAAAATTTTTAACCTATTATTCCATATATTGAATAAATTTTTCAAAATTGAAAAACACAAAAATTTATAAAATTAATTTCAATTTAATCTCGTAAATGGGATTAAAAAAAGATTTATTTAAGAAAAAAAATTGGAAAATGTTTGAATTTTTTATATACATTTACAATCTGAAATTTATTTTAATTACCTATATTATATTAAATGATATAAAATTTTTCTTATTATAATTTAAAACCACAAAAAAATAATTTAACAATGCAAATTATTTAGATGAAAAATCTGTTTTCAACTAAAATTTAGTATTTTTCATTATTCATTCTAACATGAAACTTATCAAAAAGTACCAAAAAAACATAAAAATTTATATTTTTTATCAATATTTCAGATAAAACTTTTTGTTTTTTCAAATATAATTTATTAAATTATCAAAATTTTGTTTTAAAACAAGTATAATAAAAAAAGGTGATAAAACTGATTTTTTAAAAATTCTATTTTTTAAGGATAAAACAATATTTATTTTTATATCTTGTCTTTAAAAAACATAGGATTAATGGTTAGAATTATATTTAATATTATATATATATATATTAAATTAATATAATCCAAAAATAGTTATTTATTTATTTATTTGGTGTAAAACACAATTATGTGCATTTAAATATTTTGTCAGAAAAAAGATTTCCTTTTAATATAAAAAGGGTTTTACATGTCTAAATCATACATTCATAATTAATTTGATCCTTTTTATATACAACATTCGAAAATATATTTTATAAACTATATTTTTTAAATAATTACAATTATAAAATTTTGTTTCGTAGAAACTCAGTATTGTGTGTAACACAATATAAGAGAGTGCTGTGTCTAATGAAAGATTAACTTGGTGTAGAATGAAACACAGGAGATAAATGGAGTTTAATTTATTCAATATGGTTTATAAAAACAAGTGTTGTTACATGTAAAATAATGTGATAAAATCTATATAATGTAAATGGGTTAGCACTGGTTCCTAAGGGACCACCAGGCTAACACTGCCTACTTTTTCCAAAGCCAAATGATCTCTCAAAAAGTAGCCTTGTGTGTGTGTTTTTTTCTACATATAAATTGAATTTTATACACATATATATGTATACTAATACTATATAAGACCTAAGGCATAACTTAGGCATCCATGTGTAGTAATAGGTATCTCATAGAATGTCATGGTATACAATGCCTTCATGTAACGTTTAATTAGGGACACAAATTCCAATTATCACATTTCATTGGGGAAAACTTTCTCAAGTATCAAAAGTATGTAGGTTATCTTTCCTATGAATAAGAAGAATGTGGGTCTCCTTGTCCATGAATCACAAGTATGTGGATCTCCTTGTTTGAGCATCACTAGTATGTGGGTCTCATTTACTGAGTATCCCATGTATTTGGGTGTCCTTTCCTAAGTATCACAAGTATGTGGGTCATTATTCCCATATATCACAAGTATGTGGGTATCTTTTCTTGAGCAACATTTGTAGAATGGACCCCACTCCTGAAAATCATATTTGTAAAGGGTTTTTCATGTTTTACGATAATCCACGTGTTTAATTAAAATTCATCCATCATTACATTTAATTAAGGGGTCAGATATTTAATCATATGGTAGTCACATAGTTATTTCATACTAGTAATTTCAATTTAATTACCATTATCCGTTTAATTCTTTGGAAATAAACACCAAATACAAGGTAATGTAATAATATAAAAAATTAACAATCAATAGAGAAAATCAAGATCACACCTCATAGGGTGGAACCAGTAAATATAGGTCATTATACTGTTTAAAACTAATGGTATAAGGTCAATTATCTCATGATTTATAATTTATAATAAATAAAAATATTGTTTTAATCCAACACATGGAATATCTGGCATACGTAATGATAGAGCATGTCATAAAATGACTCAGAATTAAGGAAATATACCATACCACCTACCATATCTTGATAGATGAACCCTTTTACATTTTGGGCCTTTGAATTGAAATAGAACAGAATAAATCATCAAAATAGTAAAATTCCTCAAAAATATAGAATATTAGCTCACACAGAAAAAACCAAATAATTAGAGATAAATAGAAATTAACAAAGGTGTAGAATTCCTTATCAAGAGGAATCAAATGAGAAGAATGGTGGATTAATCTAATCTCAGCTGGAAGAGAAACAATATATCCTAGCTCTGGCTTGGAGGATAATCTTTCAAACAGTAGGTACTGCAATGTATGAGAATTGAAGGAAAGTGGAGGAGTTTTTATTTAACTATTGTCGGGGTAAATATCAATTCACCCTTTTTAATAGTTCTCATTATTTCACCACATGGTTTCCCAAACCATGTGTAAAGCATACGACAAGAACTTCCCCACAACACCCCTCACATGGACTTGGAAAACCATTTTTAAATCCATTTGAAGTCCATGCAAATTACCTGTGAAACGAGGTCTTTAGAACTTGCATAACCATGTGGTTTGGGATTCATTATTAGGAAAAACTGTGAGGCCCCCTGTTGTGCACTAGAGAACCCCACATGGTTGAGTCACATGGTTAGGAATAATAATGTTCAAACCATCTCGCTATGTTTTTTCCTCTATATTTTAGAGCTATAGGCTCCGAAGAGCCCTCAAATTCTCCCAAACCACTTCGTATCCCCATTAACACATGTGTAGATAAAAACAAGATGTTTTTAATAGTATTTCAATTATTAATACCCCATCAAAAGAATGAGATGTCACAACCTCCCCTCCATAAGACAACTTATCCTCGATTTTCCCCTCCGAGGGTGGTAGAACATCTTCTAAGAAATGTTCTGGTCACTAATCATGTACATCAGCCTCCTTCTCAATGGTCTCATCCAGTACATAGTAATTCTACTATAGCACATGTGCCATTGGAAGTGACCATCCTCAGAGGTATTTTACCCTCTAATAAAAAATATTATTGGATGCATCTCAAAGACACATCTAACTCCACCTCAATATCCTTAGAATCAAAAACAAAATTAGATGGGTCATATTAATAATGGTGATGCTGCAATACAGGAACACATTTTCATGGCCAGAAACCTATGAAGTAGATCTAAATAATAGGATACCAGCCACACTCTCCCCAATATCTCATAAGGTATAATGTAATGAAACAATATATTTCCCTATCTCTAAACCCATATTTGATACAATATAATAGAAACTCACAGAAATACTTGTTGTCCCACATATAACTCCTAAGATATATGGAAATTATTTTTATATGAATTCTACCTTTATTGAGATATATCCATATTCTTATGAATAAGAAACACTTGTTCTAAAGCATCTCGAATGAGATGGGTTCCTAGTTGTGATTCCTCACCAACCACTAACCTGAACAGGGGTGAACGACACACCCTACTATATTAGGCCTCATAATGACCCATCTAAATAATTACATGAAAGATTTTATTATTGGAAAACTTTATGATAGATATATTTGTATACTAAGAACCCCCAAAATCAATGATTCATTCTCGAAACATTTCCTCTAACACTTGTATTATACACTCGGAATAACCATTGGTCTGAGGGTGGTATGTTGTACTTAGAAGAACATATAAACCTAGTGCTTTATATAATCCCAGTATGAAACATAATATAGACTGGGAATCTTGATTTGAAATGATATAATGGGGAACAACATGAATTTTTACAATCTCTAAAATGTAAATCCTCTAAAGATCATCTCCTGATAAATTATCTCTAATAGGTATAAATTGGGAAACCATTGTCAGACTATCCATGACTACACGAACCACATTTCTAACTCGAGTTGACCTCAAAAGAGATATCAAAAATACATAGCTTTGTCATCCAATTTCAATTCCTAAATGTAAAAAGGATGTAAGAGTCCAGTAGGCTGCTCGTGCTCAGCCTTCACCTCCTCATTGTAGAGAATCATGTGATAAAACATAAAATATTCCCATAAATACATGGCCACAAATACTGATGACGTACATCTCAATGTATGTCAGTAATCACGACGTTCCCTTCCAAAAATATAGGAATTATATTCCAATATCAATTCTTCACTTATGTCTAAATGCACCCAATCTTTTTCATAAAATTTAAAGATATGATCCTCATTGATTATCTGACCCAATGGTGAGTCCTTGCCTAAAACACTCACCCATTGGACTAAGACCATAGGGTCTAAAATCTGTATCACCCTTACATATTATAGAAGGGATGATGTTACTACCAAGGATGAAAAAAACAGATTCCCTATGACATTCTTAAACCTCTACGTGCTTCTCAAAAAATATGGCCATCAACTGCCACTCACAACTTGCCTCCTAGATAACCTATGTAAAATTATTTTACCTCAGGGTGTCATCTACTTAATTTAATTTTTTGGGTGTATTAGATAGCTCAAAGTCAAATTATTGGAGGTACTATTCCATCTTTCACTAAAACATATTCAATTCATGCAATGTGAAAATTTATTTGATATTCTTATGGTTATTGTAAATGATAATCTACTCAACCAATATATAATGCCACCAAAATCATAATTTTTGAACCATAGCTTCTTTTTTGAGGTCATACCAAGGGTAATTCCTCTTGTGAGGACTCAGCTAAGGGGACCCATACACTACAACTCGATCATCCTATATCATAACTAATCTTTTACCTATTCATTATGCATCACAATAAACCATATAGATTTTTCCAAGTTCCATAATAATTTTGATCTATGTTAAAGTCAGTCTCTCGTTAAACTCTAGAAAGGTTTCTACATAGGTTTCAGACCAGAATGACATCATACCCTCCGTGTTCAATCTCATGAGAGGCATTGTTAGTCAACTGTATTATTGAATCTAATAGCTATAATATCCATCAATCCACCAGGAACATCATACATCGAAGAAATTTATGGTCCACTCCTAGAAAACCACATCACCCACACTCTATAGGACCACAAATACTCCTTCATAAGATTCTCCAAAAAACCACATCTCCCACCTTCTCTAGGATAAAATATACTCCTTCCTCTAAGATGATGTGACTGATAATTTTTATTTGTCGATCCAAAAGTGTATTTTAGTGAGCTTATCATATATCCAGTGCTCTCATATTTTATTCATTATGATCTCAAGATATTTGTCATGGTTGTGTCGTGTAAGAGATTACACAAATATATCATCCATGAAGAATAACATAAGAAAATCTAGATATGGGTGGAAACCCCACTTAATTAATTCCATGAAGACAGTGGCAGTGTTCATGAGACAGAACAATATGACTAAATACTCATATATGACATATCTACTGTGGAACACTGTATGGGGTGTTTCTAAAATTATAACATGAACCTGATGGTTTTCTGACCTCAAACTGATGTTTCAGAGAACCATTTCTCCCCAAATATGGTTTAAGAGGTCATCTATATGAAGTAGTGGATACCAGTTCTTAACCATATGCTAGTTTAATCGGTGATAATCCATAGAGATATTAGGGGTGTTGTCCAAATTCTTGGTGAGAAGGACAAGTGAACCCTACAGTGAGCTATTACGTTGTATGAAAACCTTAGATTCCAAAACATCTAATATAATCTTATGTTCTTAAAAATATATAAATGATATCCAATAAGGAGGAATGAACATAGGGGGAACTCATGGAACTATATCAATAGGTAACTCCACTTTTTTCGGAAGTGGTAACTGTAGAGACCCGAAGCCTGACGTACATGGACATTACATTACTTTTGCGGAATACTTAATACATAACAAAAACACACACACAAGGATCGTAATAGTTTAGTGTCTTTGGAAACTCGGAACGTAATCTTCTAATCCTGGTGAAAGATCTTCAAAATCTCCCATAAATATCTTCCTTTTTTTTTACCTAAAACCTTTCTTTATATCCTGGGGAAAAGAAAACATAAAAGGGTGAGCTCAAATGCTCAGTAAGGGTAAACAAAAGAAATATCAATCACATAATTTTCATAAGAACATAACATTTTTTGGAAATCTTAACCTGCAAAAGAGAGCATAATTTCATAACATGGGATAAATCATAGTAGTGAAAATGAAACCATAACATAAAATATTACTCATTGTGGCATACACACATAATCATAGAGAATCATTTCTTGTTAGTCAAGACTCATTGCCAAGACTATCTTAGTGGACAAAGTCCCTTTCTGAATCGAGTAATCCTCGTTTCAGGCCTGTTTCACTGAACCGGTATAACCTACCATTCCAGCCATGTCTATCTCATGAGATATGAAATCTTTACCCAATGCATTGGAGGGAGATATAGGTCCCACCCATCTCTTAATGAATCCTTTCTTATGTGTGCCACAAAATCATAAATCATACATCATTGCATAACCCATGTAATAAAAATGGGATTCTTAAACAACATGACATCATAAAACCATTCATATAAGATAAAGGAATTCATAAACATAATTCCATCACAACATAGTCAAATCAATGTAAAAATATGGATAGAAACAGAACCCTTTATTATCTTAGATGGAAAATAATTTTGATAAAACACTTGAAATGAATTCTTGAGGAAAATATCCTTTCTTCTTCAAAATCAATTTCTTTTCACAAAACATCATACAATTTTAAAAGAAAGAGATTTTATTAAAAATAGTCATGAAATATTTTGGAGGAAGGTTCATGAAAATAAGGCTTTATAAAACCGTAAAAATCCGTTCGTGCCGTATAAGTTAAAAAAAACATTCTTCGTACTTTTGTCGGAAAAGTCAAAAAGTACCTCGTATAAAAAAAACGACAAAAGATTCCTTTCATATTCTTTACTAAAAACTCACCGATGGGTAAAATTGGATTTAAACTATTTTAAGTGTATGGAAACAATATTACATATTGAGGGAACATGGATGTGGATGATAAAATACACCCCAGTAAATACTTACGAATAAACAATCTCGGATAAAAATGAGATTGTGATATTTCCCTTACCTTAGGTCCGACTTGCTTTGTAAGTGTCCGAACCTCCTGTATAATGATTTAAATCATGTTATTGACTTATTACAGAATCATATTCATTGTTATGATATCATATATGGTTCACTTATGACATTATATTACCCGTTCTTTTGTAAATTCCATGTTAAAGAAGCGTTTTGGGTAAAATCGTTTCATTTATCGTAGGTGTTTTGACTTGTTGTTCTTGACATCATTATTACTTATATCATGATTTACTTACATCCAGAATATAAAATATGATTTATATATCATATATATTCAGTATATATATATATATATAATAGGTAGATAAATAAAATGAAAAACACCGTTCATGGAGACGGTAGTCCGTACGTACGCATGAACGTTGTTTTCCTTTCCTTATTGTCTTGAAATGGAAGTAAGTAGATGACATACATATGTATATATATACATAAATCCAGTAGCTTTATAATGTCATATATTTCATTATTATTTCTTATATATACATTATAATCATTCTTAAATGGTTAACATGGAGAATGAATCTCATCGCGTCGTGGAGACGGTATTCCGTACGTACGCACGAGCGATGATATCATTTCTATAAATATTGAATTGAATTGGAGTGGATTATACAATATATCAGAATCAATATGATGTTGTAATAACTATGTATAGGTATTCTTTACACCATTATACCCATCCATGTAAGGTGGTGGTGGAAAATAGATTACACCACGGCGTGGAGACGGTATTCCGTACGTACGCACGCGCGGTGATTTCTTTTTCCGTAGGATGGATTGATGGTGAAATAGGGTTGTTTCATACTTATAATAACATATCAGTATATGAGTGATACTGATGTTATTACTTCATAATGATACAACCTAAGAAGAAGAAGTGGAAGAAGAAATAAAGATGAAAGAATTGGTAATGGTAATTACCTCTTCTTTGAAGTGCCTCTTTGAGACCTCCTCTTAGGGCACTAAAATTGGTCTTTGAGGAAGACCAGAACCTCTAGGATGTTTCTAGGGAAGTGGAGAGGAGAAATTGGCAGGGGTTGGCCGAGCTTGAGTGCTCAAATTGGTGTGAGGAGGAGGGGGAGGAGGTGTCCTTTTATAGGGGAGGAGAGGGGCACCTTAGGAATATCTCAAAATATTATTTTATATTAAAGTAAAAATCGGTTTATAATGGTTCCAAAGGGTCTTATTTCGAAGCTAAAGTGGGGATGGGTCGAAATCCTATCAACCAATAGGATTTAGACAAGTTTAGGGTATTATTTTAACCTTATCAATTAGATTTAACTCTAAGTTAAAGAATTTAACTTTTACCGTTTCTTTTTGTTTTATTTCACTATATGGTTAATAAACTTACTATAACATGCCAAACGAACCCCAAATTGTTTATTATTAATATATATATCCTTATCTAAGTCATTTGGCCGAACCTTAGATTTTTAGGAATAAAATAACAATTAATAATATAATATTTGATTTAAAAACTATTTTGTGTCAATTTTGACACTATTTGATATATGATTTTTGTGAAAGTCATAACAGAATTATATGTTCGAACCAAGTTGATTAAATCAACATTAATATATCATAGTAACCTAGAAAATTAGTGGAATTCATAAAAAGTCTCAAATTACATTTATTTTGGTGTTTATAACATCAATTATGTCAATATTTCATTAACAAGATAATTACTGCATCATCTTTGTGTCATAAATAAATTAAATTATTTGATGTCTAAAAATTACAAATAAAATACCATCATGTAGGAAATCTTTTTATCTTTCTAATGAATATTTATAGTCGAATTTATCTTATGTATAACCCCATATTAAAAATGATTTACTTATTAAACTTTAATTTTAACTATTTTAACCCTTCTTTAAATAAATTAATAATAAATGTCCTAATCTAATCCAAGTGGGCCTAAATGGTCATATTTTATTCCTAAGTTTGTTTTTGGTCGAATTACACTTGTCCAATAGAATTAGGACATGTGTTAGGGTAACATTAATATCATATTTACCCTTAGTTACCCTATTTACTATTAACCGTGGTAAAAAAGTAAAAAGTTACTATTCACCAAAAATTTATTTTCATCTCATTGAACCACATTTTAGTCCTTGATATTAACCGTGTCTCTCGGATTTTCGAAATTCCATTCACAGAAGCGGTAAAATTATGTTTTATGCAAAATTCAGTTTTTAACCTACCACTTAGTAGTTTCACTATTCATCAAAAATTGATGTTTTTTCAGAACAATTCCAAAATTTCATCCCAAGCTATATTTCATATTCCGAATTCAAAAATGAAGTCTATTTTACCAAATTCATAACATAAAAGTTTCATTAATTAATTTTATAATTAAATCCCGCTGTTAAAACAAATAGCGTGTTTTTGAGAAACAATATCTATCAAAAGATTGACACTTGTTTATGTCTAGTTTAAATGTGAAATTACATCCAATGACCAACATTGTATTAAATTGTAAAAATATATTCTAAATATACTTTAAAACCACTCAAATTAATTATTTATCACTATTAATTATTTCGATTAAAAAAGTTGTTTTTAATTATAATTTAGTAATTTTCACTATTCATCAGAATATGAAAGTTATCCGAAAAGTACCAAAATTTCACCTTAGGATAAATTCGATACTCTGAATCCAAAAATAAAGTTCATTTTGAAAAATAAGATTTACTGGATTTCAAAAAGTGGTTATTACTATTCATAACGGCTAGTTTTAATAATATTTTTATAGCATATCGTTGTTTAGTGAAACTCGGTATTGCGTACTACACACGCTATCGAGGAAGGTCGCGATTGCGTGTAATGCAAGACATGTCAAGGATGTGTGTTGTGAAAGCTCCTTTTGGTGTAGCGTACAACACAAGACATTAGTAAAATAAATAAGAATATTTTTCATAAAATCTCGGGCTGTTACAGTAACCCAAAAAATTCATCAGGGAAGATGTAATCGAAATGATCCACTATAGGAGGGTATTCCATGTGTTTTATTACCTGATCATTCATAAGGGGACTAGATAAATGGGTTCTCAATCTTCCCATTCCATGATTCTCTAGTGCATCTTAACTCACCTAGACATCCCTTTCACCCTTATGAATGTAAGTACCACCCTTGGGTGATGTAAAGGACACCGTCCAATGATATATATCAAATTGATCATGATAAGGTATTAACTAATCCATTCTAAGTATGATTTAAAAACATATCATCTAGATGGAAAAGTGTTTTCACTTGAATAATCACCTACATATCTCAAGGGGTAACTCCTTTAATTGGAAAAAAATATCTGACCGCACCCCTTACAGTGTTTCGATAGTCATCATTATATATAAATATTCTATATATAGGCCCAAACATTCTATAATTTCTATAGAGATAATAGAGTGTGAAGATACTATATCAAATAAGGCAGATACAAAAGTGGAAGATTCAATAATAGTACCTCTAACAATATAAGGCTCGTAACTCTTTTCCTTTGGAGTGGATTACACTGCACAGATATGGCCAAATCTATAGCCATGAGATACAACCTCGATACCTTAAGCAGGTATAATTTTCTAACACAACAGATTTGGAGCTTGACTACCAAGCCACAACCACCCCCTCATCATGATTGACCATTATTACTCCATATACCATCCAATATATGTGATACTGATCTTTATGGTGGGCCTAATATAGATCCTCTCCCACTTGGAACATATGGAAGTGTCCTACAGAGATGATGAAGATTCCCCAATATGTTGGAAATTTAGCATTCCATGATAACTCTAGGAAACTAGGAATTCTTATGCTCATAATTTCTACACGCACACTTTGTACCTATTACTAGTTTTCATATGGATTCTACTAATACCATGTGTAGGCTCAGAACGATGTTTCATGTCGTTTAGTGAACCAAGTTCTTGTATCATCACCAAACTACCCTGGGTCACACTATCAGCTTATATCAGTTTCTAATGGGTTATGGTGACCTAATTCACTATCATAGATATGGTTTTCAACAGAAATACATTCACCCAAAATTGGATGGAATATAAATTTTCATCCTTCATCCAACTTTTTGTCATCAACTCATCACTAGAAAGAGTCGATAAGAAGTGTTAATGATCAGTGAAATGATCTAAATATTCCATCACAAACATAGTACACTATTCTAAATGAATAAAATAATTAGAATGGTTCTCTATCAGTATCTATGAAAATAGGTAATCATAGAAGGCTATCTGGAAGTCATTCTAGACCATACCCAAATGATGATGAGCCTGGGTGAAAACATACAACAATTCCTAGGGGAATCATGGAACATTTAACTCATGATATTGACCCTCTACTTTGGATGTGTCTCTAAATTATCATATAGGGATAAAATTACCTTAATCCAAGACTCAGTTTAATGGGGCTTCCATACCCTAAGAAGATATGTGGATGTTGTGGCTGAAATTATTGAATCAACACTACCATAGTTAGGTCCGGTTGTTGATATCCTTTCATAGAATTCATAAAACATAGGAATATATATTTTAATTGAGTATCTTTTCCTAGATTCTAAATAATATTAGGATCTTATAGCGTAACTATTGTAAGAAATTATTGTATATTAGGGTCCCCCTCCTCAGAATCATGATTATCTTTTCCATCCTAGAAATCGACTCAAGGACATCATGGTGGAATATATCTACATTTGTAAAATTCTAGTCTCATACAAGATTCAGACATAGATAGGTTCAATATAAAAGGAAAGGATAGGTACATAGCCTTCCTATAAATGTGTTATACATATCGTCCAATTCCTAAATCCAGGTCTAGTATCTATGGAAGATCAGAGTGGATCATAAGAGACAATGCATATTTCCTACTACTAAGATCGGGTTAGGGTCAAGGTCTCACATCACACATCATAAGATCTAGTGTATGAAGTTTCAATTGAATGGTATAGAGTAATATGAACTTTATATTTCAATAAGAATCCCAATTTAAGGGTTTCCATTTCATTTATAATTTAAATTTATTAACATTCATAGTAATTTATATATATTTATATATCATAGTCCTGTTAGACGTGTTACTATTCACAATTTATAAAGGATCACACTCTATAAATTTTAATCAATATGTTATGTAACTGTGACATGACCATAATATCTAGTAACATGATGTAATAGGTCATATATAATTATTTCGTTGAATGAATTATCACCCCCAATTTATAAAATTACATGATTTATAAATCTCAATTTTCATTCATGTAATCATGATCATCTTACATTTTAGACCATGGTATTAGTTAATCATGGATTAGGCAAGGAATAATTGGTTAATGAAGTTATAATCATCAATATATATGGGAAAACCCATTTATATTAAAACAGAAACATTAATTAATCCAATTATTTTTCTCCCTATAGGAAATAGTAGATCATTTCCACATATAATTATCATGATTCTCATAACTATCCTAGGTAATACAAGAAATGAAAACAACAATTTACCCCTGTATGGAATTAAATAATTCATGAAATGTGAACCCTCTACTGCCTACAATGATTCATGAAATGATACACCCTTTCCTCATCATACCATGGTAAAGACAAATCCATCGTAATAATAACAACAATTACCTAACAAAACCTCCGTGTCACCCAACATAGAAATCAATTGAATTTTTATAGGAACAAACCAAAACTGCAATATTCCATCCTATGTATTTTTGATCTCCACTATATATGTTTCAGCTACTCTTAGGAATAGGATCATTTCAAAATTTTGACACATTCATAGTCTCTTATGAAATACCCAAAAATAAGACAAAATTAAATTGATCCTATGATACCACAATGTAGTGTCCATGACTCAGTTCGCTAATATGTAATCGAATAGGGTCATCCACATGAACTCAATCATGCCTCCACATACACCAGATACATCCGATTAGTAGCAGGGGTATATAATGGTCTTGTGGGAAGAATATACCACAATGATCATAGTAAAGAACAATGTTATCTAATAGTGGCAATGAGTGGAAACAATAATAACCAAAAATTGAATAATAAATACTCCAAATATAATAATCAAGTAGAATTTGAATCAGAACATATAGAAACATTATTCTCATATCAAGTGATCTACAAAAAAAGGGAATAGTGGAATGGGAATGTACATCATAATATAAAAAAACCTAAAATGGCCAAAATATGTCTCCCCTATCATCGAAATCCTAAGATCAATCCTCTTCTCATGTAATCCATCCTAACAAAAAAATTAAGGATCCATATCTAGAAACTTCCTTTTATCCCTACATGCTTCCATGAGTTCCATTCGGGTTCCAAATGGAAAGCTGAATAGGGTGTGAGAAATACTCAGTAGGCCGCCACCAAAGTTCTCTACTAAAATCGACCCTATTCATATAAAATCGGTATTGTACATGTATAATAATGTGCGTAAAGATATATAATGAAAATGGGTTATCTCTAGTTCCAGAAGAAAATCATACTAACACAACATGTTTCTTCCCAAGATGGATGATCTATAAAAAATATCCATATTTATAGATATATATGTTCTGTGTAAGTAGTGATGTTTATATCTATATATATGGATACTTCTAATATCTAGTACATGAGGTGTAACATAGGCATTCATTGGTAGCAATATGTATATCATAGAATGTCACGGGATTCCATGCATGTGTATCACATTTAATTAGCAGTTTCATTCCTAGTTATCACATTTCCCTTGGGATTCTATTACTAAGTATCACAAGAATGTTGGTCTCCTTTCCCAATTATCTAAATTATGTCAGTTTCCTTACATTATTATCACAAGTATGTGGTCACCTTGTCTGATTATTACAAGAATGCGGGCCTCCATTTCCGAGTATCAGGTGTAGGTGGGTTGCCTTTCCCACATATCACATGTATGTGGGTCACCTTTCCCGAGTATCACAAGTATGTGGGTCTCCGTCCCGATTATCGAAAGTATGTGGTTACCCTTTCTTGAGTATCATAATTAGGAGGATACCGTGCCCACAAATCATATTTATAAATGGTTTGTCATTCCTTATGATAATCCATGGTCGTAATTACAATTCATTTTTAATTCAATTTAATTAAGGGGAATACCCTTTCCTCATATGGAACTCACATGGAGCTATTTTACCACTTTTATCTTTTTAATTACAATTATCCATTTAATTTGATGGAAATAAACACAACATAAAATGGGGTGTAGTGATATAGACAATTAATAATCAAAGTGGAAATTCCTGAGAAGACCTTATGAGGTGGAACAAGTTGAGAGATTTAATTCCCCCATTTAATACTAGGGTTGTAAGGGAAATTGTAGCATAATTTATAATTTAGAAAAGATAAAAAAAGTTTATATTATGGAAATTCATGGAAATTATAGCACACAACATGATGGTTCATTACATAAAATGAATCAGAATTAGGTAAAGGTATTGTACCACCTACTTTAATCTATTAGATGACCCATCATCCATTTTTGGCATTGGAATCAAGTCACAATGGAACATATCTATAAAATAGAGAAATTCCTTGAAAATAGGGAATATTAGCTTGAACCAAAAAAAGTGCTGCAAGAGTTGAGATAGACTGAGAAATGAAAGAAGTGGATTGAAGCTATTATAGAGAGGAATCCAAAAATATAGATAATGGTTGATTCTAATCATGGATGAAAGATTAATAAAAAATCCTATATTGGGAGTAAAATAGAATCTATCATATAGGAGGGGTTATTGTGTGTGGGTACTGAGGGGAAATATGAAGAAATTTGATTTAGGTAAGGTGTAGAAAAACATAAATTCACAATTTTTAAGAGATCAAATGGTATTTCCAGGCGATTTTTGAAAATATGCACCAACTGTGTGATAAGCACAACCCCATGGCACCCCTCTCATAGTCTAGGCACACAGTGTTTCCAAACATTCCCATCTAGTGAAAAAATCTTCTATTATGAGGTTTGATGTACTTGAATAGTCATGTTGATTGGGCTACATGGTTAGGAAAAATTGTACGGATGCCTAGTATGCACTGTAGCACCCCTCATGGTAGATTCACTCTATTAACACTAACCACAAACTAAACATGCAAATTGTCCTATCTCTCCACATTTTGGAGTTCCATGCCCTGAACGAGCCCCATACTCTCCCAAACCGCTTCGTCACCCCTTTATCAGTTTACAAGAAAAAATAGAGGTTTTGAATAGTATTTTAATTAACAGTACCATGTGAAAAAATGTTACATTAAAACCTCCCCACATTAAAACAACGCATCCTTGATTTCCCCTTTTGAGGGTGGCAATACATCATTAGAAAAAAGTTCTATCCACTGATCACATACATCACCCTCTCCCTCCTAGGTATCTTCTTGTATATTGTTGTTCTGTCACATCACTCGTACCATAAGAATTGATATGTCTCATAGATAATTTATTCTATGATAAATAATACGTATTTGATGGCCTTCAAAAGATGCATCTACCTATATCTCAATATCTTATGGATCAAGAGAATGTTATAGGATAGAGAAAAAATGAATAAACTGAGATACAATTAAGAAATTTTTTATGGCCCAGTACCTCTAATGTCAACGAATAGATAGGCTACCATCCCAAATCTCTCCAAGATCTTGAAAGGTGTGTCATAATTAGGAGATAGCATACCCTATATCTGAATCCATTTATGACCCAATCTATGTGAAACTAAGAGAAATACCTGATGATCCACCTGAAGTTTCAAAGCTCAACTATGATGACTGATATAAGACTTTTGTCTGGACTAAGATATATCCATATTCTTCTAAATAGGATTCACTTTTCCAAAAGTCTCTTGAATGAGATAAGGTCCTAATAGTGCTTCCTCATGTGCCTCTAACAAGTATAAAGGTGAACAACATGACCAACCATATAGATCCTTATAGGGATCCATATGAATAGATTCTTGAAAGATGTTATTAAATTAAAATATGATGAGAGGTAGGTGTTTCTCCCACGAACCCCCAAAATCATGGATGTATGCTCGGAGCACATCCATTATGAATAATATCATATACTCGTACTGACCATCGGTATGAGGGTGGAATTTTTTACAAAAAAACATATGAACCCAATTTATTCTACAACCCCTTCTAGAATCATGATGTAAATTGAGCATCTTGATTAGATATAATAGAATGGGGAACAACATCAAGGTGTATAATCAACTGAATTTAAAGACTCATAATTCCATCTACTAAAAATTTATTTATCATATTTATAATGTGGGTGATCTTCATCAACATGTCTCCAACGACCCAAACCACATCACTACCTTGAGGTGAACTCGGAAAACATGTCCAAATTCCACTATGACAACATCCCATTTTTATTTTGGAATTCATAAACTCTGTAAAATTTCAATAACCCGCTGGTGTTCATCCTTCACCTAATTATAGGTGGATCAGCATGCGATAAAACATTCAATCTACCTCTTCATACTTGGCCACCAATACTGATGATGTACATATCGTTACAACTTGGTAATCCAAGAGTGTACATCCTAAATAGAAGCAAGATATTCCTATATCATTTCATCTTATATGATTATAGGCACCTAGACTCATTCATGAATTTTTAGGATCTCATACTCATTAATACCCCAACTATGTAGTGTAACAATCCTAATAAACACTCTCTTAGGATTAATACCTTGGTATATGAATATCTGTGATTCTTACTTATTATAAAAATGAATATTTCACTACAAAGGATTCTAGAATAGGTTTCCCATGAAATAAATAAACCTCCATGTTTATCTCATAAAATAGGGCCATCAATTTTCATTCACAACTTTCCCCCTGGATGGACTACATTTGAGTCGTCAAACTCAGGGCATAAACTATTAAATTTTACTCTTAGAATGTGTTATCATTCTCATATTCAAAAAATTTAAGGTACACTACCCTCTTATTCTTCCTAATATTCAAGTAACACTCTATGGAAATGTATTTGAACTTTCTTAGTCAGTGTAAATGACAAAACACTCCCCCAATAGATAATTTCTCAAACAGTTTAATCCATAAACCAAATATTCCAGTTCAAGCTTGCACATAGGGTAATTCCACTTGTGAGTTGCCTTTTGTAAATCCCCAAACACTATAACTCAATATTCATAATCAAAACTACTCATAGACCAATTCTTGATGCGTCATTGTTGGGAGAAAATCTCTCAAAGTAATATTAAAGTGTTTTTGGGTTGATGTTTTTTTGTTGAAAAATGGGTTTCCATGGAATGTTTTGGATTTCTAGAGATATTTTTGACAAGGTATATAGACAATTATCCTTTAAAAAGAAAGGGATTCCCTAGATGTGGTAAAAGAAATTCATTTACAAGATGGTATTGTTTTCCTGTGTTTTCAAAAAAGATCATCCAAAATGTGGAGGTTGGATCAATAATCAAGAATGATATATTTCCATTAAGGCATCATAAAATTATCTAAATGGGATTTTTTTGTGAATTTGAATTTTTTTTAAGGTTATGAGGATAAAAAAGTAATTTGGTGTCATGATGTATGGGTTTCACGAAGGTGTGGAGCATTATGAACTCGTGATGAAAAAAAGTAAATCTTTGTGACTATGAGAAGTGGAGCATCATAAATTCATGAAGGATTGATGATAATATCTATGATTATAAGAATTTTGATGAATGGTAAAAATCTCTAGTTCTTCACAAAAATAGGGATCTTCCTGAATTATATTGGAGAGCTTCCCAAAAATGTGATGATGTGGACAAAATATTCTTGAAAAGGAGGAAACACCAATAAATGAGCCTCTATCTCCATCATAAATAGTGATCAAGAATTAATGATGATTATAAGACTCTTAATTCATGAAGGTGATTCAAGAAGGTTGATCTTGAGAAAAATATTGTAATGAAATTAATTTTATGAAGGATAATAAAGATGACCAAAATTTTTATGCATCGTGAATGTGGTGAATTTCACAAAGGATATGAAAGCTGACTAAAAGTTTTGAGCGAGATAAAGGCTACGTGAGCTTCATAAATGTTGTTTGCTTCACAAATTCTAGGTGGGCTTCGTGGAAGGAGGTTGATTCATGAAGGCTATTTGAGATTCGTGAAATGGGTGAGAAATGCAAAGGCAGTGAGCTTCATGAAAGTGTTTAGAAAGGATTTACTAGTAAATCTAGGCTAATGTGATATTCAAAAAGTGGATGAAAGTGGGACTTAAATAGATCAAATATCTATATCTAAATATTTATTCATTGTTTCTAATGAAGGGACATACATGTCCAGGAACTATGCTTGAATCATTTCCAGAGTAGTGAGAAAAAGGAACAGGAAGAAGGTTATCCTTTCCACCAACACTAATCCATAAAAAGAGATATCAAGAGAGTGACCCTTTGGAAGTATTGATTTATCAATTATCTTTGTAAATGTAGTGATACTATTCATAGATGTGATATTTCCCAAATCCCATTTTGGAAGTGATCATTAGTGTATTTTTTAAATTAGTACATTTTCATTGTTTGATCCTTTGATGTAGACCATTGATGGTTAACCAAGTACAAATATGAATGTCCTTGTGATTTATATCCTTCTTTACGTTCAATTCATCATCATAATATAAATTATTAATGAATATTAATTGAATAAAATAGTTCTGATCAACTAAAATAAACATTATAATAACTAGGTCAAGATTTAGTGGGGTGGGAAGAATTCTTGATACAATATTCATACACTGATACCCCCCCATCAAGGAATATTATCCCTTTTTGAACAAAAAAACAAGTATCATAGAAATTGGTTCCATTAAATAGATTGGTTTTCTCGGACACGGATCACTTGATTTTTGAAATTAAAGTTTCATGATACTCTTATATTGTTATGCCATGGAAATAGGATGGAATTCAATGAAAAAGCAGAAGTTTGGTGGAATTTCATGGTGCAAAAGTATCTATGGATAGAGTGTGATATATATAAAATATAAAAATTGTGTAATAAATAATGGTTAGGACGAATCAAAATTTTAAAATATTTACTCATCTAATGATGATACTTGAATTGGTGAAGATCCTGATATTCTAAGTGATGTTGGAACTACTGATGATGATGAAAGTACATGAATACAAAACTGTAAGTTGTTAAAAAAAATAAATTATTAAATGGATGGAGAAAATAAAAATAAATATATCAAGATAAAAGGTCGATAAATTGAGTTTAACAAGATAAATGGTTTAAATAAAATTCATATTGATGTGGCTAAGGATCTGTGGGGGAAGAATGTTTCCCTAGATGAGGAACTTAAAACAGAAGTCTAAAATGATTGAAAAAAATCAATGTTGATACCAATGGAAAGAATCCAAATTCATAAGAAATTAAAAATCTAGAAGCCAGAAATGATGATCCTAATGCACAGTTATCTGAACTGGTTCAGGAGAACCAAAGGCTGCAATATGAGAATGCATATTTTAATGATTCTATTTCTCAAATAAATTTTACGGAAATAGGGAAACATGACATGAAAGATAAGATCTACCAAGAATTGGAATATAAGATAATATTTGCTAAGACACTTAGATGAAAAAATAATCCTCAAATTGAATCTTGGGACATGAACAATCAAAAATTAGGAGAACATCTAGAATCAATCAAGAAATTTGTGGTAAAATATAACGCTAAAGGCAAGTGAAAATTGATGGAATCATTTAAATTACTATTTGACTATCCTTCAGAAGGTAATAATAAAATAAAAAAGGAAAATATGTTGTTTATGAGGAGAAATAAGAAAATATTGGCACATCCCAATGGCCTTGTAGTTTGGGAAAATCTATTATTGGATATGATAAACACTCTCCCATGAATGAGAGGAAAAGAGTCGTGAATAGTTCTAAAAATAGGAAAAAATCCTTTAGGTGATGTAAATATACCTAAAAATAACATTAAAAAATTGATGAAAAAATGTTCAATTTCTATATAATTCATGTTAAAATTTTATATTTTGTTCTAAAGCATTAGAATATATTACATATTAGAAAGCCGAAAAATCTAAATTTGAGAATAAGAAGAAGATTCATGAAAAGTATAAAAGGTAAATCTCTGAAAAGAAAGTATCAAGAAGATTATATTATTGTGGAAGATAGAGACATACCCTGAGAATGTGTCAAGAGGCCCAAGAGGTAAATTTCATAAGAATAAGAACTCTGGATACATCATATATCTCGTCGGAGAAATGATGACATAGTATATGTTTTTAATGGGAGATGCTTTGTATGTTCTAATCATGGTAATTTTGAAAGATATTAAATATGTAATAAATCGGTTAAGGAAAAGAAACTCTAAAGGAGATCCCCAACTATAGTGGTGTATAACAAAAAATCCTCAACTAGAATATAGAATGATAAATATAAAAATAGGTTTACAGTCTAGAATTAAATACAAGGAGCTCAATGAATGGTGTATCGAGAACCACCCCTATTACACTCACTACAACTCTCATGGAAAGAATGTTACTAAACATAGAAGAAAAATATGAGAGAAATTATTTTTTTGAGTAAGAAGAATGTATATTTAGTGGAGGACCCACCACCGAGACGAAACATTGTGCTGACTCGGATAACTGATAAAATAAAAAAAAGAATTAATAATGTCTCATCAAACTCACAAGTCATGAAACATGGAGAGATATGAAGGCAATATAAAGAGCCCTCCGATGTGGAAAGAAGAATGGGAACATATCCCGAATAGATATTTTTCGTAGAGAATAGATCTTGAAAAATGGAAATTATGTGGAGAATCAAAGAAGGAAATTTTTAATAGTGGGTTTAAACCCCAATTATGAAAATGACTAATCCAATGGATTCTATATATCATAAGAAGACTGAGAATGTGGGAAAATAATTTCTAATAATATGTACATAGTATTTGAAGTCGTCTAGGAAATTGGAATGAGCTGAAAAGGAGTACGGTGCTTAGGAAGAAAGTTTCAAAGGGTTGATCCATCATGGTTAACCACAATCCTCATCCTTAAGCTTCTATAGGTTCTCCACTCCCAATGTGTTTAAATATAAATAACCAATGTTCATGTGTTTCATGTTTTTGGGGGATATAATTTCAAAGGGGTTGTTGCATCAAAAGATAAAATGTGGTGATGTGATGTGCTCCATAATGCAAATTGATTCAAATCATTTACTAGAGTTGAAGAATAAATCTAAGAGAATTCATTGAAATGGGTTAATGGTATATGGCTACTTGAGATGTATGGAATTAATCGGGTGAAATGGATAGTGACACTGTAATTAACATTATCTAATGTTTCTTATAGTGAGTTCTTACTTAGATGGATTAGCATTTTCATTAATTGATCATTTCTAAGTTGTAATTTCATCCATTTAATATATCATTGAAGGTAGCTACAACTGATGAATTTTATTGAGTTGGGGAATTTTATCAATCCTTTAGTCACCTGTGAATAAATGATAATGTATAAGAAGAATTTATATGGGTCTAAACAGTGGTCCTTAAAATAAGAAGAGTTCAATATTATAGGGAGATAATTCTATCTATTAATCACATGAAAGGTCTCAATGGTATATGAAGGATGGTTTTTTTTACATCAATAAGACTTATTGGGTCAGAATTAGCAACATTCATGTATTTTGGGATTATCTATTTTTCTAATAATATTATATCAAATAACTGTTTTTAGGATAAAAAGAAGTTGTAAGAGTATATTAACTATGTTTACAATAGGTGTTAGTCCTTATCTAAAGAGTAATTAAACATCAAAAATCACATTACAACCTATATTTATCATTTATCTCAGTCCAATGCTAGAGGTTTTATAGGAGACTATTTCGACACTAACAGATAAGAATGTCACTTGGACCTAATAAGTATTTTGCAACAGGAGGAATGAATATGGAACAATGATTTGAAGAGAATCAATATTAGTGTTTAACGGGTACTCAAATAAACAGGGTATAGATGTTAGTGAAACATTTTCACCGATTTTGAGGCTATAGAAAATTAGACTATTCTTGGCCATAGTAGTGAAAAGAAGGTACATTGTTTTCTCAATGGACATGAAGTCAGCACTGTTGAATGGGGTTTTGGAAGAATAATTGTATATTAAGTATCCAACTTGTTTTCACATTCCTGAATATGAGAACAGTTTTTTCGAATAAAGAAGGATCTATATGGGTTGAATCAAGAACCAATAACATGGTATTCATGAATAGATCAGTTTTTTAAGGAACTCAATTTTCATCATGGTGGAGTTGATTAAAATATTTATATAAAAATGACATTAATCAAAGGATTATGGTACATGTGTATGTTGATTTCATAATATTTTGTGTATCAAATGAAGCATAGTTGAAAAGGTTCTCATAATTCGTAAAAACTAAATTTAAAATATTAAGGATTGTTAAACTAACATTTTTTCTTTGGTTTATAGGTGAAATAAGGGGAAAATGAATCATTTATTTCTAAATATAAATATTCCATGGAGTTTTTTACAATATTCATAATGAATTATTACAAGGAGATGATTAATTTTGTGGATACCAAGATGAAATATTCTTGGGGTGATGAAGGCAATTGAATTTGTGTCACATGATATTGGAAAATTGTTAGAAGTCAATAGTACATTGGTGAAAAAACATGATATTTTTTTCCACATTCCAAGTACAAATATATCAATGCAATCCTAGGTAAATCCAATTTATTTTTTAAGAATAATACTTCGTTATATCATGATCATGTTGGATTCTATTTTAATATATAATTATAAATATCAATGAAAGATATTGTTCAATAAAGATTTAAATTTTACCAGATCCTTATACGATAGTAAATCAATGTCTTGTGGTGCATTTTATCTTGGAGGATTGTGTATTTATTTCCTAAGAAAGTGAAAATATTTTATTTCATCTGCATCTATAGAATAAGAATATATTTTTTCCACTTATTCTTGAATAATGTTATTATGGATGAAGAAGCAGCATGATGATATGGGATTTCAAGTTAAGTCTATGATCAACTTCCATTATGAAAATTAAGGTCCTATAAATCATAGAAAAAATATAAAATATCAATAAAGGAAGAAAGAACATTGAAATTAAGTATCATTTTATCGAGGAGAAGGTGGAGCATGAGCTTGTGATGTTGAAGTGTGCACCAACAGAAATACCCATTGTGGGCATTCTAATAAAGGCCTTACCCAAAGAAGTGTCTGAATTTCATCAAATGGCTCTATGACTTCAATTAACTCACCATAAATGGAAATATTTTTATTTGGTACCCCCTCTCCCAAAGGTAAGATTATATTTCCTAATTTGTTGATATGTTATCTTTACCTCATTTATAACCACAATGATGTGTCCTTCAGGTTCATTGATAATAGAGGAGAAATTGTGGCTATAAAAAAAGAAAATGTCTTAATAAGGACATGGGGAGATGTGAAGTTGGGTGATTTCTAAATAAAATGATGTTAAAGGTGATCATTCCAATTTTATATATCATGATAGATAGGGTTCATGATGAGAGAAATTGAGTGGTTTTGGAATGAATTTATTCATTTATGAACTTTTCATTCTACTCTTCTATCTCATGACATGGATAGATCATGTCGGACTAGATTGTGTGTTGATTAAATACTTGATTTATATCTAAATAAAATTAATTTAATGTTAGAAAATGATGAGAGAAGCTTCAATGAGGTATCAAAATGTGATGAGTTGGCAACAAACCCAAAGGGGAATATTATTGGGAAAAAATCCCTCAAGGTAAAATTTTAGTGTTTTTTGGTTGATTATATATATTGAGAAAATAGGTATCCATGGAAATATGTGCATTTACATAGAGATTCTTGACAATGTATGTTGACAAAGACCAAATACAATTGAATGGATTACCTAGAGGAGGTACAGAAAATTTTGTTTACAAGTTGTTGGTATTTCTATGAATTCCTCACAAATTATATAAAGGGATTATTTTCAAGAAGATTGGGGTTTCATGAAGGTAATGATCTTTGTTGAGGAATTCAATGTCATAAAGTCCAGTTTTGTCAAATTTTTGGAACATCATGAATGTGAAATGAAAAATAGTACATCTTTATGACAATAATAAGTGGACACTACTAGAAACTAAGGCTTTACCAATAGTTTGAAACCATTGGTAAAGGCTGCCAAACCGTTGGTATGATATATACCAATGGTTTGGAAAACCATTGGCAAGTAAGGCATATAAATAGCCCATTGAAAATTGTTTTAGTATAACCATTATGAAAGGTAGTGTAATCCTAGAGGTTCCCAACGGTTTAAATAACCGTTGGTATATAGGAGTATTCCCAACAGTTTGTAAAATCGTTGGAAATATAGGCAATGTCTAGGAGTATTCCCAATGGTTTCTAAAACGATTGTAAATGCTATCATTTTAATGTTTTTACAACAGTTTACTAAAACTATTGGTAAAAATATGTACATCATTATACCAATGGATTTAGTAAATCGTTGGAATAGTGTATTACTGGAATTTAACAGACCAGCCTCCTAAAATATCCTCTATTCCACTACACATACACCTGCACACACTCTGAACAGCAACAAAACCACTACACACACTCTTAAAAGCAAGAAAACCACTACACACACTCTTAACATCAACAAAACCACTTCACACTCAACTACATACAAAATCATACACTCTTAACAGAAAAAACACCTGCTATAGCACACAAAGGAACATAAAAAAGGATACTCTTATAACCATGGGATGTGCCACAATTATAATCATGTATATGAACCCAATTACCCTATTCAGAACAGAATTCATAATTGAATTCTCAATTGAATACATGCAGAATGAATTATGTAATGAATTCTAAATTATCAATCAATAACACATACAAAATGAATTATGTTTTATACAGAATTATGAATTATATATAACACATATATAATGTGACATACAAGGGGTTGGGGGTGTCCCGGGTGGTGGGGGTGTCCAGGGGTGAGGGGCAATCCACGGGGGTGGGGGTGTCTAGGGGGGTGGGTTATACAAAATTAAGAATACATAAAAAATTGAATTTTCTATTACACATACATGATTGAATTCAGAAATTAGATGCTCATAACCCCAAAATAAAGTAGAAATAGATTTCAAATACATTTGGTCGGTTTTCCATATACCAGTTTTTTTACTTAAAATGATATCCAATTTAAAAAAAGACATACACTTGGTGTGATAACGGTCACATCATACCCCGGATTGAGGCAGGGTTGACTCTTACATGTCACAGAGGACTCACGAATCGTTGTCATAAATTATCAATAGAATCTGAATGTGTTTGGTCAGTTTTCCGTATGCCAGTTGTTGTTTTCACCTAAAATGTTTTCCACTTAAAATAAGGGTGAAACACATTGAGTGGTTTCGGACACACCACGCCTCGGATTTAGGAAGGGTTGACTCGTACAAATCACAAACAACCCATGTATCGTTGTTCTAAAGTATCAACACAATCCGAATACGATTGGTCAGATTTCCGTATGCCAGTTGTTTTTACTTAAAATGATGTCCGTTTAAAAAAAGATAGTTAGAGTGATACCGGCCACACCGTGCCTCAGATTGAGGTGGGGTTGACTCGTACATGTCACATATGACCCATGGATTGTTTATATAATTTTTCAACAGAATCTTAATGAGTTTGGTTGGTTTTTTGTATGTCAGTTATTGTTTTCACTTAAAATGATGTCCTTTTTAAACAAAATAGAGACACTTTGAGTGGTTTCAGCCACACTGCACCTCGGATAAAGGCAGGTTTGACTCATAAAGATCACATATGACCAATGTATCTTTGTCCTTAATTTTCAATAGAATCCAAATTCATTTGGTTGGTTTTCCGTATGTCAATTGTTGTTTTCACTTAAAATGATGTTCATTTTCAACAAAATAGAGACACTTTGAGTGGTTCCGGCCACACCTAGCTTTTGATTTAGGAAGGGTTGACTCTTACATGTCACATATGACCCATGTATTGTTTTCCTAAAGTTTCAATAGAATCTACATGCGTTTGGTCTGTTTTCCGTATGTCAGTTGTTGTTTTCACATAAAATGATGTCCATTTTAAACAAAAGATAGATAATTTGAGTGGTGTCGGCGACATTGTGCCTCGAATTGAGGTAGGGTTGCCTTGTAAACGTCACAAATGATCCATGGATCATTTTACGAAAGTATCAATAGAATTGGAATATGTTTGGTCCAATTTCTGTATGTGAGTTTTTGTTTTCACCAAAAATGATGTCCATTTCAAATAAAAGTGAAACACTTTGAGTGGTACTGGCCACAACATGCCTCTGATTGAGGAGGGGTTGACTCTTACACATCCCAAATGACTCATGGATCGTTTTACTAAAGTTTCTATAGAATCCTAATGTGTCTGGTAAGTTTTCCTTATGTGCGTTTTTGTTTTCACTTAAAATGATGTCTATTTTAAACAATAGAGGGACATTTTGAGTAGTTTCGGCCACACTGCATATCAGATTGAGGCGAGGTTGACTCGTACACGTCACAAATGACCCATAGATCGTTTTCATAAAGTATCAACACAATCTGAATGCGTTTGATTGGGATTCCATATGCCAGTTCTTGTTTTGACTTAAATTAGGTCCATTTCAAATAAAAGTGAGACATTTTGAGTGGTTTCGGCTACACCGGACCTCATATTGAGTCAGGGTTGACTCGTACACATCACATATGACACATTTATAGTTTTCCTAAAGTTTCAACAGAATCTGAATGCCTTTGGTTGGTTTTCTATTTGTCAGTTGTTGTATTAACATAAAATGATGTCCTTTTGATACAAAAGAGAGACACATTGAGTGGTGGAGGCCACACCGTGCCTCAGATTGAGGAGTTATTAACTCATACACGTCCCAAATTCCCCATGAATCATTTTCCTAAAGTCTCAACACAATATGAATGTGTTTTTTTGGTTTTCTGTATGCCATTTGTTGTTTTCACATAAAATGTTGTCCATTTAAAAGAAAAGTGAGACACTTTGAGTGGTGCTGGCCACACCGCGCCTCAGATTGAGGCGAGGTTGACTTTTACACATCAAAAATGATCCTTGGATATTTTTCCTATAGTATCAACAAAATATGAATGTGTTTGGTCAGTTTTCTGTATGTCAGTTGTTTTTTTACATAAAATGTTTTCCATTTTAAACAAAAGAGAGACACTTTGAGTGGTGTCAGACACAAAACGCCTTAGATTGAGGCGGGGTTGACTCTTACACGTCAAAAATGACCCATGGATCGTTTTCCTAAAGTATCAACACAATATGAATGCATTTGGTAAGGTTTTCGTATGTCAGTTGTTGTTTTCGTGTAAAATATTGTCCATTTTAAACATAAGAGAGACACTTTGAGTTGTGTCGGCCACACCGCGCCTAGGATTAAGGCGGGGTTGAGTCTTACACATCACAAATAACCCATGTATACTTTTTTAAAGTATAAATAGAATCCAAATGTGTTAAGTTGGTTTTTTTTATTCCAGTTGTTGTTTTCAATTAAAATATTGTCCATTTCAAAGAAAAGTGAGACACATTGAGTGGTGCCGGCCACAACGCACCTCAGATTGAAATGGGGTTAACTCTTACACATAAAAAAATACCCATGGATATTTTTCCTAAAGTTTCAATTGAATCATAATGCCTTTGAACTATTTTCCGTATGTCAGTTGTTGTATTCACTTAAAATGATGTCATTTTGAAACAAAAGAGAGACACTTTGAGTTGTACCGGCCACACCATGCCTCTAATCAAGGCGGAGTTGACTTGTAAAAATCACAAATGACATATGTATCCTTTTCCTAAAGTATCAATAGAATCTGAAGGCATTTCTCTAGTTTTCCGTATGCCAGTTTTTGTTTTCACTTAAAATGTTGTCCATTTCAATGAAAAGTGAGACACTTTGAGTTGATCCGTCCACATCGTGCCTTGTATTGAGGTGGAGATGACTATTTGACGTCAAAAATTACCCATGTATCGGTTTGATAAAGTATCAACACAATACAAATGCGTTTGGTCAGTTTTCCATGTGTCAGTTGTTGTTTTCACTTAAAATGTTGTCCATTTTAAACAAAAGAGAGACACTTTGAGTGGTGTCGGCCGTACCGCACCTCGGATTGAGGAGGGGTTGACTCTTACACCTTACATATGACCCATGGTTCGTTTAACTAAAATATCAACACAATAAGAATGCATTTGGCCAGCTTTCCATATGTCAGTTGTTGTTTTCAATTAAAATGTTGTCCATTTTAAACAAAAGAGAGACACTTTGAGTGGTGTCGGCCACACTGTGTCTTGGAAAAAGGCAAGGTTGACTCATTCACATTACAAATGACTCATGGATCCTTTTTCTAAAGTATAAATAGAATCTGAATGAGATTGGTCTATTTTCCCTATGCCAGTTGTTGTTTTCACTTAAAATGTTGTCCATTTCAAATCAGTGTGAGACACTTTGAGTGGTGCCGGCCACACCGCACCTCGGATTGAGGCGGGGTTGGCTCGTACACATAAAAAATGACCCATGTATCGTTTTCCAAAATTATCAACACAATACGAATGTGTTTGTTCGGTTTTTCGTATGTGAGTTGTTGTTTTCACTTAAAATGTTGTCCTTTTTAAAGAAAATAGAGACACTTTGAGTGGTGTCGGCCACACCACGCCTCATATTGAGTCGGGGTTGACACATACACATCAAATATGACCCATGAATCGTTTTCCTAAAGTATCAACACAATCCAAATGCATTTGGTCAGTTTTCTGTATGCCAGTTGTTGTTTTCACTTAAAATCTTGTCCATTTCAAATAAAAGTGATGTAGTTTGAGTGATTCTGGCCACACCAGCCATCAGATTGAGGCGGTTTTGACTCTTACACATCAAATATCAACCGTGGATCGTTTTCCTATAGTTTCAACAGAATCTGAATGCCTTTGGTTGGTTTTCCATATGTCAGTTGTTGTTTTCATTTAAAATCTTGTCCATTTCAAATAAAAGTGAGACATTTTGAGTGGTGGCAGCCACACCGGACCTCATATTGAGGTGGGGTTGACTCTTACCCATCACATATGACCCATGGATCTTTTTCCTAATGTTTCAATAGAAAACTAATTCCTTTGGTAGGTTTTCCGTATGTCAGTTGTTGAATTCACTTAAAATGGTTTCCTTTTGAAACAAAAGAGAGACACTTTGAGTGTTGTCGGCCACACCACACCTCAGATTGAGTATAAGATGACTCTTACATGTCACAAATTACCCTTGTATTATTTTCCTAAAGTATCAACACAATCCAAATGTGTTTGGTTAGTTTTTCGTATGCCGGTTTTTTTACATAAAATACTATCCATTTTATACAAAAGAAAGACACTTTGAGTGGTGTTAGACACCCTGTGCCTCAGATTGAGGAAATTTTGACTCAAACACATCAAAAATGACCCATGGATCCTTGTGTGAATGTATCAAAATAATCCTAATGTGGCTGGTCAGTTTTCCATATGTCAGTTGTTATTTTCACTTAAAATGTTGTCCATTTCAAAGAAAAGTGAGACACTTTGAGTGGTGTCGGCCACACTGAACCTCAGATTCAGGCGGGGTTGTCTCATACAAATAAAAAATGACCAATGGATCGTTTTCCTAATGTATCAACACAATACGAATGTGTTTGGTTGGTTTTTCATATGTCAGTTGTTTTCGCTTAAAATGTTGTCCATTTTAAACAATAGGGAGACACTTTGAGTGATGTCAGCCACACCTCACCTCGGATCGAGGTGGGGTTGACTCATACTCATCACAAATGACCCATGTATCGTTTAACCAAAGTATCATCACAATTATAACGCGTTTGGTCGGTTTTCCGTATTTCAGTTGTTGTTTTCCCTTAAAATCCTATCCATTTCAAATAAAATTGAGATAGTTTGAGTAGTTCCGGCCACACCGGCCATCAGATTGATGCGGGGTTGACTTATACACATCACATATGACCCATGGATCATTCTCCTAACGTTTCAACAGAATCTGAATGATTTTGGTCAGTTTTCTGTATGTCAGTTGTTGTATTCTCCTAAAATGATGTCATTTTGAAACAAAAGAGAGACACTTTGAGTGGTTTCGGCCACACCGGGCCTAGGATTGAGATAGGGTTGACTCGTACATGTCAAAAATGACCCATGTATCGTTTTCCTAAAGTATCAACACAATAAAAATGTGTTTGGTTGGCTTTCTGTATGCCAGTTGTTTTTACTTAAAATATTATCCATTTTAAACAAAAGAAAGACACTTTGAGTGGTACCAGCCCCACCGTGTCTCAGATAGAGGTGGGGTTGACTCATACATGTCACAAATGACCCATGAATCCTTTTACTAAAGTATCAATAGAATCCGAATGCGTTTGGTCGGTTTTTCGTATGCCAGTTGTTGTTTTCACTTAAAATGTTTTCCATTTCAAAGAAAAGTTAGATACTTTCAGTGGTGTCGGCCACACCGCGCCTCAGATTGAGGAAGGGTTGACTCATACACGTCGAAACTCACCCATGGATCATTGTGTTTAAGTATCAATAGAAGCGGAATGTGTTTGGTCAGTTTTTTGTATGCCAGTAGTTGTTTTCACCTAAAAAGTTGTCTATTTCAAAGAAATGTGAGACACTTTGAGCGGTATCAGCCACACCATGCCCCAGATTGAGGCAAGGTTGACTCGTACAATTCAAAAATGACTCATGGATAGTTTTTATAAAGTATCAACTCAATCTGAATCTGTTTGAATGGTTTTCTATATGTCAGTGGTTGTTTTCGGTTAAAATGTTTTCAATTTCAAATAAAAGTGAGACACATTTAGTGGTACCGTCTACACCATGCCTCTGTTTGAGGCGGGGTTGACTCATACACTTCACCTAAGATATTTGAGAGCATTCAAGTGTGGATTAATGATCTGGGTGAGTCTAATCCTCTCCATTATTCCTCTTTTCGATTAGCGTTTTCACTCTTCTCTCATATTCTTCCGAAGAACTAAAACACTCTTTTCTGTTGGGATTTAGGGTGAATCTTGAAAAGAGCTTAGATCAAGATCTGTGGTCCAAAGATTAGGGTTGGGGGGCTGTCTAGTGGGCTATCCGTGGGCTGTTCGGGGTCCAGGGAGGATGGTGGGGGGGCTCTCCGAGGGGCTGTCCGGGGTCCAAGGAGGAGGGTGGGGCTGTCCAAGGTCCAGGAAGGAGGGTGAGTAATGTATTTAAAACTCTATATATGTATCATACATAGAATTCCAACATGACTGTGAACCATCGTGGGGTGTCGTCCTAGAGCTGGGCCAAATCACAACATTACCGCAGCATGACAACGGCGTGTTGGCCCGGTCCAACAACATTCGTGGGGCAGCAGCTTCCGGCAAGGAGCGAAGGGAGAAGAAGGAGGTGGGGCAACATTCTAGTCATCGACTCCATCCCCATTAACTGTGTGTGGGTAATGTATCTAAAACTCTATATAGGTATCATACATCGAATTCTGACAGGACTGTGAACCACCGCGGGGTGCTGTCCTGGAGTAGGGCCAAATCACGGCATTACCGCGGCGTGACCGCGGTGTGACTGCGGCGTGACTACGGCTTGACAGCGGCGTGACCGTGGCGTAACCACGACCTGACTGTGGTGTGACCGCGGCGTGACCACGGAGTGACCTCGGCGTGACCGTAGCATGACCGTGGCGTGATCGCGGCGTGTTGGCCCGGTCTAGCGACATTCTCTGGGCAGCATCATCCGACCATGAGTGAAGGGAGCGGGAGGAGGTGGGGCAACATTCCAGCTGTCGCCTCCCACCCCATTAACTATGGCTGGGTAATGTATCTAAAACTCTATCTAGGTATCATACATCGAATTCTGACATGACCGTGAACTGTCGTGGGGTGTCGTCCTGGAGCAGGGCCAAATCATGGCATTACCGCGGCGTGACGGCGGCGTGGCCGTGGCGTGGACGTGGCATGACCGTGGTGTGATTGCAGCAGGACAGCAGGGTGGCCACGGCGTGACCACGACATGTTTTCCCGATCCAGCGACATTAGCGGGGCAGCATCATCCGGCCTGGAGTGAGGGGAGCGGGAGGAGGCAGGGCAACATTCTGGTTGTCGCCTTCCTCCCCATTAACGATGGGTGGGTAATGTATCCGAAACTCTATCTAGGTATCATAAAATTAATTCCGACAAGACTCTGAACCGCCACAGGGTCTCATCCTAGAGCAGGACCAAATCACGACATTACCGCGACGTTTTGGCCCGGTCACGCGACATCTGCGGGGCAGCATCTTCCGGTCAGGAGCAAATGGAGCAGGAGGAAGTGGGGAAACATTCCGGTTGTCGCCTCCCTCCCCATTAACTATGGGTGGGTAATTTATCTAAAACTCTATCTTGTTATCATACATCGAATTCTGACAGGACTGCGAACTGCCGCGGGGTGTCGTCCTAGAGCAGGGCCAAATCACGGCATTACAATGGTGTGACTGCAGCGTGACCGTGACATGTTAGCCCGGTACAGTGACATCCACGGGGCAGTATCTTCCAGCCAGTATTCCAAATAAATCCTGTATAGTTTTCCTTCACATTATAGAAACCGATCTTATGTTATAAAAACAAACTCTTGATTCGGGATTTTGGTATGTTAAAGATATATATTTTATATTCGTTGTTTCTAAAAGTGGTACAAGGTAGTTGAAACTACTGGTTGAGAGTCAAATTATGCAGGTGTATTACTTATCAATGATATTTTCATTTCTAAGAACTCTAATAATAAAACCTCTATCACATTGATAACACTAGAATTTGAGTATGTTTTAACACCTAAGGATGAAACACAAATCTTATAGGAGAATTCATATATGTAAAAGATCAAAGTGACCCATGCGATAAAGAAAATAAAATAAAATAAAAACAAAACTAAAAAACCAGTCAAAGATATAAGTGACCAATGCGATAAAGAAAATAAAATAAAAACTAAGCTAAAACATACCTGTCCTTTGTGACTATACCTGTCACCGCCCAACATATAAGTACCACAGTGCCCCATGGGTCAAATCATGTTCCTGCAAGCAAAGTGGAAACAGATCAGTGTTTCAAAATGATACTATCAAATATTACATTCCTATTAGTTAACAATTACTCTTCCTACTAATGGTATATAATCAAAGTTTCCCGATTTTCAACTTAGTTTCATTTTGTTCGATACAAGGGATGAGGTTTTATTATTCTTGGTTTTTATGTTTACACTTGAGATATTTATTTAAAAATGATGCATGTATTTGGCATTATTATTTATGGTTTTAGTTCTTAGCCTATTTCTATGGGGAATATCCACATGAATAATTATTGGAATGTAGGGTTCAGTTGATATTTATGCGCTTTAATGTGATTGATGTCACTAACAATGAGGATTTAGATCAAGTAAAATATTCCTAAGAGGATTGGACCTTGTAGTGATATGTGTGGCAATTGTACGTCTAGCGTTTGATAAGGAAATACTTATGAGGATGGATTGGAATCATGGTAGGTTCTTAGAGTGGGATGGTCACTCTAAGTATATAAAATGTATTATGAATGTTTTTAATACATTTAATGATTCAATAGTTCAACTAAAGAGATGAAGGATGAGATGCTATTGTGGGTATTGTGTATTTTCGGACAGATTGGCATTATAATGCCAAGAGGATTGGTGTCATTTAGCTTAGGATGGAACTTCGTTAGTAGGGCTGGGTAATAATACATGATTTTGATGAGGTTCCTGACCAGATTATTGAAAAGATAATGTAGATGGGTTCAACAAGGTGTGCTTTTGGGACTATGACAATCATAGGGTGAATAATCCTCTTAATCTAGTTGGATGATGATATGTGCATAGATGCATGGGATAATCCTCGAGAGATGAGTCTAGACTATGTGACTGAGAGGATAGACTATGATATGTTTTATAGTATTGGGTGAGTGGACAACCCATGTGAGGATGATACGATGTATGGAGACACGTGGAGACACTTGGTGTTATTTGTGCTATCTCATGGAGACACTTGGGGTTATTTGATGAATCCAAAATACTCTACAAATGTTCCCACACAATGTTTTAGAAAAACAATTCCATCTCATGAAAGACCCCAAGGCTCCTCTATCTTCCAATGTTTCCTCACACTCACACCTCATGGTATTATAGTATACAAGTAATCTACGTCAACTAGTCAGGATAGCATCACTACCCTTCATCCGTAGAAAGAAGTAAAAGACCTAAGTGGCCAATGCGGTAATGAAAATAAAATAAAAACTAAATAAAAACATACATGTATCCTATGACTATACATTTCACCGCCCAATATATAAGAACCACACTTCCCATTGGGTCAAATCATGTTCCTCCAAGCAAAGGGAAACAATTCCATTTAATAATATCTTCATTTTTCATTATGTTCTTTATATAGCACGTTATTGGAAACACCATACTAGTACACTTAGCCATTGAATATGCAGCTATGCTATATTATTTGAGTTGAAGATTGTGCAAATAACCCTATTAGAACCCCACCGCGTCGCACCGCGATCCGAGATTGAATGCTATGGTGAATAATAACCAATGTATCATAAAATGAAATTCGGCATAGATTGCCCTTGTGTCTTTAATATCTCTCTTTCTAGCATCCACAATTCCCTGGTCAATTGTGAAATTGGTTTATAATAAATTCAAAAACAATTAATATATATATCAACCCAAGAATTATCACTCTCAACACCCCATCTTACTAGCTTGTTGAGTGGTTATAATGTAAACTAATTGTAGAGAAAGTGGTTTCTATGTTGGGGATTGGAAAAACTGTAACATCACAACATTTATTTAAGTAAAATTTCAATTTAAAGTAAAATGAATGTAATAACACAATGTTTAGAGTCCAAAAATACTCTTGAATGTAAAAAAAATAACAAAATAACTTAGTTTTTAAACTCAATAGGGGTGTAAAAATGGATTAATGCCTGGCATGGACCTGGACAGTATGTGAGACATATTTCATACAATGGGCCCATCCCAAGTAGTGTTTAGGGTAGGACTCGAACTAGTGAAGGCCCAAAAAAGCCAGACCAAACCCAAGCCTAGACCAAGCCAGGCCCATCCCAATTGATTATTTTGTTCAATCTTATTTTAGTTTGTTGAATTGTAATTTTACTATATTTATTATTGTTAATTTATCTTATTTTTTACATTTTACATTTTTTAAAAGACTTGGACCGGGACCCGGCCCAGACTATTGATATTACCATGCCTCATTACATACCTCTTCAGAAATTTGTATAACACTAGATGTCACAACCGACCCCTTTCCATTTATGTCTGCAATTGGGTTGAAGTCATTGGCATTTCACCCCCCCTCTCCCACCACACCAAACAGTCTAATTTGATTCTTATGCCCTTTAATGAGTGAAAATGATTCATTTTCCACGCCTTTGGATTTATGATCTATAAAATATAACTAAACTAATAAGATTTTCCATTTTTATAACCAATAGACTCTTGGAACCAGGCCACTTAGGACTCATTATGTTGATTTTCGAACCAAATTTTTTGTGCATTTCCAAATGCCTACTAAACATAAAAAGACATTTTGGCAATTTACAATCCAATATATTCCCCTACTCTTATACCTCTCATCACATGCACTATCCATGATCCAACTATTTAAATTACAAGCATCATGGGAACAACTAAACCATTAATTTCACATTTGAATGAACAAAAAAATAACATGGTTGAGCTAGACCTGTGAAGAATTAACATATGAATTTTCTTTTCCATCCAGACTGTACAAAAAAAATGAAAATATGGAAAATTTTTATTACACCTCAACTATAAGAAAATCATCAACTAAATATCCACAAACACAGAAACCAATATATTAAATTTTAGGAGAGGTCATGTCTTCCTTAGATGGGAAGTCCAATGCATTGATTTGGAAAAGATTTACCTCTAGATCTTGGGGGGCAGGGGTCGGCACTGACAATATTATTTCCTAGGCGGGAGGAGAGGGAGCCTAAAGTGGGGGATTCCCCGCAGGGTGTTCGGCCATGGGGGTCTCACGCACGACTAGAGAGGGTGTCAGGGGACGTCAGAGGAGGAGATTGAGCCTAGAGGGGAGGGGGTGTCTCCAAGAGAGGGAGACGAGAGGGGAGGGGGGAAAGTCATCGGGAGAAGAGAGGGGAGGGGGATGTCGTCATCGGAGAAGGATTCGAGAGGGGAATGGGAACGTCGCTGGAGGATATGGAGGGGGCCAGGAGGTGGAGGTGGAGGCGGAGGCCGGGAGGCGGAGGCAGAGGCCGAGATGAGGCCAAGGTCAGGGCGGGCATGAGTGTGCGGGGATGAAATGTCTTGAGGTAGGGTTCCCTAATTTGGGTGTAATTTTTCCCAATGGTTAATTAAAACCATAGTTAATAGTTATATTTCCCAACGGTTTTCTTAAACCATTGGGAAAATCCAATATAAAACAGCCAATGCCAACGGTTTACTAGTACCGTTGGAATAGGTTCTTTTTCCAAATAGGTTTTCTAAACCTTTGGGAACAAAGTGTTGGTATAGAATCAGTTTCTAGTAGTGGGAACATCGTGATTCCGCAAATAGTTGATAGTAAAAACCATGACTATGATATGATTCATTAATGTGAAATTTCCCCAGTGCTCTGTGAAAATAGAGAGCTTCATGAATTAGTTTAGAGACCATTTTAAAAAAATGCCGATGTGGATGGAATCTTTTGGAATGGGAGGAAACGTCTATAAATAGGCCTCTAACCCCCTTATAAGTAGTGATAAATACTTAACGAATATTGTATGTGTCTAAACACATAGTGGAGATTTGTGAATTTTTTTCTTGTGAAAACATTCATCAAGAGAGGAAGTTTATGAAGTCTATGAAAGATTATCGAATGTTGTGAGCCTCATTAAGGATATGTGAAATTAATAAAGGTTGGTTTCTTGGTGAAGGATAAGTGAGATTTGAAAATAGATGATCCTTCATGAAGGCTATTTGTGATTTAGAAAGAGGTTATCATCGTGATGATTTTGAGCATTATGAAAGTGTTTAGAAATTATTTCCTTGTGAATCTATGGTAAATTGATATTCATCAAGTGGATGAAAGTAATAATTTAATAGATCTTTTGTATACAACTATAGATATATTCATTATTGGTAATGAATGGACCCATATTTATATAAAATATGTTTGAGTACTTTATAGATAAGTTTGAAAAGGAAGAGGAAGTATGTGGTCCTTTCCACCAGTAGTGAGACATAGAAATATAGATCAAGGGAGTGAGCATTTGGAAGTAGTGATTTGTCCCTAAATATCGAAGAGTTAGTGATCCTAGTTATAGAAGTGATCTAGCCCAAATCTAATTTTTCAAGTGAGCCTTAGTGGATTTGGTATATCAGTACATTTCCATTATAATCTCTTTAGTTGTATCCCAATGAGGGTGAACCAAGTGAAATGTGTTTTTCTTTATGCTTTCTCTCCTTCCATACCTTCAAAACATTATCATCAGATAAGGAAGGATGGAATTGGAATAGAATAAAATGGTTAGGAGAAAATAATGCGACCCTTATAATAAAGAGGACAAGATCAAATGGGGAAGAGAGAATTTTGGAAAGAATATACATAACCTAATTCACCCCCCTAGGGTAGCTAATCCCATTTTTGGAATAAAACTAATAGTAAACAGTATATATATTTTCTGGATCTGTTACAATCTATATTTGTTTTGAAATCAGTATCTCCTTTAACTCTTGAAAGTTTGTTTCACAATATTTGGACCTTAATAAATAGACATCCTTCTTAGTCATGCCCGTGAGAGGCACTTCTAGGTGTGAGAAGTCTTGAATTAAATTATTGTATAACCATTTACCTCCAAAAAAATTTTATATTAAAGAAGTTATTGGGATTATCCTTGGAAACCACAACACTCATATACTATGGGTCACCAGATAATCCAACCACCAAGATGACGTGACCTAGTAAGTGGACCTTATCGATCAATAAGTGGTATTTTGTGGGAATAGAATATAGTGTGTTCTGTCTTAGTGTATTCCTTATGATCTAATGAGTTTTTACATGGTCAAGTCGGGTAAGAGAATAGAACTACGTATCTTCCATTAAGACTTCCGCAAATGAATCCAAATATAGGTGGAAAACCTTATTCATTTATGCCATGAATAGTATGGGTGCATTCGTGAGACCAAATGACATGACTAGATATACATAAAATCCATATAAAGTGAAGAACATTGTATATGGTATTCATGATGTCCTAACATGAACTTGATGGTAGCCTGACCTCAAATATATCATGTAGAAAACTTTCATTCCCCAAATATGGTCGAAGAGGTCATATATACAAGGTAGTCAAATTGTTTCTTAACAATAAGTTGGTTATCTTATTATAATCCACATAAATACATAAGGTGTCATTAAAATTTTTGGTGAAATTTATAGGTTAACCCCAAGTCAATGTATCGGGATATTTGAAACCCTTAGCTTTCAAATTTTCTAACTACTTCTTGAGTTCCTAAATCTGTATTGGTGTCAGCCTGGAAGGAGGAATAGAAACTGGTTCCACTCCTATAACCATATCAATAGTGAACTCCACTTATCTAAAAAGATGTAACTCAATTTTTTTAGGGAATATGTCCATATAACAACATACTAAAGGAAGGTATTTCATATGTTATATTCCTTGTTCACTCATAATGAGTATACCTATATGTGTTATCACTCAACCCAGTCTATGATGCTCGAGTCCATATTGATTAGCCTATAAATCCCATTCATTGGTATGAATGTTGGTACCACCATAAATTGATGTAAAGAATACCATCTTGAATTATCAATCAATGTGACCAAGACAAGACTCTAACTAGTGAATTCCTATAATGATGCCAAAACCTATCATCTAGGGTAAAAATAGGTTCCATAATAATCGGAACCCACCTATCTCGAGGGGGGACTCTTTTCACTAGAGCACACTCTCTGATCAACCCCCTAATGGTGTTTCAAGAGTCATTACACCACAAAATTATTCATTCTCTAGGACTAGATTTTATTTAATTGTTTCATACATAAATGAGTGTGATACACTTATATATATTAAAGAAGAAACTAAAGTGGAGGATACTATAATAGTACCTTTTATATTAAAATTTCATATACTCTTCTCCTTTGGAGTGGGATGAACTACATAGATATAGACAAATTCGTGGCCTTGATATACAATTAGTCCATAATGTTCAGGTCTTCTCTAATGAAGCTATAGGTCTAGAGTGTAACTGTACCTTCTCGGACTAACTCCTTGGCCTGATCGGCCCATAGTAATCT
Source organism: Viscum album (assembly GCA_963277665.1). NCBI lineage: Eukaryota > Viridiplantae > Streptophyta > Magnoliopsida > Santalales > Viscaceae > Viscum > Viscum album. Next base: position 673,167,904 of record OY728127.1, read on the forward strand.
AGCTATTTACTTGGATAGGTGTTACTACTCTTGATGGAGGGATTGATATAGATCATCTCCCATTATGCACATACAGAAGAGTCCCGTAGAAATTCTTATGATTACCCAACCTGAAGCAACCTCTTTATTCCATGGGATCTATGTGACATTGTGAATTCGTATTCACTAGCTTTACAGATTTGTGTGACACTACATAATAATCAATAGGTTTCATATGACTCATATTAACCCCACGTATAGACATGAAGCAACACTTCCTGCCACTAAAATAATTGCTTCCCTATCTCAGCATGCAACCACCCTATCTCACATCATCATCATCCCACGGGCTCTGCTCAGTAATGAGGTCCTCTTTCACTATATTAGTAAGGGTTTTCAACAAAAAACATTCACGCGTGATCAAATAGATTACACAACACCATCCTCAAACTATCTCACTAGGGTAAACTTGTCACTGGTAAGAGTTGGTGCAGAGCACTGATGCTCGGGGAAATGACTGGAATATCCCAAAAAAGACATAATTCCGTAGTGTAGATGTATAAACAACCCAGAATGGTCTTTTCAAGGTATCTGTGGAAGGAATTGATCAAATAAGGTTGTTTGGATTTCCTCCATGACCATACCCAGATAACGGACATCAAGGGATATAATATCCCACCAATTATTGAAGGAATCGTGAATTATATAAGTTGTGAACTTCACCATACACTCTTGAGTCATCTCCAAATGACTGAAGATGGGTAACATGGACTCTATCCATGATTCAGCAGCCTAGGGTCCATTTTACCCCGAGAAGGTAGGAAGATACTACCGATGGAATCCTTACATCGACTCTACCATAGTAGGGGAAGGTCACGACGCTCCATCCATAGAGTTAATAGTCCATATGAAAATATTTCATTATTCAGTATCACATCACAAATTATTAAAAATATGAGGTTCATCAAATGGAACTACTAGAGGTAATTTTGGTGGCTCAATTCCCCCCACCTTCAGAGCATGATTGTCACCACCTTCCCCAGGATCAACGTGTGGATGTAATGGTGGTGTAGATCTACAGTTCCCAAATTTTAGACTTAGAAAAAAGTCAACAACCTCGATGTTTTAGATAAATGTAAAGGAAACACACATAGCTTTACTATAAATGAGTCATACCTCTATACCAGCTTCTAAATCCAAATCTAGGTGCTAAATAATATTACAATGGATCATAATAGATACTTTATACTGGACTCTACTAGGGTTGGCTCAAGGTCAAGGAATCACATCACATGAATGGGGTTATAGTATATGGAGTTTCAATTTCAAGGTAAATAGGAAGATTCCCTTTACTGGTAAATCTTGATCCCCATATAACTGTAACAATTGTTTTAAAATTTTAAATTTCTGTAAGTTTATATTATTTTTTTAGGAATATACAAATTACAGCCTAGTTAGATGTGTCACTATTAAAAAATTATAAAGGTTTTTTCTCTTTATAAATTAAAATTGGATTTTCCTGTAGCTATGCCATGACACTTACATTTAGTATTATGATGTAATGAGTCATCTAAAATGATTTAATTGAATGAATTATAATTAACAACATATAGAAGTACTTGTTTTAGAGTTTTTATTTGTAATTCATGTAATCAATATGGTCTAACATTTACAGACATGGTTCCCGTAGTTCATGGATAATACATGGAATAATTGGTTTTTTAAAGTGAAATCAACAATCTATGCCATAAAACCCCCTTAGAATGATATAGACACTTTATTTAATTCAATTAATTTTACCCTACAAGAAATGTGTGTACATTTCCATATATAAATCTCAAGGAACTCAAAAAAATCACAGGAAATATAATAAATAAAAACCACAATATAGATATATATGGAAAGGAATAGTGTATGAAATTTAAATCCAAAGGTGCCTGTAAAGATGCATGAGATGATATTCCCTTACTTCATCCGGGTAAGGTAAAGTTAAATACATCATAATAATAGCAATAATAACCTAAATAATCATGTGTCTTTACCATTGGTGAAATCAATTCAATTTTAATTGGAACAAACCAAAAAAACAATATCCAATCCCTAGTAATTTGGATTTCCTCAATACTTGGGTTAGATACTCACCAAAACATGCTCATCACCCAACAATGATACATTCCTAATATTCTCTATAATACCAAACACTAATAAAAAATTAAAATGATCCTATGATACCACTTTTTAGTATTTTAGTCCCGGTTCACACATATGTAACTGAATTTGGTCATCAAAATGACCTCAAGTGTTCCTCCCCATATACTAGAGGTTATCGACCAGTGGGGTTCTATGATGGTTTGGTGGGGAGACTATACATCTATGATCAGATTGTAGTAACGAAATATCTAATAATGGAAATTAGTGGAAATTGTAATAAAAAACAAGAAGAATAATAATATAGCTCTCAAATATAATAAGAAAGAGGAATCTAAATTAGAACGTATACAAAAATTATGCTCATGTTATGTTTTATTAAAAAAGGGGAATATGGGATAATGAATATACACAAAGATATAAAAAATATAAAAGGCTAAAAAATGTCTCTACAAACATTACATGCCTATGCTTAGTCCTCTTATCCTATACTCCAACCCAAGAAGAAGATCAATAATTCCCAGTAGAACACTTCCCTTTGTCCCTAACTACATCCATGTGTTCTGTTCAGGTACCATTAGATGGTCGAATTAGGGTGTGAGATATACTCAATAGGCCACTACCAATAGTGACTAGTAAACTCTAATCAGTGAATAAAAAATGAGAAGTGTGTATGTAAAATAATTTGTGTCAAGATATATAATGTAAATGGATCAGCTTTGATTCATAAAGGACACCATGCTAACAATACCTTCTTCATCCTTAGCTGGATGATCTATGGACAAGTATCCATATGTATAGATATATATGGTCTATATAAGAATGTGAGTTAATTACCATATATATAGGTAAAATACTACTATCTAGGACCCAAGACATAACATAGGTATACAATAGTAGTATTACGTATCTTATAAAATTTCAAGGGATTCCATGCTCGTATATCAAATTTAATTAGGGACACCATACCCAATTATCACATTTAATTTGGTATTCCATGCCTGAGTGTCTAAAGTATATGGGTCAATTTTCCTGAGTATCAAAATTATGTGGGTAACCTTTCCTGAGTATCATAAATATCTGGGTCTCCATACCCGAGTATCAAAAGTTTGGGGGTCTCCATGCCTGATTATCACAATTGTGTTGGTCAACTCTCCAGAGTATCATAAGTTGAAGGGACACCATTTCTAAAAATCATATTTATAAAGGGTTTTTCATAGTTTATTATATGATAGGGGTGAAATTATAGTTCATTTATCATTCCATTTAATTATGGGTAGAAACATTTAATCATATAGATGTTTCATGAAGTGTGTGTTCCTCAAATTTCTATTTAATTTATATGATCCATTAAATTGGGGGGCAATAAAAACCACATATAAGTTGGTGTGGGGATATAGAAAATTAATAATTAAAGGGTAAATTCGTGATCACACCTAATTTCATGGAACCAGTCTAGAGAATTAACTCCCCCATTTACAACTAAGAGTATAAGAGGAATCCTAGCATTATTTGAAATTTATAATAGGGACAAATTTTTTTAAGGAAATCCACATAAAGATAGATGTATGGAAAGACCACACATGTCAATAAATGACTCTTTGTTATGGAAGGGTTCCAAACCCCCTAACCATAGGTTGGTATGTTACCCATCATTTTTTTCATCCTTTAATCAAACATTAATGGAAGAAATCCCCAAAATAAGAAAAATTCTAAGAAAATAGACCATATTATGTTGAAACAATATATACCCTAAATAATGAGAGATAAACAATAAAATAAGGAAGAGGATTGAATCTATTAGTTAGAGTAATCCAATGAGATTAATGGTGGTTGATTCTGATATTGGATGAAAGAGGAACCAAAAATCAAATATTGGGTTTGGAGAAGGATATTGTTTCAGTGGAGGGGTTATTGTTCTTGAGAAGTAATGCGATAGAGGAAGATATTTGATTTATTGAACATGGAGAAAATTAGCAATTCACCATTTTTAAGAGGTAACATGTATTTTTTCACAGTTTTTAAAACTATCCACCTACTTTCTAGAAATAACTACCCCAAGACACCCCTATATGATTTAGGCACATAGTTTGTCTAACTATGTGAAACCCATGAAAACACCAATGTAGTGAGGTTTGTAGAACTCACAAGTTTGTACATCCTGGACTGTATGTTTAGAACAAACTATGTAGTCCCATTATATACAATAGATCACCTATCATGTTTGGGTCACATGGTTCAAACTAACTGTGCACTAATTGTGCTACTTAAGCACTCTCTCTAGCTTTTGGAGCTCTATGTTCTGGAAAATATATAAACTCTCTCGACCAACTCATTCCCCCCATGTGAACATAATTATAATAAAACATGATAATTTTTATAGTATTTTATGTATATATACCTCATTTAAAATATAGGATGTTAAAATAATGAATAAAAACACAAAAATTAGGAAACTGGACTAAAAGGATCGAGATCACCTACACCCAATTTTAATAATAGTTAGTAACTAACCCATTTATCCATTATAGATGATCATAAATTCAGATTATAAAAGAGTAAACTATATGAAAATTTATTTAAATAGAGTATTAATATTTTCATGTTTATTTTACAATAGGTTATAATGAAATCGAATATGTAGTAATAAAGGTGATGAGTTTTCTTGACTCTAATATTTTTCTTGATTTAGAATATTTCTCCACTTCAATTTTAATCATTCTTGATTGAACTATTCTAAAATATAAGGATTTTATGTTTTTTTATCATATTTTTTTGGATAAATCAAGTTTCCCATTAAATTATTCATCCATGAGGAATCTATTAACTAAAAAAATGTACTTTTGTTAAAAAAACCAATCTCTTTTAATATATTTTTATCCATATACATTTTTTACTTCCCACAAATGTTCTCAATTACCTAGTGATTATTCTAATTATTTTTATCTCCTATTATTATTATATTAAAATTTATTTTTTAAAACAAAATATAACATTAACCTTTTAATGGTGTGGGTTTTCAATATATGTTTTTTAATATATTTTAAAAGATTTTCCTTGACATGGACTTATATTCTCCCATTATACTTCACATTTTGAAAAATGAAATATTTATTATCAAGGTACCTTTATTGGAATTGTTTTTGAATTAATGTTTTAATAAGTTTTCCTTTTATTTTAATAGATTTTTTTTGGAAATGGACTTCAAAATCATGTCTTTCCAAGTGATATTAAGAAAAACTTTTTATGAATTTTTTTTAATGATTTGTTTTAATTCTCAAAGGATTATTATCTATTGAAGTAATTTTTCATAAATCACACTATATGTTCCCTCTTTAAATATTCATTTTGGGTAATCTTGTTTTTTTATTAAATTATTATTCTTTTGATGTGATTCTATTTGTAAATGATTTGAAACTCATTTTCTTCCGGTGAATTTTTTATAATAAGATGAATGATTTTGTTTTAAATAAAACACATATCTATGGATAATGATGGGTCGATCCCAATATATACCTCCAATGAATAAGTTAGGGTTTTATATCTAATATAATATTTATTGGAATTGAGTATGGAATCCTTACTCCACTATAGAAATTGGGTAATTAATTTTCCCTCCACAATGGGAATCAGGTTGGGATATCTGCTACACTCTGTAATGAAAATTTGGTGGTGATGATTTCTCTACTATGATATACTACCTATTCTTATTTTTTTGAAACTTATTTTTCCTATGTTATGTTTTATTTACATCCTATGAAAAAAATGATATTTTAAATTTTAATGATATAGCCTTTTCTTATATTGCGATTTGATGTTTTTTTAGATTTTCATTATATGATTCTAATCCATCATTTGATGACCTTTCCTGAGAATTATGTTTATAATACCTGATCAATAATTACAAATAAAGTTTTATGATTCTAAATTTTTATCCCATGATCGTTTTATTATATATTTCCCACTTACTCATCTTTTATATCATGTTTATGATCTAAAGGTTATGACTAGTTGATATATTTCCTTTACTAAAAATTCAAACTCACCCCATTGCTCATGTTTATGTTACCTAGTTTATAAAAATTATTATATCATATGAGATTTATATAAGAGGTTATAGAGTTCTATTACAACCTAATATTTTATGAAATATTTCTCCTCAAATAAAATTGTGGTGATAGCTTTCCATACACATAACCACGAGTCTAAATGAACCATAATATAGTATACCATTATAGATTAGATGTTAAATTTATAGGTATAAATAGAACATACTAAATTATAATAAAATATATCAATGAAATAAAATAATATACTGTTAGTTTGTTAGAAATAGAAATAAAAAACTTTTGAAAGTAAAAAGCGGTTTTTATAAAAAAAATGTTTTTATGAATAAACCACGTTTTTATCTTAATATATTAAATTGATCACTATTGGTGAATTATTTTTATGAAATAGGAATGTTATATATTCAATAAAAAATTGTACCATTAATTGATTTTTTTAGGCATGAGATATGAATAAATCTAAATTAATACTTCATAATATATTTTAATAAAAATGAATTTCTTCATAATTAAAAAAATTATTTTAAAATGAATTTGTGCCACATATAGAGATTGAATTTCAGGAGGGAGATTAAATATTATGAATCAGTAGGGAAATATTTTGTAAATTGGAACCTATTATTTTTTTATAATGAATATTAACCATAGTAATTCTTGTTATCAAAGTAATGGGTAAATTAAATGATTTAGAATAAAAATAATATTATAAGGGATAAAAAATGACTCTAACGCTTTTTTTAATTTCAATGGGTGAGCATATATCATTAATAATCATCAAAACATTGAATATATTACCTATTTTCCATTTTACCATGATTTTTCCTTTATTATTTTTTTGTAAGGAAAAATAAAAATTTCAATTCTATTTGTTTTATAATCTACAAATATTTGAAATAGTTTTAAATTGAGGATATATTTGGTTTTAAGTAGTTATATGAAATATAAAATATTTTTTCTCATTGAAATTTATTTCTATTTTTTAGTTATTGGATAATTACCTTAAATGCTTATGCAACATAGACATAGTATTTATTCAATTAATAGAAAAAATAAAAACTTTTAAAAACATTGAATGTAATATAATTAGCATGAATTATTTTCTTCCATAAATTTTGTAGATAAATATAACCTATTAGTATAGTGTGAATTTATCAGATTCTAATTACATATTTTTCTTTTTGTATTTAAGTTCAAATTTAATGAATATTTCCATATTAGCATTATTGGTATTTTACAATAAATGGTAGTTATTTAAATTATTTAAAAATCATTAAAATCATATATTAATCCAGGTTATTAGAATATGGTTGAATATATCAACCATGATCTATTTATGAATATATTTTTTATTTATTGTTTCATTCATATACCTTTAATATTGAAATATTTTTTATCATAGTTAAGGTGAAAAATTAGTAATGAAGGTATTAATAAAAAATATATGGTTTAAAATGACACTAAAACCAATCCAAATTTTATTGGTTGACGTTATTATGAACCTATCATATTTTTTAGAATTAATTTCTAATTGGAATAATTTTTTTTGATAAATATATTATTATATTTTAATCCTTTAATAATTTACATTTGTTTTCTATCTCCCTTATAAAATCAAACCCCTCCTTTCTCTTCCTTACACAAAATTAAGCATTGTACATTGACCATTCTCCATCCATTCCTCTTCTAAACATATTTATTAATTAATTTGAGGTTACAATATTTATTAAATACTATTATAGTGGTCCTTAAAAAGGGATCTGAATGTGTACTATTGAAGAATAGGAGGTTTAAACATATATGAATAAGGATGAGACTTGAGTTATTGGATTTTTTTTCAATCCTTTTTTAATCGGGATTTTTTATGCTATGATTTGTTGTGTAGATATAATGTCAAACTTATTTTATAAATAAGTTTTATTATACTCCACTATGGTTAATTCTTATGAATATATTATTTCCTTTCATTTTTCTCAATTTACGTATTCAAGAGATCAAAAGAGTGTTTTCATGGAAGGAAAACAATATCTCTCTCTTCAGTGTAAAATAATTTTCCTTCCATATCCATGTTTACTAAAAATGGTTTAAGGAATGATTTTAATATTATTCAATGATTTTTTAAAGTCATTTTTACCCATGATTAAATTTTTAGAAATTTGTTTCTTCTTTTCATTTTCCGAATAGATGTTGTTTTTCATTTTTTCTACAAAATTGTAAAAGGAATTTATTCTTTTAAATTATATGGCATGAATTGAATTTACCATAATCATGAATGTTCAATACATTGAATCTTAATTTATAAGTTTCTAATATTATCTTCAAATAAAAAAATCAATAATATTGTAGAATTATTTGTATTTTTAATTTTATTTTCAAACTATAAAGGGTATTTTACTGAAAAAGGGTTTAGTGATCATTTAAAAGAATTTTAATCAATGATAATATCATTTGAAATGTTTAAATATTTATTTTGGATATTATACAATAGTTTCATCTTTATTCATTGTCTATATGGTTTATTCTAATGATGATGGAATGTTTACAAAACCCATTTATTTTTCAAGGGTTATGCTGTGATGAAATTATGAAATGTTTATAAAACTCATTTTCATTTTACGGGTTATGATGTGATGATATGATTAATGATTCATGATATTAGGACACCCATATGTATGTTTTTCAATATGTTATGGGTTGTCTCAGAATTATATATCCCTCCAATAAATTTGGTATAATATTATATATCATATGATAATTAGAGAAAACAAGACTATGAGCTAGATCCACTATGGGAAACATATCAATGTACTTGGTCCCATATGGAAAACATGTTGATTAAACGATACACTTTTAGAAATGGGTGTTAATTTAACATCCACTATGACTTGAAGCTCTTGGTAGATAATCATGACATATGAAATGTTTTCTATACCTATAATAGTTCCACACTTTTATTACATGAAATTATGGTTCGTGATTTCTTTATAAATATTTATCACACACATGATTCATGTATTTTATAAGGATACTTGTTTATGTCATGAATCATGTTTATTATATTTTATGTATTGAGTATGATCTTTTTGGGTCATGTCCATGATCTCAAACTCTTATTCTTATCTTATGATTTCATATACTCATCAATTGATATCTCTCAGGTATACCTATACTGGGAATATGAGCTCAAATTTTCTTATGTTTCCTTTACCTAAGATATGAATAATGGTGTGTGTCGGGGTTTTCTATCAAGATTAGTAAATGGTAATATCCTTTTGGGAAATATTGAATATCCTTATTGAAAAAATGTCATAGTGTATCTAGACTCCTAATATACTAAATAATTATAGTCCACAGGAGTGTATTTTTTTTATGTATTGAATATTCATATCAAAAGATGTAATATTTATGTCTGAAACAAATGGTTTTCTACAGCTAGTATAAGAGGACGGTTTATTTAACCTTTGTAAACTAGGATTAGAAAACTTTAGTGAGAACCCTTAAGATATTCCCTAGAATAGGATAATGTCCTATGTTATAATAAATAAATGAGTGTGTTTTTCCTCAAAAAATATCCTCTTATGGGTATTAAATGTGGGCATGGTTTTGGTATAGATGAACCTAGTGGTAATAATCATGGAAAGAGTTGGTTAGGTATATCTCATCTCCCATCCGAGTATATGGCGTTTCTTCCCTTACTGCACCCTTAGTGTGATATAATATTTAAGTAACCTATTTGATTTTATTTATAAGAGTTCCTATGAATGAAGAATATTATAAATTAATATTAATACATATCCCCCAATGACTTGATTTTCAATACCTGTGAAAACCCATAATGGTATGATCATTGCATCTCAAGTCTGATTCTTCTCTGGTTGATGTCTACAAGAATGCGATTCTTGAAAATTTTATGATTCTACATTTAGTTTAAATTTTTGTCCTTTGAGGCATGAATTAGAATTATTTATGTGGATCCCATATGAATTTTCAAGGGAGGGAATATGAATGTTCTATTCAAAATGAACATATGATCATTTATCGGAGCGACGATGAATATGAATTTCGAATAAACAAATTACCTCTATATTATGGGTTTTAATTCCTAACCATTAATGGAATTTATCATAGACAGTTTGGGGAAAACTCAACATCAAATATATTCCTATATTTTAGAATTTTTTAATTTTTTAGAGATTAATAGACTAGTCTTACACTAATTCATGAAGTAGTGTTTTCAATATAACACATACCTAATGTTATGCCTATTTCAAAGACTCCATATATAATAGCCCTAATTAATTTTCAAGAATTGAAGAAGTAACAATGGAATATTTTTAATAAGATATATAATCTACCATGTTCATTACCTTGGGGTGAACATAATGTTTTTGTTAAGAATAAAGATAGATCAATGCAACTCTACTTTGAGTATTGAGAAAATAACAAGATCACTATCAAGAAAAGGTATCATCTATCATGTATTCATGAATTGTTTGATGAAATATATAGATCTCAATACTTTTTCAATATTAACCTTCTGTTTTGGATAGCATAAATTGAGGGCCAAGAAATAGGATATACCCAAGACAATTTTTCATACAAGGTTTGGAAACTATGAATATATGTTTATTAAATTTGGTAATATTACTTATCGCTATATCTTCATGTATTTAATTAATGGAATATTAAAATATCACCGTAATCATTTTTTGGCGGTCAATGTAACAACCCAAAGTTTCATTAATGGAAATCCCTCTTGATCTAATTAAATGTATATTTATGTAAAATGTTTATATAAAATGTAAACTTCTTTGGTTTTATGTTAAGAATTGTGATTGTTACTTTTATAGACGTTGAACAGTGATCACATGATTAGTATAAATATAAGGATTTAACAAACCCAATTTACTCAGACAAAGGAAGCGATGGACTCATCCAGTAGAATTACTCCATACGAAGCCCATTTGTCAGAGCTCGGAAAAGAGGTGGTGTCGTTGGGCTTCGCTCTTAACCAAGCCCAAGCTGAGCTTCATCATGTCAAGGTCGAACAGGACTGTCTATGGGAAAAGTGGATGTTGATAGAGATTACCACTCGAGCGATGTAATCTGAGCCACCCCAAGAGTCTGTAACCATTGCACACCTTTCCCTTAGGTCTTATACGACTGTTTTAAGGGGTTATGTAACAAATTGCTAGTACTATGTTCATGTACATTATTTTTGTATATAATAATGAATATACATTCTTTACATTATTGATACATTGTAAATAGTTTTTAAAGTACAAATAGTCTTTTTAGTTATTATTTAATTAAGAATACTATTTTAATAAATAAAGGGATTTTTGAATTAAATAATATTTTAATAAAATATTATTATCATTATTAAATTAATTTTTACTAAATATAAATGATCTTATAATTTTATGAATGCAATTGTAATTTTTATTAAGGTTTGAAAGCTATTTTCGTCAAAAGCCATGAATTTTCGATAAATGTCAGTTTTTATTTTAAAAGTGAGAATTAACATATTTAGGAAATTATTTAGATAAAATAAATGTTATTTCTGGAATCAAGACGTCAAAATTATCCAATGGTGAATTTTTCATTATTTTCTGAGACAGTAAAATTTTTGGGTAAAAATTAAATATCGTTTAAATATATAATGTGTTTTATGACATCATAATGACCCAATAATGATGTAAAAAAATACTATAAGCTTTATGTTCGGCCAATATATGTTTATAATTAAAATAATGTGATTTTGGGTTTGTTTGACTTATTTTACAAAGAATTAATGAACCCCTCAAGACTTATTAAACATCTTGTCTTTTTAAATTATTTACCATGGGAGTGTGACTCACCTCCACATAAGTAACCCCATTATTTTAAGAAGTTTGGACTTTGTCCTTATAAAATATTTTTTTCCTCTTCCCTTTTCCAAGAACCATGGGAAAAAACCATGATCTTATTTTTGGTTTGGATTAGTCTAATGTAAGGGGCCCCAAACCTAAATAATAAAGAATTCACTCACCTTTCCTATATAAACCCACCCATGCTCACACTTCCTCCTCACTCAAAGCCGTTGGAGTTCGTCCAAACTCTGTCCTACTCTCTCTAGAATCCTCCCAAGGTTCCCCAAGCTCCCAATAAGCCTCTCTCGAGCCTCTCTCAAGCCTTTGGAAGCACACTTCGAAGTAAGGGTTTTTCTTCCTTTCACTTTTTGTCAAATTTTCTTAATATTGTTATGCCCTTTTAATTTAAATTATAAATGATGGGGTATGGTTTCTCACCTCCCCCATACTTCCCTCTTATTGTTTATTGAAGGTAGACCCCTTTCTCTCACATTAAATGCCTCCCATGTACACCCGTTACTATGCCCAAATTCTGAAAGGAACTTCTCTCTCCTCATTTACATTGAAGAAATATGTTTGTATCATGAATCTAAATTCCATTACAATTGTTGGGACATGTATCTATTTGACCCCCATCACTATACATTTAATATAGATATGATGAGACACCCCTTTCTCTCACATCAACCATTTTTTATGAATTCTTATATCACACCGTTACGCTGTTGAAATTGCACTAATTTTCTAAGCCAATTCCATTGTGTAGTGAATACCATGCCCATTTCTCCATCAAGGGTATTCACCTTCATGAACATTTACGTATTGATTATAAATATTCACTCCACATTGCTTTGTCATGTAATAAATGATTATGTTTTATGAATCCATGTTTTATGATCCAAGTTGTCACGACACGTCCTCGGGGCCCGTGTCGTGACAACCCCAAGCCTACCCTCCATAGCCCAGCGACTCGCGACTAGCACCAAAGTCGTAATTCGCGATACAAGGAACAAATTTCCTTTATATAAGTAAACAAAAAAATATTGTACGTAATCTGGAGTAAACACAATGTAAACTCAGTACAAAAGTAAGTGCTGGAAAGTAAATGGGCCGGTATACAAACCCAACTGAAAGTACAATACAACAGAAAAGAAAGAAGAACTGCAGTAAAGTAAACCAGAAACCACTGAGTCATCCTCCGGATATCCCACCTGAAGGGTGGGTACAATGGTCTCCTCACCTCCACATGTCCAGCCGTTCGCTCCGTGAACGTCCTGCCAAGTGGTCCACCTCGAGGTACCATCCTTCTCCACAAGCTTCGACCACGATCAGTGATGTCCGTCGTCTGCAACCAACACAACGTAGTGCAGGAGATGCCCATGCAGGGGTGAGTATATGATACTCAGTAGGTACCCTAATACCCCTGGAGGTCTCCCAGAATCCACAAAGGATAATACAAAAAGTAAAGATAAAAACACGAAGTATCAACCAAATCTACTTAGGTATATGCCCATACATATACCTAAGTCATCAATTCCAGTTCGGCTTAAACTCATGAGCCTATGTACAACCCAGTCCACATAGGAAAGCACAACCCGGTCCAGACAGGAAAGCAAGTCAATCACATCAATGATGATGACTGAAAGTCATGACTTAGCTCACACAGGTATACTACTCACGAAGAGGGATGGAGATGATAGATGTAGCCTCTGAATCATCTTCCATGACGGACCCACGTAGGATCCAAGTACAGAAGTTGTCGCTGTCAAACCCATGTAGGATCCAAGTACAGTAACCATCGCTACCGAACCCACGTAGGATACAAGTACAGTTGTCATTACTACCAAACCCACGGGGGATCCAAGTACAGTCGTCCTCGCAGCCGAACCCACGTTGGATCCAAGTATAGTCTTCATCGTCGTCGCAGTCACAACCATCTCTAAGGTTCCCTCACACAACATGCTCGATTCAGGGAGGGTCCGCTCCTCGAGTCAAGGGATCCATACATCAACTACAATGAAGTCTCAAGTTGATGTATTCCGAAGGTCTGCCATGTCATAGAGGGATAATCCAAACAAATTGTATCCAAGATACTGTGTACAAAATGACCAAGCCTTTTACCAAAAAGTACACGACGTGTAGTTATACGGTACACGCCGTGTAGTCAGTTCTCAGTTACTACCCACGTCCAACGTTCCGTGTCGAAAGGCTGGTCATGTAGGAAGTAAGTACACGGTGTGTGGTATGGTTACACGCTGTGTCCATTTCATATGCATGTCCTCAGGTTATCCCATTAAATTCTATGTACTAGGGAATTTAGCAGTCATATAAAGGATGTTTTCAATAAAGATGATGTAATTCATGTTTTAAGTTGTTATGTAATGATCCTAAGCCCCAAAGACACTAAACCTCTCAATTATCCATGTTGTATCAAAGGAATAGTTTATGTAATAAATCATGTTTAAGTTTGTAATAAAAGCAGGGTTTTTATATTCATTATAAATGAAATATTTACAAATTCAACACATAAGATATATCACGAAGATCAGTTGATTATTTTACTAAAAAACCTAATCAATGATAACTTATATTAAAATATTTCCATGTCAGATTATTTTCTCCCAAAATGTTCAATCATGGGTCATATATTCTCATGTGATGGTATTTCGTTGGATCCATCAATGATAGATGTTATTGGGAAATTTCCTAGACAATCAATGGTTTAATAGATATGTAGTTTTCTTTATTTCAATAGTTATAATAAATAGTTCATAGATAATTTCTCATTACTATCTTATCCACTAATCAAGTTAACTCAAAGGGATACATATACCTTTGGAAAGATGTTTATGATTAAAATTTAATGGTATAGAAGAAAAACATTCAGTTCCCTGGTGCTTACTTTATCCTAGATCATAGAAGTGTTTTTAATCAATAGTTATAGGTATGGGATTCTTTGTCAATAATAATGATATTATTATAGATTATGCATCATAAGAACTGAGGTTTCATAATAAAAATTACCAAAATCACGATTTTGAGTTAGTTATGGTAATTTTTCATTAAAAATATAGAGGAACTATCTTTATTGATAAAGAGGTTATATATATACCTATAATAAAATCATAATGTATATATTCAATAAAAAATTGATGAATATGTGCCATGGAAGATGTCTGGAGTTGGTAAAAGATTATGACTGCTCAATAAATAACCACCCTGGGAAGGAAGAAAATTTATTATATGCTCTATGTCAAAATAATCATAATAGATTATCTATGATGAGTATAGAAAAGGTCTAATATTTAAGAATATCCAATGGATAGATCTTGGAATCCTAAAGAAAGTTTATAAGAGTTATAATTCCATAATTATTGTTCAACTATCTATCTATATGAGGATTAAATATTCATAGAAGAAATATGTGGACCTATACATGAAGGTGAAAAATGTTCCTATGTTCAACCAAGATTATGAAGGAAATATAAGGTTCATGAAATTTTTATGTGTTATATACATAGAATATTTTATTGAACTTTTGGATGTGGCTCATATTTTATCATTCTCTATTCATCATGGAAGTAAGTAGATGTATATAGATCTAAAATATTATATCCAGTTGTAAAACATAAAGATAGATGTTGAATTTTATATATCTCAGTTCATATTATGTAATAGTGTTTAGGACAAGAGACAAAGTTTTAGGGGTATTTTACAACCACTACCTATACCATAATGAAAATGAGAAAACATAACAATGGATTTTTGTAAAAATACTCCCCAAAACATTTAAATGATATAATGCTATTTGGGTTGAAGTTAGTCACTATAAAAATAAATCACGCATTATATATCTCATAGAATATTTATATCTCTAATATTTTTCAAAAATTTATTTTCATAAGTGGTAAGGTTTCAGGTAAAAACATATTCTATTATATATTCTCGGGATTTGAGTATTACATTATTGTTTGAGAAAATTCTTCAGTAAGATCTAGATATAGAGTTGAGTTTCAGTACATATTATCATCCTCAGGTAGATGATTTATCTAAGAGAACCATTCAAACACTATATAGTTTGTTAATACATTTTTCTTTCTATTTTTTAGGTACTTGGGATTAACACGTTTCTCTAGTCGAGTCATCTTAAAACAATAGGTTCCACTTGTGAATTCAAATGGATCATTATGAATCGCTCTATATAAGTAAGTGTAGATATATATTTTTTTGATTGAATTTCGATATATAAATATATTTGGAAATGATTAATCTATAGAAATGGTATAGGAAGTCATATCCATTCAAAAACACATCAAAGTAATCTTTTATTCAACAAAAGTGTTATGCTGATAATCGTCGGCAATATTTGGAGTTCAAAGATGGTGAGAAGGAACTATTTTAAATTTTACCATGGTAGAAGCATATGAGATTTAGAAAGTATGGAAATACAATTACTATGTTTATTTTCTAATTTTAGATCCTTTATTGAGGAGGGATGATGGATTATCTCTTGGTGCTTCCACTGAACCTCTCTAATGTTTACAAATTGTTCCATATATCTCTCCTAAGGATGTACATAATTGACCATAAAAATTTACAAAACTAAGAGGTAAAAACACTAGAGCATGATTTTTCATATGAATAATAACCAATATAAATCATGAATCATAATGATAAAGTGCTTCAATACAAGACTACTCATCTGGTTAATGTTCTTTAGAGGAATCAGAAATTTGAATAAGAAAAACGAATACCCAAGGATGTGATCAAACAAATTTCCTCATTTTTTTACTTGGATTATGAAATTTTTATGGATAAATTAATTTTAAGGTCGTTTGGATGTATCACCATGATATTTTAAGAACTATTTCTCCTCAAATATATTTTATTGATAGCTTTTGATACACGTATCCCCGAGTCTAAATAAATGATAATTCAATACACCATTATATCCTAACTATTAAATTGTATGGTATGAATAGGACTAACCAAACTATTAAATATATATATATACATACATCAAAATTCATTTATTATTAATTGATTTGAACTGAAAACAAAACTCATTTTAACGTAAAAGAGCTGTGTTTTTTAAAAACAGTTTTTTGTGTAAAAAAGTATTTTTATATAAATACTTTATATTGATAACTAATGGTGAATTATTTTAATGAAATTTATATTTTATATATTCAATAATATTTTTTGAAATTAAGATAATGTTTTTAGGCATGATATTGGAAAACATTTTTTTTCTTAAAAATGTATTTTTTGAAAAAATCATTTTCATCACTCTTTTCACACTTATTTCAAAATGAATTTTTACCACATATATAAATTGAATTTGAAAAATTGTTTTAAATATTTAGTATTTATAGGGTCAAATTAGATAAATATTACCCTTTTACTTTTTCTCATTATGAATAGTAACCATAGTAATTTTTGTTACCACAGTAATGGTTAAATTGGGTAATTAAGGTAAAAAATAATATGATAATAACTAAAACATAAATATAACCCTTCACTTAGTTATAATGGATGAATATATATCATCTATGATAATATTAACTTAAAATAAATGACCTTGTATTACCATTTTTTATGATTTTGACCTTTATAACATTTTATTTATTACAAAGTCAAAAAATAACATTCTCTTTTTTTATTAACTCTATTTTTTGACATTGGGAATAACCGAGGATATGTTCAGTTATAAACAATAATTTGAAATATAATTTTTTAATCAGGATAATTTATTTCTAATTTTTATTGAGTGGAAAGTTACTTTATATTCCTTTTCAATGCGGACACAGTATTTATTCAATTAATAGAAAGGTATTTATATATAATTTCAAAAATGTTAAAAGTGATAAAATTAAAATGAATTTTTTTGTTATTGAATTTTGAGATAAATATAAACTGTAGGCAAGTTTAAAAGTATTATATTCTCTTTTAATCTGTATCTTTGTTTCATTAAGGTCAAATTAATTGAATATTTTAAAAAATAATATTACTGATATTTAATAATAAATAATATTTTATTAAATGATTTAAAATTCATAAAAACATATCTCCGGACAAGTGAGTGTGATATGGCCTAAAATATAGAATAATATCCATTTATGAGTCAATTTTCAATTTATGGTAAAATTCTTCAACCTTTATGATTGTAAGAGTTGTAACCATGGTTAAGGTCAATAATGGTTTTTAAGAAGGGGTTAATCTAGAAATATGTGGTTTAAAATGGCCCCAAACTGGTCTAAATTTTGATAAATGAAGTTATTTCAAACCTATAATAGTTGTTTTGAATTAATTCCCATTTGAAATCAATTTAATTTAGATTTACATTATTATATTTTAAACTTTTTTCAAATTCAAAGTGTGTCCTCTCTTTCCCTTATAAAATGACACCCCAACTTTCACTTCATTAGACCATATTGAGCCATCTAGATCTAGAAAATCATGTCCATTACTCTTCTCAAACTCTCTTTACATTAATTGGTTATACCTTAATTCTAAAAATAAAATTAAAATGGTCCTTAAGAAGTGATGTAAAGGAGTCCTACCAAAGAATATGGGTTGTTTATGTGTAATTGGAATGACAAGACTTGAGGTAAGGGATTTACATTTAAATATTAATTTATTTAGGATTTTTGATTATTTGATTTCAATTAATAAAATAATTTTATATTTAACTAATAAATCCCTCTCATTTTCTCTCCTCTGGTTATTTCTTGAGAGTATATTATTTCCTTTCATTTTTATTACTTTTAGAATCCAAGAGATCGAAAAAGTGTTTTTGAGAGAAAAAATACCTTATTTCTCTATTCATTCTATAATACTTTTTCTTCCATATCCATGATTTCTAAAAATGTTTTAAATACTTGTTTTAATATTCTTCTATGATTGTTTCAAGTCATTCTTACCAATGGTTGGATTTTTTTAAAATTTTATCTTCATGTCATTTTCAAAATGAGGTACTTTACTTAACATTATTTAAAAAAATGTGAAAGGTATGTTTTCTTTTATATTATAAAATAGGAAAGGAATTTCCTTCTATTATGGCCACTCAATATGTTGATTGTTCATTTACAGGTTTCAAAGGTTCTTTTAAAATAACTTCTTTTATAATATTTTTTGAAATGTTTGTATTTTTAAAAGTGATTTTCAAATTGGAAAGCATATTTTCTTCAAGAAGTGTTTCAGTGATGTTTTAATGGAATATTCATCTATGGAAACATCCTTTGACGGTTTAAAAATATTTGCTAGAGATATAATCCAATGATGCCATCCTTATTCATTCCCCATATTTTCTATTATTATACTATTTAAATTTTAATGAAACCAATTTATTTTCCATGGGTTATGTTATGATAAAATTATAAAATGTTTAAAAATCCCATTTTATTTACATGGGTTAATATTTAATGATATGATGAATTATTTATGATTTTATGGAACAAAAAATTATGGTTTTCATTATGTTATGGGTGGGCCTTTAATTATATACCCCTCCAATTCCTTGGGTAAAGTATTATATCTCATGTGATAAATATGGGAAGTAATTTTATTTTTTTAATTTACTATAATAAATATTTAAATGTTCTTAATACACTATAAGAAACAAGTTGATGTGATTTATTTTATTTGAAAAAATTCCAATGTTTTCGATATACTATGCGAAACAAGTCATTGTACATAATAATTAATGGGAAACAAGTAATGATGCTTAATATAATATGATTTTGATGGTCTCGGTAGTTAACCTTGACATATGAAATGGTTTCTATACCTATGAAAATACCACACTTTTATGAAATTATTGTATGGTCCTTGAATGATTTAAGAATATTTCTTACCATTATGTTCATGTATTTTGAAATGATAATTCTTTAACTAGTGTCTCATGTTTATGATCTTTTATAGATTGGATATAAACTTTGTTTGTTACGGTTATGATCTCATACCCTTAATATTATATTATGATTTCATATGATCATCAATTGATATCTCCCAGGTTTACCCTTACTGGGAATATAATACACACATTTTTATGTTTCCTTTTTTAGGTTATAATGAATTAATTGTGTAGGGTGTTTCAATAAATAATAATAAATTCAATTATATTTGTGTAAAATATTTAAGTGAATCCATAAAAAAGTGTGTATCCAGTATCTATAAACACAAACATTAATGTCATCTACCCTGTATTTATTAAATGTTTAGAATATTCATATAAAAATATGTAATATTTATGTATGAAAACATTGGGTCAATATAATCACTATCAAAGGAATGTTTAGCTAACCTTTTAAAGCATTGATGAGAATACTATAGTGGGATCCCTTAGGATAATATTATGTATAGGATAACATCTAATGATATGGATAATAATGTACTATCGTTTTCAGAGAATAACATCAATTTATTGATACTACAAGTGGATTTTGTTTTGGAATAGATTTACCTCAGGGTAATAGCCTTAAAAAGAGTTGGATAATTATATCTCATCCATTATTCTAGTGCATGGTGAGTGTTCTCTTACTGCATACATAGTTTAAAACTCTTGGGGGTGTGCTTAGGTTAATTCACCCTTTTTATACAAATAATTATTAAGGATTTGAATTGATTATGATCATTCATAACATATGTTAAAACTAAGGTTTCATATATTTAAAAAATATTAATTTATTTAGATGTCTAATAAATTATTTTCATGATTTTATGATTGATCACTCTGATTATCATTATTTTATGGTCATGCAAACCGTTCTTGTTTTGATTGAATATAAGATAATGTATTTTAGGTGGTAATAGGTATGATCATATATTTATATTCCCTTTTTTATTAGAAATATAAATTCCTATTTTACATTTAAAGTATCCAGGAATGTTAATCGATATGCTTAATGATTAGATGATGAATTATTAGTGAAAACCTCTAATGGTATGATGCAATGATCTCAAGTTAGTGATTCTTCTAATACTAATGTATGTGAAAATTTCCTTCATTAAAATCTTGTGATGCTCCGTTTAGTTGAATTTGATGTGATTCTAGGCATTTATTTTAATTATTTATATGGATACCATATCAATTTCCAAGGAAGTTAATTCAAATTTCTTTTTGAAAATGAACCTATCATCATTTATTAGGGTGGGGATGACTACAAATTTCAAATTGAAATTACTTCAATCTTGTGGGTCATAATTCCAATCCATTAAGGATATTTATCTCAAATTATTTGGGAGATATTAATGATCAAATATATGCATATTGTTTTTTATTTTTTTTAATTTCCTTCCAGAATAATTGTTTATTATTCCTGTAATTCTTGAAGTTGAGTTTTCAACAGAACTCATACTCTATGTTACACCTATTTCAACGAAAACATATAAAATTCCCCCAACTGAGTAGTATGAATTGGAGAAGTAACTTCTAGTGAATATTGATAACTGATTTATTCAGAATAGTTCTTAACTTTTGGGTGAACCTATTATTTTTATTAAGAATAATGATGGATTAATGTGACTATTCATTTATTATCAATAACATAATGAAATACCTATCAAAAAAAAATATCCTCTACCACATATTGATGAATTTTTTGATCAAATATTTTGATCTCAATATATTTATAAGATTGACCTTCATTCTTGATATCTAAATTTGAGGGTTAAGAATGAAGATATAACCAAAATATCATTCATTATAAGCTATATACACTAAGAATACATAGTTATTCCATTTTTTATTAATAATCCCCCCATTATCTTCATAAATTTAATTAATAGTTTCTTTAAAGAATAATTTGATGACTTTGGGGTTTCCCTTTTATATGATATTATTATATATTCAAAGGGAAATGAAAAACATTAGGATCACTTTATTATTGTACTGAATGCCCTAATAAAAGAGAATTTGTTAAAAAACATTACCAAGTGTTAATTTCAGCATCAAAGAGTATCATTCTTGGGTCGTATAATCACATGTGTCAGTATTTCATTGGAGCCTTCAAAGATAGAAGTTATTAAGAAATTGAACACACCAACCATGGTTACTAATATCTATAGTCTTATTGGATTGTTTAGATATTATCAATATATTGTGGAGAATTTCTTATAGCTGTTTAATCCCCCCATCATGCTAACTTATAAGGGCGCCAAGTTTCTTTTGATAAATGAATGTGAGGAAAATTTCAAGGATTGATGTGATGGTATGTCAGTTCACATGAGCTTATATTACCCTATATTGGAGAAAGGTACATAATCTATAGTGATGCACCGAATAAGGGACCATGATGTATTCTTATGAATAATTTCATTTTTATTGATTATGCCTCTTAACAGCTAAAGTTTCAATAGAAAAATTATCCAACTCATTATTTGGAGTTAACTACTATGATTTTTTCTTTAAATATTAAGAGACCTTATCATTACGTAGAAATTTGTGATATATATACAAATTATAAAATTATAAGGTATATATTCAATGAAAAAAAAGATGAATATGTGGTAGAGAAGATGGTTGGAGTTGATTAAATATTATTAATTACACAAAATGAAGGTGAACAACGTGTCCTATTCTTTGAATAAAAAGGATCATGTTAGATTATCAAGGATGAGGATCACAAAAGATCCAATATTTATTGATTTAAAAATAATGGATCTATAAATCATGAAGTATGGGAAGAATTATTATCTTTATGAAATGATCTATCAAACATCCATCCTTGTGAGGACTAAATAGGCAGAAATGGAATATGTGTAACTATGGAAGAACGTGATAAATTTTCATGAGTTTAACCTCGATTGTGTTGGAATGATAAGGTATAGGAATTGCGAATATGTTTTTTCCACACTCAATTTCAATAAGGATTTGTTGGATGATTCTCATAGTTTATCATTATCAATTTATATTAAACGTAACAGGATTTATATATATCTAAAAGCATATTTATGGTGGGAAAACATTAAGAGAGATATGATAGAGTATGTATATCGATGTTCTATATGATATAACATTACGGATAAGAGACAAAAATATATGGGTATTTTATAACCATTACCTATACAAGAATATGAATAGGAAAAAAACACCATTAATTTTGTCATCAGACTCCTAAAAACACTTAAAGGACACAATTATATTTGGGTTGTAGTCAATCACCTTTTAATTTTAGTACACTTTATAGCTTTAGGATATGATTTATCTCTTGATCATCTATCTATAATATATATTAAAGAGGTCTTAAGGATTCATGGAATGTCACATTCTATTATATATAGTTAGGATTTGAGATTTTCCTCAATGTTTTGGAGAAGTATTCAGTAAGATCTAGATATAGAGTTGAGTTATTGTATAGCTTAACCACCTCAGATATATGTTCATTATAATAGAACTATTAATACCATAGAGGAAATTTTGAGATCTTGTTACATGTATTTTAGAGTTAGTTGGTATCAACACCTTCCTCTAGTCGAGTATTCTTACAAAAAGAGGTTCCAATTGAACATTTAGATGGATCTTTACGAATCCTTATATAAAAATAAGTGTAGAAATCTAACATTATAGGATGAATTTAAATAAATAAAGATATTGGTCCCTTATCTATCTATGTAAATAGAGGATAAAATTAGATTCATTCAACAAAAAATCAAGGAAAAAATTATAGAAGAGTTATGCTAATAATCATCAACAATATCTAGTGTTCAAAGTTGGTGTGAAGGTATTTCATAAAATTTCACTGTGGAATTGATTTATCATATTTATAAATTATAGGAATCACATCCCTATATATATTTTACCCTTTGAGATTATTTATCAATTAGGGACGGTTTTTTATCTCTTGGTGCTTCCACCAAACCAATCTCAAGTTTACAATGTGTTCAATGTGTAACTCTTGAGGAAATAAATACCTAATCATACAAATGTACTGAACATATAGATAAATCCATTTGAGCATAATCTATCATATGAATATCACCAAATATAAATATTGGATCATAGAGATCTTGTTCAATAAAAAAACTACCCATCTAGTTAATGTTCTTAAGATGAATAAAAAATTCAATGAATATACATGGGTAATATAGGATGTGATGAAACATATATATCCTCCTTTTTATGTACTAGAGTTTTGGTATTTTGAAGGATGAGTTCATTTTAAGGGGATTAGATAGTAACACCATTAGATTTTATGAAATATTTCCCCTGAAATAAATTTTTTAATAGCTTTTAGTAAACACAACCTCAAGTCTAATGAAAATGTAATAATATATAACAATATAACATAAAAATTAAATTTAAATATTTTATAATGAATAAAATTATTATAAAAATTTTAGTTAAAAATGAAATTCATCGACTATCATTTTATTATAATTTGAAATAAAAATCATTTTAAAGTAAAAGCGATGTTTTTCTAAAAACTGTTTTTATATGTGCCGATTTTTCTTCACATAATAAATTAATCTGATCACTATTATTAAATTATTTTAATATAATTTCAATTTTATATATTGATTAATATTTTTTAACATTGAACTATTTTTTATACGTTTTATAGGAATAAATCAAGTTTTATTCTTAAATGGGGTTTTTTTAAATGATTTTCGTCAATTTTTGCGCACTTATATTAAAATGAATTTTCAATGTTTATATAAATTGAAATTGATAAAATATATTATATATTTGTAATTATGAGGTTTATATTTGTTAAGAAGATCCCTTATATTTTTTATAAATTATGAATAGTAACCACAACAATTTTTGTTACCATTGTAAATAAAAAATTGTGTAATTACAATAAAAAATTGTATGATAAAGACTAAATAATGACCCTAAAAATAGCCTTTATTTTATGGAATGATTATATATCATCCATGATCATCCAAACATAAAATATATAAAAAAAATTCATTTTTACAAGATTCTTACCTTAATAATATTTTATGTAAACAAAACTAAAAAATGTCATTCTATTTGTTTTATTGTCTCTATATTTTTTAAATATGGAAAAGTATAGAATATTTCCACTTATAAATATTAATTTAAAATGAAAATAATATTTTTTATCACGGAAATTTATTTATAATTTTTATTTGGTGGATAATTCCTTTAAACTATTATGAAATTTCGGTAAATTATTTATTCAATTTAAGGAAAAAAAATTAATATAAACATATTGAAATTAATATAATTAGGATAAATTATTCTATTCCATGAATTTTTTAGATAAACATAAATTATTTGGAAATTTTTAAAGGATTATATTTTATTCCAATTTCTTATTTATTTTTAAATGTGGAAAAATTATATGAATAGTTACAAAATTGACATTAATGATATTTTTTAATAAATAATATTTTATTATATGATTTAAAATTATTAAAAATATTATCTCAAGTCTAGTGATTGTAATATGATTTAAAATATAAAAAAATTTCCATTTATGAGTCACTTTAACAGTTATGGTTAACATTCTTGACCCTTTAATATTGAAATAGTTGTTACATTGGTTAATGTAAAAATGTATTAATAAAGCACTTTTATTATAAAGATAGAATTTAAAATGATACCAAAACCTATCTAAATTTTATAAGAAGATGTTATTTTGATCCAATGATTATTATTTTAAAATTAAAATCCATTTGGAATATTTTTTTTCTTTAGTATGACTATTATTTTTAAATCTTGTAATAAGTTCCAAGCATGTCCACTCTCTCCATTACAAATGAAAACCCCTGTTTCCTCCTATTTACACCACATTGATCCTTTGGGAACAACCAAACCTTACCAATTCCTCCTTTAAAAAACCATATCCATGATGTGGGCATTTTGTTCTTATTAAATGAAAATTATATGGTTCCTTAAGAGGATATCTAAATGTGGTGTATTGAAGAATAAGATGTTCAAATGTGTATGTAGAAGGATGAGACTTGAGGTACATGATTTTTGTTTCAATCTTTTTTTTAATCTGTATTTATTATTCTTGAATTTACATTTAAAAATAATGTAGTCCTTACAGGATAAATACCATTATATTTATTATCCTCTATTTATTTCATGAGAATATATTCTTTCCATTCATTTTCCTCAATTTATGTTTTCAAGAGATCAAAAGAGTGTTTATAGTGAAAACCAAATCTTATTTGATGCACTGGTCATAAATATTATTCTCTCTGTGTCCATGTTTTCTTAAAAAAATCATGAATGATTTTAATATTCTCCTATGATTTCTATGGTTTTTTTACCAATGGTTAAGTTTTTAAAAAATAACTTCTTCTGTTTCCTTTCAAAACATGGTACTTTTTTACTTTTTCTAGAAAAGGGTGAAAGGAATGGTTTCTTTTAACTTATGTTGCATGAATTAAATTTCTCAAAATCATGACTACTCAATATATTGAGTAATAATTTAAATGTTTCCAAGGTTATTTTTATATAAAATTATTTCAAAAATATTCTTCAAATATATGTATTTTGAAATTTTATTTTAAAAGTGGAAATGGTATTTTCCTTAAGAGCTGTTTTAGTGATGTTATAATGTAATTTTCATCTATAATAATATTCTTTGATATTTCATAATATCGTTTGGAGATATGATCTAATGATACCATCATTATTCTTTATCATTATCATTTATGATTTTGATTATTAATTTTTTATGATTCCAATTTATTTTTCATGAGTTATGCAATGATGAAATTATGAAATGTTTGTTAAATCTATTTTATATTCATGGGTTATTATGTTATGATATGATGAATTGTTTATGATCTTGTATCATACATATGGATCATTTTCATTATGTTCCAAATTATATAACATCAGAAAGAGGGGAGAATGACTGAGAGACACTAGAAGGAGATGCACCAGCCTAATAATTTCTAGATAGAGTTTATAGAGAGTATATTTCAATTTTTAATATGAAATTAGCTCTGAATAATAAAAAAACATTTTAACCAGTGTGAACTAGTATAATTACTTTTTAGGATACTAAATGAGATTAATGATATTTTTCTCTTCTGTATTCACTACATTAGATAGTGGATATATATAAATTGATAAGAGTCGACACAAGAAGTACTAGGTAACCACGTTAGGTCCAAACCTTGTAAAAAACTATGTGCCTTTCATTGTTAGTTATATTTTCATATGGTCATGTTTCAGTTTTAAATTTTAAATGATCAAGAATTTAATAAGTTGTATAGTTTCATTTAAACAAAAAAAAAATCTACAAGATCTCCACTGGTTCACCAATCCCCCCCTAAATTTTCTACATAATTCTAGGAACATCAATAGGTATTATATTAAGTTATTTATGTTATATCCCTATATTTAATATCATGTAAAATTTGAAATCAATAAATAGTAAATGTATTTCTACCCTTGATTTAAAATATTATCATGAATGGAAAAATAAAATATTACCATATCTTTTATCTCTTTGAATTTAAATGATTGATACTTTTACTATTGTATTTACACACATTGAGAAATATTATCATATGCTATTTACTAACAAAAATAATCTAAAGGTTATTGGAAAATATCTAAATGATATTCTTATTTACTTTTCTAAAATATTCATATACAGGTGGTGGGTGTAAAAATGTTAATGAAAACCTGAGATGAACTCAGAATGATTTTTGAGGGAAATATAAAAATGATGTATGAAAAGCATTAGATATAGATAAAACTATTGACGAAATCCAGACAGCCCAAGATAAAACTATTTATAAATACTTTACCAGAGTAAATGAAATTTTCAACAACAAAAAAGGATTCAGGGATGTCTTATATGATTTAACCACTATTAAAAAATTGATGATGTGCTTTCCATATAGTTTTTTCACAAATGTATTTACTTGACAATATTTAGATAATTAATCCATAGATAAGTTACATTACAGTCCTGTTGAATATGTAATGAGGAAATCTAAACAATTCAAAAAACTTGTTTAAAGAGGAGATAATTTTTTAAGCTATAAGGAAGCTCAAAATAAAGAAACCAGAGCATGAGGTAATGGTACATAATTAATCTAAAGATAATGGATATGATTATAAAGTAAATGAGATGATTATGTCTCTTATATCTAAAAATTAATAGAATGGTATATGTAAATACAAATGGAATCTCCCACTTAAATTTTTTGAGAGTAGAGGCTTAAAAAATTTATCAATGAAATTTAAAAAGAAGATGGATGGATAATACTATAATAATGATTTTAAATAATGTACTAAAATGAATAAGTGGTGTAAAAAATATAAATAAGTTCAATAATCTACTATTAGTAAGAAAAATATCACTGATAAAAAAATATTTTGATTTAGAGGGAAAATTATAAAATCAATTGATAATATTTCATCAGATGTTGAAGATCCAGATAAATTCAAATCTAACTTGGATCAACTTAACTAAATTATGATAATTCCAACATTTAAAAAAATAATGCAAAGAAACTTATAGAGAATATCAATTAATATAGGAATGTGTGGTGTGTATTTATAAAAACTAAACACTCAATAAATAAGATATTGTGTGGAAGAATGAAAGTAAAAGGAATAATGAATGAAAATAATAATTTATCAAATGGAGTATATGAATATAGAAGATATTAAAAACCTCAAGATAAAACATGTAAAACAAGGTAAAATAGTGAAAGATCCTGGTTAAGAACTTACTAGAAAATAATAAATGATTTGATAGACTCAATATTTATGGTTTAACATTTAGAATACATTAAAAAAATGAATTAGAATTTTATTAAATCCATATATCTAAAGGAGTAGTCATATCAAGGTAAAATAAAAAATCTATATTTAGTTGACATGTATTCAATACATAATTTCATTTTTAAACATGAATTCTTTTTATTCAATTACCACTGATATTTTTCATTTTTATAATTATTGGTAATTATATTAAAATAGAAAATAAACCACATAAATTAAAAGCTGGAACCTTTCACTTAGTATCTGTTTTTTCTAAAATACAAAATATTTAAGATAAATCCCATTTTCCTTTCATGAAAAATCCATTTAATTATCAACATTGATTCTTCTTCATTCTTACTTATCCTTAAACCCTATGAAAAACATTTAGAAATATGGGATGAGTGAAAAATGAGTAGAAAGGGGGATAAATAAAAAAACCCATTAGTCCATTACAAAACCATTGGATCATAAAATAGAGTTTTCAATTTACATAAAAAACTTCTAGCTGAAATAATACTCTACTTACACATGATATTAGATTTACTGCCCAAATTTTTTCATAAATTTTTTTATAAGAAACATAAAGGAAAAAATCATAATCATGACATCTTATTAGAAAACATGTGAACCTATCAAATTTTCTTTATGAAAAATCATACCATTTACCGTATAATGGAATATTAATTCCTTTAAAAAATTCCATTAACAATCCATTTGAAATCAAATGATTTCCTTGAAAACACATTAGTAATCATAGAAAAATTATATAGGTTCCTTGGGTAATCATCTTTATGAAAACCCTTATAAGAACTCTTACATGTAAAACAACCAATAAAGTCAACTTCAAATATAATTCTTCAGAGAACATAATCCTTACCCAAAACATTGTAGAGTTTTATCGGGATCAACTATCATTATGAGCTATATCATGTTAACCAGTCATAATGAGAAATATCAGCCTCAACTATCATCATAAATAATTTCCAAGGACTATAAAATTCATAATAATGTAAATTATTTCATTTCCATCATCAAACTCAAAAAATATACTTATGAACTCATTACAAAAACATTTTCAGATATTCACATATCTCTAACCTTTAAAACATTCTTTCCAAAATTAAAATTCCTAGAACAAATTTAAGGAAAGATTTTCTTTGAATAAAACATGGAATATTATAATGAAATAAAAGTATAAAATAATGGTTACAATTTTGAGAAAAGATGTAGAATATCAATGTATATAAATCGAACATTATTTTTCCTTCTATAAAGAAATAATATATGATCTGTCTTATATACATAAAAATATTACATTTAAATAACATTGAATGAATTTAAAAATAGACATAATATTTTATATATAAGTTATTTATATCCAAAAATAATAATCTATAAAATAATTTCAATAAAATGGGAATGGAAGAAAATGATTTTAAAAAATATATATTTAAAACATATAAAACATGTTTTTAAGGTAAAGTGTCCATTACCACGAGTCTGACTCATCTCGTACATTATTTATCAACATAAATAAGAAAATTATATTAATTATTTTAATTATGAAGATATTTTTTCTTATTTTCTATTAATTTTATTTTATTTATTACAATATTTTATTTAATCTCTTAATAAATTATGTTCTCAATTGTTGTTTTGAAGATATTCGGGTAATATGTCTAAAATAACTTTAGTAGTTTGACTATTGTCAAAGTGGTAATTACTCCATAATATCCAAAATATTAATAATAAAATAATTAACATGTTTATAAATCAATTACACTTTTAAAATCCACTATGGATAATGGTTATAAAAAATGATCTATATTATAATCAAGGAGACGTTAAGTCGTACGTACGCATTATTAATGTTTCAATTTCTCAATGAACATGGTGGAAAGAAGCTCTATATTATTTTATCTTTACATAGTTAAAATTATATAATAAATATACTATAATTTCATTAAATATACTTTTTTATGTAATTCATGTGATGTGGTTACAAAAAATGAATCGCATTGCTTCATGGAGGTGGCAATCCCCAAAAATTCACAAATGAAGTTTTCATTTTTCAATGGAATGAAAGGTAAGAAAATAGAAATGTCATTATCTTTAAATTATAATTTTTATTTAATTAATATTATATATAAATGTTAAATACATAATTATAACTATCCATGCGTGTTGAGGATGGAAAATTAAATACATTTGTTTGTGAGGTAGTTGTCCACCTTACAAACAAATGATGGTTTCATTTCCCATATATTGGAACAAGGATATGGATATTTGTTTTTAGATTGACATAATAATATATATTTATATTTAAGACAATTTTTTATTATTTCTTCATGTTTTAATTAAACATGAAGCCTGTAGAAGAAGTAACAAAACTGAAATAGTCAGTTAAAAACTATACAGCTTTATTACACAATCTTCTTTTCTTTACAACATTATCCCACTAAGGTTGGTATTCATACAAGACCAATACCACTATAACATAGGTATAGATATTTGTAAATTATTCTTATATTTATTGGTTGCTATATATTTCTCAAATGGTGTGAGTAAAATATTATAGGAGGTTTCCTTTTATTAGTGAGGGTGGGGGCATTCTTAGAATTTCCTAAATTATTAAATAGATATAATATAATTTTCATGATCAAGTGTAAAAAGATGAATTAATTAATTAATAAGATTATTATGGGACTAAATAATCTTATTAAATAAAATTTCACATGTTTATATTATGTAGTTACCGTTTTCTCTTTGTTATAACCCCCCGTTTAACCTTTTGAAAACTACGATGATATCAATATTTTTTCCCATTCAAGGGTTAATAGAGTAACAATAAATATTGAAATGACAAATAAATGAAACAATATTGATATTTTGAAACTTATATAATTCAATTTTATGATTATTTAATTTTTATTAATTTTGAATCATTTAATGAAATATTATTTTTTATAAAACATCATCAATGTTGATTTTGACCTATTAATTTAATTTGTAATTGAAAACAAAATTATAGTAAATGAATTTTAGTCTAAATCTTTAAAATATTGATAATATGTTATATTTAAATATTAAATTCATAATACACTATAAATCACCCAAAATTAATACTTTTAGTGTTTTTAATGTCATTTACATGATGTTTTATTTCTTGCCCAAGCATCGTGTCAATTTTTTGTAAGAATTTAAGGAAATTATTTCATCAATAAAAATAAAAAACAATCTATAATGATAAAGAAATTCATTAATATATAAAATAAAATTTCATAAATGACCATAATTCTTTTAAAAAAAATATTATTGATATTAAAAGAAGGAAAGGGATATTTTTTACTTTATCTTTTTCATAAATGTTTTGATGGTCAAAATAAAACTTAAATGGAAATAAAAGGTCCTATTTATATTTTTATAATAAAGGATAAAATATAATCATAAAATGAAATAAAGTCTTGTGATTTAATTAACTTGAATCCTTGTCACATTAGTTTTAACCCTAATTAACTCATTTTACCTTGTCTATGGTAACAAAAATTTATTATGACTATTATTCATAATGACCAAAAATAAAAGGAGAATATTTATCAAGTGTTTACCTAAAAATTCAAATTGTGGAACCCATTTTTTAAATATTCCTTTTCAAAATGTTTAAAATTTAATTTAAATTTAATCATAAAAATAGTGAAGAATTCTCTTTAGAAAAATGCCTTATTAAGTATATAAATAATTTTATACCAAATTAAAATATAAAATTCATTCCAAATAATAAATTTGTATTTTTGTATCAAAAAAAATAATTATATTTCAAAACCTATCCAAAAATATATAATTTTTAAATTCGTGAATAGAATATAAATTTTTCAATAAAGATCAGTATTTTTCCTATTTGCTGAAAAGTAAATATTTTCAGAAAGTTCTCAAAAATACATCCTAAGATAATTTTAACATGAGAAATTCAAGAATTATGTTAATTTTTTCAAATTAAAATATATCATTTTGAAATCAACCTTCAAAATAATATCATATAGTTCATTGTAACCCATTTTTTAGAAATAACACCTTTTCCTTTTTGACTGAAAAAATTACATATTATTTTTATAATAAATATAAAATTAATGACTGTTAGTAATACTTAGAACTGATTAATATTAACATTACTAAGGCTTTTAAGTTATTCACCCTTTTATTAAATTACATCATCAATATTTTAATTTCTATTTAAATATGTGGTGTTATCTTTCCTTTATAGAATTATGTTATTCAGACATTTCTTCTTCAACCTTATGGTTTTTCCACAAAATCATAACATATAGAATCACTATATTCCATAAAACCATCTCTTTGGGGTTAATAAATTGAATAGTATTTTCCTCATATGAAATGTTTTCTTCCAACTGAACAACATCAAGGACCAATGAATTAGATGTATCTATAATATATTTTCTTAATGAAAAAATATGAAATACTTCATGAAACTTATATTGAATTAAAGGTAATGCCACTTAGTAAGAAAAAGATTAAAATTTCTCTAGGATTTCACATTTTCTAAGGAACTTTGGACTTGTCTTCTTTTTTTCTAAAAACTAAAAAATCTTTACCACATAGATAATTTAAGAAAAACAAGATCCCCTTCCTCAAATAAATGATATTTTTTCTAATTATCTTCATAACATTTCGTCTACTATTTATCCATCCTCATATGTTTCTAAATCATCATCACCCTCTCAACCATTTATTCTACTGATTCTCATCACAATATTTTTTTACTAAATTTATACAAAAAATATAATTTATAACACATATTCCAATATAATGACTCAAAATGAGTCATCTATATAATAGAATAAAAAAAAAATAATATGAAAATTCACTAAATAAAATATGGTGATCCAAAGATACCTATTTATCCATTTAAAATGTTTAAAGAATGTATTCGATGGTTTTAATTATTAATTAGAACTATCTATGAGATTGTTGACAAAACATAGTATTGAAATTTAATTTGGTAACCATTGACTTTCTAAGGACTTTTCAAAAATTATATATATGTATAGGATCACAATCTAATACCATGGGGAGGTAAACTCCATATAACTTTACTGTCTCCTTGAGGTAGTAAATTGAAGATCAATACATGGTATCTTGAATTAGAAGGTAATGTGTAGATATAGTTAGATGATCAATAATAACAAAAATATCATAATTACCTCATGATGTTTTTTGAAATCCCACCACGAAATCCATTTATATATTATCCTATTTACACTCTTACACTGGATGGGTTTGAAGCATCCCCTTTGATAATTATCGATCTAAATTAACCTATTTATAAGTAAACCATTTCATGGTAATTTAAAAAATATTACTTTTCATACCATACTAAGAGTGATACTCTTGAAATTTTAATAACATCTTAGTAATTCTATAATGAATATAAAATGGGAAACTATGATCTCTCTCAAAAATTCCCTCTTTAACATGGATTTGTATGACACCCATAATCATTTTTTGAATATAATAACACCTTATTCCTCAATATGAAAAACTATAAACTTATACTTCTTAACATATTATACCATTTAATATTAATTATGATCTCCCTTTTGATCCTTCTTAATTAATTTAGATAGAGATGATTGTACTCAAACCTGAAACAAAAAATAAAAATTACATTCATAAACTATTTCTAGGAAAACAATTAATCAAATAAATAACCCAAGGGTTATGTTCTAATCATGACATGGTCATTATAAAATCATATTTATAACTCAAATAATCATCTAATTATAATACTTTTTTATTATGGTAATGAATCTTGTTGTTTTAATCCTTAATTAGTTCCATCAATCTTCTCTTTCTCATGTTTAATTCTTTTTGAGTGAATATATACTTCAAAAAAAATTATCAGTATATCTTTCAAACATTATTCCATATAAATGATTAATCCAAATATTTCAATAAAAAAGAATAGAAGATAAAACTATATCATGTGTAGGATAATTTAACTCATGAGGATTCAGTTGATGTGAAGTATAAGAAATTACCGGATCATTGTACATTAGAATGAAACCACATCCATTAAATGAAGCATCATGGTAGATTAAAAATCACCATTTCTAGAGGGTATGGAAAAAACTAAAGCATTCACCAATACTCTATTGTGTTCATGGAAAAAATTATCGCAATATTTTAAATAAATTAATATCAATAATTTTCAAGTTAACTTAGTTTTTGGTCTAGATAATGGAGTAAAGTGTTCAACCAACCTTTAATAGTATCCCTATAATCTAAGAATACGTTAAATATTTTGGATATTTTTAGGTCTTGTAAATTCATAAAAACATTATTTATTTTAGGATCAGTATTTATGTAATCTTTAGAAACATTATTCCTATGGAAAAAAATAATTTCTAACCAAAATTTACCGATATTAAGTTTTCTATATATCTTATATTATTTTAAGGTTTGGAAAATATTGTAAGTTGTATTTCATGATCAAAACGTATTTTAGAATATACCAAAATATCATCAATAAAAAAACTACAAACATATCTAAATTTGCATGGAAAAATATATTCATATAATCAATGAATATAGATAGTGAATTTGACAACCCATATGGAATAACTAAAAAATAATAATTCTGGTATCTAGTCTAAAATGTTGCCTTCAAAATATATTACTCCATCAAATTAAACTAATGGAATCCTATCCTGATATCAATCTATATAAAATATTACTATCCTATGATCTGATCAATCTAATCATCTATTTTAGGAAAAGGATAATTGTTCATAAAATTGATGTTATCCAAGGATTAATAATCAATTAAATGTATAATTGAACCATATTTTTTTTAAAATATAAAATAGTATCACCCTATATGGATGTGATAAGATAAATAAAATATTAATCTAGTAATTGTGTCATCTACTTTTTTAATTCCAAAAGTTCTACTTAATCCATTCGACAATGTGGTTATAAAATTATCTTATCATTATTAACTATGTCAATAGTAAAATAATCCTCTCGATCATGTATAATAGCAAGAAAATCATTAGGAAATACATTCAGATATTCATTAACTATAAAGACATCACCAATATGAATATAATCCCTATTCTTAACAATATGTGAAAGATAAATTTAATTTCCATAATTTTATATTTCCTCAGCATCTTCATGTGTTATCAAAGATATGAATTTATTCTTGTATATAAACTGAAACACATTCTAAAAAATAAATTCTTTATCTCTATAATCAATGTTTTTATTGTAAATTTAAATCCAATTAATAACACAAATAACATAAAAATCTATAAGGGAAAATACAATAGGTTTTATAGGTAAATATAATCTCAAAAACAAAAAAAAAATGATGATTATGGTACTTTATTTTTTCATTAATACATTCCTTGCAAAATTTTACCTAAAATTTTAGCTTCATTTAATCAGTTCAAATTTACAATTTATTTGAAAATTTATCATAAATAAAAGAGTGTGACGAATCAAAAAAACATACACTATCATATTTTAAATAAATGAGTAATATACCTAAAACCACGTCATTGAATCATTCAACATCATTTGAATTTGTCACAAATGATTTTTCAACACCTT
Organism: Viscum album; assembly: GCA_963277665.1. Classification (NCBI taxonomy): domain Eukaryota; kingdom Viridiplantae; phylum Streptophyta; class Magnoliopsida; order Santalales; family Viscaceae; genus Viscum; species Viscum album. The sequence continues at coordinate 673,204,293 of OY728127.1, forward strand.
TCTATTTGTGATCATGGTTATTTTATCCTTTATTCCCCTCTTTAAAATTTACTCACATAATGACCTACCCCATTATAATTAAATTATATTATCATCTAATTTACATTATTTGTCTGGTCATTCATATTTTTTGTCAAATGCTTAGTGTGTAAACATAAAAAATTGGATTAAATTCTCAAATTAAGAAAAATTAATCACCGACGTACATTATATGACACCCATCAAAAATAAAAAAGTCTTATTTTTTACATTCATGTTTTTTTTCGATATTTCCTCATTTTCTTCTTCCTAGACCTTTTCTTGTACTTTTTGTCAAGGAATACAAGTTTATTGGAAAACTTTATTTCTACCTTCTCATCGCATCAAACAAATTTCTCACAACTTTTTAATTAAAAGGAATCCAATTCCATGTGATATCTTGGAATAAATCATGAGTAACACAAATGAATTTTACAATCAAGATCCTACATACAATTTGGTGAATACCATTAGAATATAGTAAAGTTTACTTCACACGTAACTACTAAATACTCCTCCCTATAACTCAATTAATGGAATTTATTTTATAAAATATTTCAAAAGAAATAGGCAAATATGTTTCAAGTAAAATATCCTTAAATGATTCTCACTCCATGGAATTAATATATTATTTTTCTCTATTATTTTTAACCATTGACCATCACTATTAAATTTAACCATCAAATCAGTAAATGGAGGGAGATATATTTTGATAGTCATAATAACTCATGACTTCGAATATCTTGTCCAACACTTTAAATCACAATTTATCTATCACATAGTCAAAAGAACCAATTAATACTAGAGGGGTTTGTGTCATGAAATTCTCAACTTTAGGAATGATCCTCTATAGTGAACTTTGTTTCTCCCCTGTATGGATACTGCCTCCCTTTATATATTTTTCTAACAGATCCATCACAGTAAAAAAATTATCTATTCCTATTCCTACTATTATAGGATGTTGATTTGGAGGGATATTTTTCTCTAAGTACCTTCCTAAATCATAATCCCTCTATCCTCTATAGAAAACCATTCTAAACATGTATATTATAGAAGAAGCAACATGGTAATATTCAAATTTTATATTATAATAAAAATAAGTTAAAATAATTAATGTTTACTTATATTATCCAACCCATTAAATTTATGTAATACTTTACTCTAATTACATATAAAAGGATCTTTCCCTTATTCAGTCTATAATTTCAATTTTAAACTATAATCCATGTTATTGTATTCTCATAGAAATATTTAGGTTTAAAGTTGTACAGAATTTTTTCATAAAACATACATAAAAAACTCATTCATTATAATTTAAAAAAAATTTCTTAGTATCCATTTTTTCAACAATATAAAACTTTGAAAATAAATTTTTTTTCTATACTTGTTAAATATTTATTATTTTCTACATAACTTCTTCATTATTCTTACTCATCCTTGGAAACTATGAACATATTTCAAAACATGATATGGGAACAAAAAACGTTTTAAGGTACACAAAAAAAGAACTATGTTAGTCCATTTTAAAATGATGAGATCATAAAATCCATTTCTCCATTAACATAATAAACTTTTTCTCAAGTAATACATTACTAACAAATGAAATTAGTTTTTACTTTTAGAATTTTTTCATAAAACATTTTATAAGAAAAAAATTGGAAAAATCCTAATTATGGTTTCTTATAAAAAATGAGATCCTATGAAATAATATTTCTTCAAAAAACATACATTTTACCCTAAAATGGAATAATCCTTCCTTTAAAATAAAAGATCACTAACATACATATTGAATTCAAATGATATCCATGAAAACTAATTAGAAATCATAAAAACGTTAAATAGGTTTCTTGGTACAAAATTTTTTTATAGACCGTACATGTGGAATAACCAATATGCTCAACATACAACATAATTCGATGAAAAATATAATCATTACCCAATGTATTGGGGATTTATATCGATCTCCCCCTTCATCTAGATCTATATCAGGATCACTCATATTAATGAGCTATGTCAAGTTTATATCACCATAAAAAATCTCCAAGGGCCTTCAAATTCCAAAAATAAATATAATATTTCATTTTCATCATCAAAATCATAAAAAATTACTTGTTTGAACATAATAAAAAATGTATTCTGATATATACCTTTCCATTAAAACCCAATTTTCTGAATTAAAATTTCTATAAAAAAGGGAAGTAGGGTTTTTATTCTATATAAACATGGAATATTATAAAATAATAAAAATATAAAATTACCATTATTGTGATGAGAAAAGTCATTGATGTTGTATACTTTAAAATAGAACATTCATTTTTACTTTTTTAAATAAATTCAAAATGTTCCATATAAAATTTGTAAAATTATTCCTTTTGAAATCATTTCAAGGTTCCTAAAAAGAGATATAAAATTTCCTATTAAATTAATTTGAGTCTATATAGATACATACATACAATAAATTTAGAAGTATGAACAAGAAAATGATTTATAAAAATATATATTTAAAAAAACATAAAACATGTTTTTAAGGTAAAGTGTCACTTACCTCAAGTATGACACTATGCTTTCATTATTTATCTTCCTAAATAATAAACTTTTTTTAAATACTTACATGATAAATAAATTATTTCAACATCATTATTCAAATTATTTTATTTATTTCCATGTTATATTTAATTACATAATCAATTAAATTCGTGTTGGATATTTTGAAGATATTTATCTCATATATACAAAAAGACATCAGTAGTTTTATTATGGTCAAAAAATAAATTATTCTATAATATGAAGAATAAAAATGATGAAATAATTATCATTTTTATATATGAATTATAATTTTAAAACCCACCACTAAATATGGATATTAAAAATGAACTTTTTTACAATCATGAAAACGGTAGGTCAGACATTATTATGTGTAATGTTTACATTTTTTAATGAATATAATGGAAAGTGGGTATGTATTAATTTTTATTTCAATAATAAAAATTGTTTCATAAATATTATTTAATTTTTTTAAATAAACATATATATATCATCCATGTGATGTGGTTATGAATAACAAATCACATCGCTTCATAGAGGTGGTTTCGCACCCGTGTGTAGAATGACATTATCATTTTTTAACGGATGGAAATGTATGAAATGTGATGATATATTAGATTTAAAAATGATAAAAATTTCATGAATAACATATATATATATATTAAATACTTATTTATAACTAGTTAGGAGTAGGGGTGATAGAAAAAAAATTACATCATTTTGTAGGGCTGTAGTCTATTGTACACAAAAACGCCGTTTTATTTCCCATATGATTAAGGAATGATATGGATATAGGTCTTCAAATTAACATAAAAACAAATCAGTAAATAGAGGTTAATAAAGTTAATTTTATTCATGTTTAATGTACATTTGAGGGAGTCCAAAGAAGAAATGAAACTAAAATATTCGATTAGAAAATATACCTCTTCTTCAGACAACCTCCATTGATTTACACCTTAAGGCCTCAAAGGTTGTTATTATTCCCAAAATAATACCCCTAGAAAATGGTTATAGATTTTAGGAAGGTATTTGGGTTTTGAATGGACAATATATTGTTCTCAAATGATGTGGGGGAAATATAGTAGGAGGTTCCCTTTTATAAGTGATGGGTGCGGCATTATTTTAATTTCTTAAAGTATTAAATTAATATAATTATTTTTCATTTTAATATCAATAATAATATATATAATTTTAATATAGGATGAGTATGAGTTAATATAATCTCATAATTTAAACATTTGAGGATTTTATATTATTATTTTACCCTTATCTCTTTGTTTTAACCCATATTAACCCATTTAACTTTTATGGAGATATCAACCATATTTAATTAATTTTTAATAATATAGTATTTTTATGAATTTTTAATCATTTAAATAAATATATTTTTTCCTAAAATATCATTTATTTCATTTTTGGAATAATTCATTTAATTTGACTCTGAAAACAACAGGAAAGAAAAGTAATTCCAATATAAAAATTTAAATTATCTATAAAGTGTTATATTTATATATAAAATCCATGGGAAACTATAACTCACCCAAAAATATTAATTTTAGCGTTTCTAATTCCAATTAAGTGATTTTTCAACTAATTTAACAAGCATTGTGTCAGCGTTGCGTAAAAAATTTAGGTAATTATTTCATCACTAAAAATAAAAAAAATTGATGATAAAAAATTAATTCATCATTAAAATAGAAATTCAAAATTGGACATAAGTTTTTTTACCACTTTTATAATATATTATAGATATTAAAAAAAATAAAGTGATATTTTTTACATTATCTTTTACTTAAATATTTTAAAGGTCAAAAATCAATGTTAAGTGGAAAAAAGATCATATTTTCGAATTTTTAATGATTATGGATAAAACTAACTCATAAATTTAAATAAATTCAAGTTTCTAAATTAATTTTAAGCAATTTCACATATTTTTATCCCAAATTAGTTCATTTTTCATATACCATTGAAGTAAAAAAAATTAATGGATTCTATTCATAATGAAAAAGGGAATATTATCCATTTTTTTCAAAATTATTCAAGAAAAGGAACCCATTATTCAAGATGTAATTACTAAAAATATACCAATTTAATTTGAATTAAAACCCACAAAATGTGATGAAAAACATTTTTTATAAAAATTCTTTTTAAGTATAAATGTGTTTTACACCAAATTCAAGTATATGATTAATTAAAAGGCCATAATTGTATTTTTTTATCAATAAGAACAAATAAAATTTGGAATAAAATCTATTATATAATTTTACAAAGAAAAATATTAAATATAAGTTAAATTTTACAATAAAAATCATTATTTTCGCTATTCCATGAAAAATAAAACATTTCATAAAATTATAAAAAATTATTCCTATGATAATTTTGAATCAAGGAATTAAAATTTTATATTTATTTTTATTTTTAAAATTATATAATTTGGTAATTTATAATTCAAATGAAACCATATAATGTATCAAAATCCAATTTAGTTTGAAATAAAGCATATTTCCTTTTAGAGTACAAAATTACCAATTATTTTTATAATGAATGTAAATATATCAAATATAATTAAATAGTTTTAATATAAAATGAATATTATTTAGATGAACATTTTATAGGTTTTTATTAAATTATAATAATAATTAGGTGAAATATATATCCATTAAACTCGGAAGTTCGTATGATTTCACCAATGATATATGTTTAAGAATCATCAATGGAAGAGATTGGGATGAGAAATGGTGTGAAAATAAATCACATAAATAGAATATATAATTGAATTGTGGAAAAATGATTCCCGACACCAAGTGAAACCAAATTCTATGAATTATACTTAATCCAATAGCATTATCTCCGCAAAAACCCATACTTCTGCACAAGATCAAGGTTCAATAGATATTAGTTGAGTTTTGTTATACAATGGAACAAAGAATATAACTATTTTAAAATCATGTCTCTCCCTAGGTATAAGAAATAACCAAGGGGGGAAATAGTGGAATAAAAAGCAATAAATTTCAAAATTTATAAGGATAAATAAATAATGTCATTATAAGTAAAAATATATAACATAAAACTAATTTGAATTTCTGGAATAAAGTTATAAAAGGTATGACCAACCAGGACATTATGCTAGAGATTTTATGATAATACTTCAAGGTAAAATTTCTAATACTATAAAATAAAATGATTCCAAGAGAAATTAAATTTAAGAAAAATATTCTTTCATTGATACTGGTATAAAATCTACCAAAATAAATAAACAATGGATTCTTAATAGTGGTTGTTCCTCACATATGGTATGTGATTTGAACATATTAAAAAATATTTATTAACTTGAGGGTGGATGAGTAACTTTCATAAATGGTAGGTCTATAAAATTAATATGAATTGGTATATCTGATATTGAAGATAAAAATATAATGTTAAATGAAGTTATGATTTTTGATGTGATTAATAGAAAATATTTTGTGTTAAATAACTATGTGATGATGGTAATGAATTTATCATTAGAAAATATTTATCTATCATCTGATGTTTAAAAAATAGAAAACTTTTCAAAAAAGTAAAATGAACTAGTATATATCTTTCCTTGATTTAAGATCTTGGTTATTATTTCTATTTAAGTGTTGACGATGGACACAAGTTGTGTATCCAAGACATTGGAATCTGGTCCAGATCAGCATCAAAAAATTTTCAAAGTATTCTATTGTAAGATATTCATAAAAAATTAATAGTAAATATGATTAAATTAGTATAAATTGTTAAAAATTAAGGATGGTTCATGGAAGTCCCTAGAATATTGAAATTCGATGCACCAACAAAATAATTTTTTACATTCTGACACATGTGGGCTGATGACACATAAATAAACAAAGGGTTATTTATACATTAATTATTTCATTAATGATTTAACTTAGATAATTAGTGTAATGATCATAAAATATAAATAATAGGCTATAGAGTTTATCCAAAGTTTAAAAATGAAATTTAAGAAGGAGTTGGGTGCATATATATATATATATTAATGCTAAGAAAATATAATGGATGTGAGTACATAAGAAACAATTTTTAGTAATACTTGAGGACACATCGAATTAAAAATCAACATATTTCTCCTTAGAGTCCTCAAAAAAATAGAGTATCTGAAAACAAGAACATAATATTAGTTTTTATGGGAAGAACCATTCTCATTGAATATAAAATTTCAAAATTCTTCTAGAGAGAAGTTATAAGTGAAACTATAATAGTTAAAAATAGTGGTTTTATTTGAATATAATCAAATATGAATACCAATAGTATGTGGTAAAATTAAAAGACCACAATGAAATGATTCACCATTTTTTGGAGTCATTTGTTAATAAATATAAAAAATCTAGATTTAATAATGTTTTATGAGAAAGAATGACATGTTGATTTCATGGGATACTCATCTAATGAAAGAGTAGCATGTCATTTGATAAATTACTAAAGATTTTAGTTGATATTATCATGTAATTTTTTTTAAAATTAATCCCCCTTAACAAATGTTTTTTAATATGTTGTAAATGATGTAATAAAATAAATAATTATAAACTCTATAGGTGATAATTAGAAGGAATATGAATCTCAACCCAATATTTTATAGGTTTATTTTGATCAATCTAGACATGCAGAAATAAATACTTGAAGGAAAACACAAAACTTCTATACATTACAAAACTAAGTTGAATCCAACAACATTTTTAGAAATATAAAAGTTCTAGTTTATACGAGATGGAAATTATGATTTTATAATTAGATATCACTTATCTAAAAGGTGTAACCACAAACATTTATGAAATTATTTGATCATACAAAATGGATAAATGTGATTAATTAAGGGTTTTATCCTGTTGGGATAAATAATACATGAGATCTTATTCCTTAATTGAATGGATATAATTTTATAAGAACAAAATGGGGTTTACTAAATATTCTCAATGAACGAGGATAAAATTTGAAAACTAAATTGTGGCTAGTTTAAAAACAATATTTATAGGTGAAAGTTGTTAATTTTTGAGAAAATTTTCCCCCAATTGAAAGGATTGAAAATATCATAATGTTTTTGGATATTTCTACTCATTTAAATTACTATGTTTATAAATTATATGTTATGTCAGAATTCATGATAGATAAATTTAATATTAAGTTCCCATTGAGAAACCCAATGTGTTAAAACATTCTAAATACGGTTCCATGGTTTGTAAACTAATGAAATATTTTATGGATTTAAACCTGTACCTCATTCCTAGTGAAACAATATGATAGTTTCTTGAATAATTTGAACTTTTATAAAGGAAGATTTGATAATAAATTATATATTAAATAGAATAGTATATGTGATATTATTGTCATTTATTATGTCATAGATATAATTTTTACTGGTAACAAGGATAAATATTGTGTATAATTTCATATATAGAGAATATGACCTTTGAGATATCAATGTTCAATGTTTTGATGTTCATTACAAGACTATAAGTTCAATATAAATAAATATATTTCTTCCTCTAATAAGAAAATTATTACAAAAAGTTATTAAAAAGGTTTGGTATAGCTGATTCAAACAAGGTTTCTAGAAATATTTATATTGGAATGAATATGATTAAAGATGAATCTTGATAAAGTGATAATTATAATAATTCAGGTAATCTTATCAGAAGATTACTCTATATTATATCTTCAAGACTATACATTTTCTACGATGTAAATTTTTGTCCAATATATGGAAGTGAAATTAAGGATTAATAAAATATGGAAGATTTATAAATATTGTAATGTGTTTAACATTCATGGTTTCAATAATTATAATTGGTCTAAATATTTTAATGAATAAATATAAATATTAGTAGGAACATTTATTTGAACAGTGTTATTAGAAATTTTTGTTCGAATATTTGAGGCAAGACATTGGACGACCATTGAATTTTATTTTTCATAATAATAATGTCATTGATATGTCCAAAAAACATGTGAAAATTTATATATCAAAAAACATTGATATTAAATACACTTTAATCAAGGAGAAGGTTTTTAGTGAGGTGGTAATTCTATAGTATATTTCAAAAAAATACCAATTACTAATTTTTTTCCAATGGTCTTCCATGAGAAATATTTGGGGAATCAAGGACGAAAATACATGTTCATCCACCCCCACTAACATAAGAATGTTCTTGAGAGTCCCCTATATTACATTTCATTATTTTTTCACATGATAAGAAATATTACAGCCCTATACACTAACATTATTGAATCAAATTTTATAATTTCCATAAAAAATGGAACTAAAAGGTGTAAAATTTACAATTCAGGAACTAGAGTTGATTTTGGGGGAGTTTATCAATATCATGGCCAAAACATTTCTTACCATCGAGGTATGAAATTACATCATAAAATTTATTAAATAGGATGTAAAGTTTCAGGAAAATATATATGATAAAGGTTATGGTTTAATGAAACTTGTGAAAATAGTTCCTGATAAGGTTTTCAACAAATCCAAAGGGGGTTATTGAAGATCCTTTGGGTTTAATTTTTATATATTATTTTAATTGTTTTCAATAATTTGTGTTACTTTTTGATGTTTTAGGTAAAAGTGTGTTTTTTTATCAGAAAACTGTTGAGTTACGTTCCTAATTAAGTCAGAAGGTGCTATGTTGGACCTCATAGTTTCCAACATCAAGAAAACTAAAAGTTTTTCATAGTTCAACCTAAATTTCACTTATGAATTTTTGTAATAGGGTTATATTGTTCAAATATCAAAGTAAAAACCATTAAATTCTCAAAATATATAGATTTTGATGTTATTAATTAATTGAGATGATTATATATAAATTTTGATCTCTAAATTTGTGATCACACACAAAATGATTATATAGAGACTTTGTAACTCCAACAGAATGGGATTTTGTCAGTTAATCAAATAGAGTAGCACTATAAAAATATAATAAAACTATTTTTTTGAGGAAACCACTAGAGAAAATCAATCAGATTAAAAAAATATGATCAGAAACATAAACCTATGTTGTCTTACAATACAAAGCAATCAATTTATATGAAAAAAAATCAATCTCACCAACTAAATAAACATCATTTAATGACATATGAAAAATGATTATGATCATAAAATTAATCTTCATCAAACAAAATATATAATTATCATCCCATAAATAATCAATAAAAAACTTGATAAAAAAATTGAGTCCATCACACAGAGTATCCCTTGGGTTTGTAATCTCCCAGAAAGAGCTCACTAGACAAAGTCTTAAGGATAAATGGGGTCTATAAAAATTATACCAAATAAAATTTTATTAAAAAATATAATTATTATTAAGGTTAATAGATGAATAAAGAAAATTTTTACAAAACTAATCCTATTATATGGTTAGGATCGAATAAATATGTTTGTACAGGAGAAAAGAGATTGAAAATATTTTCAAAAAAAATGTAAATTATTTTACTATGATGATTTTGATATTATCTTTTATAAATATTAAATAAATATGATATTTAAGGATGTTTTAAAGAGATAAATATTTATAATATACGAGGAATATCTTATGAATATTTTTGAATCTAATGTTTTAGAGGCTTTGGAGGCGGGAAAAAAATTGAGTTGAGAAGAAAATTTACAATTGGATTCCATGCTTCATCCTTGATTTATAGAGTATATTTGAGTATATAAAGGGGTAAATAAAAATTGTTAATATATTTTATTTGTAAATTGGGTTATGATAATTTATGATATCCTCTTAAGAAGAAAAAAGTTTGAGAAGAAAATAATAGAAGGTTCCTTGTAAATATTAAGAGTTTTGAAAAAACAAATATTGGAAAACAAAGCATTTAACATAGGTTAATTTGACATAGGTATATAAGATGGTTTTGAACTAGATAAATGAGTACCAAACTAATTTCTGTTAGATAGAGGAGTACCAGATGAAGATAGACCAACTAGAGAGGTTCCAGATATTAAATTTACAAAAAACATTGTGAAAATCATTAAATATTTTAAAATTGAATTGGTTATGAAGTAAAGGAAATATTTATAGATTGTTTGAAATATAATAATTTCCTATCAAGATATAGAATTATCTTTATAGGAGTTGGTTCATTTGTATTCATTTCATTTTACATGGGATATTATGGATCAATTGGTGTTGACATGGTAAGGAAAATATTCCCACATTGATACTAAATCATTTAAAAACCTGGTTTTCTTGCATTATTTATATATATTTTCATATGGAAAATTTTTAGATTCATTTTTTAGAGGATATATACTCGAACAATTTAGAGTGGCTAATTCCTAGACAAATAAAATTATAAAAACTCAACACTAAGTAAACCCCCCATGTTGACTATATTACCCTATGAACTTCAAAATATGTTGTTCTGTATAAAAATAATTTCACTAACCTTAGATATATTTAATAAAATGGTCCTCCACAATCTCCAAATGTAAGGGTTAAAGGGATAGTGAATGTTATCATTACTATTGAGGTGAAACATGATAATGAATTCATCATGGTACACTCATTCTTCACTCAATATCAATGAATTTCACATTTGATTATGCTTTATCACATTCTTTCACACCATAAATGTCTACAAAGTATGGTAATTTACCCCCCCCCCCCAACTTGAATAATTAACTATATTTGAAAAACCGTAGTCTCTTGATGATAGAATATCTGATATATACCGCTTCTTCAATCAATATTTTTGAGACCATATTTCCTATAAATAATATTATTCTACCCTTGGATGAATTTGATATAATTTTATGTATGAGTTATTTATCATAGTATAAAGTATATATTAATTATTGGGATTAATATATCTCTATATCCACAACCACCCTTATATAAATTATCTATAAAAAGATTATTATGAGATCCCATTGGAATAATATTCTATAATATGGTTTATGGTACCCAAAAAATGATACTCTTGGCTCAAATGATTAGGGATAAAGTCAAATTTGATCACATACCCATTTTATGGGTTTTTACTAATTTATATTGGGATAAATTTCATGGTTTTCCACTAGAACATGAGGTTTTTTTTCATTCATTCTCATACATGGGTCTATTCCTATCTAAAAGAGTCTTTATTGATTGGCCACCATTGAGTTGGATGAATTATAAAATAAATTTCAACAGAATCTAGATAAGGGATTTTTATTCTCTTGTGCTTCACTATTAGGAAATAGATATATCTGTTAAAAATAAGGATATGTAAATTAACATTTTTATTGACTATTTTTAACATAACAATATAATAGTGAGAAAACAAAAAAAAATTACCCCATATTGATGATATTTTATATTAACTATAAGGTACTAAAAATTTCTCAAAGATTGACCTCCAATATCAATATCATCAAGTAAGGGTATGGATATCATATATACCCAAGAAAATATTCTAATTACGGAATATCCATTGTGAATTTATATTTATTCCATTTGGGATTATAAATTCTACTTCTATTTTATGAATTTTATAAATATAACCTTTCTAAATTTCCCTAACAAATTTTTGGTAGTCTTATTTGATTAAATTGTCATATATTATATGCATGAGGGAAAATATAAGAAGAATTATATAATTTTACTATGTACCATACAAGAGGAGAAATTATATTACATCTTTAGAAAGTGTGAATCTTGAAAGAAAAATATGTCCTTATTAGGTCATGTTATCACTAGTAAGGTAATATTTATGGATAAATCAATGATATATTTAATTAAAAAATGAATTAGTACAATTGTTGTGTAAAAGAATTCATGTTTCCCAAGATTGGATTAATACTACCTTAATTTTTTGACAAAATAAACATGATTATCAAATTTAATAATTAATTTGACATGTATGGGTATTAATTTCCTTTAGACTGGAGAATTTTAGGAATTATTTAGGCAGATTAAGAAGTGATTGATTACAATGCATGTACGTACACTACCCTATAGTGTAGAAGTGTTCATCAAAGAAATTTATACTTCCTGGAATGGTTTTGGATGTGTTCCCATGTATAGTAAAAAGTTCACTGTTTATTCATCAAGTAAATTAAATAATCCTTTCAAAACTACCCAACCTTTGTTATAGAGCTAAAAAGAGTAGTATTTTCATTGAAAATCCTATGGAATCATCTATTCAATGTGACGTGTGATATTTATACTGAACATAATTGTGCAATTTATATATTAACAATAAAAATTGTTGAATATGATCCTAATGTGATGATTGGAGTTGATAAAATAATATTAATTCTCAATAAATTATCAATATTGGAAGTTAAATAAGGTGACTCAGTCCCTGAGCCGAAAATATCAATATGTCTTATCCATAAGGGGGATTTAAAAAATCTAGTTACTCAAGGATTTTTATTTGATGAATCTTGAAATCATAAGGGACAGAGCGAAATACTATATTTTACATATGATATCTCAACCATTCATACATAGGAAAATAAAACAATATTGGAAAGCCAATGTGAAAATACGTGAAAGGTTAATGAAAATTCCAAATTTTAACTTTGATAAATATATATTTATAATTATTGGATACCAAATATATGTATAAATAAAACTAAAACTGATGTGTGAACTTTTGGATGACGACGACATATCATCTTAATCTATTCATCAAGGATGTGTAAGGATGTATACATATCTACAGAAAAACATCATATGGGATAACATGAAAAGTTAAATACTGAAATACACATATAGATTCTTGGTATTCTATAAATTTAAGGTCGAACTAAAACATTATAATGGTATGTTGCAACAATTACCCATACTAATGTGATAATGGGTAAAAATATCAAAGTATTTTTTTGGACTCCCCAAGATATCTAAAGGATATAATTTCATTTGGGTTATAGTTGTTCTCCTTAAAAATTTAGTGTTTCTTATTTCCATCAAATAATATTTAACTCTTGGAAAAAACATAGTGACATAAAAAAGGGAAGTGGTGAGGCTTCATAGATTACCACTATCCATTGTATCAAATCAGGATTCTAGGTTCACATCATGATTTTATAGAATTATTAAAAAGTCATTGGAGATAGAGTTGAGTTCTAGAAATAACTATCGTCCTTAAATATATGGTCTGTCTGATAAGGATATCCTATCTCTATAGGATATTTTTAGGTCTTGTTTCTTTTATTTCTAAGGATTTCGGGATCAACACCTCTATTTGGTAGAGTCATAATATACCAATAATTTCAATTCTACCATTCATATGGAACCATATGAGGAATTTTATGGGATGATATTTAGGAATCAAACATGTTGGGATGAACTTACTAAGAATAATTTTATGGGTCATTCCTATATTTAGGAAATTATAGAGAAGGTACATACCATCCCATGGTATATGAAAGTAGCACAAATTGGACATAAGACTAATATAGATAATCACCAATGAGATCTCGATTTTGAAGTTGTGTTATAGTATATTCCTCTTGATATCTCTATAGAAGTGGGTTATAATTTTTGGGAAGAAAGGGAAGTCGGTCCCTAAATACATCCATCCTTTCTAGATCCTTGATCGTCTTGAGAAGTATTTTATCGCTTAACACTCCCTCTGGACATCTTACAAGTACATGATGCATTACATTTTTCACTTTTATGGAATTTAATACCATCTACATCACATGTTTTAAGAATATAAGATACAAATTAAGAACATTAACATTCATATGAATAAATACTAAAGAAATATTGGATCAAAGAGACAAGGTTTTGTGGATCATTACCACACATCTACTAAGGTTTTGAGGACGTGACATGCGAACCCAAGGATTTCATGAAATAAATTTACCCTAACTTTTTTCCTCCATGAAATAATATTTCAAGGATGAAATTATTTTTATGCAGTGTAAAATGCAACAACCCATGAATTTAGTAAGTGCTTATCCTTGATTAAATATTAATTGAGTATCATGTATTTCATGTAATACTAAACTAAAATGAAAAACCAAATTACATTAATAAAGTTATTAAATATTACCATAATATTATATCCATTAATTTTATGAGTATCACTATAGGTATCAACTTCATTTAAACTATATATAATTTTAGAATAAAACCAAGATAATTTTCTACTTAAAAGACCAATTTTCCTAAAACTATTTTTATGTTTTATGACTACTTCTATTAAAATTATTATTGACCACATTTATAAATTAAAAATTAAAAAATTATAGTCATATTTTTATTAATTATGATCAAATTACGTAATGGTATTAATTTTATTTTTAAGAATAAAAAAAACTTTCAAGATAAATATTTTTAAGGTAGTAAAATGGATATTTTTTAAATAATGATATTTTTTAATATTGTGTATTTTTTAAAGTTAAATGGATAAATTTAAAATAAAAACATTAATATGAGGTTTTACCATATATAAAAAATAATTAACACTAATATAATAGCCAATCAATGTTAAATAAATATTAATAACAGTTAATGATTAATTGATTATTTATCTACAAAAATAGTTTTTCATCACATTATATGTTTTAATTTCAATGTTCATTATCACATATTTAGAAAAATAATTAGATAAATATATTTATCAATTATTATTTATCAATTAATTTTTTAAGGGGGTCATATTAAATTTTTATTTATAAAATAATTACAATGATTTTGTTTGAGTCAAGATTAATATTAATTAAAATGGGTAATATAATGTGGCTAGAATGTTAAGAAATAAAATTTAAACTTTTACCTTCATGAATAAAATTATTAGTATGGAAATTCATACATAAATTTATAACCAGAATTTCATCATCTAACTCACCTAACTCCCATTCGATTCAATTCTTACCCTATACCTATCATTATTTTCCGAATATTTTTCCCTCTATCTCACCTATAAAAGGTTCTCAATTCTACCATATTCCACAAACATCACTATTTTAAAATTACAATGAAAATTTCAAAATTTAATTATTATATATCCTACATAAACATTTTTCACACCCTATCATCAAATAAGTTCCTCATGTCCATCATTTAAAAGGGATAATTCAAGAGAAGATTCTAATATCTATTGTAAGTATTACATACCCATTTAATTCCATTATTTATCATTCTCATCCACCCTCTTCCAAGAAATTCTAACCATATATATATATTTACATTTTTATAATTAATATACTACAATTTTATTGTATTTATGGTATAATAATTATTTATTCCCCTCTTGTTTGATCATGTAAATGAAAATGTTGTGTGTGCTTGTGTGTGGACTACTGCCTCTATAGACAACATGTTTCTTTTTTCATAACTAAATTTTCAAGGATGGTCATATAAATGGGATTAGTGAATAGATATATAATTTATTCCATGATTTATATTTTTGAAACATAAATTAGGGATTATATAATTTATTTTACCATAAAAATATTAATGTAAAACTAATCCCAAAAAACAAATATTCAAACAAGAAAAGAAATTTATTTATAAGTGAAAAAGTATTTTTAATTTATTATTTTCCTATAAATCATCCCTATTTGGATTAGTATCCTAGATAGCACATAAATATTTTCATTATACTTTTTTTGATAGTGATAGTATATCAAACGAATATTTTGTATTGTAATACTTGAGACCCTTAAATAGTAGGTAAACACTATATATTCAACTATCAAACAATGCAACCCTTTAAATATTTTTTATTTATGAATGTAGTTAAAAGTGTTTTTTTAGAAATTTATTTTCAATAAAATAACGTCATTTTTGAATCCATTATATTATGGTTTTATTAGTATAAATTTTTCAGAATTTTCTGAAAAGGTTCGTTTTTAGTTAAAATATATGGTTTTCATGAAAATTGTATTATATATTACTTTATCATCATAAAATAATGAAATAGAAGTTCAAAAATATTTTTAATAATCAAATATTAATTTAAAGAAAAAATATTCATTTTAAAATGTTATTTGAAAATATTAATCCTTTCTCTAAAATTTTAATAACTAATTAAAATAGTACATTAATAAAAAAACTAATTTATGTTTTTTCATTGAATAAAATGTTTTCAAAGGAGACTCATATTTATATTTACTTTAATTAAAATTATCCATTATTTATTTTATAAGAATTAAATTTATTCAATTACAATCATTATCCAAGATAAGTTTATCTTAAATGTAAATTTAAGGCTCAAAATAAATATTTTCCTAAAAACCGTATTTACACTGTTAAGTGTGTTTACTTTAAATTTAACTTTTCACACCTCTAAAAAAATTATTTTATAACATTATTTTAAAATTTTAAATCAAATTTATAAAATTATATAAAATCTTAAATCATAATATTTTTCATTAAAATTAATTAATAAATTTTGAAATTAATTTCCAAGGTAAAAGTAAATTAGGATAAAAGTTAAAAGATATAAAAAATCCACAAAATAATTTATTTTTTCTCAAAAATCAGTTGATTAGTTGATTCTAGAAAAAAATAATTGTCCTCACAACATTTTTTCAGTTTTTTACAATTGACCCTTGAATATTATGCTTACATTACTATTATTATAACATATACTCCAAAAACTACCATTCCCTTAACATATTAAGAGTAAGGATCAAACCAATTTAAGACTCTCCTATTATATTAATTTCTCCTTTAAAACATGAAATTTTCCTCCTCTTATAACTCTCTATCTCATTCAAATCATCTAGTCACCGTTAGTTATCACATGCCCTTCATTTCTAAGGATACATCAATGGAAAATTAAAGTCATTGACATGAGTAGTATCAACTACAAATATTTTCTTGTTAAATATACTCCTTATAGAAACAATAATATAATGATATTAATGTAATTTATATACTCAAATTTTACTATATTAAAGTGAATATCATTTTTTATTCATATACCCCATCCATTAATAAAAACAATTATTGATTGTGTGTTGTGCGGAAAACTGCCTCCACGACACAATGAGTTTCCTATTCCATCACAGGATTATAAGGAAGAATATAAGGTTGGAATTAAAGCGTAAATATTATTTTTATTATATCATTAAATTTTAATTTCAATAAATTATAGAACCTATTAATGATATGATCAACTAAAAATCATTGTTAATTTAATGATTTCAAATAAACAAACTAACATGATAACCTTTTATTCAAATTTCGTTATATTTCCATATACATTAATTTTTATACTTCACTAAAACATAAATATATAAGACAAATAAACACTAAATAAGATCATTATTCATCTATTATAATGATATTTCAAAGAAAATCTCAAAATCATTCATTAAATCAGGTTATGTTCATATTTGGTTCCGTTTGACCACTTATGTGAACAATTCTATGAATTTATAGCATGAAGAGATATGGGAACATATTCTCTAGTATAATATAAAAAAATATTTAAAAATTATTATTTTTATTCTGAGTAAATTAAATCAATATTTAGTTAACTAATAAAGAGAAAACATTTCAATTGTCAAGAGTCACTAAAACATTCTTGTTAACCATTTCATCTTCAATGATAAATACTAAAATGCTCATGAATGCAATTTGAAACATAATACATAATTATAAATAATATATAAGTGTAAATTAAATAAAATATTCTTGATTAACATTATAGGAGATTTAATACAAACACCTTTATAATCAAACAAGTATAAATGATCAAAACTGTAAACACCCAATGTGAATGATAAGAGGAATTATTATCGGGATTAACTATTTATTACAAGTAAAAAATAAAATTAATAATGGGTAATGTTATGAATTAATTTATTAGGATATGTATTTTTATGATACTAGAGGATAATCTACATTATTCTAATTTAGGGCAAAAGTTAAGGGTTTTTAATATCAAATTCATTCCCTTGTGAAAGGATTTGTATTATGAACCTAATTTCCATTATGTGGGCATATAATTCCTATTTGAGATGATATATCATAATTGAATTTAATAATTTCAATTAAATATGAAATTTAATCCCTCTCTTTAATTATTTGTTTACTGAATTTCTACCAAATCCATATGAGTGTTTTTTCCATCCCAAATTTCATGCATTTAGACACATGTAATATTCACTCCCTATATCTTTTTGGGAGGTTCATAAATTTCCAATACAAATTTTTTCAATATTAATCATTAAATTTATGGTATTTTCAAGAATATATTTTTATCCCTCCCTCATATTATTTTTATTCCTGAGTTACCAAAAATATTGTAACAATCATTCTTTTCAAATATGGAAAAACCATCATGTGTTTTATTAAAGTTAAAGTGAATGTGATTTCATAGAGAAAATCCATGTCCAGATACTAAAATTTAAATAAAGGTCTTTAATAGATACACATAGGGATAATCACCCCAAACATGGATATCTGATGATTTACTCAATCATCACACAAATGCAAGATGAGTGGGACTAATACTGCACACCTGGAAAGATTCTCTCATGGGATATGCATTATTATATTCAAACACCATTAATAAACCATTATAAATGATTTTAAATACTATTTAAATGTTATCCTACCTAATAAAAAATGTAAACTAACTAATATTGTCTATAGATAACCCGTCATATGAATTTTACCTTGTGCAATGACCCATTTTTTTCAAATATAATTAATTTTTTTGAGAAATAATATAATTACATAAAAAAATATATTTTATAGGATTTTACTAAAAATTAATATTCATTCCAAGATATTTTATATTGGAATATATATATGTATATGTAATATATATGTTAATATATATATATAAATATATTTGGTTATTTGTGTGTATGTGTGTGTGTGAGTGTTAATATATATGAATTTTAAAATATATATGTTATACATATAAGATAAAAACATTTATATCCATTAAGTTATTTTTGGAAATGTAGTATAATGTCAATTAAATACAATAATAAAAATAAACTTTTAGATGAAAATATACATTAATTAAATCCTAGGTAATTTTTTATGATCCATTTATTATTACATTAATGTCATTTTTTCATTAATATAATTTTTATTTAATTACTTCCTCTAAAAGATTATATATTTTTTGAAAAATAAATGGATTAAAAAAATAAATTTTGGTAATTAATATTTTTCTTGGATATATTCTGTTTCCCCCTTAAAATTTCATCTTATTTTCCC
Source organism: Viscum album (assembly GCA_963277665.1). Lineage (NCBI taxonomy): Eukaryota > Viridiplantae > Streptophyta > Magnoliopsida > Santalales > Viscaceae > Viscum > Viscum album. The sequence continues at coordinate 673,224,020 of OY728127.1, forward strand.
ATGTACTGAATAATATATGGCCAAATAATTTTAGAAAATAATTTTTTCGAAACACATTGTCCAGATTCAATGTAACGAATGTCCACACATTTTTAAATATCTTAATGGAAGAATATTGGAATTTTTTATTATACATACTTTCTTACATATGTGTTTATCATCCACAATCAAAATTCTGGCCTCTTAAATTATAAATTTGTAGGAGTTATTATAAGGACCCGGCCTTGAAACATTACATAATCTTGAATTAAACGAATAATTCACATTGAGGATATTTTCAGGTTTACAATTTTAGAGAGGTAGGCCTAACTATTATATTGAAAAATATTACAAAGTAGAAACTTCAACACAATTTAAATTTTTTCATAAAATATAAATTCTTGAAAAAAAAGAGTCATGTCTAGTTCCATGTTTAAGACATCATTACTTTTCATTGATCCCATCCTTGACCCTATTCCTCATTATGTCCTGTGTAAAACATTTCAAAAATTTGGGATGAGTATAAATATCTTAGTAAGGGATACAAAAAGAAGGAAAACTGTTAGTTTTTCAAAACAACAGGTAAACCATGAATACTTTATTGTATATAATACTTGTCACCTTTATGAAGTAGTAAATAATCTTCACTGAATAAAAGATCATTTCTTACCCTTTTGTAACCAAAATATTACCATAAAACCCATATAAAGAAGACATTACATATAAAGGTAACTTGGGACATAAACATACTTAAATGGAATAATAATACAGTCGACTTCCACACATATCACTAAATGGAATAGCCGTATGGCCGAATTCCATACCCAATTCATTAGAGGTTATAACGTAACCACCTGTCCTGGTATTCACGGCACCACTCGTCCTTTGGTTTATCAGGTAACCACCCGTCAAATGTCCAAGTACCATTATAAAATCATAATACATAAAAGAAATATAAAGGAATGAAAACATTTCCATATTTCAATCAAAATATATCACATAAATATATTGACATAACAAATCCATTATCAAAACCTTTTGCAATAGAAAAATTCATAAAATATTATATGGTATTTATTTTCTTTTAAAAACATTACGGCTTGTTGAGGAATCCAAAGATCAAATAATACTTGTGGCGGTGGAAAAGGTAATTGTCACCACTTATGTTAAAATAAACATTCCTTTTTGTCGTTTAGTAAAATGCTTCATAGAAAAATATTCCCTTTGATAATTCAAGGGTTTTTATATAGTGTATAAAAGAAAGCCGTGTTTTAAAATAAAATATGCCTCAATGAAAGAATATTGAGACGAAGTCCCTTACCTCGTGTCCGACTTGAATCGATCATTCTTTAATCTCCTGAATAATAAACTAAAGTTAGTTGATACTTTCTTAAGAACCTATTTCATGTTTATAATTCCTTTTACATCACTTATTACCAAGTTATAAACATTATGTAATCATTTTAGTTAATAACGTTCATTTTGTCGATATTTGGTACTTGAGTCAAAAATGAACACCTTATATTTACAAGTTGTCCATGTGGTAAATAGTCCATTATATCCAAAATGATATTCATGATTTAGACATCATATATATCATATATATCTATTATATACATGTATTTATAATAGTACATAACATTAGGAGGTAAGAAATGAAATGCACCGTTCATGGAGACGGTAAGTCGTACGTACGCATGAATGCAACTTTCATTTCTATTTCTTATTATAATAGAATTTAAACATAATTATACATAGTTATATTATAATTAAATTATTATATAATATAAAATATCATTAAATATATCCACTATACATCCCACTTACGGCATTAACGAGTCACATCACTTTGAGGGGGCGGTAGTCCGCACTTCCTCAAATGAGATTATCATATTTACCCTCTATGGAAACCATAAAGGCGTGCTATAAATGTAAAATGAAGAAGCATAAAAAAACTAAACATAATATATTTCATATATAAATATATTTCCATCATAATGGCCACCATGATAGGCGGTAAGAGGTAATTGAACAATCATCGTTTCGTGAGGCGTTAGTTTTCCATCCACAGAAACATTATGTTCTTCACCCATTAGATGGATGTGTGTGTAAGTGTAGTTATAATACTTATCATAAAAACATCCTAGTATATTGAGGACACTTTTTTTGTTACAAAATAAATGAATAAAAATATTTTAGGGGTTGGAGAAGTAAAATAAAAGAAAACAATTTATGAGAAACAGTTACCTTTAATTTGGGTAAATTCCTTTGGTTTGAACCAAAAAGACTTATTAAAGTGTCGTCTGCCAATGTTAAGGCTTATAAGAGGAGTATATGGATGTATAGATATTAATTGGGTAGATTTTTGATGAGAAAAAAAGGCTTTATAGGTGTGAGTAATTGGTTAGAAGTGGTCTCCTTTTATAAGGGAGAGGAGGTGCTCTTTAGGAAAGTGTGATAATATTATTTTATTATATAATGATATTCGGTTTCTAAAGGTCCTAAAATCATTATAGTCGAAGATAATATGGCACATGGTCGAAATAAAATCAGCCAATAATAATTGGACATGTTTTGGATAATATTTTAATAATTATAATCTTATTTATTTAAATCTTTTATTAATGAGGTAAATTCTACCTCATTATTGTGTCATAAATAATTTTTTTTATTTTATTTATAAAACTTTTAAAAAATATAATGATATAGGAAATAGTTTTAGCTTTCCAATTAGTATTTATATTCAACACTATTACTTATATAACACCATATAAAAATTAATTACAAAAATATTTGTTTTATGTCATTTTGGCCTTTACTTTAAATTAATTAATCTAAATTGTCATTATCACTCCCAAGTGGATCAAAGGGGTCCCAAAATAGACCAAAATATGCCCATCGTCATAAATGACTCAACCAATAAGGTTTGGACATGTGTTAAGGTAATTTTGAATTATTATAATTTTCATTTTACATTGAATTACCCTATTTACCTTTAATCGTAGTAAATAAAAGTCAAAAGTTATTATTCACAAAAAATTATTTTCATATTATTTAACCACATTTTACTTATTTATAACAACTATGTATGTTGGATTTTCGAAATTCAATTCATGCAAGCGGTAAAATTTTATTTAAATGAAAAATTTAATTTTTTAACTACTACTATGTGGTTTCACTATTCATCAAAAAATGAAGTTTTTCAGGAAGATACCAAAAATTATCCCTAAGATGAATTTTATATTCCTAATTAAAAAATTATGTATATTTTACCAAAGTAAAAACATAGAATTTTCATTAATTGATTTTATAATTAATTCTCGTTGTCAAAACAAATAACGTGTTTTTACGAAACAATATCTACCAAAAGATTGACACTTTTTTATGTCCAATTTCAAAATGAAATTCAATCCAATGACCACCATTGGATTAAATGGTAAAAATATATTCCGATTACACTTTAAAACCAATTAAAAAAGATAATATAACTATATAAATAAATTATATTAAAACGCAGTTTTGAATTAAAATACAATATTTTTCACTATTCATTAAAAAATGAACATTTTTGGAAAAAATCCAAAAAATTACACAAAGTAAATTTTGATGTCCAAATTATAAAAAAAGATTATATTTTTTCAAATATAATTTATTAAAGTGACCAAAACTACATTTAAAGAGGGTTCTCCATTAAATGCGGTAAATCGTCATTTTAATGTAAATTATGCTTAAAATTTGATTCATTCTTATTTTAAGCCTCTAACTTTTTGTTGGATAAATGTAATTATATTTAACAAACATGTATAATCATATTGTAGTTAGTTTTGTTCATTCTCGCTAATACAATGGCTAGGAGTTAACTACCATTTAAAATAATAATATTATATTATTAGTGTGAAAGGTAAGATTTCAAAGAAACCTGTTGTTGCGTATCAGGTATGCTATCGAACATAGAAACCCCTTTAAAGTAAAATTAATATTTAATTCAAAAATATTAATAAATATGAAATTCTATTATTCTTCATTTACCTAGTATGTTACATCCTTCCCCCCTTTTAGAAATTGTGTCCTCACAATTTTTATTCACATATCAAAATAAGTGGGGGTATTTATCCCTCATAGCATTTTCAGATTCCCACGTTGGGTCTTCAATCATATGGTTTTTTCACAAAACCATTACCTGGTGAATTACCTTATTCCACAACACTTTCTCTCTATGGTCAAGAATCTGAACTGGTTGTTCTTCATAAGAGAGATTCTCTTCCAACTGAACTACCTATGGGCTCAAAACATGAGATGGATCTGGCATATATTTTCTCAAAATTGAAACATGAAAAACATTATGTACCTGGGACAAACATGGAGGAAAAGCCACTCTATACAGCACTGATCCAACTTTATCTAGAATTTCATAAGGTCCAATGAACCTCGGACTCAACATTCCCTTCTTACCAAAAATCATCACACTTTTCCATGGAGAAACTTTGAGAAAGACCTGATCACCAACCTCAAAAAAAAAAGATCCTTCCTCCGGTTATCTGCATAACGGTTCTGTCTACTCTGAGCTGTTCTCATGTGCTTCTGAATCAACTGAACTTTCTCTACCATCTCTTCTACAAATTCTGGTCCCATCAGCTTCCTTTCACCTAATTCATCCCAAAAAGCTGGTGTTCGACAATTCTTTCCATATAAAGCCTCAAATGGAGCCATCTATATACTGGAATGAAAACTATTATTATATGAAAATTCAACCAAAGAAAGTTGTTGGTCCCAACTTCCCTGATAATCCAGTGAACCAGCACGTAGCATATCCTCCATGGTCTGAATTTTTCGTTCTAACTACCCGTCTGATTGAGGATGAAAAGTTGTACTAAAATTTAATTCAGTACCCAATGACTTCTAAAGGCCTTTCCAAAAGATAGAAGTAAACCTGGGATCATGATTAGATACAATGAAGAGGGGAACACCATGAAACCTGACTATCTCTTTAACATACAACCGAGGAAGTTGATCTAGAGACAATGTATCTTGAATAGGAAGGAAATGAGCAGATTTAGTCAATCGATCAACAATAACCCAGATTGCATTATAACCTCGAGATGTCTTTGGTAATCCCACAACAAAGTCCATTGATATATTTTCCCATTTCCACTCTGGCACCGGTAAAGGCTGAAGCATCCCTTTCGGCAACTGCCGCTCTACTTTAACCTATTGACAAGTCAAACACTTCATAGTAAAATCAGCAATATCTCTTTCCATTCCATCCCACCAGTAATACTCCCGAAGATCTCTGTACATCTTAGTACTACCAGGATGAACTGAAAATGAAGAACAATAAGCTTCACATAACAACTCATTCTTCAACTGTGAATCACAAGGTACAACTAATCTCTTTCCAAATCTCAAAACACAATCATTATCAATGTTAAATTCAGCCAACTTACCCGTCTGAACCAACTCTACCTTTTTATGAAACTCACTGTCTTCCTTCTGTGCTTTCTTTATCATGTTTGATATAGATGATCTCACTGACACCTGAAACAAAACAGAAGAATTTCTTGCTCCAACAACTTCTATGCCAAATTTTTTTCAAATCAAAAACCAAAGGATATAGTTCCAAATGTAGCATGGCTAATGAGACATTACTTTTTCGACTAAAAGCATCATCCACTATATTTGCTTTTCCCGGATGGTAATGGATCGTGAAATAATAATCCTTGATTAATTCTAGCCATCTCCTCTGTCTCATGTTCAATTATTTATGAGTGAATATATACTTTAAACTTTTGTGATTAGTATATATTTCAAATTTTACTCCATACAAATGATGCCTCCAAATTTTTAAAGTAAAAACAACAGCAGCTATTTCCAAATCATGTGTAGGGTAATTTAACTCATGTGGATTCAACTGACGTGAAGCATAAGCAATTACCTGATCATTCTGCATTAGGAAACAACCCAGTCCTTTCAATGAAGCATCCTGTAGAAAACAAACTCACCATTTCTGAATGGCAGTGCCAAAACTGTAGCATTCACCAATCTTCTTTTCAATTATTGAAAAAAATCATCACATTCTTGTTTCCAAATAAAGCTAACACCTTTTCGAGTAAAATTAGACATTTTACTAGATAACCGTGAAATATTTTCAACAAAAATCTAGTAATAACCTGCCAAACCAAGAAAACTATGAATCTCGGTTATATTTGTGGGTCTTGTCCATTCTTTAAAAACTTTTGTTTTTGTAGGATCCATAATTATGACATTTTTTAAACAATGTGACCAAGGAAAGAAATTTTTTGTAACCAAAACTCACACTTTCTAAATTTCTCATAATGTTTCTTTTCATTTAAGGTTTTTAAGAAAACCCTTAAATTAATTTCATGTTCCTAATTACATTTGGAATAAACCAAAATATCATCAGTGAACACAACCACAAACTTATCCAAGAACTCATGAAAAATTTTATTCATATGATCTATGAATACAGCAAGTGCATGGGTTAACCCAAAAGGCATAACTACAAATTCGTAATGGCCCTATCTAGTACGAAACACAGTCTTTGGAATGTATTCTTCCTTTACTTTCAAATGATGGTACCCCGATCTCAAGTTAATCTTCAAAAAATACTGACCTCCCTAGAGCTGATCAAACAAATCATTGATATATAGAAAATTATACTTATTCTTAACAGTGATGTTATTTAATTCTCTATAATCAATGAAAAGTCTCATTGAACCATCTTTTTTTGTAATAAACAGTACAGAAGCACTCCATGGTGATGTGAAAGGTCGAATGAAACCTTTATCTAATAACTCCTACAATTTCTTATTTAACTCTAAAAGTTCAATTTGAGATATTCAATAAGGGGGTTTTGAAATTGTCTTAGCTTCAAGAACTAAGTCGACTGTAAATCCAACTTCCCGTTCATGTATAATACCAGGGAAATCATCAGAAAAAAAATCAAGGTAATCATTTACCACTAGCACATCATTAATCTAAATAGTTCCTTTGTTTTCAACAATATGTGTAAGGTAACATTCATTTCCATATTTTACTAGTTTTTCAGCTTCCTTATATTTTATCAAAATAAAGGGTTCATTCTTGTACACAAACTGTAAATATTTCTGAAAATAAACCTCTTTAGCTATGAAATAAATCTTAGCAAGATAAACAGAAATCCAATACATTCCCAAAATAACATCAAACTCTACTATAGGTAAAACAATAAGGTTTTCAGGTAGATTCTTCCCATACACAAGGACAAGAAGGTTCTTATAATTTCTTTTTGTCTCAACATTTCAACCAGGTGTTTTTACCATAAGTTCTGTATTCAAATCTTGAGATGGAATTCTCAATTTACTAGAAAACTTCTCAGAAATGAAAGAGTGTATAGACCATGAATCAAAAAACACATTGGCGTAATCTGAACAAAAAAACAGTGTACATGATACTACTTTGTTCGATTTCCCAACATCTGCTGAAGTAGGTGCAAAGGATTTCTCCACCCCTTTTTCTGGTAGTCTAGCTTCTTTCCCTCAGTTGAGTTCTTCTATTGACACTCATTTTCATAATGACCAATTTCATTACCCTTAAAACATCTTACCGATATCTTTTCATTGCCTGCTTGATCATCCTTCTTACAGTTACGAGCAATATGACCAGACTTACCACACCGGAATCACTTTCCAGACTTTGATAAAAATTCTCCAGGATTCTTTTTACCACACTTCTCACAGGTTGGATATTTAATTTTCTTACCTCCAGGCTTCTTTGATGAATTCTTTCCCTTTGCTTGCCAATTGTACCTCTTATTCTGTTGTTTGTCAAAGAACACTTGATCATCGGAATACTCTATTTCCACCTTCTTCGCACAACGAACAGGATTTTCATAACTTTTGAAATCACGAGAGGCTGACGCTCTTCGATATCATGGCTTCAGTCCTAAGTAAAATCGATTTATCTTACTATCAAGATCTCGGATGAAATTTCAAGAATACCCTTCTAGTCGAGTGAATTTTTCTTCATAAGTAGCCACTGAGTCATCCTCCTACCTCAATTCTCGAAATTGTTTTTCCATCCTAAGAAGAACCACCATAGGAAAATATTTCTCAAGAAACATACCTTTGAATTCATCCCAATCAAGAGAATAAATCTCCTCACTATCCATAATATTTTTCACCATCGACCACCACTGATCAGCTTCACCTTCAAAATGGTAAACAGAGAGACTAACCTTTTGATGTTTTTAACAACCAATGACATCGAAAATATTTTCTAGTTCTTTAATCCATCCTACTAATAGCATCAGATCAGATGATCCTCTGAATGATGGGGGATGTTTCCTCATGAAATGCTCCATTACCGACATGTTCCTCTGTAGTTGATCTGGCTGATCTCATGCATGGATACCACCACCATTTATAGCCTGAGTCAACTGTTCCATCACTACAACAAACAATTCAGTTATGATTCCGACCATCTCAGGTTGCTGATATGGAAGGTTGTATTCCTCTTGATGTCTCACCAACATAGCTTCCATGTTTCCTCTATGGAAAAGCATTCTGAATGTAGAAATATCTTAGGCGAAGCAACATGGTAATCTGTAATTTCTATATAATTTCAATCTTAACATAAATTAATTTTTGAAAATTAATTTAACAATATTCTAACTCCTACAGTTATCTAAACCAACCTCTGATACCAACTATATGGACTCGCCCTTAAAACAATCCATAATCTTGAATTAAATGAATAATTAACATTGAGGATGTTTTCAAGTTTAGAGTTTTATAGAGTTATTCCATAGCTATTACATTGAAAAATATTACAAAGTAGACACTTCGACACAATTTATATTTTTTCATAAAATATAAACACTTGAAAATAAGAGTCATGTCTAGTTCCATGTTTAAGACAGCATGACTTTTCCTTGATCCCATCCTTGACCCTATTCCACATTATGTCCTATGAAGAACATTTCAAAAACATGGGATGAGCATAAAAAGCTCAGTAAAGGATACACAAAGAAGGAAAACTATTAGTTTTTTAAAACAACAGGTAAACCATGAATACTTTATCGTAAGTAATACTTTTCACCTTTATGAAGTGTTAAATACTCTTCACTGAATAAAAGATCATTCGTTAAACATTTGTAACCAAAATATTGCTATAAACCCCATATAAAGAACACATAACATATAAAGGTATCTTGGGACATAAACATACTTAAATGGAATAATCATACCATCAACTTCCAGACATATCATTAAATGGAATATCCATATGGCCGACTTCCATACCTGATGCATTGGAGGTTATAACGTAACCACCCGTCCTAGTATTCAGGGCACCACCCGTCATTTGGTTTATCACGTAACCACCCATCAAATGTCCAAGTACCATTATAAAATCAGAAGACATAAAAAAATATAAAGGAAATAAAACATTTCAACATTTCAATCACAATATATCACTTAAATATATTGACATAACAAATCCATTATAAAAACCATTTTCAATACCAAAATACATAAAAGAGTATATGGTATTTATTTTCTTTTAAAAACATTATGGCTTGTTGAGGAAGCCAAAGATCAAATAATACTCGTGATGGCGGAAAAGGTCGTCGTGACCAATTATTTTAAAAGAAACATTCCTTTTTATCGTTTAGTAAAATGCTTTGTAGAAAAATATTACCTTCGAAATTTCAAGGGTGCTTATACAGCATATAAAAGAATGTCGTGTATTAAAATAAAATATGCCTCATTGAAATGAGATTGAGACTAAGTCCCTTACCTCGTGTCCGACTTGACTCGGTCGTTCTTTAATCTCCTGAATGATAAAATATAATTAATTTCTACTTTCTTAAGAACCTTTTCAAGTTTATAATTCCTTTTATATCACTTATTACCATGTTATAAACATTATGTAATCATTTAAGTTAATAACGTTCATTTTGTCGATATTTGGTACTTGAGTAAAAAATAACACACCTTATATTTACATGTTGTCCATGTGGTCAATAGTCCATTATATTCAGAATGATATTCATGATTTAGATATCATATATATCATATATATCCAGTATATACATGTATTTATAACAGTACATAACATATAGAGGTAAGAAATGAAATGCACCGTTCATGGAGACGGTAACTCGTACGTACGCATGAACGCTAATTTCATCTATATTTCTTATTTTAATGGAATTTAAACATAAGGATACATAGGTATATTATAATTACAGTATAATATCATATATAATATCATTAAATCTACCCCTTATACATCTCGCACAGGGAATTAATGAGTGACATCACTTTGAGGGGGCGGTAGTCCGCACTTCCTCAAATGAGATTTTCGTATTTACCCTCTATGGAAACCATAAAGGTGTGCTATAAATGGAAAATACAGAAGAATAAAGAAAACATAAACATAATATATATCATATATAAATATAGTTCCATCATAATGGCCACCATTAGAGGCAGTAAGAGATAATTGAATAATCATCATTTTGTGAGGCGTTAGTTTTCCATCCCCAGAAACATTATGTTCTTCACCCATTAGATAGAGGTGTGTGTAAGTGTTGTTCGGATAATTCTCATAAAAACATCCTAGTATATTGAGGATACTATTTTTGTTACAAAAGAATGGAATAATAAGAGTTTAGGGGTTGGAGAAGTAAAATAAAAGAAAACAATTTAAGAGAAACGGTTTCCTTTAATTTGGGTAACTTCCTTTGGTTGGAACCAAAAGGACTTCTTAAAGTGCCTTCTACCTAAGTTAAGGCTTCTAGGAGGAGGATAGGGTTTTAGGGAACTTTATTTGGCATATATTGGATGATCCAAAAGACTGGATAGGTGTGAGGAAATGGTTAGAAGTGGTCTTCTTTTATAAGGGAGAGGAGGGGCTCTTTAGGAAAGTGTGATAATATTATTTTATTATATAATGATATTCAGTTTCTAAAGGTCCAAAAATCATAATAGTCGAAGATAATATGACTCATGGACGGAATAAAATCATCCAAAAATAATTGTACATGTTCTGGATAATATTTTAATCATTATAATCATATTTAATTAAATCGTTTATTAATGAGGTAAATACTTCCTCATTATTGTGTCATAATTAATTTAATTTATTTGCTATCGAAAAATTATAAAACAAATACCATGATATAGGAAATATTTTTAGATTTCCAATGAATATTTATAGTCAAAAATATTAATTATATAACACCAAATATAAATAAATTACTAAAATAATTTTGTTTATGTCATTTTGGCCTTTACTTTAAATTAATTAATCTAAATTGTCATTATCACTCCCAAGTGGCTCAAAGGGGTACCAAAATCGACCCAAAGATTCCCATGGTCATAAATGACTCAAAAAATAATGTTCGGACATGTGTGAAGGTAATTTTGAATTATTATAATTTCCATTTTACCTTGAATTACCGTATTTACCTTTATCCGTGGTAAATAAAAGTCAAAAGTTACTATTCATCAAAAATTATTTTCATCTCATTGAACAAATTTTTTTTTCTTGATAACAACCATGTCTATCATATTTTCGAAATTCAATTCACAGAAGCGGTAAAATTTTATTTAAATGAAAAATTCGTTTTTTTTACTACTACTAAGTGGTTTCACTATTCATCAAAAATTGATGTTTTTTAGCAAAATACCAAAACATCACCCCAAGCTAAATTTGATATTCCGAATTCAAAAATGATGTCTATTTTACCAAATTCAAAACATAGAAGTTTCATTAATTAATTTTATAATTAATTCCTACTTTCAAAACAAATAACGTGTTTTTAAAAATATAATAGCTACCGAAAGATTGACCCTTGTTTATGTCCAATTTCAAAGTGAAATTCAATCAAATGACCACCATTGGATTAAATGGTAAAAAAATATTCAAATTATTCTTTAAAACCATTTAAAAAGATAATATATCTATAAAAATAAATTAGATTAAAACGCAGTTTTGAATTAAAATACAATATTTTTCACTATTCATTAAAAAATGAACTTTATCGGAAAAATTCCAAAAATTTACACAAAGTAAATTTTGATGTCCCCATTATAAAGAAGGATTTTATTTGGTCAAATATAATTTATTAAAATTACCAATACTATATTTAAATAGGGTTCTCCATTAAAGGCGGTAAATCGACCTTTTAATGTAAATTATGCTTAAAATTAGATTCATTCATATTTTAAGCCTATAAATATTTGTTGGATAAATGTAAATACATTTAAAAAAGATGTATTATCATATTGTAGTTAGTTTTTTTCACTCCCACCAATACAATGTCTAGGAGATAATTACCATTTAAAATAATATTATCATATTATTAGTGTGCAACGTAAGATTTCAAAGAAACCCGTCGTTGTATATCGGGTACGCTACAGAACATAGCAACACATTTAAAGTAAAGTTAATATTTAATTCACAAATATTAATAAATATGAAAATATTTTATTCTTTAATTACGTGGGATGTTACAGTTATGGTTGAATAATTAATAAAATTATTTATATCCTAGCTGATTTATTGAATCTGTTTGAATTAAAATTCACTCATTCATATTAATATAATATATTTTGAACTATATTTTCATTGAGTTTTATGAAATGATAAAAATTAAGTAATCTAAAAGTTTTAAAGATTTTAGCCTAATCCAATAAAGAAATAAATATATTATCGAATTTCTATGGTGGAACCCATCCAGTTGGATCTACATTAGTGTTGACTTTATGGCCACTTATCGTCCCTAAAAAATGGGATCCAAAATTCCATATCTAAATGAAATATATATATATATATATATATATTAGTATATAATTCATATAAAAATTAAAATGTCGCCAAGAATGTTTTGAATTAAAACACTAAAGTGAAATCGAATGGAAAAAAAACTAGATTTCCCATGATATCATCAAATTCGTTAATCATTATTCTAGATAAAAATTGATGTAAGATATAACATTATTATAAATGGGTTATCGATGGACTGGATGACCTTAACAATGAAAAATAATTAATTTTCAACCGAAATATTTTTAAATAATTAACCCAAAAATTAGTTAGCCTTAAAAGGAAAAATAATTCGTATTTAAACCCTTAACACCACCCCTCCTCAAGTATAAATATCTGCAACCATTTCCCATTATCTGGTACCTAGTTTAAGTTCTATTATAATATATCTCCCAAGTAGTCTCTTATATTTCTCTCTCTTTAATATTGACAATTTTTTTGTTTCAGAGGTTTTTATCTCTATGTTTTGAGGATTTACTTTTCAAGGTAAGGGAATTCTATACTTCTACCTTTTCCTTTCATGTTCCTCCTTTTTTGAGTCTTATAAATATCTAATACATTATCCTTTCATTCTGTTCTTATCTTCCCATTACTTACAAAAATGGTGTTTTACCAATGGTAGACCTTTATTCTCTCTCATTTTTTCTTTTTTATAATCCTGGTTATATACCATTATGTTGCTGAAATCACTTCCTGGGTTTTTCTATCTTCTATAAAATATTATTATATTATGAATATCAAAACCTCTTAATTACCCATGGAAATTAACCTTGGTTTAATGATAATATATTTATTTTTGGTATTGAAAAATATAAAACCCACATTTCTATTTTTTGGTTTAAGTAGATTAAATGATAAAGTATTAAATCATTTATGTGCTCATAGATTTCATATAAAACATGTTCCCTGTATTTCATGATTTCTTGATGTATTATTATAATCTATGTGGAACACATGAATTTATAATTATTAAAGGTTTTCCCTGATGGTACTCTAATGTATTAGGTAAATTGGTGGAGTTTACTGATGTTGGGTTACTACAAATAGATATGAGAATTATCTATTTAGGTGATTATAACAAGTTCAATTAGTTAATATACCTCAACCAAAAACTTTGGTAATATATTTTATAACACCACATTTAGGAGATATGGTGATACTTTTTTGAATATCTCATTATTATGTTTTACCAAAATTTCCATGATATGATTCATGTTATTTCTATTATGATGTGCATCATGTTCCTATGATCATACACTGTTGATAAGCCTCTTGGTCACTTGATAAGTATCTATTTTTAATTACCATTCTAGGTTTATTGATCACCCTTTTTATTGATGTATTTTCCCGGGATATTAGATGTTGTGAACATGAATTAGGATAAACCTATGAATCATTCTTTCAAGTGAATTTGAAGAAATTTTATGTTTCTTAGGTATTTCATGTTTTATTTTTTTATTTCCATGATAGTAAACCTCAAAATATTCTATCTCTTGTTAAATATTATATCATCTAATGAATGTTTTATGAAATAAATAATTCGGGTCACAATACCTCACCCCTATATTTCATTGATAGTGGTAATTCAAGTCACTTTATCGATACCCCATAGTTTCAAAGTTGATTAAGGGATTTTTTTTCTTGGAATCAACATTTTTCTATTAAATGGTAGATTCTTCCAATTTTTTATTTCTCATCATATCGATAACAAATTTTTATTTAGATAGATGTTCCTTATGAAATTGAATTAATGGTCTAGATGAATTTTATAGTGAATTCAATAAAATTAATCAGTTGACGAGTGCAACCTATAATTATATAACCCCTTGATCCATGAACGAGTCTCATGAAATGAAATTGGTTTGTTTTTGGAATATACATCTACCTATATAAAGAGAGTGTCTTGGACTAAGGACTCGATATAATATTTTTATGTCCGATATTATGCATTCCATCAATATGAGAACAATTATTATTTTTATTTATGATTTCAATTATTATCATGGGTATAGAATAGCCTCAATTTTTGTTTATTATAGCTTTATAATGTACATTTATTTCAACCATATCACTTATTCCATATTTATTTCTTGTAATATTACACGGTAGGCTATTCCTGGCTATGAATCTAAGATCACACTTGTTTTTTTATTTTCCCTAGTAAACATAGAGTAGAACTATGTGTAATTTTAAGGTATATGACATAATGGATAATAATGATCTCACTGTATGTTCATCACTTATCTTATATATTAAAATATAATGTTTATTTTTATCTACTCATACAAGAGTAATAAAATATTTTATCCTTCAAGAAAACTTTTATTTTGTAGCAATAATATTCTGGGATGTTACAGTTGGTATCATAGAAATATTAGTAGAAACATTAGAAAATATATTTAAAGTAACCTAGTTATATAGAATAGGTACTAAGAAAAACCCCTCAATATTTTAGGGGACACTCTAAAAAATAGGTATTATATTTTAAAAATGAATATCATGAGATTATTAAATATATTCCACTAGATATGGAAACTAATTAGAGGAATGGTAATTGTTTCATCACTAGATTCCAATGTTGGAATGTTTCCACAAAGATACTCAATGAAAATGGTGTTGAGTATAATTGGATCATAACCATGTTATGCTAGTTAACCAAAGTAATGAAAAATAATCTCACCCACATAAAAAACATGTTGATCCACAACACGGTGTAACTATATTGGATTTCATCATGAAGAAATAACTACAAAATTAATTGAAAGTATTAAACCATTGGTTGTTGAGAAATGGAACAAGTACCTATAAAATATATTTCTTACATAGTGAAGAAATAAAGGGTAAAAGGTCACCATGGAATTATATCAAATGAAGAGAGACAGTTAATCCCCTTAGTCTTTTCTAGACCCACCCCTAGTATCTCTCCAAAATGAAATTATTGTAAGATAGGAATATCAAACATGTTCTGTGTATAAGGAATATATCCAAACAATATAGGATTTAACCATGTTACAAAAATTATTTAATTTTTTTTGGAAGAATTACTTGACCATCTACTAGAGTGTAAAGTTGATTTATCCATTGAACTAATTCCAAATTAAAGGATTATATCTAAGAAATACAACAAAAATAACTAAGGGTTTGGTGGAGTTTAAGAAATAGCTATATTAATTTTTTAATACGGGATTTATATTCCCTAGTGTTTCACCATGTTGATCCCCTATTTTAATCATGAAAATTGATGGGTCTATGAGGTTGTTCATTGATTATAGGGAAATAAATTGCATTACTATAAAAAATAAGTATCCTTTATCATAAATTGATGATTTTTTTATCATATTCAATTAGTATAATAATTTTAAAATATTGAAATTCAATATGGTTATCATTAGTTAATGTTAAGGAAGTATGATATACAGAATATTTCATTTCAAACATGGTATAGACATTATGATAACATGGTAATACCTCTTGAACTAACTAATACACATTCATTTATCATAGAAATGATGAATAAAGTGTTCAATGTGTAACATGATAACTTTTTCAGAGGTATTCATTGATGATATATTGATATACTCTTTGAGATATTAAAATCCTCATAGTCATCTATAAATAATTTTGGAGACCCTCTAAAAAAAGTAATTATATGGGAAATATAATGACTATGAATTTTAGCTCAATTAAGTTTCTTTTATTACCTATATTCACTCAAAAGATGGAATATATGTTGACCCTTCAAAGAAAAAGGTTGTAAAGAAATTTCCTACACTAATGAACATAATTTAGATCTTAATTTTTTGGGGCCTAACAATTTACAATCGACAATTTCTTCCTGATTTTATCTTGTTTTCCAGCCTGTTAACCAATTTGACATGAAGGGGGTTAAATTCACATGGTCGGTGGGATGTGTGGAATGTTATGAAGAGATGAATAGTAATGTGATTAATTCACCAATATTAAATCTACCATTAGGTAATTAAAGATTTGTAATTTATATAGATACATAAAAGAAAGGAATTATCCATGTCCTTATAAAATGATAGGGTGATTTCCTATGAATCAAGAAGATTTAAAAACTATAAATATATTTATCCCACACATGATAATGATATGGAATAAAAAATATTATCCCTAAAAATATAAAGACACTATACATATGTAGAATGATGTGATATATATTTAAAATACAATAGTTTGATGTTTATCTCCTCTCGGAAGAAGATTAACATGCGGCAAAGAATATAGTGAAAACTTATCAAGGATTATGATTGACATCTATACTACCAACCAGGAATGATAAAAAATGTGGTTTATGCATTGAGTAATAGGGATCATAGTTTTTTTACCATGATATGGATTAATAAGCATTACATATAAAAAGATCTAGTAATTATTTATATGTTTATTTTTATTCATGGGGATCCATCATTCCGGTTTCTTGAAATGGTTAAACCATTCTTAATAGAAATGGTAGAAAAGTACTAGTAGGATGATGATGAATTAAAAAGGAATGTTAAATAATTAAATGATGGTAAATTGTAAAACAACCTATATTGAGATGTAGTGTTAATTTTTGGAAAGAGTTTATGTTTTTTTTCTAAACCAATATTGAATAGGGAACTCTTAGATGAAGCACATAGCTGAAATAACTCTATAAAATTTAGTAGCACAAATATGTACAAGGATTTAAGATAATTTTTTTTTTGGGATGGAATTATGTATAAATTTCATACTATGTTCCTAGATTCATAATGTTCCTATAGTTGAAAGATAAAATACAACATCCTAAGGGAGACATGTAACCATTTCCTATAGCTATATTGAAGGGGGGGGGGGGAAGTTGCAATGGAATTTTTCACTATACTCTAAAATACTCCGAAGAAGAACAATGTTATATTGATCTTCATTGATTTTATTACTATGTTTTTTAATTTATTAGTAATAAGAGAATATCTAAACCATTAGATACATTTTTATATCTATATCAATGAAATTGTAAGGGTTCTTGAGGAACCTCAGAAAATTATACCAGATCAAGACCGTCTATTAACATCAAAATTATGAAATAATATCCATAGTGATCATGACATTAACATACATTTATGTATCACTTATCATCCCCAGATAGATGTGTAGGGTGAATGTATAATCTATACTTCAGAACCCATTTTGATATAATGTTCTCTTTTCCTCCATGGTATATGGGATTACTATATACCTTTAGTGGAATTTTCATAAAATAATTTATTCCATTTTCGAATACAGATGAACCAAAAGAAGAATTGTATGAGAATAAGTATTGTACTATAACCTATTAAGAAGTTATAGAAAGAAATTAGGTAGGCCCAGAATATCTAGAGGAGAAGACTACAAAAGTACAGACTATTAGGATCATATTTGAGCATCCTAGAGACGGAAAAAGATATATGCTGATAATTTGAGGAACATATTTCAATTTCAATTTGTGAATCATGTATTCTTGAAGGATTCACATTGTAATTGAGTTTTAATATTTTCTAAAAAAATTCATGTTAATCCCCTGGTATATAAGGCCTTCTAAAATAATGAAAATAATTCAAGCAGTAGATTTCCCATTTTCATTGTCTCCCAACCTTTCTAAAGTACATGGTGTATTCCAGGTTTTATTAAAATGAAAATAAAATCCAAATCTAGTGCATGTGATCACATATAAGGGAGTAGAGTGGGAGCCTATCTTGTATTATAAAATGTAGATTTTATAGATTCTAGATACAATATATCATGTATTATGAAATCAAAAAAAAACATTGGTGAAATTCCAATGGAGAAATAAAAACATGAAGTGCAATCCTTGGAGCCTAGAGAAGCAATGAGGAAGGAATAACCACATTTTTTCAATAAAAGATATATTGAACTATTTCCAGGAGGAATTTATTTATGGGGAATAATATAATACATGATTCCCTTCTATAGTATGTATGAACCATATCCTAAACTATAAAACTATACACCCCTTCAAAGAGCCTCAATTCAGGAAATTATTTAAAAGATTAATTTTTGAATTTGACATTAACCAAACTAACATCATTTTTTAATTCATCATATCAAAATTAGCATACTATGAAATTTTTATATTTTTTTAGATAGGTATGTTTTTGGTTGAAAAATATAGTTTTCAAAAAACATATAATTTTCTTGAGTTTATAATTATATATGAATGGACAATAATTTTATAAAACCATTTAATTAATCAAATATTAACATAAGGAACCAAAAAACTACTTTTATTTTTTTCTTTAAAATAAGTGTTTTCAACTTATATTTGGTTTTATCTTGACTTGAAAGCCATGTATCCTTTATTTTTTTTCAAAATGTTGGGGCCAAACCCTCAATTATTATTAATGCAAAGAAAATACCTCTTTAACTGGGTAGAGGGAGATCCATTATATTTCCTGAAGGCCCAGTAGGCATTTAGCCCATTACATGAACCGTAGCCCATTTTTTTGTCCAAAGCCTCATTCTGTGAATAGTACTGCTACAGTACCCACGCTGTAACAATACCGCACAGTACCCGCCGCTGGTGCAGTACCCTGCCGCTGCTACAGTAATATGCACCCAATGGGTTTTTAATCCTTTATTTGTTTCATAATAAATCAACATATTTCATTAAAATAATTATACAATTCATTTTTAACTTATACATAAACATAAATCCTAAAAAAATTATTTTTCTAAACACTGTTTTTACATGATTAAGTGTGTTTATTTTAAAATGAACGTTTGACACCATTAGAAATTATTTTTGATAATATTATTTTAAAAATTAAAACTATGTTTATTAAATTAGATAAAATTTTCAATCATATTATTTGTAAATAAAATTATTTACTATTATTTTAAATTAACTACCACAGTAAATGTAAATTAGGGTAAAACATATAAGTTGGAAAACAAAGTCACGAAATAATTTTTTTTCCTAAAATGAGTTTTTTTTCAGTGATTTAGACCCACACTTACTATCCCTACTAATTTTATCATTTATTTCATTGACCCTTGAAAAATAACATTATATTATTTATTATTTAATGGTTACTCCCAAAACTACCATTCACTTCACTTATAAAAGAGTAATAGTCCAACCACTTCAAGAATCACCTGTCATTATAATTTCTCCATGAAATTATAATTTTTTTCTCCTCCTATAACTCTCTTCCATGTTTAAAGGAATATGGCCACCAATATTTATCTTATTCTTTTTATTTATATAGAGACTTATATGGAAAATTCATGTCACTGACGTGAGTATTGTCAACTACTTTTATTTTCCTATTAAATATCATCATTAAAATTTCTTATAGATACAATAATATGATAATGTTAGTATGATTTTTGTAATTTATTTTTTTTATATTAATTTTATTATCATTTTTATTCATATACCCCACCCTTAAAAAAATAACTATTCTTGGTGCATTGTGCAGACTACTGCCTCAAGGACACAATGTGCTCCTTTTTCACCCACCACTATAAAAATATGTATCTAAGGATGGTATTAAAGGATGAAAATTATTTTTATTTTATCATTAAGAATTTTCTGAGAAATATTAGACCCTATTGATGATATTATTGACCCACGATCATAGCTAATTTAATCATTTAAAATAAGCATACTTAGAGGATAACATTTTATTCAAACTGTGTAATATTTCCATATATACTCCCTATTATATTACTTCCTTTAAATTATGGTATATAATGGTAATATACAATAAATGAGATATTTATTCTACTTTTATAATAATATTAAAACAAATTCACCTCATAATCATTCATTAAATCACTGTACGTTCATGTTTTGGTCTTTTTAACAACCTACTTGAAAAATAATTTGAATTTATATCATGAATATGGGAACAAAATTACTTGTACAATATAATATAAATGTGTAAATGGTTATTTTTTTATTCCGGAGACATAATATCAATATTTAATTCATTAATTAAATAATCACAATTCAATTGGAAAGAATCAATGAATCAAGATTCCTATCAATTTCATCTTCAAGGATAAGTGTAAACTACTCATGAATGGAATTTGAAATTACATAAATAATTTAAATCATCACTAAGAGTAACTTTAATGATCTATTAATAGGTAACATTTCCAGGATATTGAATATAGACAACCCTATTATGAAACTAGTACAAATGATCAAAACTATAAACACCTAATGTGAACCAAATAGGAAAAATTCAAATAATTAATGACTCTTTTTGGATATTATAAATGAAAATTAATATTATTAAGGTTATTAATTAAGTGATTATGATAGATATGTTTATTATACAAGAGGTTAAATTACATTTTTGGAAGTTAGGATAAGATGATATGATTTTTTGTCTCAAATTTCCCTTTTGAGAAAATGTTTGGTAGTATTCAACCAATTTCCTATATTTGGTGTATATACTTCTGATTTGAGATCTTGTATCATGAAATTTATTTATTAATGTAATTTAATGAACAATTATAGTACCATTACTTCATATTTTTAATTAAATTTATAGTGAAGAAACATTTTGTCGTTTTCTGTCACAATTTTAATTTTATGGGACTCATGTTATATATTCAACACATATTTATTTAATAATTGTGTACACATTTCAAAAGAATAATTTTACCATATTACGCATTTAATATAATGGAATTAAAATTATAAATTTTTATTCCCCCCTCATGTTCTATTTATTTTAAACATACCCAAACCATGGTAAGTATAAATATTTTCCATGGAGTAAAACCATCCTAAGTTTCTATAAATTAAAATTGTGTATAATTTCATAGAAAATAAATCCCATTATACATAAAATTTAGTGTATTAATTTTTTAAATAGATTCACCTAGGGGTAATCACCATAAAAAATGGTTGTTTGATCATTGAATATTTACTGGTTATTTCCATCACTAACTATTAATTTTTTAACCTTGGTTGTTGGAGTAGTTTGTGGTAGGTTTTTGGAGTTTTTTTTGAAAGTTGGATGTGAAGAAAAACTACTGTAGGAAATACACATCGTGTAAATGTATTGTATAACAAGAAAGTTGGATAAATGGATTTTCTAGTTCTTTTCACAATGTTTATATTTTTAGGGTTAAATAATAAAAAGAAGATGCATTTTTTAGCAGAAATTGTAATTCAAGTATAACACGATGTGAAATGGGATTACACATCATGTAATTCCCAAAAGTTGCACAATTTTAATGGTTTCAGCAACTCGAGTTATTTCTCAGATGCTATGGCAGTACGTTCCTCTCTCATTCGAGATGATGTTACAATGCCTTCCTTAAATTTTTGAGAATTATTTTGATGAGGATTGATCCTTGGTCTTTTATCTTCGACCCTTGGCGAGTTCACATCCCACTCTCATCCATTTCCTTTTTTTATTCTTTGGGTTCTTTCTACGGTGGTGTTTCGTTGGTTTGGGGTGTGTTTGGGTTGTATTTTTGACCACCCTATAGAGTGTTATATGTTAATACATGGTTTCTTGTTGTGTTTTAGTGTGTTTCAGTGATTACTCTTTTCCCTACGGTGCACAATAAGTTGAAAAGATTATTTGAGGTAGTATTTCTCTCTTTTTTCCTTTTTTATGTATCATGTAGGAGGATTTTTCTGTTTTTTACCTAGATTTAATGATTGTTCTCTATTAATTATTGATAAATAATTGTTAAATTTTAATTTGAATGGGTAAATGGGGTTTTATTCACATGTTTTTATAGTTTTGAGGTTATTTTTGATATTGTGGATTTTATAGGCTTGATTCCCCTGAAAATCATCGTTGTTGGTGGCTTTGTGTTCACTTTATATATGTTTTATGTTTTCTATTTTGGTTGTGATTATTGTGATATCTCCCTAAAGAGAAATTGGTTAACTACATATACTTGGATAATGAAATGGTTTCCCTTGGATTTTGGTTTTTGTGATAACACACCTAAAATAATGTGGAATGTGATAAAACCCCATTCATAAATTGGTAAAATAATTTTGATGTGTTTTGATGTTTGGTCACACTTTTGGGGTGGTTATGTTTCATTATAATGGATTGTGGAATTAAATGTAATTTTTGGTCATGTTTTTAGTGTAGAAATTTGATATTGTTGGGGATGAATTGTTTTTTGTGACATTTGGTTTCTTTATACTATATTCTAGAGTAGTGATGGAATAAATGAATGTCTAATAATGTTTGAAATAGCTTGGGTTGGTTTGGTTGATTATATCAAAGTGTGGAAATTGAAAATTTAATTTTGGGATGTGTAAATAATTGTTATTGATTCAAAATATTAAAATGAATGGGAGTTAAATGTGGAGTAAATGTTAAGTCTCATTAAATTATTAATGCTCTTCACCTTTTGAAATGACTATTGTTGATACAAATATATTCATTTAGAGATGGAAGCAAGGGTGACAATTTTGTGAGTTGGTTGATGGTTTAAGAACCCACAAGTTAGTCTTGAATGTTTTGTAATATATATATATATATATGGATTTTCCTTGTGATTTCTATAAGAACCCCACCCACATTGAGCACTATGGTCTGAACACCTTCATAGTCATGTGGGGGTGTCTTTCCCAATATCCATATGGGATGATGGACGGTTGGCCATTAGCTCTTACCTCCACCCTCTTCTAGGAGATAATGGCCCAAGCTTTTTCATGAAGGATGTGATGGGATGTAGTATCCTAGGTGTCTTTGGGATGAGTTATGATGTGGTGTCGCATGTGTCTTTGGGATGAGTTATAATGTTCATTCCCAGGTGTATTCAGGATGTGATGTGATGTGTTTTGATTCCCACGTGATTGGGTGCGTGGGATGTGTTGTGAGGCCCCAGAGTGTGGGGGTGGGATGTGTTGTGAGGCCCATGAGTGTGTGGGCGAGATGTGATGTGTGGCCTAGGTGTGTGTGGGCAGTATGTGCTTCAAGGCCATGTAGTGTTCAGGAGGGATGTCTATAGTGGCCTGAGTGTGTGTGGGTAGGATGTGTTGTGAGGCCTATGTGTGTATGAGCATGATGTTTTTTAGGCCCAGGTGTGTACAAATGATATTTGATGTGGTATATTTCGAAGATTTCGGATTACCAAGATGTTTTACGTTGGGGCGTGAGAATGGATAATTAGTTAAAAGTGGTGTGGGGTACCCTATCCTCAATGGGATATATATTATATTATATTACTTGGATTTCATTATTTGGTGAGAATTCATTGGTGAGTTTGGGATGGTTTTTATACCTAGATAGGTGATGTTTGGTTCTATTGTTTTCTCATAGGTGAATTAGTATGCTTCTTTCACATGTGAAAGATAGATATTGGTTTTCTTATTGATTATACTTGTATTCTCACCCTATGTATATAGTTTTTTTAGGTTTCTAGGTTGATTTTAGGGACCATACTAGCTCATACTATCTTAGATCCTTGACAGTTTTTGTGTTTATACATTATCTTTACTTTTAGTTACTTACATTGCAAAGTTTTATTCATATTAGTTCTATTTACACATGCATTGTCGGATGGTCTTTGATTTTCCTTATATATATATATATCATGGATTTGTTTATGGTTGTTACATCCTATATCTTGATATTGTTTCCTTATAAAGGGTAATTCCTCCCATATTGTGATATTTGTACACCATTGGTGCCAGTCGCCAACCAAGGGCATATTGGAGGTGAGACATGGGGGGTTATTATCTTCCTTTCTTTATTTCCCGCTAAGGAGTGGTATCTCTGGATAAAGGGGGTCATGGAAGAGTGTTATCAAAGGTGATGAATGAGAGATAGAGTGGAGTTTGGAGTTTGGCATAGTGAGTAATTCATGGTTGGTATGGAAATAGTTTCAATTGACCATGGTCCATGACATAGTCCATGGAGACCATCTAGGAAATGGTATTGTAGGTCCCCCATGATCTAGTGCACAAACTCTAAGATTATTGAATGATCAAGTGATATGGGAATTCATGCAGGGTAGAGACCTAGGAGAGGTAAATGAATCATAATTACTTGTGTTCTTTTTTGAATTGTGTTGTTTGTAAAAATTTAAAATTAAAAAAAATGAATTAAATGTATTAATGTTAATTAAAATATATCATAATAAAAATACATATTAATGGACTTCAAAAATCCTTGATTCTTTTTTTAGTTATGGCTCTTGGTTGTCTGCCTATGGATCAGGAAATAGAGGTCCAACAGGCTGACCCGATTTAACATTGTAGGGTTGATCTAGTTGATACAAATGATCAGTAGCATAGGAAATTGTGTTCTTTCCAGTGGTAGGATTTGGGGAAGTACGAGGGAAGTGTTACATACAAGGAGATAGAGAGATAGATGGAGGACCTCATGATTTCTATCAATTTGATCTAGGACCCAATGTGGTATTAGGTCCCTCTTGAGGTTAGTTAGATGTGGGGATTTATGTTTCAATGGTGGATGTCGTATCATGGAGATCAGAAGGAGGTATCTGTTTTATTAGTAAAATTCCATAAATATTATTAGGTAGAGTTCCATTCTTCGACAATGAAAGGTCAGAAGAGGCAGGAGATACTCTACCTTCGGTAGGGGGTATGTCTATTGGGGAGCTTAGTATCATGTTCAAGGACCTTCCTTGATTTTCTGCTGATCTTTTCCATTTGAGGAGTCCCGAGCGAGGTGTCTTGAGGAGGCACTCCATCCTTCAAACCATTATACGGTTACATATTTTATGCTTCCAATTTATTTGTAGGTTCATAATAAGGCATATGTGATC
Source organism: Viscum album (assembly GCA_963277665.1). Classification (NCBI taxonomy): domain Eukaryota; kingdom Viridiplantae; phylum Streptophyta; class Magnoliopsida; order Santalales; family Viscaceae; genus Viscum; species Viscum album. The sequence goes on from OY728127.1 coordinate 673,249,598, forward strand.
AATCAGATGCAATATTTAAGAGGCTTTCCATGGGAAGGGAACCAGTAGGGTTCCTTGACAAAAAGGATGTTAGTGTAAGGTCTCGGGTGGCAGAACCTTTAGGGTTTAGACTAGCTAGGATTCGACCTCAGTAGCTTCGATTTGGACCTTATAGTTTTTGTGTCTTCCTTGTGGGGTTAGAGATGATGTGTTTCTTCTTTGGGGTTTGAGTCCATCATCATAACCAATTCCTAGTGACTCCTAAAGCTCATTTTTGTGTATATGGACAGGTTCAGTTCCAACCACATTAGTAGTTGCCAGTGAGGCCATTTCAGCAGTAGGGGAAGCAGGTTTATGCTCCACTAAGAGGAGATGGAGAAGTTAGAGGTTGACATCAGGATGTTCCTAGAGATTAGGGACTTCGACCCGAGCATGACCACAGAGTTAGTTGTTATAAAATAGGAAGAGAAGATGGACGTGGTCAGTTTCATGTAATGTTGATAGAAATTCTTGATGGGTCAGAGATAGTTATAGGTATGATCATTTTTTAGTACTCTTTTGTGTGCCTTGTTTTATTCACGGTATTTTCACTCCTTTTTTGTACTCTCTCTAGACCATTATCTGGGACTAGACATGCATAGTATTCCTAAGACCATGGTGTTGACAACACCATTTGGAGGCCAAACCACCTTATTTGATAATTCCCTATGGTGTAGGATGAAAATGTGGTGGCGTTAGTCCCGTGGGGATATTTTCCTGCTATATATGTATCCATATGATGTCATAGTAGTTCTATTCTATACGTGATACTATTGACTGCATTCTGAGGAGATTCATGTTTTCAAATTTGTATGGACAATAATGGTTTTTTGTTGGCGATTGGGGTTTTTAGGTGGGTAGACGGTGTGTGGATTACCTTATTTTCTTGTTGGAAGAGTTTTTAGTGGAATCAGTGGAAACTAGGATGGTATAAGTTCCCATGGTAATTGGGTAGTTCTTGCATGTTTCCCCTATGGTGGTTCTGATGCTACACCCTTGATGTGATTTCAAGTTTTGGATGGACTTACAGTCTAATTCTTCTCTGATTTTGATGCATCCTTATCAAATGTAAGCTTATGAGTTACATGATTTGAGGATCCATAGAGATGATCTGATGTAGAAGGGTTTTATTTGGCCTAGTGTGTCATCATGGGGTGCTCTAGTGTTCTTCACAGAGAAAGAGAATGGTGTTCTGAGGTTGTGCATAGACTATTGGATGGTGAATCATGAAACGTTCTAAAATTTTTACCCTCTTCCAAGGATATATGATCTTTTTGAATAGCTGAGTTGGGTGATTTTTTTATAAGATCAATATTTAGTTTGTATATCACCAGTTGAGGGTGAATGAGAGTGATATCTTGAATACTACCTTTAGATGCATGTATGGGAACATTGAGATTGTATTCAAACCATTTAGTTTTATGAATGCACTATATTTGTTCATGGGTATTATGAACATCTTGTTCCCTTAGTTCCTAGTTCGTTTCATCATCATATTCATCGATGATATCTTGATTTACTCGAAGTAAAAGGAGGAGCAATCTGAGCTTCTCAGAACTGTCTTGCATATTCTTTGACGCCACCAGCTCTATAGAAAGTTGTCCAAGTGTAAGTTAAAAATAGGAGAGGTGAATTTCCTTGGTCATGCGGTGTCTCTGTAGGGTATGGAAGTAGACCTGTCAAAGGATGAAGAATACATTTCTTGGGTAGAACCCAAGAACACGGTAGAGTTTGTAGTTTCCTTGGTCTCAAAGGAAATTATCAGAGGTTTTACCCGATTTCTCTTGAGTTTCAGGCTCATTTACAGCTTTAACTTGGAAGGACCAAGATTTTCTTGGAGTGATCAGTTCTAGGTGGTAATAAATTAACTGAGAGGTATGTTTTTTATTGCTTTGATACTCTTGTTTTCTGAGCAGGGGGTGAGGTTTGAGGTGTTTTGTGACACTTATAATCTAGGATTGGGATGCATGCTCATGTAATAGAGGGATGTGATCTCTTATGGATCTAGGAAGTCACATCCCCATGAGCATAACTATGTCACCCATTATCTATAGCTACCAGTTTTTTGTGTGCTGAAGTTGTAGTGAGATTACCTCATTGGGGAGAAATTTTTTCTCCATAGATCACAAGAGCTTGAGGTATATCTTTTCTTAGTGTAACCTAAATCTACGACAAAGGAGGTGGATGGTGTTTTTTTAGGTCTATGATTTTGAGATCTCCTATATAGTAAGAAAAAGGAATGTAGTGGTTTTTGATATCAGTAGAAAGTCACATAAGGATATTGTTCAGGAGTCTACGGATACTTGGAAAGCGATGGAGGAATTGGTAGTCTTGCACATAGATTTAAGAGTGGATGTTGGTAGAGGATATTTGTTTTAAATTATAACACCCAAAAAAATTTATGGTATGTTTCTCTTGAATAATTTCAATTCATAGCCTACATTGAATGGATAATTGAGCCTCTGTGAAACAAAAATTGGTTATTTATAGGATATAGTCATAACCTATCCATTAAACATAAATTTACCACTTATGTGTTTTGAATATCGAAAAATGGACAAACACAATTGTGATCAGGGTGATATTTAGATTCTGATAGAATCAACATAATTTTTTGGGAATAGTTACTTACCCTTATGAGTAGTAAAATACCCTTATGAATAGTAACTTTCCCATATGAATAATAAAATAACTCTTTTGAATGGTAATTGTTCCCATGAAAGTGTAAATAAAATTTAGGCACCTTAAAATGAAGTGGAATATTTTAAGTGTTTGTATTTTTTGATAAAATAATGATTTTAAATAAAAATTAAATTTCTCATTTTTAGAAAATTATTTTTGAAAAATTAATTTCATTTTTTTTATTTTAAACTTCAAAAAATGGTTAGGGTGATTTTTTTGGATTGTTCTGAAATACTTGAATTTTTGGGGAATAGTCAAATACATAAATTTACTGTATAAATACATTATAATTTAAATTCACTATTCCTAGAATCATGAGTGATGTAAGAAACCAAATATTTAACTCACATGCACTTATTACTATTCTAGGTCATGGAATCATCACTATTTCATGTCTTGTGGAAAATTAATAAATTATTGACTATAATATTATGAAAACCCTTCACCCCTCCACTATATAAACCACCCCTCACCCCATCTTCCTCCCACACCACTCAAGTTTCAAGACTTTACTAAATTATACTAAAATATCCCCCCTCATCTACTCCCCCACTCACAAGACCTAATGGTATCACCAAAAGGCCAAAAAAATGCCTTAAGTAGATTCTCAAGGAGGAGTACTCAATATGTGAACCTCTCTTCCCTTTTCCTTCAAATTCTTTTACAAGTTCCATTATTTTGTTTCACTATCCTAACCTCCACACATACAAATGATATGATAATTACAATACCATACATGGAATGGAATTTTAATATTCTAATGGAATATTTCATCATCTTCTCACTCCACCGCACCTCTTACACTAAAAATAAAAATACCGTCCGAGATGTGTTAATTTATCACATTCAATGACGATGGGTTTTCAATTGATATTACTATATTCAATAAAGGTCATGAAACCCTTTTAATGGTTGAAACAGATATGTATATATGTATTATTACTTTTTAAAAGTTATGGAATCCTTACACACTCATTATATAAAATAAAAATACAACACATGTTCATTATGCACAAAACATCCAAGTTAATCCAATCGTTTATCATTAACTTTTATCGAATGGGTCATCCTGATGGTATATAATCCAAAAATCATTATAAGATCATTTATTCCTCCTTAATGTCACAAATTATATATATTAAGAATTCTGAATGTTTAACCACATTTCAAACGAACTTCCATTCATAAGTACAAGTAAACCGATCATGAAAACCAAGGTAGAAAATGCTTCCAAAAACAATAAAATTGAACCTCTTAAACCCATAAAAAGGGAAATTAATGAACATAATAAGGTTATAATAAATCAATTAAATGTAGAGTAGGTTTTGGAATTATTAATTAGTGAATATAAATTGGATTATTAAAGTCATTAATATCAAAGAAGAACACATTTGAGCATAAGATAAGGGGTTTCTTATCTCACTTTTAATTCCAAGAGATTTCCATTGTTCGCCCCTTATTTCATACATTGGTGTATGATGTACTTCCATTTGAGATATATTTTCATTATTCCCTTTATATTCATGGTATTATAGGATTTATTTTGTGGTTATTAATTTTTTTTCATACGACTCGATTGATTGCAACGTGGTAAGGGACTTTTTCTTAGCTTCATTGTCAATTACTTGATATTGTGCACCTAATACTTCTTATGTGGTGTATCAACTACCAATTTGGGATAATTTTTTATTTTAAATTGTGAATATATTATATATCCACATTATGGTTTCATGGATATGACTATTTTCATAATCTGTATACCCTTTTAGATATAGTGTTTATTTGGAATGTTGTTTTAACTAAAGAAATATTTATGAATTTTATCATCTAATCTATACAGATATTGAGAAGGCAGATTTTACATGTATTAAATCCATGTATAAAGAATTATTTGGACTTTCATCGATGGTTAGGGCCTACTATAGCCCCTCGATTCATCGACAGGTCTCATTAGACAAATCAGTTGGCGAAAAACCCTTCAATTTTGTTTCCAAATATCAGATGGGTTTCTACCCACAAACATAAACCATTTTGATGGTATATCGGTATCATGTGTCGGATACATTATTTCCAATTAATAATGATTCTCTTTATTCATTTTTAGTTTTACTATCCATGAGTTTTCACTATGACAAAATCTATGGATGCAGTTTCATTCTATTTTTGTTAAGGGAGTTTGTTTTTCATTTATTCCCCATAACATTTTTCCTAGGATAATTTTATTATGATTCAATTATTCTTGATTAAAGATTCCACTATTTGTAACCCTTACTAAGAATTTGAGCTCACCCATTTAATTTTTTTACCTTCAACAGGTTTTGAAGAGGGGACTATTTATTGAGTTCTCGTGGATGAAATTTATATATTTTTTTTATTTATTGTATTTTTTTCCTTTACTAATGTAATATGAGTAACATGTATTTGTAGAGTTTCTTCAAGACAACTAAACTAAATGTTCCTTCATGATTTAGTTCCTTTTAATCATTCCAATGTAATTAGTAATGCACTGGCTCTGGGTTTCTAGGGTCTGGGAGTTACACAAACGATGGTGTTGTATTCCTGAGATGATAGGTGGAAGAGTCACAGTGGGGAGATTTAGAGTTAGAGGTGATGGTAGATCGTGTTTTCTATGGTGATGCTCTAGAGGGATGGACATTGGATGGTCAAAAATAGATTTTGTTTTGTCGGAGGACGTTTTTTCATGTAGCAATGCATAGGGAATTACTTCATGAGTTATGTAGCTCACAATTGGGGGTTCACCAATGAATTTATAAGATGTATCATGGCTTGAGACCTTGGTTTCGGTGGCCTGGGTTGAAGTGGGTAGTGATAGAGTTTGTTGAATGGTTCTTGGTTTTTCAGTATGTAAAATTTGGGCATCATGTTTTCAGAGGTGTTTTGAAGCCCTTGGATGTTCCTGAGTGGAAACAGGATGACATCTCAATGGATTTTGTCACTGGTTTATCTAGATATTTGGAAAGTTGTGATGACATCTGTGTGATCATGGATCTGTTGATTAAATCGGCCCACTTTTTATCGATCAAGGATTCAGGTATGTGTGATTCCTTGGATAATAAGTACGCGAATGATGAGGTATAGTTAAATGAAGTTTGGAGGTCCACTGTATCAAATTGGGATGTAAGATTTACCACATGAGTCTAGAGAGGATTTTAGTATGCATTCGGCACTCAGTTATACCTCATCACTTCTTTCCATCTTTATACTAATTTGAAGATAGAATAGACTATCCATATGTTGGAGGATATGTTGTGGTCATGTGTCTTGAAATTTTGTGGATCTTGGGTATGACACCTTCCATCGGTAGATTTCTCTTATATTAATATCTATCACTCATCTATTTCCATGGCCTTATTTGAGGATTTTTATGGGAGACCATATTATTCTTTGTTCTGATAGACAGAGGTTGGGTATATTTCTATTATTAGTCCTGATGTTGTCCATATAATGATACTGAAATTTCAAATCATTCACAAGAGGATGATAGCAGCGCAGGGCTATAATAAGTCTTATGATGATCATAGGAGTAGGTCGTTGTAGTTCGAGGTTGGGTACCACTTGTTCCTAAAGGATTAACCTTCACATGGGAAGGAAATGTTATGAGGAGGGAGTGAGATTTATCCAAGGTTTTTGGTAACCATTTTAAGTGTTGGAGAGAGTTTTTGAGGTGGATTATCAGTTTTAATTGACATTGTGGTTGGAATGGATCCACAACGTCTTCCATATGTATAAACCTCATTTATATCTTCACAATGACTCACATGTCATTGACTGGGGACAGTTATCAATTAAGGATGATGTGAAGTTTGTGGAGTGACTAGTATAGATCCAGAATCTCTAAGAGAGGGTGATGTGAGGATGGACCATTCCTTTGGTTAATATTTTGTGGAGGTATGATATCTATGAGGAGAGTAAATAATACTAAGAGATGCAGATGCATGCCAAAATACCCATAGTTGTTTTGAGTTTTTATTTTCTCTCTTTTTCTTTGTAATGTGATGATTTGACCTTTTTTTATGAGATGAGCCACTTTCCTTAGTTTATGATGTGTGTGGTGTGATGTGTGATAAATTCTTGATGTATAAAAATGGATGACCATATTCCTAATTGAGACACATTAACTGTGATGCAAGTAAACCCATGAGAACGAGTCAGTGCTTCCCAAAATGAATAGTATCTTGACATGGAGGATGGAATTCCCATATTCATGTGTTTAGGACAGCGTAGTTTTTTGGTAATAGAGGTTTTTGGTTTGCGACATGTGGAGGTTGAGATAGTTGTGATGTTTTGATGTGGAAGTATGTTTGTGTGAGAGGAGTCATCTTTTGGTTGTGTAGTGTGACTTGTGTCCATTTGGGTTCGATTGTTTAGCCAGTTATAGCATTTCAAGAATGATTATATACTTCAGGGTTATCTCATAGGGTGGTTGTTCAAACCCTTTTTCCCATATGGGATTGGTTTTGGATTTTTAGGGGAGAGAATCATTTTTGAGGTAACTGATGTAATGTTATATTCCCTTTGGGCCTGTTACATTGTCGAACTTGGGTGTTGGAGGTGTTCAGGAGAGGATCCCAGAGTTTTTGGTGGATGGTGTAGGTGAAACAGAACTGTTGTAGGAAATAAATTCAATGTAAGTCTATTACATGATTTTAATGTAACTTTCACAACTTTTCCAAGGGTGGATCACAATTTGTAGATTCAGGGGTTTCATTAATAAAAAGGATGTTTGGTTTTCAATGGAACCTGGAAATCCTGGGATTACATGACATGAAAGGGGATTACACTTCAGGTAATACCCTGATGTTGTAATGTTTTAATGGTTTTAACCACTTGGGTTATTTCTCAAACCCTATTGTAGTTCTTCCTTCTCTCATTCCAGAAGATCCAATGATTCCTTCCTTGAGAGTTCGATATTCTATTCAATAGGGATAAATCCTTGGTCATCAGTCTTTGATCTGCAGAGAGTTATCCTCTCATTCCCAATTGTTTCCTTTTGTTATTCATCTGGGTTCCACTGTGGTGGTGTTTCATTGATTTGGGATGCATTTAGGATTCATTTTTTGACCACCCTCTGGTATTTTATAGTCTGATCAGTTGTTTCTCATAATGTGATTGTGCATTTTGGGAATTCATATTCACCGTACAGTGCGTAGCAAGTTGAAAAGAATATTTGAGGTTGGATTTCCCTCATTTCACTTTATTCTGTATCAAGCATGGGGGGTTTTCTTTTGTTTACCTATGCATTATTGTTTTTTATTAATTAAAGATAAATAATTAGTTAAATTAAATTTTAATGGTTTAATGGAGTTTGATAAGCATTTCATTACAAATTTGATATTATTTGTTATATTTTGGATTGTATGGGCTTGATGCCTCATTAAAAATTGTGGCCTTTGGGGGCTTTTCTTTTGCTAGATATATGTATTGTGTCTTATCATTTGGTTTCCATTGTTGTGATATCACTCTAAATTGAAATTTTTTAACTACTTATACTTGGATAATGAAATGGTTTCCCTAGGATATTGGTTTGTGCGATAAAAATCCTAAAATAATCTGTAATGGGATAAAATCACTATCATAAATTAGTAAAATAATTTTGATGACTTATGATGTGTTTTCATGATTGTGGGATGGCTATGTGTGATTATAATGTGGTGTGGTCTTAAATTTGTTTTTTGGTCATTTTTTTAGGGCAGCAAGGTGATATTGTTGGGTATGAAAGGGTTCTTGTGTTATGTGGTCGCTTTCTACTAGATGCATGGTTAGTAATGTAATAAATGAACGTTTAATAACATTTAAAATGGAATGGGTTGGTTTGGTTAATGGGATTGAAGTTTTTAAATGGAAAATTTAATTATGGGATGTGTAATTAAATATGGTTGATGAAAAATAATAAAATAAATGTGAGTTAAACATAGAGGAAATTTGAAGGCACTTTAGATTATTAGGGCTCTTCAACATCTGAAATGACAGTTGCATATACTAAAAAATGTATTTATATGTGATAGCAAAGGTGATAGTGTTGTGACATGGTTTTTTTAGAACCCATCGGTTGGCCTTGAGTGTTTGATACTATATATATACTTCTATTTTACTTTTTATTTCTATAATCACCCGACACACATTGACCACTATGTTCTGAACACCCAAATAGTCACACGGGGGTGTCCTTTCCAACATCATGGTGGGAGGAAGGATGGTTGGCCACCAGATCTTCCCTCCTCCATCTTCCATGCGATGAAGGCTTAAGTTTCTTCGGGTAGGATGTGATGAGATGTAGTATCCCATGTGTCTCTGGATGAGTTGTGATGTGATTTCCCATGTGTCTTTGAGATGAGTTATGATGTGCTTTCCCAAGTGTCCTTAGGATGAGATGTGATTTGTTGTGATTCCCAGGTTTTTGTGGGCGGGTTGTGTTGTGAAGCATATGTGTGTGGGTAGGATTTGGCTTGATTCATAGGTGTGTGTGGGTGGGATGTGATGTGATATATTCAGAAGAGGTTTGAGTGCCAAGACGATTGTCCTTGGGGTGTGAGAGTAGCTAATTATTGGTAAAGTGGTGTGTGGTACCATATCATCAATGATCATTATATTAATATATATTACATGGCTGGAATTATTTGGTTAGTGTGTCTTCATGAGGTTGGGGTGGTTAGTGTACCTTGATAAGTGTTCTTTGGTTTTTCTATTTTCATATAGTGCATTTGTATACTTCATTCACATGTGCACGAGAGAAATTGGTTTTCCTACTAAGTATACTTGTATACTCATCCTATGTATATAAAACTACATTTAGGTTTCCATGTAGATTTCATGGACTATGATGGACATTACTAGCTTGGATCATTGATTGTTGTTTTGACACTGCATTAGAATTACTTTTGGGTATATACTTTGGATTCTTTTATTTGTATCAATTCTATTTACACGTGCATTGTGGGATGAACTTTATTTTTCCATATATATATTTTATGGAGTTTATTTTGGTTGATATATCATATCTATTGATATTTATTCCCTATAAAGTGTAATACCTCCCATATTGTAATGTTTATACACCCTTGGTTCTAGTCACCAACCTGGGGCCCAGTAGAGGAGGAACTCGGGGGTCAATATCTCCCTTTCTTCATTTACATATTAAGAGGGCTATATTTGTAGTGAGGGGGTCATGATAGAATCAATAATCATCATTATTAAAGATAAATGGGACTATAAATTCACAACTAGAGAGACAGTCTTGAAGTATATGCTTTAGAATATCAACATGATCTTAATGAACCCTAATGAAGGATCTTCTCTACCATTTCCTTAGTCTCCTATGAATACAGAATATTATAGCCAGTTATGATCTTCTATGGATAGTAGTGAATATGAATGTACCATCTCTCTAATATTTCATTCATTAGGGTACTTCATATTACTTTGATGATACCCTACAACCTCTTTGTTGATTAAGGTATGTTCTCCTAGAGATCCACATTATTCTATTGAATAGGGAAGTATTTGATTTCCATATTTCTCATTATATGGATAGAAATGTTTATCAAATAATAGGTTGAGTAGGTAATATAAGTAATGGTCTTGATGACTCTTATAGTGAATGAACTGCACATGATCAGGTGAAGGATGGGGCCTAGGATTACAAAGCCCCATAATGCATTGACAATTTCCGTGCGCCAAAACAGGGTGGGTTATGGTGTATACCTATTATGATAATAGTAGAGTCTTGGAACAAGGAATTAATATAATTTTTTTATTTATTAAATTATAAATTCTATTATTATGATATCAATTATTATTATTTTCTATGATTTCATTTATTTTCATGGATATTTCATTCCCTTAGTTTCACTTAATTATGGATTAATGTTGTCCATTTATTCTTTCCATATCACTTATGAAATGTTTTTGATATATAATATTCCAAAGTATTCTACTCCTTACTATGAATCTGGTCTCACCCTTATTTTTAACTTTCCCTATAAAAATAAGTCAATGAATATGTGTAATTTTCAGGGATATGATGGAATGGTTAATAATCTTCTCACAATATGTTCATGTTTTATCTTATATTTTGAAATGTAATTTATATATGTATCTAGTATTTTAACACAACATGAATGTTATATCCTTTTATAAATCTTGTATTTTATAAAATTAATGTAACATAACTATAAGATCTACCTTTCTAGAGCTCAGTATGTTACATTAATAACTGTACTCACACATATATTGATGAATATTTTTGTTGGGACTATTTGAAAACCAAGATTTAAAATAATATAAATATATATTAAGTATGGAATTACAAAAAAAATATTGGATATCAATAATTAGGTATTTATTTTTTCGTATTTTTTATATAAACATTAAACTCATTAATTAAGATAAAATCGTTTATTTTTTAAAAAATTTCAAAACATGATTATCTCCAATTTCTCTATAAGAACTGTAACAAAAACTCACATAAAATGAAACTAGAATATTATAAAATATCCTAACACATAAATTATAGTAACTTTTATAATCTATTAATTATGAACATTGGTATTTGAAAGAATAAATTCAACATATTTATGAAGCATGACTAAAATAATGAGAATTACTCACACCCTATGTTGAAAATAGATATCATCTAACTAATATATTCACAAACAATGATCTAAAATGAAGTATATAAAAGATTAAACTATATTAATATTGCAATAAAATAGATTATTAATTTTCTTAAAGGAGGGTATAGAACATTTGACTAAATGGGAGTAATGGTTTGGGGTCCTCTTGACACAAATACTTCTATTGAGATTAAATCACTCCACTTCAATTTTTATCTTCTGAGATTGAATGATTATTCCATATAATGATTTTATTCTGATTTTTCATCTCATTTTATAGTGAAATCATGTTTCAAACCTAATTATTCTTCTTTTATGAAACTATTGTTTCAAAACATTGAAATTTTATTAGGAATAATACGTATCTCCTTTAAGTATTTATTCTCTATATCCATTTTTTTACTTCCAGCCACTATCCAACATTACCTTTTGTAAACTAAAAAAATTATCAATAATTCTCCTTACATTCCCTTTGTTATTTTTTTAAAAAATATATATAACAGTTTAATGCTGTGGTTTTTCAATAAGATCTTTTAAAAAAATTAAAAGGCTTTTCCTAACCATCACCTTATATTCATCCCTTCTACTTAATATTTTAAAAAATGTCTTATGTATTATAAAGGTATATTTATTGAAAATAAATTAGGTAATTTTTTATAAGTTTTCTCTTCTTCATCAAAAGAAATATTTTATGGAAAGTGACATTAAAATATTTTGTTTTTTAAGTAGTTTAAGAAATTTGTTTTAAGAAAACTATTTGTTTTATTTCTCTTCCATTTTTAAACAATTAATCAAAAATTATGTAATTGTTTATAAATCACCATACTTGTTCTTTTTAATATAATACTTTTGTTTGATATTTTTTTGGTATCAAATGATCATGTTATTTTATGTGATACTATTTGAAAAAATTATAAAGCTCCCTTTTTTCCCAAGAGTTATTTATGATAAGATATATGATTTTATTTTATGTGGAAATCATATGTTTGGATAATGATGGGAGGGGTCCTATATTTCTCACCAAATAATTTTTTATGGTTTTATATCTCATGATATATATTTGATAATTGTATAATAAATTCACTCTCCACTATGTAAATTGAGTATAGAATGCTTGCTTCACTGTGGGAATCCGATAGGGATACCTACTCAACTAAATTATGGGAATTCTGTAGTGATTCATACTCCAGTATGATACCTAGAAAATTCATAAGTTTGAGCCACTTATTATCCATATTATGATTTACATTATAATATTTGAAAAAAATTTATTATATTCTATGTTTTAAATATATTTTTATTTCTTATGTTATGATTTCATGTTTTTTTTGATATTCATTATATCTATCTAAGCCATGATTTTTATGACCAATCTTGGTTATTATTTTTTTATTCCTTGATATATAATTAAAAATAATTTTTTTATTTAATCTTTTGATCATTTGATATTTTTATCTAATATTTCTCACTTAATCATGTTTTTCCTCATGTTTAAAATGTAACGGTTATGACTTGTTGATATTATTCCCTCACTACAAATTTGAGCTCACCCATTTATTATGTTTCTGTTCCATATGTTATGAAGAAGATATTATATATCTGAAATATTTTCTAGAAGATTAATACTATGGATAAATATCCAAAATATTTGTAAAATAGGATATTCATGTTGCTAGTATTTATGACACTAAACATTTTTGTCATAGAGTTGTGCCTCTATTCGTGAGTAGTGTAAATTTAACCATTGAATCTATGTAATATTTATGAATGTTTTTTAGGTTCATTTAATTGCATATACCTCCACTAGGGTAATATTTAATGTTTATTAACCCACCATTAGGTTATATTCTTGATGAAATTATTCCACTATATAGAGGGCCATGTTCTTTTCGGGTTTCATCACAGTATTCCCACTAATTCGTATTCCAAGAGAATCCTACTTTAAAAGGGCCATGATCCTTGATAGAGAAACCCATATATATTTTACCATAATCCCTTTGATGTAAAATAGAAATGTATTCTCATTCATAAGTCCCAAAAAAACCATTTCTATGAATCTTTCACTTAGTCAACCTTACCACATGATGTTAAAGTGCATAAATTAGTCCAAGTCACTTGAAGCGAAAGGTACAACATGTCTCATTCAATGGAATTGTTCTATGAGGGTTCTGATTTCATTTATATGGATATATATAATTCCACTTCATAGTCATAATCCTGAAAAAAAAGGAATTCACTACCATCATATAATATGATAAATTCTTCTATGCCTAGTAGTGTGGCTTTAAAACATAGTGATCCCTAGACCAGACTCACTAAGTAAAAATAAGTAAGAAGATAGAAAAACTATGATATATTCATATAGAGTCATATATGGAGAAATAATAATTCATACATATTTACAAATATTTGGGACACCTATGATATATATATATATATATATATATTCACACTTTCATATGTTAATAACTGATTACTAATGTTAAATTAATCAGTCTCGTATAATGATTTGGTAAAGATTTATTAAATAGACGTAAATCTTTAATTTAGTCTTAGAGTATGAAGTAATTAAAAAATATATTGTGAAGATACCCACCTCTTTTCCACTTGATCATTGTTAGTTACTAAGAATCATGGGTAAGAAACTCTAATATTTTTCTAATTTTAGAAATTATGATTTCAAGATTTTTACAGATCTAGGATCCGTTGGGTGTTTCTGGTTCCTAGAATAAACATAATTAGTAACCATCTGATATATGAGTAGTTAACAAATATGAGGATTTTGGATCCATGATCATCTCCACACAAACCAAATTCCAAGATACCAAATCCTTAATTGAAACAACCATAATAATTTAATTTAAACTAAACATGAAGGTGGTGGTGGAAAATGAATTTCTATGTTCATGGGGCTATGATATAACCATATTATAGACAATTGTGTTAGTTTTTAAAAAAATCAGAGAGGGTATAAAATGAATATTACACAACAACAATAACATATCATCATATTTAGTATATTTATTCATATTTTAAGGTGGATAAAAAACTTGTGGGGTGGTAGAAGATGAATAAAATTGATAGAGGTTCAAATGAGAATTTACCCCTTCCATTGGGTGTAACCTCTTAAGATACCCATGAAGGCTCCATTGTGTGGTATTTGGTGAGATTAAAATAAATACAAAGTGTGTGATAGGATTGGGAGGATGATTGAATAGAAATTTGTATATATTCAAGGATTAGAAGGTTTATGTGGAAGGGGTGGTGATGGTGATATTTTTAGAGGAGGAGAGGTGAGTTTTTCAATATTATATTCATTAATTTTATGATTTTCTCAATAATACAAATAGTAATTAATCTTGTTCCTATAAAAAGTGATTATTATATGTGAGTTTGAAATAATTTTTTCTTACATCATCAATTACTCATTAATTCATGTGTTTATCTTATAATGTTAAATGTTGTGTTACGTTATATTACACTATTCACCAAAAACTAAACTATTTTAGATAAACACCAAAAAACCCAAATAATATCTTAAAATATAGACTCCAAAAATTAAATCCATTTCTTAAAAATAACCATATAAATATGAGAAATTTAGTGTTTAAAAAAATAATTATTTATTTGTAAAAATACCGATTTTTATATTATGATCAATTTTCTAACCCTTTGAGATATTACATATGGTATCATAAAAATATATTATCATTATAATAAAAAATTATAAAAAAATAATTAGAAAAATATATTTTTTTTTTAATTTTTATATTTATCATAAAAATATAAATAACAATTATATTTTTTTAAAAATATAAACACTTATTTAATCATTTTAAATGTATTAGATATTGGTATCAAGATATAAATCTGATATATTTTCATTTTATAAGATAAATAAAAGAAATATTACAAGTACATATGTGAGTTTACTATTCTAATGGTCCAGTTACTACTCCCAAGGGTCAGATAACTTTTCAAACAGTCCTATTTGTAATGGTAATATAGGCTCCTTACCTTCAATAAATACCTCATGTCTCATTTATTCTTCATTAAATTCAATTTACTCTCAAGTCTATATATATTTTCATTATCAAAATGATTATTTCATTACTAATTTTCTGTCTCATTTTTACAGTGTTGTTCATGAGTGTAATATTTCTAGGGGATTGAGTAAATCAACAAATTTATGTTTTTGTTAACATAATTTACATTTTTTCATTTATAGCACTATTAATTCTTATAGATATATTTATTATCTAAATTTAATATTAAATTATATATAATAAAAAAATTTGTTTTATCATGTGGTGCATGTTCTTTATATAATAAATAATCACAAAATATGACATATTTAGATAATCATAAAGAATATTTCATTGATAATATTTTGGGACATTACAGACCCTTACATGGTAGGGAGTTACTTTTAAATGTACAAGAATATTCCTAAATCACTTTTTATGTTTTATTATTGTCTTATACTGTCCATATAAAATTTTATCATTATTTAATACACTTTAGATTATGAAAGGTTTTTAGGGGTGGGGTTGAGATTACCTAGTAAGTTTTCATACTCACAACCTATATAAAAATTATCTAGATATGTGTAAATCCTTTTATTTTTTATCTAGGTAAGGGGAATGCACCTGAAAATGGGGTATAGTTTCATGATAACCATGGAGGTTAGGTTTATTCCTTTTCGGTACTTTATGGGAGATCTAATGAAGGGCCATGTGCCATCTATAGAACTTTTTAAAGATGATGTACATAGGGGAGCACTATTTCTTTTCCTTAAGCCTCATTTGGCTGATAAATTTATGTAAATATGTGTTTTTACAGATTTTCCATTAATATTTATATATTTTATCACTCATTTATTCTTTTGTCATATGTTATTCATATTAATGTTTTTATTTCTACTTTTTTCCTATTACATAGTAATTACTGCTTATGATGATGGCTAGTAGCGCACTCTATCTGACTAAGACTAAGGTACGTCATTCTATATATATGAAATTACCTTATCCAATTATTGTATCATCTGATTAGGTAAATCTCTTTTTATACATTTAATTCTTGATCCACAATGTCAACTCTGGCCTCTAGTTACTGGAAGGTTTTCAAAATGTTTTTTGATGATCTGAAATAAGTGTCATTTGGGAATTTGGTTAATGAAATTTAAAATTATAGTTTATTATAAATCTAATAAATTGAGTAACAAAAAATTATTTCCCTGAGACATCCAAAATTTATGTGATTTTGGTGAAATATCATAGTCATAACTAACTATATATCATTCATTTTTATAATTCAAGTCATAATATTTACTACATTGGAACTGGTTGTTAGATCAAATGAAATAATTGAAATATTTTTTTTTTGAGAGGATGGAGTACACATGGAATCTTATATTTGATAAATATAGATAATGAGGTTTTTCTTTTATCTATGGAAGGGAAAACCTATTTTTTATAGAATATATACTGTGATCTACATAAAATAATCATAGAAAAACATGTAAGGTACAAAGCTACCTTCAATGTTCTATAATTTAAATGATATGGGGAGTATATATGTCAATAAATATGGGAAGATAATATCATAAGGAAATCATAAAAGCCAAAAACATTATATCTTCATAAGAACTAGATTTAGGTTACACTAATATGTGTTGACTAATAAGGTAAAAGGGTACTAAAGGTGAACTATAATATCTTATATTTATGAATGGTAGGATAAGAATCATTATTTCTATGTGTCATAAGATATAAATCCATAGTTATTTTATGTGATACAAAATAATGATTGAAATTAAATTATAAGGATGAAAAAAGTCTCAATATTTAATAAGGAGATATAGTTTGAAAAAAACATAATAAAGAAATGTTAAATGAAACTTGGTTTTCATCATTCCCCATGAGAATGGGAAGGTGATAATTTTAGTTTGTTTCAAACCCCCAATGACAAACGTTATAATGAAGGTGAAACATATTTTTATTTTTGGGACTACTCTATTCTTGTGATTAGGAACAAGTGGTCTTCTGAAGAGTCTTACTCAGTTGATTCTGAAAGGAAAGTTGCATTGAGGATTAATAGCATATTTTTTTTAAAAAAAGAATAAATCCTGGTTACACTACCATGATCCCTATTTTTTCCATTCTTACTATACTAAATTCTATCATTTATAGTTATTATAAAGATTCATTGGAGTATTTTAGGTCAGTAGAGGAAAATAGGTTTTAAATTTTTTTATAAACTATAAATATATATGAGGTATTATTATATTTTTACTAAAATGGTAAACTAAGAGGCTAAGAATAATGGTGGTAATATGAAGAAAAATAAAAAATGGTAAGGACAATTTATAACCATTGGGAATTAAATATTTTATTGATAGAAAGGATATGTTGGCTCAAATAATAGGAAAAAAGGATTGCATTACTTTTTAATGGATTAATTATAATGATATATTTTTTATCCCAATTAATCTACTCTCAACATAATATTATTGGGCTACCTTTAGTTTTATTTCTCATGTAGGGTTTGTGGCAGGACATATGGAGAAGGGGGCTAAAACATTAATAATTTTTTTATAAAAGTATAATAACTAATGTTCTGGGTAGTCTGAATAGAAGAATACTGAATACAATTAACATATTTTCAAGTAATACTCCATGATATAGGGTTATATATTATCTTAATATGGATTAAACTTTGATAAGGTTCTTTAATCTAGTACATATTCAAAATATAGATCCTAAAAACCTAAACACACATGCTGATGGAAATATACATCATGTTTAATTGGATGGTCATTTTAGAAGAACAAGATTAAGAGGAAGGATAAAAAGAATGTGAAATGGTAATTTTCTTGGATAACAATTCCTTAATATTGGATCATGCCTGAAGACATTCATTGACTCATATACTTTTTGAAGGAATGTAATTTTACGTAGGATAAGTTGATTTTTACATTATAATGAAGGATTATATATCTCTTTAGTTTGATCATGGTAAATATATTATTTAATTATAATAAGGTGACAACTTTTATTTAATTGTATTTTAATAAGATTTTTTTGAGAGAAAATTTATTATATACTATTATTTCCTGAGTTATTTGATTTAGAATAAATTGGATATAATGTGAACCAATCCTAATGAATAATGTTCTATATTAAATAATGTGATTTTAAATTACATTTAGTGATGAGGATAATTAAAATTTTAAAATAATTTTTATATTTTACTAAAATATTGTATTGAATGTTAAAGTGACTTGTTGGTTCATAAGTTTTCAAAAATATTGGTTTGTAAGATGGTGGATAGGTTGGTAGATTATTGAAAACCTAAAATAAATTATTTATGTAAGTAAAAAATAGATAAATTAAGTTTGAATGATATATTATGTAATGATAATAATATTTTCAACAAATAATTTTTGAATATTAGTGACTGAAGTAAAGTAATAAAATAATGTACAGTGTTGAAACATATTTCTAGTATCATACTTTTGTTAAATAAATTAACTAATTGCTAAAATATTCTTTGAACTAGGATTTTAACATTGATATTTTGAGTAAAAATAGTCTATGAGATAATCCATAGTTATTTTTATGCTTAGTAAACCAATTTCTTTTAAAAAAAACCCACCTAGACGATATTGAATGCTTAAAAATAGTTTTCTAACCATTATTTTTGAGAAATATATATTAGAAACTATTATAATAATTATAAATATTTGAGTAAATAATGATTTTCCAAAATCATACCTTTTGAGAGTTTTCATTATCATTTAGCCCTCCAAAATGATTTATAACTTTATACTTAAGAGATACATAACCTAAAATAATTTAAAAATAGAAATCCAATTTTATAAGCCTATAACTTGGGATATTAGTGTGTTTTTATTTTTTAAAGATAGATTATTATATATTATATATATATAATTAATTAATTATATATATTATTTAATCCCAAATCATGTATTTTCATAGTATATAAGTGGTTTTAAATTCCTCTAAAAATGATCAATAAGATTGATATAATAGTTACTAGAAATTTTCTAGATGTTCTGGGTGAGGGAAGGTAAACCTTACTGGAATATTGTGGATGATAAATGAATTATTTTTAAAGAGTACTTTTTATAATTACTTTAAAATATGAAATGAAATAGTATCTTTATGATAAGGAGTTGATGATTTTTTATCTTATATTGGATATCCTTGTAGAGGTAAGAAGGAATTAAGAAAATGGTTAGTTTATCCCCTTAGATAAGAATTATAATTTCTAAGACGTTAAGATACTCTTAGTATTTATGTGGTGTCACATTTTTTTTAGGAAAATTTGTTTCTAATGGATGGAAAGAAATGGTAAATATCTTTGAAGAGTGTTTAACATTGATTAAATAAGTGTAACAATGATATTAGAATAGTTTTGATATCTAAAAATGCTAAATAATATCATCATTCAAGAGTTTCTTTAAAATTATAGAAAGGCTATATTTTGAGGTGAATTTGACCTCACATGACACACCGAGGTATCTCTTGGAATGGAGATAAGTCATGAGTTCCACCCCAATACTAAAACCAATAGTCTATGATAAGGTGACTAGAAAAAATTAGGTATATCTCACAACAAGGGAGGATTTACCCTATAATAGCCTACAATATACACATCTCCAATACATAAGATAATCCTAGAATACTAATATGATAAATATTATCAAGTAAAATTTATATAATGAATGTTAGATAAAACAGAAAAAAATTATATTCGATATAGTAAATAAATCATTAATAAAAAATCTATAAAGTATTCTAAATATAAATAACAAAGAAAATTTTCCATATTCTATGTACTCCTGGATGACACTACATCCACAGCAGTCCCCACCACCATCACAAATAACTATACTCCATAATGTGCTGACAACCATCACTAATATCTTTCTCCAAACAATCCATACCAACTCTATGATTATCTATATCATACTTGGACCTATGTTTCATCTATATAGACAAAACACATGTGAGCATAAATCCCTTGATCGGGGTTAGTATAAAAAACACAATAGGATGCCCCAAAAACCATAAATAAAACAATAATCAATAGGTCAGATCAAAACACCCTATAATAAACAGAATCCTAGGGAAATAAAATGAAGAAATAATCAAGATATTTTCATTTCTAAAAAATCAAAGGGATACAAAGTAGTGCTCGTCACCAAGCTCAAATCCTTCAATAACATAACACTTTAGTATTTAAGGATACTTTGGAACTCAAAATTCCTGAAATTTTAAACTATATATCCATTCATATGTTTCATATCAATGTAAACCCATGTGATGTAAAGTGGTGATGAATCATAAATAAAACTACTCTTCATGGCCTTTCAAACAACCACACTACCTCCAGAACTAGAGAATGGGATCTAGACAATTGTTAAATCATACTCAATGGGAAATGAAATATATCTCCCTATATTACATCCATATCATAACATAGATGATGTCTCTATATGACCATGTCATATTACCCTCAAAACCTCTCAAATGTAATAATGGAGGATACCATTTCCCAAAGTATCTAGGTAAAAATACTGACTCAAGTAGAGGATCCCAATCATGTCTGATATTGTAGATGAGGGAAATATTGGCTTTGTAGATATAGGATCTATTCCCAGTGTTATTGTGTGTAATACTAACATTATATGACCTAGCTGTTGAGGATACCAACCTTTTATAATTGAATTAATGAAAGACCAAAAATATTTGATTAATAAATACAATATCTCTACCCCAAATGAATGGGTGAAATACCAACTCTACCTACGGGTAGATATAGAAACCTTTCTCATAATGTTAGTTTTCCACTATTGTTATTTTTTACCCCTAAAACACACCAAATATTATACTCATTCAAGAAATTAATATACCATAGATGAAGATAAAAAGGATGGTATTATCTCACATATCTTCTTTAACATCAAAAACAAGTTCACCATAGAGTTATAAGAAAACAAATCTCCACAAGTTGATACCCCTTCCCAAATATGAACACATATAATGTATATATGAAAACATTTAAGATATAGAAGGAGTATATGACTTGTTTTATATGTTACACATTTTATAGTCCCTAATTAGTAATAGACTCATGTATTGAATAATACAAGGAATGAAGGGGAAACCTATATGGAGTGTATGTCACGGTATTGGAATTACATTCCTATATTATTACTTTGTGTGTATCTTAGCTACTATTGGTGTGTTCAATTAATACATAGTTTGTGGTCCTAACCCACAAGGCATATAGTCCAAACAGCCTCTAGGGAATGTACTCCCATTAAACGCCTTTCAACTAGAGTAGGGGTATATGGAATTTAGTTCATGACCAAATTGTGTGTGATATTTTAATCCAACCAAATACCATATCTGATACACCCATGACATACACGATGTGTGTTCTTCTAAACTACATGTCTTGAAATCGGGTATTTTGAACCAGATGCATAATCTCACATAAAATTAATTGTATCCTACTATTACACCTATAATTAATCCTGAATATTTATCTAATACATTGATAATGGGTTTAATAATGTATTACATCAATATCCAGCCACTGATTATTGGAAAAATAAAATTTTCTCACCTCACAGAGATCCCATTTCCCATCATGTCACTTCTCCTAATGAATTTGTGCCTACCATCTTTTTCAATCCATTATCATCAAAATTAAAATATTCTCACCCCATACATTTTAATTAAATAAAAAAACTAAATTGGTCAAGGTATTTTATTTTAATTTTAATTTTCCCAATAAGATCAAATTTTTTCCCTAACCAAAGGCTAATGGAGAATATGTGAAGAATGGTTTGGGAAAGCTAGCCAATAATTAAATTGATAATAAATGATGATTTTTGTGAACCTATCAGTTTATCATAGTTGAAAAATATGGTTATCCAGATGAAATAATAACGATAAAAAAATTATCCAATCGAATTATAAATTTAAAAACTAATTGGGCGACAAAATGATTGGGAATAAAATGAAAATTATCAACCAATTCTATGAAATCACAAGAGGTATAGTGAAATACAATAATGAAAATGACTTCACTCATTTCAAAATGGTTTTTGGTTGAATATATTATCATTGGTATATACTCCTCAGTCAATTCTTTGAGAAATGTGTCATGTTCTTCTAATTTTTCATCGGTTCCATCAAATTCCAACCCCTATCTCTCTATTATATCTCTATCAATGCTTCATAGATATAAAAATCTGTTAACCCTATAGTGAAATATTAAATGTCTCTAAATAGTGTAATTATATTATTTTAAATAATAATTCATTTAATTAATTAATTAATTATTTCTACTAAAAGAATTAATTAATACATTCATGATAGAAAACATCGGAGGGTCCGGGTGAGAATGATGTTCACACTAATCCAAGGGAAAACCCTCATTTAGGACTCAATAGCAGTCCACAATTTACAATCTAATATTAAATTTATTATATATATATATACTATTCCTCCCAAGATCATGATTGTAGGATAATAAAATATTTTTATGGTTAATATATTTTTATGAAGGCCCTCCATTCCAGTAATACCACACCAACTAAGCCAGGGGTTAAACACCGCACCTTAAAAAACAATGAAACCATAAGATAATTTCATTTAGGTTTAATTTTAGGTTGAATTGAAAATGTTATGCCTATAAAGGTATCATGAATCTAAAACAAAGCATTGATTTATGTAGCAGTTAGTAAAAACCAGGATCTCAATATCCCCTACCATTAACCATTTTCTCCCATGAAAAGGACATAAAATGAGTTAAAAAGAAATAAAAATTATGAAATATGATTTTGAAAACTAGAACTCCTTGCACACAATTCATTCATATTTCAGGGTATGTCCCTAAGAGATATTTTCACAATACTAATCAATAATAGAACATAATTTATCATCATTTTTGTCATCAAATATTTATTTTCTCAAAGAAATACCTTACATGAAACCCAATGTTGGTCTATACAAGTATCTCCAAGACTCAAAACCCAAAAAAAACCATTGTCTAAATGTTATCTCACCATAATGAAGTAAACAAAACCACTAACCACTAAAAACCATCTCAAAAGGGGCTAGTTAACAAGGTTATCATGGTTGGGAGTGCCTCACTCCCTATCTTTAGAGAGATTTAATAATTTTTTCTAAATTAAAAAATTCATCCACTCTATAAACATCCTTAAGAACCATAAAACCCCATAGTTACATGGATATTATTGTTAAGTAAAAAATATATTCCAGTTACTCTGTCATGTTCTTATTTAATGACACCATAAACTATTCTACTATCTCACAACAAAATGGTGACATATACATTCCCCAACCACAAAATCCACAAGAATAATCCAACTACATATTTATCTATACCATATTCAACATTCACCTATAAAGATATACTAGTTTTTATATTATCACCCATTAATGAAATGTAATTATTAGAACCATAGTCACAACACCAACTTTCTTCATCTTCTCCACATCACTTCACTTCTTATTGGGTGGCATAATCCACTACAACCCAAAGTGTATTTTCATAATCATTTAGATGACCCTTATTTATTTTATCTAAATACTAAGATAATAGCAGACCAAACACTCAAGATCCAAAACCTCTGGAGAAAACCTCTTCCACCACTACATAGAATGAGTTGTTATATAGTGGGAATACCCAAAAATATTTGTTGGACTTATCACATAAAGGGTTGTGTTTTACAAGGGAGTTCCCCACTCAGGATGTCCATCTCAATATTCACCGTTAACACTAATGAAATCCATTATCCAGCTTAGAAAGTGGGTGACGTGCTCCCTAACATCAGGAAAATCATTCAAGTCTAACACCAAAGAACTATCCATCACATTGGATCACTATGCCAACATCACCATTTTGTCTCTCTATATCTCTCTAGGGAAGAGTGTGGGGAAAACATTATCGATCAAAGGTGAAAAAATCTCTCTCTCTCCCTAAAATAACTAATTATTCTTACGTAAGATTATCTTACACCACCTCAATGTAAAAACATATATTCATCTTCAATATGTTTCAACTACCATTCTTCTAATATGAAACTCTAACTCCGTTAACTGTTATGGATTCAAATTCATTAAGTCAAACCAACTCCATGAATCTATAACTCCCCCTATGTAATATTACAATATAGTTGGTACTCTCCTAATGAGGTTATGGAATCTTCTCAAATGACCTTCAGTCTCCTCTATGAAACTATACTAAGTATTATTCAGTTTGATGCTTCATATATGCCACAAGTGTATTTACCTTTCCACTCATAAACACCTAAAATACACATTTGGAATATATAAAAATGTACACATTGATCAACCATAAAGGGATAACAATGAAGCATCCCTTTATAAAAATTGATTCACTCATCATCATTCATAGGAAGTGAACTCGTCCCCTATATATAATGTACATTAATCTATTCTCACTAACCTTAGAGAAGATGAATCTAAAATCCAAAGGGTTGGATTTTCTCATTTCACCTAAGGGGATTATCTCTCTTTAATTTTTTATATAATTACCCTCATCTTTTTAATAAAAAATCCTCATAACACAAGAAAATGGTAACTAAAACATGTCAAGGTGGGTACCAAGACACCTTATCTATAGGATAAGAAATCTTTGAGAATACCTTTTTTACGTTGAGAATTATCTCAATTGACTTGAAGGGGTGATGGGATGACCTTCACCATTAGTGTAAATTCCCCACTAGACCAGAGTATAGCTAAAACTTTCTCTAGAATATCCAACTCTTGAATGTATAATAATGGATAAATAGATTATGATGTCATGGACAAGTATGCGGGTTAAAGAAGGAAATGATTTGTACCCAGATCAACACATGTTGATTCCTTACGATAGGAATCCGATATGATCATCCTCTTATATCTATGAATGTCATCACTCCACAATAAATAGGAATTATCCAGAAAATGTTATTGGGAAAGAGTATCAATTCCTCTCCCTTCTCCGACTACCCTGGCACCACCCAGACTCTCACCAAAAGACCATCGAATAATAAAAAAGTGTTTCTATCAAAGTGGTTCCTAATTTTATTTCCATAACTAATGTAAATATTTTCCATATCATTGATCTAGTTGTATCCAAGTGAAATTCAATCATGATCCCATATCCAAGCTGAATCTCAACAAAGAATTACCAATCAACCAACACTCTCTCTAGAGGCATTAGTATTGGTCGTGGTGTATAAAGGAACAAACACCTACTCACTACTAGAGTTTTTAGCTTTCGAGGTGGTGGACTTATAGAGGCCCCCATTTGGCAATCGCTAATACTATCAACAGTGGCCGCCATATGAAAGCTGCTGCATTTTAGTACACCCAATGCCCTAATTTTAACATCCCCGACCCCGCGACCCCATTTTCCCCTCCCCGACCCCGTGACCCACCCCCTCCCGAACCCAATGACCCCGACCCCCGGTGGCCCCGACCCCACAACCCCGACCCCCGGCAACCCCGACCCCCGGCGACCCCGACCCCCAGCGACTCCTCCCCGACCCCCGACGACCCCGACCCCCGGCGACCCCCCACGACCCCCACCCTCTTCCCTCCACGATGCGCCACCCACAACCTTGGTGACTCCCAATACCTTGCCTCCACACTGCATCCCCCATGACCCTGACACCCCCATGACCCAGAAACCCCCACCCCCTGCCTCTACACTACACCTTTGGATAGTCCAGCCACCGCCATCCCCTATCAGCCCCACTGCATCCCTCCGGAAAGTCCTCACGTCCTTCCTTTGTTGGACCCTCCAAGTCTATCATACCCCCACCATGTAGAACCGTCCCACTCTTCTTCCAACAGTTCTTACCCTTTTGATTCTGGCCGTCAAACCCCTATCGTCATGTCGTTGCGCCATCATGGATCTGCAATCGAGTCAAACCCCATTACCCACGGTCGGGTCCTCTGCAGGTAATGTTTTTTATCCATCAAATTAGCTTTGAAGTCATTGGTTTTTTAATTTTAATTATATGTGTTTCTATAGAATTAAAATAAGATATTTCACTTTTTATTTCTATTAAATACAGATATAGATAAGATCTGGATTGATATGCAAGATAGGTTTTAGGATGAATATTATGAGGGGATTAAGCGATTTATGGATTTCACCAACAGATTTTCAAGCGATATGATTAGTTGTCCATGCAAAAAATGTGCAAATAGATATCTCTTCAAATGATATAGTGTTAGATAACATTTATTTTTGAATGGGTTTTTGAAAAACTATAAGAAATAGACACATCTTGGGGAAGATTTTGTTTCATGTCATCACATAGAAAGTATTCATATGAATGTGGATTCAAGAATATTTGATACGATAAACATAATGCTCAATGATATGATGCATCAGTTTCAACCTGAAGACAGTAATGTCATAAATAATGACGTTGGATCGAGTAATCCCCATTCATCTACAAATGGATAAGCATTGAAATTATTTGAAATTCTTGACGATGCGCATACTGAATTATATCCTGGATGCACTAAATTATTTAAACTGTTGTTCATAGTTGAATTTTTAGACTTGAAGGCCTTAAACCAGTGGTCAGATACCTCATTCGACATGTTGTTGGTATTGTTGAAGAAGCTACTCCATGCTGGAGCGATGATTCTAGAGTCATTCTATCAAGCTCTCGAGTTGACCGATGATCTTGTTTTTACATATGATAAAATTGATGTGTGTCGCAATAATTGTATGTTGTTTAGAAAAGAGAATGTGCAATTAAATATTTGTACTGTTTTCTATACATCCAGGTGGAAGACCAATGGGATTAATCAAGGTAGTTAGATTCTTCCTGGGAGAGTCTTGAATCAAGGAAAACAAGTTGTTGCTAAACAGATGCGTTATTTCCCACTGAAACTGAGATTGAAGAGATTCGTCTTGTCCACTAAAATTTCTAAATTGATGACTTGTCATTTAGAGATAAATAAAGAGGTTGATAAATTAACTGACTCGGTAGTTTCTTTGGCATGGAATGAGTTTGATCAAAGACACCCAGAATTTTCCCGAGATGATCGTAATATTCGA
The DNA here is from genome assembly GCA_963277665.1 of Viscum album. Classification (NCBI taxonomy): domain Eukaryota; kingdom Viridiplantae; phylum Streptophyta; class Magnoliopsida; order Santalales; family Viscaceae; genus Viscum; species Viscum album. The sequence goes on from OY728127.1 coordinate 673,277,083, forward strand.
CTGGGTTTGGAAGTATATGGTTTTAACCCATTTAGGTCCATGGTTTGTGAAACACATAGTACGTGGCCAGTGGTGATGTTTCCATACAACATTCTCCCATGGGTATGTGTGAAGCAACCTTTTTTGTTACTGTAAATTCTAATTGATGGACCGAGAGGACCTGTCGATAAAATAGATGTTTATATACATCATTTAATTGATGAGCTGCAAGAATTTTGGGCCGATGGTGTAATGACTTTTGACTCGACAACTAATGAAATGTTTAGACTTCGGGGCTCTTTGTTATGGACAATTAATGATTTCCCACCATATGCTAACTTATCAGGTTGGAGTAAAAAAGAAGAATTTTCTTGCCCTTGTTGTAATAAGAGTAAGAAATCTATATGGATTAAGCATTGTAGAAAGTGGGAATTTCTTGGTAACAAAATCTTTCTTCCTCCATTTCATAGGTTCATAAAAGACTATGTATCATTTGAGGGGAATAGAGAGTATGACCCATCACCACAAATATTGTTTGGGGTTGAAATTTGTGCACAACTTGATCAAGAAAACATCCGTACAATGTATTATTTTCATGATTTATTGGTTCCTGCATTTCCTTACATTCCTGTTGCAAATAGACAGCGCAGTCATAATTGGAAGAAACAGAGTATTTTTTTTAATTTCATTATTAGAAATATAATATTTTAATACATAATTTTGATGTGATGCACATTGAAAAAAATGTATGTGAAAATATATTGTGCACCATTTTAGGCATCAAGGGGAAATCAAAGGATAGTTCTAATGCTCGACGTGATTTTCATGAGATGGGATTGAGAAATCCTTTACATTTGCAGCTGGGTGAATGTAATCGGGCATACGTGCCTACTGCACAGTACACAATGAGTAAAAAAGAGAATCAAAAATTTCTATGAATTTTGAGGACCGTTAAAGTGGCATATGGTAATTGATATAATTTTTTAAAGCATGTGAATATGAAGAGCATGACATTACAGGGGTTCAAAAGTCATGATAATCATATTCTACTTCAAAAGTTAATTCCAATACCAATTCGTGATTTCTTACCTGCCTAGGTTGTTGAGCCGTTGATTGGGGTTTCTAATTTTTTCAGACAGCTCTATTCTAAGATTCATCGCATGAGTGATTTTAAAAAGATGAAGGATATGATTGTACTTGAACTATGTCACCTAGAGAAACTATTTCTGTCATATTTTTTTAATTTCATGGTTCACTTGACCGTGTATTTAACTGGTGAAGTCAATGCTGGAGGTCTCATGCAATTCAGGTGGACGTATCCAACAGAGAGATACTTAAATACATTGAAATGGTATGTGCGCAACAAAGATCATACGAAGCCTCAATTGACATGGGATATTTAATGGATGAGTGTACTAATTTATGTGCTTCATATATTGATGAGTTTGAAACAAAGATAGATAAACCCTCCCAGAATGATGAGGGTTCAATTGGAGAAGGAATAACTTTTTATATGAGGAATAATTAGTGCGTTCAATCTCATCGATATGTGTTTTTCAACACTCCATCAGTTATACCATTGATACAGTAAGTTTCATAATTGATGTGTATTTTTTTCTATATTTATTTTATTGCTTACCTTATATTGTGTTGTGATTTAGGATAAATATCACTGAGTTGAAATGTGAAAGGCCTGGTGCAACTGACTATCAAATCTAAAACATCATTTCAACACATTTCATGGGTGGTTCAAGAATCATGTACGTATAATTGATTTAATATTTGTATAGTGCAACTTAGTTTTATTTTCAAAATCCTTTATCCATTAAAATATATATATAAAATTTACAGATTAAAATGTTACATGATTTAACCCAATATGTGAGTGAAGAACTAAACCTACTAGCTGATTGTCCATTTATTACTGCTCATTGCTTCAAGTCATTGGATGCTAACAGATTCCGATTTCATATTAGCAATGTTGACATGAACCGAGCCACACAAAATTGTGGTGTTGGTTGTTATTTTATTGGTTCGGGTTATTATTATGGATTGTTGAGATATATTATTGAGGTTATTTATGGTCATGGATTAAAACACATATTTTTAAGGTGTTATTGTGTCGATCCGATTCATGGAATGAAAGTTGATAACTTCCAATTTACATTAGTAAATTTAACAATATTCTATATAAAATGACCGAGTAACCAATGGGCCCTTCATACTAGCATTGCAGGAAAAACAAGTATACTTTGTCGGAATTGATTCTGGCTGGAAAGTTGTGGTGAAAATGTCTAGAAGAGGGGTTTTTTTTATTGACCAAGAGAAACCTAAAGTTGTCACATTTCCTGATCAAACACTTGACCAAAAAAATAGTAGTTGTACGAGATGAAGATATACAATGGGCCAGAGAGACAGTTGAAGGAGATATGATAGATTTTCATGATTAGTGAAAATTGTAATTATATCCCCAGTTATTGATTGTAAAAATATTTATGAGTTATATATGTAGAAAAATTGCTTGATTTAACTATAAATTCTTTTAAGGTAGTTATGTCATAGGGTGGTCATAGTGGTTCACCTGATGTTGTCGGTATGTATGTTTTAATTTTTCTAAATTAATTGACTGTAATTTCCTATGTATATTTCCCTAACTATTTCTAATCATTAATTTATATTGTACTTGAATTATGAATTTATGTTTATCAGGATCTAGTGCGTCTTCCAGTAGATGTAGGCGTCTTGGTAGAGGGGTTCGATCCTGGAACATTGGAGCCCGATTGGATGTGTTATTTGATGACACATTTCATCTAGTCGGAGAAGGTGCTACTGTATTGAGTTGTCAGTTCGGCCATATGATACGAGACTCACACAGATTCTCTCTGATGACTGGTGAATGGAGTTATTTCCCCAAGGTTACGATGGAAATATTATGGAGGAAGGTGCAGGTAAATTAAATGTTTCATTTTTCATGATATTTTTATTATTATTGTCCCATCTACTGACAATTTTTTTAACAGGATAATTTGACATCCTATCTAGATGAGATTCGGGTTGTATGTAAGTCTAAATGCCGAAAATTATGGAAGGATTACAAGTCAAGGGTGAAGAGATATCACTAGACATCATTTTTGGGTGTGCCAGACATTCTAAAGCGAGTCCCTCTGGGTATTCTTCCTGCGCAGTGGCAGGATTTGGTTGCGTTTTGGTCGAGTGAGGTGGTAATGGTAAGATTTATTACTTTTAATCTATAAATGACTAATTTTTCAAATGTCTATTAAGTAAATACGTTGAATGTAGACCGAGTCTACTCATCATTCACATAATCGGGTGATACAGGGCACGCCTTCCAGACTTGGCACTTGACATGTGTCACAACTCAGACATGATGTAAGTTTAGAATTCACTATTAATTCATATTTTAAAAATATTATAGTATAACATGGTGAACCCATTTATTATAGTTACACCAATGCGGTGATCTGATCGATCAGATGTCTATATGGGTGAGGACTCGTAGGGCGGGTGATCCCGATGTTGTTGGTGTTATAGTAAGCAAATTATTTAATAATAAATTTATTTTTATTTTATATAAATTATTCATATTTGTTCATCAATTCATTATATGATACAGGTTCAGTTTGATGCTCAGTTAGTAGAGTTGGAAGAGGAGCAATGTTGTAGTACTATGCATAGAGATGAAATATATCATCGTGTCATGGTGTGTGACGATCATGGTTATTCTTTGACTTATGGAGATGGTGTCCCACGATGTGCAGTTGTTAGAGAAAATGCGATGGGTGCATGTAGAGATTCAGGGATGCACACATACACTGAGATAGATGTTTCCATGTAGGATATGCCGCAAAATATGGATGTGCAGTTTCATCAGTTACATGCATTGTATGAGGAGAGGTTGTCACATATGTCATCATGTATCGATGAAATGACGACGCAACAAGTGGCTCCATAGGTAAACAATAAAGAAAACCATATTCATATTGAATTTTATTGATACGTTTAAGATGAATAATATTGATATATATTGTAGGCTCTGAATACAGCTAGTGGAAATTGCAGTGATATTGGTGATCCAGATGAGGATGAACCCCATGCATGAGGTAATTTCTTTTGTGTTGATGAATTCTCTAGATGTTTTTATATCCTTGATGAATAGAATCTTTCATTTTTACCTAGATTAGTTTGTGTTAGTATTTGCGTATGACATCTTCGTACACTCCAAGACTGATGATGATCATACCCAATATCTTGAAATCATCCAGATTACACTTATAGAGCATCGACTATACGCCAAGCTATATATATGTCACTTTTGTATTGATTAGGTATAGTTATTGGATCAAATAATCTCAGAGGAAGGTGTGTCAGTGGAAGGATAGAAACTTCATACAGATGTTTCTTAGAAGAATCCCATGAAGTCTTTCTATATCTATAGCTTTCTAAGGTGACTGAATTTTGAAGTGGTCGGGCAGATGAGACGTCAATCAGAGGTGCCGTGTGCCCGTGGTGACAGAGAACGCATTTCTGGTGTCATAAACAGCCAAAACGGGCATATAACGTTCAAATTTATAGTGGATTACATAATATTGACCTGAAATCACAACAAAAACAATATAATTATTATTCGTGATGTGTACGAGGAGATGGCATGTCAATCAGATGTGCAGTTTGCACGGTGCGGCTCAATATCCATTTTTTAAGTGTTGGGCTCGCTTCATAAATGCGCCGGGGGGGGGGGGGGGGGGGGGTCCAAACCGGCCGAACGACGTCGCAATGGCCTAAAATCAGATGACAACAATGGGTGAGTGTATTGTAAAGTGGTCGGGTAGATGACACTTCAATCAGAGGTGTTGTGTGCCCGCGGTGACCGAGAATGCACTTCTAGTGTCATAAACGTCCAAAACGGGAATTTAATGGTTAAATTCCTAGAGAAAGACATCAAATAGACCTGAAATCATAGGGAAACAATATAATTATTATTTTTGATTTGTACGAGGAGATGACATGTTAATAGGACGTGCGGTTTTCCCGGTATAGCTCAATATGTGTTTTTTAAGTGTTGGGCGCGCTTCATAAACACGCGTGGGGGGTCTAAACCAGCCGAAAGACGTCGAAATGGCCTGAACTAAGACGAAAAAAACGGGTGAGTGAATTGTGAAGTGGTCGGGCAGATGAAATGTCATGAGGAGGTGTCATGTGCCCACGGTGACCGAGAATGCAGTTCTGGTGTCATTAACGGCCAAAACGGGCGTTTAACAGTCAAATTCATAGCGCATGATATCGTATTGACCTAAAATCATAGATCAAAAATCTAATAATAATTCGTGATGTGTAAGAGGAGATTTAATGTCAATCAGACGTGCATTATGCACAGTACGGCTCAATATGCATTTTTTAAGTGTTAGGCGTGCTTCATAAACGCGTGTGGGGGTTCCAAACCGACCGAACGACATCATAATGGCCTAAAATCAGACAAAAACAACAGGTGAGTGAATTTTTAAGTGTTCAGGTACACGAAATGTCAATCGGAGGTGTCGTGTGCCTGTGGTGACTGAGAACACACTTCTGGTGTCATAAACAGCCAAAACGGGCGTTTAATGGTCAAATTCATAGCGGACGACATCAGATTGACTAGAAATCACAGGGCAAGAATCTAATTATTGTTCGTGACGTGTAAGAAGAGATGGGACATCAATCGGACGTGTTGTTTGTGCGATACTACTCAATATGCATTTTTAAGTGTTGTGCGTGCTTTAGAAACATGCGTGGGGGGTCCAAACTGGACGAATGACATCGGAATGACCTAAAATCAGACCACAACAATGGGTGAGTGAATTGAAAAGTGGTCGGGCAGGCGACATGTCAATCGAAGGTGTCGTGTGCACGCGCTGACTGATAACGTAGTTCTGGTGTCACTAACGACCAAAACGGGCGTTTAACGATTAAATTCATAGCGCATGACAAAAGATTGACCAGAAATCATAGGGAAAAAAATTAATTATTATTTGTGACGTGTACGAGGAGACGATACATCAATCTGATTTGTGGTTTGTGCAGTACGGCTCAATATGTGTTTTTTATGTGTTGGGCGCGCTTCATAAATGGGCATGGGGGGTCCAAACCAGCTGAATGACATCAGAATAGCCTGAAATCAGATGACAAGAACGGGTGAGTTAATTTTGAAGTGGTCGGGCAGATGGCACGTCAATCGAAGGTTTCGTATGCCTGCGGTGACCGAGAACATAGTTCTGGTGTCAGAAACGGCCAAAACGGGTGTTTAAGGGTCAAATTCATAGCGAACGACATCGGATTGATCTAAATTCATAGGGAAAAAATATAATTATTATTCTTAATGTGTACTAGGAGACAACATGTCAATCATACATGTGGTTTTCATGGTACGACTCAATATACATTTTTTAAGTGTTGGGCTCGCTTCATAAACGCGCATTGGGGGGGGGGGGTCCAAACCGTCCGAACAACGTCAAAATGGCGAGAAATTAGATGAAAACAATGGGTGAGTGAATTTTGAAGTGGTTGGGCACACGACATGTCAATCGGAGGTTCCGTGTGCCCGCAGTGACCGAGATCGCACTTCTGGTGTCATAAACGGCCAAAACGGGAGTTTAATAGTCAAATTCATGGAGGACGACATTAGATTGACCTGGAATCACAGGGAAGAAATATAATTATCATTCGTGATGTGCATGAGGATACAACACGTCAATCGGACATGCCGTTTGCGCTATACGGCTCAATGTGTGTTTTTAAGTGTTGGGTGCGCTTCAGAAATGCGTGTGGGGGTGTCCGAACCGGCTGAATGAAGTCAGAATGTCCTGAAATCAGACGACAATAATGAGTGAGTTAATTTTGAAGTGGACAAGTAGATGAAACTTCAATCGGAGGTGTTGTGTGCTCGCGGTGACAGAGAACACACTTCTGGTGTCATTAATGGCCAAAACGGGCGTTTAACGATCAAATTCATAGAGAACAACATCGGCTTGACCTGAAATCACAGCACTAAAATCTAATTATCATTCATGACATGTAAAAGGAGACGTAACATCAATCAGATGTTCGGTTTGCATGGTATTTATCAATGTTCATTTTCTATGTGTTGGGCGCCCTTAATAAACACGCATGGGGGGTCCAAACTGGCCGAATGATGTCGAAATATCCTGAAATCAGACGACAACAATACGTGAGGGAATTTTAAAGTGGTCAGGTAGAAAGGACGTCAATCGACGGTGCCGTGTGCCCGCGGTGACTGAGAACGCAGTTCTTGTGTCACAAACGTCCAAAACGGGCATTTAACAGTCAAATTCATAGTGAACGACATTGGATTGACCTGAAATCACATGGAAACAATATAATTATTATTCGGGACGTGTACAAGGAGACAGAACTTCAATTGGATGTGTTGTTTTCATGGTTCGACTCAATATGCATTTTTTAAGTGTTGGGTGCGCTTCATAAATGCTTGTGGGGAGTCCAAACTGCCCGAATGCCGTCGGAATGTCCTGAAATAAAACGAAAACAACGAGTGAGTGAATTTTGAAATGTTTGGGCAGACGGAACATCAATCGAAGGTGTTTCGTACCCACGGTGACAGAGAACACACTTCTAGTGTCATTAACGGCCACAATGGGCGTCTAACGGCCAAATTCATAGAGAACAACATCGGATTGACCTGAAATCATAGGGAAAAAATCCAATTATTATTATTGACCTCCAAGAGGAGACAGAACGTCAATTGGACGTGCTGTTTGCACGGTATAGCTCAATATGTGTTTTTAAGTGTTGGGCGCACTTCAGAAATGAGAGTGGGGGTCTAAACCAGCCGAACAAAGTCGGAATGACCTGAAATCAAACGACAACAACGAGTGAGTGAATTTTAAAGTGTTCGGGTAGACGGAACGTCAATTGGAGGTGTCCGGTGCCCGTGGTGATTGAGAATGCGCTTTTGGTGTCATTAACGGCCAAAACGGGCATTTAACGGTCAAATTCATAGCGAACGACATCGGATTGAACTGAAATCATAGGTAAACAATATAATTATTATTAATGACTTTTACGAGGAGACATCATGTCAATAGGACGTGCGATTTGCGCGGTATGGCTCAACATGTGTTTTTTAAGTGTTGGACGCGCTTCATAAATGCGCGTGGGGGTCCAAACTGGCCGAACGATGTTGTAATGGCCTGAAATCAGATGAGAACAATGGGTGAGTGAATTTTGAAGTGTTCAGGTATACAAAACGTCAATCGAAGGTGTCGTGTGTCCGCGGTGACTGAGAATGCAGTTCTGGTGTCATTAACGGCCAAAACAGGCGTTTAATGGTCAAATTCATAGCGCACGACATCAGATTGACCTTAAATCACATGGAAACAATATAATTATTATTCGTGACATTACAAGGAGACGTCACGTCAATCGGATGTGCGGTTTGCGTGGTACATCTCAAAATGCATTTTTTAAGTGTTGGATGTGCTTCATAAACGCGAGTGGGGGGTCCAAACCAACTGAACGATGTCAGAATGGCCTGAAATTTGAAGAAAACAATAGGTGAGTGAATTGTATTGTGTTTGGGTAGACAACACATCAATCAGAGGTGTCGTGTGCCCGTGGTGACCGAGAACGCAATTCTGGTGTCATAAACGGTCAAAATGGGTGTCTAACGGTCAAATTCATAGCGAATGACATCAGATTAACTTGAAATCATAGGGAAACAATCTAATTATTATTCTTGATTTGTATTAGGAGATGGAACATCAATCGGACATGCGGTTTGCGTGGTATGGCTCAATATGTGTTTTTAAAGTGTTGGGTGCGCTTCATAAACGCTCGTGGGGGGGTCCAAACTGGCCGAACAATGTTGGAATGGCCTGAAATCAGACGACAACAATGGGTGAGTAAATTGTGAAGTGTTCGGCTGGACGTCACATCAATCAGAGGTGTCATGTGCCCATGGTGATCTAAAATACAGTTCTGGTGTCATAAACGGCCAAAACGGGCGTTTAACGATCAAATTCTTAGAGGAAGACATCGGATTGACCTGAAATCACACATAAAGAATATAATTATTGTTCATGACATGTATGTGGAGACGGTACATCAATCAAATGTGTGGTCTGTGCGGTATGGCTCAATATGCGTTTTTTAATTGTTGGGTGCGCTTCATAAACGTGCGTGGGGGTCCAAACCGGCTGAACGACGTCAGAATGGCCTAAAATAAGACAACAACAACAATGGGTAAGTGAATTTTGAAGTGGTCGGGATGACAACACATCAATCGAAGGTGTTGTGGGCCTGCGGTGACCAAGTACATAATTCTGGTGTCATAAATGGCCAAATGCATAGCGAACGGCATCGGATTGACCTGAAATCACAGGGCAACAATCTAATTAGAACTATAGAATTAATGATTTCAAATTTCTAAAACTCTAATCGAAATTATGAATATATTTTGAAAATAAAATAATTTCAATCTATTACAGTATGTTTGAATTGAAATAAGTTAATTTGTTTCAATTATTTGTTTATAAGTTTTATTCGGTACTAAATTTGATATTAAATTTTGTTATGCAGTTATATTTGATGATGGATGTGGATCTTGGAAGATGACTTATGAGATTTATGTGGGTATATTTTATTGTATTATTGATATTTTTCAAAAAAAAATTAAAAACCTATATCGTCCGACATTTGGCGGTCGCTATAGGGATAGCCTACAACGGCTGCCATTAGGCGGCCGCTGGAGGTGATTCGAGCGGCACCTGTAGCGGTCTTTTTAGCCCATTCCAGCTTGCCTTCAGCATCCGCCAAATAGCAGTCACTGATAGCAACAACGGTGGGCCAAAAGCAGCCACCTTTTGGCGGATGCTAGGTGGCCGCTATAGACCATTAGAGACGGCTTTTGGCGGCTGCTAAAGGTCATGATTGTACTAGTGATTGTAATCTCATCTTCCAAAATATCTTCTCTAATCTCTAAGATCAGTCAATTTCACAAAAAATTAATCTTAGAAAACACCTCCTGAACAATTCAGACATTGAAATGTACATGACAAAAGTCATTCCACCTAGAATAATGTCCAACGTCCACATGTAATACTCCATCATAGAAAAGATATCAAATTTAATCCATGTTAAAGAAATAACATAACATGTTTGTGAAAAATAAAATTCATCCCTTAACAGAACATGGAGATGTATAGGGAGATTAATAAAGAACCTATATCTGGTTAGTGAAAAACGGGATCCATATGGAAAGGAATGCGAGTCTTGGAATTCATCCAAACCTCTTCAACTCAAATACTAGGTTGACCTATAACCTTGATATGCCTCTATCCATATATTGAATATAGGATCTCCTAAATATGTTTTTTCCCATATAACTTTGTATAAACTATGACATTCTCTATAAAAAGATTATAAAAATCTTTAAGGTGGAATAATATACCTTATACCATAAGGAAATGATATATCTTAACAAAGTTTCAAAAAAAGGTTGTGTTACTAGATATCTAGCGATGAGTGGCCCAAAAATAGTCACATCCATGTTATATACATACCTCTACGTACAATATTGTTATCAGTAGGTATCACCCATCCATTGATAAGATGACCCCACCAATATAAGATAATGTCTGAATGAGTTAACATATAGGGATATGAATTATCATAACCGGCCACTACATGATCCATATACCAAAATAAATGAACTCCATTAGGGCATATTGAAGCTCTGAGTTGACTTAAATTTTATTCGAGTCTTGAAAAATGATTTGTTGTTCACTGAACCTATATTGATCTCCATAATAATATTATTAATCTCAATACCCCTAAACATCATTACCCTAAATCCCAAAATATCCTCACATGACTACTAACTCTGAACACCATATCTAATATAACCTAATCAGATACGACAAAGATAAGACCCAGAACACTTGGTCCCTTCTTGGGTAGATGATAAGTTGAGTTCGCCACCCTAATCCCACCCTCATTAAGGTAAGTGTTGGTGACTAGCACTGATGAGGTATATCAACCAATATTAGAGTACATAGCCTATTACGAACTGCATTATACACATCACAAATACATTACATAAACCTATAATAGGAAGAGGATAAAAAATAAAATGAATTTTTTGTGATCCATGAAGGAGACAATAAGTACAAGTGCATCTGACAAGGTAAATGATAGGGAAATAAAACATCTATATTGTCAATAAATAAAAAATCACTATGAATATCATGAAATTTACATGTACTATTAGATCATAAACTAGCAACAATGGTCACCACTACCATCATTAATCACTAATCTTTATAATGAGTCACTATGAATCATTTGGTGTCAACTCCAAGTAGGACACATTAGTTCTATGTGCATCAAGTCAATCTCTAATCCAATGCATTGTATACACATACCAAACACATGTGGGAACAATTCTAATACATGGGTGAGTATAAAAATTCACAAAAATATTACCCAAAAACTAAAAAAATTTGATTAAATGTCATCTCAAAACTCTCAAAACTAAATATAAACTAGGAGAAAGGAAATGAAACAAACAATACAAATAGGCTTAAAACAAGAAGTTGTAGTGATAAAATGAATGGGGTAAATATCCACTCATATATAACAACTTGAAGGAAACCCATGTTTTTTTATTAGTCGCCAATACCAAATAAAAAGGCTTTGATAACCCTTTATGACCATTATATATCCTACGAACCTAAGAAGGGGTGTTTTATTTCATTAATAAATTCTACCTATAAGATGAAGTACCACTCCATATGGTCCATCGATACTATAAAAATGGTCAAATATATGTTGGACCATTTCAAACAACCAACATAGCCTATCAAAATCCATAATTAAGGATATAAATTCCAAAAGTAGTTGGGTGGAAAAACTGAATGCAAGGGAGGATCCATTACAATTTGAAATCTTAGATGTGTAAATATTGATTATATAGATAGAGTATCATTTCCCATGTGAGTGAGTAAAATACCAACCCAATCAGATTTGTAGCTATAGTATTCCAACATCATAAGAGTGAATATGTGAAATATTAATCATAACTATTTCATAGGTAGAGGATCCTTGCCCCAAATGAGAGGCTTAAATAATAAACCAACCCGTGGATGGATATAAGAACATGTATCCGGATGTGAATTTTCTACTAGGTTTAGTTATTCACCCTCAAAATTCTACAAATATCATTCATAATCCCCAAATTCACGTACTCAAACATGAGTATAGAAACTTATTTTTATCATCTATAAAATTGAATAAAATATTGATGTTATGTTCTATGTGGAAACAAACCTCGGTGTGGGCTACAAATTTTTCCAAATTCAACTCGTAAATATGGTAAAACAAAATGTAACATTGTATAAAATGAATATATAATGTGACTTATAGGGTACACGGTGTGTTCCCCCTAATAATTTTCTTAGCTATGTATAGGAACAATACATGGAATAAAAGTTCCCCTACTCGATGCGTATAATAGAATACAATACATGTGACACTAGGTGGGGTAATCAGCGTGTAACACTGATACATGTGTATTGTTCTATTGATACAAATAATGTAGTCCTAACCCACATGACATTTTGGGAAAATGTTCACATGGGTGTGTGCTCTCTATAAACGTCTTGTATGTCAACTGTAGGGTACATTTGTGTAGTTCAAGACCACATAGGTTGTGATATTTTCCACCAACTAAATACCCTAGCCACTATAACCATGAGACACATGACATGTTTTATTCCAAAAAACATGTCTTAAAGTCATGTATTTCAAACCCGATTCATCCTCTCACTTAAAATCACATCATCTCCTCTAATTCTTCCTTCAATTATACCTGAATCTTACACAGATACCCTCAGCATGGGTGTAAAACTTCTAGGAATCTATCTTCATCCACTAATTTCTATAAAATGGAAATTTTGGCACCCAATGAACTTCAATCACCCCAAAAATCTTTGATAAGAGATAATTCATTACTCCTTGGCTTCATGATCCCTTATTACTTAATGTATAATCTTCACACCTTAACATCCATTATTGGATCAAAAAACACACCTAGACCAAGAATTTGATCTTGATTTAAATTATACTATGAATGTAAAATCCTTGGCCTATTTGTAGCCTAATAGAAAATACATGATGAACCATTGGATAAATCCCATAAAAATCAAAGTGACAATCAATTATTGTCATTTAAAACCATTCCATCATCCAAAAAAATGAAAAATGATCAATAAATAAAATAAAAAGGCTAAAAATTAATCTAGAATATCTAAAAATTTTAAAATTAATAAGTCTATGAAAATATTAATAATAAACTGAATTTTATCACCTCATTCTTGTAAATAACGGGTGGTGAAGAAAAATCCAACATTTACAGAGCCCCTACACTAGGAACAATGGCTGATATATGAATTTTTCGTCATCATATTCTCTATTTATCAACGTTTTTCAGAAAAAATTCTCATTCCTTTGATTTGATGTCATTGCCTAAAATTTTTATCCTCTATCTACCATCTCCCTCTTTATAGGGTTCATGGAAATATTAATTGTCTAACCCTAGAGTGAAATATGATATAGATATAAATAGAGGAATTATTGTGTTGTCCAAAATAAATCAACTAATTAATTAATTCTATTAACAAAATTTATTAGTTATTTCATTTGTGAAAACAATAACATGATGGTTATAGTGTAAATAAAATAAACATTTTTCCGTGATAAAACCCATCATTATAGACTCAATTATGTGGTCAGTATTCCCATATGTGATTCCATTTAAAAAATATAAAAAATCCTTTTAAAAGCATGTGTAGAGGCTAAAATAATATTTTTATAGTCAATATATATTTACCAAGGCCCCATTTTGCCTGTAATACCTTATTCTTGTAGACTATGGTTAAACACCACACTATAGAATCAAAAAAATCATATTATTTTTATGAGGTCATCTTCTAGGGTAAACTTATAATTTTACACCTAGGAAGTTCCCAGGACTCTGAAAATCAAAAAATAGCTAAGTATCATTTCAGAAAAATTCGGGTCTCTGTACTATCATATGGGATATATGAGCATAAACAGATTTAAGGTGGAGAGAAAGTGATCACAGTACACCATAATTGAATAATGATTTAGTTTTTTATAATGAAAATAATTATTATTTGTAATAATTAATTTAGGGATTTTTTAGGCATGGGTGAGTAACTGTTGTCATAAGGATTATATAATTTTATTTTATTATAGGGAACACCAATAAAAGATAAAATATGGATCAATGATAAGGATTTATTTTATCTGGTGAGGATAAAAATAAAAGGATAATGTTAGTGATAATTTGGTTTGAGTTCAGTTATCACATATTATACGATGATAGATAAGATACTAATATATGATTGTATAATTTGGAAGGTTGATTTTTTAATTCTCTTAGATGATATAGTGGTTAGGTCATGAGTTTTTGATGGGTTAAAGAGTGTAATTTGGGAGATAATTGGGATAAAATTGGTTTATTTTGGCAATAAATTATTAACTTATTTTAAAATTAGAAAATTTTCTTGTGGTGGGGAGATATATAATAGATAATATTTTTATATTAAATTAATTGAATTAATATTTTAATAAAAAAAATTTATCATGGTATTGTTTATAAAATTTTAAAACATAAGATATAAAATAATTTTAAATTTTAGTTAATTATTTATTAATAAATAATTATTAAAATTAAAATTTATTTAGGGGACTATTTAGAATTATTTTAGAAAATTGTATTTAACAAACATGGTTTATGGAATTTTTTATTTTGTCTTTATTTACCCAATTTCACCCTATTATAGAAAAAAACTATTTATTCATATAAAAAATGTTTACTCAATAATATTATCTCAGTTCATTGTTTTCATCCACATAATTTCCAAGTCTATTATTATTTACTTATCCATGTTTGATGGAAATAAATATTTGAAAATAGTGTTATATTGGTGAAAGGAAAGTAAAATAATATTAACTGATTTAATTGAATAAATTATAGAATTGATAATATTATAATGTATAAATAGGTTTGTAGAAATTTTAGGGTAATTACCTTTATCTCTCATTTCAAAACATATATCCTCCAATATTCTCATCACTCGTGTCCCCATGATGTTCTCTTCTCCCTAATCAAGTTACACTTTTTCTCCCTTTTATCCTTCTTGTATATATTCATATTTTTATTCTTATTCTAAATCTTATTCATCCTCTTCTTATTGTTTATATCTTACCTCATGATGAGTAATTCTCCATTGGTAGGATTTTCTAATTATTTTTTCAATGTGATATGTTTTTGAAAAAAATTATTCAAGGATTAATGAATTCTTCTTCAATGGGTTGTTAAATTTAGGACATTTCTTAATGTAAAGGTAGATTGATTCAACATTTTCTATTGATTTATGTGATTTGATTGTATATATGTTCCCAAAAAATGGGTTTTCAGATTGGAGTATGATATATTATTTCCACTAGTTATTTAATGTTTTTATTAATCATTGAGAATAATATTAGATTTAAAAAAAATATCTTGTTAAGGTATGGGTTATTTTTAATGTTATGGTTTCTTTTTGGGTGATATTTTCATGAATAAATGATTATTTAAATGTCATATTATAGATTAGATTAATCTTTTACATTAAAGGTGTTTATGAAAATTCCCAATAGAGTCTTTTTTTATATTTTTAATAATTTTAATTGGTGTATTATTATAAATTTTTTATAAAGTAATATTTTATGAAAAAATGGGATTTTTGTAGATATTATTAACTTCATTATATTTATTTAGAAATGTAAAATAAGTCTCAGTTATTTATTTAGATTTATGGTTCCTTTGTTATTTATTTGGGTTGGTTCGTTCATACATTAATTTTTTAATAACATAGAATTAAACTATACGGTTATCTAATAAGTGAGTTCATTAATTAAACTGTGAACATGATGTGACATTATATTTAAATGTTTTCATATCTATTTTCACATAAATTCTTAATGTTTATTTGTTTAAACTATATTTTATTCCTATGTGTTCATATAATTAATAAAATTAGACTGAATTTTGGTTTTCATTATAAATATATTTAAAACCTGATCATTTTGTCCTTTCAATGTTGCGTAATATTTTATCTCATGTTTTATGTTATAACATAACCCCACTATAACCCATCATGGGAGGGTATTAGAGATGAGTGTGTTCCTTAATGCCTTCCCCCAATATACCATAGGTTGAAGACTAGAATATTATGTATTAAAAACACATTATGGGATCCATTAAAATCCGAAATCCTGGGAAAATAAAGTAAAAAAACCAATAAAATTTATATATTAAAAAATAAAATCAATCCAATAATTCATGTAATTTCATATAAGAAAGAAAATCTAAATAAAAACAAAAAAATAAGAAAATCATACGGCATCAAATCCACAAACACCAACCAAAATCCATGACATGAGCTAATAGTGTTAATCCTAACAACTAACTCCATCCTATAGATTTTTTTAAAAAAATATATGTATATAAATATATATAGTAGGAATGATCATTCAAGAATACATAATAGGTTCTCTCACAACCTCTCTTGGGAAATTGTTGAAGAATAATATGAATGGATTTCTGAATAGATTGTGAAACCACCTTGTTACATACATGACGTCATATACCACTCAATAGCATAAAGTGTCACAAAGAAAATATATGCAAGATAGTAACATAATTATAAATAGATGAATTTATTAAGACAATACCTTCTATCCACCTTCCCATTTTACAGTTTACCCTCACACCCCAATGACATAATTCTTCATCTCATTACAAAAAAACACATCATACCACTCCCACATACATAAAACAAATCTCTACTGCACCTCTATATCCACATGTGACATATTTTGATCAAAAATATAAACCTAAAATACACAAACCTCATTCCCTTCTCCCAATGTACAACCCAACTATTTAACTACATAATTGCCTCATAATTAACACATCTTCACCACTACAACACAGATCAAAATCATGACATCATATCCTATACAAATTCTATAAGAGTTAGAAGGGAAGGGTAACTATTTAACCATCCATTTCATGTCCATCCAAGATGTTAAAAAACACCCAAAACCAAAAAAATAATATCAGAATTGACCATATTTCTCAAATCGAGTGGTTATTTATAATAAATATTAAAAAATTCCATGAATAAAATAGGTTACATAAACCTAAAATATGGGTATAATCTCATATATGTCACATTTATTACTACTACCTCTAATAGTCAATTTATCTTATCATCTAACCACAAAAACTACCATTATATCTAATCAAAACATAGACCAAACCCACTAAAATCACACAACATCCACAAAACCTTCCATTTAAATATTTCATTACCAATTTTAAAATTTTCCTCTACCCATGACATTAAATTGATTAACCAAGTTTATTTACTACCAATAATATTATAGATTAACTTCGTTGTTTTCATATTTCATTATTCCATTTCAACATATCATTAAGTTCCATTTTTTCAAATCGTATTCTTCCCATTATATGTACTGACAACCACAATATTCCACACACACAAAATACATCCACACCCATTATATTTATCATGGTGAACAACAATATAAAAAAATTCCTCCACCACTATTAACCAGTCTAAGACCATTAGTGAAATCATAAAAATCAAATAACATAGTTTATCACCTAAGATAAAAATAAACCGCATATAATTTTACTATAATGGTGATAAATATAAATTTTGGGATACTAATTCCATTATTATTTACCATATTTATGTTTTTACATATTAAACTAGATCATTCATAATAGTAAAAACAAATATAATGATTTCAAAATGCTTAAAAATGAAATCAACCAACAAATTAGGGAAATAACAAGGAATGTGACATAGAAAGTAATTCATGATGATCCCAATTCCAATTACATCTCATTATGTTAATACTTTTATTACTTTATTAGGTAAATTACATGTCATTAAACATTAAAAACTAAAGTATGATTCATATAAATACACAGTAAATAATGGATATAGTCTGAATCACCTACCACATAATAGAAATTCATTGATGCAACACTAATAATGTATAAAAATAGAAAATCATACACCCTAAAACTCAAAATGATCTTTCAAAAAAATCCACATAAAATCCAATCCAAGACTCATCAAAAAAATAAATTAAACAAAATAAAACCTTCTTACACAACCTTTTAGATGGATATACAAGGAATAAATGATGCAAGAATTTATATAATAGTACATCAGATATAGAAGATATCGATTACATACACTGGTTGGCCTTTTATCATACACACGAACTAAAGACCACCATACAGAGTGTTATGTATAGTTAAGATTAAAAAGAGAATAATGTAATGAAACAAAAAGGGTAGAAAAAAATTAATTTATTATTAAAAACTTGGTAATTCCACCTTAGGTTGGGGAGGGATTCATCACAACAAATTTGCGTCATTCGAAGGAATATCTCATATTTTTATAGTAAAATATAAGTATTTCCCATTTATCTGTGGTTGTTTAAGTAAAAAAATAATGTGATCCTATAAATAAGTAGATATTATTATTTATAATTTTCTATTTTAATGATTCATATTCATTTTAGTATGATTAATAATTTTACATAATTTTTTAATTTAAAAAGGAATATTTTTATTTAACTAAATCAATTTTCCATGTATTGAATGGTTTTATATAAAACATAAATTTTTAATTTTTTAATTTTTTAATTTTAATTTTTTTAAATTTAAAATCATTTCTAACATCAATATTTCAAATTAATATTATTAAAAAACTGGGATTTTTCTGAAATACCATATTTTTGGGATAATAGGGAAAAATACTGATTTTACAAATACTATAATTTTATGATATTACCATGAGAAAAGAATAACATAGAAGTTTATAAAAAACTTTATAGGAAAAATAAATATTTTATATGTACTATAATTAATTTAAAAATATTATTATTATGTTATTAATCTTTGTTTGATATTTTGGAAATCTGTGTAATATTTTTTAAAAATACAAACTATTTTTTGTTCTTCCCTTTTAATTATGTTTTTTAAAAGTTAATTTATGTTTTAATATTTTTTTAAAATTAAATAAGTAAAATTTTATTTATATAAATACAATTACTTACATTTTAATCCACATTATAATTTATTTTCATGTAAAATCATTTATGTGCATAAAAATTCAATTATCGAAAATCAATTTTCCACGCATTTTGTGATCATATATTAAAATCAATTTTTATCACTTATGAAAATTCTATCATATAAAATGGATTAAATATTTAGAAACAAAATATTATCTTTTTTAATTATTTTAATTTATATTTTATTCATAATAAATAGTTACCACGATAAAAGTTTGTCACCACATTAAATATTCAAAACTGTAAATTATGGGCTTAAATTAAGATATAATGATTATAATATATATAAAAATCTTATAAATATAATATTTTGGGTATTTTTAGAAGTAAAATTATCATATCTTTTAAATTGGACAAAATAGGATCCAATTTATATAAGAAAGAAATTTATTATATTTTAATGTTCTTAATATTTACAGGGGTTTCATTCATATGACTTATAAAAGGGCACTGCTTATCCTCACTTATCAACACATATATATCACTATATATATATATATATATCAATATCTAAAAAAATACATTCAATACTCTCCTCCCTCATTCGAAAGGTCTTTTACTCAGTAAAGGACTGATCCTAGAAGTTTTAAAGTGTAATCCAATGTAAGATATCATAGGAGGACATATAAGATATAATAGAATTGTTTGATGTTTATTTCTTATTATATCACCTTTAAAAATATTATAACCACACTAATATAATATAATAAATATATTAAATAAACTAATATTTTATTATTTTAATTTTATAACTATTTTTTACCTTTCATCCATCCTATGGGAAATGAAAACCTTGCTCATGCGTACATGCAGAATACCACCTCCACAAGGTGATGTGTTACATTTTTCATCACTACCATACAAAGAAAATTATAAATATTTATTTAATTTATTTAAATGATTTTTATAATCTAATTATGATTATATAAGGATAAAATATTATCTACCTACTTACCCTCCCTTCTGTTGGAAAATTATAACATTGTTTGTCTTTACATGTAGATTACCACCTCCATGAATCAATGTCAATTTGTTTCATATCTTCCTCATATTAATGGTCATCAGTTTGTACTTAATGAATACATATGATATTTATAATATTATTATTATTCATAAAATATAAACATTTATCATATTTATTTTCCTTTCATCCATTGGAAAAATAAAAAAGGTGCTCATGCGTACATGCAAAGTACTGCCTCCATGAACAATGTATCTCATTCTTCATTTCAACCATAGAAGGATTGTTTTATAAGTACATTTTATGAGAAAAAAAATTATTATAAAAACATTTTCAATATTTGGGATATTATTTAACCATTATTCCATCGACCATGGTCAACACATTGATTCTTTTTTGGACCGAATACTCTCAAAACAACAGACATAAAAACAATTGATTTAGTAACATAATAATAACTGAAATAAAATAAATAATGATAATGGAATTCACATGAAAAATGTTATTATAAAATTAAATAATTAATATATGTTTATTCTTCAATATATAGATAACATAAAAATAAATATAGGACTCAAGGTAAGATATTTTTCATTAAAAACTACTATAATGTTTTCCTTTCAAAATATTGCTATTTTATATCCATATTATTCGAATTTATTCAATAATGCTCTAAAATATAATCTAATTTTTTTTACAATTTAATTTTTAACTATAAATGAAATAATAAAAATTTATATAAAAGTATTAATTTTATTTTTTTATAGGCCACTTTTGACTCTTTTTACCAAAGTGAAAGAGATTGTTTTCTTAACATCTACAACATGACTACATTTTCCCATATTCGTACAAATATTTATTATTAATATTAGTCAAAATAATTCATTATTTTTAAATGAAAATATTTTTACCATTATTTGGGTAATTTTCCATTTTTAATATTTTCTAAAGAACATAATATTTCATATTATTTTTATTCAAAAAGAGAATTTTATTTTTTGTTATATGTTCAAATGTGTTTTTCAAGGGTTTATGATGAAAAATTGAAATCTTATAAAAAAAATCATGATATGTTATGAGAGAGTTATAGATGATAATGGGTTAGTACTATGTAGCTCTGACAATGGTTGCATCTAAAATATCTCTCTAATTATTTTTTTAATGATTTTGTCTTTAAAGGAAAAAAAGGCAGATGAAATAGCAGGTTTCTTCAATAAAATTAATTAGATTTTAGTCATTCAGAAATAGGTTAAACATGAGTAAACAAATGTTATGAATATGATTTAATAAAATTACGACATTATTTTCTATTACTTTGATGTGTTTTATTGGAAATATTTTGATTTCAAAAATATGGTATATTATATTTTAAAAGTGAATGGTTATCTTTCATGAAAAATAATTTTTCACGAGTTTTCATGTTTTATCAAGATGACATGATGGTTTATTTCTGACTTTCGTAGGTTTTAAGTTTTTTTATCAGTTTTTTATTTTAAAATTTTATTATGACTTATTTATATACTCGTAAAAAATTATATAAGGTTAATATATTTATGGATTTTAATGTTTTTCACTAGATTAATGGGTTTAAATTATTTTTATATCCATGAATGGGATGTTTATTCTCATACCATATTTTAAACAAAATTCATAGGATCTAATGATGTTTTAGAACTATAAAAATTACAATATTTATGTTATGGTGAATCATATTAATTGAAGAAACCTTTTCTTTAATAAAATTGGGATGGGAATTTCAAAACCTATTTTTTAAAAAAATGTACACTATATGGAAATACCAAATTTTTTATTTAATGTATTTAAAAATTATCTAATACCATAGAAATAAAATTTCATGGGAATTTAATAATGTGAAATTCATGATATTAAACTCAAAATAATGGATATATTAAGTTATTGGGTTGTATAGTTGGTATCAGAGTAAGGGTTTAGATAATTTTGGAGGTTAAGATGATGTTAAAAAGGAATATTATGGGATTCATGTTTATGATTATCATGAAATATGGTTTATGGATTTCCATTTTTCTTCATCTAATCTATGTCTATTTGTGGTGGTTTTCCATAAAGGAAAAGTGGTTTCTAAATTAAGAAGCATTCAGGATGTAATATCCTTCTAAACCAGCAACCCAAAATTGTTGGAGTTATAGCTGATCATTTTATCATTGTGATAACTCAATTGATGTAGGAAATAATTTGTGAACCCATTACAGGACGAAATTTAATTCTCTATATTTTAATATGTTGATATTGTGGATTTCATGAAACAATATCCTATGGATTTTTGTGGATCTTTAACCCCCAGTAAAAACCTAAGGATGGATAAATGAATTTGAGAAATTTTTTGATGTTTTGGGATGTTTAGATCATAAAATTATATCTCTTTCTATTTAAAATATTTATGGTGAAATTTATTAATGGTGGAATTTAATAAATAATAAAAATGATAAAAATTAAATTGACACCATGGAGTGTACATTCATTAAGGATTTTTTATTAATTAATATTTTCATATTGTTGTTTGAAATAGAATGGAATGTAAATTTATAGAATTAATGAAAAGGGAAGATGAATTAGTTTTTTCTTATAAATAAAATTTCACTTGAATAGTTAGGTATTCACCTAATTAAAATTTATAAAATGGAACAAAAATTGATATTTTTTACATAGGCTTCAACCCTTGTTTATGAAGATATTTAACCACTTGTGAATTTAAAGTATTTGAGTAAGGTGTTAGATGTGTTAATAAAGATGAGATAGAGTTTTCGAAAACTTATATACCATGTGAAAATAAGAATAATATGTGGTCAAGGTGGAAATAAATGGAGAATTATTTAATAAATGAATATAGAGGTAGTCCTATAACATGTTCCAAATATGGTAAAATATATTTTAAGGAATGATTTATTGAATATCAAAAGTGTTACAGATGTGGTAAGTTGGGTAATATGGCTAGTGATTAATATTAAAAGAGTTACAATCAAACCAAAAATGAAAAAATAGATAGTCATTTAGTATTGGGAGATATTAATTTTAATGTTTTTGGTTAATATGTAAACGTATATGTAAAGATCATTAATCAATGTGAGAAATATCAGGATCAAAATCATACAGGTATGGAAAAGTCTTTTTCTACTAATATAGAATATGTTAAACCATCAAATTAAGTGGTTATAGGTACCTAACATATTTACTTAAATAATTCCACTGAGTTGTTTTATTCATGATCTATGAATTATTTTATTTTTGCGAAATTTCAAATTAAAATACAAATATAACATCAAGAAATAGAGATAGAAAATTTTCTAAAACCCCTTAGTGTAATTTTTTGAGAAACAAGAATTTATAGTAATATCATTATTATCATCTATTTTATGGTTTTCTAGTCAACCATGGCATCTTACCATTAGTGAAGTTATCTTTTATTCAAGTTCAGTATTGGCTTGGAGTTTATCAAACTAAGTTATCCAAATTCTTTATTTAAATTATTAGTGTGAATTTAAATTTCTATATAATAATTTATTCAAAAATATGATAATATATCAAGAAACGTTGAAATTGATAAAATATGTGAGTGAAATATATCTTCGAAATTTCATTGAAATTAAGTGAATAGTTATTCTTAGTGATGTGCCTATAGTGAATGAATTTATAATGTATTTCTTGATGATATTCTTGGTGTTGTTCTTGGTCGAGAGGTCATGATTAACATTAACATAGTTTCTAATGCTAATCTAATCCCAAAAAGTACTTATCGAATAACTAAAATATATATATTGGAATTTAAAAAGAATTTATAAGAGTTACTTGGTAATAATTTAATCCTCCCAATCTGTTTACATGGATTTGTTAATACATCTCGTAAAATAAGGATGTTTCTATGAAGAATTTCATTGATTATAGATAACTCTATACCATTACTATCATAAAAAAATTTTGTTTTTTAAAATCCAATACTTGCTTCATAAGTTAATGGGTGATTATTATTTTTCAAAGATTGACCTCAAGTCCTGGAATAATTATCTCAAATTGAAGGAGGGATACATTATGAGGATTAAATTTCATTCAATGGTATATCCATTTGGATTTTGTGGTTATGAATTTCAATTTAACAAATGCAATAACATTATTTAATGATCATATGAAAATATTTTTTTCATGTGATATTGGATAAGTTTTTGGTTTTGTTAATTGATGATATTTCATTATTCTAATAGTGAATATGATCATGGAAAATATCTCAAGATTGTTCTATAGACTTCAAAAGAAAATAATTTTTATGGTAAATTTAGAAAATGTTAATTTGAGTTACAATAAATTTCCTTACATGGGAATATTCTTTCTAAATAGGGAATTAATATTGATCCTTTTAAAACCAATGTGGTTAAAGAATGTCCAAGTCTTACGAATGTCATCGATATTTCAAATTTTATAAAATTAGGGGGTTACTGCTGATGGTATATTGTAATATTTCCTCAATTATCGATCCCACTATCCAAGTTAACTCAAAAGTGATTAAAATTCATTTTAATTGAGAATCATGAAAATATATTCAAGAATTCACAAGAGGATTTGTTAATTATGTAATGTTATCCTTACAGTCAATAAATGTAGTAGGATAAATGTTAATTGTATATTATTCATAATGTTTTGAAGTATATATTCACTCAAAAAAGAATTGCACATGAGGTAGATAAAATGGTTTGAACTAATAAAGGATTATTTTTTCAGGATTCACTATCATTAATTTAAAGAAAACATGTTAGTTTATATCTCAAGTTGAAAACATAATGCATCTATAACTATGTTATTTGTGGAACCCGATCAATTAGTTAATGATTTAGGGAATGTTGAGCTGTAAGATTTATATACAGAAAATCCTTTCATTTTGGTTTATGTGTCAGTGCAATTATCCTTTTCAGAAAGAATTAAGTATTCTCCGAAGGAAGATTATAGATTTCATGAAAGGATTGAATTTATTAGGAGAGATAAGTTAACAAAGATAACTTTAGACAAAGAATGTAACATAAAGTTTGTAAATGGGTTATGTTTACAAAATTATTTTTAGTTGAAGAAATAATTATTGAGTTATTTTCAAAGATTATAATTTTTCCCTATCCTAATAGCATGAATATTTATATATACCATTGAGAATATAATTTATGGGACGAAATGAATAAATATTTTACTAATTTTACTATGAAATGTTTTACTTGTCAACCATTTAAAGCTGATTGAAAACCAACATTGGGGATTCTTTAGTCATTGACAATGCCCAAATAGAAATGGGAGAATATGTCCCTGGATTTCATGGTAGAATTACCAAATACATCATGAGGAAATAATATGATTTGGGTTATTATTGATTTATTGAAAAAATATATACAATTTATTTCTATTCTAGATAATGTATACAAATTATCATTCTTCAAATTATGTTAAATAGATATGCGGGTTACATGGAGTCTTTCTCTCTACTTTATCTAATCATGGCCCTAGATTTACATCCAATTTTTATAAAGGACTTCAGAATATTTTGGGTACTTGATTAAATATTTATAGAACTATTTATCTTCAAGTTGATAGATAGTTGGATTGAAAGTGTGAGAAAGTTATCGGGACTATAATTGGTTAAATATATGGTTTATAAGGTAAATAATATTTATAAAAAAATGAGGGAAGCTCAAAGAAGGTATAAGGTATATGAAGATAATTGGTGGAAAGATCTTTCATTTAAGGTAGGGACCATGTTTTTCTTAAAGTATCTCTATAGAAATGAATTTTTTATTTTCCAATGAAATAAAAATTTACCCCTTGTATATTTATCCAAATAAAATTTTGGAGATAGTGTGATCGGTGATGTATCGTGTTCCCTTTCCTATATGTTTATATGAGGTATATGGTGTGTTTCATGTTTCTGTGTTAAGAAAATATGTACCTGAAGTATCTCATTTCTTGAGCTTTAAAGTAGTTAAGTTTGAGGAGAACCCTTATAATTAGAAAAACCTGATTTAGATTCTAGATCTCAAATATAGAGTAATTTTGAATAATTTAACTCATTTAGTTATGTTTTTTATAATAACTATAAGATTAAATAAGAAACATGAGAATCTGAAAAGGTTATAAGGGAAAAATATCCTCACTTGTTAAAGTGATGAATAAAATATAGAGGGAATAATTTCTTTTAGGGGTAATAATGTGATAGCCTATGTATTCCTAAAAATAAATCTATTTTATGATTTATAAGTCTTTATTTTATTTATTCCTATTCATCATCATTTTAAAAATAAATTTACATAATTTATCAACTGAAAAAAGAATATTATTTATTTAACCAAATTGTCTTTCAATATATTACATGATTTTACTAAAAAGATATTTGTCATAAATTTAGAATTTAAAATTGGTAAAATTTTATTTATTTTTAAAATCATTATTTCAAAATAAGATTAAAATAAATTTCTATTATTTTTTAAAATAGTTGATATTTTGAGTGAATATTGAGAAATATTAATTTTGAAAATCCAAAAATTTTACGATGCTACCATGATAAAAAAAAATTAATTTAAAGTATATAAAACCATTTTACTAGAATAAATATATATTTTATATCTAATATAATATAGATAAAAATATAATTTTGAACTTATAAATAAATTTTTGACAATATAGAAATCTATGTAATATTTTTATTCAAATAAAAACTATTGTTAGTTCTTCTTTTTAATAATTTTTACAAGGTTTTTTTCAGTTTTGGGTTTTTAAAGTAAAATCATTACACTTTAATTTACATTAATCTAATTAATTCAATGGGAATCAATATTATACATTATTTTGTTGTAAAAAAATTTATGGTTAAAAGTAATTTTTCTAAAAAATGGTTTATCATTTCCTTTTATGATCTTATGTTAAGATTGCTTTTTAACATTTATTAATATATAAATTTAGAAAAAGGATTCAATATTTGGATTCATCTTGTTCAAATTTTTTAATTATCTCATTTTTAGTTTTATTCATAATGAATTGTTGTCATGGTAAGATTTTTTCACAGAGTTAAAGGTAAAAAATGTTTATTAAGGGGGGGTAAACTAAGCGATAACGCTTAAAATATATATATAAATTTAAAAAATATTGTTTTATAAGTTTGTTTAGATCATAAATTTTAATATATAAGAAATTTAACTAAATTACATCCACATTCCCTGATAAATACATTTATTATATTTTAGAGTTCATAATATCTACAAGGGTGATACATGTAACAGCCCGAGATTTAATAAAAAATATATTCTTTATAATTTTATTAATGTCTTGTGTTGTACGCTACACAAAAAGGAGCTTGCACAACACGCATCTTTGACTTAACTTGCATTACACGCAATCGCAACCTTCCTCGATAGCGTGTGTAGTACGCAATATTGAGTTTCACGAAACAATGATATGCTATTAAAATATTATTAAAACTAGCCGTTATGAATAGCAATAACCCCCTTTTGAAATTTTGTAATTTTATTTTTCAAAATTGAATTCATTTTTGGATTCATAATATCGAAATTATCCTAGGGTGAAATTTTGGTGATTTTCGGATAACTTTCATATTCTGATGAATAGTGAAAATTAATAAATTATAATTAAAAACAACTTTTTTAATCAAAATAATTAATAGTGATAAATTATTAATTTGATTGGTTTTAAAGTATATTTATAATATATTTTTACAATTTAATACAATGTTGGTCATTGGATGTAATTTCACATTTAAACCAGACATAAACAAGTGTCAATCTTTTGATATATATTGTTTCTTAAAAACACGCTATTTGTTTTAACAGCGGGATTTAATTATAAAATTAATTAATGCAACTTTTATGTTATGAATTTGGTAAAATAGACTTCATTTTTGAATTCGGAATATGAAATATATCTTAGGATGAAATTTTGGCATTGTTCTGAAAAACATCAATTTTTGATGAATAGTGAAACTACAAAGTGGTAGTTAAAAAACTGAATTTTTCATAAAACTTAATTTTACCGCTTCTGTGAATGGAATTTCAAAAATCTGAGAGACACGGTTGATGTCAGTAAGTAAAATGTGGTTCAATGAGATGAAAATAGTTTTTGGTGAATAGTAACTTTTTACTTTTATTTACCACGGTTAAAAGTAAATAGGGTAATTAAGGGTAAGAATGATATTAATATTACCCTAACATATGTCCTAATTCTATTGGAAAAGTGTATCTCGACCAAAAACAACCTTAAGTGTAAAATTGTATCATTTAGGCCCACTTGGATTAGATTAGGACATTTATTATTATTTAATTCAAAGAAGAGTTAAAAGAGTTAAAATCAAAGTTTATTTACTAAATTTTTTTTAATATAGGGTTTTACATAAGCTAAATTAGATTGTAAATATTAGTTAGAAAGCTAAAAAGATTTCCTACGTAATGGTATTTTATTTGTAATTTTTAGACATCAAATAATTTAATTTATTTATGACACAAAGATGATGCAGTAATTATCTTATTTATGAAATATTGACATAATTGATGTTATAAACACTAAAATAAATGTAATTTGAGACTTTTTATGAATTACACTAATTTTCTAGGTTACTATGATATATTAGTTTTGATTTAATCAAATTTTTCGAACATATAATTCTGTTATGACTTTCACAAAAATCATATATCAAATAGTGTCAAAATTGACACAAAATAGTTTTTAAATATAATATAATATTATTAATTGTTATTTTAATCCTAAAAATCTATGGTTCGGCCAAATGACTTAGATAAGGATATATATATTAATAATAAACAATTTGGGGTTCTTTTGGCATGTTATAGTAAGTGTATTAACCATATAGTGAAAGAAAACAAAAAGACACGGTAAAAGTTAAATTATTTAACTTAGAGTTAAATCTAATTGATAAGGTTAAAATAATACCCTAAACTTGTCTAAATCCTATTGGTTGATAGGATTTCGACCCATCCCCACTTTATCTTCGAAATAAGACCCTTTGGAACCATTATAAACCGATTTTGACATTAATATAAAATAATATTTTGAGGTATTCCTAAGGTGCCCCTCTCCTCCCTTATAAAAGGACACCTCCTCCCCCTCCTACTCACACCAATTGCAGCACTCAAGCTCGGCCAACCCCTGCCAAAATCTCTTATCCACTTCCCTAGAAACATCCTAGAGGTTCTGGTCTTCCTCAAAGACCAATTTTAGTGCCCTAAGAGGAGGTCTCAAAGAGGCGCTTCAAAGAAGAGGTAATTACCGTTACCAATTCTTTCATCTTTATTTCTTCTTCCACTTATTCTTCTTAGGTTGTTTCATTATGAAATAATAACATCAGCATCACTCATATACGGATATTTTATTATAAGTATGAAACAACCCTATTTCACCATCTATCCACCCTAAGGAAAAAGAAATCACCGCGCGTGCGTACGTACGGAATACCGTCTCCACGCCGTGGTATAATCTATTTTCCACCACCACCTTACATGGATGGGTATAGTGGTGTAAAGAATAACTATACATAGTTATTACAACATCATATTGATTTTGATATATTTTATAATCCACTCCAATTCAATTCAATATTTATGGAAATGATATCATCGCTCGTGCGTACGTACGGACTACCGTCTCCACGACGCGATGAGATTCATTCTCCATGTTAACTATTTAAGAATGATTATAAAGTATATATAATAAATAATAATGAAATATATGACATTATAAATCTACTCTATTTATGTATATATATATATATATGTATGTCATCTACTTACTTCCATTCAAGACAATAAGGAAAGAAAAACAGCGTTCATGCGTACGTACGGACTACCGTCTCCATGAACGGTGTTTTTCATTTCATTTATCTATCTATTATATATATATATATACTGAATATATATGATATATAAATCATATTTTATATTCTGGAAGTAAGTAAATCATGATATAAGTAATAATAATGTCAAGAACAACAAGTCAAAACACCTACGATAAATGAAACGATTTTACCCAAAACGCTTCTTTAACATGGAATTTACAAAAGAACGGGTAATATAATGTCATAAGTGAACCATATATGATATCATAACAATGAATATGATTATATAATAAATCAGTGACATTATTTAAATCATTATACAGGAGGTTCGGACACATATGAAGCAAATCGGACCTAAGGTAAGGGAAATATCACAATCTCATTTTTATCCGAGATTATTTATTCGTAAGTATTTACTGGGGTGTATTTTATCATCCACATCCATGTTTCATCAATATGTAATATTATTTCCATCCACCAAAAATTGTTTAAATCCATTTTTACCCTTCGGTTAGTTTTTAGTAATATGTATGAAAGGAATCTTTTGTCGTTTTTCGTACGAGGTACTTTTTGACTTTTTCGACAAAAGTACGAAGAATGTTTTTTTAACTTATACGGCATGAATGGATTTATAAAACATTATTTCCAAGAAGTTTACTTTACAAGTATTCAAGTTTATTTTTAATCAACTTCTCTTAGTTTAAAATTATATGGCATGTTAAGAAAGGAAAAGTGTTTTTGAAGAAGAAAGGATATTTTCCTCAAGAATGAAGTTCAAGTGTTTTATCAAAATTATTTTCCATCTAAGATAATAAAGGGTTCTGTTTTTATCCCTATTATTACATTGATTTGATTATGTTATGATGGAATTATTTTGATGAATTCCTTTATCTTATATGAATTGTTTTATGATGTCATGTTGTTTAAGAATCCCATTTTTATTACATGGGTTATGCGATGATGTATGATTTATGATTATGTGGTACACATAAGAAAGGATTCATTATAAGATGGGTGGGACCTATATCTCCCTCCAATGCATTGGGTAAAGATTTTATATCTCATGAGATAGACAGGGCTGAAATGTTAGGTTATACCGGTTTAGTGAAACAGGACTGAAACGAGGGTTACTCGATTCAGAAAGGGACTTTGTCCACTAAGATAGTCTTGGAAATGAGTCTTGACTAACAAGAAATGATTCTCTATGATTATGTGTGAATGCCACAAAGTTTCATGTTTTAAGTTATGATTATTGTGATTACATTTCACTGCCATGATTTACCCCATGTAATGAAATTATGATCTCTTTTGCAGGTTAAGATTTCCAAAAGTTATGTGCTTATGTATATGATGTGATTGATATTTCTTTTGTTTACCCTTACTGAGCATTTGATCTCACCCTTTTATGTTTTCTTTTCCCCAGGATATAAAGAAAGGTTTTAGGTAAAAAAAAGGGAAGATATTTATGGGAGATATTGAAGATCTTTCACCACGATTAGAAGATTACGTTCCGAGTTTCCAAAGACACTAAACTATTACGATCCTTGTGTGTGTGTTTTTGTTATGTACCAAGTATTCCACAAAAGTAATGTAATGTCCATGTACGTCAAGCTTCGGGTCTCTACAGTTGGTATCAGAGGAAAGGTTTCGTCAACCTTTGGAAACTAGGATGCGAAAACGTTAGTGAGATCCCTAGAGATATTTCTAAGGTATGTCTAGGGATGTCCCTAAGGATAAGTATACATATAGGATATGGTCCTAGAACTACGGTAACGATCTTAGAATTTAACCTAAGATGTTAGATATTAAGGGTAATCCCCCTTTACTATGTTGCTTTCCCTAGCATGATTTTTGCCTCTCACACTATTCTTTTTGGGTTTTAGACGATGGCTAGAACCTGAAGGAACTGTGTTGATCAATACAATGGACAATGCAATGATTTCCCTCCTTAACAAACAAATGTTATGGGAGATGGAGTGCAAAATCTTATTTCTATACTTACACAAGCTATGAATCATTCTGGACTTCCAAATGAGCAGAGAAGGGAACAATATTCTATTGATTCATTCATGAGGCAACGTCCACCTTCTTTCAGTGGGTCTTCTGATCCACTTGTTGCTAAACAGT
This sequence comes from Viscum album, assembly GCA_963277665.1. Taxonomy (NCBI): domain Eukaryota; kingdom Viridiplantae; phylum Streptophyta; class Magnoliopsida; order Santalales; family Viscaceae; genus Viscum; species Viscum album. The sequence continues at coordinate 673,309,296 of OY728127.1, forward strand.
GGATCAGTACCACTGAAAAGATATTTTCAGTTCTTCAATGTTCTGAACATGATAAAGTCATCTTAGCAGTATATCGTTTGGAAGGTGAAGCTGATAAATGGTGGAATCTTATCAAGAATACAAGGCAAAGAGATGAAATTGAGTCCATGGAATGGGAAAAGTTCAAGAACATATTTTTCAATAAGTACTTCCCTCGTATTCTTCGAACAAAGATGGAGAAGGAGTTTCTTGAACTAAAGCAAAAGGATGATGAATCTGTTGGTATATACGAAGCGAATTTTACAAGACTTGCAAGGTATGCATCTGGCATTATCATCCAACCTGAAAGTAAAGTTGATCGATTTTTCAGTGGCTTAAAACCAAGTCTTCGAAGGGCATTAGCTATAAGAGACTTCAGTAGCTATGAAGAAATTGTGCGTTGTGCTATCAAGGTAGAAATGGAAGTTGGTGTTACATATCCATCTCATGGTTTTGACAAGAAACTAAATATGGAGTTCAAGGAGAAATCTCAGAATAATGGTGAAAAGAAGATGAATGTTTCCTTATGCACAAAGTGTGGAAAGAAGCATGGTGGAGATTGTCTTAAAGGGACTAGAAAATGTTTTATGTGTGGAAAAGAAGGTCATCGAGCAGCTGAGTGTCGAAGTAATGGAAAAAGGGTTTCTAATGATGTGAATAAAGAAAACACTGCAGAGAACGCACCACCAACACTTCAATGTTTCAAGTGCAAGGAAATGGGGAATTATGCTAATAAATGCCCTAATCCAAGGGTTAGTGATGATCAACATGAGCAACCACTGAAGGCAAAGGACAAAGGGAAGTCACATGCGATCACTATTGGAAATGTTGAATATGACAACGATGTGGTGGAATGATTAAGTGTTTATGTAATGGGATTCCAAAATAATGTTGTATCATTGAGTATTGCAATATTTATTGATGTGGTATTCAAAGTTATTGAGATATTTTTTGGAAATAAGATGATATGCGCATAATGAAGGGAAAAAGAGAAAATGAAATGTTTAATAGTATTCATGAGCTCATGATTGATATAAGGACTAAGTGATATCATGGTTTGAGTATATAGAATTTTGAGGATTTTGGTATGTGGAAAGTGTTAACTTTTAACTGCAATCATGTTTTCACTAAGGTATTCAAGAGAATACATGATTAAGGACTTTGAATGTTTGGAATGTGACCAACAAAACATATCTTATGATATATGGGGATCGACGATGGTGTTAAATCTCTGGTAATCGTTTTCACTATGTTATGAGAGTGGACTGCAGTATTATGGATAAGCCTATGGATTAGAATGGATTATGTTGGACATAAGTTAGTATTGTTTAAGGATAGAAGTTTTTTTTCGATGGGATGTTATAGTAATATAGTTTTAGAAAAAGGACAACCTGCAGAACGGGCGACAACCCATTGCGTCGGACAAGGATGTGGGAATCGAACCCACAACCGAAGTGCGACTGGCCTTTATCGCCTACCACTGGCCTACAAGAAGTCCCTGTTTATTAGAAAATAGTTTTATTATATTAAGCAGTATGATATATGAAGTATAAAGTCCATTTTAGGAACCATATATGATTAATCTCACTATAGATCAACTTATGTATATAACTTTTGCTAACCTTTTGTTTGAGACAGATGGAATGACCCGTCATTCTATCACATGATCTGCTAACACTTCACGAATAACAAAACAAACTTAATTTATTTAAGAGATGAAGTGGAAATTGTTAAAGGCATGAACAACAGTGAGATTATACCAAAATAAAGTAAGTATTTATTCTAATTCAAATTCTTTAACTTTAGGGAAACGATCTTGAAAACCAAAAATGTTGTCCTAGTGATCTTATATCTGATGAATCAGATGGTACCTTAGATCGTCACAAATTTATGGCTTTGTGATTGTTGGCTTTTCCATAGCCATGTTCTCTACCACTATCCATCAGAACATGATGGTTAGATTTCTCTTCCATATCCATATTTTCACCTATGTGGAAACCCAGTGAATAGTTTATTTGGGTAACCGTTACGTTTCATACTTTTGTTTTTAAAGATTGGTTTTGATATTCCTTTTTATGATGTGGGTTTCTATTAAAGAAACTTTCGATTAGTAAACCATTTATAACCCCGACGAATTTCGAGGGCGAAATTCATTTTAAGGGGGGTAGAATGTAACAGCCCGAGATTTAATAAAAAAAATATTCTTTATAATTTTATTAATGTCTTGTGTTGTACGCTACACAAAAAGGAGCTTGCACAACATGCATCTTTGAGTTACCTTGCATTACACACAATCGCAACCTTCCTCGATAGTGTGTGTAGTACGCAATATTGAGTTTCACGAAACAATGATATGCTATTAAAATATTATTAAAACTAGCCGTTATGAATAGTAAAAACCACCTTTTGAAATTTTGTAATATTATTTTTTAAAATGGAATTCATTTTTGGATTCATAATATCGAAATTAGCCTATGGTGAAATTTTGGTGATTTTCGGATAACTTTCATATTCTGATGAATAGTGAAAATTACTAAATTATAATTAAAAACAACTTTTTTAATCGAAATAATTAATAGTGATAAATTATTAATTTGAGTGGTTTAAAAGTATATTTAGAATATATTTTTACAATTTAATACAATGTTGGTCATTGGATGTAATTTCACATTTAAACCAGACATAAACAAGTGTCAATCTTTTGATATATATTGTTTCTTAAAAACACGCTATTTGTTTTAACAGCGGGATTTAATTATAAAATTAATTAATGCAACTTCTATGTTATGAATTTGGTAAAATAGACTTCATTTTTGAATTCGGAATATGAAATATAGCATAGGATGAAATTTTGGCATTGTTCTGAAAAACATCAATTTTTGATGAATAGTGAAACTACTAAGTGGTAGTTAAAAAACTGAATTTTTCATAAAACATAATTTTACCGCTTCTGTGAATGGAATTTCAAAAATCCGAGAGACAAGGTTGATGTCAGTAAGTAAAATGTGGTTCAATGAGATGAAAATAATTTTTGGTGAATAGTAACTTTTTACTTTTATTTACCACGGTTAAAAGTAAATAGGGTAATTAAGGGTAAGAATGATATTAATATTACCCTAACACATGTCCTAATTCTATTGGACAAGTGTATCTCGACCAAAAACAACCTTAAGTGTAAAATATTATCATTTAGGCCCACTTGGATTAGATTAGGACATTTATTATTATTTAATTCAAAGAAGAGTTAAAAGAGTTAAAATCAAAGTTTATTTACTAAAACATTTTTAATATAGGGTTGTACATAAGATAAATTCGATTGTAAATATTCATTAGGAAGCTAAAAAAATTTCCTACATAATGGTATTTTATTTGTAATTTTTAGACATCAAATAAGTTAATTTATTTATGACACAAAGATGATGCAGTAATTATCTTATTTATGAAATATTGACATAATTGATGTTATAAACACCAAAATAAATGTAATTTGAGACTTTTTATGAATTACACTAATTTTATAGGTTACTATGATATATTAGTGTTGATTTAATCAACTTTTTTCGAACATATAATTCTGTTATGACTTTCACAAAAATCATATATCAAATAGTGTCAAAATTGACACAAAATAGTTTTTAAATATAATATTATATTATTAATTGTTATTTTAATCCTAAAAATCTAAGGTTCGGCCACATGACTTAGATAAGGATATATATATTAATAATAAACAATTTGGGGTTCGTTTGGCATGTTATAGTAAGTGTATTAACCATATTGTGAAAGAAAACAAAAAGACACGGTAAAAGTTAAATTATTTAACTTAGAGTTAAATCTAATTGATAAGGTTAAAATAATACCCTAAACTTGTCTAAATCCTATTGGTTGATAGTATTTTGACTCATCCCCACTTTAGATTCTAAATAAGACCCTTTGGAACCATTATAAACCGATTTTTACATTAATATAAAATAATATTTTGAGGTATTCCTAAGGTGCCCCTCTACTCCCTTATAAAAGGACACCTCCTCCCCCTCCTCCTCACACCAATTGGAGCACTCAAGCTCGGCCAACCCCTGCCAAAATCTCTTCTCCACTTCCCTAGCAACATCCTAGAGGTTCTGGTCTTCCTCAAAGACCAAATTTAGTGCCCTAAGAGGAGGTCTCAAAGAGGAGCTTCAAAGAAGAGGTAATTACCGTTACCAATTCTTTCATCTTTATTTCTTCTTCCACTTCTTCTTCTTAGGTTGTTTCATTATGAAATAATAAAATCTGTATCACGAATATACTGATATGTTATTATTATAAGTATGAAACAACCCTATTTCACCATCTATCCACCCTAAGGAAAAAGAAATCACCGCGCGTGCGTACGTACGGAATACCGTCTCCACGCCGTGGTGTAATCTATTTTCCACCACCACCTTACATGGATGGGTATAGTGGTGTAAAGAATAACTATACATAGTTATTGCAAAATCATATTTATTCTGATATATTGTATAATCCACTCCAATTCAATTCAATATTTATGGAAATGATATCATCGCTCGTGCGTACGTACGGACTACCGTCTCCACGACACGATGAGATTCATTCTCCATGTTAACTATTTAAGAATGATTATAAAGTATATATAAGAAATAATAATGAAATATATGACATTATAAAGCTACTGGATTTATGTATATACATATATATATGTATGTCATCTACTTACTTCCATTCAAGACAATAAGGAAAGAAAAACAGCGTTCATGCGTACGTACGGACTACCGTCTCCATGAACGGTGTTTTTCATTTCATTTATCTATCTATTATATATATATATATACTGAATATATATGATATATAAATCATATTTTATATTCTGGAAGTAAGTAAATCATGATATAATTAGTAATAATGTCAAGAACAACAAGTCAAAACACCTACGATAAATGAAACGATTTTACCCAAAACGCTTCTTTAACATGGAATTTACAAAAGAACGGGTAATATAATGTCATAAGTGAACCATATATGATATCATAACAATGAATATGATTCTGTAATAAATCAATGACATTATTTAAATCATTATATAGGAGGTTCGGACACATACGAAGCAAATCAGACCTAAGGTAAGGGAAATATCACAATCTTATTTTTATCTGAGATTATTTATTCGTAAGTATTTACTGGGGTGTATTTTATCATCCACATCCATGTTTCATCAATATGTAATATTATTTCCATCCACCAAAAATTGTTTAAATCCATTTTTACCCTTCGGTGAGTTTTTAGTAATATGTATGAAAGGAATCTTTTGTCGTTTTTCGTACGAGGTACTTTTTGACTTTTTCGAAAAAAGTACGAAGAATGTTTTTTAAACTTATACGGCATGAATGGATTTATAAAACATTATTTCCAAGAAGTTTACTTGACAAGTATTCAAGTTTATTTTTAATCAACTTCTTTTAGTTTAAAATTGTATGACATGTTAAGAAAGGAAAAGTGTTTTTGAAGAAGAAAGGATATTTTCCTCAAGAATGAAGTTCAAGTGTTTTATCAAAATTATTTTCCATCTAAGATAATAAAGGGTTCTGTTTTTATCCATATTATTACATTGATTTGATTATGTTATGATGAAATTATTTTGATGAATTCCTTTATCTTATATGAATTGTTTTATGATGTCATGTTGTTTAAGAATCCCATTTTTATTACATGGGTTATGCGATGATGTATGATTTATGATTATGTGGCACACATAAGAAAGGATTCATTATAAGATGGGTGGGAACTATATCTCCATCCAATGCATTGGGTAAAGATTTTATATCTCATGAGATAGACAGGGCTGGAACGGTAGGTTATACCGGTTTAGTGAAACAGGACTGAAACGAGGGTTACTCGATTCAGAAAGGGACTTTGTCCACTAAGATAGTCTTGGCAATGAGTCTTGACTAACAAGAAATGATTCTCTATGATTATGTGTGAATGCCACAAAGTTTCATGTTTTAAGTTATGATTATTGTGATTACATTTCACTTCCATGATTTACCCCATGTAATGAAATTATGATCTCTTTTGCAGGTTAAGATTTCCAAAAGTTATGTGCTTATGTATATGATGTGATTGATATTTCTTTTGTTTACCCTTACTGAGCATTTGATCTCACCCTTTTATGTTTTCTTTTCCCCAGGATATAAAGAAAGGTTTTAGGTAAAAAAAAGGGAAGATATTTATGGGAGATATTGAAGATCTTTCCCCACGATTAGAAGATTACGTTCCGAGTTTCCAAAGACACTAAACTATTACGATACTTGTGTGTGTGTTATTTTTTATGTACCAAGTATTCTGTAAAAGTAATGTAATGTCCATGTACGTCAAGCTTCGGGTCTCTACAGTTGGTATCAGAGGAAAGGTTTAGTCAACCTTTGGAAACTAGGATGTGAAAACGTTAGTGAGATCCCTAGAGATATTTCTAAGGTATGTCTAGGGATGTCCCTAAGGATAAGTATACATATAGGATATGGTCCTAGAACTACGGTAACGATCTTAGAATTTAACCTAAGATGTTAGATATTAAGGGTACTCCCCCTTTACTATGTTGTTTTCCCTAGCATGATTTTTTCCTCTCACACTATTCTTTTTGGGTTTTAGACGATGGCTGGAACCCGAAGGAACCGTGTTGATCAATGCAATGGACAATGCAATGATTGCCCTCCTGAACAAACAAATGTTATGGGAGATGGAGTGCAAAATCTTATTTCTATACTTACACAAGCTATGAATCATTCTGGACTTCCAAATTAGCAGAGAAGGGAACAATATTCTATTGAGTCCTTCATGAGGCAACGTCCACCTTCTTTCAGTGGGTCTTCTGATCCACTTGTTGCTGAACAATGGATCAGTACCACTGAAAAGATATTTTCAGTTCTTCAATGTTCTGAACATGATAAAGTCATCTTAGCAGTATATCGTTTGGAAGGTGAAACTAATCAATGGTGGAATCTTATCAAGAATACAAGGCAAAGAGATGAAATTGAGTCCATGGAATGGGACAAGTTCAAGAACATATTTTTCAATAAGTACTTCCCTCGTATTCTTCGAAAAAAGATGGAGAAGGAGTTTATTGAACTAAAGCAAAAGGATGATGAATCTGTTGGTATATTAGAAGAGAATTTTACAAGACTTGCAAGGTATGCATCTGGCACTATCATCCAACCTGAAAGTAAAGTTGATCGATTTTTCAGTGGGTTAAAACCAAGTCTTCGAAGGGCATTAGCTATAAGAGACTTCAGTAGCTATGAAGAAATTGTGCGTTGTGCTATCAAGGTAGAAATGGAAGTTGGTGTTACATATCCATCTCATGGTTTTGACAAGAAACGAAAGATGGAGTTCAAGGAGAAATCTCAGAATAATGGTGAAAAGAAGATGAATGTTTCCTTATGCACAAAGTGTGGAAATAAGCATGGTGGAGATTGTCTTAAAGGGACTAGAAAATGTTTTAAGTGTGGAAAAGAAGGTCATCGAGCAGCTGAGTGTCGAAGTAATAGAAAAAGGGTTTCTAATGATGTGAATAAAGAAAACACTGCAGAGAACGCACCACCAACACTTCAATGTTTCAAGTGCAAGGAAATGGGGCATTATGCTAATAAATGCCCTAATCCAAGGGTTAGTGATGATCAACATGAGCAACCACTGAAGGCAAAGGACAAAGGGAAGTCACATGCGATCACTATTGGCAATGTTGAATATGACAACGATGTGGTGGAATGATTAAGTGTTTATGTAATGGGATTCCAAAATAATGTTGTATCATTGAGTATTTCAATGTTTATTGATGTGGTATTCAAAGTGATTGAGATATTTTTTGGAAATAAGATGATATGCGCATAACGAAGGGAAACAGAGAAAATGGAATGTTTAATAGTATTCATGAGCTCATGATTGATATAAGGACTAAGTGATATCATGGTTTGAGTATATAGATTTTTGAGGATTTTGGTATGTGGAAAGTGTTAACTTTTAACTGCATTCATGTTTTCACTAAGGTATTCAAGAGAATACATGATTAAGGACTTTAAATGTTTGGAATGTGACCAACAAAACATATCTTATGATATATGGGGATCGAAGATGGTGTTAAATCTCTGGTAATCGTTTTCACTATGTTATGAGAGTGGACTGCAGTATTATGGATAAGCCTAAGGATTGGAATGGATTATGTTGGACATAAGTTAGTATTGTTTAAGGATAGAAGTTTTTTTTCGATGGGATGTTATAGTAATATAGTTTTAGAAAAAGGACAACCTGCAGAATGGGCGACAGTCCATCACGTCGGACAAGGATGTGGGAATCGAACCCACAACCGAAGTGCGACTGGCCTTTATCGCCTACCACTGGCCTACAGGAAGTCCCTGTTTATTAGAAACTAGTTTTATTATATTAAGCAGTATGATATATGAAGTATAAAGTACATTTTAGGAACCATATATGATTAATCTCACTATATATCGACTTATGTGTATAATTTTTGCTAACCTTTTGTTTGAGACAGATGGAATGACCCGTCATTCTATTACATGATCTGCTAACACTTCACGAATAACAAATTCAACTTCATTTATTTAAGAGATGAAGTGGAAATTGTTAAAGGCACGAACAACAGTGAGATTGTACCAAAATAAAGTAAGTATTTATTCTAATTCAAATTCTTTAACTTTAGGGAAACAATCTTGAAAACCAAAAATGTTGTCCTAGTGATCTTATATCTGATGAATCAGATGGTACCTTAGATCGTCACAAATTTATGGCTTTGTGATTGTTGGATTTTCCATAGCCATGTTCTCTACCACTATCCATCAGAACATGATGGTTAGATTTCTCTTCCATATCCATATTTTCACCTATGTGGAAACCCAGTGAATAGTTTATTTGGGTAATCGTTACCTTTCATACTTTTGTTTTTAAAGATTGGTTTTGATATTCCTTTTTACGATGTGGGTTTCTATTAAAGAAACTTTCGATTAGTAAACCATTTATAACCCCGACGAATTTCGAGGGCGAAATTCATTTTAAGGGGGGTAGAATGTAACAGCCCGAGATTTAATAAAAAAAATATTCTTTATAATTTTATTAATGTCTTGTGTTGTACGCTACACAAAAAGGAGCTTTCACAACACGCATATTTGACTTACCTTGCATTACACGCAATCGCAACCTTCCTCGATAGCGTGTGTAGTACGCAATATTGAGTTTCATGAAACAATGATATGCTATTAAAATATTATTAAAACTAGCCGTTATGAATAGTAATAACCACCTTTTGAAATTTTGTAATATTATTTTTCAAAATGGAATTCATTTTTGGATTCATAATATCGAAACTAGCCTAGGGTGAAATTTTGGTGATTTTCGGATAACTTTCATATTCTGATGAATAGTAAAAATTACTAAATTATAATTAAAAACAACTTTTTAAATCGAAATAATTAATAGTGATAAATTATTAATTTGAGTGGTTTAAAAGTATATTTAGAATATATTTTTACAATTTAATACAATGTTGGTCATTGGATGTAATTTCACATTTAAACCAGACATAAACAAGTGTCAATCTTTTGATATATATTGTTTCTTAAAAACACGCTATTTGTTTTAACAGCGGGATTTAATTATAAAATTAATTAATGAAACTTCTATGTTATGAATTTGGTAAAATAGACTTAATTTTTTAATTCAGAATATGAAATATAGCTTAGGATGAAATTTTGGCATTGTTCTGAAAAACATCAATTTTTGATGAATAGTGAAACTACTAAGTGGTAGTTAAAAAACTGAATTTTTCATAAAACTTAATTTTACCTCTTCTGTGAATGGAATTTCAAAAATCCGAGAGACACGTTTGATGTCAGTAAGTAAAATGTGGTTCAATGAGATGAAAATAATTTTTGGTGAATAATAACTTTTTACTTTTATTTACCACGGTTAAAAGTAAATAGGGTAATTAAGGGTAAGAATGATATTAATATTACCCTAACACATGTCCTAATTCTATTGGACAAGTGTATCTCGACCAAAAACAACCTTAAGTGTAAAATATTATCATTTAGGCCCACATGGATTAGATTAGGACATTTATTATTATTTAATTCAAAGAAGAGTTAAAAGAGTTAAAATCAAAGTTTATTTACTAAAACATTTTTAATATAGGGTTGTACATAAGATAAATTCGATTGTAATTATTCATTAGGAAGATAAAAAGATTTCCTACATAATGGTATTTTATTTGTAATTTTTAGACATCAAATAATTTAATTTATTTATGACACAAATATGATGCAGTAATTATCTTATTTATGAAATATTGACATAATTGATGTTATAAACACCAAAATAAATGTAATTTGAGACTTTTTATGAATTACACTAATTTTCTAGGTTACTATGATATATTAGTGTTGATTTAATCAACTTTTTAGAACATATAATTCTGTTATGACTTTCACAAAAATCATATATCAAATAGTGTCAAAATTGACACAAAATAGTTTTTAAATATAATATTATATTATTAATTGTTATTTTAATCCTAAAAATCTAAGGTTCGGCCAAATGACTTAGATAAGGATATATATATTAATAATAAACAATTTGGGGTTCGTTTGGCATGTTATAGTAAGAGTATTAACCATATAGTGAAAGAAAACAAAAAGACACGGTAAAAGTTAAATTATTTAACTTAGATTTAAATCTAATTGATAAGGTTAAAATAATACCCTAAACTTGTCTAAATCCTATTGGTTGATAGTATTTCGACCCATACCCACTTCAGATTAGAAATAAGTCCCTTTGGAACCATTATAAACCGATTTTGACATTAATATAAAATAATATTTTGAGGTATTCCTAAGGTGCCCCTCTCCTCCCTTATAAAAGGACACCTCCTCCCCCTCCTCCTCACACCAATTGGAGCACTCAAGCTCGGCCAACCCCTGCCAAAATCTCTTCTCCACTTCCCTAGCAACATCATATAGGTTCTTGTCTTCCTCAAAGACCAATTTTAGTTCCCTAAGAGGAGGGCTCAAAGATGCGCTTCAAAGAAGAGGTAATTACCGTTACCAATTCTTTCATCTTTATTTCTTCTTCCACTTCTTCTTCTTAGGTTGTTTCATTATGAAATAATAACATCAGTATCACTCATATACTGATATGTTATTATAAGTATGAAACAACCCTATTTCACCATCTATCCACCCTAAGGAAAAAGAAATCACCGCGCGTGCGTACGTACGGAATACCGTCTCCACGCCGTGGTGTAATCTATTTTCCACCACCACCTTACATGGATGGGTATAGTGGTGTAAAGAATAAATATACATAGTTATTACAAAATCATATTGATTCTGATATAATGTATAATCCACTCCAATTCAATTCAATATTTATGGAAATGATACCATCGCTCGTGCGTACGTACGGACTACCGTCTCCACGACGCGATGAGATTCATTCTCCATGTTAACTATTTAAGAATGATTATAAAGTATATATAAGAAATAATAATGAAATATATGACATTATAAAGCTACTGGATTTATGTATATACATATATATATATATGTATGTCATCTACTTACTTCCATTCAAGACAATAAGGAAAGAAAAACAGTGTTCATGCGTACGTACGGACTACCGTCTCCATGAACGGTGTTTTTCATTTCATTTATCTATCTATTATATATATATATATACTGAATATATATGATATATAAATCATATTTTATATTCTGGAAGTAATTAAATCATGATATAAGTAATAATAATGTCAAGAACAACAAGTCAAAACACCTACGATAAATGAAACGATTTTACCCAAAACGCTTCTTTAACATGGAATTTACAAAAGAACGGGTAATATAATGTCATAAGTGAACCATATATGATATCATAACAATGAATATGATTCTATAATAAATCAATGACATTATTTAAATCATTATACAGGAGGTTCGGACACATACGAAGCAAATCGGACCTAAGGTAAGGGAAATATCACAATCTCATTTTTATCCGAGATTATTTATTCGTAAGTATTTACTGGGGTGTATTTTATCATCCACATCCATGTTTCATCAATATGTAATATTATTTCCATCCACCAAAAATTGTTTAAATCCATTTTTACCCTTCGGTGAGTTTTTAGTAATTTGTATGAAAGGAATCTTTTGTCGTTTTTCGTACGAGGTACTTTTTGACTTTTTCGACAAAAGTACGAAGAATGTTTTTTTAACTTATACGGCATGAATGGATTTATAAAACATTATTTCCAAGAAGTTTACTTTACAAGTATTCAAGTTTATTTTTAATCAACTTCTTTTAGTTTAAAATTGTATGGCATGTTAAGAAAGGAAAAGTGTTTTTGAAGAAGAAAGGATATTTTCCTCAAGAATGAAGTTCAAGTGTTTTATCAAAATTATTTTCCATCTAAGATAATAAAGGGTTCTGTTTTTATCCCTATTATTACATTGATTTGATTATGTTATGATGGAATTATTTTGGTGAATTCCTTTATCTTATATGAATTGTTTTATGATGTCATGTTGTTTAAGAATCCCATTTTTATTACATGGGTTATGCGATGATGTATGATTTATGATTATGTGGCACACATAAGAAAGGATTCATTATAAGATGGGTGGGACCTATATCTCCCTCCAATGCATTGGGTAAAGATTTTATATCTCATGAGATAGACAGGGCTGGAACGGTAGGTTATACCGGTTTAGTGAAACAGGACTGAAACGAGGGTTACTCGATTCAGAAAGGGACTTTGTCCACTAAGATAGTCTTGGAAATGAGTCTTGACTAACAAGAAATGATTCTCTATGATTATGTGTGAATGCCACAAAGTTTCATGTTTTAAGTTATGATTATTGTGATTACATTTCACTGCCATGATTTACCCCATGTAATGAAATTATGATCTCTTTTGCAGGTTAAGATTTCTAAAAGTTATGTGCTTATGTATATGATGTGATTGATATTTCTTTTGTTTACCCTTACTGAGCATTTGAGCTCTCCCTTTTATGTTTTCTTTTCCCCAGGATATAAAGAAAGGTTTTAGGTAAAAAAAGGGAAGATATTTATGGGAGATATTCAAGATCTTTCACCACGATTAGAAGATTACGTTCCGAGTTTCCAAAGACACTAAACTATTACGATCCTTGTGTGTGTGTTTTTGTTATGTACCAAGTATTCCGCAAAAGTAATGTAATGTCCATGTACGTCAAGCTTCGGGTATCTACAATACACCTCTCACTAATAAAAGGGGATTTCAAATAATAACATTTCGATAAACATTAAGCACTATATCATGAAAAATTTCTTCTAAAATAATTTCTAAACTCTCCAATCCACATCCTAGATTCCCTATCCTTACTAATATTCCAATCCCAGAATATATAAGTTGTGTGGTAAGGGAAGATATACAAAGAGGATGTATAAGTCATAACTAAATTATTTCAAGTTTGTTTATTATTATACCTTCTTACTATATATTATAAAAATAATAAAATAATTAAATTAGTATATATAATGTACTTAAATGTTATTATATTTTTGGAACAATAATTTTCTTCCTTCATTCTAGTCTATGTGAAATGAAAACTCTACTCATGTGTACGTGAAGGACATTGTCTCCATAAAGAGATGTGTTTTATTTTTCATCACCCCCTCGCATTGGTGGTAATAAAGAGATATTTAATGGATATAAATGATTTTTTTTTGAAATAATAATTATTGAATTTAAAATAAAATCTTATAATCTTTCTTACCCTCTCATATTTTTTAAAATGATAATGTTTCTCATGTATATGTGTGGGCCACAACCACTATAAAGTGAGGTAATTCATTTTTCATTTTCTCTTCACATGGTGGTTAATAAGGATGAATTTAATGAATAAATATTATTTTTAAAATAATATTATTTGTCTTTAAATTTAAAACTTTATCTTATTTATTTCCATTTAATCCGTTAGAAATAGGAAAATTCACTCATGATTATGTGTGGACTACTAGCTCCTTGAATGGTGTATATCATTTTTCATTATCACCTAAAATTAATGGTTTCAATTTCATATTTTATGTATAAAAATTATAATTTTAAATTTTTTCTTATTTATATTATAAAACCCTGAACTATTTTACCATCTTCAATTCACTGAAGTAGTTTTTGACTGAACTACCACCAAACATCTGACATAAACCTAAAAATTTTAGTAACTAAATAAAAAATGGTAATAAATTAATTAAAAGGGCTAATTAATTTTTAATTAACATTAAAAAATCTTTAATCAAGTAAATAATTATTATAATTTTATTTTTGTGGAGTTATATAATGTATGAAGGAATACGAGACTCAAAGTAATAGATATTTATTTTAATCCTCATTTTAATGTTTTTCTTTTCAAAATATTCAACGTCAATATCCAGGTTCTTAAAAATGTTTCAATAATGATCTTATATATACTCCAATTATTTATTAAACTGATTTTTGGTAATATTTTAATTTTTGAAAGTGTTTTTAAAAAGTATTCTTTTTATTTTTTTCCATATGGTTCACTTTTTACTATTTTTAGAAAAAGTGCAAAAGAATGTTTTTTGACATTTACTACATGCCCAAATTTTCTATTTTTTCGTAGTAATTAAAAATTATCATGAATCCTATATAATATATCCTATTTTTGGAAATAATTTCATATTCACAATATTCCTGGAATTTTTTTATGTGTTCATTAATTAAAATGATATTAATCATCATTTTATAAAAAATGGAATGTAATTATGGTTTTGGTTTAAATTGAGTCTTTCAAGGGTTTTATAATGAGAAACTAAAAGATTACAAATTTTTTGTTTATAATAAGTTACTTGGTAATTTTATATTATGATGGTTAATCCTAATATAACTCTCCAATACATTAAATAATTATCTAATCATCCAAGGTGAAAATAAGGGAGATAATTCCGAATGTTTCTCATATATAATTAACTAGTTTTCTATTATTATAATATGGGTTAAAAAAATTTAATCGTGGATTATGAGTATTATTTTCTAATATATCTACATGATTCTATATGCTTGTGATGATTTCTAATTTAATTTTGATGATTTCAAGGAGAATTTATACATGCTTCTAAATGTGAAAGGTTGTTTTTAATAAAAATAATTATCCATGGGTTCTCATGTTTTCTCAAGATGCCTTCATGATTTTTATAAGTTTTTTATGGGTTTTAAAGGTTATTTATAAATGGATTATTTCTACATGTGGTTTTGATTTATTTATAAGTTCACACTATATTGGTAAGAAGGTCAAAATTTTATGGTTTTTATATTTTTTTCACTGGGTTAATGGGTTTCCTTTATTTCTATATACCTTTATGATCTGTTAGTGTTCATCACACATTTCAATAAAATTCACAGGATCTGTGGAAATATATAAATTATATAATTTTAAATCATTCCTCTTTGAGCACTCACATTTAATGAATAAATCGTGACTTTAATGAAATATTGATGTAAATTTAATTACCTTATTTTGTAGAAAAAAATATACATTATGTGGAAATATCCACTTTTGTATGTAATGTTTTTTCTAATTACCTAAAACTCAAAACGTAAAAAATCCTGGGAACATAATAATGTAAAAAAATTTCTATTAAAATAATAACTATAAGTTGTTAATTTATGTGTTGTTATAGTTTCACTTTTTTAAAAAATTCAGTTGACCAATTCCATATCCTAAGGGCATCCAAAATTTCCATTTTAGCCTCAAACACATAACTGTTCCCCAAATAATCCCAAATTTGGTATACCACCCTCGCTATTTACATCCAAATTTTTTAACTCTATACGAGTGAAAAAATCCCTTGATCTCGCTACAAACCACCATGAAAACAAAAAAGGCAACTTCATGCCTCCTTATTTCTTATAAGGATCCCACCAACTAATTATGATCATAACAATAGAAACCTCCAAACCTCAGACAACTACCATGGAATAAACCACCCCAAAATTATTGTAGACTTCTCAAACCACATAAACTAAGAAACAAAAATATAACCTACCATTACATATATTATTCCATGAAATTAGACACCTCTAAATAGCCCTTTTTAATATTAATAAGACTAAACTTTTTATTTCTCCTCTCAAATGCCTCTAAACTACCTCCTAATGCATAAAAAATCTATAAAATGAAAATTAAAAGTATATAAATATCTATGGTTCTGTATTAGAAACCTATTAAATGATAAAAATACTTGATAATCAAAACCAATCCCCATAAAATGATGGAAAAACCACAATACCAAACACCTCATGAGATACCTCTTAAATATGAATCTTTTCGCCACTAAAACACAAGAAAAAATAAATAATAATCAACTCTAATAGTACTACCATGATATAAATCATCTTACCATTTTAGTAAAATAGGGTTTCAAGATATCATAGGTTAATGAGAACACATCTATGACTCTCATGTTACATAGTCTCCTATAATACATAATTCTACCATAATAAATGATTTAAAGGAATGACACACCCCCAAAACACCTTATTCAAATTATCCTGAATCTCAATATGATTCTCCATGAATGTCACATCCCCTCCTATATCTAAATCAACCTAATAAAAATTAATAGTTTTATCATGAATACATGAAAGTATTAGTTAATAAAATATATTATGAATATAATCTATAAGAAATGGAAGGTATATGCCATAAGATACTTTAACAGTAATCTCTAATATCATGGAATATCAAATAATCTGAATAGAAATATTACTCATATAACCAAAATTCCACTACCCATGATAGGAAGAATCATTCATAAATAAATTATCACTAACTTTAAATTCCATTTATTACCTATTTTGATCAATATAAGTATTTTAACAATATTTATCATCATTCATCCATTAAAAAATTCACTTTCATTATCATGATCGACATCAAATATAGTCCAAGAATCACTGAATATATATCCATGATCGAGCATAAAGAGAATCTATAGTTACGCCTAAAAAATCCAAAAATGGATCCTATTAAATAAGTGATAGTAGTTGTTAATGGAAAATTAAACCAATGTTATATAATTCAAACATGAACATACAAAATCAATAAAACATGCACACAACATTTACTCTAGCATCAAGGTGGTTTGATCCATCTAGAAATATATCTGATGATATAAAGTAGGGTAAAGGAATAACTAAGAAAAAAATATTCCACCGTCCCTTCCACACTAATAAGGTAAAACAAAGATCTTAATTCAAGATGATCATCCTTAGATCTAAATGAAGTTATTCAATATACATCACTTAAATTATTGAAAATTTATCCACAACACTCAACTCTGTGATAACTAATAAATGATATGACTTCCTAAATAAAACTAAAATCAAAAAATTTAAATCATATCCTCCCTATTATTAGTGAAAAACTATAATAAAATCCATAAAAAATATCCTTCCTATTCCATAGTGGATCATCCAATGGCTTTAGAAACACACTAAGAACATGATATTTTATATTCACCCACTAACAATTAGAAGGATTTTATTAAAGTAAATAATGACAAGAGAAGACATTTTCAAGGGGGGATATAATAATGAAGGACAAAAGAATCCCCAAGAATACCATGATTTCAACTCTAAGAAAGAAAACCAAAAGAAAAGAAAATTCTAAGAGAATATTTTGGGTCACCTTTTGAATAAATACAATCGTTAGCTACATTTCCCATCTTCAATTATGTGAGACATCAATAATAACTTCCATAAAACTTCTAGAGGTCTGAATAAATTGATAAATAGAATAATGGATATGAAGATTATCTAAAAATAAAGTCATCTATAATACATAATTGGTTTCCACCACATTCATGTTGATGTTTTATAGATTACTCAATGTTATACCAGTATTCATGGCTCGATATTCTTCTATAAGAGAATTATAATTCACTTAAAAACATTGAAATTAAATAGTAAATATCCTCATAAATCTCTTATAACTCCAGATCCACTCATTATTCTTTGTTTATTATCTCGAACAGTATTGAGCATCAACCCAAAACATGGGAATCATCATCCAATCCAAAACCCCTAAGTGTTGTTGGGTCCATCATATAATCCTATGGAATGTGGATAAAATAACTTATGAATGGTTAGGGAGATATTACATACTTTGATCAGTCTTTAAAGTTCTATAGAAATAGATAATACCTTGATCAAGAGCCTATATTGATAATTTCATCTCATGATGTCGAGACTCATTTCATGTATTCCAAATAACCCCAAAACCAACTGAAAATGACATAATACAAACCTAAATTTCCTCATACCACTGCATTGCCTCATAAAACTAGGATGACAGGAAAATTTTGATGAAACCAAAAGGATTGGTGATACAAACAGTACTAGCAAGGAAACCCCAAGTAAAATGGACACAATCTCCATAAAAATATTTACCATTGATTAAATATTCCCACTTTCAAAAAAACTACATTTTGTTGCATGGTAAACTCCATTACACTACACATAAAGTCTGTTGATATTGAATGATTTTCAATGCACCAGATGAGATAATTTAGTTTGTTCATTATGACCATACCCCCAAAGTATTTTATCCCATATGTCTATATTCTATATGGGATAAACAGCCTTACGAATCACTATAGTACTAAAGTTAACTAAACATGATGGTGTATATACATAGCGATACATACTTCAACAAAATAAATGTTTGAGGATGTCTTATTATGAATATAATCATGAAAAATATTTTTTAAGGATGGGAATGTTTTATTCATCCAAATGGTAATGTCAAGGGTCGAGCATCTTGGAAAGAACATACGAGACCTAACATAGTTGTGATTCAAAAAACATATATCCTCATGACCTACAATCCAATGAGAGAGATAATTAAGAAGAGAAGAAGAATCACAATATTTTCCATAAATTAGAAGTATATGAGATATTTTTCCCCAGAATATGTTCTTGAAACTATATTTTTCTTTAAAGAATTTATCCCATATATAATCTCCAACCAGAACCTCTCATCTGGGTTCATCTTGCATGCATTTCATGGTGACCTCTCAACTTCACACATTAATCACACCCTGGTCAATAGTTTTCACCAACCTCACTTAACTAGATCAATGACATATAAATTTATTCTATACACCCTAGTTAAAACTATTCATCATTCCTTCAATATTATCTATGTATATCTTAGGTACCTTGAATTTGGAAAAAAAATATACAGTGGGATAGATTAATCACACAATTTACAAGTACAATCCATATTTTGAATGATATGATTTACATTTCCATTCCATGGTGAAAAAATTAATTTTGGTAGTCATTCTATAGAAATGATCCACCTGAAATCTCATTGTTGATAAAAAACACCTAGGTATGTCATGGGGAATGTTCTTTTTGAGATACTAAGTAGGGATTCAACCCTGTTAGCATGATCATGTGGAAATTATTTATAAATTAAATCTTTTCTCTTATCTTCATTCATCACATAGTCACTCAATCTCGTTTAATAAACCCAAACATGGTTTAACAATTTAATAGAATTACATATCTAATTCATGAATACAATATTATTATCTATAAACATTAAATTTCATATAACTTTGAAATTGTATCTTCCCCTGAATGGGAATATATCTTCCTAAGGAATTCCATTATTAAGAATCCTTCTAATATTATCTTGTGCCAAAATGAAAAGAATAAGAAAAAATTAGTGACCTTGATGAAGACCCCACAATGATTTGATGATTCCTAAATTTTTACCCATAGGGGAGCCTGAAAACAATGGGGATGAGAAGCATTGAATGAAAATATCACATACACATTTATAAAATATATATCACCTCATAGTCATGACTATAAAATATTGATTCGACATATCATAATCCTTATCAATGTAAATTTTGATTATAACATTTATATCAACCACTTTTCGATTTAGGTAATATATCATTCATAGAGTATAAAAAATGAATCCTTATATCAACATCCAATCACAAATCCTAATTTATCACTCAATATTAAGATATGAAGAAACTGAGACTGTCTATTTTTAAAATCGTAACCCCCATATTTTAAAATAAATTTCACATTATCATACATAAATATTGATTAATTAAAAATGGATTCATGTTCATAGTAATAAGAACTATAGTATGGGAATTGGTAACTCTGGTGAGAAGACTGCCATTTAAAAAATCCTATGTTACTTCAATGAGATCAATTTTTATAAAATCCAAGGATGTAACATAAAATCAATGTAGGAACTAATGTAGTCCTGGTGAACTCTCTAGTTTGAGGAAAATATAAATTATTTAATCTCCCCCTCATCTGGAATCCGTCAAATAATCTCATTATTTTGATCATAAATGTAGCTTTAAATATGGTTGAAGAAATATATCCTAGGTTCTTCCATAGGAAATCCCTTTTTAAGACCATAAAACAATCATATTTTTAGGGATTAAAAGTGGTTAGAAGAAATGTAGATATCTATATCCAAATCATTAATATAGGTTCCATTTTTTATTTAATGTTGTCAAATAATTCATAAATTTTAAATATAATAAAATAATGGGTAAAGGGTGTGATCTGGTCACCTTCCCTTGGCCAAAGTGATCAAGACTTATCTCTACAACTCTTATTTATCTCAAGTAAGTTTTCTTTACAACACATTTTTTTACTCATCAAAAGAATAAATATATCATCATTATATTGATTCAATATCCTATAATCCAATCTATTAATCTTCACTTTATGTTACTCTTGATTATAATGAGTGTTCGGCCTCCTACCATTCTAGGTGTCAAGTTATTATATGAGTCCCATGAGTTTATTTGAAAAAATAACCTAGGGGTTCCCCAATATTTTTTATATTCAAAAAATACAATCATTTTCTAGGAAATCATACCCTTGAGATCATAGGATTTAATAATAGAAATGAATAATAGAATAATTGGACGTTCGGATTTCCGATAAGAGTGGTGATTGGTACAAAAGATCCCTACACATCTAGGTGACTGATGTTTGAGAGTAATATTAAATAAATTATAAATCCAAGACACATTTATCCATAAAATACATATTTGACGATTTCCTTATTTTTTGTATTATCACATCTGAATTCATCTTTTGAAAAACTGGGATCTAAAAGATAATTACATGATTATAAATACCTATAATTATTTATTCATTTCATCAAAAGGACAATACTCCTCTATATTGAGCCTAATCTGTGACATAATTAAATTCATTTCTAAATATACTATTCTATACCACAAGAACCAAAGGGAAAAAATAATTCTCAAATATCTTCGGATTCATATATATCACATTTTTCATAAATAAGTGGTAGGAAAAAAATAATGACAAGTGTCAGCCATTAACAATGAGATGTTGAGTACAAAAGTACATAAATTCTACATGTACATGCTCCTTCAAAAAGTTCCAAATATTATTATTAATTGTGTTACCAATCATTATATTTTTAATATTAATCTTATTGGAAATCTTGTTAACCCTACCAACTTCATGCTTCGACTCCAAGATTCGGAACAAGGACACATCATTATTCCAGAATTCTTGGGAGAAAAAATTAAACTTAGAAAAGTCACCAATACACCTATTATTCCAAATGATAATAATTTCATGTTTATTCCGTTGATAGTGACCTATAACCTATGTCCTTTGGATAATGAGGTAGATAAAAAAGAAATAGAAAGCTCTCATAATCTAAATATCATAATCATTTGTTCTAAATAAACTAAAGAAGGATCTTTATTCTACCTTCATCCCCAAGAGGCTATGAAATGTAGATAAACATCACCAATATATATTAATGTTGGAAAATAAAGTATAAAAAATTTTCCCTCAATATCATCTTTATCGGTCGATGGAACCAATGTATAAGTGGGTACCAGGAGAGTGGTAATCATATCCACATGATATAGCCCACCCGAGGTAAAGGTATATTTAATTTTTTTGTGCTTCATCATCATATGTTCAATACGTTACTCACCATTGATCTATGAGGTAATGGTTTGACCTTCTCATGTTGGGTTCGAGTGAAATTGAACCCCCATATTCATATTAGTTTCACATGCGATGAATAAAATGGAGAATCATGGATGGATCAGAATAAGAGTGATGCTATATGGATCTAGGA
Organism: Viscum album; assembly: GCA_963277665.1. Classification (NCBI taxonomy): domain Eukaryota; kingdom Viridiplantae; phylum Streptophyta; class Magnoliopsida; order Santalales; family Viscaceae; genus Viscum; species Viscum album. The sequence goes on from OY728127.1 coordinate 673,331,567, forward strand.
TCAATATTGGAGATAAGATTGGGTGGTAGATGGCGTCAAGTGATGTTCAGGCTTCATATGAATGATGATTTTCCAATTTCCATCCACTAGAGTGGTAAAATTAATAGTTGTAGGTAAACCCCACCAGTTGTGGATGGTAAAATGCCAGGATCCATAAAAATGTCATGGATTTGGAGAACCATGTGAAGAACCAAAATTTCATCAAAAAAATGAAATATAAAATGTGTAGTTAAAGAACACATTCCTTGTAGACCCACCTTGTTTTAGTGAATAGTGTTTTGGGGAAGATAAATATCACACAGTTTTCGGTTTGTCCCGCATGTTGTGTGACACTACCTGGGTGGTTGAGCCTTGTCCTAGCCTTACACTCCCAAGATATAATATAGGAGTACACGCCGGGGACTATTTGATTACATGGGCATGTACTATTATCCATACATGACCAGGTACCTGGATAGGAACACAAGCATGGTCTGATAAACAAGAGAATTTCCATGGTCACATGGGTATGAACCGGGTGGATGTGACATATCATGTGCGCCCTTTAAATTACATGTATTGTGACATGAACTGCATGCCAGGTTTAGGGGAGAACACAGGTAGGTAATGGAGAGTGACAACACACCATGTTGACCCCATACACATTGATTACCCCCTTTAATAAACATACACCTTGAATATCTCATTCATCTAGACTATTATTCTAGATCATGAGTAGCCTACTATAATAATTTTTCCACAATGAATGTGGTGGTATCTTTCATAGTGTCTTTCTAGATATTATGTGAATATTCCATGAAAAAAATTTCTTTACTCGATGCATGATTATGGCAATGATCAGGTAGGATAATTACAGATAAGAAGGGGTTTAAAACCACTCTATTGCAGTAGGGAGTAGTTCCCTCATACCCCTTTAATGGTTTGAGTGGAACCCCCCTGACCGACAATGGATTGTGTCGTCTACCTACTGAGTGGAACCTCTATAACGGACTATGTAATGGGTCCTATGTATAATGAGTGGCACCACCTAATAGACTAGGGAAAGGATCCTCTACCACCTAAGTGTAACCCCATTATGGACTTGGTATTGGGCCCTCTACCTACTAAGTGACTCCCTTTGACAAACTAGGGAATGGTTCCTCTACCTACAGTGTTTCACCCCCTTGATGGACTATGGCATGGGTCCTCCACCTATTGAGTATCACCCCCTAATATACTTGGGAGTGGGTCCTCTACATACTGATTGGCACCCTGTAATGCATTAGCATGCGAGTCCTCTAATAGAGATTGTCCCCCCTCGACTATGTTGCATAGTGGTGAGGTGTGGTTTCTCCACACGGTTACCTTGATATATATAATTTATGTTGGGAATCAGAAATAGACCCTTTAGATTTGTTGGAAAAGTCATTGACCAGGGTTTTCCTATGAGATGAAAATATAATTTCTCTCTCATAAAGGTTTATATTATGAGCATATATATCCATTGTTTGGTTTTTCCCCTCTTTATTTAGGTTTATCTAACATCTTCTATCGTATCATATATTTCTACCTCTTCAGTTTTTTGGTTCTCTGACTAGGTTTGTATATACTCACCCTTGAATAGTTTTTTTCCACATGTTTCATGTCTTATGCAGATGAAAAATAGATTGGCGGTAATTACAGTGGATCATAGGGTTTCTCATGTGCATAGTGCTTGTATGGTGGTCATGATTAGAGATCAGTATCAGGACTCTCTTTGATTTATTTTTCCCTATCCTTTTCATATTAGTAATTCTATTTTTTTGGGCATATATTTCCCCCTCTCCAATTTGGTTTTATTCTATCATACTATGATGTATTCCCTTGAGGTTATTGTATGCGTCGTTTTAGATTTGATGTTACAACCTTTTTTCTTCATCTTCACTATTACGTGGAGATGGTTGCGTGAGTTTGTATGACTACAATAGGAAAAGGAGGCACATTTATATTATTACTTATTAGAACTTGTCTACTACCCATGGCTTATTAGTGGTTGTCTTGGTGTGGTGTCTGCCCAGACTTCTGTCGGCCATATGGGCCTTGGTAATTCGGGTTGTTATTGATTGTTATCAAAGGTGTTTCATCCTCATGTATATGTAGATATATACCCATGGTAAGTAATGTTTGGGAACTTATAGAAACAATGTTAATGTGTATTGAGTATATATTTTAGACTATGTAAACCAGTGTTGGTATGGTGTATGACGTATCCATACACTAGGACTTCGACTACTAGGTTGTCTACTTGGAATACCAAGATATCAGTTGCGGGTAACATGGTACATGAATTATATAGGATTGAGTCCTTTTACTATCCAACTAGATTCATCGCCCCATATACATATATATTCATCTTACAATGGAATATATTGATCACTTTTAGGATGCCTTTGTGAAGACATCTAGGCAGGTTACCAATTCATGATTGTGATGATAATATGATGAGTTATAAGGCCATAGTTTAGGGTCTATGGCCCAATATCTTACATCTAGAAAGTCATTTAAAAGCACCTCCATATGTCAATCAGAAGATTTTACCAGTTGGGTAGGTTGAGTATATACCCAAGATTAGTTCACTATACATGTTTCAGTGCTTTAGTCCACTAAGGTTCCACAATGTGCTAGATCCCCAGAAAGTGTTGGATTTTCTTGATTCGATGATACAAGAATCCAGGATTGGGAATACCGTAACTAATAAAATAGTTTCATTGGCATAAAGTAATTTCCATAGATAAGTTGGGAACTAGTGGATTCCAGTCTTGCATAGGCAAGATGGGTCATCACTCTCATGGTCCAACATCTAGCAGCTATTATTTGAGGTTAATTAACCCTCATGATTACACTAAATTTATATTTAATATAATTTTGTTATGTATCGGGGTATTATTAAGGAATATATGTATGATTTAAAGTTTGCTGACCATATAGAGTACTCCATTTACATGTTATAGGATGGTTACTTCTGATAGAAAATGTTTTAGTAGTGTCTCCATAGAGACATTCATCCCACTGTGGTTCCCATGTGTATTCCCACCTATACCAGAGTTCTAGTGTGGGCAGTGGTGATGGATATCTTCTTATTTTAGGGTCTCCATGTAGCTAGAGCTAGTAGTGGGTATCATGGGGATGATTAATCTACAGTATCTAACGGGTTCCAGTCATTAGGATCTCACTATATGAGATAATCCCTTGGTCAGTCTCAGTCATGTTGACAAGAAACACAGGGTTTTTATAGATGATCATGTCATCTAAGAGAGTGGTGGTGTTGTATATGTGATGGAAAAGTTCACAGGGCATGTGATTTTTTTAATTTAGGCATTGAGGTGGGAAAGAAAGAAGTGTGTGGACCACCATGACAGAGGCATAGTCATGATCAGGGATATCCCACACGAGGCCAGGGCTACCCCTAGGGAGGTAGATATGGTAGAGGAGTGGGAGGGGATTCAATATAAGGACCTAATGGTGGTTGGAAACTCTATGAGCTACTTCCACCTCCACCACCACCTATTTCCCCAAACCAGAATTGGAGATCTATCATTCGGGGATGTGATTAAGTGTAGTCCATGGTTTCTCATGACCTATAATCTCAAGAGATGAAATAAGGTATAATCTATGTATATTCTACACTTTCTCTTTTACTTATCAAAATTGTTTTGAGTCACTTATTCATTTCAGTATCCTATGAGAGTGAGCTAGTGATCCCTATTGAGACATTATCACAATAGATTTTTCTTGAGGGTTTCATTGGGTATGATTCTTCAACATCACTTATCTTCTAGTAGTGCGAGATTTCATTTTTTGGACGGAGTTTCATGAGGGACCTCTTTATTTTCACTGTGAAACTTTATGATGACATATCCAGTATATACATTTCATCCATGTTTCGATCATGGATTGACTATTATCATAGGCAGGTCATATTCTTTCTAGTATATTGGATGATATTCTCCTTGATATTTGAGAAATATCTCATTGTTGAGTGAGTGGGCATTGTGAGTAGTAGGTTGTATCCCATCACTTATTATTTTGAGAATTTATCCCTTTGAGAAATGGGATTGTCAGGCATCTGGGTTCCTTTGGTAGTAGATAACTTTATGATGTTTTCCCCAATGTACATCCAAGGACTGCCTTTGATGAAGTATATGTACTTATCAATTTAATTTCACCTAATAACCATAATAATATCTATATTTGAATATCAGATGGCCCCTACCAATCTCCAGGAGATGAAGGTGAAATTGGAGGACCTTTAAGATAGTGGTTTTACTAGACCCAGAGTGCCCCCATGGTTAGCTCTGGTTTTGTTCATGAAAAAGGTGGATGGGAACTTGAGGCTTTATAATGACTATCATCACCCTAAAATGTAATGATAAATAAGAAATACCATATTCCAATTATTGATGACCTATTTGATTAGATGAGATGCATGAGTTGGTTCTCAAAGATCGATCTCAGCTCTAGATATCATTAGTTGAGGGTTCACAAGGTTGATATTGTAAAGAAGTTATTTTTATGTCTCTATGGACACTATGAGTTCCTAGAGATTCCTTTCATTGGGAATAATTCCCCTACTATGATTATGGTTTAGATCAATGGGATCATTCATCTATACATGGACTTATTTTTGGTTGTATTCATTGATTACATACTCATCTAATCTATGTCTTATGAGGATAATGCAGAGAACTTGAGGATGTTCCTAGACTTGCTCCGGGAGCATCATCATTATAGTAATATCTTGTAGAGACATTGTTGGATCTGTGGGTTTCAATTTCTCGGGCATCTCATTTATGATCATTGATTAGCTATGGACCTAATGAATATTGATGTATTTTATTCTTCGGATCAATCCAAGATATTATTGGAGGTTTATTGTTTTCTTATCATGGTGGGGTACTATAGGAGGTTCATAGATTACTTTCCATGTATTGGATTCCGTTTGAAATAAAAGACACGGAAAGGTAACTTGTTAACATGGATCGAGTAGTGTCAGGGAGTCTTTGAGTAGTTGAGGTCGAGGTTGACCACTTATCCTATGTTGAGACTACCAATGGATATAATAGAATATTTATTTTTTATCAGTGCCTTTAGAGATGGGCTCAACTATGCATTGATGTAGAGGTAGATAGTTATCACGTATGTGTAACGCTAGTTGATACCCCATGATCATAAGTGTGAAAATAATGACATATAGTTGGAAATTGTGATCTTTTATTTGAATATGTGGATGAAATATATTCGGGGATAACACTATATTCTATAATCATACCATCAGAGTATCAGGTATATATTTATGTAGAGAGATATGAACTTGGGATAGAGGCTTTGGTGGGAGTCCCTAAAAACTATGACTTTGAAATATTCTATACTCCTAATAATGGAAACATGGTTGTAGAGTCCCTTAGTAGGAAGTATCATTATCATTTTTTGGGTGAGGCTTTAGTCTAGTTTTATTATTATTACCTAGAAATGGTTGACAAGTGGGGTGGAGATTATCTTTCGACGATGGTCTTAATTTCACTACTTCTCTAGGTTATAAAGGAGGATCTGTTGGGAAACATAAACTATGGGGTTCTATGTGAGTAGATACCTTCAAGATATTATCTTGATGGATTTTCTAATTTATGGTAACATTTCATTCTTTTCAGGGACATATGGTGGTTTTGATCACAATGTGATAGGATGTGATGAGGTAGTTTCACAATTCTCCTTTGATAGTACATCCCAATGTATGGAATATGTAAATGGATCTTCAGTGAAAGTTTTGGTGGTCTTTCATGAGGTGTAAAATGGACTTGCTCACATCTTAGTTCCTCACATGTCATCAAGTGAAGGATGATCACCAAGTTAGTGATGTTTTGATGCATCCACTTTAGATCCCCTGGTGGAAATGGGATAAAATATCCATGGAAATTGTGATAGGGATACCGCATACAATGAAAGTCCATGACGCTATTTGGGTGATTATTGAATTATCCATGAAGTTGGTATGCTTACATGTCATTATGGAGTAGAGTTTGGTGGATACTATAAGATAGTCATACAGATTGGAAATTCTCTTACTCCATGGGGTACCTTCAATAATTGTCTTCAATCATGATTCATTGTTTATGTCATGGTTGTGGAGGGGCCTTCAGTAGGCATTCAGGACCTAATTGTGGACGAGTAGAGCGTTTCACCTCCATAAGGATGGGTAGATAGAGCACATTGTATAGTAATTGGAGGATAAGTTGATGAAACGTGTTTTAAACATCATCTAGAGATGGGAGGATCACTTTACATTGATAGAGTTTTCTTATAATATCATCTATTACTCCATGATTGGCATGGAATCTTTAAATGAAATATAAGAGAGACCCAACAGGTCACCTATGTGCTGAACTCATATTTTTTAGGCATATCTTCTTGAGACATAAATGGATAAAGTGATGATAGATAAGGTACAGGTGATCCACAAGTGGATGAGGATAGACAATAGTTGATATAAATCTTACAAGGATTGATGTCATTGGCCCTAGTAGTTTGAGTAGGGGGTCATATTTTCCTAAGAGTCTATTTATGATGATTATTGAAGAGTTTTTATGGATATTACAGATATCATCCAATTTCATTGGACCATTCATGATCCTAAGGATGGTTGGTGAGGTGTCTTACCACCAATCCTTAACCCTACAGATGCAGTACGCTCATGATGTCTTCCATGTGTTGTAGCTAAGTAGATACATGCATGACCCTACACATGTCATTGACTAGGGAGATATGGAAATTGAGGATGGATCCACCATCATGGAGTACCCAGCGGTGATCTACGATCGAAAAGATAAGGATCTTGTGAGGAAATACCATCCCCTAGGTTTGTCTATTTTGGAAGCATCAGATCATGTAAGAGATATCCTACGAGAAAGAGAGCCAATTGCAGTCTCAGTATTCCAACCATTTTGTTTATATTGTGTTTTTTGGTGGAAAATCCATGAAGCTGGGAATAAATTAGTGACCCTGTTTTTTCCTTGTAATACTTTTAAATAATTTAAGAAATATTTTCAGATTCGGGCATTAAGATGACGTGAGATTCCAAGGCCCATTGAGCCTGGAATTGATATTATAAAAATATTCATTATATTAATATCACATATGTATAGTTTTTCTGAAATAATGGATTATCTCCAAAGAGTATCCTTGGATTAAAAATCTGATACCACAGTTGATTCCAGAATGTGGGTTTCTCCCTAGGCGCAACCTATGGTTGGTCGGCTCTAGACATCTGTTATAGACAGTTGTTGGTGGTGTGTTTTATTTAAATAAATAATTAAATTTCAATATTTTATTTTAAATTTCCTAATCTAAATCCTATATAAAAAAATTGTGTAAACTATCCAAGGTTATCCACAAAACCATTGGATTACTTAAGGTCGTATTAGAGTGTTCTTCATTGGTGGATTAGGATCATACATCGAACAATAATCAAATCACGGTGGATCATCAGGAAATTAATGCAGTGGGTCATCCTCATCAATGAAAAATGAATTTTTCACTAACGGTTGATCCTAAATTGTGTTAGGGACCATAAATTGTGGTTTTTCCCCTTTCAGATAAAATATTGAGAATGGATTTTATCTACTTTTGATCTATAAAAACTGTTCTTTGCATGATACTTACAAAATATTAATTATATTGATCCAGTGTAATTCTTCCCATGATGCACATGATATCACCCATAGTAATCCCTAATTTATGATATTGTCCAATAATAATAGTCTAATGATAGATTCATTTTGTTTTTGTGCATCATCCCCACTATTCTTCAAGTACATCACCATTGGCCTATGAAATCATGATATGAATTTTCAAGGTGGATTCGAGAGGGATCGAACCACCAGAATCATGGTATTTGCTTATGAGAAGAAGGGATTGAAATATAGATGGTGGATAGGGATGGATAATAGGTTTTAGGTTATTCTATATGGATCTAGGATATGGAGTAGCAATGTGATCAACTGGAAGATGGCATCGGGTAGTATACGAGATTCGAGTGAATGACCAGTTTCTAATTTTTTACCACCGAACGGTCGAAATCGACTTCTAGAATAAAACCCCACCTATTCTGGGTAATCAAATGGTTAGATTTGAATTGGATTTGGATATAGAGAACCACTTTAAGTACAATAATTTTTGTGAAAAATTTTACTACATGTCATGTAATTTAACAACACAAGCTGAGCATCCCCACCCAACTGCAGTGGCTAGGGTTTTAGGGTTGATGAAAATTATACACTGTTTGGCTATGCCCAAAGGCCATTTGAACCTCCCCAGGTGGTTAATCCATGTGTTATATACACACATGTAGTTTACCATGTGGGAGAAAATTCTCTATAATATGGGTTACATAGGCATGAGTTGATACCCTAGCACGACCAGGTACATAGCCATGGTCTGGAAAACACGAGCATGGCCAAGAGCACCAGGGTAGGCTTCAGGTGGCTGAGAAATACTATGTTACCCCCTTATATTAAATTTATTGTTAAAATCTCTACAATCCATGTCTATAGTATAACATGTCCAAGTAGTGCAGTGAAACCACACACTCTGTGGACCCATTACACCCCATGTACCCCACCCCCATGAGAAACTTCTACCTTACATATATCTTTCATCTAGACTCATGTTTTAGCTTAAAGTAGCCTATCCTAAGTAGTTTTCTATATATAACATGATGGTAGCCTTCATATTTTCTTTCAATATATGAAATGAAATATTCCAAGATGGAATATTATTTAGAAAATTCATGATGAGGGTAGTGATTATCCTGGATAATTAGATAGTGATCGGGGTTAGAAACACCCTATTGCATTAGTGTGTGGGTCCCCCATACTCCTTGCACAGGTTCGAGTGGTCCCCAATGATGATCTAATGCATCGGTCCACTACCTACTGAGTGGAACCCCTTCAAGCACAAGGGTGTGGGACCTATATTTGAGAGTGTTCCCTTTGATTTTGTGGTAGAGTAGTGAGGTGTCTGTCCTTCACACAGTTACTTTGATTGATACATGATATATTGGGAATTGGTGATGGACCCTTTTTAGCTATTGGAATTCTCGTCAACATGGGATGGGATATGAGATGGAAATCCCATTTCTCCCTCATCAAGGATTCTTTTATGAGTATACATATATGTGTGTGTGTGTGTTCTTCAATTTTCATTTCCCTATTGATTTGGGTTTAGTAGACTAGATCTATTTTATATCTTATTCCTACCCCTCTAGTGTTTGGATAATCCTACTAGGTATGTATATACTCAAACCTTCTTGGGATTTTCCCACACATGTCATGAATTATGCAGATGAATGATAGATCATAGCTGATTTTGGTGAATTTCAACGTTAATTGAGTGCATAGATCGTGTACAGTGGTCGAGCTTGTAGATTAGGATTAAGAATCCCTAATATAATTCTATTTACTGCAGGGTTCGGAAATATTTATTGGTTGGGAATGTATTTTTCACCTCTATGGTTTAGTTTTATTCTATTGTAATAGGATGTATTCCCTAGATGTTATTTGATTCATCGTTTTACTCAAGATGTTACATCCAATTTTTATTCATTTTCAATATTGTATGGAGATGGTTGGTTGTGTGTATACAGGTACACTAGTCAAAGGAATCACATTTACATTATTCCTTATAGGAACTTGTTGCCTTATCCTGACTAATTCAAGGCAAGCATAGGGTTTTGGTGGCCCGGACTTCTACCAGCCAGGCTAGCACAGTGGGTCGAGTCATTACATGCACCCTAAGGTGACTCGATAGGATGGTTAAAACCCTTATTCAATATATCCTTGATCTTAATATATAACTCCCACAACATATAAGGTGTCATTTGATAAAGATACATTGAAATTAAAGAGTCAAAATGTTTCAAATCTATCTAAAACATGATTTCACGTCAAGGGGTAATATCATGACCTCTTTAGGAAAGACGTTAGGGGACTCTTAAAAAAATTCAGAAACATCAATGGATGAAATTACACCGTAATAAATACCAAGGGAATTTTTTGATATGAAATAGGATCTGAACACATATGATCTATATGATGATCCTATTAATTCATGAACACTACACACTAGCCTTCTCCATCAATAAAGAAAAATCTCCTCTAAAATAGATCAATAATAGAATTCTTCTAATATAAAAAACTAATCCAAGGATTATATAATATATGTTTACATATAATAAAATTAAATACATTTAAGATATAGGTTTTCCCTTCACCAACACACATTCTCAACACACGCCAAGAAAACTAGATTAAATTCTTACTGGCATAGTCTCTACCAATGGAATAAGAAGTATATCTTCCTAATAACCCAAATATTAGACTAAGGATAGAACCATGATTAATTTTGACTATCTTGAATCAAAATAATAATAATACAAGCTATAAGATAAAAAATAGTTCCTTGAAAAATCTATGTTCCACCAAGCATGGGTAACTTTATGGCATGAAATAAACTATGACATACTCATCTATAGTGCAGATGGCTACCACCTTTATGAAAATGATGAGATATGTATCCCTTAAGATAAAAAAATTATAGGTATATCCTATTCCTAATCAATATCCTCTCATATTCCAAAAACAATATATGGACATACTACAACTAATAAGGCCTCAAGGGAAATTGTAGATAGGGATACACAAGAATCTGAAAACATTTCAAATTTGACCATTGAGAATGGTTATCATAATAACTAATGATATCCATGACCATTTCAAGAAAATAATAAAACACTATAGCTTCTAGTGGAGTCCTAAAAACTTTTATCTTAAATGAAATTTGAAGATGAAAATTGAGACCGACTTCCTACCAAAAAAAATTACTACTCAAAAAACTCGTAAAATTTATCCAAATCCTTACTCCTTTGGATGTTTTGTAACTTCCCCTATCCTGATAAATACGTTCATGCCAAAATATTCTATATCACCTCAACCTTTGATATCACATTGAGATATGTTTTGAATTTCAATGGGTTTTCATGGTGTTAAATCAGTAGACACGATTCGGCCCTAAAATTTGAATCCCTTGTCTACTTCTCATGTAGAAGATAGAAAGGATAAAAATATGATTTATAGACTAAAATATTAACTCTTTCACACTCAAGATACCCTACCGAAGAGATATCAACATATACCACCTCACCATCTATAGTTTCAATATAAATGACTCATCATGGATTTGCTTCTAAAAATATTTTAATGATAACTTACCCTCACCATACTCACTAGTAAATTAGATCCCCCATTAGAGAGAACATTCCATTAAATACCTAATTTACATTAAATTCCAATGATATTTCTTCACAATGGTCAAACAAAAAATCTCATGATCCTTAAACCACCTATTTTTCTATTGATTAGAGATAGTCCCCTCACTTTTTGGAAAACTCTAAATCTAGAACTCGCGGATCACCTTCCTCAAATAATCATCATCACGATCATCATATCTCCTATAATCGATAAAATTATCCCAATATACTACTTAAATTTGGAATATATGAGGATTATCACACCTTCTATATCTAAAATATATAACAGAGAAACTAGTAATAATGGGAATAAGTAATTAATTTATGATCATTTAGTTAAATTCATTTTAACTTCCCAACATTTACCCATTTTAAGAATAGGAACGGGGAAGCATGTAACATGTTCCACACCGAGGTCTATACCCACAAAATTAAAACAATATATAATATTCATGTTCAATAGGTTATATGATCCTTATGTTATAATGTAGGTGGAATTTTGTATCCTTGTCAGTATCCCTACATTATGCCACATGATAGGTTCGGGTGAACTGTTTCCCTACCAAACCAAATGGTATCCCGGCTAGTTACTATCTCCAAAAACCATCCTAAATATTATCCAAAATATATGATAACCCTTATTAGTGATGGGTCTCCACTAAACCCCCTTTGGTCTATAATAATATTTATGTTTAACCCTATAACCCACCTCCAAAAGGTCACTGGTTAAAAACTAACACCAATGTTATAAAATAAACCTAACGGGAGGCATTTCCCACATAAGTACTAGGAATGGAAAATAAATCCATCAAAAACACTATATAATATAAAATAATAACAATACCAAAATATAGGTAATGTCATATTATAATAAAAAACTATACAAAAACCCTAAATAAGTAATTCCTATTGTAGAAACTCCATACCCATTAACCCGACACTAGAGGACTATCTTGTATTGTCTGGCCTGATCACCAAATCCATCCTATATATCTATAGAAAACATATATATTTATATATCAAGGATGAGTATACAAGTATTCTCTATAGGTTCCTCCCAAGACTCTCTCATGAAAATATGGAAGAAGCATCCTAATTCATCAGGGAACAGATAGTGAAACCAACTCTTTACCAACACCAAGTCATCTACCATCCACCCTCACCAAGGTTCACTCATCAAATCCTCATATAAAAGAGTAAAATTTTTTTTAAGGGAATGATATATAATTAAGGTACCATGAATTCACATCCCCGCTTAATTATTCTCCACCACACCCCCAGTGTCGTATGTTCATGATATATATCACATAACCACATTATACCACTACTGCGTCCATATTCCATATATATACCATACCTTCACACCAATATACCAAATTCCACATTACACCATTGAATTTAAACATAAAGGGCATCAAACATGTTCCCATATATCCATTTACTTCTCGTCATGGTAACCACATCACCACCTTATCATCAACACATCATCACATCTATGAAACATACTAACCTATAGCCATCACAGCCTACACTTTTTCCATAAGAGAGTAGGGAAGGGTGATTTTTCACCCAAGATTTTCACCTCTATCTAATATGTTAGGTAATGTAATCAAAACCAAAAAACCACATATGGTTATCAATAATGTTACCTAACATTAGTGGTGATTAATAATAAAAAATAGAAAATTTAATGAATATAATAGACTAAAAATCTCAGCCTAAGGGTTATCTCTTTGATATAACACATTTTTTTACTTTCTGTTTTAGTCACTTCCTCTTACCTTATCATATCAAAAACCCCGTATATATCTATTCACAACATAGATCAAACCCAAAAACATAACTTAATTTTCATAAAATAATCACATAACATTACATTTTGCAATTTCTTTACCAATTTCATATTTATCATCTATGAGCCATATTATATTCATTAGACATATTTATTTTTAGACAATAATATTTCCCATTAACAAATTCCATTTTCACACTTGGTTAATATATTTCCACATATAATTGACCATAATTACACTCAACATATTCATCCCGTCATTTATATCATTAAAACCCATTGCAATTTCAATTTCAATTCAACAATTTTTTAATTTAATTATTCCTTCAAAATTCCTAACAACTAAAACACATTGACTTCATTAACCACACCTCACAACCATGCTAATAATCCACATGAAAAACATAAAATAAATCCCCACCAATTTCCCAATGACAACCATAATGTTCTACATCAATTGAATACATCTACAACTCTTATATCCATTACTATAAACCACAACACAACAAACCAACTCTACCATAAATAAACATCACAAAACCATTACAGTAATTATATAAAGACAATAGTATAATTTAACATAGTAGACAGAAAATAACCACACAAAATTATACTTAAAAAATATCAATTTTGGGTTTCTACTTCTCCATATTAAAGTTATTCACCCATTTAACATGATCAACCATAGTAAAAACCAAAATTATAATCATGGAATAATTCTTCAAAAAATAACCAAAAAATAAAACAATGTAATGAAAAATAAGCTAAAATGGAAAATCATGCAAAATGATATCACCAATTATCATGTATTATATTTTTAAGTCTATTAATTATATTTTGATTTTAATTACATATCTATAAAAATTGAAAACTAAATTAGGATTCATTTACATCCACAAAATAAATACATGACATATTTAAAATCACTTCACTTGAAACAGAACATTACTCTTGAAACACTAAGAAAGAGGGGACACTAAAGATCAAACATAAATAAATTTAATGGATCCACCACAGTACCTATACATATAAAAATCACATAAAAATAGATAAACACTAACCAAACCATATCCAACCATCTACCAAAACCATTTAAATGGAGGGACATTGGAAGAATGAAGGTAAAATGAAGAGAAGAGAACCTTGAATCAAGAAGAAATAAATTACATTGATGGGAGGCCATGGATCAAACACGGGCACCCAAAAGTATAAAACCAAGAGCCAAGGATACGTAGTGTTTGAGAGTAACTAATGTAATTGAACCAATGGGGTAGGATTAGTAAAACAATTTATGGAAATCTAAGCGACACCACTATAGTATGGTGCAGGATTCACCAAATCATATCGGGTTTAGACCAAGGAAGATGAAAGATTTATACACATTAAAATAGAATATCCCAATTTATAAATAATAATTTCACTCTTTTAGAAACATAGTTAATCCCCACAGTAGTGGGATTTAGAAATCATCATTTTAGCCACAAACCTGGACTCAATCCATGAACAACCACGGAATAGTCTTGCCACCCTCATAATTTCCATCAAACCATCATGACTTGTCCATGGTGTAAAAAATAATTGAACACTTTATATACCAGCATGAAATTAAAAAAAATGAATTTCATCCCTCAAAATTTCTTATAATGATCCAATGAATTGACCATGTTGACCAAGAAAGATTCCTCCAGGCCTTAAAATACCACCAGGGCATAAATAACCCTAAAATGGCCATAAACTTATCAAACCTCATCAACCTAGAAAAATTAGACTCCATCCATATCACAGAATAGGCTTTAATGACCATCAAGTAATAGGACACCTCAAATGGTTGTTTTTTCCATTATGAGTCCATAATTCTTTATTTATCCTTCATACTCCCTCCAAACATCTTATAAACGCCTAAAACACCTATAAGATTCAACATAAAGGTATAAAAAGGTCTGTGAATCTATATTTTATAGATTTTTTAAAAAATAGTTATTATTGCTAATTCAAAATCCAGTTAAAATTTTTTATTTGATAAATATATTGTATGAAATATGGTATTTTCATGTTAAATGTTTTATGATTATTTTGTTTATTTTATTATGTTTGATATTTAAATTTTTAGTTGACATGTGTTAAAATATTTTTTTTTACTTACTATTAAAAATATTCTCTAATTTATTATTTGATTAATCCAATGAATTCTTGATTTTTTAATTATTTTTATTTAAAAAATGATGTTTAATTGATTATATATTTTTTATATATTTTTTTAAAATTGTTTTTGGTAATTATTTTGTATTAAAATTTTAAATATATTTTGGAAATAAAAACATTTTTAAAGTTTTTTTATTATAAATTATGTTATATATTTGTTTGAAGGTTGATTGGTCGTGATGATGCTTTTTTGTTGGGATAATTTTTATTGGCCCACTTGTTTTGGAACAAGATATTTGATGTTTTTTGGATGTAAATTATTGTCTAAACCATCATATTTTCATGGAATTTGAATTTTGAGAATCATATTTATGATTACCAGAATTTCGATCAGTGCTAGGTAGTTGGGCTTGTTGTGAAGGAAGTAACAATTCATCTACTCAGTGGTTGTAAGATCCTTGGAATTTTGTTCCTTCTAATGAAATAAAGGGTGGTGCATAATATTGGAAAACACTCTAAACATTATTATTTGGAAAAATAAATCATTAAGTGTTTATCAAGGAAATTGACTGTGGTCAAAATTTTTATAGGTGGTCAATAGTAACATTCCCTATGATGGGTCCTCCATGAATATAGTAAGGTGGTGTGATCAAGAATACTCGATAAAGTCCCATATTAAATAACTGGGGACTAACCATGAATGGTGTATCTAAGTGTGGAACATTCAATCAGATATATTCATAATATACTAGTGGAATTTACAGTGCATCAGGGTTTTACAAAGTATAAATCATTTCGTAATGAATCATACCAATTTTTTTGTTCTACTCATGTAATACTTTTCCTTCTGGAAATATAAATAAGTCACATTGGTTCCTTCTATTCACATAAAACAAAATTATTAAACACAATAATCACATGATTTATTTTACATCTTTAATTACTTTTGTTTCATGTGTTACAAATAGTTTTTTTATTTATATTGTGTGATAAGTTTTGTGTGTGGTTATCTGAGGTTTGCGGGTTGGGTGTAGTGACATCATAATTCTAGTACACTTATTCGAGGGTAAACAATGTTATAGAGGTCTATTTTTTTTCTCCATGATAATTTGTGTAATATATTTCAATGGATCGATAAGATGATGTTCGTGGAAGAAATTAATATTTCAAGATGATTTCATTACTTCTCCAGAAAAGTGGTATAAAAGGGATGGTTCATCATTCATATGTTCAATAAACCAATATTTTCATAGGTATTGAGTCATATGAAGGAACAACTGGGATTGAAAAATTATATGTAATACATTTTGGATTCTGGTGAATAATGATTGAATATCATCTAATTAATAAGGACTTGGAAGTGCCATTATCAAGGGTAAATCTATAGCTAATGAAGAAATATGAATGGTAATTATTGGATAGAAAATCTTTGTAGATCTTAATAATTTCTCTATAAAGAAATGTTTCTTTCAATAATTGATTGAAAATGACAATAAAAAAAGGTTTGAATGAGTTAGAATATTTGTATGAATAACTGATTCCCCTAAAAAAACACATAATGTCTTGATTGTTATTCATATTAAGGATTCACGATGTAATTCCAGTGGAAGACCATGTTAATTACTTCTATATGTCAAGTAGGAATCTCTAATAGTTAAATGAATCTTTTACTCATTATTAATGAGTGTCACTATTATTCTCTTCACTTATGGAGGTTTGGGATATTATGGTTACTCCATCTAGCCATTATAGTGAAAGAAGTAACCTAGTATTTTATGATATCCCTAACATATCATTGAATAAATAACTATGGTGTAAGGATTGTTAGATTTCGATCGGTAGTTCCCTTAATACCGATTGAAAGGGAAGGTCTCCCCATAAGAAGAATGTATATTTAAAAAACTAATGTAATAAAAATCCTATAAAAAATTAATAGTAAGATAGATATAATTGGTACAACCTACAAATGTTTTTGGATGAAATGAAATATAAATAAGGACTACATGAGTAACAAAAACACTAGAAATGCATCAATATTTGGTTTTTCATATTTTATTAATACAGTTGAAGAAAGAAAATTTTATTCTTTATGTTTGAATACACCATTAGAAACTTGGTTTATTGACTCTGGAGAATCATGTCATTCAACAGGTGATCATAGATACATAGTTGATTATATATCATGGATGTTCATTAAATTCAATTTTCCAGATGGTGAGGATGTAGAAGTTGTTGGAAGAGGATAGGTTAACATCCCAAATAATGAAGAGAGGATTCATGAAGTTTATGAATGTTTTTCATATCCTTTGTCAAAGAAGAAATCAAATTTATTTTGGATAAATTGATGTTGTATACTATTGGACTAGATTTGATGATGGGTTATGTAAATTTACATTCTCATCAATAATAGTTCCATGAGGAGTAAAAGATGGGACCCTTTACAAGACAAGGAATTCATGTTTGATGGCATTTTTGAAAGGTCAACATTTGATGATCTAGAAGTATGGAATTGAAAGATAATTAACCTTAGTTAAAAGACCATGATAGTGAAAAATTCTAAGGTAATATTGAATATTCGTCACAGAGAACTTTGAACATCCGAAAGTTTTACAATGGGAGAGCATAAAATAGTTTATTTCAACATAGATGGATGGAAGCCTAGAAATCTAATTTGTTAGAATGCACACTAACATTCTTGGGGAAATTCCCCTATCGAGTCCTAGGGTGTTTTCTTATACGTTCTTAATTTCATTTATGGTTAAACTTCAACTAATGGACTTTCTTCACACAAAAATATGTCTTAAGTACTTTAAGAGTTTACTCAGTTGAAATAAATGGATTAAAGGGAATTTTACTAGAAATTCATGGTCATGTGGATGGAAAGAAGGTGGTGTATACACCTTATGCACATTATTGAAAATTTTATAGGGGGAAGGGATAATTAATGAGAAGGTACTTTATAAAACTAAATAATATTGTAGAGTATCTGAATGAATGAATTGGAATTTGATATAGTAATCTTGAAGTATGATATTTCACTCAAGAATACCTCATGTGATTTGGGAAGTGGAACTCAACATGATGTTATATCTCATTAACAAAAGTCAAACATCAATACATTGGTAAGATCCTTTGGAGGAGTTATACTCTGTAAAATGAATATAAGTTCAACATATTAATGTTTTTAGTATGTTAGAATATGTACCTCTAAATGATACGGATTGAGAAAAACTTGAATAAAAATATAAGTTATTTTTTCCCAAGTTATGGAGATAAGAATTTTAGATATAGGTCATGGTATAGTGAAAGAAAAAAAATCATCAAAATAAGTTATTTTTTCTTCATTGAGAAAATTTTATGGAATGATCAGAACATGGCATAGCAAGATGTTGACGACAACTTAATTATTGAATTCTAGGTTGGTTAGAGTACCAGTAATTCAAAAAAAACTACACAACTCTTATTTAGGTACACAAAGTATATTAATTCAATGAGTAAGACCATAAAAATTACCATAATGTTTAAGGGTATCTAACTTTTGAGTAGGATAAGTAGAAGTAAGAGCTCTGAAAGTATGAGTACCATAAGTTATGGTACTAAAATAAATAACGTGCTCAAGCATTCTAGTTCTAGAGATTCTATTGAGGAGACAAAACTTAATTAGGAGACCATTATAGTGTTTTGGTGATGATTTGAACATTCTAATCCAAATTGATACAGTATAACCATAAAATATGAAGGAAGAAGCTTTACATAGGGACTTGAAATAGTGGGATTCATTCATTAATGAATAGATGGATTCATTAATGTTTAATAAAACATATAATATATATAAACAACTAATGTATAAAAAATATTTTTAACAAAATTGGGTTTACCAAATTAAAGAATATATTGATGAAAAGAAATTGTAAAAAGCATGATTAGTAGTTAAGGGGTTTGAACAGAAGTAATGAGTAAATCTCTTAGTGATATTTTCATTGGTAGTTAAACATTAAGCTATCAAAACAGTACTAATTATGGTGGAATCATAAATACTGTATATAGAATAGAAGTATGTTAAGATTGAATTCCTTCATGGTGAGATGGAAAAGGAAATCTACATGAATCATCAAATACTTTCATTAAATGTTCCCGAATGGAATTTGGTTTATAGATTTATGAAAATCATGTATGTTTTGAACATGATCCATGAAAATGGAATCATGAGCTCAACTCTAAAGTATACCAGTCATGATTCAAGTATCACTCAGAGGGGGAGGGGTGAATCCATGATTTATTTTTCTTTAATGTTTCCTTACTTTCAAAACATGCTTTGCTTCCTGTTAATTATTTATTTCCCTGATGAACACAATTCAGATACATATTTTCATGAATACAATAATTCACAAGGTTCACTACTCAAAAAGAGTAGTTATATAGTTAGTATGGTTTGGAAACAATCCAATACCACACAATCCACTCAAAAAAATCCTTTTATGTTGAATAAAACAAGTAGGATGTTCCCTTACACTCATGTATCACTTTGAAATCAATCCAACAGTGAGTTTCCTACCTATTTGTATAAATAATGTAAAAAATGTTTGTGGTACTTCATACACATGTTTCATAATTTTATCTTTCAAAACAATTCTTCTCTCTTTTACCATGATGTTGGCAGCAATTTCCTTCATTCCTCCACGAACTGTCCCACTTCCTTAGCAAACTTCTTATATCCTCCATGTACTTATTTTCAACACATAGTGTCAGTGCTTCGTGGACATCGTTCCCCTTCATCATACCACCATTTCTTTTCATATGCCAGATTCTTCTACGGACTAGATCTACATCACAAATGGTGGATTCCTCTATATAAAACCTCTTCTACATGGTCTCCATTCATTTTTGAACTATAGTTCTTAATAAAATTCTTCTTCATATTTTCCCCATACATAGTCTCAATCTTATAAATGATCCCACATGAACTGATTCCTCCATTGTAGTAACTATCAAATGTGAACTACTTCCCTTCTCGGAATTCTCCTTCATGAACTACTCCAAATTTCTCCACATTTATCGCTACAACGATGATATCTTCTTATAAAATTATCTCTAAATTAAAGGAGGGGTTATATTTCATTATATAGGAAAATAAATATGAAAATTCCTCTAATCCAATTTACCCAATATTTCAATGTGGTAGAGTCTTCACCACATACTATGATCATACCGTGAACTATTCCCCCTATGTGTTCTATATACCATTTTTATTACTTCCTCATGGTGGTAGATTCCACCGACTAATGGATCACTTCCTCTATTATAAAAATTATTTCCTTCACCACAAACTTCAAGAATTCCATAAACTATAGTCCCCCTAAGAACTGATTCTCTTATATGGTCTATGTACCACGCTTCGCGGTCCGCATAGTGTTGTTATGAAGGATCCTTTCTTTGCTAATTTTCTTTTTCTTCTTCACATACCACCCATGTAGTCCGTGAAATTTCCTTCTCGGTATATGAATTATTATTTGTGAACTCATTTGAAAAAAATCCTTCCTTTTCCATAAACCAGACTCCTAATTTTGAGTCCCAAAATTTTGGAAAACACTAGGAAATTGTTCCATCTAAAATATATGCTTCAACAAGAAGACCCATGGTTCTTAGCTATCATCTAGTATATTCAATAATCATATAATTTTTTAACAAACATTATATTTCATGATATATAGTCTTTTATCAATCGCCTTTAGCATAATTATATTTTCAATGGAAAGAACTGTAACTTCCCTATCTTCCAGCAACATTATTATTCTTGAGAAAACATGAATAAGATAGGCAAAAATTCTTCTTCACCTTTTGGTCATAATGATTTCATCATATGTTCTTAAAAAACATATGATATTTGTGAAATAAAAATCAACAAATCTTCATAATATTTTATAAGTATTTTATAAAGTAAATTGATTTATTCTTTTTGAAAATAAAAAATAACACTCTTTTAAAAAACATTTCTTTCTTCCAGATGATTCTCCATTCAACATGGTCCCAAAAAACACATTTATGGAATATGAAGTATTTTTTCGATGTAACGGTAATTATTATTGTTTCTTCAATCAACTAGATGATGGAACATTCATTATTTTGTTATTGTATATCGATGACCTGTTTTTTGTCAAACCAAATTATAGAATGATTTGGAAATTTAAAATTATATTTTCGGTATGTTTTGAGATGAAAGATATCATGAAATAAAAGAAGATATTGGGAATAATGATATGAGGAAATAAGATTATCAGGACTTTGTTTATATATTACAAAGATTATATATGATAATTGATTAAAATCTTAGTCTTGGATGAATAAAAAATAGTTACCACTCCTCTTATAGGACACTTAAAAATGTCTAAGGAACAAGTACTTAAAATTGAAGTGCAATGCGCTGAAAATAGTTACCTCGAGCCGGTTTATTATTTTATTACATTTTAAGGATTATAAGAAATTATTATCCTAATGGAACAAATAGTATAGTAGTTTTGGAAAATAAGATACAAATATAAGTTCAAAATTACAACATGAAATGAAATACATAATAACAATTCCATTAAAAACATCTATGACTCCTAGATTATCCTTGTAAGTCATTCAATATATATATCTTCAAAACCTAGGGAAAATAAAACATAAGAAATCGGTGAGATCAGATTATTAGTAAGGGTGAGTAATATAGTGGAAGTTATCATAAAAATATACACTAGGCATAGTGAACAACTAAAAAAAACATTCTGTTAAAAATATTGTTGAGAAAAATATTAAAGTAATGATGATGATTAAATAAGTCTATATAAATGATCATAAGAGAATGAAACATAACCATTTATATTATACAAGTGTAATTATCACATGGTTTATCAATTAGTAATACCATAATGAGAGAATTTATAATGTCAGAGATCGAAAACATATTTTCAAGGCCTCAACCAAGATGTCTAAAAATACTAGGGCCTTGGCTAAAACCCAATTCTGTTTTGTCCCATGAGACCTATTGATGCATCAAAGGACTATATTGGGCCCCACCTATAACTTTATATGTCCAACAAATTTCACATTTGAAAGGGGATAAACATAAATAACATGAACATATGAAAAAACTTTCCCCAATCTATACACATAAACACTAACCATTCTAAGTAGTATGGTGAATGGTATCAACATAGCACATCCACATTAAAACTGATCATAAACCATTTAATAAAATGTGGTAGATGATAAATATAAGATATTAACCTCATTAATACAAATAATTTAACAAATTTGTTGAAATAGACAAAAAATAATATTTAATAAAATCATCAAGGTATTTTGAAATAAATACACTTTTAAATTGAAAAGAAGAGTTATTTTGGTAATATATTTGAATAAAACTAGAAATTAACTTTTATATTTTTACATTATCAAATTAGTGGTCTTAGAAAAATAATTTTTTCTTAGAAAATATTATAGAGTTCACTTTAAAATATGTAAGAATTTGAGATGTTCCCTTGAGTCGGGCATGTTTATCGGGAAGAATTGTGAAAGATGTTTGTAAAATATTTATATACTCATAGAATAAAAAAGTTTTATGATTGGTACAAATATATAAAACATTAAAAAATAATTTATTTTGATTAAATAATAATAATTAATAATTTAATTGGGATTAAGATAAACAAAGAGTAACCTAAAAGAAAATAGATTTTTGTGTAGAAAACCCTTACCTTTTGTCTGAATATAGTCTGCACTTAACCATAACATCTTGGATAATAAAATAAAATCCGTTAATTAGCTAAAAAATAACCAAATATAAATTTATTTGTTCTATTATAATCTTACTAAGTTCATATATTTTATTTTTGATTATTTACAAGGTTGAATTTCATCATTCCAGAGCATTCGTTCATTGATTTCATGGTCGGTTCACTTAATTATAAGTAATGGAATTCATGTGGAATGGATATAATTATCCATAATTGGAGTTAAATGTTATTAATGAACATAAATTAGTGTAAATGGTTATATATATCCTTTGGTTATATATTATTATTATGAATCATTAGATAATACAGTTAGTGATAACCGTTTAGATTATTACGGCGGTTATTGATAATAACGAACTCATTTTGCTTAACCGTTTAGTATTATGTAAATATGTTAGTTAAAGAAAATAAAAGGGGTTATATAATAAATTTTAAAAAATTTATCAACAATTAAAATTGTTCAATGAACAAAATTGAATAATAATTTTAATAATGAGACTCCATCATCCACAGAGGTTGTAAATTGGCACCTCCTAGATGATGATTTCGTTTGTAAAATATAAGAGACAGAGAGATAGAGATAGTAGTTTGAGGAAGGTTATTCTATTAAAATTATATATTTATAGTATATAAATGATACTAGAGTTATCATAATCATTTGGATAGTGGAGGTGTGGATAATAAAAGGAAATAAAATAAATTGAAAATGACATTAAAAGAGAAAGGAAGAGAGTTTACCTCTTGAAATATCATCCTTGAGAACCTCGTTAAGGGAAGTGGTTTTGGCCTTTCAGTTGGACCATAAGGTCTTTGAGGTGTGGCAGGGGCTTGGGAGGAGTATTTTCAAGAACATGTTCAAGTCTAAAAGCTTTAGAGGTGAGAGAGGAAGAGCGTGTGAGGGTAGAATTCATAGTGGAGGAGAGGATGGTTTTCCATTATTTTAAAAAAAATTATTATTTTGCAACAATACTATGAATAATCTTTATTAGTGTCACCTAAAATAGTAATACGTGCATGTGAGTTTAAACCAATGGACATTTAAATCATCCATAACTCAAGAATGATGCAGAAATTAATTAATTTTTAATATTTCATAAATTAACAAATTTCACTATTCACCAAAATTCATGTATTTCATAAAAATAACAAAAAAACATACCATTTTTGTGTGTGTAGAATTATAAAATAGACTCTATTTTATCAAAATAAATTTCTAAATATGAGAAATTTACATTTAAATTAAAATCATTATTTACTTGAAAAATACATATTTTATGTTTAAAACTGATTTTATAATACTTTCAAAAATTAAGTGAGGCCTCATATAATTATCCAAAAATCATAGTGAAAAAATATTTATTTAGGAAAAATTTTTATGAAAATGAATTTTATATTAAATTTATTTATTAATTTAAAATTTTAATTAAATATTTATTACTCCCAAAAATACCAACACTCTGTTATTGATTTTTTAAAATATTCACTCTCATTTATATGGTGCTTAATTTTATTTATACTTGCATGGGTGAGGTTACTATTCATAAGGGTCATATGAGTATTCATAAGGGTATATTACTACTCATAAGGGTCATGTTTCTATTCACTAAAAAGGTAATTTGATTCTAACAGACTCTAAATATCATATTGATCGCAACCATGTATGTGTAATTTTCGATATTTAAAACATAGAGGAAAAAAATTATGTTTAGTAGTTGGGTTATAATAACAAGGTGTTATTTCACAGAGACTCAATGTTTCACGCATTACATTATATATTATATTTATTTCCAAAACCTTAGGTGTTACAAGAAGAATAGTATTGGTATATGGAAAAAATATTATATTCATCGTCTATGAGAAATAAAATGTATGCAATGATTTTTCGTCAACCAGATATTTAATTTCTAGTGGTATTTTTAAAAAGAATTTATCCTAACCCTGGAAAAGAACATTTGGAATCTATTAAATGGAACCTTTGGAATTTGAATAGAATGGAGGATCAAACTCTTTATTTTGGGGTGGAAGATACATTATAGTATTTATTGGCCTAACTTCTCTAGATATTCATATCGTAAAAAGTGAAAAAAATGATTCATATTTAATTATGGATTAACAGCAATCACATTGATTTCATGGCTGTAAAAGATTTTTACTTTAAGTAAAATGGAAAAATATTTTTTAGCGGCAATGAAATCTTGGAAGGATGTTTTTCAGTTAAATAAATTACTTGATAAAGGATTATTTTTGGAGATATCCAAATTCCAATCCACTTGGATAATAATATGATTTTCTAAGAAGGAAAAAAACATCAACCTGAAGTACCACTTCATCAGAAAAATGATGGAGGAGAAAGTGTTAGATCTATCGAAGATCGATGGAATCCAAAATCCAACAAAAATGTTCAATAAGAATATAGATCAAGAAATATAGAGGAAACATCGTGTCTAAATGGGGCTTGTGTGAACATAAGAAGAAAAATATAGAGGATTGCTGTTAGTAGAGGGAAAAAGGTAATTTACTGAGGAGGTTTTTTATGGTTTTCCATAGAAAAAGTATTCATGTAAGGGATTATTATGATGTGAAGACTTATTAAGACCACAAAAAGTTCCCATAAGTTTGATCCTTGGATTTATATTTTCTATAATTTTAATCTGTTATATGTGTATGAGATTGTTGTGAGGGAAACAATAGTTCATCTCTTCAGTAGTAGAAGGATCATCAAAAGGTTATATCCTCTGATGACTTCAAGGGAAATCTATAATATTGGAAAACTCTCTAAGATGAAATCTCTAGAGAGAATAATTCCGAAGAGTTTACTGGGGTAATTAGTTGAGTTTAATAGTGTTACAAGTGATCAACAGTAACATTATATATAGTGGTTCCTCTATGCATATGGGAGGATGGTTTGACCAGAACTATCGGTGGAAGATTCCAATAAAATGAACTAGGGGCCACCACTAAATTGTATATCTAAGTGTGCAATAGTGAATATGATTCAAGAATAGTGGATTGGTAAATTTTAATGTTTATTAGAGGTTTAAAAAGTTTTAACCATTATTTAATCCTCTTACTAATTATTTTTATCATTTTCTTATAATATTTATACTTCAAGTAATAAAAATATATCTGAATGGTTCCTCACCTACAGATAGGAAAAATTTTCAGAGCATGAAAATCTCATGTTCTATTTTAATACTTCATGTACTTTTTTATATATTAACATTCGTTGTTTTTTTTGTTATTGTATATTCTATGTTTTGGTATGTGTAGGATGACTTATGGTAGTGGGTAGTGTATAGGGACTTCCAAATTTTGGTATACTTAATCGAGGAGGTAGAAATGTTTTAGGTGTTCAGTTTTTTTACAATGTTGATATGTGTCATGAATTTATGATGGATTGATGAAGCCAATGCTCTAATGGTTTTATCAGAAGCTTATCTGATCATTTTAAAGTGATTTCCATTACTTTTCTAAATAACTATAAATATGATGCATGTTGTCCTTTAGTGAATAGGGATATATGACTAAGACTTTTTTTTACCATGATTATACCATCTATGTACTTGATCAATTGTTATGATAAGCATAGTGGATTCATCTAATCTTATACATAAGAAAGTTGAGAATTTATTTTTATAAACATTTAGGACCAAGGAGACACACTCAGATTGATTTCTGAGATAGGGTTCATTTATTACATAGATAGGGTTCCATTAATACCCTTTCTATTTCGATCTATATTGAAAAGAGCTCAGGTAGGTGTAGATTAGATGAGGATAATATCTAAACTTCTACAAAATGTTGATTAAAGTTCAATAGAGTTCTACACTCATGGGTGATACGAATTTGAAGTCTAGATATGTGGAAAAAGAAAATCTTTTGATGACACTATAAATATTTAATGTTTGAAGTATAGTTATATAATAGGTTTTAGGTTTCCATCTAAGTAAAATTGGAGATGTTTTCATTAGGGAGTGAACTCGGTGAATTTTTTCATACACAAATATGAAAATAAGTAAAGAAAGAAACTATTTCATAATATAAGGTTCTTTTAAGGTTAAGGGTTAGCGTTGTCTATGACATCACCTTACTTGAGAGTTTTTGAAAGAAGGATTTGTCCCAAAATACACCTTTAATTTATTTATTTATTTTAAATATATGTTTTTTGTTTATATATATATATATATAATATAATAAAATTTCCCTATTTTAATATATGGAATTAATTAAATTAAATTATTATAAAAACATTGCATAAACTCCCACCCATGCTCTCTTTTTATAAGGGTGTGGTCCTTATCATGTTTTCTAAAATTTCAATGTCGTGTTCAGACACCACTTTTCCCACATTAAAATAATAATACATTATTTTTAATAACACATTAATAATAATAATTAATTAATCATAACAAGTTATTAATAATAAAATTATATTTAAAAATTTATTAATATTAATTAAATTAATAATATCATTATTAATGTATTTAATAATTTATGTGTCTATTTATTTAATACAAATAAAAATAGTCACGTAATTAATATTATAATGAATAAGTGAGTCAATGTAATTTATAATACCAAATTATAATATAATTATTAATGCAATAGATAGTATACATAATAATATAATTTAAAAAAATTATAATTTTTTTTCACTATAATTTCTTATTTATTTAAAAATATTAAATAATAACATAATTATTTAAAACAAATAATTGAGCATAAAAAATTATGGGGAAAAATTAGGTATTAATTATATGATTTGAAACAACATTGTTTTTGTTGTCTAAATTGTTTTTTATAAGCTATATTTATGAAAAAAAATATTCAATTTTTTTAAGTTTTCAATCAATATATTAAATTTAATTTAGAGTGTATCTATACTTTATATTTATAAGATTTAAAATTCGAATACTTGACAATTTTATAGTGTATAAATGTTTTTTTGGAAATAAAATCATGTTAAATAAATTTAAAATCATTTTTATTTATTTTTTATTTTTATTAATTTTACCTATTCATTTAATGATTAATATTTCATCTTGGTTAGTTTTATAGTTTATATTTTGTAAGATTTTAAATACACATATATGAAATTTTTTAATGTATGAAATCAATATTTTGAAATAATAATATTTTATATCATTTATAATTTCATTGTATAGTATTTTAAAATTTCTTTTGTAGCTAGGGTATGTCTTAGTGGTAAGAACCATGAAATTCTACATCAACAGTTGGTGGTTCAAAACTCATGAAGCGTAGGCACAGTAGCAACACTATAACAGAACTGAAGCAGTGGCAGGCAGTGTTGCAGTTGTGATACAATTCATAGAATGGGCCTTGGGCCTAAATGTTGTCCCTATTGTCCATGTAATGGGTTTCATGCCTACTAGGCCTTCAGAACAAAAATATATATGTAACAAAGTGGCTGATTGGTTGGGTTATCCTTTAGGGGGGGCTATGACCCACCTTTCGGGCCTGAGTGTATGCGGTGTGTGTGTGTATGTAGTTAATGTATTTTTATCCTAGAATCTAATATAATATATCATAAAAATATTTTTTAAATTATTATTTACAAATTCCATCATTTTGTAATATTTCCATTAGATTGTATATATGGTTTATGTTTTATCATATTTCAAAGTTTCTAAATAAAAAAATTATTATATATCAAGCACTTGACTTTGAATTCTTATAAAATTTAAATTATCGATACACATTAAATGAAATATAAATCATTGAATAAAGAAATAATAAATAATTGTAAATAAATACAATTTCATAAAAATATTAAAAAATAATAATTTAAACAAAAGAAAATAATATTGTTATAAAACATGACATTTATAAATATTAGATAGATTGTATCTATATTTGTGTCACATACATTATTATTTTTACTAAATTTATGAAATTATTTTTTATTTTCAACAATTTTTTATATGTTTATTATTTTTTTATGTTGAATTTATATTTTACTTATAATTTATAATTTATTGGATTTCAATTTTACATACATGAAACATTATAAGCTTTGTTACATTTTAAGTGGGAAATTTTGAAAGCTTATAAAATTTAAAATATAAATAAAACATGAATGAAATTTAAAACACAGACTAAACACATAAAAAATAATTAAAAATAACAAGAATATTTTCAAACGAATAGATAAAGTATATCATAGATGGAACGAAATTGTTTTTTTAAAAACATAACATTTTACTTGAAAACAATTAAGTGGCCTTAAATGATTATAAAATATAAAGTATAAATAGTCTAAAATAAATTTTGAAAAATCACATAAGATATATAGAATAAATAACAATAGGAAACAATTCATAAAAACAATAAATAGAAAATATTAATTATTATTAAAAATATTTTCCATAATAATAATATAATATAATATAATACAATATAAATAAAATTAATAATTTTCTATTTTAAAATTATTATTAATAAATTCATAATTAATATTATTTTATGAATAGTTAATAAAAAATATTATATTAATAAATTAATAATTAAATAATATTATACAAATAGTTTCAGAATTAATAATAATATATTAAAATAATATAAATAAAGTCATAATAATTAGTATATTTTTTTATGAATTTATAGGAATTAAAATATTATATTAATGAAGTTTTAATTATGACATAATAAAGAGATAATCGATATATGAATTAATAAATTCATAATTTAAATATAAACTAAAAACAAAAAAATATAAGAAATTTTTGAAAATAATGTATTATTAAAATAAATATTAATAATTATTGATAAATATAATGCTATGTCAAAAAGAATTTATGCATAGAATTATTATTTAATAATAAAAATTATTAATAATGATAATTAATTGCATTATTAACTTGTATTATTAATTACATTAATAATTTTCTCATTTATAAAAATAATGATTATTATTAATTAATTTTATTTGAAATATTAATTACATTTCTGTATTAATTATGATTATTAATTGTGAATTTATTTATTATTTTAAATAATTAAATTATCCTTAATAATTATTTCTAATAACATTATCCTGGAACTGGAATATGGTGGGATTTGATCTACCATATTGGACCCATGTTGCATGTCTATTGTGACTAATTATTTACAGAACATCCTCTTTTGGATTGTGAATGAATGGATACTTTTTAGAAACACTCAAAATTTGATCGTACCAAATCTGGTCCTCCCAAATCATGCTCGTGGATATGGAGGTAGGGATGCACTCTTCTTGTAGGTGGATGTAATCTCTTACTATCTTCACTAAAGGATGATTCTACTATAAAAAAATTGTTAGACATTGGGATTAGAGAGAGTGTGTGTGTGTGTGTGTGTGTGTTTGTTTGTTTGTTTGTTTGTTTGTTTATGTGTGTTTGTGTGTGTCTATCTATCAATTAAAACTATGTTCGATAGCTTGATTTATGTGAAACAATGAACTAAAATGAGTCATGAAATATTTATTATTAATAAAATATAATAATAATAACAACTCTTGTAAATAAAATAAATTTCATACAGTTATAAATCCATTAAAAAAATTGGATTAAGACCACTTAAAGTTTTGAATTGTCATTTTACAATAAATACAGTACTTCTTTATATATATTGAATATTTACTTTAAAAGTTAAATTTTAAAAATTAATAATTTTAATTTTAAAAAACAAATTTCCTTTTATATTTCCACTTATTTAAATTTTTTTAATTTTAATTCGTTATACTTTTCTAAAATAATTTTTTTTAGATGAATAGTGAAAACACAGATTTTGTTAATACACTAAATTTTTTTGGAATCGTTGCAATATATTAATGAATGATAATATTTTTAAACATTTTTTATAAAATATATATATATATTATAATAAATCATTTAATAATATGATTTTGAATTTATATAACATATGTTTTACTTTTTGGAAACATATGTCATAATTTTCTCTACAAAGACTATTTTTATAAACTTATATTAAAATTAGTTTTCATTAATTTTATAAAATAAATATAAAAAAATGAATTTCATATTTTATATCAATATGTTAAAATTAATTTGAGGTATAAATCTATAATCACTAAGATTAAAGTAAATAACCAAGATAATGGTAAAACTGTAATTTTAAATGAATTGTTTTATTTAATTTGTCTAATTTTTATCAAATCAAATAAATTAATATATTTTAAAATATAATTTTAATATAATTTTTAAATCTATGTGTTAATATATTATCACTCATTCAAATCATAATCATTACTAAAAAATATTTAGCACAATTATTTGGGAAAGAACAATTTTTTATATAAAACAGTTTTTCTATATATTATATGTTTAAAATTCAATGTTAATTTTATTTTATTTATTATTTTAATTATATTATATATGGATTAAATTTATTTTCATTAAAATAAAATTTAATAATATGTTTTACCCTTATATTTTTAACAAAATATATATTACTTGGGTAAAAACACTAATTGCCATGGTAAACACAAAAATTTTAAAATGAAAAAAACAGTAGGTAAATGACTTGAAACATGTTTAAAATTTGTGTTAAAATAAGTTCAAGAGTCTTTATTTACCTTATCTCACCAAAAACACTATTATTTCATGATTTTGGAACCATTAATCCTTGAATAGTGTCATTTCATTATCAATAAATAATGAGTATTCATAAAAGTGGTCTTTTTTCACTTATAAAAGGGGATAACTTACAACACTTCATGACACACATATCCATTAGTATTTAGTGCTTAAAAAATATAATTATATATTCCAAAAGTCCTATATCATTTTTATTATAATATTTTTCTATTATCAAGCCTAAGTCAAAAATTTCTACGGAGATTTACAAGAGAATTCTTAAGTTCCAAACATGAGTATTTATTAATCTTTATCCTTTTCTTCCTAATATTTTCCTTCTATATATATTATAACACCATAATATACTGAAACTAAAATCATTAATATACTTTAATTTTTTTAAATTAATTTAGAAACCATTATTCAAAATCTTCCATACGCAAATAAAAATAAAGAAACATCGATTGTGCCTATAGGAGGACAACCACTACCAAAACTCAATTTAGTTTATTTTAAAAAAATAATTCTATGGATAAAAAAGGGTTTATTTATTGAATTAATATTATTAATATTTAAAAATTATAATTTTGATATTATATTTTATCTTATACCATCATTTTATCCCGTTCAGTGGGATATTGAATTGTTTATCTTGTGTCGGACGTATTAATGCCTCCACGAATGATGAATTTTGTTTTCCATCTCCACCCATAATGGATGGTTATAAGAATAAATCAAATTAATATAAATTATTTTTATTACATTTTTATTCTTCTTTAAAATTAATATTAACATTAAATAAAAATATATCCTTACTCATAAAATCATTATGACATTCTCTCATTTGGGTCAGTTTTACCACCTAGTGAAGGATGTTATAATTTTTATACCTTAAATGATTATGTAATGTTATATAATGTAAATATCATGTAATAATAGTGTATTAAATATGTTTTTATTATTATATAAATGTTTTATTTATATTTAATATATTTATTATAATGTATTACCTTTCGATAGATAAACACGTCGAAACTAGTTCTTCACAATTTCTATTTTCCCAAACCATATCATTATCTTTCACCAATTGAAATTGGTATATTATGAATCATTAAAACACTATGATTATAATATCTTAGATAATATTTTAACTATGATATTTTTTTAATTAAAATTAATCAACAATGCCATTACAAAATTACTACGAAATAAGAAATCAATGTTTCTAGAAGTTGATGATGAAAATAAACCATAAACGACTAATATGTTTTTAATAACATGTCATAAATGAAGTGTATAAATTGAAATAAATATGAAAATGGTTTTTGAATAAGTGATTATGATAGTTACATCTATTATACAGGATGTTAGATGTCATATGAGTAAATTTTAAACAAGGTAAGGGTTTCTTTGTCTCATTATCAATTATATGAGTCAGGTTTGATATTACACATCATAATTTTTTTATATAGTTTATAAAATACCCAATTTCCTTAAAAAAAATATCCTTCTATGATATTTATATGTAAATTTATTTTTAACCGTCTTATTATTATGTTACCCTATTTCCTAAGTCCATATTTCTATAGGAGTTATTTTTCTTGAATCACCCTCTAAATGTTCTTATGAGTTACTATTCTGGGTGTTTGAATTTTTGGGTATTAATGATTTACCTTCTTGAGGTCAGTTTTACTATGGCCATTTGAAAATGTTTTGAAACCTATTTTTCATTCTGTGGGTTCATTATTATATAATTATTAATTGATTTTATATAGAAAAAATATGTATGGATGATTTTTTAGTGGGGTCTTATATCACCCACCAACGGATTATTTTAGGTTTTATATCTCATGAGAACCAAAGGGTGCACGAGAGGATTTATTTTGCGTAAAATTGTTCATGAGAGGATTTATCAAAATCCAAAGGGTGCATAAGAGGATTTATCCCTTGCTAAAGTTTTCATGGTATAATTTTTCCGATGAAAAAGGGTACTCTCAAGGATTATCTCAAGACCAAGGGTAAATAAGGGGATTATCCCAATCCCAAAAAGTTACATTGGTGATTTTCCCAAGAATATTATGAGATTATTTTCTTGGTGGTAGCATTTTCATATGATTTATATGATTCTATTTATTCCAGTATCTTATTTCATAACATTGTTCCTATTATTATTCTCCTTGAATCATGCTTAATGTCAAGGGATTATTTAATTTTTCCATGGAATAAATTTCTTCATTTGAGATTGAATATCCTTATATCAGGCCATATAAAAAACTTAAATTCTTTCATGTTCTTTTTAATAAGATATTTATCACATACTCATGTTTTCTCAAATGGTTATGGTCTAAAACATGATGACATGTTGATGAGTTCTTCCCTTACTAAGCATTCGAGACCACCCATTTCTTATGTTTCTCTATCCCCACGAAATAAAGATGAGTCTGAATTAGAAGATGTTTAGTGGAACTAACAATATTTTTGGATGATAAATACATGGGATCTAATCCACTAATTCTTTAAACCATATGATCTTATGATTGTGTGATTATTTGTGAGATGTAAAATTTAAATTACAGAAATGATCTAAAATAAATATAGAATCATCTCACCTTTTATGAAACCCCCTTTTTAATGAATGATATTTTAGTAGCATATCAAGGTGTGTGGGTATAGGGATCATTTGGGATATTCTATTTTGTGACGTTACTAATACAAAAATCTACAGTTGATGGTTTTTATATTTGATGATTGAATTGAATGGTGTGACACTATTATTGTTGGAGTTTGTGAAATTGGTGTATGATTGGACTCTTAATTATTGGGATGTGGTTAATGGTAGACTGTAGTATGACCCTCTCTATTGATATGTAGTAAATTATTTCAAACATGAACTTTATATAGTTTGATACCCAATTATGTTATAGATGATTCCGTTCATGGTCCTTGATATAATGGTGGTGATGATGTGTTGTTAGTTGATCATAAATGAATTATATTATAAAATTAAAGTTATATACTTGGTTTAGGATTGTATATATTTTAATCAGGTATATAATTTTTGGTTTGTGTTTTATTATTAATAAAATTTTAGTGTCCTAAATTTTGTCTTCCAAGTCTAAGGTATCTGTTTCATTTGATCATTAATTAGATTATTAATTGCATAATTTAAACCCATTATTATTATTATTAATTATAGTTTAAAAAACATTCATATAATTATTGGTAAAATTTATTAGGGTCTTATCAATTAATCTCTATTAAATTATTAAATGATAATTAATTATAAAAAATGGTTTATGATTAATAATTTATATCATTATTGTATCATTAAAAAACTAATTCTTTTAATGCTAAAAAATAGGTGTTTGAATCCCATATTGAAAATTTGGAAAAGATGTCGAAGATTGTACCCATGTAAATGAGGGGCTTGAGTGGGATTTTATTTGGGAATTTCAAAATAGATTTATTGAATTAATACTGAAAATAAAAATAGTTATATATTATTTAATTTTATATTTACTTTTTATTTAAATAAATATAAATAAAAAAATTGTAGAAGTGGCACTATTTAAGATAAAACCATGCCTTCCCCCTGAAAATATCCCTACGCTGAGAATAATTTTCTCTAAAAACTCATATTAATAATTAGTTTTATTATTTTTATTATATATGTTTATTTTTAATTAATTTAGATTGGTGGTTCTATCACTTCCTAGAGATCTAGGGTTTAACTAATTCATCTAATATTTCAAGTTTGTGGCTGAACTATTTGATGGAATTATCAAATATATAGTTATAATTATTCATTAAGAGAGAAGACGTAGAGGATATGTAATTACATTCATCTATAATTATACTCGTTACCCTGAAAAATATAATTAGAAGTCTTGATCCATCTGAATTAGTGGAAGGTTTTAGATGCCTAATCCTGATCAGACTAGAGTAACTCTAACAGTAACAACTAACCAAATACAGGTTGTTTGGATTGAGTTAGATGAAAATAGAGTTGTTGGAAAGTTCATATACAACATTTTACCAAGATACTGAGGTAGGGGTAACAATAACACTCATCTAGACTTGGATCGAGTGGAAAATTCAGTCACAGTCCAAGTGGAAAGTTGGAGACAACCATGGGGAATTATATTTTTATTTGATGGGGGTTTCATTTATCTCTTTAATTTATTGTCTTTTGTTTACATTTTAACGTTTATAAACATAAACGTTTTATAAAATTTTTAATATTAAAAACTTTTTTAAAGTAATTAGATTGATATACTTGTTTTTTTTTGTTGAAACCAATATTTTTTGTAAGAAAACATAATTTAATTTCAACATTATTGGGTATGGTCCACAAAAAAAGGAAAATTGAAAATTTAACAATATGGTTGATCTTGTAAAAATTTTATGATGGTTTTGTTGAACATAGAATGAAATATTTACACCAAGGTGAAATTTTGGGGAAATTCCAAGCTAGTTGAATTATTTGTGATATTGAGTATTATTATCTAGTGAGTGTGAGATAATAATATATTTTTGGTAACTTTAGTTTCAATAACACTGTATTCATAAAACATTAATGATATTTTTTTGATGTTATTTTGTTTTTCGTTCATTTGAGTTTATCATTGTGAGATTTTAAATATAAATAATATATTAAATATATTATTTTCAATTCCAAGCATAAAAACATTACACTTCTAAATAGAGTGTCAAATAATGATTTGGACAACATATTTGTGTCTGAAACATGGTGTTTTTTATAAAAGAGGTTTAAATTATGTGATTGGGTGTCAATTTATAGACTGGTCATTTTAAAGTCTTCAATAGAATTTTTATTTATGTTATTTTTAGGTTGTGATGTGATGGTAACATGATAATGATGTGGAGATAACCTGTCATGGTAACGTGGAAGCTATATACCATGTAGTCAGTGACAGGGTATGTAAGATTTGAAAAAAATGTATTATTAACATGTCATATCATATATGGGAGGGCTTTTATGTTATTAATAAGGGGGTTTATGTGGGTTTATAGTGGGAATTAAGGAAGGAAACTCTAATAAAAAAATTTCCCATTGAAAATATTCATCCCATCCACCCTTTTTTCATAGGTGGAATAACTTAGAGGATTTTGTATCTCATCCTCTCCCTCATAGTCCCCATAAAAAAATAAGGAATTATTTATCATGTTTTTTACCTTCTTCATGGTGGTGGTGAAAATGATGATCAAGTAGTGTGATTTGATCATCAATATTTGTCAATTCACCAATGAGGAATGACTTCTTATTCATTTATTTATCTTATATATGTTGTGTGGTTTTATCCCCTTCCTATCCTGATTGAATCACTTAAAACTTCTATAATTATGAAGTTAATATAAATGATAAAGGGATTTTATTACGATTAATTACCAAATTTTTGGGTAGTTATCAAATCAAGATTTATCATCAAGGAATAACTCAAAAAGATTTTTAAAGGGTGAATAATTTGTTTTACAGGTTTTCTATAGTAAATCGTTGTTGGTGTCAATAAGATAAAAGAATTTTTTTCATTCAAAATTCTTTATTTACAAAGTAATTATTTCCCAGAAAGAAAATGTTAATGAGTGAAATACAATAATAAAAAATTAGGATAAAAATAATAATATTAAATAAATTATTCCTTTTCTCTAAATTGACATGAATAGAAAAAAAATTGTATTTTGTCCCAAACATATTTATTATGATACTCTGATTATTTAAATATTTTTACTTCTTGTAAATAATGATATTTTTTAATTAATTCAGATTAAATAATTGAATTATATTATTTTATCATTGTATAAAGAAAAAAATATTTTTATTTTTATTATATTTTTTCTCTGATAAGGTTTTCTTAATAATTGAATGATTTTATTTCAAGCAATGAAAACATGTAGGTATAAAGCCACTATATTTTTCATGAATTTTTAGTTCATGAATTTTTCCTAAATTACATATATATATTGGTTGGTTATTATTAATGAATATTAAAAAAACTTTCTTCAAAAAAAGTACTGTTAATAAAATTATTTCATTATGGAATAATACCTAAGGGAATATTTACAAACCATGAGAAATTATTCCACCCTTTTTAGGGAATTATAATATTGGCTTATACTTTAGTACATTGATGAACCTAATATCAATATCATCCTTTTTTGTTTGGGTATTCCTTTGGACATCATGATTTCAAATATTATCTCATTCTTTTTATGTAATTTTAATGATGATTTTGTGATGTTACAATTGTGAACAACCAAAGAAATCATGGGTTTGAGTAGATGGTTGTGATAATGTGGTGAGTTAGAGGAAAAGTTCATAGAAAGGTCAAACAATGATGGATTATAAAATAACATTTATCATTAGATTAATATAAAAAATTTTAATCGTAGGCTCTAACAGTGAAAACTCTATATTGATGTGGAAACATGACTAATAATAGAGTTGAAAATTGTTTGAAGACAACATTTCTGTATTTTATGATATTTTGAGACTACATGAAATGTTATCCTATCACATGTTTTTACTTCACCATCCATGTTTTATTAATATATTTTAATTCGACACAACATATATCTCTAAAAAACATTTTCTACGAGACCCTCTATGTGGCTTGGACCAAACATACACAATATTTTAAATGATACACACTATGTGAACCCATGTCACACACCATGTATGTCTAGGCCACTTACTTTGGTGTGTAAATGCATACATTCAATGCCATAAATATCGTCCCAATCTCCTTGTATTTTCCTTCACAAACATTGTATATAGTGGCTTCAGTAGCTCAATGTGCGCAAACTGTATGCACCTAGTGGTCATGTCACACATACATGTTGTGTATAACATGTAGATGTTTTTTGTACCAAGTGAGGTGAATCTATGTGTATCTTGAGAACATGGGTCCATATTAATTAGTTATACATGTTTTATACTTCCATAAACATTTTGTAATGTATGTATGAGTAGTGTATAATTAGTTCAATATACTTAAAATTAAATCATATACCTCTTATCCATAAACACAATGTACTAAACTAAACACATAATATATGTAGATTCCACATGAGTTAATTTGTGACAATTTCAAACCAGTAATGACCGAGATCCATACAAAATTTTTACCCCATGTGAAACATATTGTAATGGGATATTTATTGTATTCTTCCTGATTCATCATCTGAATGATAGTACTAGGTATATGGGTAGAGTATTTTAATTATTTTTTCAAATAGATCACTCTAGTAAGATCCTCTAGGACATTGTAGGATATTTAATTACAACTCAAGTAGTTTTAGGATCATAACAATGTTGAGGCGATGTTATGTGCTGGGTGAGATGTTTAGAGAAGATATAGAGTTAGGTACTCCCCTGTGTGTTGGGTGAGAGTCCTATACATTTAGGATTCTAGTAACTCCCTAAATAATTACACATAATAGGATGTATTTCCCCATATAACATATTATTTTTTGGTACTCCCGAATACATTGTGTTATGACTCCCCATCAATTGATTAAATACACTCCCATATGTTGGGGAGGGTCCTCCATTCATTCATTTAGTAATCAGTTGTATGTATGGGAATGATCTTCTATAGGGGTCAAATACAAATTCGATCAATACACGCATACCTTTATGAGTAATTTCCCCCAAATACAGTTCTAGAGAGGTATCATGTAAGTTACATAATCCTAGAAGATCTAAATTTTTGGAATATATAATATATCAAAAAATAGATACCTTTGAGAAGTTGGCAGCCTTTGGAGACTTTATGTTTTCCTTTTAGTTATAATTTACAACTGGGTGGTTGACTTTGGGTATTGATAGACCTACCCTACCCAAGGTATCACTAGTAACTTATATGATATGATCCTTCATAGATCTAGGTTATGAAGATTTTATTTATTCTATTTTCCATGGTTTCCTTAACAATAGATCATATTTGGTCCTTTGGGATATCATCAATTATTCAGCATTCTTGAATTTGAGCTTACCAATTGGTTTTACTTTACTTCATATTTTTTGGGAAAAATTTAGGTATGTTTATATTCACCCCTGCACGAGATTCATGCCCATGCGTTATGTGTCTGTATAGACATTACCCAATTCAATCGTAAATATGGAAGACATAGAGACAATGTAGTTGGAGTAGATGTCACTTAGTAGCTGAAAATGTTTCATGGGGGACATAGCTACAATTAGAGTCTATTCTTGTAGACCATTTGATAACATATTTCATCTCATACTTGGCTCAAGTTGTACCTAGTGGTTATTTAATTCTGTATATGTATTTTAATTTATCACTTTTGAATCTATGTCATTGTACTCAGAATTTATGTATCATTCTCACACTGTATGAAATTTTATTGTTATATATTTATCTACTGGTAATACTAGATTTTTTTGTATATCGGATATGAGTTTAAGTTATAAGTTTTTATTGTACAAGGAATCACATGTATGTTGTGCATTATTGTTTCTAGTCTCTAACCCCTAACCTATTGGAGTTGTTCCTTTTGAGGTACACGCAGCTTACCATTTTATCGGGTGGGGTCATGGTGGGAAGCATTATAGGTGTGGGGGTCAATATATCATTCTACGAGGGCTCTAATAACTTTTTAGTCAGTACAAAACTCTATGTAATCATTTTTTTTGGAATTAGTAAGTCGATACATTTATTATTTAGTGAAAATACATGGTATTATTTACCATTCCTATATCATATCACCAATATATTATTAAAACACCATGGTTATCTACTAAATAGTTGATGGTTATACACAGAGATATCTAAATATTATTTTTATTCATGGACGAAAAATCACCCTACTAGATTTTGACTCTGTCACCATTCATTAGTGGGTCAGTGAGGAATCAAATTTGAGACTAGTTGAGAGTTTTATTTACCCCATCAATATATAGAATATATTACACTAATTATCCCTATATAATATTTCCTTGAATAAAATATGGTATTTCTCACTAAGATGATAATGAATACCTATAATGTAAATGTGTTATGTGTGATCTAGTGTTTTGAGGTATGTGTTTTTTGTTTTGTGCTATGCACAATTTAGTTATAGATGATTCATGATAATATGAACCAATATTGATAATTAGATTTTATTGTGATCATTTTTTTGTTTGTTATTTACAATACCAATTTATTCTAGATATCCATC
The DNA here is from genome assembly GCA_963277665.1 of Viscum album. Taxonomy (NCBI): domain Eukaryota; kingdom Viridiplantae; phylum Streptophyta; class Magnoliopsida; order Santalales; family Viscaceae; genus Viscum; species Viscum album. The sequence continues at coordinate 673,372,391 of OY728127.1, forward strand.
TATTTGATAATGATTCTTATGTTTGATTTAACTTTATCGGTATAAAGAATCACTGATTATTTATTATCTGAATTCACAATGGTAATTTTATATCACATTTTGGGTTAAAGATTAAACTCAGGTTTGTGGATAGAAAACCTATAGATATTATTCAAAAATTAGGTCTCATGATCTTATGAATTTTATTTATTCCTCTGGTATGAGTTTTTCAGAATGGGTTGCACCTCTCCTACATATTTCTATTATACCAAAGACCTAAATTGATATCATGAAATTTGAAATTAATTCTATGTAATGAATATTGAATTTTAAAATGGGGAATTACATTACTATGGATAGATATAATTCAATCATGGATGTATCTCCATGATGAGGGTTGCATTATGAATAATTGATTCCCTATATAAGGCTCTAGAATCATTCAATGAGGTAGTTCTAGTGGGGAGTTGGTGATGAGAAACAGCTAGAGATGTATAATGATTTTGCCCATCTCTGTATACCACCATTAGGAAATCCCAGTCAGACCCATAGTACTAAAGGAAATATTTTGGATGGTTTCATATGGAATATGACTTGGAGTATGTGGTAACCAACTTGGTTATATTTACAATCTATGATGTCTTTAGAGACACGTGAGATCTTTAATGTCGGCTTAATCCATTTTACCCTTAATATGTTAATATTTGAGTGGTTGATAATTTCAATAGGGCTATTAGTCATACCCTAGTGGCAAGAGACTCCTATTGACTATGGACATCCCTTGATAATGTCTACTGAATGTGTGAATTTTTTTTGAGTGAGGAAGAGAATTTATATTACTACTACTAATTCTATAGCATTTTAGAAGATTATAATGTCTATATATGGTGGAATGGTTGTGAAAAGTGGTTGTTGAACTCGATTATTTAATCTTAGATAGTATCCCATGGTTCCCAATATTAAGAACTAGATTTCTTTATTAAGATACTCAAAAGGATGTACTAATACTTCTAACTAGTATTGGATTTCCTTCCATGGATCTGGGATTTGATGTGTATGTAGACCTATTAGAGAAAGGTCTTTGTTGGGATCAGTGTGGAATTCATAATCAATGTATCCTAGATATTAATATTATAACTATTTGGTAATATATTTGGTTTTTTAATAAGGAAACTCTATGGGAAGCTCTCAAGGAAACATTGGGACATATCAAAAGGATTAACTATTTTTTTAGATGAAATAAATTCCATGTACTGCATGTAAGAGCTATAAATTGTTTTTAGTGGTCATTATTAGTTCCAAAATAATTTGAACTAAAATTTATAGCAATAATATCAAACGTTTTTTAGGATTGTATAAGAACCCAGATCTTTTTTTCAGGTATGATTTCTTTTCCTTGTGTTTTTTTTGAAAAATAAGACTTTTTGAGAATTTCCTAAGTACATGCCATGTACTTTATGAGTACATGTCGTGTACTTAGTTACCACGGGTAGCCGTGTGCTGTTCATGTAGCGGTCGTGGACACGGCCGTGTGCGGTGGCCTAGAAGCCTCCTAAAGCGGGGATTAGTAAGGGAAAGTACACGCCGTGTACTTCAAAATCACATTCCGTGTACTTTCTTTTTTCATTAAACATACCGAGGTCGCGTATGACGGACAGAACCATCTACTTCTCTACCAAGTTCGTCCGAGGGCATCTGTATGGCCACAGATCATCTCTGAGCACCCGTTATCCGATTCGACCATCATTGATTGTGTTGGGATCACCTCGGTAACCTCTTCCTTCTTCTAGATCATAGTTTTTTGATTCTTCCTCTTTCAAGAGTTATCTTCTATTAAACATTTTAGATTTTTTGTAGATCTATGAAGTTCTTGGGTGATTCAAGACATAAGGTTCATGTATATCGATCTACCAACACCGAGGTAGGTGGTTTGTGCCTTTCTGTTGAAAGTCCTTGAGTTATATGTGCAATTTTGAACAATACCCTTGAATGGGGTATTGTTTGGTTACCTTTTAAACCCTGATAGTTTCCTTCCATGTTTTAATGATTGGGTAGAGGAAAATTGAATTTGAATAGGGTTGATTCCTATGCTTTGGAAGTTTTTCCCATGAATATTATTTTTACGACAGTTTGGTCCCGTTTGGCCTCTTACGCTTCCTTGATATTTTTCCCATGGATAGTGTTGTAGGATGCAGTGATTATTTTTCTCTAACATGCTTGATATGTTGTAGACTGTTAGCCATGTAGTTCATGAGTTTTACTTTGGCTATATTTCATTTCTATGCTCGTTTCACTTACACAGGGCTGTGAGAACATGATGTAGTAGACTATAGGGTAATTGACCGAGTGAGCTTCCACAAAGAGTCTCTAATTACTTTTAGGCTATAAGGGGAATTGACTGAGTGAGATTCCTCAAAGAGTCTCTAATTAGTTTTGGGAAATAAGGGGAATTGACCGAGTGAGCTTCCTCAGAGAGTCTTGAATTACTTCTGGGCTATAAGGGGAATTGACCGTTTGAGCTTCCTCAGAGAGTCTCTTTATATTCTTAATTGAGCCAAATGGGATATGCTATGTATACTTCCTAGAGGGTTACCCACGTGATTATCTGCTTACTTGATATGTGGAATTGTTACGGATGAGTATTTCCTTGTTAACTACATCTTTGTTTATTACCTACCATATATATTCACTGACTGTTAGGCACAGATCTTCGAGTGATTTCCAACTGGGATTTAGTCTCACACCCTATTTGGCTCATGCTTTTGGGCCCAAGTAGATTATATTGTTGCAGCTACAGATAAGGGAAAGCACCCTTCTACTTCAGGTACTTGATTTACTGTGAAACTGGAGAGCATGAGACCAAGTTGAGGCTTGCGATGCTGATGAGTTGTTTGTCTATTTTCTTTTGTACTTTCATTTAGTACTATTTTTATTTCAGCATTATGATTTGTTTGTCTATTTTCCTATACATATTCATCTTGCATCATTTATATATGTGTTTGTGACCTACTTTATTTTTTCCAGTCTTCCGCTATTTATTGTTGTATGGTATTATTACTGCTTCCACCTTTGTATGTCTATTTTACTTCCGTTGTGTACTCTGACAACGAGGGCATAGTTTCCCCACTATCACATCCAAGTCCCTCACTACTAGTCAGTAGCCTCTGGCATTTGGGGAAATACGCTTGAGGCCATGTGACAAACTAGGTACGGGGCTCCTCTTGGTGGCTTCCGGAATAGGGACATTACAAAGTGGTATCAGAGAAATTTATTCCATCTTGACTTATTGTTTGGAGCCCATATCCAGGGATAAGAAGGAATAGGTACATGGTTATATGTTGTGCCCAGGATTATCTGACTCGTGTACAGGGAAAAGCCAATCTACCTCGTTTAATGAAATTTTTTTGGTTTTTCAATTTTACGGTTGATTTGATGTCACCGATGGGTGATTCACATGATTTTTGTTATTACTGTTAATGTTATTTAGGTTCTATTTATGTCCCAACATGATGAGATGAGGGTATTCCATATCATGCATCATATAGGAACTAGCTAGAAAATCACATGTCATTCATTCTTGTCATTCCATTTAGGGTGCATTAGTGATTTCATGTTGTTTTGATTAATGTTGTGCTAGATATGCATGGTATTGTGATAGATTCTTTGATATCAGACCTACTATGTGACAGAATATTTTTTTGTGTAAGGTTTTGTTTGAAGGGATTCCAAACTTTAGTTCTTGAGGTGTTATGGGCCCTCATGAATTGGAATTTGGTAGATCATTGACTTGTTTCCTAGTTTATAACATGTATAAGATGCTAATATTTGATTCACGGGGAGTATGGACCCTCATGGATCGGAATTTGGAACTTTTAATGTTTGTTCATCGTTTTTATGGGTTCTGGAGTATTTTCTGAGGAATACTGACTGGAAAAACACAGAATACACAGCGTGTAATGTTAAATACATGACATTTGTTCTTATGTTTGGGAAGAAGCTGTTTTTCTTAATTACACACTGTGTACTGTATGTACACGCCATGTAGTCTCTATCCGTGTCGCGGACCGTGTGGGCAGGGACACGGGGTTTGGAATCTTTGGTAGGAAACATCGTGTACTAGATGTAAACACTGTGTCGTAAGACTGTGTAACCGGTCATGTCACTAACAATGCAGGTCTGTTGGTCTTTTCTAAACACACACCATGTCCTTCTGGAACACGCCGTGTAGTGTAACCCGCGTATCGGCCATGTAACGAACAACACTGGTCAAAAAAATCTACCTAGTACACATTGTGTCCAGCTGGAACACGTCGTGTAGTGTGGTCCATGTATCCGGCCATGTCGCTAACCCCATGGGTCGGTGAAGCTTTTCTACAACACATTGTGTGTGGAACGAACACGCCATGTAGTCTTGTTCTAGGAGAGCTGTGTGGCTTAGCCATGTAGAAGAACTCAGGCAGGGGAATAGGATTCAAGTACACACCATGTGTCAGGATAACATGTCGTGTGTTTGGGTTGTTACACTACCAGTTGTGGAAGAAGTACATACCCATGTGAATGGCTTAAGGAAACAAGTCGTCTAGGGTTTATATATGCCATGTAGTCATGTTTTTTAAAACTTCAATGCTTCCTTATCTTGTACCCTTATTTCTTTTATAGTTTTCATTCCTTGATAATCTTGATCTATGGTGTGTGCTTGACCTTGAAGAGTCATGCCACTAAGACGTCCTCCGGTTTTCCGCCAGTTGCAGGGTGGTGATCAGACACCGGAGAAGGCTGATCAGTGACTACCTGTAGATCCTCCAGTTGTGCTAGTCTTGGCGCTAGCAGTTATACCTAACCCAGGTGCTGATGCAATGTTCAGGGTGTTCTTTATAAGGATGATGCATACCTTTCATGGAGCACCGCCTCCTGCCCCATCGATGTTGGAATTGACGTGGGTCTTTTAGTAGCAGCATCCCCCCACCTTCTCAGGGGATAGAGGACCCCAGGCTGCAGAGTCATAGCTAAAAGCCATAATGATGATCTTTGAGCATCTGGAGATTCCTCTAGAGAAGAGGGTCAAGATTTCTACTTATATTCTTCTGGATTCCACCAAGAGATGGTGGGATGTGATCTCACAGGCATGACGCTAGCAGAATATGGCTTGGGGGGAGTTCCAGCCCACCTTCTACGATTTGTTCTATCTGGAGACCTTGATAGCAGATCGATCCCAAGAGTTCATGATTCTAGAGCAAGGTACTCTTTATATTATGAAATATTCTTCTCGCTTCACTAAGCTGTAGCGCTTTACACCATTTCTAGGGGGAGATGAGTCTTTTCTTGCACGGAAGTTTGAGGATGGTATGAGGTTGGATATCTGATCCTAGGTGAACATCTTCAGGTAGACTTCTATATCCTCTATAATCAACAAGGCGCTGATCACAGATCTCAATCTGAGGGATTATGGAGCTATGGGCCAGGGCGGTTCAGCATCTAGGGTTAGTGATTCTCTAGCCGATAGTAGGAAGCGCCGAAGGGAGACTACACGAGGAGATCATAGTAGGCGGGATGCATCTTCTGGTAGCCAGGTGGTGTGCTACAAGTGTGGGAAAAGCGGGTATACGAGGCCATATTTCTCGAGATACCCATTGGAGTGTTGATCTTACAGCTAGATGGGTCACCTACATCATTTATGCCCAGGTTTCTCACCAGCAGCTGGTGACAGGGGTTCATCTATCACTTTGCGTTCAGGATAAGCACCACATGTTACTCCTAAATCCAGGAACTGGAGTTTTTCTAGTCATTCTGGACAAGGTGGAAGTAGTGGTTGTGGTATCCAGTCGCCCGGTTTTGAGCAACAACAGGGTGGATCAACTCAGAGTGGCTAGGTAGGGTCATAGGGTTGCGGTGTAGGCCAAACTTTGGCAGTGGAGCAGACCAAGCAGGAGCAGGTTCTTAGACCCTCTACAGTTCGAGGTACGATCCTACTGGCCTCTGTTTTATCTTCTGCTCTTTTCGATACATGGGATTCCCATAACTTTATATTTCTTTCTATTGTGGAGATCCTTGGACTATGTATCCTTTCTTTTGCTAATACCTTAACTCTAGACACTCTGTTGGGGACTAGGACGGATAGTGTACATTAGTGTAAGGAGTTCCCTCTTGAGGATGGTGGGTGTCACTTTTTATGGGAGCTCTATGTCCGAGAGATGACAGGCTATGATGTCATTCTTAGAATGGACTGGTTAGTTACCTACCATGAATTTGTCGATTGCTATCACAGCAGGGTGAGTTTCACGTCACCATATGGCAGATCCTTTCATCATAAAGGTGAATGGGATGTCCAGGAGAGCAGAGCAGGACCCGAGCATCATGGGTTGGGTGGAGGTATGGTTGAGGAGACCGGGTGTTCTCAAAGATTGAATTGAGGTCCAATTACCATCCATTTCACGTTAGACCATTTGATATACCTCTTACAACCTTCTGGAACAGGTATGGTCTATATGAGTATGTGGTTATGCCGTTTGGTCTCATGAACGCGCTAGCAGACTTCATGGCTCTGATGAACTGAGTTTTCCATCCATACTTGGATTCTTTCATGGTATTCTTCGTGGAAGATATCTTGGTGTACTCTCACACTCAACACGACCTTGCCACATATCTTGAGATCATTTTGAGTACACTGAGATAGCATTGGTTATATGATAATCTCTCAAAATGCTACTTTTGGATGGACCAGATTCACTTTTTGGGTAATGTTATCTCAGATACAGGAGTGTATGTAGACCCAGAGAAAGTGAGACTAGTAGTCTCCTGGGAGAAGCTGAAGAATGTCTTTGAGGTGTGGAGTTTTCTTGGGATGACTGGATACTACAGATGTTTCACACAATCCTTCTCATGCTTAGCATCACCACTAACGGGCCTGACTAAGAACGGTGAAAAGTTCTCGTGGTCAGATTCTTGTGAGTCAGCCTTTCATGAGTTGAAAGGGATGTTGACTTCTGTGAAGATACTGGTCTTTCTAGAGGTTGGAAATAGCTATACTGTTTTTTGTGATGCTTCAGGTTTCGGTTTGGGAGCTGTGCTTATGCAAGGGGAAGGAGTCATTGTGTATGAGTCTTGGAAGTTGAGGCCACATGAGAGGAACTACCCGATGCACGATCTCAAGTTGGATATGGTTTTTCATGCTTTATGGTTTTGGAGACATTATCTTTTCAGAGATCATTTTATTGTTTTCACTCACCACAAAATTCTCAAGTACATCTTCACTCAGCGTGATCATAATTTTAAACAACAAAGGTGGGTTGATTACCTTCAGTACATTAACTTTGATCTTGCCTATACACATGGGAAAGGCAACGTAGTGGTTGATGCGTTGAGTAGGAGGACTCAGATATAGGTAGTTAAGGATGCCAGTAGTGAGTGTCAGCTTATGGCACTGTTCTCTGAGATGCATTTGGAGGTGCACGACAGACAGGGGCATACTTTTCTTTCTTATGTAGTTGTTACCTCTACACTTCTGGATCGATTGTGAATGAGGCAGCTATTAGATTCTGAAGTCCTGGTCCCATGGGAGAATGTTTCATGAGAGGACCCTATTCCTAGATGGACTGTAGGTGAGGATGAGATCTTGCATTTCCTAGGGTGTGTTTGGGTGCCAACAGACATACGCAAGGAGCTGATGCGGGAATTTCATTACTCGATTTGGGAAGTTCATCCTGGTGTCACCAAGATGTAACTTGGTCTACACAGCCAGTAATGGTGGCCAGTTATGAAGAGAGTTGTTGCTGGTTTCTTCATGTAGTGTTCCACCTGTCACCAGCTGAAGACGGAGCATCAGCGACCAGCAGTGCATTTTCATCAGTTACCCATTCCCCAATGGAAGTGGAATGATGTCGCGATGGACTTTGTGATGAGTCTACCAAGTCCTCCTTAAGGGAATGATGTATTATTGTTTTTCATCGACAGGATAACGAAGGTTTTCCACCTCCTTCTGGTCAAGGAGACCTTCAGTGTTTATGAGATGGGAAGGTTGTACACCCAAGAGATTGTACATTTGCATGGAGTTCCATGCTCCATTGTTTTAGGCAGGGATGCCCGATTTACTTCTTGGGTCTGGCAGGGGCCTTAGAAGGCCTTGTGTATACAGGTACTTTTGAGTGCAGCTTACCATCCCTTGAAAGATGGCCAGTCCGAGCATACGATTCAGGTGCTTGAGGACATGCTTCAATCATGTATTCTGGATTTTGAACGTTCCTGGGAGAAGCACATACCTCTTGGGGAGTTTTCCTACAATAATAGTTTTCATGAAACTATTCATATGGAACCTTTTGAGGCTTTGTACGGTTGGCCATGCTGATCACCCTTATCTTGGCTGGAGGCTGGAGAGGCAGCTATGATGGGACCTCGTCTTGTCTAGGAGACCACGAAGCATATAGAGTTGATTCGGAAGAGGATGGCTATTGCATAGTCTCGACAGAAGTCTTGTGCTAATTGACAGAGATGACATCAGGATTCTGAGGTTGAAGATCAGGTTTTCTTACGTGTCACATCGTGGTTGGGACATAGAAGGATTAAGAGACAAGTTATGATTTCACCGAGGTACGTCGGGCGGTTTGAGGTTTTGGCGAGAGTTGGGCCAGTTCCCTATTGGTTGTATTTACCTCAGAGGTACTAGGATATTCATGATGTTTTCCACATTTCTCAGCTTCGACATTAGTTCTCAGACCCGTCTCATGATTTTCAACTTGAGGAAGTTGAGCTAGAGGTGGATGCATCTTTCATAGAGCATCCTATCCAGATTTTTGATCGCAGTACGAAGGTTCTCTGTGGCCGTTCTGTTCGTCTAGTACGAGTGCTATGGTAGCACGAGAGAGTAAAAGATGAGACATGGGATAGGGAGGCCGATGTATGTTTGTAGTGGTCAAAGCTATTCAGAGTTTTTTCTTCTACGCTGCCTTGATAAGGAAATTCGGGGAATAATTTCTTTAATGGGGGAAGTGTGTAAGAACCCGGATCTTCTTTTCAGGTATATTTTTCTTTTCTTGGAGTTTTTGATGAAAAATAGGACATTCTGGGAATTTCATAAGTACATGCGATGTACTTTATGAGTACACACCATGTACTTAGTTACCGTGGGTAACCGTGTGTTGGTCGTGTAGCGGTCGTGCACACGGCCGTGTGTGGTGGCCTGGAGGCCACATAGAGTGGGGCTCGGTAAGGGAAAGTACACGCCGTGTACTTTAAAAGTACATGTCGTGTACTTCAAAAGTACATTTCATGTACATTCTTTTTTTAATTAAATGTACCGGGGTCCCATATGATGGACATAACCATCTACTTCTCAACCTAGTTTGTCCGAGAGCATCTGTATGGCCGCAGATCATCTCTGAGCACCCGTTCTTTGATTCGAACTTCGTCGATTGTGTTGGGATCTCCTCAGTAATATCTTCCTTCTTCTAGAGCTTCATTTCCTGATTCTTCAGCTTTAAAGAGTTATATTTGGTTGAACGTTATATATGTTTTTGTAGATCTACGGTGTTCTTGGGTGATTAAAGGCTTAAGGATCACGTATATCGATCTCTCAACACCGAGGAAGGTGGTTTGTTCCTTTTCGTTGAAATTCAATGAGTTATATGTGTAATTTTGACCAATACCCTTGAACAGGGTATTACGTGGTTACTGTTTTAACCCTGATAGTTTCCTTCCATGTCTGTATGCTTGGGTAGAGGTAAATTGAATGTGAATAGGCTTGGTTGCCATGCTTTGGAAATTTATCCCATTCATATTCTGTTTATGACTGTTTGGTCCTGTTTGGCATGTTATCCTTCCTTGATGTTTTTCCCATGCCTAGTGTTATAGGAGGGAGTGATTATTTTTCTTTGACATTCTTGATATATTGTAGACTGTTAGCCAAGTAGTTCTTGAGTCTTACTTTGGCCATATTGTATTACTATGCTCGTTTGACTTACACATGGCCGTGAGAACCTGGTGTAGTAGAATATAAGGGGAATTGATTGAGTGAGATGCCTCAGAGAGTCTATAATTACTTTTGGGCTATAAGGGGAAATAAAAAAGTGAGATTCCTCATAAAGTCTCTAATTACTTTTGGTCTATAAGGGGAATTGACTGATTGAGCTTCCTCAGAGAGTCTTGAATTACTGCTGGGTTATTGGGGAATTGACCGTGCAAGATTCGTCAGAGAGTATTTTATCATTTCACTATAAGGGGAATTGACCATGTGATATTCCTTAGAGAGTCTCCATATATTCTTAATTGGGCCATAGGGGATAGACCATGTGTACTTCCTAGAGGGTTACCTGTGTGATTAGATGCTTACATGATATGTGGAATTGTTACTGCTGAGTATTTACTTATTTAATGCATCATTGTTTATTACCTACCATATATATTCACTGACTATTAGGAACAGATCTTCAGGTGGTTTCCTATTGGGATTTAGTCTCACACCCTCTTTGGGTCATGCTTTTGGGCCCACATAGATTATATTGTTGCATGTATAGATAAAGGCAAGCACCCTTCTATTTCAGGTACAAGATTTGTTATGGAGCTAGAGAGTATCGGACCAAGATGAGGCTTGCGATGCTAAGGATTTGCTTTTCTATTTTCATTTTTTACTTTGGTTTAGTACTATTTTTATTTCATCATTGTGATTTTTTTGGATATTTTCCTAGAAATATACATCATGCATCATTTATATATATGTGTGCTCCAGTTTATTATTCCTAGTCTTCCGTTTTTTACTACTGTATGGTATTTTTACTGCTTCCGCCTTTGTATATATGTTTTACTTCTGTTGTGTACTCTGATAATGAGGGAATAGTTTCCCCACTATCACATCCAAGGCCCTCGCTGCTAGTCGGTAGTCTCTGGAATTTGGTGAAATGCACTTAAGGCCATGTGACCAACCGGGTACGGGGCACCTCTGGGTGGCTTCTGGAACTAGGACGTTACAGATTGTTTTTTACCTTCTTTAAAAACACAAAAAGTGTGGAAAACCTAATACGTTTCAGTTATAGATTTGTTAAATCCACTCATTCATGTATGATATTCAAGAATATTAGTTTTTGACTTATCTATGATAAACATAATGTCATAACTATTTTGGTGGTCATAGTGGAAGAGTAGTGTGGTCATATTCAATTCTCTTTGTAAGATTTTTATACTCAATTGATATTGGTAAGATCAAAGAAGTTTTCTTTATTGGATGGAGTTTTTGGAAGAATTTTCCTTCATTGGCTTTCATGTTCCACATATCTCTATGAATGTGAGAGACACATTATGATAAATTAAGTTTGGGATCATTTGGAATATTGATTTTGAAGATAGTTCTCCTAATTAATTCCCATAAAGGAGGTGACTATTCCATTTTTATTATATAATTAAATAGTTCTTTATTTTTCTAAGACTGATATTGGATTGTGGTGAGTATTTAAGAACTAAGGGTTCCCAGTGGGTATGGAACCATGGTTCTAGAAGATAATTTTTGTTCATTGTGTGACTAGTTTAGCTTGGAAATGAATGACATTTCTATAAAAAATTTTATTATATTCACTCAATTTTGGTAGGTGATATTATGGGGTCCAGTGCTGATATAGTAGGGTTATCTAAATGGTCAAGAATGTCTAATTAGAATTATGGTATATTGGGTCACTAAAGATCTTCATGTTTGTTGCATGAATGTTTTAAGAAGTTTACGTTATTCCTTGGTATGCTCATTACATTCTTTCATATAGTGTACATATAAACTAACCAAGATACCTTCAGTGGTATATGTGAACTAGTGGGTTTTTTTCTCGTTAAAGATGGGTAACATGACATTTTGTATGATGGTTCCCCTAATAATGACCCTTTCTAAATATTTTAGTTCTATTCTGCGGTTTTACTCATGTTATATTGACATATAACTGATAGTTGGAGATGTATTAGATGCATAATTTTTAAAAATTCTATGAGATATGTTCTTGTGCCTTTTGTTGAGGTTATTTCATGATATTCTTGAGCTAAATGATTCATGTGTAGTGGTGAAGAGTTTTCTCCTAAGTAGTTTCATCCTATGTCTGCTCAAATCCTGAACCTCTATGGGATTATTGTGTAACTTTGGTGGTAGACATTATTTTATATGAAGTTATTTAATGAACATCTGATTCATATCTTTATTTTTTTATTTTTGAGGATGAAAATGAAAAATTAATGAGAGGATGTAGTGACTCGTATTTTTTATAAGGGAGACATAAGTTATTTTTTGTTTTTTATGTGTCAAGCCCCAAATGATAGTAACTAATTAATTTCACTAGAGGTTGACCTAAAAAATTATTGTTTCATTAAATGTTAAATATGGTATATGCCCAAGGGTTGATTTTTTTTGATATTATAAGAAATTATAATTATTTTGGATATTTAATATTTATTGAACACATATATATTTATCCCATAAGTGCGAGATCAGAATCCTTCTATAGTCACCTAGATTTAATAACTTTCATGTACCAAATCAGTGTACTCCTAAACCAAAACCCATGTTGACCCATGAAAATTCCATAAGATTATTTCTGATCCCCAAGGGCTATATACTAGTTCATGGGAAACAATAATAAACCTTTGGGAATTGTTTCAGGAAAATAAAAAATCAATCACTAAGAGGGTCCTAATTTGAACTTTACATAACCCCACTAGTAGCTAGAGAGTCTTACAATAAATAATATAATAGAGATAACCTGAAAAAGAAACAATATTATGTAATATAAGTGGGAAATCAAAAATAAATCATGAAATAAAAATATATTTAAAATACTATTCACAACTTTTGAAGTGTAAACACCAAACCAAGTATATATAAAATTAATAAATCAATAACAGAGAGGGTGAAATAGGGTGGGAGGCTGACATGGGGATATAAGAGAATAATATCATTATAAATGAAAGCCAAACATATTTCAAAATTATCACTACCCATCTCCATGTGACATGACAGAAAACTACCACCATATCATCACCTCCAAACCTAATCCCTACTAACATGAGTATCCACCACCTCAAATTGGTGTCTTTGCATTACCATTATTAGTCAAAATAAGGTATAAAAACATCCATTAGGTGTTTGTAGGGTGTTATCAAAAAAATCATGTTAGGATCCCAACAATAATTCCTTGAGAAAACTTTTTTAGATAATCTAAATTTTATATTTTGAAAATAAAAATTTAAAGATATATATTAGATTTTCAAGAAAAGTATCAAGCTTAATAACATATAAGGATGAAAATAATGTTCTGGGAAAATATAAATTTCCAGTAGAGAATCATGGGTTATACCCTAAGGTCACTAAGGTCAAGTCTTATTAATATCCTTTTACAAATCTATATCCAAACATCTCAATCTATGTGTAGGATTCTAGACAATGTGGTATACTAAACTAGTGGAAAATATACTAGAAAGATTGGCGTCAAAAAGAGGGATCACATGCTAAGTTGAGGGGAATAATTCCCTAAAATATAATTTTATAAATTTTCATTAATAAAATATGTTTTTTCCAAGATTCAAATAATATTAAATGTAATACTTGAGCTTCAATTATAATATGCTTTCCTCCCTAGAGAAATAATAGTATGATGTGAAAAACATTACTCAAGAATGTGATTAAAACATTAATTATAATTTTTTATTAATTTGAAATGATGAAATGAATTTCTTTTTTTAATATAGTTTGTGAAAATTATCTTAAATTTCAATTTTGATATTTTTTATAAATAGTTTATTTTTCGTTGAAGAGAGAAAAATACAGATTTTAAAAAAAATGTCACTTTTCTAACATTATTTTATATAAAAATTGCAAAAGATATTATGGAACCATTTTATAGATCGTATATATATTTAAGTAATATAATTTATATAATTTTATAATTTTTTCCCTAAAAATATATGGTTAACATTTTGGAAATCATAGAAAAGTTTTTTTAAAAAAATTCTTTTTAGTTATTCTCTTTTAATAAAGTATTTACAAGGTTAATTTATTTTTTCGTTCCGTTTTATGCACTAATATTAAAATTAATTTCTACAACTTAAAAAGTAGAGTCTTTTACAAATTATTCCATATTTGGAATCAATATAATTAATATTCGGTAATAATTTAAACTAATTTTTTTACATAATGAATAGTAAAAATAGTAAAAATCTGTTACCATGGTTAGGATTAAAATGGGTTTATTATGGGTTAAACTAAAAGATTGGGGTAAAAGTGACACTTAAACTTGTGTAAATATTATATTATGAATATATTTAGAAATAAATTCCATTAAATTATAATTCCAATCAATTTGGTTCAAATAGAACAAGAAAATAGCTTTATATTATTTAAGTATTCTTTAGTAATTCCACATATGTATCTCGCCTCACTTATAAAATGGAAGCTTGTTTCCTACCTAATTCAAAAAAATTGATAGCTCTTGATAAAAAAAATTACATTCCAAAAACTTTCCAATATTTATTCTATTATTTATTGAGATTATTATCTCTTTATAATAGCATCCAAATAAGTCTTAAGGTGTAATCCAAAAGAGTTCTCTCAAAGAAGAGATAATTGTCATTACCAACTCTTTAAAAGTTAGTTTCTTCTTCTACATCTTCTAAATATATTTTATCTATCATAATATAATGAATCTAGTATAATAAATATATTTATATTTCATTATGATTAATGGATATCAATTTTCAACTTCATTTTCATCAAATGGTAAAGGAAAGTATCACCCATGCATACTTGTGGACTACCAACTCCATGTATCGATATGATTCATTTTCCTTCAACATATATCATTGTTAGTTATTTTGATGAATTTAGTATTTATATATGTTATTTGTGAAATAACTTTGATTATTATATTATAATATCTTATCTACCTTCTTCCTCTCTCATCCTTTGGGAAACGATAATTTCACATATGCATACATGTGGACTACCATCTCTACGAAGAAATGTTATTTGTCTCTCCTTTTGCATAACATGGCTGGTATTAAAGATAAATTTAAGGAATATATATGAAATTTATGAAATAAAAATTATTCTATAAGTGTGAATAATTTTTTACTATTATTTCATTCTATCCAATGAAAATTACAAAACATTAGTCACGTATACAAATGGACTGCCATCTCAAAAAAGTGATGTAATTATTTTTTCATAATCACCTTATATGAAGGGTTATATAAGTTTATATAATGATTAAATATGTATCTTATTTCATGATTAAGGTAATACATGTTTTTTATCAATGAAAAATATGCAAGTACTGAAACCACCAAACCTAAAAATACATCAAAAATAAAATAGATAGCACTTATAAATAATGATTTTGATAAATAATTATTAATAAATGGGTGTTAAAATTTTATAATTCGTTTATATAAGAAATTATAATTGTGTATGTAGTTATGTTATGTAATTATATTAAATAATAATTTATTATACATGAGTTTAAAATAATGTGTGAGACTAGTCAAACATGAGGTAAGGGTTAATTTCACAGAATCATCCTTATTAGGGATTGATTATGTTTAAGTTTCCATTAGAGTAATAATATAATATTTTTCTCTTGAACCCAATATATTTTCCAATACACTACTTATTTTTGTACATTATAATTTTTTTCATTCATTTTCATCTCTATATTTACTAAAAATTCTAAAATAATGATTTTAATGAAAATAAACTTTTTTCTGTCGGGAATCTTTTTCTTCCATGCCTATAATTTATTAAAAATATTTTCAAGGTTATTTTTGATATGCTATAATGATTAATGAAAGAAACTTGAATACATATTTAACTTTTTATAAAGAGGTTTAAAACATTCATTCTTATAATTTTTTGATGAGGTCCTTTTTAGGAATGGTGTGAATGGAATCATTGTTTAAATTTTTACCTCATGAATGCTTTTCCCCATAATTAAAAATAACATTTTCATTAAAGATTCCTTTAATTGTTTCTTGGGTTATTTTCAACGAAATTTTTTTCCTAATATTTAAGAAATTTTTTATATTCTAAATAATTGATTTCAAAATTAAAAAGTTATTTTCCTCAAGAAATATTCTAGTAATATTTAAAAATTATTTTCAACTATATCAATATGCATTGCTAAATATTTTACTTTACTGATGATATACCTTAATGATACCATCCGTCTTATATATTTCAATGGATTGTTATCTTGTTGTTTTATTAATTGAATGGGTAAAATATTTTCATTTTTATACTTTTTTATATATAAATTTTAATGTTGATTATGTATTGAATTTTTACTCACCCCTTTCATATGATGAATTAATTAGACTTAGTACATGTTTAGTTGGTCCCGTTATAGCCCTTCAATGAATTGGTAGGTCTCATAAGACAAACTGGTTTGATTATTTTGTATATACCTTACCTATTTATGTATGAGGTCTTGGAACAAGACCATGATGGTAATATTATGATGTTCGACGTTATACATTCTATCATAATTAAGGTTGTTTTTATTATCCATGTGATTATTTATATTATTATGTAATCCAGGAATGTAATACCATTTTTATTATATTAGTTATATTGTGTATTTGATTATTTTTTATCCTAAAAATATTATTTATCCTATGATAGAATATATTGTATGATTTACATTACTAAACATCTAAGAACGAACTTTATTATATTTTTCTTTCCCGAAGTTTCCAATAATGGATTATTAAATGGTTTTATGGATATTCTAGAAGAAATTATAAATTTATCACTATAAAAGTGAGTTATAATTAATGTTTTAAAATATAATGTGATAATAATTTGTGTATCTAGTCACTAAAGATGAAAAAATATTCAATCCATCTAGATGTAATCTCTTGTATCATGTTCTAATATAGTAAAATAACCACTGGATCCAGATTACTAGAGTCAAGGAGTTATAGCAGGTATTATAGTTATTTTATTATAAAATTTGGGAACTGGATTCATGAAGACTTGTATTAGAGAACATAACCCTATGATAGACTGTAGGTATCATTATAATTATAGGATAATTTCCTAATGTTTTGGTAAAGTATAGATTTTGTGGAATTTTTAGAAAATACAACTCTGTAAAGATATTAAAAGGATAATGAGACTATGGCACATATGTGCCTATGGGGAACATTAATATAAGAGATGGACTAGATATTAAGTTGATCATCAGTGGTGCATGATGAGTGAGACTAAGACTGCACACATATCTAGGCACTCCCAAGGGATATTATATGGTTGATTCAAATAATCTTTTTAAACCATTACGAATTAGTTAAAAATAGTTTTATGATTTGAATGTATTTCCGAAGATACTAATCATATAATTATGATATTTTCTATACAGAAATTTTTAAAATATGTTACGTGTTACACCAGTTTTAGAATTATATACTATGGTTTATAATTATATGAGTTAACTTAGAATATTTCATTGTTTAGAAATGAAAACAAGTTGGAGTAATGTAATGTTTATCATTGTATTCAATTTATGTATTGATTTACCTCATATTAAATATAGTGGATATGGAGTTGGATATATAGATATATATGAAACAATTACGACCATATTCTGGAAGATGACTCAGGTTATGACCAATAACATTTCTTATATGAAGAAGCCTGCTGAACCCTAACATGGAGAAACAATGTTTGATTGCATCAGTCAATGACAACCTCCATCCTTAAATGGGTCTATTAAAACATTAGTTTCTAATAAATGGATAAATTCCATAGAGAATATATTCATCGCTTTTGAAAGTAATGAAAGATATAAAGTTATCATGGAAATTTATCATCCTAAATAAGACATTGATAAATTTTGGTCATTGTTCTAGAAAGCTATGGAGACATAGGAAATAAATAGTATTGTTTTGAATACCTTAAAGGATGTATTCTTCAAAAAAATACTCCCCTTATGAGAAATGAGATAATACAGAGAGGAAATTCCTCAATCTAAGGAAAAAGGAAATAGGAAATATTGTTTAATATGAAGTTAACCTTACAAGGATATAACCACCTAATTTGGATTATGTATGTAATAAAATGTGTAATCTTGATCATTTATTTTATGGGATAAATGATAGATTTCAAAGAAAATTATCATCTCGGAAATTATCGATATATAAGAATACAAAGATATAATTCTCCAAGTCTTATGTTTTACAAGGAAAATAAGAAAAGAATATGTTGAATGAGCACTCAAGAAAAAGAAAATTAGTAAAGGGGAATAAGGTAAAGGTGTAATTTAATACTTATAATAATTTTAGATAGAAACACCATGAAATATTCTTCATGGGAAGGGGATTTTTCTTCAAGTGTGGATAGAAATTACATCAGGATCATGATTTTAAGGGAGATAAAGAAACAACCAATGTTTAATTATTCAAATTCAATGAGATATGGAATTATTTAAATTAATTACCCAAGAATCAAGTAAATTTACCATCGAAAAGTAAAAGGAATCATAGACAAGCTTATGTGATAACTAAATTTGATTTTTGAAGTTCCTAAACTTTTAGTAGAATCTAGATTGATCATATTCTCAAATTTAGATAATTCATAACTTGATTCTCGTTCTTCACACTCTTTTATATATTTCATGTTTAAAAAAAAATATTTCCCTATAACCTTAAGAATAGATGTTTCAATCAAATCTCCTATTCGAAATCTTAATTCAACAAGGATATGTTTATTAGTTTCCATTAAGAAACATTGGCATGCCCAATTTTAAATCTTGATTATTATATATATGGTTGAATTTTATATAATCATTGGTACATATTTTCATTAAAAATATAATACGATGATTTATTTCTGAGAGAATGAGATTACTATTGGTGATGGAGGTATAGAATCACTTATCTTTAGAGGCGATACTAAATAATTTATATCATATCTAGATCCATCTACAGTAGCTCTCCTTAATTAAATAATTGATTAAGAAGAGCATGCACATCCTATAAATGGGAAATGTATCACTATAATAGAGTATATAATGGTTTTCATGAATACATTGTTGTGTATCCTAAAGAAAAACCTAAATACCCACTGGAGTGTGAAGTTCATTTTTCCATTGATCTCCTCTCTAAGTAAATACCTATATTTAATACATCTTATAGGATGGACATAGTGGAATTGATGTAATTGAAGAAAAAATTGTATGAGTTGTCTGATAAGGGATTTATATGTCCTAGTATTTCAACATTGGTAACCTCTACTATTTTTAAGAGTAAATATGGTTCTATGAGGGTTTTCATTAATTAATTTTAAATCGATGTCATTACTATAACGAAAAAGTGTACTCTGACCAATATTGAGGGTTTGTTTGATCAACATCCATTATTATAACACTTTTCAATGATTTATCTTCCTTATAGTTATCATAAACTACATGTAAAGAAAGAATAGATTTTAAACACAACATTTTATAAGTGGCATGGAAATTATTAATTTAGAGTAACTAACATTGATTTGAATAATGAATCATCTTATTTTATAGATATGATGAACAGAGTATTCAAGGATTATCTTGATAATTTTGTTTTTGTATTTATGGAGGATATCTTTCTATAAATTAAAATTTATATTGAGAAGAAGTGTAAATTTTGATTCATTATTAGGCTCTTAGATATAATTTAATATATAGGAAATTTTGAAAATTTGAATTTTGGTTTTTGGATGATTCCTTTCATAGAAATGTTGACTCTATGGATAGAATATCATTTGGTCCTTAAATTAAAAAGTTAGTAATGCAATGTACAATGATAATGAATAAAACTAGGGTTTTTAGTTTCCTTGTATAAGTAAGTTTATATCAATTATTCGTTCTATGTTTTTATGAGTTATCCATCCCATTAACCAAGTTTACTTATTAAGGGGTTACGTTCATATGGTCAGAAGAATGTAAATAATTTTTGTAAGAATTAAAGAGGATATTGTTCAATGAACCAATATTGACTTCACCCTTAGGAATGGATGGTTTATTTATATATAGTGATGCATAAAATAATGTACTTAGATGTGTTGTTATGAATAATGATATATTTGTTTCCTATGTACAAAGGTAGTGAAAGTTTCATTAACAGAATTATTCATCCCATGATCTTGATTTGGAATCCATAATCATTTCATTAAATATATAATGTATTCGGCTTGTCAGATAGAAAGAAACTACACAGCGTGTAGAAGAATCACATGTTGTGTCCAAGCACCTGGGCTCGCTCCGTGTATGCGGGTCATGTGCCCGTACACGGTCTCTGCTCGTGCCTGCGTAAACAGCCCGTGTACCAGTACACGGGGTATCCCGTGTATCTGTTCGGGTCTGGCCGGGGAGGGGTATACATGGCGTGTCCTTGGCTGTGTACCCTTCCTGTGTCCGTGTACTCCCGTAGTACACGCCAGGTTGTTCGCCGACGAACACACGCCGTGTAGCCCATATTACACGGCTTGTAGTCGGGATCTTTCCAGAAACGCCATCTTCCTTAGTGCGGATCAGCTGATCCTATGGACTTTGATTCAGCCGTCTGTTTGCCGTGAAACTCAAGATTCTGGATCGCCTCGTCATCGTGATGCCGAATACATGGGTTTCAGGCCTTCAGTCGGCTCCAAAATCTGATTCTGGTCACCCGTGCAGAAATCGTTCGAAGAACTATTTCTTCCAATCCGCTTCGATCTGTCCGTCGCCACCATAGGCGAACCTCCATAGGGTCATACCGATGACATTTCTTCAATTTGGGACCATTTTATCAAACAATGGGTGCGCAACGATACGTTGTTCTTCGTCCCGCAAAGAACGCGAAGAACACTCACGATGAACGCAATAAATTTGGGGAAGAGACACACACAAATCGAGAGGGAGGAACCTCGATCGATGTTTGCGTCGATCTTGGTCCATCACTGTTAGACGGTTCAATGAAACCAAACAATAACAAGAATCAAATCCCCAAAATCCCTGCAAAATCCCATCCCGCAAGAACGATCGATCCGCGGGGTAATATATTCGTGGATTAGTCCACATTCGTCGTAGAAATCAAAAACGTGGAAGAATAAAATCATAACGAAATCCTACCTGGATCCCGGCATTTGTTGGCGAGGATCCGGTCGTCGCGTCGTCGTCACTGACCAAACCCTTCAAGAATGTCACCATCGTGTTGGGGGTTTCCTCCAGAGCATTCCCAGAGCCTCCAGGGGAAAATCAGGGTTATGGGGATTGTAACCCTGATCCCCTGCATAATCACTATTTAAAATATAATAGATATTTGAAAAAACAAGGTTTAAATAAAATATTTTAATTAAATATTTAATTATTGTTGCGTCCAAAAACCATATTTCACCACCGACCTGCGCCGGCCGATGTTAGGCCTCTCCTCGGTAAAATCTTTGTTCTGAACACAACGGTTCCCTCTTACTTCTGATCTGAGCACCCATTCAGGAGTTATTCCACTTTTTTTGGAAAACCGCACGCGGGCATAATTTAATTATTAAATTAAATTCAAACATTTGTTCCGGGCTCACTGGGCCTCGGAACTGCACGCCATCTCAGAGCCTGGTCTTGAATTAATTCCCATATAATATTAAAATAATACATGGAAAAAAATCTGGGACATTACATCACACCCACCTTAGGGCATTGACGTCCCCGAAAAGCCAAAACAAGGGCTACTCAAAAAGATGTGGGTACTGCACGTGAATCTGAGCCTCCCGCTCCCACGTGCTCTCTTGGAGATTCACGTGCTGCCACCGGACACGCACCAATGGAATAGCTCATCCACGAAGGATCTTCTCCTACTGATCCTTGATCTCCACTGGGTACTCAGCAAAGGTCGCTCCATCATCAATGTCCAGCTCGCCCCAGTCGATGACGTGGGATGGATCATGCACGTACCTCCGTAGCTGCGACACATGGAAGACGTTGTGTACTCGGTCCATCTGAGGAGGTAGGTCCAAGCGATACGCCACCTCTCTAACTCTACTCAGAATCTTAAAAGGGCCAATGAACCTTAGAGATAGCTTGCCACCTCGGCCAAATCTCTGCAATCCCCATCGAGGTGAGACCCAAAGGAACACATGGTCTCCTTCCTCGAACTCTAAGGGCCTATGTATCCGGTCGGTATAAGACTTTTTCTGACTCTTTGCAGTCTTCATCCGCTCCTGGATGACATGAAACTTCTCTGTAGTAGCACTCACCATCTCTGGGCCCATGAGTGCTGACTCTCCCGGGTCAGTCTAGCAAAGTGACGACCTTCAAGGTCGCCCGTATAGAGCCTTGAATGGTGACATACCAATAGTGTAATGATAACTGTTGTTATAAGAAAATTTTACCAGTGGTAGGTGATCCTCCCGGCTACTACCAGAGTCAAGTATGCAAGCTTGTAGCATATCCTCTAGGACCTGGATGGTCCGCTCTGTCTGACCATCAGTCTGGGGATGAAACGTTGTGCTCAAGCGTAACTGAGTCCCAAAGCTTCCTGCAATCCCTTCCACAACTGGGATGTGAAACGAGCATCACGATCTGAGATGATCGTGGATGGTACTCATGAATTCTAACTATCTCCTGCACTTAGAGGTGTCCCAAGCTCTCTACTGAACTCTGCTCCCATATGGCTAGGAAGTGGGCCGACTTGGTGAGTCGATCAACGATCACCCAGATGGCATCGTGCCCCCTAGACGTACATGGTAAACCCATCACGAAGTCCATAGATATCCCGTCCCACTTCCACTCTGGCACCTCAAGGGACTGATTCAAACCTGCTAGAACCTGGTGCCCATCCTTTACTTTCTGACAAGTAAGGCACCGAGAAACAAACTCTGCCACACTCTTCTTTATTCTTGGCCACCAGAACTGACGTCGGAGGTCCTGGTACATCTTTTCCACACCTGGATGCACCGCTAAAGGGGGTGTATGGAACTCCCTCATAACCTACTCCCGAAACATCACGGGTACTACCGTGGACCCTATGAAAAGGACAACGTTCTCTCCACCTTGTGAATATCCATCAGTAGCATCACATGTGGATATATGAGCATGTAGAGTCTCACAGCTAGCATCCTCGCACTGTGCTTCTCTGACTCGGTATAAGAGTGGAGGGATAACAACCATCGACTGAAGGTAAGCTCCCTTATCTTCATCCAAAAAGGACAACTGCAAAGAGGCCAACTGCCTTGTCGCCTCATCCAGCAACTACAAACTGGATTTCCGACCAAGAGAATCTTCCACCACGTTCCCCTTGACAAGACTATAAACGATCTCAAAGTTGTAATCCTGGAGGAACTCAATCCATCGCCTCTGTATCAAATTCAGATCCTTCTAAGAGAAGATATATCTGAGACTCTTGTGATCAGAGTAGACGGTAAACTACTCACCCATCAGGTAGTGCTGCCAAATCTTCCATGCGAAGACTACCACTACCAACTCGAGATCATGGGTCGCGTAGTTCTACTAGTGTGGTCTCAACTGACGTGAGCCATAGTCAATCACTACTTTCCACTACATCAGGACACAACCAAGCCCAGTTCCTAATGTGTCATAGAAAACTACGTATTCGACACCCCCCTCTAGTAATCTCAAGATCGGGGCACTCGTCAGACTCTGTCTCAACCGTTGGAAAGCATGTTGGCACCTCTCAGTCCACATGGAAGGCTATCCCTTTAGAGTCAAAGCTGTCATGGGTGCTGCAATCCTGGAGAAATCATGGATGAATCTCGGATAGTAGCCTTCTATCCCAAGGAAACTTCGCACCTCCGTCACGCTCCGGGGTGGCTCCCATGCTAGCACTGCCCCCACCTTTTCTAGGTACACTGCTACACCATCCGCTGAGATAAAGTGCCCCAGAAAGTGGACCTCCTGTAACCAGAATTGACACTTCGATAGTTTCCCATACAACTGGTGCTCTCGGAGTGTGTCCAGAACCATCGTTGGGTGTCTCTCTTGCTCCTCCTCAGACACAGAGTTCACACGGATATCATTGATGAAGACCACTACAAACCGGTCTAGATAGGGCTGAAAGATCCGGTTCATGAGTCCCATGAACACTGTCGGGGCGTTCGTCACGCCGAAGGGAATCAGCAAGTACTCATAGTGACCGTAGAAACATCTAAAAGACTCCTTCGGTATATCCTCCTCCCATACTCGCAACTGGTGATAGCCTGATCGTAGATCAACCTTCGAGAACCATTGTGCCCCTCTCAAATGGTCGAAGAGGTTATCGATCCTCGGTAGTGGATACCGGTTCTTCATGGTCACCTGATTTAAGCGCCAGTAATCCACACACAGCCTCAAGCTCCTGTTCGCCTTCTTGGAAAACAGCACTGGGGCCGCCTAGGGTGAAACACTGGGTCTCACAAAGCCCTTCTTCTGCAAGTTGTCCAGCTGCATCCTCAGCTCACGAAGCTCTGCAGGAGCCATCCGATAAGCTGATGTTGATATCGGGGTCATCTCGGGTTGCAACTCAATGCAGAAATCTATCTCCCGATGGGGAGTAGCCCGGGGAAATCCTCTGGAAAGACGTCCTCGTACTCAGACACCACTGCTAGAAACTAGAATCTCGTAACATCTGTCGCGCCATGGGCAAGGCTAGCCAACTGAGGTAAAATCGGTTGTTCCCACCTATGCACGAGTACATCCTGCAATTCCTGGGTCTCTCTTTCACTGAAAAAAGAGAACCTCGTCCCATCACTGTGGACACACCGTACCCTTCTTCTAATACAATAAATCTGGGAATGAACTGTGGATAGCCAATCCATACCAAGAATGACATCGTAAGGCCTTGATTCTACCACCAAGAGGTTCCAACCGAAACTATCACCTCCAAGGGTCAGGTCACACTACCTGCAAAGGTGTGTGATCTCTGAATCTTCTACATTCGGTGTTTCTAACTGTAAGGGTCGACTCAACGGGTCATCTGGAATCTCAAGGTCTCGAACAAGATAAGCAGCCAGAAAGGAATGACTAGCACATGTGTCTATCAATACGGCAGCCATAGTAGAAAAGACACAGATTATACCTCTAATCATTCTAGGAGTACCTGGGTAATAAACCTCTACCGCCTGCAACTGTCCCTACCTCTGCCCGCCAGCTCCCTGAGCCTGGGGTGGACCTCCTGGGGGTGTTGGCGGTAAAGGGTCGAAACTCCGACCACCTCCAACTACTCTCCCAGATCCTCTGCCACGTCCTCCGCCTCGCGAATCTGCCTTCTCCACATGTTTCCAATACCTCGGTGGTCCATCCACTGCTCCCGTGTCAGCAGTACGGTGGGTCATACAATCTCGAGTGAGATGTCCCCTGCCGTCACATGAGTAACATCACCTCTCTCGAGGCTGGATGGATATGCCATGTGAACCCTGCATGCTTGATCCCCTGTCCTGGGATCTCCTATGGAAACGTCTCCCATGCAAGGGTCCCTAACGTTGGCTCCCTTCCGCTGAGGTCTCTGCTCCAGCGCACCCACTACGGACAACTGCGGCTGTCCCTACTCCGCCAGGAAGCTCTCAACCACTAAATCCCTCTCGAGCACCCCAGCATAAGTAGGAATACTCATAGGGATGGTGATAGCTTGGATATCTCTACAAAAGCCCCGCTCAAAGGTCTGAGCTCTGAAGTACGGATCTCTGACCATATCCATCGAGTACCGCGATAGGTCGGTAAACCTCGATGAATAGTCATCCACCATCATGGTTCCATGATGGAGCTGAAGAAGCTCTTGTATGCGTACTTCTCTCAGGGTAACCGGTGAAAACTATTCTCTGAAGAGATGCTCAAACTTCGACCATGCAAGTGTCACCTCGTCGTGAGTCTAGACAACTAAAATCCACCATCGTCCTGCCGAGCCCTGCAGAAGGATCGCTATCAGGATCACCATCTGGTCTACTGGTGTCCTGACCAAACGGAAGACTCTGTTCACTGCCGCAAGCCAGTCCTATGCTGCCTGAGTGTTAGGCTCACCTCGAAACCTAAGGGGTCTCTATTTCTAAAACTCATGGAGTGCGCTCAGCCTGCGCTCCTCCTCCACTGGTACAGTAGACGCTAAACACTGACCCACAGGTGGTGGAATAACTGGCACGCCACCTGGTGGTAGAACTGGGGGATCCGGTCCCTGTATCAAAGCTTCATCACTGAGGGGGTCATCCTCAGGATCGAGCTGCTGGATCCTAGCGGGTGCGCGTCACGGAGGCATCCTTTTTAAGAAACAAGATGTATCACAGTTAGTGAGTATATCTGGAGAGCTGACTCAAGAAGGACATGGAAACCACAACCCATTCCTATATGATGCATGTACCATTATTTTCCCCCATGCAACTAGTGTTTTCATGTTCCGAGTCGAAAAGAAAGTTATCAGAGTCCTGGTGTATGGATATGTCAGCCGCCGCACCAACACTGGGGTCCCTGGTCTGAGAGTCAAACTCGAAACACTTAACACAGTTTCCCTAAACCAACTCATAGACTCTCGGTCCTAAGGTAGAATAGACCCCTATGATACCACTCTGTCACGACCCGTCCCGGTGGGGCCCGAGCCGCAACTCCCCAAGCCCGCATCCAATAGGACAGGGGCTGGTGACTAGCACCGAATAGGCATGCTACTAACATGGGAGGCATTTCCTATAAACCTGTACACGCGCACACACATCTCCAAGCCCACAAAGCTGAAAAGTAAAAAACTACTAAAGATGGAAAAACATGCATACACTAAAAACCCAACCAACAGATTATGACAGGGAAATAAAGTACGGTAAAGTAAAACCCTGGGCCAAAAGTACAATCCCACCAAAAGAAAGTATGCAACAAATTCCAACCTGTAGATAAAGGTACTGGGACTGCAATCTGTCACCAAAGGAACACACCTTGGCCAGTCTTATCTCACAGAGCACCGTCCGGTCCTGGTCCGCCTAGAATCCTGTCAAAGGCTCGCTCGTCTGCATAAGACACGACACGTGCATGAAAGCCTGTGCATGGGTGAGTATAACAATACCCAATAGGACGCCCTGAAAACCACAAAGTAAATACAAACAAGGAAAATACCACAAATAAAGGTATAGTCAGCTCCACACGATAGATGTCTATGAAACATATATCAAGAATATCCAGATATACTCATACACAGACGACCATTGCGAAACCACCAATAAGATCCAGCTTGAAGATTCCACTAAGCATTCAACCAGGAGAACACACTCCTAGGTCTGAAGAGAGAGATACAAAGTACTCGTTCTGGGAGAACACACTCCACGATTACCTTGAGAACATGATGCTCAGGTGAGGATCGCAACCAAGTCATGGGGTGATTCCAACAACTCAGTCTGAGCTAATCCGCTAGGCAGGGGATCGACGCCCGGGTAAGGTAGGTCACGTCGATACCAAGAACTATACCTAGGGTATCAAGAATGAATAGAGGATCCGTCTCTAAGACTCATAGAGGGGATTCCAAAAACTCTATTCAGGAAGTCCTGCTAAAGGGATCATACTCATGTATATTAGGAAATGATACTGGAAACCTTTAGGAGAAAGGCCAAGGGTGTGGACCCTAAGAAGGCTAGTCCATGTCACGGAAGACAAGTGGCTCAATACATGAAGAAAAAGGTTACACGGCGTGTAGTATGGTTAATGGCCGTGTTCCTTGACCCTGAGTACTTCCCGTGTAGATGGCCCATGTCGTACGTTCAAGCCATGAAAAATCAAACTACATGGCGTGTAGAAAAGTACACATCGTGTTCCTTGACCCCGGGTACTACCCGTGTAACCGGCCCGTGTCATTTGGCTTGTTGGATAGAAAGAAACTACACGGCGTGTAGAAGAATCACACGCCGTGTCCGAGCACCTGGGCTCGCTCCATGTATGCTGGCCATGTGCTCGTACACGGTCTCTGCTCGTGTCTGCGTCGCCTACCAGTGTACCAGTACACGGGGTATCCTATGTATCTGGCAGGGGCTAGCTGGAGAGGGGTATACACAGCGTGTCCTTGGACGTGTACCCTTCCCATGTCTGTGTACTCCTGGAGTACAAGCCAGGTCGTTCTCCGACGAACACATGCCGTGTAGCCCATATTACACGGTGTGTAGTTGGGATTTATTCAGAAACACTGGCTTCCTCCGCGCGCCTCGGCTGATCCTCCGGACTTCGATTCATCCATCTATTTGCCGCGAAACTCAAGTTTATGGATCACCTCGTCGTCATGATGTCGAATCCATGGGTTCCGGGCCTTCAATAGGCTCCAAAATCTGATTCTGGTCGCCCGGGCGGAAATCATTCAAAGAACGATTTCTTCCAATCCGCTTCGATCCGTCTGTCGCCACTGTAGTCGCACCTCCATAGGGTCGTACCGATTCCATTTCATCAATATGTGACCGTTGCATCTCACAACGGGTGCGCAACTAATTTTTTGTTCCTCGTCCCGCGATGAACGTGAAGAACACTCACGAATAAGGCGATAAATTTGGGGAAGAGACACACACAAATCGAGAGGGAAGAACCTCGATCGATGTTCGTGTCGATCTTGGTCCATCACCAATATAAGGTTGAATGAAACCAAACAATAACATGAATAAAATCCCCAAAATCCCCTCAAAAGCCCATCCCGCAAGAATGATCGATCCGCGGGCTAATCTGTTCGTGGATTCGTCCGCGTTCATCGTAGAAATCAAAAATGGAGAAGAATAAAATCACAACGACATCCTACCTGGATCCCAGCATTCGTTGGCAAGGATCTGGTCACCGCGTCATCTTCGCTGACGAAATCCCTCAAGAATGTCGTCGCCGCGTTGGGGGTTTCCTCCAGAGCTTTCCCAGAGCCTCTAGGGGAAAATTAGGTTTATGGGGATTGTAACCCCAATCCCCTGCATAATCTCTATTTAAAAGATAAGATATATGTGACGTAACAAGGTTTAAATAAAATATTTTAATTAAATATTTTATTACTGTTGCATCCAAAAACCAGATTTCACCACCGACCTGCGCTGGTCACTGTTAGGCCTTGCCTTATGTAAAATCGATTTTCTGAATGCAACGATGCCCTCGAATTTCTGATCCAAGCACCCGTTCGGGAGTTATTCCACTTTTTCATGAAAACTGCACGTGCGCGTAATTTAATTATTAAATTAAATTCAAAAATTTGTTCCGGGCTCACTGGGCCTCAGAACTGCACACTGTCTCAGAGCCTGGTCTCGAATTAATTCCCATATAATATTAAAATAATACATGGAAAAATATCTGGGACATTACACTTATGAAGATAAGATAAAAAAGAGAATTATTGGATAAAACCGATATCTCAAATTTCACTATGAACCTTGGCACTACTAAAATGTATTAAGATTTGAATGAACATTTTTGGTGGGATGAAATTAATTGGGAAAATATAGACTATATATCAGGATTATTGGTTTGTTAATCGGTAATGGATAGAAGAAAACGTCTAATAAGAGTCATGAAGCCTCTATATGTTCCTTTTTGGAAATGGGAAGATATTACTATAGACATTTCCATTTTATTTCCAATGACTCCTAGAAATAATGATTATATATGGGTTATTATTGATAAACTTGTAAATTCTATAAATTTGCTCACTATAAGGAAATATATTCATCTTTTTCACCTCATGTGGCTCTATCTTAGTATATATAATTCTGATACTTCATGGTGAACCTATTTTGATTGTATCTAATCATGATTTTTGGTTTCCATAAAAATTATATAAATCTCTTGAGAAGGCTCTTGACATAGAAAAACATTTGAGCACCACATATCATCCCTAAAATTATAGTAAGTCTAAAAGTACAATTTATACATTAAAAGAAATTTTGAGATCATTCTCACCGGACTTTAAAGGTATGTGGGATCAGTTTTTACCTTTGGATGAATTTTCATATAATAAATGCTTTAATTTAAACATTTAAATAGAACCATATAAAGAATTGTAATCTAAGATTATTTTTACTTCAACATGTTGGTATTATGTTAGTGAAAGAAAGATTGTTGTCCTAGATCTCACAGAGGAGATAATAGTGAAGGTGGGGACTATTTAGAATTATATTAACGGAACTCAATATAGACAAAATAGTTATATCGATAACTAAAGTAAGAGTTTTGAATTTAATGTGGTATATCATGTTTTCTTGACGGTCTCTCCCTGGAAATGTGTTTTAAGGTTTTACTAAAAATCAAAACTAATTCACAGGTACATCAATCCTTTTGAAATGCTTGAAATATGAGTTGTGTCTTACCATTTTTCAATGACCCCTAGCCACTCTAAATTTCATAATTTTTTCAATATATATTTATTAACGAAGTACATTCTAGACCCAAAAAATATCCTCGCCTCTAAAAAAATATAATTGGAACCTAATTTATCCTACCATGAATATCTAATACATATTCTTGACACTAGAGAACAAGTGTTGATGAATCATACATCTCGAGGGTAAAGATACTTTAGAGAAATCATAAGGTGGAAGAGGCAACATGGGAACCTAAAGAATATATTATGAATAACTTCTATAAGGACCCAACCTTAATTCATTACATAATATTTAATTAAATGAATAATTCACATTGAGGATCATCTCAGGTTTAGAGTTCTAGATAATTATGACATAACTATTACATTACATCTCAAAAATACAAAGTAGACACTCCTACTCAGTTTCCATTTTTTCACAAAATAAAAACTCTTGAAAAAAAGAGTCATGTCTAATTCCATGTTTAAGAGAGCATGAATTTTCCTTGATCCCATCCTTGACCCTATTCCACTTTATGACCTGTGAAAAGCATTTCAAAAACTTGGGATGAGCATAAAAAGCTCAGTAAGCGATACACAAAGAAGGAAAACTGTTAGTTTTTCAAAACAAAAAGTAAACCATGAATACTTTAACAAAAGTAATAATTTTCATCTTTACGAAGTAGTAAATACTCTTCACTGAATAAAAGATCACTAAATACCCTTTTGGAACCAAAAAATTACCATAAAACCCATATAAAGAACACATAACATATAAAGATAACTTGGGACATAAACATACTTAAATGGAATAACCATACGGTCGACTTCCAAACATATCACTAAATGGAATAGTCATACAGTCGACTTCCATACCCAATGCATTGGAGGTTATAATTTAACCACCCATCCTAGTTTTCACGGCACCACCCGTCATTTGGTTTATCACGTAACCACCCGTCAAATGTCCAAGTACCATTATAATATCATAACACATAAAACCAATATAAAGGAATAATAACATTTCCACATTTCAGTCACAAAATATCATTTAAATATATTGACATAAAATAATCCTTTATCAAAACCATTTTCAATACCAAAATACATAAAATAGTATATGGTATTTATTCTCTTTTAAAAACATTACCGCTTGTTGAGGAAGCCAAAGATCAAATAATACTCACGGCGGTAGAAAAGGTTGTTGTTACTGCTTATGTTTAAAGAAACATTCATTTTTTCATTTAGTAAAACACTTTTTAGAAAAATATTACCTTTGAAAATTCAAGGGTGTTAATATAGAACATAAAATAACGTCATGTATTAAAACAAAATATGCCTTAATGAAAGGAGATTGAGACGAAGTCCCTTACCTTGTGTCCGACTTGACTCGATCATTCTTTAATCTTCTAAATAATAAACTAAAGTTAATTTATACTTTCTTAAGAACCTTTTTCAAGTTTATTATTCCTTTTTATATCACTTATTACCATGTTATAAACATTATGTAATCATTTAAGTTAATAACGTTCGTTTTGTCGATATTTGGTACTTGATTCAAAAATGGACTTCTTATAATTACATGTTGTTCATGTGGTCAAAGGTTCATTATATCCAGAATTATATTCATGATTTGGATATCATATATATCATATATATTCAGTATATATATGTATTTATAATAGTATATAACATTTTTAGGTAAGAAATGAAATGCACCATTCATGGAGACAGTGAGCTGTACGTACGCATGAACGCTACTTTCATTTCTGTTTCGCATTTTATTAGAATTAAAACATAATAATACATTGTTATATTATAATTATAGTATAATATCATATATAATATCACTAAATCCATCCTTTATACATCCTATATAATGCATTAACTAGTCATATCACTATGAGGGGGTGGTAGTCCACACTTCCTCAAATGAAATTATCGCGCTTACCCATAATGGAAAACAAAAAGGTGTGCTATAAAAGAAAGATACATAAGCATAAAGGAAAAAAAAGATAATATATTTCATATATAAATATAGTGTCATCTTAATTGCCACCATGATAGGTGGTAGGAGATAATCGAATAATCATCGTCTCGTGAGGCGTTAGTTTGTCATCCACAGAAATAGTATGTTCTTCACCCATTAGATGGAGGTGTGTGTAAGTGTAGTTAGAATAATTCTCATAAAAACATCCTAGTATATTGATGATACTGGTGTTTATAAAAAAATAAAGTAATAAAATAGTTTAGTGGGTTGGAGAAGTAAAATAAAATAAAAAAAT
Organism: Viscum album; assembly: GCA_963277665.1. NCBI lineage: Eukaryota > Viridiplantae > Streptophyta > Magnoliopsida > Santalales > Viscaceae > Viscum > Viscum album. The sequence goes on from OY728127.1 coordinate 673,404,883, forward strand.
TTAAGAGAAATGGTTACCTTTAATTTGGGTAACTCCCTTTGGTTTGAACCAAAAGGACTTCTTGAAGTCCTTTCTGCCTAAGGTAAGGCTTATAGGAGGAAGAGAGGGATGTAGGGAGATTAACTGGGAAGATTTGGGATGTAACACCCCAATATTCCATGGTAAGATGCTCTTTGAATACTACAGTAGCGTGTGTTGTACGCAACTCCGAGTTCTAACACACCACAACGCATCAAACTAGCTATTATGAATAGTAATACCCACTTTTTGAAATTTGATAAATTTTATCTTTCAAAATGGCCTGAAGTTTTTGAATTTTAATATCGAAATAATATTAGGGTGAATTTTTGGTACTTTTCTAACAACTTTCACATTTTGATGAATAGTGAAAATTACTAAATTTTAATTAAAAACTACTTCTTTAATCAAAATAATTAATAGTGATACATTATGAATTTGAGTGATTTTAAAGTATAATTAGATTATATTTTTACCAATTAATCCAATGTTGGTAATTGGAAATAATTTCACATTTAAACTAGACATAAGCAAGTACCAATCTTTTGATAGTCATTATTTCTTAAAAACACGCACTTTGTTTTGACAACGGGAATTAATTTTAAATTAATTTCTGCCACTTCTGTGTTTTGAAATTAGAAAAATGGATTCCATATTTAGAATCAGAAGGTACAAATTGTGTAAATAGATAACTTTTATTTGCATACATTTTGAATAATTATTTCGGTAAAAATTTTATTTACCATGGTTAAAAGTTAAATATGGTAAATAAGGGTAAAAAAATAATATTATAATAATATTAAATTAGACTAAAACATGTTCTAACCCTATTTTCTGATACATTTCTGACCATGAAAATTTTTGGGTAGATTTTGGGACCCCATGGAACCACTTGTAAGTGATAAGGACACATTATATTAATTAAGTTAAAGTAAATCCAAAAATGACATAAGCATATATCTTTTAGAAAAAGAATTTTTAAATAGAGTTATATATGTTAAATTTTAGACTATAAATATTCATCAGAAAGCTAAAAGTATTAACTATATCATGGAATTTTATTTATAATTTTTAGAAATTGAATAATTAAATTTATTTATGACACAATAATGATGAAGTATTTTCTTTATTACTGAATGAATCAAATAATTCGTATTATAAATGTTAAACTAAATATAATTTGAACGTTTTGATGAAATAGACGAATTTTATTGATTAATATGACATGTTAGTATTTATTAAAGTAATTTTGTGTTAATTAATAAAGTTTTTATGACTTTGAAAAAATCAATTATTAAATAGTGTCAAAATTGACATAAAGGAGTGTTTAAAACAAATATTATATTATAAATTGATATAATATTCCTAAAAATCTAAGGATAGGAAAAATGACTTATATAATAATATTTTCATCATTAATGAACCACTTGGGGGTCGTTTAGAAGTTTATAGTAAGTTTATTAACCATATAATTTAAAAATACAAAGAGACATGTTAAATGTCAAACTAATAAACTAAGAGTTAAAACTAAAAGATAAGGCTAATAAAGTGACATGAACCTGTATAAAACCTATTGGTTGAGTTTTTTTAGACCCAAAACCACATTATACTAGAAATAAATCAGTTTGGATCCATTATAAACAGAATATGAATTTATTATAAAATAATATTTCAATCTTTTCCTAAGGTTCCCCTCACCCCTCTTATAAAAGGGCACTCCCCCTTCTCTCTAATTCACACCTTCAAAGCCATTTTTCTCAGCCAAACCCTACCCAAATATCCTCTAAACTTCCCTCAATTCATACTAGTGAACCTTATTTGGTCATAAATCCAACTTAAGGAGCCCTTTTGATCAAATCAAAAGGAAGAACCCGAAGAAGAGGTAATGATTTCACCACCCTCTTTCAAGTTTCTTTCTTCTTCCACTTCTTCATTCTTTGTTATTTACATTATAAAATAATAACTCTAGTATATTCTATATATTGTGATGTTATTATAAATATGTTACAAAAATATTCAGTATTCTATCCATCCTTTGAATGACATGTCACCATACGTGCGTACGTACGGCCTACCATCTCTACGTCGTGGTGTAATTGTTATTCAATATATTATTATTTGGATGGGTACAATAATGATGTTTAATTAATGTAAATAATAATTATAACATGAAAATGATTCTTTATATATTATATACCATCCAATTATATATTATTTTAATATCAAAAGAATGATATTTTTGCTCGTGCGTACGTACGGATTACCGTCTCCATGAACGCGATGAGATTCATTCCATATCATATCCATTCAAGACTAAATTTAATTTTTTGATTAAAAATAATTTTTAGAGACATGATATCATTCTGTATATGAATAAGATACATCCCATCCAAAAAAAATATGGCTCACATAACAAAGAATATAAAGGAAAACGAATCCGTTAACACATGGAATGACGATAATACTAAGATATTATAAACAAATCAATGTTAAAAGATTATATATGATATCATAATAATGTATATGATTCTTGTATAATTCAGTAAAAATTATTTTACCATTATACATAAGATTAACCTACACTCGACCAAGGAAAAAGTACAAAGTAAGGGGTTTCTTATCCCACTTTTAATTCCATGACATTTCAATTGTTCACCACTTATTTATTGCATGTGGTGTGTGTACTTCCAATGATTGTATTCATTGTGTAATATACATTAATTTATGTATACTTACATCATCATTTTATGATCCTTATTTCATGGGTGTATGTTTCATAAGTTACCAAATCAATAACAGAATTTGAAATTTCAATTTCCACTCATTCGACTTTACGCATACTTCATTGGTTATTTTACTCCAAGATTTTGTGTGTAATCACTATTTATTTGCTTATGTCATAATTTCCTCTCCCCTTTCTATGGATATACTTTTGATACACATAATCACTCCATTGATAATTTCTCAATTCATCCATATGAACTTGATAAGAGTAATTTTAACTCAATCTCCATTTGTTGAGTTAAATATCCAATTCATTGGTGTTGTCTTTACAATAATATGTGTGAATGTCCTATTATTTATTTACACTGAATATCCAATCATCTTGAGTGTATTAATATTTTTCACACATAATTATGTCGTTGATTTATCCTTAACCTAAGGATACGGTCTTTATAAGTGATTTCATCTCGAATTACATTCCTTTGAGACTCCATTGTTGTTATACACCAAATCACTTTTATATAGTGTATATAATGTAATTTGACATAGTATATCATGAATCCCTTTATTCTCATGATATTAAAATGTTTTTATTACCTCAATTATTTGTATTCAAGTGTCTCTCTTTTTGTTAGGATCTCTAACTAAAAAAATCATTTTAAAATGTTTTAAAGATTTATTATTCTAAATCTTTATAATCAATATCCATGTTTTAAAAATGGTTTTAAGGATTTGTTCATATAGACATTAATGTTTTGAAATTAAAATTCCTTTTAAAATATTAAAAGTGGTATGGGACACATTGATTCAAAAATCTATTTTAAACTAATTCTTGATAAATATTGAGACTTTTAAATGTTTTCAAGAAAAAAGGGGATATTTCTCTCAAATAGTTTTGATGATTATTTTCATCTATGTCAATATCATTCATTATTCTCTATTGAGGTTGATCTATTATAATCCAATCTTCCATATTGTATTGAATGTGTTATGTTTGAATGTGGATGTGCTATTTTTATACCATTCATGGTATGTGGTAAAAATATTGACATTTCGTATGCTAGTTTTAATACGAATGTTCAGATTATGTTTCAACCTTTTCATATGAGGAATGCATTGGACTTAGTAAGTGATGGGAGGAGCCCGCTATAGCTCCTCAATGCATCGGTAGGTCAAATGAGACAAACTAGGGTCTTTTCACAAGGCCTTGACAAAATCTTATTTGTAGTCTTGAAAAAAGGCCTTGACTATGTGGTTATGATAGTCTGGCATTATGCAATCCATTATTATGAAAGTGGTTATTGATAATCATGTGATTATTAGACTAGTATAATATCCATGTGAATAAGTAAATGACATTATTTCATTTTATCTTTTCCATATTATGATGAAGTTCATTTTTAAAAGGCTTTTTTAGTTATACATTGACTTAAATGTTTATGCTTATTTATGAAAGTTTCTGCTATATTGTTATCTTTACTGAGCATCTGAGCTCACCCCTTTCTATGATTTATTTTTCGTAGGATGTGAAGAAGTATTTTATAAATGAGTTGCAGGGATAGTATGAGGGTGTGAGTGTGGTCTATGGAGACAATATGTTCTTGTAGTTTTTCACTTTATGATGTAATGTAAACTTTATGAATGTATCTAGTGATTCCAAGGCTACTAAACTAATTAGTCTTTCGAGACTTGATCTTTTTTGATCATGCCAATGATACATAATAATGTACCGACTCTGGGTAACTGGGGTTGGGGCGTTACAGCTGTTATGAGAGGAAGTTTAGTATAAATCTTGGAAACTAGATTTAGGTAAACTCTGATTAGAGCACATAGCCCTAAGATAGATTTTGAGGATTAATATAGAAGAACTTCCTATAATTTTGGTATTGTATAGATTTTGTGAGTTTTCCAAGAAATACATCTCTGTCTAGATATGAGTAGGTAGAGGAGGCTCTGGCACAGATGTACCTAGGGGTAAATCCCGAAAACACCGCTTTGAGCTAGACTCAAACGGGAACTGGTGCATGACAACGGGTCTTTCTACACTCTTGGTTACGACACACCCGATGGATATGCCTAGGATAATTTACATTTTCTTTATAAACAGATTTGAATTATTTTAATATAAGATGATAATAAATGACCTTGGTTAATCCTAAGGTGTTTAAAATTAAGAATATGGTGTCATGATATTCTCTAAATGATTTTATGACTATTGTTACTCACATAATGCTTTCTGGTTTTAGTCAATGGTTGGACTACAAGGAAGACATAGTAAATTTGAGAATCGTGTACAAGGTGGGAACAGTGGTGGAAATGAGCAACAAAATTGAATGTTGATAGGCGTAAAAGATATGGTGTTCATTCCAAAATATTTTTCCAAAAATATGATCAACAACATATATATTAACCAACTCTCAGACTCAACAAAGAAGAGAAAGGTGATGAATGATAAGATCTCCAGTAGTGTAGACCATGGAAAAAAGAATCCTAAATTTCCATCATGCAGGAAATGTGGAAGGAGACACCCAGGAAAGTGTATCAATGGAACAAATAAATGCGTTACGTGTGGGAAAGAAGGACATAAAGTTAATAATTGCCGAGGAAAAATGAACAGTACTATGGAAGAAAATAAAAATGGTCCCAAGAATCCATTTATAGTCATTTACCATAAATGTAGGGTACCTAGCCATTACCCGAGTGAATGCCCTATTCTATAGGATATTTTCTTTGTCCAAGAAGAAGCTCTGTGGAAATAAATGGTTGGAAAATGTTTAAAATTATTAGTGCTCTTTATTGATGGGATTACTTTGGAATAGTTTTCTCTTGTATTTATAACCCTGTAGTTTTCCAGGTGAGAATGATATTTGAAGAAGACTTATCTTTTCTCTTGTGGATATAGTTATAAATAACCATTTGGTTTTATATGAGCTTTGGGTTTGAGGCAATTATAAGTTATTATATTTTGGGATGAAAATTCAAGGTATGAGATAACATTTGTGGTTAAATTATGTTATGGTTATTTTATATGAATTTATCTCATTTTGGTAATGTTATAAAATATAGTTTTTGATAAACGACAACACGCAGGCCGTGTGACAACCCATCACATCGGACAAAGCTGTCAGAATCGAATGCACAACCAAAGTGAGATTGGTATTTATCGCCTACAACTGGACTATGTGAAGTCCCCGGTTAGTGTGACTAATTATTTTTAGTTAAATGATTTTATTGATCAATAATAAGTTGGTTTGGGATATTATGTCTTATCAAATGAATACCCTTAGTATAGGAAAATGATATGGTGATTAAGTGATAAATGTTATTTTGAAAGATTTTCACTTTGTGGGGAACACTATATGACCAAGGAAAATATAATACTATGAGATTTCATTTGAGAAGTAATGGAGGATTTTTATCGGTGTTTTTATTGTGGATTTATGGTGATTTGGGTTATTTATGAAAATAATTAACCTATAATAGAGAATATGTGATTAGGTTAATTACTTTTAAGTATGTGACTTTAAGAGTAGTTGATGTCATTTGGAGATACAATTTAACGTGGAAGAATACATAAACAAATTCTTCTAAGTTTTGGGTTTCAATATTCTTTTGGATTATGTTGAATTATTTTAATGACAATTGTTTATTCAATTCTATTTATTTCACTTTGGGGTATTGTTGGTTTAATTTTAGAAGTTAAGATTAGTGTTTCTTTCTCTAATAGAATATCCTTTTGGGGGATCATCAGATCTTATACTAACCATTTTGGTTTTAATTAATATCTAAAGACAAGTTAAATATATAGTTCATCCTTCATGGATCGTTTGATTCTATAAGAAATTTATTCTAGCTCTTCTAGTGTGACGAAGTCTTCTTGAATACTCATCGTTTAAAAATGAGTTAGCAGTAGAAATTTATTAAATAATGAAACTTCACTTAAAAAGGTATCATATCTATTTATGTTCTTATTCAATATTAGAAATGAATTCCTCGCCTTTATGTAATGTAACTTAAAAAATAAAATAAAAATATTGTCTGTTTAAATTTCCTAGTGGGAAACTAATGACAGTTTTCCCCATCACAAGTTTGTTGTTTTATTGTTATTAACCTTCTCCTGATAATGTTTTCTACCCCTTTCCATCAAAACATGAAACTTATTTTATCATCCACATCAATGTTTTTCTACATAGAATCCTATTATATTTTATCTCGGGTGATTTATGTACTTCTCTTTCTTTTTTTAAAGTGATAGTTTTATTGACTCTTTTTCTGATGTGGGACTTTCCATTATATTCCCAATCCAAATATTAAGAATTGAGAGGATAAAATTTATTGAATTAGGGGATAATATACCACCCCAAGCTTCCACGGTACACTTCTCTTTGAATACTACAGTAGCGAGTGTTGTACGCAACTTCGAGTTCTAACACACCACAACCAATCAAACTAGTCGTTATGAATAGTAATACCCACTTTTTGAAATTTTATAAATTTTTTTCTTTCAAAATGGACTTCATTTTATGATTTGGAATATCTAAATTATTCTAGGGTGAATTTTTGGTACTTTTCTGATAACTTTCATACTTTTATGAATAGTGAAAATTACTAAATTTTAATTAAAAACAACTTTTTTAATCGAAATAATTAATAGTGATAAATTATGAATTTGAGTTATTTTAAAATATATTTACATTATATTTTTACCATTTAATCCAATTTTGGTCATTCGACATAATTTCATATTTAAACTGGACATAAGAAAGTGTCAATCTTTTGATAGTTATTATTTCTAAAAAACACGTTCTTTGTTTTGACAACGAGAATTAATTTGAAATTAATTTCTGCCAATTATGTGTTTTGAATTTAGAAAAATGGATTCAATATTTAGAATCAGTAGGTCCGAATTGTGTAAATAGGTAACTTTTATTTTTGGACATTTTGAATAATTACTTCTGTAAATATTTTTTTTACAATGGTTAAAGGGTAAATCTAGCAAATATGGGTAAACAAATAATATTATAACAATATTATATTACCATAAAACGTGTCCTAACCCTATTGGTTGATACATTTCCGACCATGGTCATCTTTGGGTCGATTTTTGGACCCCATGGAGCCCATTGTAAGTGATAATGACACTTTATATTAATTAAGTTAATGTAAATACAAAATTGGCATAAGCATATATCGTTTAGTAAAAAAATTACATAGGGTTATATATGTTATATTTTGGACTATAAATATTCATTAAAAAGATAAAAATATTTCCTACATGGTGGTATTTTATTTATAATTTTTAGACATTTAATAGTTAAATTTATTTATGACACAATAATGATGAATTATTTTCCTTATTACTGAATGAATCAAATAATGGGTATTATAAATGTTAAAATAAATATAATTTAAAAATTTTGATGACATGATCGAATTTTATTGATTAATATGACATTTTTCTATTGCTTAAATTAATTTATTTTTAATTAATAAAGTTGTTAAGACTTTAAAAAAATCAATTATTAAATATTTTCAAAATTGACATAAAGGAGTTCTTAAAACAAATATTATATTATAAATTGATATAAAATTCATAAAAATATAAGGATCGGCCAAATGACTTATATAATAATATTTTTCTCATTAATGAACCACTTTGGGGTCTTTTGGAAGTTTATAGTAAGTTTATTAACCATATAATATAAAAATACAAAGAGACATGGTAAATATCAAACTAATTAACTAAGAGTTAAAACTAAAAGATAAGTTTAATAAAGTGACCCAAACCTGTATAAAACCTATTGGTTGAGTTGTTTTCGACCCATACCCACCTTATCCTCAAAATAAATCAGTTTGGATCCATTATAAACCGAATATGAATTTATTATAAAATAATATTTCTATCTTTTCCTAAGGTTCCCCTCACCCCTCTTATAAAAGGGCACCCCCCCTTCTCTCTAATTAACACCTTCAATTCCATTTGGCTCAGCCAACCCTAGACCTAATATCCTCTCAACTTCCCTAACTTCATACTAGAGACCCTAATTTGGTCAGAAATCTAACCTAAATAGCCCTTTTGATCAAATCAAAAGGAAGAACCCGAAGAAGAGGTAATGATTTCACCACCCTCTTTCAAGTTCCTTTCTTCTTCCACTTCTTCTTTCTTTGTTATTTCCTTTCTAAAATAATAACTCCAGTATATTATATAGACTGTGATGTAATTATAAATATGTTACAACCATATTCAGTATTCTATCCATCCCTTTAATGACATGTCACCATACGTGCGTACGTACGGCCAACCGTCTCCACGTCGTGGTGTAATTGTTATTCAATGTATTATTATTTGGATGGGTATAATAATGATGTGTAATTCATGTAAATAATAAATATAACATGATAATGATTCTTTATATATTATATACCATCTAATTATGTATTATTTTAATGTCATAAGAATGATATCGTCGCTCGTGCGTACGTACGGATTACCGTCTCCACGAACGCGATGAGATTCATTCCCCATCATATCAATTCAAGACTAAATTTTATTTTATGATTAAAATTAATTTTTAGAGACATGATATCATTTTGGATATTAATAAGATACATTCCATCCAATACAAATATGGCTCACATAACAAAGAATATAAAGGAAAACGAATCTGTTGACACCCGAAACGACGATAATACTAAGATATTATCAACAAATCAACATTAAAAGATCATATATGATATGATATTAATGTATATGATTCTTGTAAAATTCAATAAAAATTATTTCACCATTATACCGGAGGTTAACCTAACCTCTACCAAGGAAAAGGTACAAAGTAAGGGGTTTCTTATCTCACTTTTAATTCTGTGAGATTTCCATTGTTCACCACTTATTTATTGCATGTGGTGTGCGTACTGCCCATGATTATATTCATTATATAATATTATTTAATTTATGGATATTTACATTATCATTTTATGATCCTTATTTCATGGTTTTATGTTTCATAAGTTACCAAATCAATAAGGGAATTTGAAATTTCAATTTCCCCTCATTCGGCTTTACGCATATTTCATTGATTATTTTACTCCAAGATTATGTATTGAATCAGTATTTATTTTCTTATGTCATAATTTCCACTCCCCTTTCTGTGGATATACTTTTGATACACATATTCACTCCATTGATAATTTCTCAATTCATCGATATGAACTTGATAAGAGTAATTCTAACTTAATCTCCATTTATTGAGTTAAATATCCAATTGATTGGTGTTATCTTTACAAGAATATGTGTGAATGTCCTATGATTGATTTACACTGAATATCAAATCATATTTAGTGTATTAATATTTTTCACACATAATTATTTCATTAATTTATCCTTAACCTAAGTATACGGTCTTTATAAGAGATTTCATCTAAAATTATATTCCATTGAGACTCCTTTGTTGTTATACACCAAATCACTTTTATATGGTGTATATAATGTACTTTGACATAGTATATCATGAATCCATATATTCTCATGATATTAAAAACTTTTTATTACCTCAATTATTTGTATTCATGTGTCTCTGTTTTGGTTAGGAACTCTAACTAAAATATCATTTTAAAATGTCTTAAAGATTTATTATTATAAATCTTTCTCATCAATGTCCATGTTTTAAAAATGGTTTTAAGGATTTGTTAATATGTACATTAAAGTTTTAAAATTAAAATTCCTTTTAAAAGTTTCAAATTGGTATGGGACACTTTGATTCAAAAATATATTTTAAACGGATTCTTGATAAATAGTGAGACTTTTAAATGTTTTCAAGAAAAAGTGGGATATTTCTCTCAAATAGTTTTGATGATTATTTTCATATATGCCAATATCATTCATTATTCTCTATTTTGGTTGTTCTATTAAAATAAAATCTTCCATATTGTATTTAATGAGTTATGTTTGATTGTGGATGTGCTATTTTTATACCATTCATGTTTTGTGTTTAAAATATTGACATTTCATATTCTAGTTTTAATACGAATGTTCATATTATGTTTTAACCTTTTCATATGAGGAATGCATTGGACTTGGTAAGTGACGGGTGGAGCCCGCTATAGCTCCTCGATGCATAGGTAGGTCTCATGAGACAATATAGTGTCTTGGCACAAGGCTTTGACAACATCTTATTTGTAGTCTTGACAGAAGGCCTTGACTATGTGGTTATGATAGTCTGGCATTATGCATTCCATTATTATGAAAGTGGTTATTGATATTGCATGTGATTATTCGACTAGTAGAATATCCATGTGAATAAGTAATGGAATTATTTCATTTTATTTTTTCCATATTATTCTGAAATTCATGTTTAAAAGGCCTTTGTTTTAGTTATACATTACCTTAAATGTTTATGCTTATTTATGAAAGTTTTTTCTATATTGTTATCCTTACTGAGCATATGAGCTCACCCCTTTCTATGTTTTATTTTTCCTAGGATGTGAAGAAGTATTTTATGAATGACCTACAGGGATAGTATGAGGATATGATTGTGGTCAATGGAGACAAGTTGTTGTTTTATTTTTTCACTTTATGATGTAATGTAAACTTTATGAATGTATCTAGTGATTCCAAAGCTACTGAACTAATCGGTCTTTTGAGACTTGATCTTTTGTGATCATTCCAATGATATGTAATAATGAACCGACTCTGGGTAACTAGGTTCAGGGCGTTACAGTTGGTATCATAGGAAGTTTAGTACAATCCTTGGAAACTATATTTATGTAAACTCTGATTAGAGCACATAGCCCTAAGATAGACTTTGAAGATTAGTATAGAATAAATTCCTAGAATTTTGGTACAGTATAGATTTTTTGAGTTTTCTAACCAATAAATCCCTGTATGGATACGAGTAGGTAGAGGCGGCTCTTGAATAGATGTACCTAGGGGTAAAACCCAAAAACACTATTTTGAGCTAGACTCGAATGAGAACTAGTTCCCGACAACGGGCCATGCTGCACTCTTGGTTACGACACTCCCGGGGGATATGCTTAGGATAATTTACATTTTCTTTAAAAACCGATTTGAATTATTTTAATATAAGATAATAATAAATGACCTTGTTTATTTTTAATGTGTTTCAAATTAAGAATATGGTGTCATGATATTCTCTAAATAAATTAATGACTATTGTTACTCACACAATGATTTCTGGTTTTAGTCAATGGTTGGATTCCAAGGAATTCATAGTAACTTTGTGAATGATGTACAAGGTGCGGATGGTGGTGGAAGTGAGAAAAAAATGGAATGTTGATAGCGGTAAAAGATATTGTGTTCATCCCAAATCATTTTTCCAAAAATATGATCAACAACATATATATTAACCAACTCCCGGACTCAACAAAGAAGAGAATGGTGATGAATGATAAGAGCTCAAACAATGAGACTATGGAGAAAAGAATCCTCAATTTTCATCATGCAGGAAATGTGGAAGGAGACACCCAGGAAAGTGTCTCAATGGAACAAATAAATGCTTTACATGTGGGAAAGAAGTACATAAAGTGAAGAATTGCTGAGGAAAATGAAGAGTACTATAGAAGAAAATAAAAATGATCCCAAGAATCCGTTTACAGTAATTTTCTATAAATATAGGGGACCAGGACATTACCCAAGTGAATGCCCTATTCTATAGGATATTTTCTTCTTCAAAGAAGAAGCTACGTGGAAATAAATGGTTGGAGAAATGTTTAAAATTATTAGTGCTCGCTGTTGATGGGATTACATTAGAATAATTTTCTCTTGTATTTGTAACCCTGTAATTTTCCATGTGTGAATGATATTTGGGTAAGACATATATTTTCTCTTGTGGATATAGTTATAAATAACCATTTGGTTTTGTATGATCTTTGGGTTTGAGGAAATTACAAGTTATTATATTTTGGGATGAAAATGCAAGGTATGAGATAACATTTTTGGTTAAATTATGTAATGGTTATTTTGAGGAATTTATCTCATTTTGGTAATGTTATAAAATATAGTTTTTGAAAAAGGACAACACGCAGACCGTGTGACAACCCTTCGCATCGTACAAAGATGTGGGAATCAAACCCACAACCAAAATGTGATTGGGATTTATCACCAACCACTAGACTACATTATGTCCCAGGTTAGTGTGACTAATTATTTTTAGTTAAATGCTTTGATTGATCAATAATATGTTTTTTTGGGATCTTATGTCTTATCAAATGAATACCCTTAGTATAGGAAAATGATTTGGTGATGTAGTGATAAATGTTATTTTGGAAGATGTTAGCTTTGTTAGGAACACTATATTCCCAAGGAAAATAGATTACTATGGGATTTCATTTGAGGAGTAATGGTGGATTTTTGTCTCTATTTTTATTGTGGATTTATAGTGATTTGGGTTATTTATGGAAATGATTAACCTATAATAGAGAATATGTGATTAGGTTAATTACTTTTAAGTATGTGACTTTAAGAGTTGTTGATGTCATTTGGAGATACAATTTAATGTGGAAGACTACATAACCAAATTCTTCTAAGTTTTGGGTTTCAACATTTTTTTGGATTATCTTGAAGGATTTTAAGGACAATTTTTTATTGAATGATATTTATTTAACTTTGGGGTATTGTTGGTTTAATTTTTTAAATTAAGATTAGTGTTTCTTTCTCTAATGGAATATCATTTTGGGGGATCATCAGATCTTATACTCACCATTTTGGATTTTATTAATCTCTAAAGACAAGGTAAATATATATTTTATCATTCATTGATCATTTGATTCTATAAGAAGTTTATTCTAGATCTTCTAGTGTGACCAAGTCTTCTTGAATACTCATCATTTAAAAATGAGTTAGTAGTTGAAATTTATTAATGAATGAATGTTTACATAAAAAAGTAAGTATATCTATTTATGTTATTAGTCAATCTCAGAAATGGATTCCTCATTTTTATGTCATGTAACTTAAAAAATAAAATAAAAATGTTGTCTGTTTACTTTTCCTACTAGGAAACTAATGACTGTTTGTCTCATCACAAGTTTGTGGTTTTCTTGTTGTTAAATTTCTCCTGATCATGTTTTCTATCCCTCTCCATCATAAATTGACACTTAGTTGATCATCCATATCCATATTTTTGTACATAGAATCCTATTATAGGTTATCTCGGGTGACCTTCGTACTTATCTTTCTTTCTTTTAAAGTGATAGTTTTATTGACTCTTTTTCCGATGTGAGACTTTCCATTATATTCCCAAGACCAATTTTAAAAATTTTGAGGACGCAATTTATTGAAATAGGGGAGAATGTAACACCCCAAGCTTCCAAGATATGCTTCTCTTTGAATAATACAGTAGCGCGTGTTGTACGCAACTTCTAGTTCTAACACACCACAACCAATCAAACAAGTCGTTATGAATAGTAATACCCACTTTTTGAAATTTTATAAATTTTATCTTTCAAAATGGAATTCATTTTTGGATTTTTAACATCGAAATTAGCTAAGGTTTAATTTTTGGTACTTTTCTGATAACTTTCATATTTTGATGAATAGTAAAAATTACTAAATTTTAATTAAAAACAACTTTTTTAATCAAAATAATTAATTGTGATAAATTATGAATTTTAGTGATTTTAATGTATAAATAGATTAAATTTTTAGAATTTAATCCAATTTTGGTTATTGTACATAATTTCACATTTAAACTGGATCTAAGCAAGTACCAATCTTTTGATAGTTATTATTTTCTAAAAACACGCACTTTGTTTTGACAATGGAAATTAATTTTAAATTAATTTCTTCCACTTCAGTGTTTTGAATTTAAAAAAATGGATTCCATATTTATAATTGGTAGGTCCAAATTTTGTAAATATGTATGTTTTATTTTTCAACGTTTTGAATAATTACTTTGATAAATATTTTATTTACCATGGTTAAAGGGTAAATGTAGTAAATAAGGGAAAAATAATAATATAATAATATTAAATTACCCTAAAATGTGTCCTAACCATATTGGTTGATACCTTTCTAACACTGGGCATCTTTGGGACGATTTTGAGACCCCATGGAGCCACTTGTAAGTGATAATGACACTTTATATTATTTTAGTTAAAGTAAATACAAAAATGACATAAGCATATATCTTTTAGAAAAATAACTTTTACATAGGGTTATATATGTTATATTTTCAACTATAAATATTCATTATAAATATAAAAATATTTCCAACATTATGGTATTTTATTTATAATTTTTAGACATTAAATAATTAAATTTATTTATGACACAATAATGATGAAGTATTTTCCATATTACTGAATGAATCAAATAATTGGTATTATAAATGTTAAAATAAAAATAATTTGAAAGTTTTAATGATAGAAACTAATTTTATTGATTAATATGACTTGTTAGGATTTCTTAAATTAATTTTGTTTGAATTAAATTTTTTTTAAGACTTTAACTAAAATCAATTATTAAATAGTGTCAAAATTGACAAAAATGAGTTTTTAAAACAAATATTATATTATAAATTGATATAATATTTCTAAAAATCTAATTTTCGGCCAAATGACTTATATAATAATATTTTTATCATTAATGAACCTCTTGAGGGTATTTTGGAAGTTTATATCAAGTTTATTAACCATATAATATAAAAATACAAAGAGACGTGGTAAATGTCAAACTAATTAACTAAGAGTTAAAACTAAAAGATAAGGTTAATAAAGTGTCCCAAACATATCTAAAACCTATCGGTTGAGTTGTTTTCGACCCATCCCCACCTTATACTCTAAATAAATTAGTTTTTATCCATTATAAATCGAATAATAATTTATTATAAAATAATATTTCTATCTTTTCCTAAGGTGCCCCTCGCCCCTATTATAAAAGGGAACTCCCCCTTCTCTCTAATTCACACCTTCAAAGCCATTTTTCTCAGCCAAATCCTGCCCAAATATCCTCTTAACTTAACTAAATTCATAATAGATACCCTCATTTGGTTGGAAATCCAACTTAAGGATCCCTTTTTATCAAATCAAAAGAAAGAACCTGAAGAAGAGGTAATGATTTCACCACCCTCTTTCAAGTTCCTTTCTTCTTCCACTTCTTCTTTCATTGTTATTTACATTCTAAAATAATAACTCCCGTATATTCTATATAATGTGATGTAATTATAAATATGTTACAACCATATTCAGTATTCTATCAATCCTTTGAATGACATGTCACCATACGTGCGTACGTACGACATACCGCCTCCACGTCGTTGTGTAACTGTTATTCAATATGTTATTTTTTGGATCGGTATAATAATGATTTTAAATACATTTAAATAATAAATATAATATGATAATTATTCTGTATATATGATATACCATCCAATTATATATTATTTTAATATCAAAAGAATGATATTGTCTCTCGGGTGTACGTACGGATAACCATCTCCACGAACGCGATGAGATTCATTCTCTATCATATCCATTCAAGAATAAATTTCATTTTATGATTAAAAATAATGTTTATAGAAATGATATAATTTTTTATATGAATAAGATACATCCCATCCATAAAAAATATGGCTCACATAACAAAGAATATAAAGGAAAATGAATCCATTAACACCTGAAATGATGATAATACTAAGATATTATCAACAAATCAATGATATAATATCATATATGATATCATATTAATGTATATTATTCTTGTATAATGAAATAACAATTATTTCACCATTATAATGGAGTTTAACCTACCCTATACCAAGGAAAATGTGCAAAGTAAGGGGTTTCTTATCTCACTTTTAATTCCGTGAGATTTCCATTGTTCACCACATATTTATTACATGTGGTGTGTGTACTGTCCAAGATTGTATTAATTGTGTAATATAAATTAATTTATAGATATTTAAATCATCATTGTATGATACTTCTTTCATGGTTGTATATTTCTTAAGTTACCAAATCATTAAGGGAATTTGAAATTTCAATTTCCACTCATTCGGATTTACACATACTTCATTGATTATTTTACTCCAAGATTATGTGCGGAATCACTATTTATTTTCTTATGTCATAATTTGGACTCCCCTATCTGCGGATATACTTTTGATACACATAATCACTCCATTTATAATTTATCAATTCATCGATATGAAGTTGATAGGAGTAATTCTAACTCAATCTCCATTTGTTGAGTTAAATATACAATTCATTGGTGTTGTCTTTACAAGAATATGTGTGAATGTCCTCTGATTTATTTACACTGAATATCCAATAATATTGAGTGTATTAATATTTTTCACACATAATTATGTCGTTGATTTATCCTTAACCTAAGGATTCGGTCTTTATAAGATATTTCATCTCAAATTACATTCCATTGAGACTCCTTTGTTGTTATACACCAAATCACTTTTATATGGTGTATATAATGTACTTTGACATAGTATATCATGAATCCCTTTATTCTCATGATATTACAATGTTTTTATTACCTCATTTATTTGTATTCAAGTGTATCTATGTTGGTTAGGAACTTTAACTAAAATATCAATTAAAAATGTTTTAAAGATTTATTATTCTAAATCTTTCTCATCAATGTCCATGTTTTAAAAATGGTTTTAAGTATTTGTTCATATGGACATTAAATTTTTAAAATTAAAATTCCTTTTAAAAGTTTAAAAGTGGTATGGTACACTTTGATTCAAAAATCTATTTTAAATGGATTCTTGATAAACAATGATACTTTTAAATGTTTTCAAGAAAAAAGGGGATATATCTCTCAAATAGTTTTGATGATTATTTTCATATATGTCAATATCATTCATTAATCTCTATTGAGGTTGATCTATTAAAATAAAATCTTCTATATTGTATTTAATGAGTTAATATTGATTGTGGATGTGCTATTTTTATACCATTCATGGTTTGTGGTTAAAATATTGACATTTCGTATGCTAGTTTTAATACGAATGTTCAGATTATGTTTCAACCTTTTCATATGAAGAATGCATTGGACTTAGTAAGTGACGGGTGGAGCCCGTTATAGATCCTCGATGCATAGGTAGGTCTCATGAGACAATATAGTGTCTTGGAACAAGGACTTGAAAAAATATTATTTGTAGTCTTGACACAAGGCCTTGACTATGTGGTTATGATAGTCTGGCATTATGCATTCCATTATTATGAAAGTGGTTATTGATATTGCATGTGATTATTCGACTTGTAGAATATCAATGTGAATAATTAATGGTATTATTTAATTTTATATTTTCCATATTATGCTGAAGTTCAAGTATAAAGGGCTTTTGTTTTAGTTATACATTTCCTTAAATGTTTATGCTTATTTATGATAGTTTCCACTATATTGTTATCCTTACTGAGCATCTGAGCTCACCCCTTTCTATGTTTTATTTTTCCTAGGATGTGAAGAATTGTTTTATTAGTGACCTTCAGGGATAGTATGAGGATATGAGTGTGGTCTTTGGAGACATGATGTTGTTGTAGTTTTTCACTTTATGATGTAATGTAAACTTTATGAATGTATCTAGTGATTCTAAGGCTACTAAACTAATCGGTCTTTCGAGACTTGGACTTTTTTGATCATGCCAATGATACGTAATAATGAACCGACTCTGGGTAACTAGGGTTAGGGCGTTACATGGGAAGATCCAAAAGTCTTGAGAGGTGTGAGGAATTGGTTAGAAGTGGTCTCCTTTTATAAGGGAGAGGAGGGGCTCTTTAGGAATGTGTGATAATATTATTTTATTATATAATGATATTCGGTTTCTAAAGGTACAAAAATCATTAAAGTAGAATATAATATGACACATAGTCGAAATTATATCATACAATAGGAATTGGACAGGTTTTTGATGTTATTTTAATATTTATAATCTTATTTATTTAAATATTTTATTAATGAGGTAAATACTACAACATTATTGTGTTATAAATAAATTAATTTATGTGATGTCTAAAAATTATAAAAAAAATAACATGATGTAGGAAATATTTTTAGATTTCCAATTAATATTTATAGAAGAAAATATAATTTTTATAACACCACATAAAAATTAATTTACTAAAATATTTTTGATTATGTCATTGTTGCCTTTACATTAAATTAATTAATCTAAAGTGTCATTATCTTTCATAAGTGGCTCCATAGGGTCCCAAAATAGACCCAAAGATGTTAATGGTTGGAAATTACATATCCAATAAGGTTACGACATGTGTTAAGGTAATTTTGAATTATTACAATAGTCTTTTACCTTGAATTACCCTATTTACCTTTAACCGCGGAAAATAAAACTCAAAAGTTACTATTCACCAAAAAAAAATTGTCTTATTGAACCGAATTTTACTTACTAATAACAACCATGTTTTTCTGATTTTCGACATTCAATTCACAGAAGTGGTAAAATTTCATTTAAATGAAAAATTCAGTTTTTAGCTACTTTTAATTGGTTTCACTATTCATCAAAAATTGAAGTTTTTTCAGAAAAATACCAAAAATTCAGCCTAAGCTATATTTTATATTCCAAATTTAAAAATGATGTCTATTTTTATAAATTCAAAACATAGAAGTGGTATTAATTAATTTAAAATCAATTCCCGTTGTTAAAACAAATAGCGTGTTTTTAAGAAACAATAACTATCAAAAGATTGACACTTGTTTATGTCCACTTTCAAAGTGAAATTAATTCTAATGACCAACATTAGATTAAATGGTAAAAATATAATCTAATTATACTTTAAAACCAATTAAAAATATAATCTAACCATATAAATAAATTATATTAAAACGCATTTTTGAATTAAAATACAATTTTTTTCACTATTCATTAAGAAATGAACTTTATCAGAAAAATTCCAAAAAATTTACAAAAAGTAAATTTTGATGTCTCCATTATAAAGAAGTATTTTATTTCGTCAAATATAATGTATTAAAGTGACCAAAACTAGATTTAAGGGGGTTTGCAATTAAAAGGCGGTAAATTGACCTTTTAATGTAAATTATGCTTAAAATTAGATTCATTCACATTTTAATCCTCTAACTTTTATTAAATAAATGTAAATACATTTAAAAAACATGTATAATCATATTTTTGTTAGTTCCGTTAATTCCTGCCAATACAACGGCTAGGAGTTAACTACCATCTAAAATAATAATATTATATTATTAGTGTGCAGTGTAAGATTTCAAAGAAACTTGTTGTTGCGTATCAAGTATGCTATCGAACATAGAAACCCATTTAATGTAAAATTAATATTTAATTCACGGATATTAATAAATATGGAATATTTCTTATTCTTTATTTACATGGGATTTTAAATCCTTCCCCCTTTTGTAAATTGCGTCCTCGGAATTTTTGTTCACTTATCAAATAAGTGGGGGTACTTATCCCTCATAGCATTTTCAGATTCCCACATTGCCTCTTCAACCATATAGTTTTTCCATAAAACCTTTACCTGGTGAATTACCTTATTCCGTAACACTTTCTCTCTACAGTCAGGAATCTGGACTGGTTGTTCCTCATAAGATAGATTCTCTTCCAACTAAACTACCTCTGGACTTAAAACCTGAGATGGATCTGGCATATATTTTCTCGACATATAAACATGAAAAACATTGTGTACCAAGGATAAACTTGGAGGTAAATCCACTCTGTATGCAACTGATCCAACTTTATCCATAATTTAATAAGGTCTAATGAACCTCAGACTCAACTTTACCTTCTTACCAAAACTCATCACACTTTTCCATGGAGAAACTTTGAGAAAAACATGATCACCTACCTCAAAAGAAATATCCTTCCTCTGGTCATCTGCATAAATTTTATGTCTACTCTGATCTATTCTCCTATGCTTCTAAATCAATTGATCTTTCTCTGCCATCTCTTCTACAAATTCTAGTCCAATCAGCTTTCTTTCACCTACTTCATCCCAAAAAGCTGGTGTTCAACAATGCTTTCCATATAATGCCTCAAATAGAGTCATCTTTATACTGAAATGAAAACTATTATTATATGAAAATTCAACCAAAGAAATGTGTTGGTCCTAACTTCCCTGGTAATCCAGTGAAGAAGTATGTATCATATCCTCCAAGGTCTGAATTGTTCGTTCTGACTGGCCATCTGATTGTGGATGAAACGATGTACAAAAATTTAATTCAGTACCCAATGACTTCTGAAGGCCCTTCCAAAAGTTAAAAGTAAACCTAGGATCACGATCAGATACAATGGAGAGGGGAATTCCATGCAACCTGACAATCTATTTAACATATAACTGAGCAAGTTAATCTAGAGACAACTTATCTCGAATAGGTAGGAAATGAGTAGATTTAGTCAATCGATCAAAAATAACTCAAATTGCATTATTACCTCCATATTTCTTCGGTAATCCCACAACAAATTCCATGGATATATTTTCCCATTTCCACTCTGAAATCGGTAAAGGCTGAAGCATTCCTTTTGGTAACTTCCGCTCTGTTTTAACCTACTGACAAATCAAACACTTCACAGTGAAATCAGCAATATCTCTTTTCATTCCATCCTACCAGTAATACTTCCAATGATCTTAGTACATCTTATTACTACTAGGATGAACTGAAAATGGAGAACTATAAGCTTCACATAACAACTCATTATTCAAATTTGAATCACAAGTCACACATAATCTCTTCCCAAACCATAAAACAAAATCATTATCAACATTAAAATCAAGAAACTTACCCTTATTAACCAACTCTACCTTTTTCTACAACTCACTTTCTTCTTTCTGGGCTTGCTTTATTCTGTATGGTAGATATGATTTCACTGACACCTGAAACAAAACAGAAGAATTTTCTGCACAAACAATTTCTATACCAATGTTTATCAAATCAAAAACCAAAGGATCTTGTTCCAAACGCAACATGGTTAATGAATCATTACTTTTTCGACTCAAAGCATCAGCTACTTTATTTTCTTTTCCTGGATGGTAATAGATCGTGAAATCATAATCCTTGATTAATTCCAACCATCTCCTCTATCTCATGTTCAATTCTTTTTTAGTGAATATATACTTCAAACTTTTGTGATCAGTGTATATTTCACACTTCACTCCATAAAAATTATGCCTCCAAATTTTTAAATCAAAAACAACATCAGCTAATTCCAAATCATGTGTAGGGTAATTTAACTCATGTGGTTTCAACTGACGTGAAGCATAAGAAATTACCTGATCATTATGCATTAGGAAACAAAGTGGTCCTTTCAAAGAAGCATCACTATAGATAAGAAACTCACAATTTCTAGATGGCAGTTCCAAAACTGGAGCATTCAGAAATCTATTTTTCAATTCCTGAAAACAATCATCACATTCTTTTATCCTAATGAACTTAACACATTTTCGAGTTAACTTAGTCATTGGACTAGAAAACCATGCAAAATTTTCAACAAACCTCTGGTAATAACCTTCCAAACCCAGAAAACTATGAATCTCAATTATATTTATGAGTCTTGTCCATTCTTCAACAACTTTTGTTTTAGAAGGATCAACAGTTATGCCATCCTTAGAAAAAATGTGACCAAGGAAAGAAATTTTTTGTAACCAAAACTCACACTTGCTGAATTTCCCATAAAGATTATTTTCTTTTAAGGTTTGAAATATGACCCTTAAATGACTTTCAATCTCTAATTTACTTTTAGAATAAACCAAAATATCACCAATAAACACAACCACCATTTATCACCTGAATCAATTGAGCCATCACTATAATAAAGTGTTCAGTTCTAATTCTAACCATCTCAAGATGCTGATTTGGAAGGTCATTTCCCTCTATATGACTTCCCATCACAACTGCCCTATTTTCTATGTGGAAAACCATTCTGAACATAGATTTCTCTTAGGTGAAGAGACATGATAATCTTTAAATGATATATCATTTCAATATTACCATAAATTAATTTATGGACAATTATTTGACAATACCCTAACTCGTAATGTTTTCTAAACTGACCTCTGACACCAACTATTAGGACTCGGCCTTCAAATATTTCATAATATTGGATTAAATGAATAATTAACATTGAGGATATTTTCAAGTTTTCAGTTTTAGAGAATTAGGCCACAACTATTACATTACAGCTCAAAAATACAAATTAGACACTCCTACTCAGTTTCCATTTTTTCAAAAAATAAAAACTCCTGAAAAAAGAGTCATGTCTAATTCCATGTTTAAGAGAGCATGACTTTTCCTTGATCCCATCCTTGACCCTATTCCACTTTATGTCCTGTGAAAAATATTTCAAAAACGTGGGTTGAGCATAAAAAGCTCAGTAAGGGATACACAAAGAAGGAAAACTTTTAGTTTTTCAAAACAACATGTAAACCATGAATACTTTAACATAAGTAATACTTTTCACCTTTATGAAGTAGTAAATACTCTTCACTGAATAAAAGATCACTACAAACCCTTTTGTAACCAAAATATTACCATAAAACTCATATAAAGAACACATAACATATAAAGATAACTCAGGACATAAACATACTTAAATGGAATAACCATACGATTGACTTCCACACATATCACTAAATGGAATAGCCATACGGAAAACTTCCATACCAAATTCATTGGAGGTTATAATGTAACCACCCATCCTTGTTTTCATGGCACCACCCGTCATTTGGTTTATCATGTAACCACCCGTCAAATGTCCAAGTACCATTATCAAATCATAACACATAAAACCAAAATAAAGGGATGATAACATTTCCACATTTCAATCACAAAATAACATTTAAATATATTGACCTAAAAGAATCCTTTATCAAAAAAATTTTGAATACCAAAATATGTATAAGAGTATATGGTATTTATTTTCTTTTAAAAACATTACGGCTTGTTAAGGAAGCCAAATATCAAATAATGCTCTCGGCGGTGGAAATTTTTTTTGTCACCTCTTATGTTAAAAGAAACATTCCTTTTTTTCATTTAGTAAAATGCTTCATAGAAAAAATATTCCCTTTGAAAAGTCAAGGGTGTTTATACAGCGTATAAAATAAAGTCATGTATTAAAACACAATATGACTCAATGAAAGAAGATTGAGACAAAGTCCCTTACCTCGTGTCCGACATGACTCGATGATTCTTTAATCTCTTGAATAATAAACTAAAGTTAATTTATTCTTGATTAAGAACATTTTTCAAGTTTATTATTTCTTTTATATCACTTATTACCATGTTATAAACATTATGTAATCATTTAAGTTAATAACGTTCATTTTGTCGATATTTGGTGCTTGAGTCAAAAATGCACTTCTTATAATTACATGTTGTTCATGTGGTCAAATTTTCATCATATCTATAATAATATTCATGATTTGGATATCATATATATCATATATATTCAGTATATATATGTATTTTTAATAGTACATAACATTTTTAGGTAAGATATGAAATGCACCATTCATGGAGACGGTAAGTCGTACGTACGCATGAAGGAAACTTTCATTTCTATTTCACATTTTAACAAAATTAAAACATAATGATACATAGTTATATTATAATTCCAGTATAATATCATATATAATATCATTAACTCCATCCTTTATACATCCCACATACGGCATTAACCAGTCATATCACTATGAGGGGTGGTAGTCCGCACTTCCTAAAATGAAATTACTACACTTACCCATAATGGAAACCATAAAGGTATGATATAAAAGAAAAATATAGAAGTATAAAGAAAAAATATATATATCATATATAAATATAGTGTCATCTTAATGGCCACCACAAGAGGAGGTAGGAGATAATCGAACAATCATCGCCTCGTGAGGTGTTAGTTTTCCATACACAGAAACAGTATGTTCTTCACCCATTAGATAAAGGTGTGTGTATGTGTAGTTAGAATACTTCTCATAACAACATCCTAGTATATTGAGGATATTGGTGTTGCTATAAAATAAAGGAATAAAATATTTTAGGGGGTTGGAGAAGTAAAATAAAAGAAAACAATTTAAGAGAAATGGTTACCTTCAATTTGGGTAACTCCCTTTGGTTTGAACCCAAAGGACTTATTAAAGTGCCTTCTGCCTAAGGTAAGGCTTTTAGGAGGAGTAAAGGATGTAGGGAGATTAATTGGGCAGATTTTGTACAAACCAAAAGGCTTGAGAGGTGTGATTAATTGGTTATAAGTGGTATCCTTTTATAAGGTAGAGGAGGCTCTCTTTAGGAAAGTGTGATAATATTATTTTATTATATAATGATATTAGGATTTTAAAGGTTAAAAAATTATTAAAATCGACGATTAGATAACTCATAGTCGAAATAATATCATCAAATAGGAATTGGATAGGTTTTGATGTTATTTTAATATTTATAATCTTATTTATTTAAATCTTTTATTAATGAGGTAAATACTACATCATTATTGTGTCATAAATAATTTTATTTATGTGATGTCTAAAAATTATAAAAAAATACCATAATTTAGGAAATAGTCCTATATTTCCAATGAATATTTATAGTTAAAAATATAATTTATATAACTCCATATAAAAATTAATTTATTAAAAGATTTTTGTTTATGTCATTTTTTCCTTTACATTAAATTAATTAATCTAAAGTGTCATTATCTTTCATAAGTGGGTCCATGGGATCCCAAAATAGACCCAAAGATTCTCATGGTCGGCCATTACTCATCAAATAAGGTTAGAACATGTGTTAAGGTAATTTTTAATTATTACAATATTCTTTTTACCTTGAATTACCCTATTTACCTTTAACTGCGGTAAATAAAAGTCAAAAGTTACTATTCACCAAAAAAAATTATTTTCATCTTATTGAACCACATTTTACATACTAATAACAACCATGTATGCCGGATTTTCTAAATTCAATTCACAGAAGTGGTAAAGTTTCATTTAAATTAAGAATTCAGTTTTTCAACTACTACTAATTGGTTTCACTATTCATCAAAAATTGAAGTTTTTTGGAAATATACCAAAAATTCAGCCTAGCCTATATTTTATATTCCAAATTCAAAAATGATGTCTATTTTTATAAATTAAAATCATATAAGTGGCATTAATTAATTTAAAATAAATTCCCGTTATTAAAACAAATAGCGTGTTTTTAAGAAACAATAAATATCAAAAGATTGACACTTGTTAATGTCCACTTTAAAAGTGAAATTAATTACAATGACCAAAATTGGATTAAATGGTAAAAATATATTCTAATTATACTTTAAAACCAATTAAAAAGATAATCTAACCATATAAATAAATTAGATTAAAACAAAATTTTGAATTAAAATACAATATTTTTCTCTACTCATTAAGAAATGAACATTATCAGAAAAATTCCAAAAAAATTACACAAAGAAAATTTTGATATCCCCATTCCAAAGAAGGATTTTATTTGGTCAAATAGAATTTATTAAAGTTTCCAAAACTACATTTAAGAGGGTTCTCCATTAAAAGGTGGTAAATCGACCTTTTAATGTAAATTATGCTTAAAATTAGATTCATTCACATTTTAAGCCTCTAAATTTTATTGAATAAATGAAAATACATTTAACAAACATGTATAATCATATTTTAGTTAGTTTAATTAATTCTCACCATAAAATGTCTAGGAGTTAACTACCATTTTAAATAAAAATACTATATTATTAGTGTGCAACGTAAGATTTCAAAGAAACTTGTTGTTGCATATCGGGTACACTATCAAACATAGAAACCCCTTTAAAGTAAAATTAATATTTAATTAACAAATATTAATTAATATGGAATATGTATTATTATTTATTTACATGTGATGTTATAACTTGACACACCTATTCATGAAGAGTCATTTTGGAAATTTGAAGGATGAAATTTTAGAATGATATAAGAATAAAACAATGGTTCATCAAATATAGTATTCCTTTCTTTCAAGAGAAATAATATAATAATGCACATATTTTTATTCATGAATATGATTAAAACTTAAAAAAACTTGTATTAATTTAATTTTATGAAAATAATTTCATTTTTGAATTCATTATTTTAAAATTAGATTAGGGTGAATTTTTTATATTTTTCATAAATAGTTGATTTTTAGCTAAATAGTGAAAAATACTTATTATACAAAAAAATTTGTTTTTTGAATTTATAATGATATAATAATAACATAAATGATTAAAAAAACCTTATTATAAACCAAATATATATATTTAATAATTTATATAATTTATATAGGAACATGATTTTCAACTTAGAAATATATTCTTAACATTGTAGACATTTAAGTAATAGGTTTGTTCAAATAAAAACTATTTTTAGTTCTTCTCTTTTAACCCTGTATTTAAAAGGTTACATTAAATTTTGGATTGAATTTAAAGATAAATAATTATCATTTTATTTAACATAATCCAATTAATTCCATTTTAATTAAAATTATACTTTATTTTGTGTAAATCATTTTATTCTTAAAACAAACATTTTTCTAAAAATTATTTTCACTGCGTTTTGCACACATATATTAAAATTAATTTATTTCACTTAAAAAAATTGAATCTTGAATATTTTATTCAATATTTTGAATCATAATAATTAATTTTACTCAATAATTTCTAGTTAATTTATGTTCATCGTGAATAGTAAAAATAGTTAAAATATATTTCAATAGTTAGTGTTTAACCTAGTTTTCCAAGGTGTTAAACTAAAAGATATGGGAAAAATTATAAACATGTCTAAATATTTTTAATTATTTATATTAATAAATTATTTTATATTTCCTTTAAAATTAAATTTGGTTCCACATTCATGAGTAAATGACTTAATATTATGTGAATTTTTTAAATAGTTTCTTTTACATCCCTCCCCTCACTTATAAAAGAGAACATATTCTCCTCCCTTATTCACAAATGTTAAGAAATCTATATCAGCCAATACCTATTCAAAAAATATTCCTATATTCATTCAATTCGTTATTGAGATTATATTCTTATTCTAAGACTATCCTACTAAATCTTAAGGTGTAAACCAAAGGATGTCTCTCAAAGAAGAGGTAATCATCTTTTCTGACTCATTCAAAGATTATTTATTCTTCAACTTCCTCTAAATATATTGAATATAACCTAACATAAGGAATCTATTATCATCAATATAATTAGATGTTATTATTATTACGGGATAATAATTTTAAAAATCTATTCTATCAAATGAAAAATGACCATATCACTCGAGCATACGTGTGGATTACAACATCCATGTATCGATATGATCCACTTTCCTTCACAATATGTCATGGTTTTTAATTATGATGGATTTAATATATATATATATATATATATATATATTAAATTTATGAAATATATTGACTTCATGAATTATAATATCCTATCTATATGTCTACAATCCCATCCATTGGGAAATAGTAACGTCGCTCGTATTTATGTGTGGACTACCACCTCCACCAAGAAATGTGACTTATTTTCCATTTTTCTTTATATTGATGGTAATAAGGTAATATTTAAATAATAAATATTATATTTATGATATAATAACGATTCTATAAATTTGAATTATTATTTATCTTTCTTGTATTCCAACTGTTGAAAAGTGGTAACACCACATGTGTGCATGTACGAACTATCATCTCCACGAAGTGATGTAATTCATTTTTCATCACTGACATATATGAAATATTATTAAACGGTATATAAATATTTAATATGATACTTATAACAAGATTAATGTTTTATATATTATTAAACCCTGAAAAATATGAAGTTGTTGAAACTATCGAACCAAAACATATATGAAAAACGAATCAGTTAACACATGGAAATGATGATTTTGATAAAGAATTATTAATAAATGGTTATTGAAATTTTATAAGTGTATTATATATATATTATTATAATTACATATATGGTTATGTTGTTGAATTATAATAAAAATAAATTTATTATATTGGAGGCTAAAGGAACTTACTAGGAAAGTTGAACTTGAGGTAGGGTTTATTTCACAGGCTCATCCTTATTCGGGATTGTTTATCTTTGAGTTTCTATTGGAGAAATTATATGATATTTTATCTTAAAAACAAAATATTTTCTTATTATATAGTTATTTAGGGAAGTTAGCTGTTTTCCTTTCATTTCCCTCTCTCTATGTACTAAAAATTATAGAAGAATAGTTTTAAGGAAAACCAACATTGTTTGTCTATTAAGTCATGAATATTATTCTTCCATGAGAATAAATTATTTAAAATATTTTCATGAGTTTTTTAAATATTATACAATGATTATTAAATTAATTTTAAACCATGTTTTAAATTTTAATAAATGGTTTAAAATGATTCTTCTTTTCATTTTTCGAATGAGGTACTTTTTACTAATGATGTGAATGGAATCTTTGTTTTCATGCCTTCTACATAGACTAATACTAACCAATATCACGGATATTATTTAATTTTATTATTAATTTATGTATTTAAATGGTACTTTTCAATGAAAATGGATTTCCTAAAATAATGGAAATTTTTAAGATTTCAAATAAGTGAACTCAGAATGAAAAGTTTATTTCTTTCAAGATATAATCCAGGGATATTTTTAGGGTATCTTTCTATATATAAAAATTACTTGATGAAAATTATACCTTTTGGGGATATATTATACTGATACCATACACCTTATGTCTCTGTATAGATTATGATCACATTTTTCTATTTATTGTGTGGGAAAATATTAACATTTCATATGCTAGTTTTTCAATATGAATGTTTCTGTGGATTATTTATTTAATTCTTATTCACCATTTTCATATGATTAATTCATTAGAAATATTAAGTTATTTGAGGTTCCTACTATATCCCCAGATGAATTTTTATGTATCATGAGAAGAAAATGGTTTGGGTATTTGGAATATGCATTATCTATTTATATGTGATGTATTGACATGAGTCCTTGAAGGTAGTTTTTTTTATAATTGGAATTATCCATTAAATCATTTTGAAACTAGTTTTTATTATACATGGTATTATTTATGTTTCTATTTATTCCATTGATTTAGTTCCATTTTTATGATATTATTTGTATGGAATATTTTATTATTTTTAAACCTACCATATTATCCTTGATTCATTTATCCTATGATATTTTTTTTTGTAGGATTTACCTTACTGAGCATTTATGCTCACTAATTATCATGTATTCCTTTCCTCAAGTTTCCAAGAAGAGATTTATAAATTCTTTCAGGGATATACATGAGGGAATTATAAATGTGTCACTAATATTTCATAAATATAATTTTAGAATCAAGTATTTTTATTTGTATCCCAAGATAATTAATCTATTTGATCCATTAGGAGGATATCTCTTATATAATATGTGAATTTGGAAAAACAACCACTGAATATGGGTTACTATAGTTGGGGTGTTATAATAAATGATTACAGCTTAATCATTAAACCATTTACAAGAAAAGAGTCATTTCATCAAGAATGTGATATACATCATTATTTTCTATAAATAAAACATGTTTTTAGAGTCACATTGATTATGCACAACATATAGAGAATACTAAAAATACTTATACCATAATAATTATCATCAAAGATTAAAAAATTCTACAAAAAAATTTAAAACATCCTTTTTGAAAATCAAGAACATATAATTTAGCAAAAAAATTAAGTGTAAGGAACCACCTTCACTAAATATATGAAACCACTAGATAATGGTGAGAAAAAACTAATTAATAAGAAGTAATTTCTTAATATAAATAATTATTATAATATGTTCAGACAAATAAATCATATGGCACCATGGAAATAGGGAGAAAATAAATCCATATAGAAGAAGAAAATGAAACTAAGGAGAAAAGATATTGCCAATTACTTGATTTTTCCTTACTGGGAGGTCTATTTAAATAAATTATAAGGGGGGAAGAAAATAGAAGGTTGAAATATAAGTCCTGGAAGGTTATAATATAAACGGTATAGAAGAAGATATGTATTCTCTATTATACAGTTATCCAAAATATAAAACCAACATTTCATATTTAATTTGATTAATTATTTAATATATTAAATAAACTAGGCATGTAAATTCATAGTGTGACCTTACCTTATCATAGAGTTACACACCTCACTTGAATCCATGTAAAATGAAAACATCACTACCTAGGGTCGGGTCACAGTGTGACTCCCTAGACAATAGCTTGAAGACCTTCACATCCCATTTTTCACTAAGTATATAACACTTATTTATGATGGTACTCATATATAAGAGTAAACTCTTACATTTCATGACCCTTACATATGGGACTTATCCATTTTTTGAATTTTCCATACACCCATAACACAATGATTCCCATTGGTCATGGCATGACCTCTTCCTATAGACTCAATTTTTTCACAAAATCTATACCATTATACATTGGTATTCCCTTACATAATAGTTTCCTTCACATATGGACTACCCTTATGTATAGGGAATTTACCATTTTTTAACTTTCCAGTACGCATAAAACCATGATGCATCTTATCCATGGTGTGATCCTTGATCAGTCCCAACTCAATAATTAACCCCCATCCTTCCAAACTTTGATTTCCTTTGTCCATGGTATGGCCTAATTCCAACCCAATACTTATTTTCACACATATCCCTTGACAAATTATTCTCCCTTGTTTCATGTTTTGGTTTTCTACATAGTGCATAATTCCACCCATGAGCCTGAGTGAACTCCAAAAACTAGATTCTCGGCCAAAAACAACACCTCCAGTACCATGAATGGTAATAAAATAACATTATTTATCTAAAATATATCTCGAATTAGTAAATTAGGATAAGAATCTATAAATAATAAATTTCTTTGCTAAAAATGACATCGTGGGTGTTATAATTATCATCACCATATCACTTAATGGCCCCATAAAGTCAACCCATAGATGAATATTCATAGAATATATGAGGCCACTACTCTATCATAATAGATTCATGATTCCATAACTCATTAATTTCACTATTGGTTTCCATATTACCTGAATCAATAGGATTTATTTTCCAAAAAAATACTTTATCTTGGGATTCAAAAATCTATATTGGTTGATCAGTCATTGAGACATCTATTTCTTGTTCCATCTCTTCTCAGTTCAACACATGTGGTGGATCAATATGTACTTATTAAACTAAGATCCATGGAAGAAATTCTAAATAAATGCAATCTGAGAAGGAAATTATAATTGATATGAAACTTTATTGACCCTTTCATTGATATCTAAGTTCCCTAAATTCCTTGGTGTGATTTTCCCCTTCATACTGAGTTTTTGGTGACCCAAATGTGCTCAAACATTTTTAAACATTTGATCACAAACTCAAAACTGCAATGTATGGTGTTGATTATCAATGAAATATTTATAGTGGCTTTATTCCATAATTAGACACTATTTCATAATAAAAATCTTTTTAGTCATATTCGGAATGATTCTCCAACCTACTAGATAAATCATCCTACATCATTCCAACAAATGGGAGATTATCATGACCAATAATATAGGACCTCGAAAGGATTCATTATGATAATGGACTGATTGTTATTTTTATAAGAATGCTCAATCAATACCATATGGGTATCCCACAAGCCTCTAAAATTCCATGATATAAACTTAGAGCATACCCTATATAATATTGACTTCCCTCTCCTTCTACCCATCTATTTTTGGATTATAATTTAAACATAGATTCACTTTGGAGACTATTTCCTCCTAAAGGAATTTATATAATCAATATTTAAACTAGTAATCTCAATAAAAATTGATATTTGATCGTATATTATACAATCCTATGATCAACCATACATATAAATTTCAAATACCCTCCATTATAGTTTTATCTTTGATCAAGATAAAATGATAAAATTTATTTAGTAAGAAAATCACAACCCAAATTCTTTACCCAAGGGGAACAAGGTAATATGACAATAAAATATATGGATGTATAATCCCATTTTCAAGTGGGGACCAGAAGATACTGAAGAATGGTATAGGGTTTATGATTCTTTAATTTAACCAGCTAAATATTATAGTATCAAAATTTGAAATCCGCTATATCACATAATATACCAGTACATCAGTATCAGTATCTATTGTTATAATACATCTTGGTTTCACTTGGGTGGACTTTCCACTAAGAGTGATGAAAATCATTCATCACTACAATCCTCAAGGATAAAATAAAACTCATAAAGGATCCTAAAATAAATAATTCCCTTAGAAGAAATGGATTTCTCACTAGTGTACTCACCACTATATAAATTTTCCTAATATAATATAACTCATCACCCTTTAGTTTCTCCTAATGAATAATCTCAAGAAGATAATGTTTCAACTGAATATTAGAAATAAATATATTTTTTTCCTTCCATTATCTATAAATACATTTTAGTGAGGAGACTCACCATATTCCACTAACGACTAGATTCGTTCAATTCGTACAATGGAAGTTTCCTATTAAGTATAATAGTTGAGTTCAAAATCAAATGATTGAAGGTATTACTCTCATCTCCTTTTCTTGAGATTCATGTCTCTCTATGATAAGGTATGAATATAGATTTTATAATTAGTATACATCATGAATTTATTACCAAATACATAGTGTCAGTATATTTGATATCATGCATAACTAAAATTATCTCATGGTATTAGGTCATGTAATATTTTTCATGTGGATGAAGTTGATGAGTACCATATGCCACCACATAATTTTTCTATATAATCTCACTACCCAATCCTTAACATTATGTTCCAAAAAAAATTAAATATCTTATCTAAGATTAGGTAGAAATAAAATAGAAGCCTGTGTAAAACTACACTTCAACTAATCAAATGAGGCTTGACATATGATGCTCCACTAAAATTTAACCTAGTTCTGAGTGATAATTTTCTTTTGAGATGAAATATTTGAGAATTCCTTAAAAATAATTGATAATAATATATTATAACCAGGAAAATAAGTATCTCAAATCCAATAAGTAGTTCATCCCAAATCACAACCTCTTTCACATTCTCAGGATCGACTAAAATTCTTTATTTTTAAACTACATGTTTTAAGAACAAGACTTCCTCGAACTAGAATATACACTTTGATAACATTGTATAATGGTGATGTTTTTGAAAGGTTCCAACCACAAAATTCGAGTTCGATCATGCCTATATTTTTTTAAACAAACCAAGATGTCATCCGCAAATACCATAACAAAAGAATCAATGTTTCAATGAAATATATAATTTATAAAAGACATGAATATTACTGGATAATTATTTAGGACAAAATTCATCATGAGGTATTAAAAATGACCATAATTTATTTTAAAATAGTATTGGGAATGTTGGACATCTTTTCATATAGGTTATCCTATCCCAATTGGTGTTTAATCTTCAAGAAACACCTTTTACTTTTCATTTTTTTCTGAGAAATCATCAATATGAGGAATGGAGTATTAATAATTAGTGGTCACACAATTTAGTTTTACTTAATTGATAAAAAAGTGAATATTCTCAAATAATTTATTAGTAAATACCTCTTTAGTGGTCTAAGGAGATACACTAGGTTGAATAAGGACCTTCACTTCCAAACCATCCAGCTGGATATTCAATTCCCCATATTTAGATAGTGTCAATCAATATGAAGGGAATAAAATAAATTGTGTCCAAGGTATTATATTAACAAAAATTAGAATTATTGATTAAGATGAAACCTTGATAATCAATCTAAGAATAATTTTATAAACTACTTAACCCTAGGTTGAAGATCACTCAAAATGTTTTATTTATTAACCTCTACTAGAATGGATGATATTTTACATATCAATCTATCAACATTAGGAAGTGTTTCCTAGTCTATTAGACCACAGGTCTTATTCCCCTTGAAATAAACATGTGTTCCCATTAAGTAATGTTAAGGTCACCCTTTTATGATAACAATAAATACATGATTTAAAATTATTCATCCTCTCTATACCAATAATATTACAAGTATTTTTATCTTAAAAACCATAAATTCACATAATAATTTCATCATAGATATAGAGAAAATACATGAGGGGAACCAGAGGCTACTCTCATTTTACTTCTCAAGGGGTGTAGATAATTCTATAAAATATCAAAAAATATGATATAGGATATTTGAAAAATCAATGACATAAGAAGATATAAATAAATGAGTTCCACATGTATCAAATAAAACAATAGCCATAGATTATACAATAAGAAAGGTATTTCTCATATTTTCTAGTCCTTCATCTAATTCCACGTAAAATTCTTTTAGATAATGTAATTGTATCACATTATAATGAGACTAAATCCTACCACAAACCTAATGAATAGACCATAAATAACTTTACCTATAGGATTAACCACTTCTTCTTCTACACACATATGTTTGGGACCCTATTACATTATATATGTCCAAATAACTTGTAGATCCACTCAGAAATGATGATTTTTCTCCAATTCAAGGATAATGTTTTGATCTAAAAATTTTGAAAATATCCCATATTCCCACAGTCATGAAAATACTTTAGGGCCTCCAATCATGATTATCTTATATGACTAATCCTTCCACAATGATGGTATAAAAGTGGATTTATACCCCTTGGGGTAATATAAGCTGAATGTGAGGGATGACTAGAGCCACCACTACCAACCCTTATATGTTAATTACAATTCATTATTTTTCAATTAGTTGGGTTGGTATTGGAATTAATCATCCCAGACATCCTATCCAAATTTATCTCTATCATAAGGGATCGATCCACCACTTCTACATTAGTTAAGAGCATCAACAATAATCCCTAGGAACAAATATCAGAACCAAGGCCCATTTAAAATCACTATAATTTCAATATACCATTTGTAACTATATTAAGAGTGAAATTGATTATGTCAATAAATGGATTTCGTAATCAATAACCCTCAAGTTTTTCTACTATATGAACACACACTTTTGTGACATTACTAAGGTCACCGTGTCTACATAGAACAACTGATTAAACATAACATTAAATCATTTCCACTCCATATTCCCTTGAATATTTTCTTAAACCACATAATTTCACCATTTCTAGATAAGAACTTCAATAAAAAATCAATACAATTCCCTTTGATAGATTTCAAATTTTTGAAGAATTCAAAAATACTTTAAATCATTTACAACAGTCATCTACCTCTGGAGAATTGTTACGATTTAAAATGGATAGAGTATGATGGAAAATAAATTACAAATATTGTTTTGTATCTTCAATTGAAGGCATACCTTACCCTTTATCCAGAGTTGGTATAAGCCCGATCCATTAGAATATAACATGGATGGTTCACACAACTGTCTCAATCAAATTTTGTTAAACTGAAGGATGATCTCATGGAAAATTCTCTAAATATCCCTCTAGAGGGTTCAAAGAAGAACTTTGATAGGTAATGATACTATATTAAATTATATAAATATGAAGTTACATATCATTATACTAGTAAATAAAATCAATTGAAAAATAAATGTTCACAAAATAACTATAGGGGTTATGAAAAATTGAAAAAAAAAATAGAAACACAAAATCACATATTCAAACTGATATTATCTTAAAAAATAGTTTTTTTCAAAATCCCATGGAAAATTGAAAAACATTACTATGATTTTTGGCTAGACCCCCACTCAAAACCTTTAAATCAAGCCCTAATGATCATATCTCTAATCTATATTAACTTCACCAAATCATATAAATTAAGACCATGATTTGATACCATTATATCAAAATAACCTAGGTTACTCCCAAAATAATACTGATATGATCTTTGAAAAGGCATGAAGTGTGTTATTATTCCCTTGGGGATAGAAAAAGGTTCATGGGAATTAAAAATACACATTTGGTTATGGTTTCATCAAAAATAAAAATCTATCACCAAGAGTTTCCAAACTAAGAACCCGACATGACCCTTCCTTAGGTTAGGAATTCATCAAACTAATAATATAATAGAGAGAACATGAACAAGTCCAAACATGATGTAACATAATAAATAACTCAAAATAATCATTTAAATGAACATAGAGTGAAAATAACTTTCACAACATTTAATTTTTAAACCCAAAACCAAGTATATATAAAATTGATGAAAAAAAATAATGTAATTTAGAGAAACAATATGGTAATTCAATGTGGTGATATATCAATATAAGATAATTACAAATATAAACTAAAAATAAATCAAAATGACCACTATGAATCTCCACTTAACATGAGGGAAAACTCACACAGTTTCATCACTACCAAACATGATCCTCGCTAACATGACTATCCACTACCTCTATGTGGTGTCATTAATTTAACTGTATTAGTAAAAACAAGGTATAAATACACCCAATGGGTGTATATTGGGTTTAAATATAATAAGAATATTAGTATCCAAGAATTTTTTCCCTGAGAAACATTTTTTAGATAATCCAAGAATACTAGTTTTAAAATAAATATTTTAATATATACTTTAAATTTTAAAGAAAATGTATAAATCTTGATCACATTAATAATGAAATTAAACATCCACGTAAACATAAATTTCCAACCCAGAATCATGGTTTATACCCTTAGGTAAATAAGTTCAAGGCCTTCCAATATAATCTTACTATATATATATATATATATCTCAATTTGTGTAAAGAAAACTAGCAAGAGGGGTATACTAATCAGTATTTACAATATTCAGAGTGGCATCATAACTACTAAGTATAGGTTTGGTAAAATGGACTATTATATACTAGGTAATTTTTTTATGTTCCTTTCCTAATCACTATTGGTTCCCATGAGGAAAAACCTTATAAAATATTAAATCATTATCATAAAACCATTTCCCATAAAAAATGGTATTTCATCATGAATATGGTAGTAAACATTAACTTCCATAAAGAAAACATGTTTTTAAAAAGCCTTTGATTACCCATATCAAAATAATAATAATATAAGAAATTATATCATATATTAGAGTCGTCAAATATGGTATAAAATGCAACAAAAAATTTAAAACATCTTTTTTATTTCAAGTGAATATGTTTTATCAAATAAAGGAAGAGCGTGGAACTTCCTACCTTAAATCAATGGAACCACTGTATGGTTGTGAAAATATATTAAGGAATAAGAAAAAAAGTCTCAAAAATTAAGAACTTTTATCAAAATATATACTAACAAGAACCCTATGCCACTACTTACATAGGTAAAAAAAGAAATTCCATGAGAAGAAGAGATAGGAAAAAATGATAAAAAGGAAAAAAACTAACTTGATGTTTAATAGGTGGAGGATCAATTAAAATAAAATTGATGTGGAGGAGAAGCAACAAGTTTAGCATCCAATACCTATAAGTTCAAAATGAAAAGTAAGAGAAGGGTGTTAGGGATTTTCCATCCTACAATATGAAATAGAAAACCCCACTTTTATCTTTTATTTAATCAATTAAGAAATATGTTAAATAATGTGGTCATTGTAGGTAATGGTTTGACCTTCCTTCATCACAACATAACACACCTCCCTCAAAACCAAGAATAATATTGACTTAATTACCTAGGTTTGTGTAATGTGTGACCCTATGGTGCATGATGTGAAGACCATCACACCACATTTTTCACTAAGTCTGAATTCTTTTCATGTGAGGGTACCCATAACTAAAAGCAAAATCTTATGCATATGGCCTTTACATAATGGACTCATAATTTTTTAAATTTTATAGACACCAATCACACCGTGATTCCCCTTGGAAATTATGTGGCATCTACCACTAGAATATATTTTTTAGAATATTCAAAACCATATTCATGGTTACCCACTTATATCTAAGTTACCTATAAAAACCGGCTACCTTTATGTATGTTGAATTTACAATTTTTATGAATTTATGAAAAACATAATGTTGTGATTTTTCTTTCCCATAACGTAATCATCGATCCACCCCAACTCAACAATTTAACTCCATCCCTCCATAATGTGATTCTACTTGGCCTTTGTGTGACCTACTTCCAACCTAAAACTTATTTCCCCATCCCCCACCATGTCTTGTTCCCTTAAGTAAGGATGATATTTTATATATGTCGCATAATTCCAACCCCAATCCTAGGTGAACTACTAAAACATGATTCTATTTATACACTAACTCCCCCAACACCTCAATAGTGCCAATGATCACAATGTCTATCTATGATCTGATTCAGATTAAGGAATATTGTTAAAAAATTAATAAATAATATATTACATAATAAAAAATAACCATGTGGGTCTTATAATAAAAATGTTCTTAAAACCCATTAATGATATTTGTGTTTTTTCTTCGTGAGTTTAGTTTATTTAGTTTTATAATTTTTGGATTTTGAAATTAAATAATATGTAAACTATATTAGTTTTTATCCAAAAATTGTGAATATTTAATTACTCCTAAAAGGAATCCCAAATAACAATTATAACACCATGTTTGTATCCATAATGGGGTATTTTTCCTTGGTGTGGTATAAATTATGTTCACTAGTGTTGAACCATAGACCGAGCATTTTTAAATAATTATTAAAATTTTTAATTATGAAATGTTAAGGAGGCATCTATGTGGCCACATAAAAGTGACGTGGTGATGGAATTTATTAGTGATATGCAAACTACATTCCATATTAGTAGCAATATGGAATGGAGTATTATGAAACACTATATTATTTTAGGTCAAACCTTTTTGGTATGGTTTTAGTATTATTATTTAATGAGGTTGATTTATGTGGATTTATTTTAGTAAATTATATAAGGAAAAACTACTACCAATTTCCCCTCATTATAAATAACCATCCCCTCCTCCATTTTTGTCATGAGATGAATAACATAGAGGATTCAAACTCTGCAACACTCCTAATCTCTCCCCTTACACAATAAAGAATAAATCATCATGTTATTTACCCTATTCACATTTTTTTATGGTCATGGAAAAAACAACAATCGAGGAATATGACATAATTATCATCAATTAGTAACGCACCATCGAGGTAGGATTTCATTGTATATTATTTTCCTCAACTATATTATCTCATTAAATCCCATTCCTCTAGTTTTCAAATAATCGAAAACATCTTCAGTGAATAAATGAATAGAAATCATGAAGAGATTAAAATATTTTTAATTACAAAGATATATTGTGGTAATTTAATCAAGACTTATTATCAAGTCAACTCATAAATATTTTAAATGGGTAAAACTTTTATTTTATTGGTTTTCCATTGAAAATGGATTTTTGTGATAGTTGATGAAAAATAATCATTCAAAATTATTTATTCAAAAAATAATGTTTCCCTCAGAAAATATGTTTATGTGTCAAATAAAATAATCCAAACTTAGAGAAATAATGACATTATTTAATAAAATATTATTTTTCTCTCAAGGGATACACCATGATATAACTTTCATTTTATCCCAATTATCTTCATTATGTGACTCCAATTATTTGAACCTTTTCATCTCATGGAATGAATGAGTTTTTTATTGGAAATTGTATTAAATAGTTGAATTAAATTATTTTATGAAAATAGGTATAAAATGATATTATTAATTAAATAATATTTTTACCTTCAATCATGCAATCTTAATCAG
This sequence comes from Viscum album, assembly GCA_963277665.1. NCBI lineage: Eukaryota > Viridiplantae > Streptophyta > Magnoliopsida > Santalales > Viscaceae > Viscum > Viscum album. Next base: position 673,445,273 of record OY728127.1, read on the forward strand.
TGAATTATTTAATTTTAAACATGGGAATAATGTGTATATGAATCCCCCATATTTTTAATGAATTTAAATTTCAATAATTTCCCTAAAATAATTCCCCTCACACGGTTGTTTATTAACGGGAAATATTCATACAAATAATATTTGAAAAAAAATATTATATTTTATGTTAATTATTTGTGGAATAAATCCTAAATAAATATTATTAAATTTTTAAGAAATCCATCTAATATATAATTAATTATAATCCTTTCACATACTCATGTTATTTGACAAAACCAAAATTAATCTTATCCTAGGGTGGTTAGGTATTCATCTTTCCAAAACCATGCAGAATAAACTCATGTTCTCCATATTTGAGTTGGTAATGATTATATCAGGTTAAAATGGATGAAAAATGGATATATTTCAGGTTTAGGCACATGACAATGAAAACACATAGAGTTTCGGGTGTAAATGAAAAAAATATCGGGTGAATATTATAACACCCTGATATTTAAAAATATGAACATCATATTTGACAGAATGACTAAAATTAAACACCAAGTGTATATGGTAATATAAATACCCAATAATTTACAATATATTTATTTTAAAATTAATTAAATCACTTATATATGTTTCAATGCACGCAACACTGGGTTTGAACAAAGTACAATACTTTATTAAAATATTATTTGAACAATACCATTAAAAACTAACCATTAAATTGGACGGTATGAATACTACTGACTAAACTGTGAAAATTTTATTCTTTACACAAGTTAAAAAATTTCATTATTTATCCATTCACTATAAATAAAATACTAAAAGTTTAAAAAAAACAAATGTTTTTTTTTAAAACTATATTTTTTTTTGAAACAGATATTTTCTCAAACTCTGAAAACATAGTTTAAAATTAATTTATACCAATTTTTGAAAATTTATTCCAAAAATAAACTTAAAATATGAAATATAAATGTAAAAAATTATATTTTGGTGAAATTTTGAGCATTTTTAGAAAAGACAAATTTTTCAGTGAGTAGAAAAAAATAAGGAATTTTAATTGAAAACTGGATCTTCATTTAAATTATTTATAAAGTTAAATTATATATTAAATTGGTTTTAAATTAAAATTAGTGAAATTGTATATCAATTAATATATTTTAGTTCATTTTAATTAGTTTAATTTTTAATTTTTATATAAGAACATTGTAAACTTTTGAAAATTTTCTCTTTAAAAACCTGATTTCTCATCACATCTATGGGATTTGTTTTAAATTACATTTTTTCAATTCTTTGAATTGAATTTGGATAAATTGATTCCATATTTGTAATAATAATATTTTTTTTATCTAATAAGTTAAACTTATTTTATTTCAAAATTTAATAGTGAAAATGGTAAAAATAATTTGCCTCACTTAAGGTAAAAAATGAGTTTATTAAGGGTTAAACTAAAATTATAATGGTAAAATTGACCATAAAACTTGTCTAAAATATATTTTATGGCCATATTTATACATTTTAATTTATAAGGATCGATAATACTCCATTTTTTCCCTTTTTTGAATGTGAAAAAAATTGGTACACCTTTTTATTATCATAAATTACAAGTGTGACACTCACCACACTTATAAAAGGCCACCCATCTCCTTTATTCTTAAGACTTAAAAATCATTTGGTTCAGGCTATACCTTCCCAATTAACTTCTAAAATTACATCCTCTCATCATATAAGACTTTTTTTTGGCATAAATACAACCTATTATAGCATTGGTTAAAACCTAATGAGGATACTCGAAAAGATGTAGCCTTCATCAATGAGCATTTTTATTTTATTTTTTCCTCCATCTCTTAAATTAATATTAAAACATGTTGATATAATAATAATGGTATATTTAATATACTTATATTTTGTTATGTTATTTTCATTACCTACACCAATCTCAACTTTCTTAAAATTGGTTACAAAATTATCATTTTTGTGTACGGTGGACAACCACCTCGTGAACCGATGTCATTCATTTTTCTGTTATCACCTCTCATGGTTGGGTATGATAATGGATGTAAACAGTATATATGGTATTTAAAAAATAACGATACCTTTGTCTTAATTATATAAAATATAACATTTTACATTCTATTCCTTATCATATATGATAACATCACTCATGTGTACGGCAGACTACCACCTCATGAAATAATGTAATTCATCTTTTACTAACACCTTACATGGAAAGTGATAATTAAAATGTTAATGATTATATGTGGAATACATGAGATAATTATTATAATAAATTAATATTTATAATTCATAAAATATAATATCTATCATTTTTATTCTTACCTTTTTCCCTAAATAAAAGATGATAACGTCGTTCGTGTACATGTGGACTACCTCCTTCATGAAATTATGTGACTCTCTTTTCATCACCAAAACACATGGACAATATATGTAAGTATATTTACAAAATTAATATGGTATTTATGATATTAATATCATTCATTATTGATAAAATATTTCTTACCTCCCTTCCATAATGATCATTTAAAAATTGAAATGTTACTCATGCGTACGTACGACCTACTGTCTCCATTATTGTAATGTACTTCATTTCTCAAAACAATATTTTTATGACTAGTAATAAATGTATAATTTATGTATAAATATGATAATTATTAAATAATTATTATTATGTATATTTTGAAACTATGTAATATTACCATGAACCAAATATTTAATGAAAAAACACGCATGAGAAAATAATGCAATTAACACCCAAAACAGTGAAAATAATGAAGGATTGTTAATGAATAGGTGATAAGATGTTATAAATGAATAATATATGATATTATAAATAATAATATGGTTCTATTATATGTTAATATGATTTTTAAAACCACTATACATGAATTTAATACATGTTCAACCAAAAAGAAGCGTGAGGTAAGGAACTTCTTCTCAATTTCCCTTCATTGAGTCATATTGTAATGTTATGAACATAATTTCTTTTATATGGCCAATATAAATCCCCTTAAACATGTAATATCATGATTAATTCATAATTCATTGTAATTTATGTTTCAATTTAAATTATTTCATTCAAGGTGATTTTACATGAAAATTATCATGTGGTAAAAATTATCATACAATCTCACATTATTTTATTCTTATTAATTTTCTCTTGAAATAATCATATTATTGAGATAATTTGTAAATGTAAAATAAATATATCTTAGATATAAATATTATTTAATGATGTATATGATTATTTGATAAATTATATACCATTTATACATATAATTTTTACTTGGAATGTTATTTTATTAACCAGGGAAATATTAATAAAACCATATCCTTTAATCAATGCAAATATTTTACGATAATTCACATTTTTCATGAATTAAATAGATTATTTGATATATGACGAATTATTTGGAAATGAAAACATGTGTGGGTCCCATTTATAAACATCCCTTATATGAATCGACAGGTCTTATGAGACAAATCAGTTTTCCAAATGAAATGAGTTCGTACCCAGCAGTTTTAAATCTGTTAGCCAAACCAGATGAGTTTGTACCCAATAGTTTTATATTTTTTGTCCAGAACAGATGATTTTGTAAGAATTGTTATTAAATATCATCATTAATGGGCTTCACGGTACAGGTATCATGTGCCTAAGACATGACATCTAATGATTAATAATTTTCTTCATTAATAATTCAGTTATTATTATCAATGAGATTTTCACAATGATATTATCTATTGATGAATTTAATTCTCATTTAATTGATTAAATTTATTGTGTTTTTAGTTATTTAACTTTCCATATTGATTATTCTTTATCTTATCATGATAACAAGGTAATTTAAATGGAATTTTTTTTAGGTTATTTAACATTCTATTTTGACTATGATTATTGATTCATGATAGCTTTGGTTGTACATAATCCTTAATGAGCATTTGAGATAACCCTTATTTTGTTTCCTTTCCCAGGGATATAAATATGAATTCTTGGAATGAGTTTAATTATTCCAAGTGTTTTTCATTTCTATTCTTTTTATTTGATATCCCTATGTAAAATGGGTATCATCTATTTATTTGGTTCTCCGAAACTACTAAACTAATAGGCCTTCTAGGATTTAACACATTATATCTTTGAAAATATAAAAAATTAGGCAATTTATCGTGGTAACTATGGTTGGGGACACAAAAAATATGGATTAGATAGTGTTTCCTATTCGAAAATAAAATCAATGGGGTGCGTCAGTGGGTCTAAGAGTGATATTTTCAACCAATAGTAGATATGTGAACAGTATAAAGGGTGGTAGTAGTGTTTGTGGAATTAAGATGTTGTTTCTATATTTCTAGATGTTTTTTAAATACATGTCATATAGTATTATGAAACACTTTATTCTTATCCATCAATAATTTTTGTATAGATTTTAATCCCAAAAAGCATGTATCTTCAGAACTCATATCACATGAGTTTTCTTATGACTCAAACTTGGTGTATGTTAAATGTTAAATATTACAAATTTTATGACACTTGGTCACATATCATGTATCTCCAAGCTATTTACCTCTATGTGTAACTATGTACATTCCATGTCATAAATTTATACCCACACACTATTTGTTTTCCTTCACAAGCGTTTTATAAGGATTCTAGAGTATCTCTATATGTATATACTATACATGAATAATGGACACATAAGACCAACATGATATATATCTAACACTAATATTGTTTTAAAATATTGAGGTGACTTGATATGTATCCATAGTACACACCTTTATGATAAGTGGTTCTACAAATTGAGTTCTACCAGCGATGTTATGTAGTCTATGTATCAGTAGCTTAGAATTTCTTCAATGTACATCATATTAAATCATATACCAATTATCCATACATATTATGTACCATAAAAAAACATTCCATGTTTTTGTATTCCAAAAGACTTAAATTGTGATAGAACATAACCAATAATACTTGAGATCCCTACACGATGTATACCCCACTAGACACACCATGATCATGGATATTTATGGTATTGTTTTTGATTCCTCACCTACATGTTTTTCATGGATTTATTAGTATTTTATTTTATGTATTTCCTCATAAATAGTGCTATAGTAAAATTTTCATAGACATTAGAGGTTATTTACAATGCAATTTAGTCAGTTTGAGGATATTAGCTCTATTGAGTTAGTGACCAATGGTGGGTGATAAATTTATAGTAGAGATAGATTAGGCAATCCACTATGTATGAGAGTGGGTTTTTTCAAATATGTGGTTTTGGTAATCCTCTAGAGACTTACAAATTATTGATAATTCACCCTAGTATGATTAATGGATTTTAGGTACTCCCATGTATATTAGGGAAGGATACTCTATTAGTGCTGTCAATATCAAACATATATCAAAGTAGGTTCCTCCATATTTAGAGTTTTTTCTCCCATGTATATTGGGGAAGGGTCCACTATAGTGTTCAAGAACTCCCTCGGTTGATACACATGTACCTCGATAGGTTTTGGTCTCTTACTATAGTTTTAGAGATGTTTCATTGAAGTTATGGAAGACTAGAAGATCGAGAGTTGTGGAACTTATGATGTATCATCTTTTACATTACATTGAGAGGGTATCTTCATTTTAAGACTTTTTTGATACTTTACAAATATAGATTATATATTTTTTGTCAAATTTGGTTTTGGAAATACTTATGATACCCTAAGTATCATTGGTTTCTTAAGTGGTGTGAACCTTTGTGGTGTTTATTTGAGAAGATTTGTTTTCTTATCTTTTAAATTTTCATCTTGAGATTATAGAATTTCAGGTTCCTTTGGTTTTTATTCTATTATTTCATGGTCTTGTGTTTGAGAAAACCAACTAGTTTATCTTTACATTGTGTTTATAGGGATCCTACTAAACCTACAAAGTCTTCATTCCAACATGTTTTTTTCTTCTCCATATGTATCTTCATTTTTGTATTTTTCCTTAATAGCATTCAAATTGGAATTCATGAATCATGATCACTTTGTATACAATTCATTTATATATTTATCTTCTTGTGATATTTGATTTTATGGTATATCATATATTTATTTATGATGAAGGATGTTGTAGGATAAGGCCTCCCATTTATGTTATGTGTAATAACCCAGACTTTTGAATAATATTTTTTTCCAAAAAATGTATGCTTTACTGTGTCATAATCAATAAAACTATATAATTATAGTTAAAATGTAACCATCACATTTTGATTTTTATATGACCGTTGGTTAATATGACCACTGGAATAATAATAATATTTAATGTTATAATTATTATTTATAAATAGAAATGATAATGGATAATTAATGCAAAAAGAAGAGTTGATGGCCTCATCTAGTAGACTTGGGTCATACAAACCCCATTTCTAGGAGCTTGGGAAGGAGGTAGTGTCATTGGGCTTTTCCCTACACCAATCCCAAGTCAAGCTTTATCATGTTAAGCTTGAATGAAATCGCATATGAGAGAAGTTCAATTTTATAGAAATCCCCACTCTGGAAATGTTTTCCTAGCCACCCCAAGATTCTATCACCATTTCACACATTACTCTTAGGTTCAATGCAGGTGTTATAAGGGGTTATATAATTAATCCTTTTTTAATTTTTGTAATCCATTTTTATAAATAAAATTATTATTTATTATTATGGTAAAATAACCAACATTTTTGAATTTCAAATTTCAGAATTTATCTTAGTTGAATTTTTGGTTTTTTTCCTATGTTTCATATTATTGATGAATATTGAAAAAATAAATCTATTTTAAAATATTTATTATACTTTAAATAATTTATACTATGAAATTATTTTTGAAAAATGGACATATATGGTTGTGATCAGTAAGAAATTTATGGTCTGATGAGATCTACATAACTATCAATGAATACTAACTTATCAATAACAATATTATCCGTTTAAATATTAATATGACCAATGGAATAGTAACCTCACCTAAGGATGTATAAATGTAATTTAGGCATCTTGAATTCTAATGTGATATAATAGTGTAAGTAAATAACTATTTTAGAAATTATTAATTAAGAATTAGTATTTTTTTAGATTAAATAGTATTTTTACTTAAAAATAATTTCCTCATATTTAGAAAAATATTATCATAAAATGGAGTTAATTTTTGAATTTATAACATCGATATTAGGTTAGAGTTAATTTATGTGTTTTTTATAAAATGTTTTGTTTTTGGTGAATAGTAAAAATACAATTTTTAGTTTTCGGTGTGTTTTATGACATCATAATGATGTAATGTGTAATTTAAAATTCTAGTAAACTCATGTGGATTAAAATATTATAATAGTTTTCCCAAGTTTCCAAAAGCATGGGCAGTCCCATGGTTTGCAAATACAACTGATGAGGAATCCTTGGAAATTAATTAAAAACTCCCTCTCTTTTACTATAAATACTAAGACATTCCTTCATTTATTTATTTAGAAAATCATTCCCCTAAAATAGATGATAGTATTTACTCCCAAGTAGTCCTCTAAATGTGTCCTTAATCCCTCAAGGTCCCAATCCTATAGTTTTATAAGTTACTATTAAAGGTAAGGAAAATCTCAACTTCACATTTCTTTTCATGTTCTCTTTATGTGATGTGTCCTTTAAATTTCCATATCATGTTATTCTGTCCAATTTTTTCTATCCATATAATATATTATGAGTATTTTATTAATGGTAGAACATTTTACCCTCTCTTTTTAATGTTTTCCAAATCCTTGTTTCATACCGACTATGTTCCCAGATTTGCATCTCGAAATTTCTCTTTTTTTATCATGAAATTATTTTATTTTCTTTTAGGAATATCCAAAACACTATATTCTCCAAGGTTATTCACATGGATGTCCAAATGATATATTTAATTTTGTTATTAATATAAAATAAACCCACCTTCAGGAATAAAATGAAACACGGAACTTGTTTTTAAACACTTTCTAAAAACAATGTGATTTTGATATGAAACCCATTTCACTTATTCTATATGGGTTATTTATAAAATTATTGATTATGATCTATGTGTATCACATGAAAATAAAAAAATATTAAGGTTTCACCCTGATATCACCCCAATTCATTGGGTAAAGATATCAATCTCTATAGTTTACAAGTTTTACGATACCTTAGTGAATAACCATGGTAATTTTTATGAAACCTTGGGGATGGACCTTGGTGATATGATTATGAATATATAAATTAACTATTATAGACACATTTTCATGTTATTATTATGATTATATTCTTCTTTATCATTCATTTATGATATTCCTCATTTTCTTATAGATATCGCTCGAGTTCACATGTAAACTATTTCTCTTGTTTATCACTTATCGGGCCTTCTTCTCACCCTTTCCTTTGATGTATGTTCCCATGTTATGAATTGGAGTAATTATACTTTGGGAGAAAAAATTAAGAATCCTTAAAATTTTATTATAATAATGTTATATGTTTTTATTTATTATATACCTTTTTCCCAGACACTAAACTTTTAAGATCCTCTGTTTTTAAAATGTAATAAAATGTTATATAATAAAAATATAGGATGCCATAGTTTTATCAAAGGACAGTTAGTTATTTTTTGGATATTAGGTTTTGAAATATTTAGGAAGAACCCTAAGTAAAATATTGAATATAGGAAAACATCTTTGTATTTTGGTGAAATATTAAGTAAGTGGTTTCTGAAAAAATAAACCCATGTCTGGAAATGAACAAGTCGTTGTGGCTCTAGAACAGATGTATCTAGGGGTAAAACCCAAAAACCCCACTTTGAGATAGGCTCAAATGGGAACTGGTGCAAAAAAAGGCCTTGCTTCACTCCTAGTTTGACACTCCCTGGGGATATGTTTGGTTAATCACAAGATTTTTATAAATCATTATGAATTATTTATAGAGAAATTTAATTATTGTTTAAGAATGAAGTTTTAAGATATAAAAATCCTTTAGAGAAAAAAGATTTGTAAATGAAATAAGTTTCTCACTAAGATTTTATAATTTTATATAATGGAGGTAAATAGGTGGAACTGTGAAAATGGTGACCATAATGGACTATACACTGACGGCCCTCCAATGGAATCCATAATGGAAACATTCATGAGAATCATGAACCAACTGACTCAAGATATGGTAAATAACATGAATCAAGATGAGACATTGATTTCACCTTGAACGGAATAACTTTATATTGAGTCCTTTATGAATCAACGACTACCAATGTTTAGTGGATCTACTGACCCATTGATTGTTGAACAATGGATCAGCTCTATCGAAAATATATTTTATGTAATCTATTGCTTAAAATAAGAGAAGGTCACCCTAATTGTTTACCTCTTAGAGGCAGAAGCTGATTAGTGGGGTTAATTAATTAAAAACATGAGGCTAAGATGGTACATTGATGATATGGAGTGGGAAGAGTTTAGAGGGAACTTCTTTAATAAGTATTTCCCTCATTTTATGAGAATGAAAATGGAGAAGTATTTTCTCAAGAAAAAGTAAAAGGAGTATGAATATATTGGAATCAAGAAGATGAACTTCATAAGAATTTCTCATTACACCTTGATATTTGGCATGGATCCTAATATAAGGGTTTATGTATTCTTTAGTGAACTAATACCTTGTTTGTGGGAGAATATATCCAACTAGATCTATGATATCTATATTGAGATCATGCGGAGTGCTGTGATAGTCGAACTGGAGTTCGGTGAGATGCAGTGGTCCCAAAACTCCAATGAAAAGAAGAGATAAATGGAGCCAATAATGGGGAGGATCTTTGGTTAGGGAAGAGGAGGAAAGAAATTGAAACTTCCCACGTGTAATAAATGTGGGAGGAAGCATTTAGGTAACTTCCTTTTTGGGAGTGGGAAGTTTTACAAGTGTGGAAGAGATGGACATAACATGTGGAATTATCATAGTTATGTGAATCCTAAAATTCCCAACACTAACAACAAATGGAAGATGGTTCAAGCCCTCCATCAAGTCCAATGCTTTAACTGTGGACATCTTGGGAACTTTTCCGATCACTGTTCAAATCTAAGGGAAGTGGAGGAGAATCACCATCAACCCTTACAGAGGCCAAGGGAGCATGGTCGTGCTTTTTCTATCATGACATATGATGCTAAATCTCTAAATTATTTAGTGGCGGGTACCCTTCTTGTTCTATCAAATCTAAAAACTACTTTATTTGATTCTGGTTGTACACATTCCATTATTTCCACCATATTTGCAAAGAATTTTGAATCAACCCCTGAATTGATAAAAGTAGAGTTATCAGTCAAGACTCTTAGCGGGATTATCCAAGAATCATCAGTGTTCCAAAACTCTAGTATTTACCTTAGTAAGAACAATCTTATCTAAAATATAGAATTCATTCCAATGTTGTAATTCAACATTATACTAGTGATGGACTGTCTCTCAATGTATAATGCTAAGATCATTTACAGAAGCAAGGAAATCTCAGTAGTCCTGAACGAGAAACCTACAATTATCTTCCCATGAGATATTTCTCAACTAGAGATTTGTTTAGCTGCTCCTCCTATATCCTTATTTATGGATTTGATTGGTGAGGATGAAGAATGAAATGAGATTATAAGGATAGAAAATGTCCCCATAATACTAGTATACATTGACAAATTTCTTAACGAGTTACCCATACCACCCCTAGAAAGAGAGGTATATTTCTCCATTGAACCCATACCTAGATCTCATCTGATATAAAAGAACCCATATATGATGGATAATGTGGATCTTGATGAATTAAATAAAAAACTCCATGATCTTTTGGAGAAGGGGTTTATGTAACTGAGAGTGACTCCATAGGGAGAACTTGTTCTCTTTGTGAATAAGAAAAATGGATCAATGTGGAAATGAATTGATTACATATAACTGAATGGAATCACAATGAAGAACACATACCCTCTTCCAAGAATTAATGACTTATCTGACCAACTTCTTAGGGATAAATTCTTATCCAAGATTTATCTTTGATCTGGTTATTAACAATTGAGATTGAATAAAAGAAGATATTCCAAAAACCTCCTTTCAATCAAGATATGGGCATTATAAGTTTGTTATTATGTCCTTAGGACTAACTAATTTACCATCTATTTTTATGGATTTGATTAATAGAGTCTTTAAGGAATACCATGATCATTTTATAGTAGTTTTTATTGATGATATTCTGGTATATTCTAAAAGTAGTGAGTAGCATGAGAATCATCTAAGGGTTATTTTTCAAACTCTATAGAAGGAAAGGATTTTTGGAATGTTTAGAAAGTGTGAGTTTTTGTTACAACAAGGTACATTATTTGGTAACATTATAACCAGTGAAGTAATCTTAGTTGACCCTAAAAATAGAAAACTTGTGGAGGATTGGCCTCATCCCACAATAGTAACTGAGATTCGTAATTTCCTTGTTTTAGTAGGATATTATAGGAATTTTGTGAAAAAAAAAATCATGACTTTCTAATCCATTAACCAAGTTTACTCGAAAAGGGGTCATGTTCACCTGGACAAAGTAGTGTGTGGAATGTTTCCAAGAGCTGAAGAGGAGATTAGTTACTATATTTGTGTTAAATCAACCCTCAATATGAGAAGGATTCATTATAATTAGTGATGAATCTATGAATGGGATTAGGTACATCCTCATGAAAAATGACAATGTCATTACTTATGCATCTCGAAAGTTGAAGCCACATTAGCAGAACTATCCTAAACACAATTTGGATCTAGATATAGTTGTTTTCACTCTGAAGATATAGTGGAACTATCTTTATGGGGAGAAATGTGATATATACAGAGACCATCAATTTTTGAAGTCTATTTTCACACAAATGAATTGAACATGAGATAGAGGATGTGTCTAGAACTTCTTAAATAATATGATTGTTCAATTAATTATCATCCTGGATGATCAAACAAATTTTCTGATACATTAAGTATGATGGAACCTATTGTTCTGGTAATTATGAGGAATCAAGGATATCCCTTGATTAAAGACAAAGTAAAACTAAACATCATAATTGTAAGGTAAGGGACATCATCAACCCTATCCCAAATGATTTCTCAAATTTCATTACCGGAGAAGATCAAGAAGGCTCAAAAAGAAGATCCTTTGTTTTAGAAGAAGTTTTAGGCTATGAAGGATAGAAATTTTCTTAAGTTTAATATTAATCAAGAAGGTGTACTAAAATTTCATAAAAGAACATGTGTTCCATCTATTCTAGAAATAAAGAATAAGTTGATGGATTAATCTCATAGCTCTACATTATCTATACATCCTAGAAGAAGAAAAATGTATAGGATCCATAATGGTCATTATTGGTTGTATAATATGAAAAGGGAGACTACTGACTACACTACAAGGTGCCTGGTATGTGATAAAGTGAAGGCAGAGTGACAACTTCCTAAAGGGGTATTACAACCACTACCTATATCGGCATTGAAGTGGGATGATATCACTATGTACATTGTCACTAGTCTCCCAATACCTTCCAAAAGAAACTATACTACATGGGTTATAGTGGAACATCTCTCCAAGACTACCCATTTTATCTCAATTAGGGAAGATCTCTCTCTTGATAAACTTTCCAGGATATACGTGAAGGAAGTGGTAAGGCTGTCTAGAGTTACACATTCTATCATATCTGGTCATGATCTAAGGTTCACATAAAAATTCTAGATAAGTCTTCAACATTCTCTATATACTAAATTGAATTTCAGTATGTCCTATCTCCTCCAAACATATGGACAATCTTAAAGGACTATTCAGATACTCGAGGAAATGATGAGAACATGCCCAATGGAATTTAAAAGTGGATGGGATCAACATCTCCCATTAGTTGAGTTATCATAAAACAACATCTTCCACTCAATAATTCAAATGGAACCCTATGAATCCATATATGGGAAGCGATGTATAACTCCTACTTATGGGGATAAATCTAGTGAGAGAAAGCTTCATTGGCCTGATCTTGTGCAAGAGATGATAGAAAAACATCTTTCCATCTAATAACACATTAAGGCTGCTTAGAGTAGGAAAAAGAGCTATAATGACAACCATTAAAGGGACTTGGAGTTTGATTTTGGTGATAAAGTCTTCCTTCAAATTTCACAATGGAAGAGAGTCATGATGTTTGGGAAGAAAGGGAAGCTCATCCCTTAGTACATTGTTCCCTACTAAATCTTTGATCGCATAGGAGCAGTGGTCTATCGGCTTGCACTTCCTCCAAATATATCTTATGTTCATGATGTATTCCTTTTATACATATTGAAGAAGTACATACCTTACCCTTTACATGTAATAAATCCAAAGGTGGTAAAACTGGAACATGACCAATCTTATAAGGAGTAGCTAGTAGAGATCTTGGATTGTTGAGATAATCTTCTATGTAACAAGACTACCCACCTTGTTAGAGTGTTGTGGAGGACCCAAAATTATGAAGAATCCACCTAGGAACCAGAGGAGAAAATTAGGTAGAAGTGCCCACACGTTTCCTCTTCTGAAGGTATGAGTTGGAATTTTGGGGATGAAGTTTCTTAAGGGGGGAATAATGTAATGACCCGAACTTTTGAATAATATTTTGTTTCCAAAAAATGTATGTTTTACTATGTCATAATCAATAAAACTATATATGTATAATTGAAATGTAATCGTATTTTTTGACCGTTATATAATCGTAGGTTAATATAACCATTGTGAACAACAATAATTTTCAATGTTATAATTATTGTTTATAAATAGAAATGTTAAAGGATAATTAATGGAGAAATAATATTCGATGGCCTCATCGAGTACACTCAGGCCATATAAAGCCCACTTGTCGAAGCTTGGGAAGGAGGTAGAATCACTAAGCATTTCTCTAGACTAAGCCCAAGCCAAGATTCAATTTGTTATGCTTTAAAAAACTCACCTAAAGGAGAAGTTAAAGTTGATAGAAATCACTACTCGGGCGATGTTGTCCAAGCCACCCCATGATTCTATCACCATTTCACACCTTACTCTTAGGTCCTATGTATCTGTTATAAGGGGTTATGTAATGAGTACTTAGTTACTTTGTGTAATCCGTTTATATAAATAAAATTTTTATTTCTTATTATGGTAAAATAACCATCATTTTTAAATTTCAAATGTCAAAATTCATCTCGGTTGAATTTTTAGTTTTTTTCTAAGAAGTTTTATATGATTGATGAATATTGAAAAAAAAAGAGTATTTTAAAATATTTTTTATACTTTAAATAATTGATACTATGAAATGATTTTTGAAAATGGAAATCTACAGTTGTGATCAGTAAGAAATTTAGATCCTGATAAGATCAACATAATTTTCAATGAATAGTAACTTGTGAATAGTAATATTACCATTAAGAATAGTAATATGACCAATGGAATAGTAACCTCACCTATGGAATTAAAAATGTAATTTAAGCATCTCGAATTGTAATGTGATATAATAGTGTAGGTAAATAACTTTTTTATAAATTATTAGTTAAGTATTAGTATTTTTTTGAGTAAATATTACTTTTACATAAAAATTAAATTTCTCATATTTAGAAAATTATTTTCTTAAAATGGCTTCATTTTTGGTTTTCTGAACATCTATATTAGGTTACGATGAATTTATGAGATTTTTATAAAAAAAATTATTTGGTTAATAGTAAAAATACAGTATTTGAGTTTTCAGTATGTTTTATGACATCTTATGATGTAGTATATAATTTAAAATTATGGTCAACTCATGTGGATTAAAATAATATATTAGGTGTTCCAAGTGGCCAAAACCATTGGAAAATATCATGGTCAAGCCCATGGGTTTTCAAATACCACTGATGAGGTGTCCTTGAAAATTAATAAATAACTCCCTCTCTTTTACTACAAATACCAAGTTGTTCCTTTATTTTTTTCATTCCAAAATAATTACTCTAGAATATATGATAGTATAACATCCCAAGGAGTCCTCAAAAGGTGTCATAAATCCCTAAAGTTCCATATCCTAGAGTTTTATATGTTACTCTTCAAGGTAAGGGAAATCTCAACTTCACCTTTCCTTTTATGTTCTCTTTATGTTATGTGTATTTTAAATTTTAATTCCATGTTCTTATGTACACTTTTTTATATCCCTATACTATACTATCAGTCTTTTATTAATTGTATACTCTTGTACACTATCTTTTTAATATTTTCAAAATCCATGTTTCATACCCATTATGCTACTTGATTTTTGTCTTGAAATTTCACTCTTTTTATCAAGAAATTATTTTTTTTTGTGAATACCCAAAAATATATCTTCTATATGGATTTTCACATGGATTTCCCAATAATATATTTTAATTTTTGGAATAACATACATGAAACCCACCTTTCGTTTTTGTGGGATTAAAATGAAAAAAAGGAACCTGTTTTTAAGCACTTTTTAAAACGAAATGATTCTGATAAGAAACCCATTTCTCATATTCCCTATAAGTTATTTATAAAATGTCTGATTATGATATATATGGATCACATGAAAATAAATAAATATAAATTGTGTTGTTTGATATAACTCTAATTCATTTGGTAAATAAATTAATCTCTAGAGATGACAAGTTTTACATTACCTTGGTGAGTAACCTTGATAATATTTATAACACCTTGGGGATGGACCTTGCTGATATGATTATGAATGTTTAAATTAAATGTTTTATCCATATTTTAAAGTTATTATTAAACTAATTATTATGATTATATTCCTATTTTTCATTATTTTATGATATTCCTCATGTTGTTATAAATATCGCTCAAGTTCACAAGTAAAATGTTTCTCTTGATTTTCCCTTACTAGGCCTTCTGCTCACCATTTCTATTGATTTATGTCCCCAGGTTGTAATTTAGAGTAATTTTACTTAGTATAAACAAATTAATAATCCTCTAAAGTTTATTAGAATAACGTTATATTTTTTCAAGTATTGTGTACCTTTTTTTGAGACACTAAACTTTAACTATCCTCTATTTATAAAATTTAAAGCAATTTTATGTAATAAAAATGTGGGATGACATATTATGCCTTCTTGGTTAAAGTATCCAACCCCTATATTATTTAAGTCAAGCATGGGGTGTCACACTCAGCTTATCACTTGCCCATGTGGTGCCCCAATGGGTTAATTCAGGTCATTGTTCTTGTTTTCATTCCCTGAAACGTTTGATCATTTGACTTGGGTATTTTATCTAACATGAATATTATTTATCTTATTTTTTATTAATGAATTTTGAGGATGAGATAAATAAAAAATATTTTATCATATATATATCATTAAAATCATTCTCATAAAATCAACATATTCAGAAAATTATTATTATTACAACACAATTTTTTTATAAAATATTTTTTGTCTATTAACATATAAATTAATTTCATGAGTTATTGTTTTAATTATATCCTTGAGTACCAATAACTGAATCATAGTATTTAAAATTCTATTTATGGTATTAGATAAATAATCAATAGTATAAATCAACTACAAAACTATTTCCCATGAATGGATTGTCTATAACAACAAATGATGATTGAGGTTTTGTAATCCAATGTAAAATAATATATAAATAGTTGATTAACCTAATGATGATGAGGTAGTATAAACTAATTTTCATTATATTTGATTAAATTAATTACCAACATATTTTAAGATCAATATGAATTTTCCCAACCTATATCACTCTTAACTCCCCTAGACCATGTTTGGTCATTTGAATCCTTTTTTTACTCTATTAATCTTTTCAAAACTAATTTGTGTGCATTATTTTTTTTATTGAACTTAATTATCATTAATAAAACTTGTTCATGAAACTATATTTTTTAAAATATATATAGAGAGAGAAATATTCTTAATATATCCTATATTCCCTCTATATGTAGTCTTTTATGGTTATGTTAATTAGTTTGGTAAATACATATTTTTACAAGTCTATAATGTCAATAATCAGATAAAATTTGGCACTATTATCAAATAATGCATCAGAGTGTTCTTAAGATTTTTAAAATTCGTATTTTCTTTAAAAAAACACTAAATAAAATTTAAATAAAAAAAATTCTTCGAATTGCAACTATGTGAGCTTTTAATCTAAAAATATTTTACTAAAAAACATTACACATTTAGTAAATAGTGGTTGCATGAACTCTTATATTTGTACTATTTATTTGGATATTTTTTCAATATAACTACATAAATATTATAAAAATATAATATTTTTTTTGTCTCTGTACATAGTAATTTTTTTTAACTCTTCTCACTTTTACTAAATAAGTTTTGGAAAATTATTATCTACTATTTTTTCTCATAAAAAATATTATTTAAGTGGTTATTTATTGAGTTTTTTATATTGAAACTTTCATTCCAAAAAAATCTATTTATTTTATTTATTATTATTATTTTTAATGTATCTCAGAATATTATAACATAGTTTTATGAATATCATATTTATTTTATTTATTTCTATTTTTTTACTGCTTCGATAGCTATTGTTGTTTTTGTTTTTGTGATGAAAATATTGATTTGTTTTCTATTGGAACTTTATTATTTTGATTTCTTGTTTTCTATAGTTGTATAAATATTAAGGAATAAAATTGGTAACTTGGAACCCTTAATTAATAATATTTATATGAATTATAGTTTTATGAGTATAGAACATAAGGTGACTATGAAAAAACTATGGAAAAGGGTGGATGAGAATTTTCAATAGTTAAAACAACCTTAATTTACAAATAGGGATTTTGAGAGGCCTAGAATTAAGGATTATAAACATACTATAATTTCAAGTAATATATATTAACTAATAATTCTTAAATATCTAGATATTATGATCTTATATAATCTATTTTTTCCATATTTTTATGAAATGCCTAATAAAATTCATTTTCATTCATCAGATATTTTTATGACATTGTATAATAATTACTATTTGGGGCGTAAAGTGAGGGTGAGTTGAGAATAATGTTTTCCCCCATTTTCTTTAATGATAATGCTAGAAATTTGTTTATTAAATTATATGAAACATTTTTTAACACGTGGGATCATGTTTTCAATTCATGTTTCATGAAATGTATCCTAATGAGATTGATTAAAGAATTTTGACATACGATCATAGGTTCTATGAAAGATAATGTTTAAATATTATATGGTGAATAGGATAGGTTTAGAGACCTATAAAGGCAATTTACACGTCATTAGTGTTCTTCACACTTGTTAATTGACCATTTTTTAGGGTATTAACGCATTTTGTTTGAATTTGGTTCACTAATATACTTTTAGAAACCTTATTAAAAAACTAATAAAGAAATAAAGGAAATTGAAAATAATCATTTAGTAAATTCACAAAAAAAAGTTTTACTAGATTATAATGTTCCTTAAAAAAATATTGAAAATGGTTTTAGATAATCTTCTAGTATAAAACTTTTTGAAATTTTGAAACAACTTCAGGATTTAATGTCTCCAAATTCAAGTTAGGTTTCATGCTAAAATCAAGATAGATATCTTAGGTATTAGTGGTTGTAAAATGGAATGTATATTAATAAAAATTCAGTTTTTCCTAATATTTAAATTTCTTTACAACCCATAGAAAACTCATTTTTTTTAAAAATTATGAAATTAAATAACTTTTACCCATTTTCAAATAATTTAAACACTAGTTATAAACATCTATCAAATATTTATTATAAAGATCAAGGAGTTATCATGAATACTTTCACCACTATTTACTATAATATTCCAAAATAAAAATTTCAAAATAGTGTTGGAACATATAATTTTGAAGATAATTTAAAGGGGATAGTATAATTAATTATAATTAAAATATATTTCAAAAACAATGAGATGTATTAAAAATTTAACCAGTTGAAGTAATATCATCAGTAAAATACACACAATTTATGATTATAGTTAGGATACATGGATCAAAGAATGAGTTAAAGAGATAAAGGAAAATATCCTAGTACAATTTAGATCCATTCAAGGGAAAATGTTATGACTCACATAGCTAAGAGTGGTATAAGAAATCAATCAAATGATATAAAGATCCTAAAAAGGATAATTTTAATTCAAGGATGATTTTAAAAATAGAAAAATAAAAAATGAAATGTTTAAATATTGTACATCAATTCTTAATATGTTAATAATTTTGTTTTTCCACACGAAAATAAAAAAAGGAAAAAGAATGAATAAAGGAATAAATATTAATAGGAGTGTGAACAACTTCTAATGTTATAAAAAATTATTCATCTATCCCTAACCCATAAAAACTGAAAAAAAAATATCAATAGTCTAGGATATCTATTATTTCTTAAGATAATAAAAAAATTTAATTTAATATTATTTTCATAAATTTCATTGATAAAATTCCTTCATATATAAAATTTTAAAAATATTAATCACTTCCAAAAATACATCAAAAAAGTTACAAAAAATATATATATAATTAGATTGAATTACTGTCATTCAAAATAAAATATCTCTAAAATTGAAATAATTAGGAATACTTTTCATCTCATTCAAAATAGGGGTAAGTTAATAGAAAAAATTATTATTTAACCTTTTATATAAAATGATTGATTCTATTATCATTATTGCATTAATCAAGAATTAGAGAATTTAAACTGACCATAGTTTCACTTCAGTTGTCTCATAGTTCAATAACTCGACCAATGATATGAATACATGACTAGTTGGTGATAATGGGAATGTTTTAACCCCCCCACCCCCCCCACCCCAACTTCCAAATTCTTAAGATTTAGTGTGATAAAGATATAAATGTTTTCTTAGGTGGTCCATTTTTAGCTACAAGGGGATTCCATTTATATCAATAATGGTAATTTTATTTTCCTTAATGATTTTTAGGAAGAAGAATTAATTTTCTTTAATACTACCAACGAATACAAAATAGAGGACAATAAAATGATATATCATTTAGAATGAGTCTTAAGATAAAATTCCGAAAGATTCTGGTGATTTTTTTAAGAAAATATTTTAGGATTCTATTTATGAGTTTATTAGAAATAAGTTTTTGAAAATGTAATTTAGTTCTAAAATTTATGGAACAAGGGAGTTTAGAAATTATTTTCAATATGAGGTTTTCAAAAAACCAATGAGTAATTAATTAATTGAAATACTTATTTCTTAAAAGTAACTCATATTCTATTAAGATTGATTTTAAATTTTTTAGTGAGATGTTTTCTTCATTTGAGTTAACTGAGGGATCTAAAATGGAAATAATGTGTGTTAAAATAAATTCTCATATGAACAAAGAATGAGATATGTTATTAATTTTAAAAAAAATAGTTTACTATATGATCATAATGATTTTTACACTTTTCATAAAATATTTAATTATCTTTTACTATATATCATAGACAATTATATTAGTGTTGATTCCACTGATGTTATAGAGTAATTTTAGGATGATTCTTTCTATTTTGAATGTTTTCTTCAAACATTTTTTTACCACTAGGAATTACTAAATGTACTAATTTGGGCATAAAATTAGAGATGGATAAACACTTGGTTCCCACTTTCAAGGGTGGTTTTGGAGACTCATTTATGATAATGAAATTAGAGGATGTATAAGATATTGAAATTTTGTTTTCAAACCAAGTTATAAGAAAAAAACCAATAGAAAATCACATCTTCATTTTTATTATGGTTTGATTTTTGGGGAATTTTTATTGGGGACCTTGAGACTAATATTTCATGGTATTTAAACAATTATATTAATAAAAAATTGATTTTATTGATTTTATTTACTTTTAGTTGATAAAAAATATTTTATTATCTTCTTTTTATAGGTATTAACTCGAGTACATGAACTTTTACATGATTTTAATGGTTAATTACCCTTTAACCTCAAAATTATTATATTATTTTGTAATTTACATAATTTGTGTCTGAGTTTTAATTCTTTTCCCCTTTATAGAAATTAAAATTTAATTATACATATTGTCTAATTTGATATAAATAGATGATTTTTCCACCTATTTATTGTTATAATTGTGCTTGGATAGTGGTAATTCACTATAGTAATTATATATAAAGGGGTATTAATATTCATAGATAAATTTAGTAGACATAGTTTTCTTTAACCAGGAATTATTATTTACTTGAAATTCATTTTTCTTTTATCGTATTGGAATATATTAATATAAATTATTAAAGAATTATTTCATCAGGGGTTGATTTTTGATAATACCTTCAAAAAATGTTTTTAATTTTTTTTTAGGTACATGTTGTATTTAGTGTTTTTTTTAAAGTTTATTTTGATATAATTGAAAAAATTAATTTCCCAATGAAAATTTTGAAAAATGGTTCATTAAATATGTTTGAATTCTAATTATGGTTCTTCTTGGTTCCTTCAAAGTGGGGGTATTCATGTTTTTTTACTAAATATTTTATATTCCTTTTACATGATATTTTCTACTGTTTATTAAAAATTAATTTTGAACTCAATAATAAAATTCCTATTCCACCATAGGATTAATCATTGTGAATAATTCTTAAGATTAATAGTGATAAATATATCATTATATGTGATGAACTAAATTTATTGTATTATGTAATAATTTCCCAATAATTTTTTTTCAAAATTATCTTCAAATCAAACATTAAATTTCATATTTAGAAAGTTTGAGTGTTTATTATATCCATGCTTATGTTACATGCCAATGAGTTGATAAACATTTTCTTTTACAAATGGAATTTTTAAGTGACATTCTGCAATATGTTTCTCTCATAAATCTATTTTTGATGAAATCTAATGACATCTCAATTAAATATATGTTATTATAATATTACTTTTGGGTAAAAATAGTAGAGATTTTGAAAAAAAAATTAGGTGATTCATGTATTGTTTATAGTTTTGAAAACCATCCATAATAACCATGAATGATAAGGATTTTGAGACAAAGGGTGATGCACAGTTAGTACACAGTTTGAGTAACAATGCATAATGATGACGTATTCTTTATCATTGACCCAAAATCATTCTTTTCACAACCTAACCTTCAAATAACCTGTATAATCAACTTATATAAAGTAATAATGATGTTATTGGGTATTTATTATGGTTATATAATTTATGAAGTGTGTTTATATTATTTGTTATAAATTTTTTATAAAATTCATGTTGTGAGTTTTTTCTTTGGTTTATTATTATTTATATTAATATAATGGATTTTATATTTATATAATGTGGGATATGTTATTTCATTATTGGGTAACTTTGAAAAAGATTTGTGGATGTAGCTTATTTACATTATATTTTTCTAGACATAGGTTTTAGTTGATATTAAAATAATATTGTCATTATTATTAGACATTGGTTTGTAAAAAAAGGTATACCCTTTATTCTTTCCATGTGGAGGTTTACACCCACTTAGTGATCCATGAGAGTAGAGCTTATTCCTCTTACTTATATTTTAGTTGAATGAGGGATTATCCAATGTCGATGTTAGGTTCATCTATTATTACACTCTTTATCTTCTTATTATCTTCACTTCTCCTATCACTCTCATGTTTTTCTCAATTAGGGTTGAAGGGACATTTTTTGTTGTTACATGTTAGGTGAAAAATAAAAATTTCAATTGGATTTTAAGGTAACAAGGACACAAATATATTTTAAAAACCAAATCTATCCTTATTTAGTAATGGTGTCATCATTAAATGAAATTTTGGGTATGTGTTTATTTATTATTCCATTTATCTGACATGATCTTAGTGCTTCATCATTTCAAATAGATTTAGTTCCTATAAAATTAATCTATAATGTTTTCCATAAAGGTTCTTGTGATTTTTTTTTCCAAACATGTGTTGTATTAAGGGATATTTTGTGAAATATATATACAAATTTTAATTAACACAGTATTTTTCACAAAATATGTTTTGATTAAAATTTTTAGAGACTTATGTTATTTTAAAATAATATAAAAATTATTTTTTCAATGGTGTATGGATTCTTATAAATAGTTTTTCATTGGAATTCCAGTATTTTTTTTGAAAGATAGATGTTATGCATTAAATATGTTTATTGAAATGTCTTCAAAATTATTTTGGATCAAATATATTTTTGAAAGATGTTTTGAGATATGATTTATTTTTATTGAATAGGGTTCATGGATTTATATATTATTATAGATTATAATTCCATTTTTGGAAAAATTGATATTTTTTTGCTTATTTAATGCCCTCTTCATTATTCCCTTTTCCTCATTAATATAATTGCTATATTTTATGATGTTAATCATTATGATAGGGATATGAAAATGTGGTAATTGATTAGTGGTTGTTTAGGATGTGAATTTAAAGATTATGTATATGTAAACTTGACTAATTTATTGTACTTTGGATTTACTAGTTTATCATGGGAGGATAGGATAGCAATATAGAAATAAAGTATGAGTGCTACACTAGTTTATTATTATACTCTATATAATATTCCCATAGTTTATATCATTCCCTAGCTGGGAAATTTCAACCCTAGAAAGGTCTGTAGAGGTAATTTTGGATTTTTTTGCCAACGATATCACATCATAAGATGACATATAGTTCCACTTAGAGGGTTCTTAGACAATCTATATAGGATTGAGGTTGTTATCCCATTACATTACTTAATTTATAATGTGATTTACTTTATGGTTGAATTCACATTATGTTTTATGTTTGTGTGAGTTCTTAGGAATTTTTTTTCTTTCTCCATGACTATTCACTTTTTCAATGTAAAATCATTTTGAACAGAAAATGTATACATATAATTTGTTTTCATTACCTTGTAAAATTCATCAAATTTGTCTTTTTAATAATATTTTAAACTTGTCTTTTGGAGTTATCTATATAAAAAAAATTATATAAATTCATGGTGGTATCTAACTAAGATTTCACTCACACACTACATACACACCTTAGTGTGTACATATCATTTTCTTAGAAATAGAACATGGTTCAAGAGAAAGACTTTATAGGTGGAGACTTATAAAAGAGTCTATTTGTTATATAGATATATTTAGACTTTTATTTTCTATTTTTTTTGGTTTGTGTGAATTAGTTATATATACTTACTTATTTATTTTGGAATTGAATATTATGTCATATATGGAATCAAAAATGTATTTTTTATTTATATTCCAGGTTTAGTTCCATTTATTCCATATATATTGTACATGGTAAATTATTCTCATTCCAAGTGTGATATCCTTGGCCCTTCACCAAGCCTATGGAGACTAAGAACACATTTTAGGTTTATTTCATGCCAATTTTGATGTATTTTTTGGTATTTAGGCAGGTATGTTAAAAATATATTACTTTATTTGAATTTTTTTCAATAAAATATTAATTTTTTATTGAAATTCACACTTTAAAATTTAATTTTTTGAGTATTTAGAATAAAATTAACTCCTAAAACAATGTATAGTTATGTTTTTTTTTCTTATTTTAATAAAATTTTACTAATGAGTAAGTTTTAATTAAGGAAAAATAATTATTATTTGAACTCTCTCAATAATAAATTTTTTAAGCATTTAATTTAATTAATTTAGTTCTATAAATTAATTTTGGGTTAAGTTACAGTGTCTATGAGTTTTCAATGATGGGTATAAAGGGGTACATACAAAAGAATGATTGAAAAATTAAATAAAATTTTTTCAATCATTTTTAAATATTTGATATTTGGTTATATTTCTATAATGAATGCTGAGTTTTTAGAAAAATCAATTATTTAGAGAGAATGGTAATCTATTTTATATAGTAGAGTATTTGGTGGTAATGATCATTTTTAATACTACTCATGTGCATGTAATTCATCTTCATTTTGATCTCAACTATCATCTTTGGTGAGTATAAATAATTTATTTCTAAAGGAAAAAATAACAAAATTGTAGAAGAAATAATTTGTCACTACATTGACATGTTTGACACATATATTTTCACGTCCCTTCATATTAATTTTAGGCATAAGCTATAAATAAATGTTATATGTTAATATGATTAATTAAATTGGACTGAATTGTTTTTTTCATTTTAATTATGGTTGAAACATGATATTTTTTAGCATTAAATGTCAGAACCCATCCCTCAAAAGGTACCACTCCCAGGATAAAAGTGAAGGAAGAGAGATAATGACTCCCCGAGTCCCGCCTCTAGTAGGCCTCCGGTTGGAAACTAGAACCAATTATATAAAAATATAACATATTATAGGTATGACCCTCTATAAAAAAAATATTGGTAGATAGGACACAATCCCAATCTACGAGTTCATTTCAAGATCAACATCCCAACTCACAACATCACCACATCAGCTTACAACATCCTCTACTTTCTCTTCCACCACTAAATGTACAACCACACATAAACTAGACACATTCCACATTCTACATCCCTTTTCAAACTAATAAATTTCCCATACTTCCCATTTCTTACCAAATTAATTTAATCTACCCATTAAATTAATTAATTATATCCCGTTTATTTCATATTCCAACATCTACCACTTTTAACAGTACGTAATATATTATTTCAAACATTCATTAACCATATGAACCCATGACATTTCAATTAATCACTTTCATTTAATTAAATTAATACTTAGTAAACTAACACAACAAAAACAACAAAACAAAAAATATATATTTTTTCAACCCCTTTTCAAGCCAAAAATCCCCATATTTCCATCATTTCACAACCAAATTCACTTTCCATATCACAGTCACCAAATCATAACCACTTACCATCACATCCTCTATATGTCACAACATCATATCAGAATCACCCCACAAACCACTACCCCAAATTACGACCACACAATACTAACCCATATCACAACCACTTATCACAACACTTTTCAAAACATATCTATACATAATTTTTTATTTATCAAGTGGATTTCACATAACTTCAACTTCTTTATTTTCAGGGAATTCTCATTTAAGCCATGAATTTTTTTGGGAAACCATTTTATTAACCTAATATAAGTGGTTATCCAATCTCCATTTTGGGTGATAACAAACAACCAAAAAATATTTCCATCTAAAAAATCCATAGTGAAAAAAAAATCACCCAATGGACCCAATTTTCAACAAGGAATCAAGCCCACACAATCACAACATCAAATATTATACGAAGTGATAAAAGAAAATAAATCATTCCTATTAACATTTTAATTTTCATATTAGAAAATAATTTTATTAATTAATTTATTGAATAAAATTTTTACAAAAGTTGATAAAATAATTATCCCCTCATACATTATACAACTATATGAGAAATAAAGGATCCCCTACCTCAATGATATCTGATATGAAAGGTTGGAATAAGAGGGGCGAAACCACAGAGCCTAAAAACAAATAAGAACACCCTTACTAGCCTAGAACATAAAAACCATATCATTATCTATCAAAAAAATACCAAACACAAATATTTATCTCAATAAAACCCTTCCTAGATGAAGAACTAAAAGGAAAACATGGGGAGGATAGTAGGGGACTTACCAAAACCATGATGAAATTGTCTCAAAGGGTTATGATGGAAAGAAACTGAAAGGGGGTAGAAATTGATCCTTCGGACACACTTGGGATTTCTAATAAATTATAAAAATGTTGGATAAAATATAGTGTTGTAAGGGATATTAGAAGTTATAGGTAGTCTATAAAACAACACACCATTGTAGAACCCCTTACATTATGCAACAGATCATCAAAAAATGGGGAGGACCACAACACAGTGAAAGGCATAATGAAAAAGTGGTTATAGTCAATGTGGTTCCAAAAAATATGTCTCTTCCCACTCTGTAGATCTGTAAAATAAGGGGAAACACCACGGTGTAGGAAGAGACACAACTCCATAGGCCCCCAATAACCGGTAAAAGGACCATGCCATAGCCAAGACCGTTGCACCAAAAAACCTACCAACTGAGAAGGGGATACACCACAGCCTTTCTCTATAGAAAATTGACACCCCACCAATTTTAGAAACCCAAAAAACTCACCCCAAGAGTACACTAAATTATCCTTCCATATTCTATAGAAACCCCCCAAAACTGAAGTACCATCAAACTCCTCCCCCAAGCCACAAAATCATATCCACCACCTCCACTATTGTAGAAAACAACATCATATGCCACAGCCAGCGTGTCCATGACATTGTATCCCTTAATTATGATTCATACTCATTCTCTACACTAAAAAACTCCCTTTATCTTTATTTTAAATCCATCCCCCACCCCTCTTCATCCTCTAACTTCCTCATAACCTCATTCAGAAACCTCCACCACTATAATTCCTATAAAGTAACTAGATGTAAGGTCCAGTCTGTTACATCATATACCTTTCAAACTATTCTTGTCCTTGTGAAACAAAATAAACCTATAAGGAAATGGGAAAGGCCCAAACAACCAACCCTTGATATACCCCTCAAGGATCTCATTATAGCCCTAAACCACACCACCAACCAAACCTACTGAACAGAGCCAAGATCATTCACCAAACAACCCACATAACTAAACTACAACATCAACCTCATTCCACATTCTACCCAAAACCATTTGCATCACCATCGCAACAAAAACCATCTCACACTGCCCTCATGCCACATTCTTCTCCCAATTATCTATTTCACCATCACAACACCACACCATATCACACTAGCCTCAA
This sequence comes from Viscum album, assembly GCA_963277665.1. Lineage (NCBI taxonomy): Eukaryota > Viridiplantae > Streptophyta > Magnoliopsida > Santalales > Viscaceae > Viscum > Viscum album. The sequence continues at coordinate 673,472,950 of OY728127.1, forward strand.
ACCACCTCCCTTACACATAACCACCTGCACAACTGTCTCAACCTCTATACATCCCAAACAAATGATTACCATAACCACCACACAATATATCCCCCATTTACACAAAACAATGAATCCCATCCTCCATATCAGGATATTATCCTCTTTGGTCTTCATTGACTCACCTGAATGGTTTTCATCATTTAAACGTATAATGTGTCTTGATTAGGGATCAGTTTTCCCCTCTTTGTATTATTGAATATTTAATCACACATAAAATCATCATGGAAACAACACATATCATAAAATACCAAGATCCAACCCTCACATAATCATCAAAAAAGGGGGAAACAAAAAAATTTGGTTGTTGGGCATGCATTAATGTCCCACATTCTCATGTACTCTCCTCTAGAACAACATGCCTCCACAACACTAGAACCAATTTAATGGTCCATCTTTAGAGAACTTCCTCATGATGATCCTATATCTCTACCTACCACTCAAAAAATTAGGCATTATCCTTGATATAAAACTCTACCTAGTCAATGATGAGGGAGTATTCATGAATATATTGAAGGATATGAGATATGTGGAAGATTTCATATATCTTATCTAATCATGGTAGGAGTTCCAACTGATAATCCACATAACCAAAATGCCACAACACCTCAAAAGTATTAATAAACTGGGCTCATAGCTTACTCCCCCTGTGAAGCCTCCACTTCCCATGTTGAGTGGAGACTCTCAAGTACACATGGTCAACAACCTCAAACTAAAATGCATTATATTATAATTTTCATAAGACTTATGTGAATAATTTTTTCCATTATCCTATCAAAAACTATTTAAACCTTATCTATCGTGCTCTACACCACATCAGGATTATGAACCAATGATGAAACCTCGACTCAGCACAACAGAGAATGACATAGCTTCCCATAAAAAGCCTCAAATGGGGCCATTTCAATTGTTGAGTGATATTTTTTCTATAATAAAACTCAAATAATTGAAATTTACTTGCCCAAGATCATACAAAGTTCATGATGCATACCAACATCATATCCTCTAGTGTCTGGATGGTCTTCTCTATATGCATGTATGTCCTAGGGTGGAAAGTAGTGATGAGGTGTAACTGAGTTAAAAAATCATACTAAAATCCATTATATACCATCACGGTAAAATTATCACCATGTTCTGAAAAAATGAACCATTTAACTCCATTTAACCACAAAATCTCATACACATACCATTTACAACACATCCATGACACCCAACTTCTTGATCACTAAGAAGAGGAAAGATTTTGTTAACTGATTCATGGTTACCCAGATATTATCAATTCATACTTTATATTAGGGTAATATCATGAATAATTCCATCAATATGTCACCATAATTACACTTAAAAATATCCAAGGATCGTAACAAACAACTAGGAATACGATTCTCAGCCTTTACCTTCTGGAAAACTAAACAGTGAGCCACAAAAACTGCCACGTCTCATTTCATCCCAGGACACCAAAATTTTTTCCTAAAGCTATGGTACATTATAGATACTTCTGGGTGTATATAAAAATGTATTCTATGAAACTCATGAAGTACACCCTCATCCATAACCACCTGAACAAATAGCCTACCCTTAAACATTATATAGTTTTGTCCATTCTCTGACCATCCTTCTGAAGAATCACCATAGACAACATAATCATGCATCACCTCTTCCTATGAGTCTCCCCATTGAGGATCTGGCACCTACTTCATTAGATAATACCAAACTGTCATCTGAATCATGAAATCTTCATCATTAACCACCCTCGAATCTATGTGTAGGGATTATAACTTCTCATTCACATTCTAAAAATCCCTAGACTCATTAACCACATCCTTTTGTGACTTTCTCTTCAAAGAATCAGCCTTAAAATTTCCTTTCTGCGGTTTTATGATATCTTGAATTCATAATCCTAGAGAAAATCAATCTACCTATGTTTCCAAATATTTAGATCACACAATGAAAAGTTATACCTCAAACTTATGAGATCTATAAAAACCATAAAGCGGTATCCAAAGAAGTAATCCAACCACATCTTGAAAAAACATATCCATTGATAGCTCTAGATCATGGGCGTAATATCTACACTCAGGTATATATAACTAACTATTCACATAAAGGATCATTTCCTTCTAATACATCAATATGCATCTCAATCCCAAATGAGAAGCATCACAATCCCCTCAGTATAAACATACAGAAACTCCCTAATGACCCTCAAACCATCCTCTATCCATGAATCTACAAATTCCATAGATATATCATCCATTTAAGAAAACATGGACACCACATGTCTAATTCCCACCTGATAAATCTTCTCACTGATGAAAATTCTATGCTGGACACCCACATAAAATAACATGACCCTCATTTGGAAGTAGTCGATAATAGTACACATAGAATCTATCTATTAGATTCTTAAAATGAAATCATATAGTTTCATATATGGTTATAAATATCCTTGTATGAATTATGTGGATCAATCATCATCTTATACCCTCATCACATATCAAACAAGTCGGTTTATCCTCTAACTAGCCTAGTTAACACTAGGGCATGGGAAGCCTCTCTCTATCTAGCCCTAGTTCACGAACTACAGTTGATGAAAAAAGGTATTGTGAATATCTCGAATACAAAAAGTTGAAAACAAGGATGCAGGACAAGATTATTGTACATATAATGATCTTTCTCCCCTATGTCGTTGGCACCTCTACTATATGAAACTATACACACCCATCCTCTATACTTCTCTTCTGACACCTAACTCCATAGACATACTCAATTAGAGGTTTATGACTATGAGGAATATCTTAAGATTAGACTAAGTAGACTCCAAAACCTCTTAGTGGTGATTAATATTGCAACACCTACACCTAAAATGTTCTCAATAGAAGTTACTCCTGGGGTAGTTATTGATCCTATCCACCCCCACCAAACTATGCTTAAATATTCACTAGAGACTAGACCTAATGATGACCATGGACCCCACAGAAAAAACACCCTGGAAAAAATATCCTAGGAAGATAATTAAAACCACTAACCATATAAGGAAGTAAGGAAATCTACTAAGGTTAACTCTCAGTTGGTGAAAAACTCAATGTCCCTTATGTCTAAAAACTTCCACTGACAACTCTTCTCCTTAACGATCCATACGGGTTCCCCTCTCATGGTAACCCTCCTCATGAGTTAATAAACTTTATTACCATATCCTTATTCTGTAACTCCAAAAACAATGGAAATATGAAGGGAGTGGTTGCATATGGGATATAAGGATGGAGTTCCTCCTTAAGACATCTCACCCAGGACTACTCATCAGAAAAATGGTCAAGGGTAAAATGAAAAATATCCTTGAACTTGATTCCCAACTCTTGTATAGACATGATCCTTGAACTTTATTCCCAACTCTTGTATAGACATGATCCTTGAACTTGATTCCCAAATAATGTATATACAAAACTCCCCTGATGAAGAGAGATCATGTCCTACCTCTTCAGTACCTTCATGGTGGATTAATGGAACTCTCCATGAAACTATTTATGAAATTAAACCACCAAAACATTTTCCTCCTTCCACTTTGTGGGATAAAGATCCACCACTGATATAAATCTCCTTGTATTTGAATAACTTCCAAAGTGACTTATTATTCTGATCAGGCCCGTATAAAACTAAAAGTGATCTCAAGATTCTCCAACTAGCTCTCCATCTCAAAATTAATTATTTTACCCTCATACTTTCCAAATTTCTTCTGCTAAAAGGAATGCAACGTCCTCTTTCACTGGGCATCATCCTCAACAAGATCAACCCTTTATTGATCAACTGTTTCATCCTTCTAAACATCATCAACCTAGACCACATGTATAAAAAATCCAGGATTTGTTACAAAATAGTAAATGAGAATTTCATAAGTATTGTTTTATGGAATATTTTTATGATTTATTTTATTGTTTTTAACCTTTTTTCAAAAGAATCCAATTCAAACAAGAACAAAATTCAATCATGATGCATGTACCTTCTAAGTAACTACCATTAAAGAAGAACCGACTCACTTGGTAATTAGGTAGGTTGTGAGTACTTGCATTAGATCATGGTGGTTATATAATACCATGCATAGTCAGTCTTCCCTAGACTATGTAACATACTAAAATCAATTGTCATTATTTCCTAACAAACCCATTAAATCCTCATAGTTCTTAACACCAAACTTCATCGTATCTCTTAACCATAACCTTTTATACCACTCTTCCATGGCCCCCTCCCTCTAAATGTACTCCACCTTGGTAGGTAATGAAGTAAGAGAGATAATGACCTCTGATTCCAACCTCCAATAGGATATAGATTGGAAATTAACAATGAAGGTATAAAAATCCCACATATGGGAGGCATTACTTAAGGGATCCATAAACAATGGAAGCATAGCAGTTGGGAGGGCCCAAATTTACTTTATTCATAATTTCTGACCAATCTAGGATCAATACGATGATGAATTATAGTATCCACAGATTAATCTCAAAGATTTAGACAAAGAGAATAATAGCACTGGATACAACAAAGAGGATCGCACATATCATGTTTATAATTAATTTAATAATTTATGATGAAATTAAATAACTGGGTCTTCGGTACTTTCTTTATTGATGATCATTGATCGTCCAGAAAAACCTTTTGGATTTTCTTCATTGTGCTTGCAAGGATCCAAAGTAGAATCCCTCAAGAGGTGATCCACATGTGCTCAAATGGTCTTCAATCAACATTGGTCGTTCTCCAGGTGATAGTGTGGCGGAACAAATGTCTTGCATCGATCATTCTTCATTGATCATATTTTGGTCTTGAAGAACATATCTCATTCTTGATAGGGATAGATAATATGATTCGGGAGATAAAATACTTGGATCAACCATTCTCAATTCACCAGGGTTTGGTGCAATAGACGTACCTGCCTATTAATTGACATGGGGTTTCAATTACAATATTTAATTGCGAAACATCAATTAAATGAAATTATAACTATTAGAGAAAACTCATGCCACCTAATAACAATAACAGCACCATTATTTTTGGTGCACCATCCTGCACAAAACGAAACCATAAATGAAATATCATTCCACATAATGATAAAAGTATTATTATTATTTATTTCTCTAAGTGGATAAACATTATTTACCAACTCGTAAATATTTAATTTATCAATGGACAGGGTCTTGGTATATTCAAAATCCTATTCCATTTATTGAACACCTGAATAAAGTATTTTATTGTCTTAAATAAATATTTTTATTTAAAAACTAGTAAATAAATATTTATTAAATGTTCAATAAAATAAATATATATATTTTATTCACAATCCATTGAATAAATATTTATTTAATTTATGAAATAATTTTAACATTAATAAAATTATTCCTCATCCATGATAATAATATTTATTCCATTAATTAAATTAAAATATAATTTAATAGAGACCACTATAAACACTTTGTATGTGGCCCTATAGGAATCTTTCTCGTTAGCATAAGGCAGGTTTGTATAAAGTCCAAGTTTACTTTCTATAAATGTGTCAAGTAACCAAAAAGAAATAACTTAATTTTATAATGACAACATCCACATAAGAACACTCACTGTATAATATAATCCCTATTTCACAATATCTCATCAAGCAGGTTTAATGATTGTTTCATCAACCTTTATGCTGGATATGTCTTTCTTTTACTACCAAAAATAAACTCGTTGTTACACCGTGGCCATAGAATTTTGGGTGATGGATCTATTCCAATCAATGGGTTGATATATCAACTTTCATAAATGGAAGGTAAAAATCTTTCATCGACTTATACATTAATAAAATGACATTCATGACTCACCCAACACACCCTACTTCCTGCCAACATATGTCATGATGGATTTTGTCAAAAAAATCTATGTGAACGAGTCATGAAATGTATTAATGATAATATTAAAGTATAAGGACCATTACACATGCTCTCATATAAAAATATCTTATGACACCAAAACATGAGGAATTTCTTCTGGCGATTCTGTTCTCATAATCTCCCACCTTTGAGATTTCCAAGTATGAACTTCATAAGAAGAAGTCTCATCTACCAATGAGTACTCACACCTGATAGTCTATATACTAGGTGCCCCATCATATTATGTCATCCTACTGCATAACTATATTTAAGAATATTGTCATAGCACTTCAAGGTTATCATCATATCAGGGAACTGCAATGACCTTATTAATGTGACGAATACTCTAAGACATTATTACATTATAGTCATGAAGAACAATGAAAAATATGTAATAAGATGTTTAATATTTAACAACATTAAATATTCATGTAATAAATGTAAAAAAATTTATTTCTAGGACACTAACTCCAAAATACTCCCACATGGACTAGATCAAACAACCTACAACTTTCAGCCCACTAGACCTCACAGGATGATCATGTTTCTGCTGAGCCAAGGTTTTAGTCAAGGGGTCAACTAAATTGTCTTCTCTGGAAATACTACTCACTTAAACCTCACCACTATGTGAAAAATACCTCAAGAGATGATACTTCTGTAGTATGTGATTCGACTGCTAATGTGACCTAGGCTCTTTTTGCGAGATCCACCGCTGTATTATTATCACAATAAAGTGTAATGGGATCTTTACTTCTAGGTACCACTTCCATCTCTTGGATGAATCTCTACATCTAAATTGCTTCTTTATCTACCTCAGAAGCTATGATATACTCAGAAACTGCTATAGAATTTGTGACCACACCTTGATTTGAGCTCTTCTAGCTCATAACACCTCCATTCAATGTGAAGATGTATCATGTTTGTGACTTCATGTCATCTTGATTCGTCTAGAAACTAGCATCTTCATGTCCTTTGATGACTAGTTCCTCATATCCTCCATAAAACAGGAACATATCCTTATTATACCTTAGATACTTAAGGATAGTCTTGACTTCCATAAAATAGAGGTCACTTGGGTCGTCTCGATATCTTCCTAATGCACTCAATGTGAAGGATACATCTATCCTATTCTATAGCATTGCATACATGACTGACCCAATCACTGATGCATATGGAATCCTTTCCATTTTAATTCTTTCCTCATGGATCTGAGGACATATTTTCTTCAAAAGATGAATTCCATGTGAATATGGCATCAATCCCCTCTTGGATTGTTATATACTGAATCTATTCAGTATCTTGTGAATGTATGTACATTGACTTAGGCCTAGAAATCTCTTGGATCTATCACAATGGATCTTGATCCCAAGAATATATGTTGCCTTGCCCAAGTCCTTCATGGAGAATCATTTATTAAACCATTATTTAATAGACTGTAATAATGGTATTTCATTTCCAATAAGTAATTTGTCATTAACATATACTATTAGGAAAATGACTGCACTCCCACTAAACTGTTTATAGACACCAGTCTCACATTCATTTTTATAAAACCAAATTCTATTATGGCTTTATAAAAATGAATGTTCCATGACCTGGATTCTTTCTTTAGAAAATAAATGGATTTTTGAACCTTGTGTATATTATTGGAATCCTTTGGAGTCACAAACCCTTTAGGTTGTTTCATTTAGACATCTTCGTAAAGGTTCCCATTAAGGAAGGTTGTTTTGACATCCATTTTCCAAATCTCACATTCATGGTAAGAGGTAATGGATAATAAAATTATAATGGATTTCAGCATTGAAACTAGTCAAAAGGTTTTGTTATAGTAAATGCATTAACACTATTTAAACCATTTTACAACCATTCATGCCTTATAGGTACTGACTTGTCCTTCCATGTCCAGTTTTTTCTTGAATACCCATTGGCAACCGACAAGTTTTACATATACTGGAGGATCCACAAAAATCTAAACTTGGTTTTGGTGCATGGAATCCATTTCAGAATTCATGGCTTCATTCCACTTACCAAAATCTATTCCACATACTCCTTCCTTTTAGGTTAGAGGATCATTATTATCAACTAAAAATGAGACACTATTCTCGGAAACTAGAAAACTATACCATTCTAGTTCTCTAACCACTCTTTTACTCTTATGTGGTACTTGTGTCTATGGAATAGCTCTTTATTCCATAGGGATTTGTGGAATCCGATCATGTACCAACTCTTGTATACCTTGAGCCTCAACTTCATCGAAGCCTATCTCACTCTCACTATCTCTTTTAGATATTTTCTCCTTCACAATGAATGTTGTGTGTCTCTCCACTATAGCCTTTTTTTCTGAGGGGTCGTATATGTAATATCCCCTTATTCCCTTGGGGTAACCTATAAAGGTACACTTTGTGACTCGGGGTGCAAGTTTGTTACCTCAAGTGGCTTAACAAATTCTTTACTTCCCCATACATGTAAATTTGATCACATGGATTTTCTTCCACTCCAAAGATCCTATGGAATACCATTTAACAATTTAGTTGGTACTTGGTTTATAATGCGTGCCTCTGTTTGTGACAAATATCCTCCAAAGGATAATGGACTACTTGTATGACTCATTATTGATCTCACCATTTCCAACAAGGTGTGGTTTCTCATTTTCCTTACACCATTTCACTGGGGTGTGTAAGGATGATTGAGTTGGGATAGGATCCCAAACTCCTGTATGTAATCAATGAAGTCTTGATTAAGATATTCTCCACCTCGTTCTGAGCATAGATTCTTAATCTTCGTACCAGGATAGATCTTAACTTAATTATTGTATTCTTGAACTTATCAAATGAATTTGACTTATACCTCATTATGTTGATATATCCATATCTACTAAAATAATAAGTAAAAGTTATGAATATTGAGTACCCACCCCTTTCTTCAATTGGAAATGGTCTCCACACATTGGTATGAACCAATTCAAGAAGCTCTTTGGATCTTTTGGCTTTCCCACTAAATGGGGATTTGGTCATTTTTCCTTATAAACATGTGTGACATAAAACAAGTGGTTTTAGTTCAAAAGAATCTAAATATCCATCTTGATGTAACTTTGTCAAGTGTTTCTCATTTACATGACATATCCAGAGATTCCACTGTTGAGTGTGGTATGAGTCATGTGAAGTAGTTTCGTTAGCGATTGTCATTACTTGGTTTGTATAATCCAAGAAATAAAGATTGTAATATAAATGTTACTTACCAAAACAAATTCTATCTTTATAAATAAAGAAACATTAATTTACAAACCTGAAAATAAATCATTCTATATCTAGTCTGGATATGGAAATAATGTTTTTGGTTACAGAATGCACATAAGAACAACCTTTTGAAACCAAGATCATCCCAATCAGCAACGTGATATGGTAGTCCCCGAAAGCTACAACATCAAGTCTAGATCCATTGTTTGCTCATAGATCTAGCTCCCCTCAGTCAAGTTTCATAAATATAGTTGATTTATATATTTGGATACATATGTGAGCACCACAGGATGTATCTAATACTCAATTTTTATAAATGGATATATTTCACTTGATAACAAATGCAACTGAAGATTCCCCTTTCTTCTTTATTTTAGAGCATTTTTTCTTCTAGTTTCCTATCTTTCCAAATGTGAAAAAAACATCTTCATGTTCCCTTCCATTCAAATGGATCTTCCATTTCTTGGAAGGTCATGAAGATGATTTGGCATAAAATCTATTCATCTTCCCTTTCCTCTTATTCACCATAAGGACAAAAGGATTTCCTCACTTCATGTCTTTTTCCACATGGTGAATGAGGATAAGATGATCTAGTATATAATTATCAATGTTGTTCATATTGAAATTAATAACAAAACTATAGAATCTCTGAGGGAGTGATGCGATAATGAGATCGGAACCCATTTGTTTGGGGTGTTTAAACCCTAGAACTTCCAGACGCTCAATTTAGGAAATGATCTTGACTACATGAGGCCCAGCTGGCGCACCCTCTCCATTCTTACTCTGATAGAGTGCCTTGGATATCTAAAATCATTCATGTATTACTCCCTCCTAGTAAAGACCATGGAGGTTATTAATCATGATATAGGAATCAATGTTTTCGTGAGACTTCATGAGTTCACTAGACATATATGATAACACCAATCATTGAACGTCAACCATGTTGTTCATATGTTTTTCATAGACCAGGAACTCTTCATCACTTTTATCTTGGTAAGACAGATTAGCTAATGAGGACTCCAACACATAAGATTTCTTTCCATGGGGTAGAATAACCCAATGGAATCTAAACCATTACTGGATTTTACTACATGTGAGGATGTTGTATCTATCCAGTATTGATCGTAGGGATAGTGTGGTTGAAAATATTGGAATTTATATTGTACCATTAAATTATCAGATAATTATTAATTTCTTTATTACATTTTATGAGAAATAATAAATTCATTTTATTAATTCTCCCACTATTTTTTCAACTCTCAATGACCCTCACCACTGAACTCGGAATGTATAGTTTCTTGGAAATTCTAGTGGAAGGGATCCATATTCCACTTCGAATAACCCCCAAAAGGGTTGGTCAAGCTATTTTACAGTACATAAGTAGGTAGGTCTTTTCCATCTATGGGATCCAACTCCTTGACCCGTTGAGTGGACTCCCCAATCATGAAATCTTGACTTGGATTTCCTCAACACTTGCCTTCAATATTACACCAATTCTATCAAGGGATACTCCTCTTGATGTAATATGGTTAAGTCAACCCAAAATATTCACAAGGTATTCCTATATAAAAGTATGTGTCCCAACAAGGTTTGGTCAGACACATAGTTTTATTAAGGCTTTCCCTTAATTAATAAATGGAAGGCTTAGTATGACTTAATATTTTATTAAGGGATTTTTATCTCTTATGAGTAAATTTATTATTATCTTTATCACATGATTTTTAATATTAATTGGGACTTACATAAGTGATTCACCATATCTTTATAATATTTACGCATAATCCTAGTTTATTTTTGTTCCATCCCGCATTCTTGTTTAATTCATTAATTATGTGATCACGAAAACACATTAATAATGATAAACCATGAAACTAACAGAAATAAAACAAAGTAATGTGAATGATCATGTGTTTTTCTAATGGTTAGATTATCTAGTGGTTGATAAACTAACCTTGACTTAGGGGTGAAACACCTTAATCCTTTTAGTTTTGTGTTTAGATCTTTCCACCTATCCACCTTTGTATCTCCTTGGATTGGTTTCACCTCGACTCCCAACTTGAAATGCCTCCAAAAGATTGGGTGATCCATCCATTACATATTCTTTTTAACTCACATATTGGTGAGGTGAAAAGGAGGTTAATACATAAAATAAACCATGGGAACGTTAACTCTGCATATTAATGAGGAGAGATGGAACACAGTCCAACAATTTTAATTGAAAATAATGAAAAAGGAAACTAATCTCATAAAAAGGTATGGTCTAGCTCATGATCATCCACATACCTAAAAATAATTACTCATTTAATAAAACTAGCATTAAATTCATTAGTCGTTATTATTAAGATAAATCGTTCTGGAATTGATTAATTATTAGAATTAATAAATAAATCCTTTTATCTTAATTCATTTTTGAATTTACTTGAGATTCTCATCCATAACCTCAGAGGTAACATGGTGAAAACCTGTTTGAATCTACATGATATGTAATTCTAAACATTACACAAATATTAAATTTTTTATTCTGTGTAATTTGGTAAAGTGCACGGCATGTAGCTCCGACTACATAGTGTGTATTTCCTTCATCATATTATCTGAATTTCACACCTAGGAACTCAAAATGTGAGGCATAATTTAGAAATCTTGGAGTACATAGAATGTCCAGTGGGCCACATGCCATGTTTTCCCTGGATTACATGGTTACCGGTCATCTTAGCCATGTATGGGATACACAGTTTTCCTCTTGACCTGAAGGGACTCCACACCATGTCCAGTGGGCCACACGGCGTGTAATCCGGTTGAGAGTGTGCCAGTATGTATTGGTCAACATGTGGTGTAAGAATTAACTACATTGAATGTCATTAATTCAAATGGACTGATTAGTTGCTGAAATACTCCTGATGCACTGAAAAAAACTACATTATGTGTAATCCAGATTACATAGTGTGTATGGAAGATTACACATCATGTAAATCTGAATACATGGCATGTACTATAGTATTACATGGACTAAATCGTCAGTTCCTCCTGATGAGATCCTCAATTTAATTCTAATTAAAAAATATTAGTTTCTATTAGATTTTCGAGAAATGAAAAGAGGAAGAACATATCTCCAAATTCAAATTACAAGAACTATTAAACATGAATTGAAAAACTAAATTATTAAAGAGTAAATAATTAACAAATTATTTAAATAATTATAAATGATGATATGACCCCTCTGATACCACATGAAGGATTTTTACGCAGTGGAAGCATGGCTATTGGGAGGGACCAAATTTTTGTTTTCCATAATCGATGATCAATCTGGGATCAATACGATGATGAACGCCAGTATCCACGGATTGAAATCAAAGATTTAGACAAAGAGAAGAATAGCACCAGATTCGAGAAATAGAATCTTGCACATCATATTTATAATTAATTTAATAATTTCTAATGAAATTAAATACCTTGGTCTTCGGTACTTTCTTCCTGAATGATCGTTGATCATTTGGAATGACCCTTTTGGATTTCCTTTATTACACTTGCAAAGATGCAAAGTAGAGTTCCTATAGTGGTGATCCACATGTACTCTAATGGTCTCTGATCAACACCACTCATTCTCATGGTGCTATCATTGAAGAACAAATGTCTTGTGTCGATCATTCTAGATCACTCATTCTTCGGTCTTGAAGAACATATCTTGTTCTTTAGAGGGAGAGATGAGAGGAGTGGAGAGATAAAAAATTTTACTCAACCATTCTCAATTCATTAGGGTTTGGTATAATAGACATTCATGACTATTAATCTACATGGGGTTTTAGTTACAATATTTAATTGAAAAATAGAAATTAATGCAATTATAACTACTAGAGAAAACTCATGCCACATAATAACAACAGCATCGCCATTAATTGTGGTACGTCAACTTGTGAAAAAAAGAACCATAAATGAAATCTCATGCCACATAATGAAAAAAATATTATAATTATTTCTTAGGCCAACTAGATAAGTAGTATTTACCAACTTTTAAATAATTAATTTATCAACAAACACAATCTTGGTCCATTCGAACTCCTCTTCAGTTTATTGAACACATGAATAAAATATTTTATTCTCTTAAATAAATATTTTTATTTAAAAAATTGTAAATAAATATTTATTAAATGTTAAATAAATTAATAAATATATTTTATTCACAATCTTGTGAATAAATATTTATTTAATTTATGAGATCATTTTAACTTGAATAAAATTATTCCTCAGTCTTGAGAATAATATTTATTCCATTAATTAAATTCAAATGTAATTTATTCAAGACCCCCAAAAACACTTACTGTGTGACCCTCTAGGATTATTTCTCGTTGGCATTGGTTGGGCATGCCTAAAGTCCAAGATTACTGTCTTGCAAAGGGTCAATGAACCCAAGATAAAGAACTCAAAGTCTCAATGACAACATACACATATGAATGCTCACTATGTAATATAATATCTTTGTCACAATTCTTCTGACTGAAAATTGTTTTTTATTATTATGCAAAAACTTTTTAAGAAAATGTGAGAAACCATACATTAATTCACCATTTCACCCCATCACAACTTCACCACTTCCCCACTTCCCCAATCAAAACAATACAATCATTTACAATAAACAACATCCAAGCATAATGGATGCACAATCAATTAAAGCATGGAAATTGACAAACCCTCATAGCTGGAGTTGAAATCATCAAGAGAAGATTGAGGTACCACGAAACTGGAATCACGAGCATCTGAAAAGAAGGACAACCCACAGAACCGATCTCCTCACGCACCCACCAGTGTGACCGTCAACACCATCCCGAATCCACAAACCCGCCGGAAAACTCTAGTCGGAGTTCCCCCAAACTGTCCAGTGAGGTGAGATGACCCTAAGGACATTCACAAAAGGAGGTGAATAAAACAGAACGAGGAAGACCGGGCCATCCAAATGTCGCACCCTACTCTGAAGACACCATAGCACAACCACGATCCATTCGACACTCCGCAGAACAAAATCAATTCAACCACGCCAAAAACCATTGTGAGCAGAAAATCCACAGCCATAAAATGTAAATTATTAATCCAAAACTGGAATAACCATCCATCTTCCCCACTAAAGACTCTACCTTTAAACCAGTACAGATTCTGCTTCAACAAAAAAGAACACTGCTTTATCAAAAAACATGCATGCAACCTCGTAGTTTCGGCTACCATCACGATTTCTTCCCACTACAAGCCATCACGAGTTCTTCCCAAAAGAAAATCCCATAATATCAGAATCAAATAGAGAAGGACACCAAATCCAAAATCCAACAAGCTAGAAAGAAAATCATCAATTCTAGACCAACGGATGATCATTTCCAACCATCGCACAACCCAAGTCCGAGAACCCCAGAGAAGATTCAACCAAAGCAGTCCAACACCAAAACGTAGAAAGTGAAGAGAGAAGTAGCAGGAAAAACCAAAATTGAAAACGAATAAAAGAGGACGATTCAGAGAACCCATCACCATGTTAGGACTCCATAGATCAACCAAACAAATCACATCGCCACCATCATTCCGGCAGGAGGATACCACTAAGAACCTTTGAAGCATTAAATCTGTCGTAGATCATTACCACAACCCTCAGGCTTTGACAAACTAGGACGACACCGTACCTCCAGAAATTTCAATCCCACGAACGCTCTAAAGATTTATCCGATGAACAGAGTGACCTCGTTGCAAACCGGACTTACACTTGAGAATTGGGAACCGAAGCACCACATAGCTCGTAGCATAAAACCACAGCAGGAGGGAGAGCCGTGAACCGATACGGAGAGCGCTGGAAGAGACCGTAGAAAATCCACCATGGGGAAGAGAAAGGCAGCGACGGGGGGAACCCTAGCGCCTTAATCTCCTTACGGGCTCATACCCAAAAAACCCATTATATTACCTTAACTATTCTTCATCCAGTAGGTTCCATGATAGTTTCATCAACCTATATACATTATATGTGATTATTTGACTACCTAAAATAAACTCATCATCACACCATGGCCATGTAATTTAGGGTGACGGTTCTATTTCAATCAAAGGGCCAAGATATAAACATCCATAAAAGGAAGGGACAAATCCTTCCCCGACTTATCCATTAATAACATGTCATTCATGATGCACCAAATGCACCCTACTTCCCACTAACATATGGTGTGACAGTTTTCATCATAAAATCTAATTGTGCGGGTCATGAAATGTATTAATGATAATATTAAAGTCTAAGGACCATTACACACGCTCGCAGATAGGAATATCTAATGAAACCAAAACACAAGGAATTTCTACTAGTGGTTTTATTCTCATAATCTCCCGTCTTTGATATTATTAAGTTTGAACTTCATGAGAATAAGTCTCATCTACTTAAAATTACTTTCTCCTGAAGGCATGTATACGATGTGTCCCGTAATAGTATGACATCCAACCATATAACTATATTTAAGAATACTTTCATCACACTTCATGGATATCATCATATCGGGGAACTACTATGACCTTATTAATGCAAAAAATACTATAAGTCATTATTACATTATACTCATGCAGAATAATGAACAATATGAAATAAAATTTTAAATATTTAAATACATTAAATATTCTTGTAATCAATATACAAACAGTTGATTCTAGGACCCCAACTTCAATATTACCCTCAATAAAAAAATGAATCTAGACATAAATTATCAAAAAAATATAAAACACATGACATATCATAAGAAAAATAAAACCAAAACCATCCCATAATTCATGTATTAACTAAAAAGATACAAGAGTCTCCAAATAAATACCCAAAAAGAGAGTACTAAGGAAGTGACTCAATAACTACTCCAAAGGTATAAACTAGTAATGTCTAGTGTGATCCACATAGTCCTCATAGAAACCTAGATGTCAATTTATATATGTGGGTTGAAAATATAAGTATACTCAATCAGAACTCCATAGTCCCTCATTCAAAGGTGAAATAAGCATAATAATTCACTAATGAGAAAATAGAAGATCCAACAACACCCAAACATGTCAACTAACCAATCTAATCATCACCAAGGATTTCTCACCAAATAAAACATCCATTTACAATATCATAATCACAATAATATTAATAAGGGTAACCCACTATGATTTCCAATTGATTTTCCACTATCGCACAACAATGTCATACATCCTAAAATCCCACCTCTTCTATATTACATCCTTTCATTAGTCACTTGGGTTATCTCATCACACCACATATCTCCTAAAGACACAGGGGCCATCACATCACATCATATCTTGGTTGAAGAAATTCGGGCCATCATATCACATCACATCTCCTTGAATACACCTAATACATCAAATCACAATACATCTTTCTTGACGACACATGGTCCATCACGTCACATCACATATCATAACCAAACTAGTAGGGTATCATGAACAAGAAGGGAATGAACCTTGTTCCATACTCCAACCATGCATGACCCCCACCATAATCTATCTCATAATTTCATCACTCATCATTACATTGAACTTTTGAATAATATCCATCACATATTGTGAATGTATCATTTTCTGGAAGAGGGATCAAGGATGAGAGGGTAGCCATCCATCCATCCTCAGCATCAGGATGTTCAGAAACACACACGTAAAAAAAATTTCACACAAGGTTCTCAATAAGGGTTGGTTTAATATAGAAAAAATAAGGAAATACAATCTATATATAATATCACAGCACACAATCCCAACCTTTTGGTTTCACATCAAGATCATCATCCCAACTCAAAACCTCCACCACAGTCAATGTCACCACTAAAATCAAAATGAAAAATAAAAAATCCACCGACCACATTCCAGAATACACATCCATTTTAAAATTAATCCATTTCATAGATTTCCAATTTCAAACAAAAATAATTTAAATATACCATTAATTTTATTATTTTCATCCAATTTAATTCTCTTTCCATCATCCACCACTTTTAACCACACTTCCCATATTATTTCAATTATTCATTATCCATTTCAATTTATCACTTATATTTAATTCCATTACTACCTGGGAAACTAGCACAACACGCACCACAACACATCAATAACCTATATTTCGCATCCCCTTTTCAAGACAAGGAACCCTACATCACCATCATTTCATAACCACAAACACATTCCATATCATAACCACCACAACATAACCACTTACAATCACATCTGCCGCACGTCACAGTATCTCATTACAACCACCTCGCAGATCACCGCCCCACATAAAACCCACACATAACCACCAAAAATCACAACCACACATCACAAAACCTTTAATATCACATCTACATATCATTTTTTATATTTATCATGGGTAATTTCCATCACTTCCCCTTATTTATTTTAATGGTATTCTCATATAATCCATAGTTTCCCAGCGAAACTGTATTATTAATCATATATAAGGGGTTAGACAATTTAAATTTTTTGTTACAAAAAAAATAACAAAACAAATGTTCTATGGAAAAAATATAATAGTATTACCAGATTCCCCAATGGACATAATTTTCAATAAGGAATAAATCTAGTACAAACACAACATCAAATAATATCAAAAAGTGTTAAAAATTTGATTTCATTCCCCTTTATATTTTAATATTCTGATTACCAAATCATAATATTCATTAAACTAATGCATACTATCTTCTAAAAATAAAAAAATATATTGATGCCATTCCACATGATACAAATAGATAAGAAATAAAGGATCTCATTCCTCATTAAAGCTTTCTGATCCAATGTACAAATTTGGAATAAGAAGGAGGCCACTACTGATCACCATAATGAATAAGATCACCCTTACCATCCTAAAATCAAATAAAAAAGTTATTATTCCATCTACAGAAAACAAAAATCATAGATTTCTATTGATATTATCCCTTACTAAATGAATAAATAGAAGGAAAAATGGTAGGGAAAAAATGGGGCATAATAAAAACCACCATGGATTGATCTCCAAGGTCCATGGTTAAAATAAAATAAAAAGAGGTAGAAAGAAATCCTTTTGACATGCATGGGTTTACCACAATATGAGAGAAAAATTAGATGAAACATACAGTTTGAGGGGATTTTAGAATCTATAAGTAATCTATTAAACACCACACCATAGTGGTTCCTTTACCACAATGTTATAGATCTGTGGAAAATTTTGAGGACTATAGAATAGTGAATGTTACTATGACACTATTAATCTAGTAAAAGTGGCTCGGAGAAATAAATAAATTAACATGATTTATATCCAAAAAATAGGGTAAAAACCATGGTGTATGAGGAGAAAGTATGTCATAGATCCCCACCAACCAGTAAAAGGACCACGGTGCAGCCAAACCCACTACACTATATGATCTATCAACAAATAAGGGGCTACACCGCAACATAGATCCATGGAATAGCTCCCCTATAAAATGGAAGAAACTCCAAAACTCACCTCAATACTCCATACTAAAACCTCTATTCATATGTCATAGCTACCATCCAAAATGATCGTAGCACCAAAATCCTCCCATGAGCCACTACACTATAGCTATCATCTTCATGGATATATAACACAATATCATATGATGAAACCTTCTACTCCACACCATAGAAGACCCTCATTATTGAAAAACCCCATTATCTACACAGAATAAATCTCATCATCAAGATTTTCCATCCAACTCCCCCTTTTCTCCCTCTAACTCCCTCAAAAACTCTACATACCACCTCCACCACAAGAATTCCCATAAAGTAATAGAATGGGTGGTTTGTTCCATTATATTAAATATTTATTTTTTTCCTTGGTTGTTTTAAATAATTTTAGAATACTTATTTAATTCATTGTGTTTGAATTTAGTTTAATGTTTTTATTCAATGCATATATTCATATAAATATGATATTTTTTACATCTCAGACCGGATTCACTCATAATTAACCAAGCCCTATAGAAAAAATAGCCTCAATCATGCCTACCAATATTCCAGAGGATTCCAACTAGTAGAGAGGGTCTTTGGTGGAGTGGTGGAGGGATTTTACCCTCATGATCAGAGTGTAGAACATCGGTATGGCCATATCAATCAATAGTAAGACCATAAAAGGTAACCAAACAGTGCAAGAATAATCATCCATCATATAAATAACCAAGTATATCATATCCATTAATTTAATATAAATTAATTATGATCATGGAATCCTATACAAAAATGAAATATAGGGGGCTAGGAAAATATACATATACAACATGATCTACAAAAATGAACAAAATACCCAAGGATATCTCAAGTAACATCTAAAGATTAGGCTCAGTCCTCTGCCCCCATGGACAATCCTAGCACAGTAATCAAGCATTCATAGTAGGTCACTATCCCTGATCCCAACCTATATCCATGAAGTTAATCTGGGTACCCAATTGTGGCCTGAATAGGGTGTGACATATACTCAGTAGGCCACCACCAACGGTGTCTAATTCTATCTAGTCCATGATTATATAACAAGAAGTGTGAAGGTAATAGTAAAATTTATACATGAATTGCAGTAAATAAATAATCCACATAGATCCAAGTTCCCGTGGAATTATGTTTCTCTCTTACCTAATTTTTCCTAAGTTAGAATATCTCTGAGTAAATAGCCATAGATTATTTAATTTAAAAAAAAGTCTCAGGACCCAAATCATTTCCAAGGTATTACCCTTAAATCATAATCATATAAGGGATAAATAAGTCCCAATTCATCACTTCTTCATATAGGAGGTAGATAAAGTTATTGTTAATGTAAATCACTAACTGAATCCAAGTTTTTTCAATTACAATATCATATATTGAAATCCAAATAAGAACCCAAGTATCACTCTAGGTTTGGTATGTTTTCATATCCCTCTATGTTTATCCTTGACATTCTGTACACCAATCGCAAGTATCACTCGCAACATATATAATGATCTAAAATTTTTGTATGTCCTTATCATTTCATAAAGGTAACCCAAGTATCACCCTTGTAATTATATAACAATCATCCCTCTATGTCTATCCTTAGAGTTCCGTAATAGGAACCCAATTATCACCCTTGGAATGATATAATAAAATTTCCAAGTGATTACATCCATGGAGTTCAAATGAGAACCCATGTGTATCCCACTGTATGAGATAATTCATTTAGAATTCATTAAATTCAATATTCCCAAATATTTTATCCATGGTGTTCTAAGTCAGAACCCATGTATCTACCCTAGAATGACATAAATAAATGATCATGGGCCAAATTCCATCCATACCATCTTTTAATTTAAATATATAAATTGGAACCTTCAATTATTAAGGTCATATCAAGACTACACAAGATGTGATGATGGATAGGGGAATAGGGACATGGTCTTTCATTACCTCTTTCATTAAATTCAAATTATAACTTAATCAACTAATTTGGAATCCCAAAAGAAAGAAGAAAATGGAATAAATTAAGAGCTTAATGAAATATTGGTTTTATCTAATTTATAAACACATAGAAGCGGTGGTTAAATTGATGTTCCTTATCCTTTAAGTACATAAATAGGTCTCATGAATTATATAGTACATTCCTAATAATTTAAATTAAGGAAATCTATATTTAAAAAGTGTTTCTTGTAAAATTTGGTGGGCATAACAGTAGAGGAATACATAAAAACCTTGTAAATAAAGTAAAATCATGAGACCACCTACTGTTGCTTGGTATTTGACTCCTCGTTCATTTTTGTCCTCTAATATGGGTTAGAATGAAAGAAATCGTGTAAATGGAAAAATAACCTAAAAGTAGATCATATTAGCTCATTCCAAAATAACTATATTAATAGGGATATAAATTATAAAAATTGAAAGGGGGTGAAAAACTTACTGGTATGAATCCTGTGAGAAGAACGATGTCTTGGTCAGAGTTTTAATTGAGAATATACCTCAATTCCTATTTTTAGGCATGGGAGAAAAATATTTGATGATAGAGGCTTGTTTTGCATGAAATAAAAAAAAGTCAGGGGAGGAGTTAATAAGAAAGATGTGGGAATGTAGAATCTCCCATTAAAAGGTTCTCACAGTTTGGATACATGGTTGGAAAACTGTGCACCAACTGTACAAAAAACACTACCCCAAAACACCCCTCGCATGGGATGGGAACATGGCTTGAATAACCATGTGAAATCCATGAAAAACACCTCTTCAATGGGGTATTTAACACTCATGTGGCTGTGAAACCTATGTTACATGGTTAGGAAAACCCGTTTGACCCTAGGTAGAGAACTAAAAAACATCACATGATTTAAATAAACTATGCAGACTGCGGGATATGGTTTATAAAAACAATGTTTCCCACCTGTTTCTTCCAAATGTTTGGGATCTATGCTCCAAAAAATCCCCATACACCCCTGTAACCCTCATCACCTCATTAATAACTTCCATTGGGATAAAACTAAAGAATTTAAACCCAAATAAAAAGGTTTTGTAGATCATAGAAAATCCATGTTCTTACATTCTCCCCCCGTAAAGTAACTCATCCCCAAATTTCCCTTCAAATGTTGGTGATGTATCATCTAGGAATAACTCCAAAAACTAGGCACATATTTTTATCTCACACTCCGAAGTCTCATAATTTATATAGTTGTGCTTCAATAAAACCTATATTAATGGAATTGACTATTCGTAGAGAACCTTCATACCTCGATTAATAATATGGATAGGTTACTCCTCAAAGGATTAGACAACCCCTATTTAACCTCCTCAATATGAAGAATATAAGATGGATATGAATGATATCGGTGATGTTGAGGTACATAGAAGACAAAATGCATGCCCCAATTCTTATAAGTTAACAAAAACCGATATGCTGCCATCCAATCTCTTTCCACAATCTCGAAGGGCCCAACATAATAGGCGATATCTTCCATTTTTTTCATAATCTATTTATACCCCAATCTAGGAGAAACTTGTAATAAAACTCATCTCCCCACCTCAAAATAATGAGTTAGACGTTGACGATTAGGGTATTACTTCTTCTTATAATGACATATAGACATTTATTTTGTAATAATATGAGCTTTCTCCAAACTCTCTTGAATAAGATGTGAACCGAGTATTTCTACCTCTAAATCATCGAACAAGATTAGGGGTTAATGGAATGAACTACCGTGTGGACTCATAAAGATACATCTGTAAGGTCTCCTAAGAGTTTTTATTTTAAGAAAACTTGATAAGAGGTAAGTGTTTCTCCCAAGACAATCTAAAATATTGGATTCATTCTTGGAGCATGTCCTCCAAAGACTATATCATATACTTGTACTGAATGTCGATCTATGGGTGATATGTTCTATTCAGTAGTACCTAAGAATATAGTGTCCTCTACAACCCTTTCTAGAAATGTGACATGAAGTGATCATCTCTATCTAATGTGATATAATGTGGAACTTCATGTAAGCATATGATCTAAAAAAATTAGAGCCTCCTGAGATCATACACCGAAAATACCTACTGAATACGCTATAAATGGGTAACATTTTTTCTCTAAATATACAATCATCCATATGAATTCACTTTTTTGAGGTTATATAGGATATCTTGTCAAGAAATCCATAGTGAATTCATCCCACTTCCACTCAGGAATAGGTTACAACTGTAAAATCCCCAATGGTATTTATTGTTCTTCCATCACCTACTGATAGTAGGAACACCAACTATCAAACCTATAAATCTCCCTTTTTATCCCCTGCCACCATTATTGTTAGTGTAATTCATGATAAATCTTGAAAACATTAGGATGTACTACCCATACAGAGGTATTATACTCTCACATAAACTCCTCGTAGATGTTTTTAGGAAGGCAAACGTTTCCATGAAAGTGAATGATATCATCCTCCTCAACGAACCAACCATGTTGTGAGTCATCACATTAAATTCTCCCCCACAGAACTAATCCCTCAAGAATATTATAGATTACTCATCTTCACTTTCTCCATAAGTTATTATGTCACTAATAATTATGCTTGTAAAGACTATTCATAATGTTCCTGAACCTCCAAGTGAAACTCAAAAAATAGGGCTGTAAGATTACACTCACTACTAACCTCATGAACTTCCTATGTTTGAGTCTTTTTACTCAGAACATAAACAAATTCATTTCCATTTTCTTGTATATAGGAAAGATTTATTTCAAAGTACTGAAGTTATTGGACCAACATTCATTTCTTACAATTCAAATAACACTATATAAATATTTATTTGAGTCTTTTGTGGTCAATATACACCACAAAGCGCTCTCCCAATATGTAATGCCTCTAACAAAACATGGTGTGAACAACAATAGATAAATAAAGATCATGCATTGGGTAGTTCCATTCATAAAGCCTCAACTGAAAAGACTTTGATTCCATGAATTTCTCCTCCATCATAAATTCTCCTAGATTGATGTTAGACACATCACAATAAACTATATAAAAATAGCCATGCTCCGGTAGGATCAAATCGACATTGGATTCAATCTACCATTTAGCTCATAAAAGATATCGTTGTAAGCTTTAGACTTAATAAACATGACATTTGTATTGGTCGAGCCTAATAGTGGAGCTACAGTGCATGATGAATCTTGAATGAAGAACATGTGATAAGAATCAATCCCTAAGAAACTCCATATATCAAATATGTTCTTATGATGATCCCATGAAACTACAGATCCCAACATATCTAGGTCAACTGACACACTTGTCTATTTGATAATGTGACTTAGGAAGTGAACTGTATCAATCCAAAATTGGCACTTTGTGAGTATATCATTTTACTAATGATCTATCAATGTATTCAATACTATCTCAATATTTTTATCATGGTGTTTATTATTTTGAAGATACAGTAATATATCATCCATGAAGAGTACTACAAGTAAATCTAGATATGGATGGAAACCCTAGTTAATTAGTACAATGAAAATTGTTGGTCTATTCATGAAACTAAATGGAATGACTGAATACTCTTATAAGTCATATATAATACATAATTTTTTACAAGGTATATTTGATGGTATAAAATGCAAATAATGATAACACAGCTTTAGAATAGTCTTATAGAAAACCCTTTCTCCCCTGATTTGATTGAAGAGGTCCTCTATATGACGAAATGGATACTAGTTCTTAATGGTAAGAAGGTTTAACCTAAGTTAATCCACATAAATTATGTGGGTATCATATTCCATTTTGAAAAAAATGATTAGTAAACACCATGGTGAAGAAATAGGTCATAAAAAACCCTTAGATTCTAAATCCTCATGTTGACTCTTGATTTCATGCCTCACCTGGACACCTGAGTGCACACCCTGGATACTAATATCCCCATTTAGAAGCTCAAAATTATGCTTATTTATATTTGTAGATATAGTTATGGATCTAAGTGCCAACACACCCTCTCTTTCACCCCCATCCTTTATCAGGTTGAGAGCAATGACAAGTTCATGGTTTTCTATCCTATAAATAGTAGTAATCCAAAATACATTCACCTATGACTGAATGTCATTACCAAGACCATCATAATATTATCTAGATCTCTATAACTCATCACATAAAAAAAATATGTCTAAATCACTATAGATCCATGAAATAGGAAGAATAGTCAATGATAAATAAATTTCCCTACTCCATATACATAAACTCTCTGGCTCTATCGACCCTCAATGTCTCAGGATAGAAATAATCATATAAGCCTATCAAAAAATCCCTTCAATAAATATCCTGATGATGATCCATTTTTGTTAATAACTCCCCCCCCCCATATCATGGAATAATCCTGAAGAATATAAGTACTGATTTAAATCCCCTTTTGGGAGCTATCTTAAGATGCTCGAAAATCGAAGGCATGACCTCAAGCCATGACTTTGCAGCCTTTGTACCACCATCCCCTGAAAACATGGGAAAATTATACTACCGAAACTCACACATAAACTCTACCATAGTTATGTTAGGTCATGTAGCTCCATGAATAGTTTACATAAATCATATAAAACCCTCTCAAAACTAGGAATTCACACCCTATTAGGTATAACTGGTGGTGCCACAAGTGTCACTACAGGAGGTTATATTAGTAGTCCGGGGACCACCACCTCCAATGCATGGTTGTTTCCACCCTCTTGGCATATGCCTCAAGGCCTTCATGGTGTCATGTCTCTAAAAATTCCAAACACACACCTCAATATAATATTTAATAACATCTAGAATCACAAATTTTAGAATATGATTGGTATAATCTTTCCTATATAGGATCCAAACACCTCTATTTTCTCCTAAAGAAGTGTTTTGGTGATTTTAAGATCATAAATAAACATAAGTGATACCACTTACAGGCCACTAAATAGATCGGGATATAATCATGTTCTCTATTTTTGACATAGAACCTAATTGACATGGGTCAATTTCATGTCAGGGGGGAAAACACCCCTTGAGTTTCACTGAACATACCCATTTACTGGAAACCTTTATATTTTAATAGAATTTAAAATTTGTGGTTAATAATCATACATTATTATATATATATTCATATCAAGGTCGAATTATATGGTTTTACATTCCAAATTTATAAATTCTCATAATACTAATAAATTTTTACTAGAATTCATTTAATTGAGAACTATTATTTATATAGTCCCTATATGAAGTGTTAGAACAATTTCAAGGACATAGAAATAAAGGAACCAAAAAATGTTGTAGGTAATAAATGAATTAATATAAACATGGCATGGAATATTCCTAACATATAAATCCTTAATTTCTTATAATGAATCATGAATCAATATGCACATGAGCCTCATCCCAGTTGGTGAGGACTCGCTAGGTGCATCCAAGAGACCCGAGATCAAATCTGGGTGGAGGCATATTTCTGGGGGGTACTGTAGCAGTGCTGTAGCAGTTCTGTAGCAGCACTATAGCAGGCATTGTTAGGTGTTGTAGCAGTTGAAACTATTCATCCATCTAGGCCTTCGGGCCACCAGTTTGATCCTCAGGTCCTGTATGGATTTTAGGCCTCCCAAGGCCTTCAGGCCAGTTGATTCTCAAGGACTTAGGGACACATTAAGGCCTTAGAGGAACCCAAAGGCCTTCGGGCCACATGAATGCATACCCTAGACACACTACAAAAAAGGATCATCCCCAGAAGAGGATTCAGAGCATGTGCACTCACCATAGCAGAGCCAAATGGATTGTCAGAATCAGAGGGTAAGGCTATTCCATCGGTACCAGTCTATGTTTGCACGGGAATCCTAGCTAGATGGTCATGCAAAGGTGGAGAGCTACTATCAGGATGCAGATGCTGGGGAGGGGCAGTTCCTTATGGATATTCTGGTTGAATTCCCTAAGACCTTCAAGTTATGTAATCTTCTAAGCCTACGGGCCATGTAATATCTAAGCCCACGGGCCTTGTAAGGGTTTCCCCTCATCCCTTGAAAGGGGGTTTATCAAAAATCAATAAAAATGAAGGTCTTCAGGCCATTCATGCTTAATAATGAATCAATACTTACTAGGATATCATGAAAAGTGTAAAAATGAATCATCAAAAGGAACATAAACCATAAAGAGTGTCACTTGGTGGTGAAGATAGGAAAACTATAATAAGCATAATCCTAAAAAACATATACTATCCCAGGTAGTTTGGCTTCTCACTGCACATGGGTTAGCTACTCCTAGGAACATTCTAATGATGAAATCCCACCACATCATATTTCTCCTTTATACCATCCCAATTAGTAAGGTGATAAAAATAAAAGAAACAACCCTCTGATATCACTTTGTGACATATCGGACCCAATTCACGCATAAGTAATGGAATATGGTTGTCCAAATGTCATCAAGAATGCCTCCCTATAAACCAGAGGCAACTGACTAGTACCAAGAGTCTTTAGTGGAATGGTGTGGAAACTATATCCACAAGATCTTATTGTATCACATTGGTATGTACATGTCAATCAATAGCAGAAGCATAAAAGGTAAAAAAACAGTGAATGAATAATCATTTGTCACAAAAATAACCAAGTAAATTACATCCATCAATGTCATATATATAAATTTTGATCATGGAATGATATACAAAAAGGAAATAAAGGTGGATCATGGAAACGTGCATAGAAAACATGTTATACAAAAAATTACAAAACCCAAGGTTATCTTAGTAGAATATTAAGCATATGCCCAGTCCTCCCCCCCACCACATCATTCTAGCATGGTAATCAAGCATCTATAGAAAGTCACTTTTCTTTGTCCCTACCTGCATCCAAGAAGTCCTTCAAGGTACCTAATGGTGGTCTGAATAGGGTGTGAGATATAATCAGAAGTCTTCCACCAATGGAATAAAGTTCCATATATTCCTTAAGTATATAATAAAAAGCATACAACAAATAATAAATGCTATAAATGAAATGTGTTAAAAAAATAACCCACATAGATTCAGGTTCACATGGAATGCATGTGATCTACAATGTACATTAGTCTATTCCAGAATGTCTATGAGTAAAAAATCAGTCATGATTTAATTTATAATAAATTCTCCAAACCTAAATCATATACAAGGAATCCTCCATCCATCATACTCATATAATGGAATCATAACTCCCACTTTATCACTTCTCTATAGTGAAAGTGGATAAGGCTGCCATAAAAGTGAAGCACCAACCAAATCCATAGTTTTTCATTGAATTATTAGACGCATCATATAGTCAATTTACTATGATTGTAAGCCTATTACCTTCCATGTAATTCCTCATCGGTTACCCAAGTATCACTCCACATGTAACATAGAACTCACCACCTTACAAAACCATCCATGTAATTCCTCTTAGGATCCCAGTTATCACTCTAGGCTTGGTATACTATCAAAGACCTCTGATTCCATCCTCAACATTCCATGTAAGTATCCAATGTAACACCCCAAGATTTCAAAGGACGTTATTTCTTCAAAGTAATTCAATAAATTACACTGCACGAAACATCGAGTTCAAGTGCACCACGACATACCAAACTAGCCATTCAAAAGTAGTTATGAATAGAATTAACAAAATTTAGAAATTTATAGAACCCTTAAAATTTTAAAATCCATATAATGAGTTTCCAAAAAATAATGTAAGGAAAAATTCATTTTTTTCAGATAAAAGATGTATTCTTCAAAAAATGCAATTTTACCGCCTTTTAATGGCGAACCATTTTTAAATCCAATATTTGAAACTTTTATATATTCAATTTGACAAAAATAAACTTCTTATTTGGGATCGGGACATAAGAATTTACTTTCAATAAATTTTTTGGGTTTTTCTGATAACATTCCTATTTGGGTGAATAGTGAAAAATAATATATTTTAACTAAAAAAAACTTTTTTAATCAAAATAATTTGTAGTCTTCAACTATACATATGAATGGTTTGGATGTATAATTAGATTATATTTTTATCATTTAATCCAATGTTGGTCATTGGAAGTAATTTCACTTTGAAATTGGACATAAACAATTGTCAATCTTTTGGTACTTATTATTTCATAAAAATACGCTTTTTGGTTTTGACAATGGGAATTAATTTTAAACTAAAAAAATGAAATTTATATGTTTTTAATTTGTTAAAATAAGCTTCATTTTTGAATTCAGAATATCAAAATTATCTTATGGTGAATTTTTGATATATTTTTGAAAACTTTCAATTTTTGGGGAATAGTGAAAAACACTGTGTTATAGTTTAACACCGAGTTTTTATTTAAATAATTATTTATTTTATTGAACTTTTTTTAGGTAAAAATAGATACATAGTACCTATATAAGATAAATTTAATTCATTGGAGTTATTTTATAATAATTTTAGATATATTAAAATTTTATTGAACTTTTCATTATCTTTTACCCACCTCCTAGGAGAATTTGTAAATTCACATAAAACTTAATTTTACCACTTCTGCGAGTTGAATTTAGAAAATACAAGAGACACAGTTAATATCAATGAGTAAAATTTGGTTCAATAAGAAAAAAATAATTTTTGGTAAATAGTAACTTTTTAGTTTTATTTACCCCAGTTAAAAGTAAATAGGGTAATTAAGGGTAAAAATGATATTGTTATTACCCTAACACATATCATAATTCTATTGGATAAGTATAATTATACTGAAAACAACCTTAGGAATAAAATATGAACCTATATGGTCCAATTGGATTAGATTAGGACATTTATTATTATTTTATTTAAAGAAGAGTTAAAAGAGTTAAAATCAAAGTTTAATAAATAAAACATTTTTAATATAGAGCTAAACATAAGATAAATTTGACTATAAATATTCATTATAAATATGAAAATATTTCCTACGTAATGGTATTTTATTTATATTTTTTAGTCATTAAATAATTTAATTTATTTATGACATAATGATGATGCAGTAATTACCTAATTAATGAAATATTAAAATAATTGATACTATAAATATCCAAATAAATTAAATTTGAGACTTTTTATGAATTACACTAATTTTCTAGGTTAATATAACATATTAGGGTTGGTTAGATGAATTTGTTTCTAAGTAATAATTTTGTTATTAATTTGAGAAAACAAAATACCAAATAGTGTCAGAATTGACATAAAAGAGTTTTTAAAACAAAAATTAAATTATTAATTGATATTCTATTTCTAAAAATATAATGTTCAGCCAAAGGAATTATATAATCATATATGTATCATTAATGAACCACTTGGGGTTCGCTGGGAAGTATATAGTAAGTTTATTAACAATATAATATAAAAATACAAAGAGACATGGTAAATGTCAAACTATTTAACTAAGAGTAAAATCAAAAAAATAAAGTTAATATAGTGACCCAAACCTATCTAAAACATATTGGTTGAGTGGTTTTCGACTCATTCCCACCTTATCCTTTAAATAATTTATTTTGGAGCCATTATAAACTGAAATTATTTTATTATAAAAAAATATTTCTAGTTTTTCCTAAGGTGCCCCTCACCCATCTTATAAAAGGGCACTCCCCCTTCTTTCTAATTCACACCTTCAAAACCTTTTGGTTTGGCCAAACCCTGCCCAAATATCTTCTAAAATTCCATCACTTCATCTTAGAGGCATTCCTTTAGTCAGGAATCCAACTTAAGAATCCCTTTTATCAAATCAAAAGGAAGAACCCAAAGAAGAGGTAATAATTTCACCACCCTCTTTCAAGTTCTTTTCTTCTTCCACTTCTTCTTTATTTCTTATTTACATTATAAAATAATAACTCCAGTATCTTCTATATACTGTTATGTTCTTATAAATATGGTACATCCATATTCATTATTCTATCCATCCTTTGAATGACATGTCACCATATGTGCGTACGTACGGATTATCGTCTCCATGTCGTGGTATAATTGTTATTCAATACATTATTATTTGGATGAGTATAATAATGATGTGTAATTCATGTAAATAATAAATATAACATGATAATGATTCTGGATATATGATATACCATCCAATTAAATATTATTTTAATATCAAAATAATGACATTGTCGCTCGTGCGTATGTACGGATTACCATCTCCATGAACGCGATGAGATTCATTCCCCATCGTATCCATTCAAGACTAAATTTCATTTGATGATTAAAAATTATGTTTAGAGACATGATATAATTCTGGATATGAATAATATAAATCCCATCCATAAAAAATATGACTCACATAACAAATAATATAAAGGAAAATGAATCCATTAACACCCGAAACGACAATCATACTAAGATATTATTAACAAAGCAATGTTAAAAGATCATATATGATATCTTGTTAATGTATATGATTCTTGTATAATTTAATAAAAATTATTTAACCATTATATAGGATTTTAACCTACCCTCGACCAAGGAAAAGGTACAAAGTAAGGGGTTACTTATCTCACTTTTAATTCTATGAGATTTCCATTGTTCACCACTTATTTATTACATGTGGTGTGTGCACTGCCCATTATTGTATTCATTGTGAAATATACTTTAATTTATGTATATTTACATCATCATTGTATGATCCTTATTTCATGGTTGTATGTTTTTTAAGTTACCAAATCGATAAGGGAATTTGACATTTCAATTTCCACTCATTCGGCATTACGCATACTTAATTGATTATATTACTCCAAGATTATGTGTAGAATCACTATTCATTTGCTTATGTCATAATTTCCACTCCCCTTTCTGTGTATACACATCTGATACACATAATCACTCCATTTATAAATTCTCAAGTCATCGATATGAACTTGATAACAGTAATTTTAACTCAATCTCCATTTATTGAGTTAAATATCCAATTCATTGGTGTTGTTTTTACAAGAACATGTGTGAATGTCCTCTGATTAATTTACACTTAATATCCAATAATATTGAGTGTATTTATATTTTTCACACATAATTATGTCATTTATTTATCCATAACCTAAGGATACTATCTTTAAAAGATATTTCATCTCAATTTACATTCCATTGAGACTTCTTTGTTGTTATACACCAAATCACTTATATATGGTGTATATAATGTACTTTGACATAGTATATCATGAATCCCTTTATTCTAATGATATTAAAAAAATTATTACATCAATTATTTGTATACAAGTGTCTCTTTTTTGGTTAGGAACTCTAACTAAAATATCATTTTTAAAATGTTTTAATGATTTATTATTCTAAATCATTCTCATTAATGTCCATGTTTTAAAAATGGTTTAAAGGTTTTATTTATATGGACATTAAGGTTTTAAAATTAAAATTCATTTTAAGAGTTTCAAATTGGTATGGGGCACGTTGATTCAAAAATCTATTTTAAACATCTTCTTGATAAATAGTGAGACTTTTAAATGTTTTAAAGAAAAAGGGGGATATTTATCTCAAATAGTTTTGATGATTATTTTCATCTATGTCAATATCCTTCATTATTATCGATTGAGGTTAATCTGTTACAATAAAATCTTCCATATTGTATTGAATGGGTTATGTTTGACTATGGATGTGCTATTTGTATACCATTCATGGTTTATGGATAAAGTATTGAGATTTCATATGCTAGTTTTAAAATGAATGTTTATGTTATGTTTCAAACTTCTCATATGAGGAATGTATTGGACTTAGTAAGTAACGGGTGGATCCCCCTATAGCTTCTCAACTCATTAGTAGGTCTCATGAGACAAAATATTGTCTTGGCACAAGGCCTTGATAAAATCGTATTTTTAGTCCTAGTACAAGGCCTTGACTATGTGGTTATGAATGTCTGGCATTATACATTCCATCATTATGAAAGTGGCTATTGATATTACATGTGATTATTCTACTAGTAGAATATCCATGTGAATAAGTAAATGGAATTATTTTATTTTATCTTGGCTATATTATGCTGAAGTTCAAGTTTAAAAGTATTTTTTTAGTCTTATACACTGCCTTAAATGTTTATGTTTATTTATGAAAGTTTCCGCTGTAATGTTATCCTTACTGAGCATCTGAGCTCACCACTTTCTATGTTTTATTTTTTCTTGGATGCAAAGAAGTATATTATGACTGACCTCCAGGGATAGTCTATGGGTTCTCAGTGTTTTCTATTGAAACAGTGTTGTTGTAGTTTTCTATTTTATGATGTAATGTAAACCTTATAAATGTATCTAGTACTTACAAGGCTACTAAACTA
The DNA here is from genome assembly GCA_963277665.1 of Viscum album. Classification (NCBI taxonomy): domain Eukaryota; kingdom Viridiplantae; phylum Streptophyta; class Magnoliopsida; order Santalales; family Viscaceae; genus Viscum; species Viscum album. The sequence goes on from OY728127.1 coordinate 673,505,821, forward strand.
ATAATCCATTCGAGATTTGATATTTTATGATCATGACAATGATACGTAATAATGCAACGACTCTGGGCTTCTGGGGTCGGGGCGTTACAATTGGTATGAGAGGAATTTTAGTACAAACCTTGGAATCTAGATTTAGATAAACTCTGATTAGAGCACATAGCCCTAAGATAGACTTTGAAGATTGGTATAGAAGAACTTTCTTGAATTTTGGTATTGTAGAGATTTTGTGAGTTTTCCAAGAAATAAATCGATGTTTGGATTAGAGCAGGAAGAGGCGGCTCTGGAAAAGATGTAACCAGGGGTAAAACCCGTAAACACCGCTTTGAGCTAGACTCGAACAAGAACTAGTGCACGACAACCGGCCTTGCTGCACTCTTGGTTGTGACACTCCCTGGGGATATTCTTAAGATAATTTAAATTTTCTTTACAAACCATTTTGAAGTATTTTAATATAATATGAGAATAAATGACCTTGGTTAATCATAAGGTGTTTCAAATTAAAAATATGGTGTCATGATATTCTCTAAATGATTATATGACTACTTTTACTCAAATAATGCTTTATGGTTTTATTTAATGGCTGAATTAAAAGGAATCCATAGTAACTTTGAGAATGATGTACAATGTGGGAACAGTGGTGTTCAAGAGAAAAAGAATGTAATGTTGATAGGTGTAAAAGATATCGTGTTCATGCCAAATCAGTTTTCCAAAAATATGATCAACAACATATATTTTAACCAACTCCCGAACTCAATAAAGAAGATAAAGCTGGTGAATGATAAGAGCTCTAGTAGTGGAGACCATGGAGAAAAGAATCCTAAATTTCCATCATGCGGGAAATGTGGAAGGAGACACCCAGGAAAGTGTCTCAATGGAACAAAGAAATGCTTTACGTGTGGGAAAGAAGGAAATAAAGTGAAGAATTGTTGTGAAAAAATGAGGAGTACTATGGAAGAAAAAAATGGTCCCAAGAATCCATTTACATTCATTTTCCATAAATGTAGGGGAGCAGGACATTACCTGAGTGAATGCCCTATTTTATAGGATATTTTCTTGGTCAAAGAAGAAGCTATGTGGAAATAAATGGTTGGAGAAATGTTTAAAAGTATTAGTGCTCCTTGTTGGTGGGATTACTTTGGAATAAGTTTCTCTTGTATTTGTAACCCTGCAGTTTTCAACTGAAAATGATATTTAAAGAAGAATTATCTTTTATCTTGTGGATATAGTTATAAATAACCATTTGGTTTTATATGATCATTGTGTTTGAGGCAATTACATGTTATTATATTTTTGGGATGAAAATGAAAGGTATGAGATAAAATTTGTAGTTAAATTATGTTATGGTTATTCTGAGGAATTTATCTCATTTTGGTAATGTTATAAAATATAGTTTTTGAAAAAGGACAACATACAGACTGTGTGACAACCTGTCGTGTCGAACAAAGTTGTGGGAATCAAACCAAAAACCAGAGTGCGGTTGGGATATATCACCTACCACTAGACTATGTCAAGTCCCTAGTTAGTGTGACTAATTATTTTTAGTTAAATTATTTTATTGATCAATAATAAGTTGATTTGGGATATTATATCTTATCAAATGAATACCCTTAGTATAGGAAAATTATTTTGTGATTAAGTGATAAATGTTATTTTGAAAGATCTTCACTTTTTTGGGAACACTATATTCCAAGGAAAATAGAATACTATGGGATTTCATTTGAGGAGTAATGGTGGATTTTTATCTATGTTTTTACTGTGGATTTATAGTGATTTTGGTTATTTATGGAAATAATTAACCTATAATAGATAATATGTGATTAGGTTAATTACTTTTAAGTATGTGACTTTAAGAGTAGTTGATGTAATTTGGAGATACAATTTAACGTGGAAGACTACATAACCAAATTATTCTATGTTTTGGGTTTCAATATTAGTTTGGATTATATTGAAGGATTTTAAGGACAATTGTTTATTAAATGGTATTTATTTAACTTTGGGGTATTGTTGGTTTATTTTTAGAAATTAAGATTTGTGTTTCTTTCTCTAAAAGAATATCTTTTTTGGGGTATCATCATATTTTGTACTAACCGTTTTGGTTTTGATTAATCTCTGAATACAAGGTAAATATATAGTTTATCCTTTGTGGATCATGTGATTCTCTAGAAGTTTATTCTATCTCTTCTGGTGTGACCAAGTCTTCTTGAATACTCATTATTTAAAAAATGAGTTAGTCGTAGAAATTAATTAAAGAGTGAAACTCTACTTAAAAATAAAGTATATCTCTTTATGTTCTTAGTCAATCTCATAAATAAATTCCTCATCTTTATGAAATGTAACTTAAAACAAAAAAAATGTTGTATGTTTACTTTTCCTACTTGGAAACTAATGACTGTTTGTCCCATCACAAGTTTGTGGATTTATTTTTGTTAACTTTCTCCTGATCATGTTTTCTATCCCTCTCCATCAGAACTTGAAACTTATTTTATCTTCCATATCCATTTTTTCTTACATGGAATCCTAGTATGGGTTATCTTGGGTGACCTTTGTACTTCTCTTTCTTTATTTTAAAGTGATAGTTTTATTGACTCCTTTTCTGATGTGGGACTTTCCATTATATTCCCAAGACCAATTTTAAAATTTTTTAGGACACAATTTATTCAAGTAGGGAGGAATGTAACACCCCAAGATTTCATAGTATGTTAGTTCTTCAAAGTAATTCAATAACTTACACTACACGCAACATCGAGTTCAAGCGCACCACAACTTACCAAACTAGCAATTTAAAAGCGGTTATGAGTAGTATTAATAGAATTTTGAACTTTATATAACCCTTATAATTTTATAATCCATATTATGTGTTTCCTAGACATAATGTAAAGGAAAATTCATTTTTTTCAGATAAAAGAAGTATTCTTCAAAAAATGCAATTTTACTGCCTTTTAATGGAGAAACCTTTTTAAATCCAATATTTGAACATTTTATATATTCAATTTGACAAAATAAACTTCTTATTTGGGATCGGGACATAATAATTTAGTTTCAATAAATTTTTTGTGTTTTTCTAATAACATTCATATTTGGGTGAATAGTGAAAAATAATATATTTTAACTGAAAACAACTTTTTTAATCAAAATAATTTATAGTGTTCAACTATACATATGAATAGTTTGGATGTATAATTAGATTATATTTTTATCATTTTATCCAATGTTGGTCATTGGAAGTAATTTCACTTTGAAATTGGACATAAACAAATGTCAATCTTTTGGTAGTTATTATTTCATAAAAATACGCTATTTGGTTTTGACAATGGGAATTAATTTTAAACTAATAAATACAATTTATATGTTTTTAATTTGGTAAAATAAACTTCATTTTTGAATTCATAATATCAAAATTAGATTAGGGTGAATTTTTTATATGTTTCTGAAAACTTTTAATTTTTGAGGAATAGTGAAACACACTAAGTTATAGTTTAAAATCGAATTTGTATTTAAATAATTATTTATTTTATTTAAATTTATTTTAGGTCAAAATAGATATATAATATTTATATAAGTTCAATGTAATTCATTGGATTCAGTTTATAATAATTATATATATATATATAAATTTTATTGAACTTTTCACCGTCTCTTACCCACCTCCTAGGAGAATTTGTAAATTCACATAAAACTTAATTTTACCGCTTCTGTGGGTTGAATTTCTAAAATTCAAGAGACAAAGTTAATATCAAAGAGTAAAATGTGGTTCAATAAGATAAAAATAATTTTTGGTGAATAATAACTTTTTACTTTTATTTATCCTGGTTAAAAGTAAATAGGGTAACTAAGGGTAACAATGATATTATTATTACCCTAACACATATCCTAATTCTATTGGATAAGTGTAATTTGACCGAAAACAACCTTATGAATAAAATCTGAACATCTTTGGTCCTCTTGGATTGGAATAGGACATTTATTATTATTTTATTTAAAGAAGATTTAAAAGAGTTTAAATCAAAGTTTAATAACCAAAACATTTTTAATATAGGGATAAACATAAGATAAAATCTACAATAAATATTTATAAGAAAGAAAAAAAAATATTTCCTACATAATGGTATTTTATTTATATTTTTTAGACATTAAATAATTTAGTTTATTTATGACCCAATGATGATGTAGTAATTACCTAATTTACGAAATATTAAATTAATTGATATTATAAATATCCAAATAAATGAAATTTTAGACTTTTTATGAATTCCAATAATTTTATTGGTTAATATAACATATTAGGGTTGTTTTGATGAATTTTTTTCAAAGTAATAATGGTGTTATAAATTTAGCAAAAAAAATACCAAATTGTGTCAAAATTGACATAAAAGAGTCTTTAAAACAAAAAATATATTATTAATTGATATTATATTTATAAAAATATAAGGTTCATCCAAAGGACTTATATAATGATAGTTTTATCATTAATTAACCACTTTGGGTTCTCTGGGAAGTATATAGTAAGTTTATTAACCATATAATATAAAAATAGAAAGAGACATGGTAAATGTCAAACTATTTTACTAAGAGTTAAATCAAAAAAATAAATTTAATATAGTGACACAATACTATCTAAAACCTATTGGTTGAGTGGTTTTTGAACCATACCCACATTATCCTTTAAATAATCAATTTTGGAGCCATTAAAAACCGATAATGATTTTATTATAAAATAATATTTCTAGTTTTTTCTAAGGTGCCCCTCACCCATCATATAAAGGGGCACTCCAACTTCTCTCTAATTCACACCTTCAGATCCTTTTTTATCAACCAAAACCTGCCAAAATTTCCTCTAAACTTCCCTCACTTCATCCTAGAAGCCTTCCTTTAGTCAGAAAGCCAACTTAAGGAGCCATTTTGATCAAGTCAAAATGAAGAACCCGAAGAAGAGGTAATAATTTCACCACCCTCTTTCAAGTTCTTTTCTTCTTCCACTTCTTCTTTCATTGTTATTTCCATTATAAAATAATAAATACAGTTTCTTATATATTCTGTGATGTTATTATAAATATTTTACATCCATATTCATTATTCTATCCATCCTTTGAATGAAATGTCACCATACGTGCGTACGTACGGATTACCGTCTCCGTGTCGTGGTGTAATTGTTATTCAATACATTATTATTTGTATAGGTATAATAATGATGTGTAATTCAGGTAAATAATAAATATAACATGATAATTATTATTTATATATTATATACCATCCAATTATATATTATTTTAATATCAAAATAATGATATTGTCGCTCGTGCGTAGGTACGGATTACCGTCTCCACGAACGAGATGAGATTCATTCCTCATCATATCCATTCAAGAATAAATTTCATTTTATGATTAAGAATAACGTTTATAGACATGATATAATTCTGTATATGAATAATATGCATCCCATCCATAAAAAATATGACTCACATAACAAATAATATAAAGGAAAATGAATCTGTTAACACCCGAAACGAGGATAATACTATGATATTATTAACGAAGCTATGTTAAAAGATCATATATGATATCATATTAATGTATATGATTCTTTTATAATTTAATAACAATTATGTCACCATTATATAGGTGGTTAACCTACCCTCACCCAAGGAAAAATTACAAATTAAGGGGTTTCATATCTCACTTTTAATTCAGTGAGATTTCCATTGTTCACCACTTATTTATTAAATGTGGTGTGTGTACTGCCCATGATTGTATTCATTGTGTAATGTACATTAATTTATGGATATTTAAATCATCATTTTATTATCCTTCTTTCATGGTTGTATGTTTCTTAAGTTGCCAAATTGATAAGGGAATTTGAAATTTCAATTTCCACTCATTCGGATTTACGCATACTTTATTGATTATTTTACTCCAAGATTATGTGTGGAATCACTATTCATTTGCTTATGTAATAATTTCCACTCCCCTTTCTGTGGATATAATTTTGATACACATAATCACTCCATTGAAAAATTCTCATGTCATCGATATGAACTTGATAATAGTAATTTTAACTCAATCTCCATTTATTGAGTTAAATACCAAATTCATTGGTGTTGTTTTTACAATAATATGTGTGAATGTCCTATGATTGATTTACACTGAATATCTAATCATATTGAGTGTATTTATATTTTTCAAACATAATTATGTCATTGATTTATCCTTAAACCAAGGATATGGTCTTTATAAGATATTTCATCTCAAATTACATTCCATTGAGACTTCTTTGTTGTTATACACCAAATCACTTTTATATGGTGTATATAATGTACTTTGACATAGTATATCATGAATCCCTTTATTCTCCTGATATTAAAATGTTTTGATTACCTCAATTATTTGTATTCAAGTTTCTCTCTTTTGGTTAGGAACTCTACCTAAAATATCATTTTTAAAATGTTTTAAATATTTATTATTCTAAATCATTCTCATTAATGTCCATGTTTTAAAAATGGTTTTAAGGTTTTATTTATATGTACATTAATGTTTTAAAATTAAAATTCATTTTAGACGTTTCAAAGTGGTATGGGACACTTTGATTCAAAAATCTATTTTAAATAGCTTCTTGATAAATAGTGAGACTTTTAAATATTTTAAAGAAAAAGGGGGATATTTCTCTCAAATAGTTTTGATGATTATTTTCATCTATGTCAATATCCTTTATTATTCTCGATTGAGGTTAATCTGTTACAATAGAATCTTCCATATTGTATTGAATAAGTTATTTTTGACTGTGGATGTGCTATTTTTATACCATTCATGGTTTTTGGATAAAGTATTGACATTTTGTATGTTAGTTTTAATACGATCGTATATGTTATGTTTCAAACTTTTCATATGAGGAATGAATTGGACTTATTAAGTGACGGGTGGAGCCCGCTATAGCTTCCCGATTAATTGGTAGGTCTCATGAGACAAACTAGAGTCTTGGCACAAGGTATTGACAAAATCGTATTTGTAGCCTTGGCACAAGGCCTTGACTATGTGGTTACGAAAGTCTGGCATTATGAGTTCCATCATTATGAAAGTGGCTATTGATATTACATGTGATTATTTGACTAGTAGAATATCCATGTGAATAAATAAATGTAATTATTTGATTTTATCTAGGCCATTTTATGCTGAAGTTCAAGTTTAAAAGGATTTTTTTAGTCTTATACACTGCCTTAAATGTTTATGCTTATTTATGAAAGTTTCTGCTATAATGTTATCCTTACTGAGCATCTGAGTTCACCCCTTTCTATGTTTTATTTTTCCCAAGATTCAAAGAATTATATTATGAATGACCTCCAAGGATATTATATAGGATCTCAGTGTTGTCTATTGAAACAATTTTGTTGTAGTTTTCCATTTTATGATGTAATGTAAACCTTATGAATTTATCTAGTACTTACAAGGCTACTAAACTAATCGGTCTTTCGAGACTTGATCTTTTATGATCATTCCAGTGATACTTAATAATACACCGAATCTAGGCTTCTAGGGTCAGGGAATTATATCCATAGTGTCACTTCTATCATATATAACAATCTCCTTCTGAGTTTGTCCTTAATGTTCGATAAAGGGAACCCAAGTATCACCCTTTGTAAAATATAACCACCCTCCCTATGAGTAAGTCATTATCATTCCATAAAGGGAACTCAATTATCACTCTTGGTATGATATAATAAAATTCCCATGTGATTCCATCCATGGAGTTCATATGAGAACCCATATTTCACCCACGGTGTAGAATAATTCATTTACAATTCATTTATTTCAATAAGACCACATATTCGACTCATGGTGTTCTGAGTTAGAACCTATGTATAACCCATAGAATTAAATAAATAAATGATCATGGTACTAGAGTTTATCTATACCGTATTTTAATTTAATTATATCACTTTTATACTTTATTTATTAAGTAAATATCAATCCAAAATTAGAAGGAACATTGGCCAAGGGCATAGGGAATAGTCCTTCATTCCCTCTTTCATTAAATTAAAATTACAACTCAATAAACTTATTTGAAATTCCAAAGTAAATGGGTAAAATTATAACAATAAAATCTTATCACACATGGATATTACATATTTTTATATGAATATTCATTACATTACACAAACACATGCCTGCAAACTAAAATAGTTTAGTCTCTTCAAAATCATGGAGCACAATATTCTAATTTTTTGAAAGGTATTCAATGTCTCCCAAAATGATATTCCCATTTTTCCTCTTTATAAACATAACCTAGTCAAACTATAATTCATAACTTGGATAAAGGAAACAAAAGAAATGTAGATCTCATATTCATAATAATTTTAAACATAGGAGATACGTAAGTATAAAATGAAAAAAAAATTATGATAACATGATCATAACATATGAAAATCATACCCTATATATCAAATATCATAATATTGAGTCATGGAATAAATATTGGAAGTTTATATGACATTAATCAAAAATATATAAAATAACATGAGTCATGAGATCATAACAATGGAATAAGGCATAGAATTATGGCACACACCTAAAAATTGAAAATTATTTCCTTAGTAATCAAGGATAATTTCCAAAACTTATTAAGGAACTCAATAAGAAGCTACACCTCCTATCTAGGAAACACCACCATCCCCAGTGGCATACCTATTCTTATAGTGGAATGGGTTCACTTTCCAAACAATCATATTAGTCAAGGTTCACTCCAAAGACCATCAGAGTATAAAAAGTCCCTTACTAAATAAAGAAAACTCCTCGTTTCATTCCTATCTATCTCATTAGATGTAAATATTTACCCAATAAATGGGAGGTAAATATAGTTCCCCCCTATATTTTTTTATAAAAAAAGAACCATACTTTTCTATAATGTTACCACTATCACTTAATGAATATCATACAAATGTTTTCCAAAATGTCATAAAACATTCATCATATCATAACCCATGAAATGAAAAGGGATTCATTAACATTTCATCATATCATAATCTGTGTAGAAGAGACATGATTCATAATCATTTCATCATTTCATCATAGTGTAACCCATGAAAAGAAGTATGTTTTATAAAATTTATATTATGGTGTAACCCATGGAAGATAAACATGTTTTATAAATATATTTTCATCATAAACATAAACCATTTAGAGATTGAATAATAACGGTATCCTTGTATCATTTACCCATTAAATAAGAAATTATATCAAAGGATTACATCTTAGATAAAGACGTATTTTGAAACATAAATTGAAATATTTCTTAAGGAAAATAACCATTCATTCATCATAATATATTTTTTTATTAAGAAGAACTTTTGAGGAAAAAGTGTGAAACCATAAAGTACAAAAACATCAAGAAATATTATAAGAAATGGTTGAATCTTTAAATTGAAATTTAAGTCTTTTAGATCCCTTACCTCTAAGAAGACTCCATTGAGGATCGGGGGACCACCCATCCAGTTTTTCTTTGAGGAGGTCTTTAAAATAGATTGTCATCTTGTCCCAAAATTGAATGAGCTCCTCCACAGAGATCTACTTTCTATTAAATCCACAAGCCAAGATACCACGTTGTTTGTTGATCAAAGATTCCTACTCAGAGGTTAGATTAAACATTATTCTCCTCTCAACCAATATCTCAAAGTCCTCTTGAGATGAATCAACCTCCATATACTTCTATAAGAATTCTTTATTACCATTAATGATATTTTCAAACTCCTCACATTCCATCAGTTCCATTCCCTACTGGAGGCTAACAGTATCTGTATATTCATTTTCTTCAGGCACCAGATTCTTATAGAAATATTTTTCTATACTCAGAGGGAGATTTCTAGAGATTTTTTACACCTTCATCAATGTCATGCTCTTGCTTGAGGATCTAGTAACCGGAGGGTTTGGCAAACCTGAATAGTCTTTCTAGCAACGCGGCCTCTAGGTGCGCTTAATAAAACTGTCAGGGTCAATGATAGATATTTTACCTTTCCTTGAAGATGATCTAAGGTATTCCTCCGCTATATAATGAAACATTTTAAAAATAATTTAAAACATTTCTGAAGGAAAATATCTTTTTCCTCTTTGAACAAATCTTTTTAAAACCTCAAACATTTTACTTATACTTTTATTTGAAAATAACGTTGAAAACATATAAAGGAAGATTAAAATAAAATAATGATGATGATGATGGGAAGTTTTGTTCATGTCGTACACTTTAAAACAAAGATTCAATTCACATTTTTGATAACGGCCAAACGGGCATTGTTTTTTAAAATGAAATGAATATACCTTTTAAATGTTTTGGTAAAAATTATAACATTGGTAAAAATTTATTTAATGGATCATCTTAAATAAATGTTAAAAATATTTTTCAAAATATTGTTATAAAACATATTTTTTAAAGAAAAGTGGTTTTAAACCAAAAAGATTATTTTTATTAAAAACATTATTTTTGAACTATTTAGTATATCTCTTCAATAGGGGGAAGATCAGTAAATAAGAATATCTGAAAGCATGGGATTATCTAGGAAGGCATTATGAAGACAACATAGAGAAAGATTCTGAATACCAGGTAAGTTACCTACCCTGGAAACTGTTGAGGGAATGAGATTTCAATCGTCTTAAACTTGTGTTTAATAATTCAGTAATCTTCTTTGATGTTTGATCTTTTTTTCTATGAGGGTTATCACTATCCCCTTGAAACTGTTAGAAAATAAAAAATACATGATGATGATGGACAAATTTCTCAAGAAGGAAAATTGATATATCAATCCCTTACCGCTTGAGTAATATTTTGAACTATAAACCCCGTGAAAGAGATATACTAAAATAGATATGTAAATACCATTAATTTTAATTATAATAATCATAAAATAAATTAATAGGAATTATATACACCCCATAAAATAAACATGTGGTGAGTATGGGTTATGTCTCATAGAAAATAGTAGTGAGACGGAAATGCCTTACCATATGTCTTGACTTCCTCCATACACTTTTGAACCTCTTGAATAGTAATTATAAGTTTATTATACTTATATAACATAATAATACTCACATATATTAAAAAATATATTATTTTCTTATGAAATTATACTACTCTTTTATTAACAATTCTTGTAAAAATCACATTTCAGGCAACAACTACTTTGTTTTTCAAATATGTGTTAACTTATTATTTTTTGGTCCTCTTAATTGATTAATGGTTTAATAATATAGAAAATTTAAAACATTATATAAATATAATATTTATTTATTATTTATTTATTTATTTTATTCCTTAAACATTAGTGATAGGAAATAAAATACATTGTTCATGGAGACGGTAGGTCATATGTGCGCATGAATGCTATTTCCATTTTTTATTATATTTAAATAAATAAAATTAAGTGAAATATATCATCATTCTATAATAATTTTAATTTCATATATATCACATTTTTTCATTAAATTAATCCTTAATACCTTCCATATATAGTTTGAATGAATCACATTGCTTCGCGATGTTGTAGTCTGCAATATGCACTAACAACGTTATCATATTCCCTAAAAAAGAAAGATACAAAGGTATGTTTGATATAATAATTATAATATCATAATAGTATAATATAAATCATATATGAATAATAAATCCATCATTTCAACCATCCTTGATATGTGGTAATGGAAAATGGATGACATCGGTTCGTAAGTCAGTAGTCCGTCGTACATAGGAATGATGATTTCATACATCATTTAATGGAATTGGAGATGGTTATAGGCCACTGTATTAAAATTAAAACATATAATTATATTTAATATACTAATATTTTTATTTAATAATGGTATAATAAACATTTAATAAAAAAAATAGTCTTTGATGAAAGTTATCTTTTCTTCATGTATCCTCCTTGGGTTTGTAGTAAAAGCCTTCCACGGAAGAATTTATGAAAACAATAAGGCCCATAAAATGAGGACAGGTAATTTGGAAATTTATTTGTGGTGGTATTTTATGAACAAAAAGTTTTTGAAGGTTTGAATAAGAGAGGAGAGGGGTGGATTGTTATAAGTGTTGGGGAGGACAAACTTTGAATTTTTGAAAAGAATTCAGTGCAACCACATTTTTTATATGTAAAAAAGGGTCCAAATGGGACATTATCAAACCATATATAATTAATGGTAGAAATATTTCCATAAATAGTATTTATAAAAATTTATAGGTAATGTTTACCCTTATCTTTTTATTTTAACACCCTATTAAACCCATTATTACCTTAAAAGAAGTAATTAATTATTACTGCATTAACTAACCATTTTATAAAAAAATTAAGCCTAACTTATTAGATAATATAAATTATTATAATTCTAATTATGGAATCCATTTTTATAAATTTTATTCACATAATTGGAAAATTTTAATTATTAATTAATCCATAGACATGATGAGAAAAAGGGTTTTCAAAGAGAAAATTTTCAAATGTTTACAATGTTTTTCTATCCAATTTCAATATGAAATTGATTAAAATAAATTAAATTATGTCAATATATTTATAATTTAAATAATTTTTCTTTAAACCCAATTTAAAATATAATTTAAATTGATAAATAATTTAAATGAAAAGGAAAATTTAAATTCAGATTTAGTATTTATTAACTATTCATCAAAAAATTAACATTTTCAGAAAATTTTAAAACAAAGTCTCCATAATATAATTTTTACATGATGATTTCAAAAATTAAAATTATTTTTTAAAATAATTTTTATAAAATTTTCAAAAATAATATTTATAAAACCCCATAGATGCGATGAAAAAGAGGGTTTCAAGAAGTGTATTTTTCTAGCACAACATGATTTTATATTAATATATCTCTAATAATAATAATTGTATTAATATTAATTAAAAAAATTTAATATATAATCTATAAATTTAATTTAAAACATTCCTCAATAGTTATTATTTTTATTAATTAAAATTAATATCCATTATGCCTTTTAAAATAGTTTTCAGAAAACCCCCCTTTAAACTCTAAAATAAACTTGTACTAAAATCCAGTATATATATGATTGAAAACAAATTAAGTGGTTTAAACATAATTAAAAAAATATTATTTTACATTCAAACATAATTTTTATTTTTAATTACTAAATTTATTGAGAATAAATTAAGGTTTCAAAAAAATTAGTTTTTTCACTATTCACAGAAAAAAAAATCGACATTTTCCAAAAAATCATAACATTTCACCACAAGCTAATTTCTATATAATGATTTAAAAAATAAAGTTAATTTTATCAAATAAATGTTATAAAAAATCTATAAATTAATTATAATATTTTCTTATAAAAAGAAATAAAAAAATTTTGAATAAAAAATATTTTTGACTAATATAATTACTTTACTAAAAACCAATTAAATATTTTTTAATAATTTATAAATAAATTTATATTGATTAATAAATTTATATTTATATTTAATAAATTAGTTTATACTCATCATACCATCTTATTTAATGGATAGTGTATAATGTTAATATTTAAAATAATATTATTTCATGGTTCCCTGAAGCTCGGTGTCGCATGTCTAGCACACTATCGTTATTGCGTGTAATGAAAGATAAAATCGGTGTTGTTTATAATGAAAGAAGTAGTCATTATTGTGTGTGATTTAATCTAAAATTTGTTTTTCATGTAACCCAAAATATTTAAAATATTAAATTAATTCAAAACAAAAAGGGTGTTACATTCTATCCCCCTTAAAATGAATTTCTCCCATGAAATTCATCTTAGTCATCAAAGGCATAAAATTTGAAAATTAATTCATATAATAACACATCATAAAAAGGGATAATAAAAAATCCCCTTGAAAAATAGAAAGGGACTTTCAAAGTTTCTCTGTAATAAAACATACTAGGTTTCTAAATAAGATAACATAGGTGGAGTATGAAAATTAGAACATATAAGTGAAAACTAACACCCAAATATAGATGGAGAGTTATAGAGAAAATTTATCACAAGAAAGTGGGTGTTCCATAGATGGTTAATCACATTAAACCATAAACCAAACAGGTATGAAAAGGATCATTGATATCATCAAAAATGATGATAGGAGGACAATATTTTATTTCAAGATATGTTTTTTAATGTTGGGGAATTAAATTTCCATATAGGCTGAGAACATATGAAAATTAATTTACATGATATATTTATTATTTCATAGAAAAAATGTAATCATTTTTTTCTTCCTTGATCAATTTTTACTTCATCACATACTTTAATGCATTATTCTTTTTGGTTTGAAGCACTAAATAAAATCTATAATATAATGATAATTCATTCCTTCTATCTCCTGTTACAAAAAAAAAGTTAGCACTGGTTATCCAATATAGATACATATTTATAGTGTGAAGTAATGTGATAATCTCTAAAACCACATCCAAAGTTCATCTTAAACCACCAATGCATGGTTAACCTTAAAAAAATCAAAAATTCACAATTTATAAATATGGTCACTATATTTATCAAAAACAACTTAACATTAATCCCTCAAATATCATAAAGTAGCTCTTTATTGTCACATACAAAACATGTGAATACCTTCGTAATATATTCTCTTGAAATTAGAATTACCATAAAACCTTATTGATAAAATGTACGATTTCTTATTCCTTACAAAAACAGATTATTGGATATATCCCTTAAATCCAAAAATGATATAAACTACATCAATGATATCATAAACCAATATTTCAAAAACAAATTAATCAATTTAAGTAAAACACTACTTCCCAATTTACATTATCCAAATCAATCATCTATTTATCCCAACATCATTATCTCTATATTTGAAACATATTAAGGCATATCTTCAAAATATCACCTTTCCATTAAATGAATTTTCCAATAAATCAGAATCATTCAACATATTCTTTCAAATCCATAACAAAAAAACATATACAGAACAATACTTATATATTTATTTATTCATATAATATAATAATTTAATTTCAATACATAAATACTTCCATATTCCCAGTTCATTATCAATACATTAACTATGCTTAATTATCTTATTTATTTAACACTTATATAATTTTATATGTCATTTTGAGTCTCTTCATCATCACCATTATTTGAACAAACGTTATGATTATCTTCAAGAGCCTTCCCCTTAGACATAAATTTGTATAATGGCCATAATTTTCACATTTAAATCATTTAACATGTGATGATATCTTTGTGATACCATTATTATCATTTATTTCATTAACTAAACTTTTAATTTTCCCATTGAAATTACACGATTTATCTTATTGTTTTCCTATTTCAAAACACATTCACATTCCTATAATACTTCCACATGGGTGTTTCATCCCACATTATCAACATATAAGAAACTGAATCTTATTTCCTCAATAGTATCCACTACCCTAACTCTCAGTGAACTCTTTACTTCTCTTCCAAGGTAATTCTATCAGTTGGTAAAGGTTCATGTGTTTCATAATCTTCTATGAAAACTGATTAGGTGTAATCACAACATACTTTACACCATTCATCTTCCCATTTGGCTGCCCATTGTCAAATTTTATATCATATTCAATGTAAAATTGGATCCTTTTAGTTCCCATAATTGACTAAAACCAAAAAACATAGTGTGAGAAAAACTAATCATAGAAGAAAACTACATAATCCTGAAAAATAATCACTTATAGGATTTCTAAATAATGAAACCTTGTTTTTAATCTATGAAACATTAGGTTTATCCTTGGAAATTCATAGTCATCGTCTTTTTTGTATCTTATATGATAATTTATAGTGTTTTTGAATATCCAAACCATATCACCCAAGAGTATCAAACCTGTGTGTGGAAATGCCTATTACCATGCACTAGTTCTCAATTGAGTCTAGCTCAATATAGTGTTTTCAAGATTGTTATTGTAGAGACCCGAAGCTTGACGTACATAGATATTACATTACTTTTTTAGAATACATAATACATAACAAAAACAGACACACAAGGACTGTAATAGTTTAGTGTCTTTGGAAACTCAGAATATAAACATCTAATCCTGTTGAAAGATCTTCAACATCGCCCATATCGATCTTCCCCTTTTTTCTTACCTAAAACCTTTCTTTATATCCTGGGGAAAAGAAAACATATAAAGGGTGAGCTCAAATTCTCTGTAAGGGTAAGCATGGATAAAATAAAACAAATCATATACATTTGAGCTTAAAAACATGAACATAATGTTTAAACATTAAAAGCTTGAGCAATGACATAAAACATGGAAGTACGTAAGGCATAGATCATAAAGAAACATTAAGCATGATAAAATAGCATGGGAGTAAAACATGTAGTTGTGGCAACAATTCAACACATGTTATGATTTCCATAGTAGCCAAGGCATTACTTCCAAGACCATCTTAGTGGACAAAGTCCCTTTCTGAATCGAGTTCACTCCTCGTTCCAGTCCTGTATTACTGAACCGGTTTAACTTTCTGTTCCAGCAATGTCTATGTCATGAGATATAAATCTTTACCCAATGAATTGGAGGGAGATATAGGTCCCACCCATCTCATGTTGAGATCATTCTTTTGTGTCCCACAATATAAACATAAATCATTCATCATAACCCAAGAATAAAATGGGTTTCATAAACATCATTCCATCATAACATAATCCATACAAAAAAGGGGATATAATTTCATCATAAGAAAAGTGAAACCATGTAAATCATAGAGACATGATACTTGAAACATACACATATGAAATAATGTCATCTTAGATGAAAAATCGTTTTGATAAAACACTTGAAATGAATTCTTGAGGAAAATATCCTTTTTTCTTCAAAATCATTTTCTTTTCACAAAATGTCGTGCAATTTTAAAAGAAAATGACTTTGTTGATAATAGTCATGAAATCTTTTTAAGTAAGCTTCATGAAAATAAGGCTTTATAAAACCAAAAAAAATCCTTTCATGTCGTATACGTTAAAAAAAACATTCTTCTTGTACTTTTGTCAGAAAAGTCAAAAAGTACATTGTAGGGTAAATAAAATAAAGATTCCTTCCATACCATGGCGTAAAAGTAAAAATGGGTAAAAATGACTTTAAACAAACATGAATACACTTTTATAAAACATGGAAATAGATGATAGCAATAACCCTAGTAAATACTTACGAATAAGAAATCTCAGATAAAAATGAGATTCGCAAAATTATCCCTTACCTTAGGTTCGATATGCTTCGTACGTATCCAAACCTCCTGTATAATGATTTAAATAATGTCATTGACTTATTACAAAATCATATTCATTTTTACTATATCATATATGGTTCACTTATGACTTTATATTACCCGTTCTTTTGTAAATTCATGTTAAAGTAGCGTTTTGGGTAAAATCGTTTCATTTGTCGTTAGTGTTTTAACTTGTAATTATTCATTTGATTACTAAGATCATGATTACTTAAATCCAAAATGTAAAACATGATTTATATATAATATATATTCATAATATACATATATATAATAGATCGATAAATGGAAAGAAATACACCGTTCATGGAGACGGTAGGTCATACGTACGCATGAACGTTGTTTTCGTTTCCTCGTTGAATTGAATGGAATTAATTGGATGACGTACATATATATATACATAAATACAGTATCATTATTATGTAATATATTTCATGATTACTTATTATATATACTTTGTAATCATTTATGAATGGTTAATCATTGAGAATGAATCTCATCGCATCGTGGAGACGGTATTCCGTACGTACGCACGAGCGATGATATCGTTCCCATGATCGTGGAATTTTATTGGAGTGTATGTATACTATTATAGAATCAATATCACTTTACAATAATCATATATAGTTATTATTTACACCATTATACCCATCCAAGTATGGTGGTGGTGGAAAATAGATTACACCACGGCGTGGAGACGGTATTCTGTACGTACGCACGCGTGGGGATTCCTTTTTCCGTAGGATGGATAAGATGTGAAATAGGGTTGTTTCATATTTATAATAACATATTAGTACATTAGGGATACTGATGTTATTACCTCATAATGAAACAACTAAAGAAGAGGGAGTAGAAGAAGAATGGAACTTGAAGAAAACGGCAGAAGGTATTACCTCTTTCTCGAAGTGTCTCTTTTAAACATTCTCTTAAGGCACTAGAGTTGGTCTTTTGAGAAGACCAGTACCTCTAGTAGGTTTATAAGGAAGTGGGGAATTGAAATGGGTATGGGTTGGCCGAGCCTGAATGCTCAAATTGGTGTGAGGAAAAGAGGGAGGAGGTGCCCTTTTATAAGGGAGGAGAGGGGCACCTTTAGAAAGTGTGGAAATATTATTTTATTATTAACTTATCTTTTGTTTCAAAAGGTCCAAAAATCATTAAAGATGAAGATCAGATTACTCATGGTCGAAATAAAATTATCCAATCAGAATTGGACATGTTTTGAAAAATATTTTAATCATTATAATCTTATTTATTTAAATCATTTATTAATGAGGTAAATATATCATTATTATTATGTCATAAATAATTTAATTTATTTGGTGTCTAAAAATTATATAAAAAATATAATTATCTAGGAAATATTATTATATTTCCGATTTATATTTATAGTCTGAAATATAATTTATATAAACCCTTATATAAATTAATTACTAAAGGTTTTTTGTTAATGTCAATTTTGTCTTTACATTAAATTAATTAATCCAAATTGTGATTGTCACTACCAAGTGGCTCAATGGGGTCCCAAAATCGACCCAAGGATGCCCATGGTCGGCCACTACTCATCCAATAAGGTCAGAACAAGTGTCAATGTAATTTTGAATTATTATAATATTCTTTTAACCTTGAATAACGCTATTTACCTTTAACTATGGTAAATAAAATTTACCATTGTTACTATTCATAAAGCCCAAAAATAAAAAGTAGTCTATTAATATAATTTGGACCCACTGATTCCAAATATGGAATCCATTTTTACAAAATCAATACACAGAATTTGCGGAAATTAAATTAAAATTAATCCCGTTGTTAAGAAAATGGGTTTTAAAAGTTAAAACATTGCCAAAGATTGAATTTATTTTACCTACGAATTCAATGTAAAATCAAGGCTAATGAACTTAATTATATTAAATGGTAAAAATATATTCTATTTATACTTTAAAACCATTCAATATTATAATTTAACCACATAAGTTATTACGATGAAAAAATTTGTTTTTAATTAAAATATAGCGTGTTTTTACTATTCATTAAAATATGAAAGTTATCAGAATAATATGAAAAAATTATCCAAGGTAAAAAAAATTATCCTGATTCCAAATAATAATTTTATTTTTTAAAATTGAACTTAGAAACATGTCAAAAACTAGATTTAAAGTGGGTGCACCATCAAAAGGTGGCAAAACTGCATTTTTGAAAAATAATTATTTAACCCAAAAAATTTCTTTTGTTCTTATACCATGTTCTAGAAAATGTGTAAGATGAATAATAATGTTATAAAATTCAAAATTTAGTTAATACTATTCATAACAGCTAGTTCATATTAATGTTATAATAATATATCGTTGTTTAGTAAAACCAGGTATTGCGTACAACACACGCTATCGAGGAAGGTCGCGATTGTGTGTAATGCAAGCCAAGTCAGGGTTGCATGTTGTGCAATAATCCATTATTATTTCATATAACAGAATCCAACCATATTTCATTTATAAATTGAATATATATATATACACACTCAATGTTGTGTAGACTGACTATTATAAAATGAACTTGAAATTGTGTGGAACACAATCTAAGAATTGTGTTGCGTATACTTCAAGCAAATACAGTGTGGCGTATAGCACAAGATAATCTTGTTGTAGCATAAAACACATGACATAAAATAAATTAAAGAGAATACTTATCATAAAATATCGTGTTGTTACATTCTACCCTCCTTAAAATGAATTTCTCCCTCAAAATTCGTCAGGGTTATAAATCATTTACTATTCATAGAAACCCACATCGTAAAAAGGAATACTGAAACGTAATTTTAAAAACTAAAGTATGAAATGTAACAATTACCCAAAGTAACTCATCACTGGGTTTCCATATAGGAGAACATATGTGAAAATATGGATATGGAAGAAAAATCTAACTATCAAGTTCTGATGGAGAGTGGTAGAGGACATGGCTATAAAAAAGCCATCAATCACAAAACCATAAATTTCTGATGATCTAAGGTACCATTTGATTCATCGGATATAAGAGCACTAGGACAACATTTTTGGTTTTCAATATCATTTCTCTAAAGTTGATGAAATTGGAATTAGAAGAAATACTTTGGTGATTTTGGTACAGTCTCACCGTTGGTCGTTCTTTGGACAATTTCCACTTCATCTCTTGAAGAAATGAAGTTGAATTTGTCATTCATGATGTGTTAGCAGATCATGTGATAGAATGATGGGCCATTCCATCTGTCTCAAACAAAAGGTTAGAAAAGTTATCAAAAAATACCTAAGTCCATCTATAGTGAAAATAATAATATATGGTTCCTAAAATGGACTTATACTTCATATATTATACTGCTTAATATAATAAAACTAGTTTCTACTAAACAAGGACTTCCTGTAGGCCAGTGGTAGGCGATAAAGGCCAGTCTCACTTCGGTTGTGGGTTCGATTCCCATAGCCTTGTCCGACGCAATGGGTTGTCGCCCATCCTGCAGGTTGTCCTTTTTCGAAAACTACATTACTATAAAATCCAATCAATAATATCGAAAAAACTTCTATCCTTAAAAAATACTAACTTATGTCCAACATAATCCATTCCAATCTTTAGGCTTATCCATAATACTGCAGTCCACTCTCATATTATAGTGAAAATGATTGCCAGAGATTTCATATAACAAGCATGTTAATACCATCATTGATCCCCATATATCATAAGATATGTCTTGTTGTTCACATTCCAAACATTTGAAGTCCTTAATCATGTATTCTCTTTAAAAATGTATACCCATTGAATCTTAGTGAAAACGTGAGTTCTGTCAAAATTTAACTCTTTTCACATACCAAAACCGCAAACCATGATATAACTATTTCTTTATATCAGTCATGAGCTCATGAATACTGTCAAACATTTAATTTTCTCCTTATCCCTTCATTATGCGCATATCATCTCTTTTTCCAAAAATATCTCAATCACTTTCCATGGTTACCGGTACCATAAAATTATTGAAAACCACAATAGACCAATACATAAATATTCCAATATTCCACGATACTATATACAACATTATTTTGGAATCCCATTACATAAACACTTAATCATTCCACCACAACGTTTTCATATTCAACATTGCCAATAGTGATCGCATGTGACTTCCCTTTGTCCTTTGCCTTAAGTGGTTGCTCATGTCGATCATCACTAACTCTTGGATTAGGGCATTTATTAGCATAATGCCCCATTTCCTTGCACTTGAAGCATTGAAGTGTTGGTGGTGCGTTCTCTGCATTATTTTCTTTATTCACATCATTAGCAACCCTTTTTTCATTACTTCGATTCTTAGCTGCTCGATGACCTTATTTTACACACATAAAACATTTTCTAGTCCCTTTAAGACAATCTCCACCATGCTTCTTTCCACACTTTGAGCATAAAGAAACATTCATCTTATTTTCACCATTATTATGAGATTTCTCCTTGAGCTCCATCTTTCGTTTCTTATCAAAACTATGATATGGATAAGTAACACCAACTTCCACTTATACCTTGATAGCACAACTCACAATTTCTTCATATCTATTAAAGTCTCTTATAGCTAATTCCCTTCGAAGATTAGGTTTTAAGCCACTGAAGAATCGATCAACTTTACTTTCAGGTTGGATGATAAAGCCATATGCATACCTTACAAGCCTCATAAAATTCGCTTCATATACACCAACAGATTCATCATCCTTTTTCTTTAGTTCAAGAAACTCCTTATCCATCTTTGTTTGAAGAATACGAGGGAAGTACTTTTTGAAAAATAAGATCTTGACCTCGTCCCATTCCATGGACTCAATTTCATCTCTTGTCCTCGTATTCTTGATAAGATTCTACCATTGATCAGATTCACCTTCCAAACAATATACTGCTAAGATGACTTTATCATGTTCAGAACATTGAAGAACTGAAAATATCTTTTCAGTGGTACTGATCCATTGTTCAGCAAAAAGTGGATCAGAAGACCCACTGAAAGAAGGTGGACGTTGCCTCATGAAATACTCAATAGAATATTGTTCCCTTCTCTTCTCATTTGGAAGTCCAGAATGATTCATAGCTTGTGAAAGTATAGCAATAATATTTTGAACTCCATCTCACATAACATTTTTTTATTCAGGAGGACAATCATTGCATTGTCCATTGCATTGATCAACACGGTTCCTTTGGGTTCCAGCCATCGTCTAAAACCCAAAAAGAATAGTGTGAGAAGAAAAAATCATGCTAGGGAAAACAACATAATAAAGGGAGAGTACCTTAAATATCTAACATCTTAGGTTTAATTATAAGATCGTTACCATAATTCTAGGACTATAACCTATACGTATACTTAACCTTAGGTACATCCCTAGACATACCTTAGAAATATCTCTAGGGATCTCACTAAAGTTTTCGCATCCTAGTTTCCAAAGGTTAACTAAACCTTTCCTCTGATACCAACTGTAGAGACCCGAAGCTTGAAATACATAGATATTACATTACTTTTGAATAATACATAATACATAACAAAAACATACACACAAGGACCGTAATAGTTTAGTGTCTTTGGAAACTCGGAATATAAACATCTAATCCTGTTGAAAGATCTTCAACATCGCCCATATTGATCTTCCCCTTTTTTTCTTACCTAAAACCTTTCTTTATATCCTGGGGAAAAGAAAACATATAAAGGGTGATCTCAAATTCTAAGTAAGGGTAAGCATGGATAAAATAAAACAAATCATATACATTTGAGCTCAAAAACATGAACATAATGTTTAAACATTAAAAGCTTGAGCAATGACATAAAACATGGAAGTACGTAAGGCATAGATCATAAAGAAACATTAAGCATGATAAAATATCATAGGAGTAAAACATGTAGTTGTGGAAACCATTCAACACATGTTATGATTTCCATAGTATCCCAGGAATTGCTTCCATGACCATCTTAGAGGACAAAGTCCCTTTCTGAATCGAGTTCACTCCTCGTTCCAGTCCTGTATTACTGAACAGGTTTAACTTTCTGTTCCAGCAATGTCTATATCACGAGATATAAATCTTTACCCAATGCATTGGATGGAGATATAGGTCACACCCATCTCATATTGAAACCATTCTTTCGTGTGCCACAATATAAACATAAATCCTTCATCATAAGCCAAGAATAAAATGGGTTTCATAAACATCATTCCATCATAACATAATCCATACAAAATAATGGATATCATTTCACCATAAGAAAAGTGAAACCATGTAAATCATAGAGACATGATACTTGAAACATACACATATGAAATAATTTCATCTTAGATAAAAAAATCATTTTTATAAAACACTTGAAATGAATTCTTGAGGAAAATATCCTTTTTTCTTCAAAATCATTTTCTTTTCACAAAATGTCGTTCAATTTTAAAAGAAAAGGATTTTGTTGAAAATAGTCATGAAATCTTTTTAAGGAAGCTTCATGAAAATAAGGCTTTATAAAACCACAAAAATCTTTTCATGTCGTATACGTTAAAAAAACATTCTTCTCGTACTTTTGTCGGAAAAGTCAAAAAGTACATTGTAGGGTAAATAAAATAAAGATTCCTTCCATACCATGGAGTACAAGTAAAAATGGATAAAAAGGACTTTAAACATACATGAATACACTTTTATAAAACAAGGAAATAGATGATAGCAATAACCCTAGTAAATACTTACGAATAAGCAATCTCGGAAAAAATGAGATTCGCAAAATTATCCCTTACCTTAGGTGTGATATGCTTCCTATGTATCCAAACCTCTTGTATAATGATTTAAATAATGTCATTTACTTATTAAAAAATCATATTCATTGTTACTATATCATATATGGTTCACTTATGACTTTATATTACCGGTTCTTTTGTAAATTCATGTTAAAGTAGCGTTTTGGGTAACATTGTTTCATTTGTCGTTTGTGTTTTAACTTGTAATTATTCATATGATTACTTAGATCATGATTACTTAAATCCATAATGTAAAACATGATTTATATATAATATATATTTAGAATATACATATATATAATAGATCGATAAATGGAAATAAATACACCGTTCATGGAGACGGTAGGCCGTACGTACGCATGAACGTTGTTTTCATTTCCTCGTTGAATTGAATGGAATTAATTGGATGACATACATATATATATACATAAATACAGTATCATTATTATTTCATATATTTCATGATTACTTATTATATATACTTTATAATCATTTATGAATGGTTAATCATTCAGAATGAATCTCATCGCGTTGTGGAGACGGTATTCCGTACGTATGCCCGAGCGATGATATCATTACCATGATCGTGGAATTTTATTGGAGTGTATCTATACTATTACAGAATCAATATCACTTTACAATAATCATATATAGTTATTATTTACACCATTATACCCATACAAGTAAGGTGGTGGTGGAAAATAGATTACACCACGGCGTGGAGACGGTATTCCGTACGTACGCACGCGCGGTGATTTCGTTTTCCATAGGATGGATAAGAGGTGAAATAGGGTTGTTTCATATTTATAATAACATATCCGTATATTAGGGATACTGATGTTATTACCTCATAATGAAACAACTAAAGAAGAGGGAGTAGTAGAGTAATGGAACTTGAAGAAAACGGTAGAAGGTATTACCTCTTTCTCGAAGTGTCTCCTTTAAACTTTATCTTAAGGCACCAAAGTTGGTCTTTTGAGAAGACCAGTACCTCTAGTAGGTTTATAAGGAAGTGGGGAAGTGAAATGGGCTGGGTTTGGCCAAGCCTGAAGGCTCAAATTGGTGTGAGGAAGAGAGGGAGGAGGTTCCCTTTTATAATGGAGGAGAGGGGCACCTTTGGAAAGTGTAGAAATATTATTCTATTATAAACTTATCTTCGGTTTCAAAAGGTCCAAAAATCATTAAAGATGAAGATAATATGACTCATGGTAGAAATAAAATTATCCAATCATAATTGGACATGTTTTGGGAAATATTTTAATCATTATAATCTTATTTATTTAAATCATTTATTAATGAGGTAAATGCATCATCATTATTATGTCATAAATAATTTAAATTATTTGGTGTCTAAAAATTATAAAAAAAATATAATTATGTAGGAAATATTTTTATCTTTCCAATGAATATTTATAGTCTAAAATATAATTTATATAACCCCTTATAAAAATTAATTACTAAAGGATATTTGTTAATGTCAATTTTGTCTTTACAATAAATTAATTAATCCAAATTGTCATTGTCACTACCAAGTGGCTCAATGGGGTCCCAAAATCGACCCAAGGATTCCAATGGTCGGACACTACTCCTCCAATAAGGTTAGGAAAAGTTTCAATGTAATTTTGAATTATTATAATATTCTTTTAACCTTGAATTACCCTATTTACCTTTAACTATGGTAAATAAAATTTGCCGTTTTTACTATTCATAAAGCCCAAAAATAAAAAGTAGTCTATTAATATAATTTCGACCCACTGATTCTAAATATAGAATCCATTTTTCCAAATTCAATACACAGAAGTTGCAGAAATTAAATTAAAATTAATCTCGTTGTTAAGCAAACGGGTTTTAAAAGTTAAAACATTGACAAAGATTGAATTTATTTAACCTACGAATTCATTGTAAAATCGAGGCTAATGACATTAATTATATTAAATGGTAAAAATATATTCTATTTATACTTTAAAACCATTGAATATTATAATTTAACCACATAAGTTATTACGATGAAAAAAGTTGTTTTTAATTAAAATATAGCGTGTTTTTACTATTCATTAAAATATGAAAGTTATCAGAATAATATGAAAAAAGTTTCCAAGGTAAAATTTTATATCCTGATTCCAAATAATAATTTTATTTTTTAAAATTGAACTTATAAACATGTCAAAACGAGATTTAAAGTGGGTACCCCATTAAAAGGCGGCAAAACTGCATTTTTTAAAAAATAATTATTTTACCCGAAAAAATTATTTTGTTCTTATACCATGTTCTAGAGAATGTGTAAGATGAATAATAATGTTATAAAATTAAAAATTTAGTTAATATTGTTCATAATGGCTAGTTCATAATAATATTATAATAATATATCGTTGTTTAGTAAAACCCAGTATTGTGTACAACACACGCTATCAAGGAAGGTCGTGATTGCGTGTAATGCAAGCCAAGTCAGGGTTGCGTGTTTTGTAATAATTCATTATTATTTCGTATAAAAGAATCCAACCATATTTCATTTATACATTGAATATATATATACACACACTCAATGTTGCGTAGACTGACTATTATAAAACGAACTTGAAATTGTGTGTAACATAATCTAAGAATAGTGTTGCGTATACTTCAAGCTAAAACAGTGTGGCATATAGAACAAGATAATACCGTTTTAGCATAAAACACATGACATCAAATAAATTAAAGAGAATACTTATCATAAAATATCGGGTTGTTTGAATTATACCTAGTTACGTCAATGCCAGAGTCACATCCACTTGTACTATCTAGACAAGGATGTAACTACTTGGAAACCAATAACTCTATCCTTTATGAAAATTCAATGATATTTCCCTATACTGTTTTTCATCCTTATACTTGTCCTTATACATGTACTTTGGGATATCACTATGGTTTTCTCATCTAAGTTTCCAAATGTTAACTAAACAAAACCTCCCTTTGATACCAAATATAATGAACCATGCTTACCATACCCAAATATTACATATTTTTAGATGAATATTCATTAGATTACCAAAACACATGCTTAAGGACTATAATAGTTTAGTGTGTTTGGAAACATGGAACAAAATCTTCTAATTTGGTGAAAGATATTCAATGTGTCCCACAAGTATCTTCCCCTTCTATACTCCTCACAAACATACCCAACTCAAAAATGTATTCATAACCTGGGTAAAGGAATCATAAGAAAGGGTGAGATAAAATGCTTAGTAAGGGAGAAAAAGGGAGATACATAAGAATAACATGAACATAAGGGTATGAGAACATGAGAATAACAAATAAAAATCGCACCCTTAATATAAAACATCATAATATTGGGTCAGGGATTAAATATTGAAATTTAATAAGACATGAATCATAAATAAATCAAATATCATTAGTCATGAGAGTATCACATTTTCATAAGGCATATAATTGTGGAATACACATATGTATCAGAAATTATTTCCTTATTAGTCAAGGCCTAATGCCAAAACTTACCAGGGAACTCCCTATTTAGTTATACCTCCTAGGTGGGACACACCACCATCACCAATGGAACGCCTTTCCTCATAATGGTATTGATTCACTCCCAAAAGCATCATATTAGTCAAGGATCACTCTAAAGACCATTATAGTAGACAAAGTCCCTCACTAAAATGAGATCACTCCCCATTCTAGTCAAGTCTAATTTATGTGAGAAAAATCATTACTTAATGAATTAGAGGGAGATATAAGTCCCATTAGTCTTTGGTTATAACATAACCACTGTACTTGGTTATAATATAACCACCACAATATAATTAAAATAATTCATATGTGTTCCACAAGATCACAAAAAAATCATCATATCATAACCCATGAAATGAAAAGGGTTTCATAAACATTTCATCCTATCATAACTTTGGGAGAAGATATAGGTTAAATAATCATTTCATCATTTCACCATAGTATATCTCATTAAAAGAACCAAGTTTCATAATAGTTTTATCATGGAATAATTCATGGAAGGGAAATATGTTTCATAAATATCTTTTCATCATAATCATAAACCATTCAGAGAAGGAATAATAATGGTATCATTAGTTTATATCCCCAATAAATCGTAAATAACATCAAAGGATTTCATCTTAGATGGAGAAGGATTTTGTAAGATAACTTGGAAAATTTCTTAAGGAAAATAACCATTCTTTGAAAATCACTTTTTAGAAAGTAAAAAAAATTTAAAAACCTTTTATGTGAAAATAACATTAAAACTTATAAAGAAATATTTGATAAATCATTTAAAACATTTCTTGAGGAAAATGTCATTTCCAATATAAAAAACACTTTTTAAAACATATAACGTTTTAAAATAATTTAATTTGAAAATAAACTTTATAACATATAAATTAAGCTTCAAATAAAATAATGATCATGATGAAGGGATGTTTCATTCATTTCATACAAGTTAAAAAAATATTCGGTTAATTTTTTCAATAAAATCCAAATTGGAATTGTTTTTGAAAAAAAAATATTCCTTTCAAAACATTTTTAGAAAATTAAAAAATGGGTAAAAATGCCTTTAATAAATAATTTTAAATAAATTTTAAAAACAAATTGGAAAAAAAATTAGAAAACATGATTTTAGGATAAAAATGGGTTTTTAACTGAAAAGATGAAATTTCATAAAAATGTTCTTTTTGAATTCTTGAGTACACAGAGATAGGAAAATGAAATGAAAACATATATTCTCATGACATAACTATAAAAGAAGAAAGTTAATTATTTTATTAAGGTATATATCATATATTTTCATCATTTTATGCATAATTATAAATAATCTTGATAAACTATGAGATTTTAACATAAAACTATTACAAAAATGGGTAATTTTGAAATGTAACCCCATGAAATAATAACATTAAATGAAAATTAAAATACCACTAATAGAAGGATATTTATGATACAATATGTAAATGGGTATGTATATACACCTCATAGAATATTATAGGTTAATAACATGATATATGTCTCAAGAAGGAAAATCGAGACAAAAATCTCATTCCACTTAAGTAATATTTTGAATTGAAAACCCCATGAAAGTGAGATATAAAAATGGATATTTAAATAAAAATTATTTTAAGTATAATAAAAATAAATTACATTAATGGTTATTATATACATCACATAAAAGGAACATGTGATGAATATGGGTTGTGTCTCACAAAAAATAGAAGTAGAATGTAAATCAATTACCATAAGTGTTAACTTCCTTTGTACATGTTATAACCTCCTTTATAATAAATATAAGTCTATTATAAATATATTATTGAATCATAATCAAATATATAGTACCATATATTAGTTATTAATGGCCTTATATTACTCCTTTTTAACAATCCTATGTTAAAATCATGTTTCGATCAATAACTACTTTGTTTTTCTCTTACGTTTTAACTTGTTATTTCTTGGTCCTATTACACTGATCATGGTGAAATCATATATAAAATGTAAACCCTGATATAAATATCATATATATTCATTATATATTTATTTATATTAATCCATAAAATTTAGTGATAGGAAATGAAATACCCTGTTCAAGGAGACAGTGGGTCATACAAACGCATGAATGTTATTTCCATTATATTTTTGGATTGAATGAAAATTAATTGATATAAATTATCACTCAATAATAATTTTATGTCATATATATCACGTATTTTCATTAAAACAATCCTTAAAACCTTCTATGTAAAGTGTTAATTAATCACATCGCTTCACGAGGTGGTAATTTTCCACACACAAGAATGATGTTATCGTATTCACAAAAAAAATAGAATATATGATGTTTTGTGTAATAAAATAAATCCATTATCAGAATAAAATCATAAATATAATATATAAATAATAAATACATCATTACATCCTTTCTTGAGAGGTGGTAATGGAAAATGGAATGACATCAGTTTGCGAGGGGATAGTCCTTTATACACATGAACGATGATTTCGTAACCCATTTGATGGAAGTGGAGATGTTTTTAGGTATGTCCATTAACATAAAAACATTTAATTATATGTAATATAATTATTTTATTATATAATCATGGTATAAAAAGAATTTAATTGGATATATGAAGAAATAAAAAATGCTTGTTGATGAACGTTACCACATCTTCAAGTGTCCTCCATAGGTTTTCACTAAAAGCCTTCCTAGCATGGATTTCTTATGAAACAAAGGATTATAAGATAATGGGATGTAATTTGGGATGTGATATGGGCAGGTATTTTCTCAGTTAAATTTTTTTGAAGGTGTGAATAATATTGGAGATGGGTGGCCTTTTATAAGTGGGGGAGAGGAAACACATGGCATTTTTTTAAGAGAATTGACTGCTCCCACATTTTTCATGTGTAAAAGGGGTACAAAAGTAGATATTATTGAACCATAGAGGTTTCATGGGAGAAATATTTCTATAAAATATCTTTTATACAGTTTTTATATTCCTTGTTACCCTTATCTTTTTAGATTATCCCCCCCCCCAGCCTCGATAATCCCATATTTTCCTAACCGCTGTAATTAATATTTTCTGCATTCACTATTAATTTTATTAAAAAATTAATTTGTGATTATTAGATAACATAAATTAATATTATTATAAATATATAATCCCTTTTCCAAAATTCCATTCATATAAGTGGAAAATTTTAATTTAAAATTAATCTTGCTAACACGACGATAAAGCGGGTTTTCAAAGAGAAAATGTTCAAAACATTACAATAATTGTATATCTAATTTCATTATGAATATGATTAAAATGAACTAAATTGTATTAATAGATATATAATTGAACTATCTTTATTTAAAATCAATTTAAAATATAATTTCAATTTATAAATAATTTAAAAAAAGGCAGTTTTCAACTAAAATTCTATATGTTTTACTATTTATAAAACATTTATGCATTTCAAAAAATTCTCAACAATTCACCATAATATAATTTAGAAATTATGATTTAAAAATTTAAAATTATTTTTTAAAATAATTTCTATAAAAGTGTCAAAAAATAAATTTAAAAAAGACCTCGCAGATGGGATGAAAACCTGGGTTTTCAACAAGTGTATTTGTCAAGAAAAAAATTAATTATATTAAATCATTGTCTAATAATAGTAATTTTATTAAAATAAATTAAATTTATTAAATTAAAATATATAAATTTAATTTAAAACATTCCTCATTAGTGATTATTTTGATTAATTAAAATAGAGAAAAATTATTCACTTTAAAACTATTTTCAGAAAAACACTCTTTTAAACCCTGAAATAAACTTATACTAACATACAATATAAAGTTACATAAAAACTAATTATGTGGATTAAAAAACTAAATAATATTTTTGTTACTTTAAAACATAATTTAGAATTTAAATTACTTATATTATTCAAAATAAATGATAATTTCACAAAAATCTATATTTTTCACTATTCTCTGAAAATAAATATTTTATATAAAATTCCAAAATTTCACTATGAGTTAATTTTGATACGATTATTTAAATAAATAAATTTCATTTTATCAAAAAAAAATTATAACACCTATATAAATTAATTATAATATTTTCTCAAAAAAAGAAATAAAAATCATTTTTGAAGAAAACATATTTTTGATAAATATAATTACTTTACTAAAAATTGATTGATTATTTTCTATGATTTTAAAAATATATATATATATATATATAATTATTATTAAATTTATATGTATATTTAATAAAGTTGATTATATTCTTCATCCCAACTTATTTCAAGGATAGTTTATATTGTTCATATTTAAAATAATATTATTTCATGGTTCTCGAATGTTTGGTATCGTGTGTGATGTACATTATCATTGTTGTGTATAATGCATGATAAAGTCAGTTTTACTTATAACACATGTTTTAAATAGTTTTTCATGTGAGGTGAGATAAAATTTGTGTTGTGTGTAACGAAAAATATTGAAAAAATCAAATTATTTCAAAAAAACATATTCCACATAATCTAGGGGTGCTACAAAAAGAGCACACATTAATAGGTGAATCAAATTCATAAGCAACCCATTGTGGTTTTATCCAACTTTGAAACACACCAAATGGGTTGTTCAATTCAAGTTCATTAACCTCCATGTGCATAAATGAGTCCCATGAACTATATAAGTTATGTCAAACCAATTATTTTAAGTAAAATTCCATTTAACAAGCGTCACTCACAAAATCTATCGTGCGGAAAAATGGCATAATAAAAAACACCAAGACATTAAGTGGAAAGCATGATACTAAATACCTTATCTTGGTAGTCGTCTCCTTATCAATTTTTCACCTCTAATCCATTCTTGAAGAGAATATATCGGGTAAATAGACAAATCAACTAAAAATAATGCATATTAACTCGCACCAAAATAATTATGTCAATAGTGAGATAAATGATGAATGGTTCACAAGGAATGGTGACCTTACCGGTACACATCCAAAGAGATAAATGGTGTCTTGATCAGAGTCTGGATAGAGGGGATACCTAAAATCCTAGCTTTAGGTAAGGAGAAAAAATCTTTAATGGGAGAGGATTTTGTATGAGGAATAGAAAAGAAAATGAGGGAGGATTTAATAAGAAAGGAGGGGAAAATAAAAGATCATCCTTTAAAAAGGGTTTCATGGTTTGGTTACATGTTTGGCCATGAATTTTGCCAACCATGCACCAAGAACTTCCCCAAGACACACCTTTCATGGGCTTGGAACATAGATTGACTAACCGAGCAGAGCAAATTCCAAACTCCTTTATAATGAGTTCTACAGCACTTATATGGTCATGAATCCTAGGTTTCATTGTTAGGAAATATTTTTGGCCCTAGTAAGAGCACTAGAAAACCCTACATTATTTAAAAAAACTATGTTGATTGGGTTTCACAGTTTATACTAACCACGCAGCCCACATGGTTTCTCAAAAATCTGAGGCTCTGGGATCTAAAAAATACTTGGACACCCCTGTAACCCACATGACTTCATTAGGCACTTACATTAGTATAAAAAAGTAATTTAAACGCAAATAAAAAGGTTATGTACCTTATAATAACTTTAGGTTCTTACAGTATTATTTTGTTAAAATGGTCAAATATTTATAATGAAAAATTATTATAAATTTTTTATCATATTTTTAATTGAAATGTTCTGGAAAATTTAAATGTTTTTAAAAATGTAAATAAAATTCATTTATTAAGATTAATTTAAAAATTAATTTATTATTTTTGTTTTAAAAATTTGATGAAATGTGGATTTTTATAATCATATTGAGTTAAAAGGTAATTTAATTTTAACAGTTCATATAAATTTAATAGATTTTTTAATCTAGTCACTATTAATTATTTAGTATTAAAATTGAAAATATAATTGAGGAATAAATTTAGATTGTTCTACATTATTTTATTTTTAATTTAATTTTACTAATTTCTCGATAATGGATATATTTTTTTCTTTTCGGTTAGGTTGATTATTACTGGTCTATTTTTCATGGACATGAATACATGATAGAAATGATATGTGGGTTGAGCCTTAGTGAAAGGGGATGCATAAATAATTTAGAATTTATGGACTATTTCTTTTTTACCCTAAGAAGACTATTTAAGAAATTGATTTGGGGTCAAGATAAGCATTGAGGAGTCATTTGATCTCCTATTCAATATTTTTGATCCATTTATTTTCTAAAAAGGGTTATGGAGTTATACTAGGATCTCTAAGGGATAGGATGAACTAGTTGCATTAAGAGGGTTCTTTGAATCTCTACTTTATTTCAATATATTCTTAAGAGATAATGGGTAGATACTAATTTTATGAGGCTAGGATCCAGCGTCTTGGTTCATAATTAATTATTGAGATATAATTTTCTTGAAGATCATT
This sequence comes from Viscum album, assembly GCA_963277665.1. Lineage (NCBI taxonomy): Eukaryota > Viridiplantae > Streptophyta > Magnoliopsida > Santalales > Viscaceae > Viscum > Viscum album. Next base: position 673,539,711 of record OY728127.1, read on the forward strand.
TGATTATTGCAATGAAGGTCAATATATAGTTAAAAACCACTTACATGGAAACAATTAGATCAATTAATGCTTCTCAAAATATTTTAAAATTTAATTTGAGAACTAATGACGGTTTATAATGGATATACAGGGTGGGTTAAAGATTTTTTGTTATATATTGAAGTAAAATAGTTAGTTCTATCAATTTCTATATATTTAGGGTTTATTTAAGTCATCTGAGTGTATTATTAAGAATTTTAACACTTTAATTTTTATACATAAACTTTTCACCAAGATTGAATAAAAATAGGATACGAGTAAACCTATATCCAAATTTACTAGTCTATAATTAAGGTTGTTGAACTTATCAAATTAGAATAAGGATTCTTGGATCAGGTAGGTTTATAGGATGTTTCATGAGACCTAGAACTAGTCCTGATTACATGGCCCCAACAGTGACAACTAACCAAAGATGGTTTTTCTAGAGTAAAGTAGATGGATATCAAGTAAGTTACAGGTCTATGTATGAGATTTAACCATCTTATTGAGGTTTGGGTGTTTTAATGACACTCATTAAGAATTGGATCAAGGGGGATACTGAGTAATAGTGTGAGATATAGACAAGGGAAAATAAAGGAACTTTTATCTTCATTCAAAGGGGGAATTCCATTTATCTCATTATTTATTAATTTTTATTGTTTATTTCACCAAATTTATGGAATGAACTTTTTATTTACTAAATTTATAAACATACTTCTTTTTTTAACTCATTTAGGGTAATTAAACCAATATAGATATTAATTCTCTTCATTTTTTTTCATCATTATAATGATTATTTGATTTTTCTACTTATCATTTTCTCTTCAATGAGTATCATTTATCTATTTATTTATCAGTGAATTGATATTAGAAGATAAGTAAAATGACTTTATCATAGATATATCACATTAATAATTTTATATAAATAATTTTATTGAGACAAATATTACTAATACAATAAAAATATTTTTGAAAATTCATTTCAATTCTATGAAAATGTGAAATTCATTAATGATTTGATACTTTAATTATATATCTATGTAAAAACATGTGAAAAATAGTATATACCATTTTATTTCATGGTAGTTTCTAACAAAACAATAGGAAAAATCCAATTCTTAACTATTTTTTCATGAATGAATTATTTACAAAATTGAATGATGATTCGTGTATTGTTATTCAATGTAAAATAGTAGAACCGGAGTTCATTGACCATGTGATGGTGAGATGATATCAACTACTTTTCCTTACATTATTTTAAATTAATGACTGAAACATTTAAAATAATAATACAAATTTGATCAACCTATATGAATTCTAATTCCCCTATCTCAACTTTAATCACTTGAGTCTTTTGTATTGTTCCAAAATCTTCTAAAATATTATTTTTGTGTTGTTTTTTGAATGTTCTTCACACTTAACCACATCATTGAATCATGTTTATTTTTCTATATATGTTTTTTTATATAAAAAAATATATAAAATCCATATTAATTCTTCCCACCATCACTATGAATAAAATCCTTCACTCCTATACTAGTTAGTGTAGGTAAATAAATATTTGGATGAGTCTATAATGACTAGACTATATTAAACAAAATTCAAAGTGGTTAGTTAAATATTAATTTATGTTTTAATATTCTGTATTATAACCTTCAAATGGATTCAGGTTGTGTAAGATTTATTATTGAATATATATGAGGTTAGTCAGATATGTATTCAGTATGACCTCGGTAAGTTTCCTATCTTGAGAGATATATGAAATGACATACCACTTTAGTTTTAAAAAATCACACAAGTATAGGCTTTATTTTGGGTCATGTATATATTGAGTGTGATTATAGTTTAGAAAAATTAAATACATAACTTCATTATTTGTGAACATTAAGTTTTCATACTCATAGTCATATTTAGGAGGATCTATTTATTTCCCCTAAATGGTGACCTAATGTGTTAAGCTATATCATTCATCTAGCCACTTAGGGGTATTAACAACATAGTGACACATATTACCTACCATGGGTTGATCACTCTTTAAGGGGGGATATATAGGACTTTTTACTCTATATTTTATTACAAATGGCCTCCCTTATAATCACTTATCCCTTTATATTGAGGTTTTTATTTGATTAAGGGTTTTATCAGGTAATTATTTTTTAGGTGAGCTAAACCAAAGTAATTTAGTTTATTATGAGGGTAAGTATTACCTTATAGGATTTATGCTTTAGACACATGATTTCAGAAATTTTATTTAAATATTTTTTGATAATTAAGTCTTTTAATAGAATTTTTAATGTATTTTTATTATTGATGTTATTATTGTTACATTTTTTGTTATTATTATTATTATTATCATCATTTTGATCATAATAATCATCATTATTCTCATTGTTATTATAATTTATTTCATTTGGGATGGTATTCATATGACACATACCTAGGATACTAATAAATTTAATCATTGAATACACTCTCATAAAATGGTCCCAGAGACCTTGTGAAAATATTACCAAGCATTATTTCCACACTTACATGTGAACACCTTGTAGATGATCACATATGTGTGTATGTTATGGTATAATTTCATTATTCTGGGAGAATTAGTGTAGCCACACAAAAAGGGGGTTAATTAGTGTGGATAATTGTTTTACCAAAATTATTCACCTTTAATTATTTAAACCTATACACCAGTTAAGGAAAATAGATCTCATGTATATATTTTCTTCAAATAATCACTCTCATTATGGTTTGTAAAAGATCTATTAATATAATTTTATATATAAATTAAATAATTATCCTAAACAATATTAATGATATTCACCACCAGTGTGGGTGATTGTATCCTCAATGTATTTTTAGTTATTATCACACGCCCACAAGGTTGGTAATTTTTTATCAAAATCGATCAAGGATAATAAAATAACCCTGAAACCTAAACAATATTAGCACCATCTAGTTTAATAGTAGTTTACTTATTACAATGAAATATAAGAAAAAAATTTATTCTTAAAGAATATTCAAGAAATAAGAAATCATAAGTATCCATAAGAATTATCTTCTCTAGTCTTATTCCTTTATTATATTGAAATCTTCTCATGAATACCTATCATCGTCCATCACACTCTCAAAATTCTTTACACACACTAATATATTCAATGATACCTCACATATCTCATACTATTTATAGTGATCAAACAAATGATTAAGAATAAAACCCCATGTTTCAATTTTCCTCGATATGTAATCCTTTTAATGAGAAGAATGAATATCAACTCTCTCTCATCACCCAAATAATTTTCATGCAATTTCCTTTTTATAAGAACCAAAAACTCTAAGCCCTAAATTTAACATATATGATCATCACTAATTTATCCAAGATCTAATATAAATCCATTTTTTCCACATATTTTTAGGTGGTTAGAAACATCCATTTAAGTTGATCATATCTTCTTAACCATGAAAAAAAATATTCCATTAAAATTCAATGTAAATCTTTGTAATTTTCTACAAATTATAGGATCTTGGTATGACACAAATTATTATAGTGTAGAGTCCTTTGAATTCTCTAAAATTATATTTTAGTGACATAAAATATGGAGTGATCATGAAGTCAACTGTAGATCAACAAGATATTAAGAATATATCATTTTATATCCCATGAAATCATAGTGTGATCTTCCAAATGCTCAAAAACCTTGACTACGTTGTAGCGTAATACTCTTCCTCATAGTTCACTAATCCAATTTGAAAATTCTTTAAAATTTTTGGTTTATAATATATTTTTCTTAATCATGTAATTAAAAAAAATCACAGATAAATACATTTAATCTCATTAAATTTAAGTTTCACCAAAATCCCATGGCTATCTACTCAGGATGTAATCCACATCTTCATGGATCAACTAGTTATATTATAGAATGACCATTCTTTCATAATACCTATATATCACATAGTTATAGTTTCGAATTCATGTTTCTTCATTATCCAATCAGATTTCATAATTTTAATTGAACCCATTTCTCATATTGTTTCCATTTTAGTGCAATATCTAACTTTGTGATGCATTTATTGTCATTCTGGTGTGACACTTCTCATGTTTTACACTCCTTCATAATTTTATTCATACTTAAAAAAATGTATACCGAGGATTAATATCTTTCGGAATAGGTCCTTTATAGTTATTCAAACATTAATTTCATTTATTCATACATAATACCTATTGTTTAATTATATTTCCTCCATAGTGTATCCATCCATCCAAATATAGAGTTTAATCATTTGTGACACTGGATTTCTCTTACACATATTATTTATCAGATTTTTTTTCTTACATAGTTTCAAAACCAAGGTAATTTTAATAAAAAATCAATTTCATGTCTTATTATAATTAATGATCAGATTTTATATTTTCATATTCACTATAATAATTTTAAGTAATTTTTCAATCGAAAAAAGAAATATTTTTATTCTAAAAAAAATTTCCATGTATTATACAGTTTTATCTAAAATTCAAATTTATAAAGTATATAATTTCATTTTTTAAAATTCATTTAATTTTTTATATCATCATTTAAAAATTATCTTAGGGTGATTTTTTTTTATTTTCTAGAAATAGTTGATTTTTAGGGTTTTAGTAAAAAATAATTTTTTCTAAAGTACGATAACTTTTCTTTTGTTTATGTATTCATAATTTTCCTTTTGGTCTAAATTAGTTTCAATGTAAAATAAATCTTATTTTCTTAATAAACCAATAAATTTTATGGGAATTAATTTTATACATGATTTTGATGTAAAATAATTTTTATACTTAAAAAGAATTTTTTTTAAAACTATTTTTCTTTTCATTTTTCATACTTAAATTAAAATAAATTTTTAACACTTATAGAAATTGAATCTTTTAAAAAAATTACATATTTATAACTATAATATTTAACTTTTTTAATATTGATCATTTTTTTTGTCAAAAAATTAAGTAACCATAGTAAAACTTAGTCATTGTGGTAATGGTTAAATTGGATAAATATTGGATTAAACTAAAATATAGGGATTAAAATATCTCAAAATCTTAATTAAATTTGATTTTATGTGTAATTTTGACCATACCATATCCTATATTGATAAAATTGTCTATTTAGTGCCACTTTACATTGAGATATTAATTTATATTTTTAAAAAGTTCATATTATTTATGAGAGTGTCACTCCTCATCCATTTAAAAAGACCTCTCCCCACTTATACACAAAATTTAAGATCCTTATATCAAATAATACATACCTAAATACCTTCAAAAAAATCCTTAAATACATCCAAGATATTATATTCTTCCCAAAATATATATATAATATTTCTTAAGGTGTTTTTCGAAGGAGATCATACATGGAAAGGGTATATGTTCTAAAAAAACACATTCATGTTTATTTATTTTAAATAATAATTAAAAATAATATAATAATCCCAATATAACTAAATAAATATAATTAATATACTAAAAATTTTAATTTTTAAGGAAAAAATTATTTTCATCTAAAATTCCATGAAATAGAAAATGAAAATTTTGATCATGTTTCCATCAAGACTACCACCTTCAAAAGGTGACATTTATCATTTTTCATCACCACATCACATAAATGGTTATACTGTCGTATTTAACGAATGTATATGATATTTATAAAATTATTATGATTCAATAAATATGAAATATTTTCTAATACCCTTACCTTATATATTTTCAAAAATAGAAATGTTTCTCATGTGTTCGTGTAGACTACCACCTCCATGAATATTATGTTTAATTTTTCATCTATTCCTTACTCGATCTATGGGGTTTTTCTTTAAAGCCTTCATTTAAATTTTTTAAATACGTTATATTTCATATATATTTTATTTTAAATCTTATAGGAATGTTCTTATTCATACTTAGAATATTTTTAATGTTAATTTTAAACTATTTTTTTCTTTATGTATGGAATTTTTAACAAGAATATTTTTAATGTTTTCAATATAGGTTATTTTTTAATTTCTTTAAAAAAAGTGAAAAATATTGTTTTTTTTAATTTACCAAATGAAATCCTTTTCACATTTTCATATACGTTATTAATTTTCAATTATAATATATATGTTTCAATATTTTTTCAAATAAAATTAGATTCCCTTTGTTCTGGTAATTTTTAGTTGTTAAATGATTTCAAGATAAAAGGTTATTTCTTTTGTTTTTTGTGAGATAACTAAAACTGATTTTGATTATGGGCTCAAATTCGATTTCTTATGAGTTTTATTTTGTAAATGTAATATTTTTTGTGTTTTATTCAATTTATTGTACATTTAAATTACATATAACTATGTTTGGGTCAAATATATCCCTCCAATGTATTGGGTAATGATATTTTCTCTAAAAGATACATGTTGGAATTAACTAGGTATATTATTATATTATAAGGGTTATTTTAATGGTTTTTTAAGGGTAATTATAAGGATAATGTCCCAATATGGCTATATGGTTTTTTCTATACATAATATGTGTTTTAATAGAAATATTCTGATTTCATGAGGTAAGAAAATGAGTCTATGAAAGGTGAAAGGTTTGATTTTTATGGAAACATTTTATGAGTTCTCATGTTTTATTAAAAAACTATAATGGTTATGTTTATTCCCTAATAATTTCTATAAAATGTTTTATCAAAAAAATTAGGAATTAAATTTGATTTCTTTATTAATTAAATTATTATTTGAGATAAAAGTTTATTTTATAAAATAGAATTTCTCCTTATGGGTTTTCATGTTTTTAAAGGGACTAATGGTTTTCCTTTATTTTACATCCTGTATTATTATTATTTTTTATCCTCAATTATAAAATTTTTTTCACTGGGATGAAGGATAGATATGAATTATATTAAATTAAATCGTGACACATCTTGAAAAACGAAAAAATTTCATTAATGAAACATAATTATAAACATAAAAACCTATTTTTACGGGAAAAATGTATATCGTATAGTAGTGTCCACTTTGTTATATAATTGTTTTCTTAATTATGTAAAACTATAAAACTAATAGTTCTTATAAATGAAATAAAGTGAAATCCTTGTTATTAAACTCATAATTATGGGGTTTTAAGTTTCAGGTTATCATGGTTGGTATCAAGGAAAAGTTTTAGATAACTTTATAACATAAGATATTTTTATGAAAATAATATTTATAGATACTAATATATTTTTATATTATCATGAAATATGTTTTGAGGGTTTCTATATTTATTTGTATAAATATTTTTCTGTGTTATAAAAGTTTTCCATTGATTAAATGGGGTGAATTAAGTAGAAAGTAAACAAGGGGTAATATCCATCTGAACTAATAACCTGGAATGATTGGAATTAGAGCGGGAAACTTTTTTTCTATGATAACTCAATTGATGTAGGTTATTAATAATTCTAACCATGAAAGGAAGTTAATTATTTCTCAATATATTAACATGTATATAGTGGAAACATTCATGAAAAAGAACCCTCCATCCTTTAGTGGAACCTAAAACCTGGAGGTAACTGAATAATGGATTAATGATTTGGAGAACATTTTGGATGTCTTGGGATATTTAGAGCATGAGAAGGAAACTATTTATTTTTATCATATTGAAAGTCAAGTTTATTAGTGGTCATTTTTATTAGGAACACTAATGAAAAGGATGCAAATGACATTATGGAATGGATGAAATTTAAAGAAATTTTACATGAGAAATATTTTCTTAATGTTTCATGCCTTAGAGTAGAAAGATTGTTTCTAGATTTAAAGAAGAGTGTGAAGAATTCATTTTCCTCCAATGAAGTGAATTTTACCAGATTGGTTAGTTCTACATCAAATTTTAATTTGGACCATGATAGTAAAATTGATATATTTTACTCAAGATTAAACCAATTTTACAAATGGATTTAGTTACTTGTCAGTTTGGATGCTGTGAGAAAATATTTTTAGGCATTGAGAATATCGAGATGGTGTTTTTAGATTTCAATAATAATAAAGAGAAGAATAATTTTAGGTGGAAAACAATGGGTGAGGCATCAAAAAAGTAAATCAAAAGGTATGAAAATGAAATCTTTTTCTTGGGATAAGTGTGGTAAAAATAATTTTGGTGAATATATTTTGAGATCTATAATGTGATATCAATTTGGTAAGTTGGGACATCTGGATCATTAATATAGATTAAATAGAAATGTTAATTTATATACTAATAATTAAAATCTATCAATGAAGTGTTTTTATTGTAATGGTATGATCCATTATACATGTCCATATCCAAAGAAAAATATAAAGGATTGTATTCTTCATGATCATAAGCGTAAGGGGGTGGAAAAATCATTTGATACTACCTTGGAAAATTATATACCATCAAATAATGCAGTGAAAGGTAAATTAATTATTTAATAAAATTATTTCAATATCTTATTTGATTTAGAATTTACATATTCTTTTATTTCTGGGAAATATTCTAGTAAAATGAAAATATCACCTTGATAAATGAATATAAAACAATTGGTAAAAATTTGTAGTGTAAGTATTAAATCAAAAAAGACTTAAAATAACCTTCCAATTATCATTAATGGAATAGTTTTTCCTATGAATGTTTTTCCCATACCCATAGTGTAGTTTGATTTTATTCTTGTATGGATTGGATTTCATTTTATAATGGTAAATAGATTCCAAAGATAAATAATTCGTATTCAATTTTCAGAGTGATTTTCAAATTATAAATAAGAATGAGTTCATACCTACGATAATATATTAAGAAGTCAATAAATTTATTAAATATGGGTTGAAAGGTATCCTTAATATCATTGAAAAAATGGGAACAATTCAACTTAGTTATGTGCATGTGGTGAATGAATTATCAGATATATTTCCTACCTATCTACCTAGTATTATTCCTAATTATGAGGTTAAATTAATCATTGACTTAGTGAATTATTCTAATCCAATTACAAACCCTACATTTCTAATGGATCCATTGGAGTAATTGTAATTGAAAAGGAAAATAAAATAATTAATCGCTTGGATTTATAAAACCCTTAATTTACATTTTTTCAAAGATTATCGGTGATGAGAGGAAATATTTAGGAGTTTTATAGGTTATAATACTTTTCTATCTATTTTTGGTCCACCATGCAACTATGTTAAGCATGGTGGTGACCTTTTTTAATTTGTGGTTGTGGGATAAGTCGTTCAGTATGCTATTTTGTAAGGGGTTAGTTTTATAATTTTCATTAGAATTGGTGAAACACTTGGAGTGAAACACCCACAGTAGAGGGTGATTCAGCTAGATGTATGAACCTATGTGAAATATATTTAGGGAAACACTTATGGTTGTTCATGGTGTGTTAGTATGGTGGGGCCCTGTAGCATGGGTTGGATATGCGTAAAAAGCTAAAATATCTAGAAAAACCTTGACACGTCATAGTGCTTGGAATATTTAGGTGAAATAGATAATTCATTTCTCCAACAATATCAATATGTCTATAATTTCCATGTAAATGTTCAAAATTTCATTCACCGCATCATAATGTTAGGGGTGGTGCAATACAGTTTATTAAAGATGAAAAGTGGAAAATTGACTTGCGATCTGAATATAGGGTTAGTTAAAGTATTTTTTTTAAAATTAAATCTAATGGAGTCTAAAAAATCATAGTTAATTAATGGTATGACATGTACATTTAATTCATATGTTCTAAAATTAATTAATTGGAATAACCAAGATGATGTGTAGGAATAAATAAATAAACCAATGTATGAATTTAAAATACCTGGATTTCAATGGAATCGATTGTAGTGAGCTAAAATAATTACTTTAATGTATAATATTAATGATATTAATTTTTATTCCTATCATATAACTCAACCAAGTGATATGATGAGTTTTAATGGAGTAATTATATTGTTTAAAATTTTAATGTGTTTATATTTTACATATATATATATATATTACCCTCATTCTCTCCCACCTACTCAATATTTATTTTTAAAATGATACACAAACATAAGGATATAATGAGTTCATTGATCACCTTTAAAGCGGACTAAATCATTCTATTTAGTCATAACTTGTGTGTTTTATCTATGTGAGACCCCTTATGCCTTTTAATCCAATCCTCCTTTATTATTCATATTTATAAAATACTGAATAGTTGAAGCATTGATGGTGTTTAGTTTTGGTGATATTTTCTTGTTGTTATGGTTGTTTGTGTTTGATTCATATAACCTATTTATAATTATTTGGGTGCATTAAAGCCGTTGAGGATCCATGGTTGTTTTAATTGGTTTATTTGATGTGGATTCTCCTGCTTTAGTTTATGTAGGTAATTTTTGAGTTCTATGTTTATTATCTATAGTGAAATGGTTCTTGAAAATATTTTTAAATTATATGTTACCCTATTCTACACTAATTACCTTAGGTTAATATCTCTTTGAATCGAATAACTCGAATCTTCATCATTCATTTATTTTTTTTTATCCCATTCTTCAAAATGTTTAGTGTTCCAAGAATTCTCTTGTTTGATAAAATCCTATGATCTAATTTCTTGTAACACATAAAACTTTATTAATCCACCCTTACCTATGGTAAGTCCCACCCTTTCCTAAGGCCTAGTGGGGAGGAATAGTCTAGGGAAAGGTGTTATCATTCTAAATTATACATTAAATTTTATTAATATTATATCATGCCCTATATGGTGGAGTCCTGGTCCTTGTGAAGGGATCCATGCATATAATTAATCATCTTATCCCTTCTCTATAGTCTTGTATTATAAAATTTATACCAGGGAAGGGAAATGGTGTATGGTTTTACCTTTTATTCCATGGTTGCCTTTCATAGCATATCTATTCAATATTTTAGTTCACCTTATTATATTGTTATATATGGTTTTTTATATAATTTTATGGTTTATCAATGGTATCTGGAATGATATGGTTATGAACCATGAAACTCCATGGTAATCAAGTTGGATCACCCATTTCTATTTTTAGGGATGATTATTTCCCAATTCTACTCAATATTATGTGACATAAACATGAAATTTCAAGTGGAATATATATGAAATTATGGAAAATTAAATGGGAATGTAAAAAACATAAATAAAATAATTGAAAGGGGGTATATTAATGATTAAATAATTAATAAAAGTTAATATAAAAATTTTATTAAATCATTGGTATATTAGTAATTTCCTCTTCGAAAAATATATAAGTTTATGGAATGAGGTTGAACATGTTGATCTAAAATTGAAATTGATAATAGGAAAGAACTATATAAAATTAGTTATGTAAATGGAATTATCAATATGGTGATAACCTGGAAAAAAATTCATTGATTTTAAAGTGTTGTTTTTTTTGTGATTATAGTATGGGTTGTCATTAGGATTGATCTGGTCCTTGTTATCTTTCGTTTTTTATTTTTTAGTATAGTTTGGGTGTTGGATTGAGTGTAAATATATGTTTTATCTTTATTATTTGTGTAATAGTATATCTAGTTAGAAATCTATATGCTTTACTGTTATACATTACCCTTATAGGTTTCTTTAAGTTGATTAGAACCTGTAGACAAGAGGGAAAGTGCTTCTTGTCTTCATTAGATAGACTACTACCTCATGAGTCTAAGTGTCCTTAGAATAATTACATCAAACCTGGGTTGTTAGTAATAATTTAGAGTCCCTTTTGAGGAAGTAAAGGTTTAGTCTACCATATAAATTTAGTTTCAGATAGTGAATTTTTGAAGATGTATGATTAGTTCCATGAGAGTTTATAGGGTGATATACCTAATTATTGGTAAATTTCTCTGATTTCAAGTTAGGTTTTGATAATTAAATTAACCTAATAATTGGGATAATAAAATGTCCTTTGTGATGATAATATTTATTAATTAATATCTAATGAATACTTTTGCACTTTATATTTTTAATTATACTTATGAATGGTTGTGCGGATTGTTGATATAGAATCATTATTGTTTAAAATTCCATTATAATACTTGGTTATGGAATATTGCTTAACACGGTAGCATAAATATACTTGTTATGCATTTTTGTTGAATATGATGTGATTCATGGAATCTATGACAAGTTGTTATTTGAAATGGGTAGTGAGAGATCATGGTGATATTTTTGTGATAATTGTTATGGTGACTAATATGGGTTATTAAGGAATGAAAGATACATAGGGTGTAGGGTGATGAAGTGGTTATAATGGATACATGGGGTGTAGGGTGATGGTTTTTTTATTATGGTGACCACTAATCTATAACTTCTAGAAAAGTTAGTGAGGTCCACTCTTAATGGATAGCTATAGGTTTGAGATGGAAAGGCCTTTGTTTATAATTAATATTATATAGAATTACTATTTTGGGTTCCCATTAATTAAATAATATAGTTTTAAATTTTCCCTAATAATGATGAATATATTGTGTTAGCAATGGTATTGTTTCATGGAAGGTTAGAAATGAAGTAATTATGGTAGTTATGTGATGTGAAATATATATCTTTTGATTATGGTCATCTGATTTGGGTACTTTCTACTCTCATGTGGTACAATATTTGTGATATATTAGTTATAGGTGTATCTTTAGGAAGTGGTAGATGTGTCCATATTTGGCTATGTTTGAGTATCCATAAAATTATTTTCAATTTTTATTACTTAATGTGTCCACACTTATCTATCATAACACTTTAATTGAACATGGATATTTTTTATCCTATAAATATGATCTTATTGATTACTCCTAAGTGCTCACCCCAAAACATTGTTTCTTGAGTGGTTTTTTAGGATAGTTCCAGGGGTACTGAGAATGATACTTTCTAAGTGCTGAGGTGGATCATAGTAGTTTGAGTGGATCTTGGGAGCTCTATGTTTAATTACTTAAGGATTTTTTTCTTTTTGATCCATGTAGTAGAATTTTAGGAAATGGGTATTGTTATGTATTTCATTTAGGCTTTATAGAGTTACTTTTTGATTATTATATTTCATCATGAAATATTTAAAGAGTTTAATGAATCCCACATTGTGTGGATACCGTCGGTACTATTCACCACCCCATGGCATATTAGAGGTGGGTTTCAGCGGTCATACTCATCTTCACTTTTAATGTATAATGGTACATGTATAGGGTGTCATTATATAATGGTATTGAAAAGGATGTATGAGATATATTATGGAGTGTTATGTTAGGAAAAGGTTAGGATTTCATGGTTCTAGTAGGGAAATAGTGCCAACTATACCTATAAAGTGACATAGTCAAAGGAGACCAGCATGGACAGGGGTATTTATGGTCCCCCATCATCCAACATAAGGAAAAACTTGGTCTAGAAAACATGTTTATATGAAAATTTGTGGATTGAGTGGTAGAAATTTAATAATGAACCATGCATAAATTTCATAGATTTAATTCTAATATAAGATTATAGTATATAACTAACCATAGTTTTTTATTTATGCTTACTTATTTTGAAATAATATATTTTATAATCATGTTTTGTACACTTTTACAAACTTATTCATTCTAGTTTTACAAATTATTTCTTATATACTTATGACATGAAGAGATAATTGATTTACTTAGTATTCAATTATTAGTATTACTATATTTTTGATGTATATAAATTTTTAAACATTTATAAGAATGTTAGGAATTAAAGTATTGTTTTTGTTTAATAAATAAATATTTACCTTGATAAATAGATAAGATATACATTTTGAGAGAATTTTTTTGATGGAATTTTTTATATTTAGAATTCCAAATTTGAAATAATCTTTCATGTGATATGATGAACCCATCATTAGTGAAATTTTCATTTTTAAATAAAAGTTTTATATAGGATACTTTTTAAAATGAATAATTATAGAATTATGATTCATTATTTCATAACATACAAAATTTATTATAGTGTTAAGCATGTTTAAATTTTCTAGAATCCATACAAGAATTATAGAGTAAATTATTTCATGTTGTTATAATGGAAATTTTAATAAATTGTTGTAGTGCATGATATTTATGTTATGTTCTTAGAAATAATTAATGATTCATTGTTAAATTTTGAAGTAATGTGTCATTGAAAACAACATATCTAATATTTCTAAATATAATGATTAACATGTCAGAGAAACATGGTATGATTAAAAACATGTTGATTATTGTTTATTCCATGTTAATGGTTGTGTATATTTTATGAAAATTTTATTATTTGATATAAAGATAATTCCAAAATGAATTAATGAGAATAAATGTTAAGCATAATGTAATTCTACAATATCTAATAAATAATACGAAATTGTTTCTAGTGATCACATGGCCAAATTATTATTTTCTTCAAGATATAAGAAAGAAAATTATATATTCTCTCTCTTGAAATGTTTCATTCCATGATTGTTGAAACCTATCTTCCAAATTCATAGTTATTATTTGATTATTCACGTGTTGATGATATGTTCCTTATATCACATGCTTGAATAATGGATTGATTGTGCTCTGGTAAACTTGGAAATAATAAATTGCTATGATTAAGCTACTTATTTCCCTATTATGTTCATATATGATGATATATGGTAAAACTGGTAATGGTACGATGAGTTGGATAGTGTTGAAAGGTGTTAGGAATGACATCAGGATTATTGGATGGTTGAGATATGGTTTTTAATGTGTTCCCTACTTATAATTATAAGAAATATTTATATGATTACTATATTTTTCGAGTATATTTTTAGCTAGTGAATATGTTTTTCTTGAAATATATATTATCCCATGTGATGATATTGTGATACATATGATGTAATATAATTGTATTTTTTTTGTGTTTCCGAATGATATTCCATCAAAACATCGTCAGTATGTCGTGTGATGGAAAGGGTAAGAATAATTTTTGGGTGATACGTTGCATAGATTTCAGTGGATTGATTTGATAAAATTTTCTATTGAATTTTCTAGTGATGAAGCTAAGGAATGGAAGAAGAGGTTAGAATTTCCTTTTAATTAGAAATTCACTAAATCATTTCTAATTCACTCAAATGGTTGGATTGATTTGGAAGGTTTCTTAAATATGGGGAAAGATATAATGTGGTGACCTAGATGTGATTTTTTTTGTTTAGTTCCTTAATATGTTCAATAAATGTTTCATCTCTCATATGTTATCTTATGTTTTCATAAAATATATTAGAGGGATCTAGAAAGGGAATAATACAATGCATGGTCTTAGAAATCATTATACAGATCTAGTTAGTAAGTTTTTATCTCTATAAACTAGTGGAGATTCTGGAGTGCCTCATTTTTAGTCAGCTCTAAGGCTGTATATTTACTAATCAGTTTTACCAATTATAAAGGAGTCTTGGGAATTGGTAAGATATATTTTGTAAGTTTTGTAAAGAATTATTTCCATGATATTAGTCTTTAGCAAAGAATTTTATCATGTTTTTAGAGAGGTTTGTTTGAATTATCTGCATTATAATCCACTAGTTTCATTAAATAAGAGAGTGAGGTGACCTCCAAGAGTTAAATTGAAACTTTGAGCCATGGGGTTGAGGAGTTCGAGGTATCCAATATCATGTGATTTGACTTATTTCAATTTTAATACTATGTGGAATCACCAATATGAATTCCCTAAGGGAAAACATGCTTATCGGTATTTGGTGTATAGTTATCATTGGTTTGAGATGATGAATTATGTTTTCAAGTAGTATACATAGTACACTCACATTTTTTGATAGGTATCTTCTCAAGAATTATGATTTCATTTGTTATTGAATTCCTTTGTGCCTTGTCATTTTAATGTGGTGGTTGTGTTTTGGTTATAGTGATATCATTGAGAGACACCTTGTGGGGTAATCGTTCATATCAACCCATTTCCATCATTTTTTGCTCTAATTCTTAATATAAATAACTGTTTAAGAGGTATCTAATGTAGGACTATATTTTTGAATCCCTTATTTAGTATTTTTATATGGATTAGGGTTTATATAGGATGTTTGGGGAAGTTTCATAGGTTATTAGAGTTTTTTTCCATTCAATGTTCCACCACACTATGGTGGTAGACATGGTGGTGATTAATTTAATGTTTTGGTCATGGTCCAAGATGTTTGGTAGGTCATATTCAAATAGGGGAGTTGATTTGGTCATTTTCAAAAAAAAAATGGTGCATCATAGGAAATTAAATTACCATGGGGGGTTTTTGACCAGGGATGTGTAGCTATGTAAAATGTATTAAGGGAAATGATCATATTTAGACAAGGTGTATCAGTGAGTTGGTGATATTTATTCTTAGTTGGGAACATAAAAAATGAAAAATGGAAAGAAACCCCTCTCTATATCTTAATTATTTACGGGATGAGGCAAAATAGTGAAGGTATCTCACCTATGTCATGGATATGGTTGTAATTTCCATATCAATGTTTGAAACTCCTTTCGCTGAACCATGGTTCAAGGCATGGTGTAATAAAATTTGGTAAAAATGAAATATCAATAAGTTGATCTGTAATCTAAATATAGGATGAATAAAAGTATTTTTATTTTTAAAATCAAACAGAATATCGTTTCTAAAATCATGTTTAGTTAATGGTATGACTTTTATAACAAAAATTTGTGTATTAAATTGAATTAAATAAAAATACCAAGTTATTATGTTGAAATAATTAAACCAATCAATATATGAATGTAAAACTCATATAATTGATTGGTAGATGATGAATCTAAAACACTTACATTAATGTATGATATAAATGTGATTATTAACTCTTCCTTTAATGTAACCATATGGATGGAGATATTGAGATAATTTCCTATAAAAACATAAAAATTTATTAATAAACCCTTACATATATTGTTTTTAGAGATGGTAAGTTCCGCCATTTCTTTATGACCAATGGGAATGAATAGTTTAGGTAAAGGGGTTTCTTTACAAAATTATACAATTCATTGTATTACTCTTCTCTAGATCTCATTGTGGTGGAGCCTTAGTCCAAGGGATGGGGTATATGTATAAAATTCATCATCTTATACCTTCTCTTCGGTCTGGGGTTATAAAATTTATCCCAAGGGAAAGGGAATATTGAATTCTTTTACCTTGTATTCCATGTATTTTTTATTTATTGTTTATTCTCTATTTTATTTCACCTATTTATGTTGTTATATATGGTTTTTATATAAGGATATATGTAACGTAAGAGGGAAGTCGTATGTGATGGTTATGAACCTATAATTGGCATGGTAATCAAGTTGGTTTTCCCCTTTATATTTTCAAGTATTATGATTACTCAAGTCTACTCAAAATGATGTCTCCTTGACATGATAGTCCATGAAGAATATATCTAAAATAATTGTAATGTAAATGAGCATGTAAAAACAAAAATAAAATAAATTAAGGGGAATTATATTGATGATGAAAGAATAAAACAAGATAATTATAAAACCCGGTTTAAACACTACTATATTAATAATTTCCTCTTCAAAATATATCTAAGTTTATAGAATGTTGTTGAAAATTTTGATTTGAATTTTAAATTGATAATATGAATGAAATATAGTAATGGAGTTACAGTAATGGAATTACTAAGAGGTTTATAAACTATAAATAGTACCCTTAATGTTTAAAGTATCAATGTTCAGTTATTATAGAATATGTTTTCAATAGGATTAAATCATTAGCTATCAGCTTACATGTTTTTATCCATTTGATTATTTTTTGGATTTCCTTGTGTGTAAATATAATTTTTATCTTCATTATTAGTGGGATATCAAGGATGGTTATAAATCTTGATTCTTTCCCCTTATAATCTGTCTTTATAGGTTCCTTTATGATGGTTATAACATGTTGACGATTTGTGAAATGTTTCTTGAATTCTTTAAAGTATATGCTATCTTTTGAGTGTCCTCATTTGTAGAATAATCCCTTATGACATGATTTTTTTATAAGAATATATAAGCCTTTTCATGGAAAGAATAGTTTAGGTTTATTTGTTAATGTGGTTTGGTTTGGAGAAGTTTTGAGGTTGTAGGATTAGTTCCCTGGGATTTTCTAGGTTTAGATACCTAGTTTGGGGTATATGTCTTCGATTTCGGGTTTTGTTTTGATACCTAAATAAATCTATTAATTTTGATTGTTAGATTATTTATAAAATTTTATAAGTAAATGATTTTATAATAATACTATGGATTGGAATATTAGTACACATTCATATTATGTTATATAAAGTTAATTAAAATAGATTAATGGACTAATTCACTTTATGATATGTTTTTGTTAAAGAAATGATGAAGAAAAATATTTTTGAGCATTAAGGGATAAGAATTTAATTAATGATGAGTTTCTATATAGAAATATATAAATTTTAATGAGGAAAATTTGAGTTAATGGGATAAATAATTTTTATTAAAAGAGTAAATTCATGGTTAAATAAAGAACATACTTGAAGGTGATAGTAGTGAAATATTTATTTATATTTAATGATAGGCCACATTATAGTTATAATGATTCTTATGAATGGTTGTGATGATTGTTGGTATAGAATTGTTATTCATTAACATTACATTATACTTCTTGGTTGAGGAATTATATTGCACATTGTATGATAATTATAATTTTTATGGATTTATGTTGAATGTGATGTGATATAGGGAATCTATGACAAGTAATTACAATAAATGGCCAATAAGGGATTGTGGTTATATTGTTGTGTTGATGGTTATGTCATTGAAGATGGGTTATGATTCTATGAGGGTTTTATAGGTTATAGGATGATATGTTATTGAAATGGCTGCATGGGGTTATTGGTGATGGAGTTGTTATGATGGTGACATTAATTCTATAACTTCCGGATTAATTAGTTAGGAGAACTCCCAAAGTTTAGAAATATGTTTGATATGTAAAGGACCTATTTGATTGGTAATAATGGATGAAATTATAATTTTAGGGACACATTTCATTAATTATAAAATTTTTATGTTTCCCCTGATGATAATGGATATATTGTATTCATAATGGGATGGTTGTAAGGAAGTTTTGAAATAAATTAATTGTGTTAATTTTGAGATGTATAATATCTCCATTTTGATTATAGTATTCCATTTTGTGGATTTTTTCCTTTCATGAGGTAATATATTTTTGATATGGTGATTGGGTGTTCTGATTATGGAATTGGTGGATGTGCTAATATTGGGATATGTATTATTATTCATAACTTTATTTATAGTTTTTTCTTAAATACTATTTCAAAACTTATCAATCCCAAAACTTTTATTTCACATTGATATTTTGAGCTTTGAAATATGATTCAACTGAGTACTCCAAATTTCTCACCCCACCATTGTGTTTTTTTATGTTTTTTTTCAATAAAATTCAAGAGAGAAAAGAAAAAAAATAGGCATCTTTGGTGGAGCATAGTTGTTGGTGTGGTTCTCTATATATCAATGTTTCATTACATAATGTTCTTTTTCATTTTGATTGATGTAGTAACATTGGGTAATTGGGTATTGTTAAGTATTGCATTTATATTCTGTACAGTTAATTAGTAATTTATATCTATTTACTTGGGATATTTAAATATAGTAGTGTCCCCCATGTTTATATCCCCATTTCTAGTTACAACCCCATTGTAATATCCTGATATTTTAAAAGAACATTATGTTCAATAGCATATACAACACATAGCACCAAGCTTAAATGAACCATGATGTATTATTATTTAAATGGTATAATAATAACCTCGATTTGAATTTGTGGGTATAAATAGGATTAACCGCATTATGAAATATATATAATGGTCCTTCTCAATACAAATATTTGGCTAATTATTAAGAAAGAAGTGCTTGATTTTTTAGTAATTTCATTTTATTCTTCAAAAATAGATTTTCATCACAAATGGTTTTTATTGATTTTTATGAGGGAATATTATAAATACATTATGAAAATTTAAAAAATTAAATTTTATAAAAAAATATATCATTATTTCACTCTATATTCCACAATTATCTTTAGATGTATTTTGGACAATTTTCTAAGAAGTTTGATATTTCAATAAACAGGTAAACTATTGATTTTTATTGAAAACCATCTATTCTTTACATCTATTTACAAGGAAAAATTATATTTGGATAATTTTTAAATTTTAATTAATTAATTTTAATTAAAAATAATCAATAAATTTTATTATAATCGACAATATACTTGTATTTGGTAAAACGAATTTTTATACTTAAAAAAGGAATTTTAATGGAAAACTGCTTTTCGTCACATTTTTTGGGTTTAATTTTAAATTAATTTCCAACAATTATATGAATTTAAGTTAATAAAATGGATTAAATATTTTTAATAATAATTATTAACGTAATTTAATAGGTTCAACTTAATTTTTTTTCATAGTGAATAGTAAAAACTGTAAAAATCTATTACCATAGTTAAGGTCAAAATAGGTTTACCATAGCTTAAAATAAACAAATAATGATTATAATTAAATAAATTATTTATAATATTGGACATTTTTTGGACCAAATATATATTTAATTATCTAAATAATATATTTTAAAACATTATTTTTAATTTGGAAGCATTATCTTGACTTTTGAGAAAGTAAGTTATATTATATTCAAATTAAAAACTATTTTTTGTTATTTATATTTAATGGAATAGTGGGATGATTACATTATGTTTTTTATTGATCCAAAATCATAAAAATATTCGTTTTTTAAAAATGTAAATAAATAAATTTAAACCAATATATCACTTGATTTAAATGTAAAATCATTTTCACACATAAATCATGCATTTTCTTAAAAACTATTTTCATTCTTTTTGTGTTCTTATATTAAAATAAATTTATTCTACTAATATAATTTGAACCTTATAAAATAGATTAAAATTTTGTATCACGATGATAAATTTTATTTTAAATTTCTCTTTTAATTTGGTTCATATAATTAATTTATCATGGTCAAAAGTTAAGTTATAAAGGTAAAGGACAAAATGATCTTAAAGTTGTTTAACAAGGAGATAAGGATTACAATGTATCAAAAACTTTTCTAAATGTGATTAGTTGAGTATATTTGTAACCTTTCACACCTTATATATTAATTATTTTTTCCCTTTGTTCCACTTTCCATAAAAATTATTTTATATTAATTTAATACTTTATGTAATTCCATGAGTGCCCCTCCCATCACTTATAAAAAGGTACCTAATCTTCTCTCCTATACACACTTAGAGATCCATTTGGTTTGGACAATACCTTCCTGAATCCCTTAAAAAATACCTAACCACATTTTATAGGTATTATTTTGGGAATAATACCAACCTTATAGGGTATAAGGTGTAAATAAAAGGAGGTTGTCCGAAGAAGATGTATAGCTTTTGACCGAATGTTTTAGTTTTATTTTTTACTCTAACAGATTCTAATCATCATTAAACATAATTATATAACACCATTATCTTAGATATACTAATATATTATTATGTAAATTTAATAACCTATATCTATATTCTATTCCATCAAATTGGAAACAAAACGGTCATTCATATGTATGGAAGACAACCTCCTCCTGAACTGATATAATTTTTTTTCCACTACCTCCTCTCACATATGGTTATAATGATAAATTATATGAATATATATGATATTAATGAAATATTTATCATTATTTAAGGATAATATATCATATATTTTCTTACCTTTACATTCATTGAAATATGATAATGTCATTAATGTGTATTTGTGGATTATCACTTCTAAGAATCAATGTGATTAATTATTCATAACCACATAAAATGGATGCTACATATAAATTTAGTTAAATAAATTATATGATATTTATGATATAAGAATTATTTTTTAAGGATAAAATAATAATTTCCTTCGTTCCATCATGTTCATTGAAAAATGGAAAAGTTACGCATGCGTGCGTACAACATATTGTCTCTATTATTGTAACATAATTCACTTTCCATAACCGTATTTAATGGTTGGTTTTAAAAGTAAAATTTATGTATAAAAATTATATTTATTCTGTTATATTATTCTAGAGATTATGGAATAATAAATCATTTGACAATATTCAACTTACCAAAGTCATTTTTTATATATGAGCTGAATATTATCAAAAATTTTGACGTGAACATAATTGATTAAGTAATTAAATATAACATGGTAATGAATAAAATAAAAGGAAAAATTAAAATTAAAAATTTTCTTAAAAAAGAAAATAATTAATATAAGCTTATTACTCTAAAAGATAAAGTGTGTATGTGATGATTCAGACTCACTATAAGGGACACTTAACCTTAAAAACCCCACTTTAAATGTTTTAAATATTTATTTTATAAATTTTTTCTTCCATGTCCATATTCTTAAAAATTATTTCTATATGTATTTATATTTAAATTTATTAACTATAAATAAAATTTTATATAACCTTTTAATTTATTTCAAAAAAATTCAAGGTAATATTTTTATGTAATTTATACAGAACATTTTGACTTTATTTAAAAAAGGAAAAAAGAGACTATTATATTTTAACATATATTAAATCAATAGATTTTCCCACCACCATAACCTTTGTTTTATTTTTATGTTCCTTTATAATATCCCATGTTTTCTTAAATAAAAAAAATCCCTTCCCTTTGTTCTGAGAATTTTAGTTTTGAAGATTGGGTTTTAATGGAATGGGACATATCAATGTCTAAAAATGTTTTTCTTATAGGTTCAAAAGTATCTGTTTTCAAGTGTGATGATATAAATGAAATATTTTATGTTTTTATTCATGTTATGGTTCTTGTAATTTTTTTATGATGTTGTGTGATCTCAATATATCTCATGATGATGGGTTATCCTAATATTTCTCTCCAATGCACTAAGTAATGATTAGGTTCTTTGGAGAATTTTTTATGAAGTAAATAATAATGTTTATTCCAATTTTAATGGTTATTATAAGGGTTTTAATAATTTTTCTATGAATATGATGTACCATGGAATATAAATTACTTTTTTATTCTTTCTAATGAGTTTTTATAGAAATAATTTGATTTCAAAAGTTATGATGGTGATCTTCCTTTTTAAAGGAAGGATTATTAAAATTTAGGTTTAATATATATAGATTTTAGAAAAAAAATTATCATGGGTTCTCATGTTTTATAAGAAACCCTCATGATTATAATTTTTCCTTATGATTTGTTATAAAGTGGTTTATGAAAATTTTTAGGTAGTAAAAATTATTTCATGTGTAAGTAAACTATTATTTGAGATCAAAGTTTATTATATTAAAAAAAATGTCTTTTATAATCTCATGGTTTTAAAATGGACTAACGAGTTTCTTTTTTATTTCCATTATTATGTTTTTTGTTCTCATCCCATGTTTTGAAATGTTTTTCAGAGATTTTAGCAATGAGTGGGAAAAAATAATGAGTAACGTTAAAAATTGTAATTATTTTTCATGAAAAGAAAAAAAAATTAAAATTATTGTATTATGGTAAAACAGATACTAAGAAGATGTGTCCATTTTTTAATATATGGATTTATTATGTAATATTTTTAACCTAATTATCTTAAAACTCTAAAAATAAAAATATCTTTAGGAATAAAAGAAAATGAATCCTCATTTTAAAATTAAATTATGTATTGAATAAGGGTTAAGTCACTCCAATTGGTATCAGAGAAAAGTTTTAGATAATATTTATAGGTTAGGATATCATATCAGAATAAGTTAAAAGTCCTCTCTAAACATAAAGGTTAGTATGTTTTTGAGAATTATGGTTATTTTCGATAAATTTAAATATTTTAATAGAATATGACGTGTTTAAGGATATATTATTGTTTACCCTTTTCATAAGAAGGTTTATTTTGATTTTATTTATATGCACACACAAACCCTTTTTGTTTTAGTGAATGGATGGAACTAGAAGGAAAGAAATTAAAAATGTAAAAGAAGAAAAATGTGGTGGTTTTATAACTAAGAAACTCATTGGAGTGGGATATGTAGTGAAAAATATTATTGATATTCTTAACCATCTATCACGAGTGATGATTAATAATCTAAACCTAGGTGAAATTCCAAACACGTCAAATAAGATAAAATTGAATTTATATAGAATTTTAGGTGAAAAATATCATAAAGTTAAAAATTTTAAACATCATGAGTGTTAATAATGTGGGAAGAAGAACCTAGGGAAATATCTTAAAAGAATAGGAAGATGTTTATAAAATGGTAAAGGAGTGAATAAAGAAACAATCTATCAAGGAAAAAGGAAGAGTTTAGTTAACATTGTGAAGGGGAATAAATTTATTCCCAAGGTATCAACTGTTGATTTTAAAAGTGAGGAGTATGGGAATTATGAAAATAAATATTAAAAGGGTAAATATAAAGAAAAGGATCTAAAATACCATACATATAATCTTTTAGAAATGCCTAATTCCATTACTATTGAAAATGAGGAAATTTTCAATGAATTATGAAAGGAAATAAATACTAATGAATAAGATGAAAAATCATGCTCAATGTACTATTAATAATGTTAAATGATTCAGGTGTCTAAATATATGGATTCAACAGTTATGATGTATTGGTAGATTATAGGATGGTCATAAGTTTAAAACCATTAATACTCTTTTTATTTTTTAAGTAATAGGAGTATCATACATACATTAGTTGAGTTTTAAATGATATTTATGTATATATAACCCGTTTGTTTGACATGGGGAAAATTTATTCAAGTAATAATGAATTAAAATTTGGAGAGAATAAATTTAATGGTATTTATAACCATTAATGATTATAGGATATTTAATATTGAGGTAATCATGGGTCATTATTATTTAGGAAAATATATTTCATTTTATAGAAAAATAAAAGATAGAAAATTGATTTTATGATTAAGTGATTAATGTTATTTGAGAATAATTTCACTATAAGAATAAGAGAAAATGAAAAAAAACTTTTTATGGGAATTTATTTCAGGAATAAATGTTAAATTATCTTCTAGAAGTATATATGATTTTTTTTTTCATTTATAGTGATTTAGGTTATTTATATAAATTATTTGCATATTTTGGACATTATATGATTAGGGAATCTATATTTTTTGGTGTATGACTTTATGAGTGACTAATTTTGATGGGGGATAAATCTTAAATTAATCTCATAAGAATATGTGGTCAAATCTTTCTTATTGTTCTGTTTTGAACATGGTTGAAAATATTTTTGAATAATTTTAAGGTTATGTTTTTATAAAATGAACTAATTTAAAATTTTTATTTTATTTTTGAGTATATATGGATTAATGTTGTATTCTTTAATTTTAAGGTTTTTTCATTTTTGGAATTATCTATTATTATGCTAACCATTTTGGTTTCGGCTAATATCTAAATATAGTATTAATTTATTATTATCCCTTTTGTGAATTATGTGATCAGTTAGAAGTTAATTTTATTGAATCATGAATGAAAGATCATCTTTAATACTCTTTTTTTTTTGGAGAAAAGTATTATATTATGGTAGACATTAATTAAAAGTTGAAATTATAAATAAAAATTAAGTATATTTTTTTATATAATTAGTCTAGAAGGTAAAATAATTTCTCAGATATATGAAAAGGATTTTGAAATAAAATGTTTATCCTAATACCTTTTTTCTAATGAATATATAGCCTTTTTCATATCTATTTAATTTATGGTTTTTGGTCATTAACCTTCTCAGGATCATTCACTTTTTTGTAGTCAATGAACTTTTTTACTTTCCATCATTATTTAGAAATTAATTTTCCTCTGTCTATATTTTCATTCCTCTCTAATGTTCTCCTATTTAGAAACCTATTTTTGCAATATTCTAGATGACCTTCATTTTTCCTTTTCATTATTTCCAAGTAGAAGTTTTATTAGCCCTTTTATGGTGTGGGATTTCAAAAAAAAGTATTTCAAAATTTTAAACCATTAATTATTGAGATCAAGTTTAAATTAAAAGGATTAAATTTATTAAATAGGGGAATTTAATATCCTTATATTTTAAAATAACATTATGTTCAATATCATATAAAACATGCATCACTAATTTTAAATGAATAATGATATATTATAATTTTAATGTCATAGTTATAACCTATACATTGAATTAATTTGTATGAATAGAATTGGATAAATTATCAAAAAATATAAAGGTCCTACTCAATATAAATTTATTTACTAATTCTTAGGAAATAAGTATATAGTTTTTCAGTAAATTCATTTCATTCTTCAAAAATATTTTTTCTTCAAAAATAGTTTCTTTTATTTTTGTTACATAATATTATTATTAATTTCTGATGAATTAATAAATTTTATTCAATAAAAATTATTCAAAATTTTAATTTATCGTGTATAGATTATCATAGGATGAAATATTTATAATTTTATAATAATTTTTATTTTTTAATGAATCATGAAAAATACTTATTTTTTTAAAACCCTTTTTCTCTTTTCATGTATATATATGGTCAACTTTTATTTTGGGTTAGTTTAAAAATTTCATTATTTCCTTTTAATTAAAAATTTTCCAATAAATATTATTATAATTAAAATTATACTTGAATTTGGTATAAAAAATTTACACTTAAAAAAATTCTGGAAAACTTCTTTTCGTCGTGTTTTTTTAGATTAATTTTAAATTAAATTCTGCCTATTTTGTGAATTTAATTTTATAAAAAGGATTCCATATTATAAATAATAATAATTAACATAATTTAATGGGTTCAACTTAATATTTTCTTATTCAAACTATGTTAAATACCCTAAGAGGGAGGGGTGAATCAGGGTATGACAGATTAAAACAACTGCCCCTTCAGATATTGTTTCATTGTAAAACAAAATTCTCTTCTCTCTCTTTACCACAACAATATACCAACATAAATTAAAGAATGCCTGAGACATAAAAATTTTACTTGGTTCTCCCACATAGGGATATGTCCATGGAGCATACTATAGTAATGAGTCGACATACCAAATCCACTAAAAGTGAACTACTGTTTACAATGTTCGGAGTAGTCTCATTATCCCTCCTGGTTTACAACCAATCACAACATGAAGGATCACTACTCTATTAAATGAAGTGAGGCCACTGCATATCTAGAATATCCTAATTTGATTTTGTGAATCAATGTTTTTGAAACCTCATTTAGTGTATCATTATGATCAACTTTCACCCAACTGATGAATACCATGTTACCCCAAAACTACTGAGAAACTTAAATCTTTTGCGCAACCTCTTGGTTGTCATACACTCAACTTTAATGTTGTATGTGTAGCATTAATGTTTTTTCATGAAAAACCTTATTTTTGCAACTTACTTTTTCTGAAAAACTCCCTTCTTATGCGTAACTCCCTTTTCATACAATTCTTACATGATTCAGAGCCTCATATTTCTCTAAGGGTTGAGATTCTGAAATGAGGGGGTTATCCGTCTATTTATAGGCTCGGCTGACCCTATGAATAAGATCTAGATGCATCATTCTCTACATGTGTAAGAAAATATTCGATCAGGTAAAACCAAATTCGATGCATTTGGTACATTATCATATTTTGCGCAAACTTATCTTTCACGCAAAATACAATATTTTGTGCACTTCATGCCTTGGTAAAATTTTGATACAGTGATTCCAAAACATGCCATGTATGCAAAATTCCAAACCACCATTGATCTTTTGTGACATCTCCTTTCCCAAAACACCTTTCTCTATTATCCTAATTTTGAGGCCAAATTTTTTTTCAAACACTGGGAAATAGTGCCACCTTGTATACAATATTTTTGTACCACCACCAGATCATTTATTTTTTTTGTCTCAACTCTTTTTCAACATAGAATTTCAAAAAAATCTCTAGAAATCCAAAAAAACCACTGAAACCTATTTTTTAAACAAACACAATCAACCCAAAAATACATCAATTTTAACTTGATTTATTGTTTCCCAAAATATTTTTTCATAATGAATAGTAAAAACAATAAAAAACTGTTATTTTAGCTAAGGTTGAAACAGGTTTACGAGGGGTTAAACTAAAGACATAAGGGTTATAATTCAATAAAAATTTAATTTATAATATTTTATTTTTAAAAAAAATATATATCTATTTAATGAGTTAAATCATTCATTATAAAAATTTATTTTACATTTGGGTTTACATTCATGACTTTTTAGAAGATAAGTTAAATTTTCTTCAAAATAAAAACTATTTTTGGGTATCTCTACTTAATGGAATGGTTAGAAGATTTTATTATGTCTTGGTTTGATAAAAAATTATGAAAACATTACTTATTTTATTATTTAGAAAAATTAAACCAATTATTACTTAATTTCAAGGTGAAATGATTTTTACACATAAATCGGGTATTTTCCTAAAAACAGATTCCAAGTATTTTGTGTTGTAATATTAAAACTAATTTCATATAACTATATAATTTCATCATGATAAAATGGATTATAAATTTATAATCATGATTATAAATTTTAATTTTAATTAATATTTTATTTTTGGTCATGTAATTAAGTTATCATGGTAATATTTTAAGTTATCATAGTTAAGGTTAAAATGCGTTTAAAGTGATTTATTAAAGAGATAAGGATTAAAATAAATATAAAACTTGTATAAATGTAATGTTTTAGTTTATTTCACCCCTATAACAACTTATATTATAAATTTAGGTTCCTTTATTCCACTTTTCTATGAAAATTAATTTATATTAATTTAATACTTTAAGTAATTACAAAAGTGCCCCTCCCCACACCTATAAAAGAGAACCTACTCTCTTCTTGTATACACACTTCTAAAACATTTGTTTCATCCAAATACAACATAAATACCTTTAAAACATCCCTCCAAAAATAATAGAGTTCTTATTTTCATTATAATACCATCCTTAGAGGGATTAGAGATTAAAGCATATGAGGTTCTCTAGAGGATAGATAAAACTATTAATCTAATGTTTTAGTTTTATTTCTTCTTTTACCACCATAAAACCTTCTTCAAACCTAATAAAACAATAACACCAATATATTATACATAATTATATGTTTTAATGTTAATTTAATAACCTATATCTTTCTCCACATCCTTAATATGGGGAATAAACCTGTTATTCAAGTGTATGGTGAACTACCACCTCACGAACCGTTGTAATTATTTTTTTATCACCACCTATCATAGGTGGTTATAATGTTGTATTAATGTTTTTGTGTGTGTGTGTTTTTATTTTCAATGGAATAATTATTGTTCTATAATAATAGGATATCTTATATTTTCTTACCTTTCCATGAATTGCAAAATGATTTCATGCATACTTGTGGATCACCACCTCCATAAAGAAATGTGATTAATTTTTCATAACCACATCACATGGATACTATATATAAGTGTATTTATGTAATTTATATTATATTTATGATATAATAATAATTATATTTAGATAATATAATACTTACCTTATTTTCGGTGTGTTTTTTGAAAAATAGAAACATTACTCATGCGTACATACGGCCTAACAGCTCTATGATTGTAACATAGTTCATTTTTCATAACTGTCTTTAATCATTGGTTTTAAAAGTATAATTGATGTATAAAAAATATAATTATTACATGATTGTTATTATTTATTTTATGAAATAACTACCCTGTTTACAGTATTTAACCGACCAATATCATTTTGGAAATATAAACCAAATATCATTAAAATTTCTGACGTGGACTTAATTGATTATGTAATTAAATTTAGAATAATAATAAATAAAATAAAAAAGATAATAAAATAAAAAAAGGAACTTAATAATGTAAATAATTAACATAATTTTATTATTTAGGAAGATAAATAATGTATGTGATGAGTCAGACTCGAGGCAAGGGACATGTTACCTTAAAACCCTCATTTTAATTTTTTTAATGATTTATTTTAAAGATAAATTTATTCCATATCCATATTCATAAAAATAATTTTTATATGTATTTATATGGAAATAAATTAAATATAATTTATATTTCATATCACTATTTTCATTATTTTATAGTTTTTAAAAAGGAATATTTTTATATATTTTATACGAAACTTTTTTACATTATTTATGATAGGAAAAAAGTAATGTTTTATTTTAATGTATACAGTGTAGAGGGTTTTCCCACCGATAAAATAATTATTTAATGTAAGAATTAATTTATATTCTCCCATGTTTTATTCAAATAAAAATCATCCTTCCGTTTATTCTTGAATTTTTGTTTTTAAAGTTCGTTTTTAAACAAAAAGCAATATATCCATATATAAATAAGTTTTTATTATGGATTCAAAACTATATTTTTATGAGTTTGAAAATGGAAATGCATGATTTTATGTGTTTTAGGAATGTTATATCCCTTATTCATTTTTTCTGATGATGGATGATTCCAAAAAATTCCATGATTATGGTTGAGTCCAATTTAGCTCTAAAATTCATTGGGTAATGATTATTTTCTCCAGATAATTATGTTGGAAGTTGACCATAATGGTTATTCTAATTATAAGTATTTTTATAATGGTAATATTAATTTGATGTCCAAAGGAAACTATATTAATTTTATATTATTGGTAATGATTTTTTATAGAAATAATTTTATTTCAGAAGGTAAGATAGTATCATTCATTTTATAGGAAAGGTTATGCCCTTTAGGGTAAAGTGGTATGATTTTAAGAAAACATTTTTCATGGGCTCTCATGTTTTCTAAGAATCTATCATGATTATGATTTTTCATTTATGTTGTATTATAATGTTTTTTTGAAAATAATTAGGTAGTAAAGTTGATTTCATTTGTAAGTAAATGATTATTTGAGCTCAATTTTTTTGTGTTAAAGTGAAACTCTCTTTTATGATATCATGGTTGTAAAATGGACTAAAGAGTTTATTTATTTTTTTATATCCCTTACTGAGATTTTTTTGGTCATCCCAAATTTTCAAATGTTTTTCATAGGGTTTAAGTATTTTTGGGAACAAATAAGTATTCAATTTGAAAATAAAATAGATTTTTTATGAAAAGAAAAGTTTTTTTTATTTTAAATATATTGTATTATGGGAAAATAGATACTAAAAATAAGTTTATAACTTGTAATATATGGGTTTTTTATGTAAGAATTATGACTTAATTATCTAAAACTGTAAACCTATAAAAATATTCAATAATAAAAAAAATCTTTCAAAATTGAAATTATGGATTGAGTAAGGGTCTGGTCCTTATAACAATGGCATATTGGAGGAAGTATTCTGAGGTCGTCATTGTATTCACTACCAAAAAAGTAGGGTTACTAGTGAGGGTGTCTTGGAAAATAATTACTTGATAAGGGTTTTATCTATCCTAGAATTTCACCTTTGGGTTCTCCGATTTTTTTGTTAATAAAAGATATAGTTCTTTGAGACTTTACATTGATTATAAAGAGATAAATAATATTACAATCCAAAAAAGTTTATGTTTCATCATATTGATGACTTATTTGATTGTTTATATGGTCCTTAGTATTTTAAAAATATTGGACATATGTCTATTTATCATCAAATGAAGATAAAGGATTGATAGATTTTTAGGATGGTGTTTCAAATGATGTATGTCCAATATGATTTTTTGGTTATATAGTTTTGGTTTCCTAATTCCCCATTTGTATTTATGGATCTAATGAATATAGTTTTCCATGGTCATTTGTATACAAATTTTATTGTGTTTATTGATGATATTTTGGAATATTTTAAAATTTATGAGTATTATTATAAGAATCTAAGGATCATTTTATAAACCATAAAATAAAATAAGTTATCTGTAAAATTTAGTAAATGTGAATTTTGGTTATAGAAAATTTCATTTATTAGATATATTATAACTACATTTGGGATTAAAATTGATCATGTAATGACAAAATTATTATAAAAATGGTCAAGACATACTAATTTCAGAGATATTTTTAGTTTTTTGTCTCTTTAGTAATTACCAATTGTTTGTTGAAAACTTTTATTAGTTAGTTATCCCACTAACCAGGTTAAATATCAAGGGAGTTTGATTCATTTAGTCAAGGGAATATGATGAATTCTTTCTAGAATTATAAAATAATATTTATTAATATGATAGTTGGGGACATATCATCAATAAATAGTTAACTTTTTGTTTATTTTGATGCTTCATTGAGGGGCCTGGTTGTGTTTTAATGTAATAAAATCAAGTAATTTTGTAATCATCAAATCAATTGAAACCCCAAGAGCAGAATTGTTCAATTCATGACCTTGATCTTGCAATGATATTTTTTATTTTATAAATTTATAGTTATCTTCTATATGAGGTAAAATGACATATATATATATATGTGTGGGGATCATAAAAGTTTGAAATATATATTAACTCAAAAATATTTGGTCATGAGGCAAAGTAGACGGTTGTAACTGATAAAGAATTTCGATTTCATAATTCACCAACACTAATGTAATGCTAACAAGGAAGAATATGCCTTGATCTGGTAAGATAATTAATCATTAATCATACTTTTATTGTAACATTATCCAATAATTCATGATTTAATGAATATTATTCTTGAAATATTTCATGTAGAAACCCCATATCTTTTGGATAAGGTATAATTACAATCACCCTTGTTATAAATAATTATGATGGATCTAAAGGAAGACTATGGTTTGTAAATAAAGGTATAAATGTTTGATTTAAGGTATTTTTTTAATTTTAATACTGATAAAGAAGGTTTCATAATATTTGAAAAGAGGATTTGTGTACTGAGTAATTTTATATTCAAAAAGAAGTTGTTTAATAAAGAATAAAACTATCTATATTCTACTCATCCTAGTATCATTTTGATTTATATAAAACATTGAGAATATTATCAGTTGGAAGTAATAAATAATAATTTTTCTCATTTTATGATGCAATGTTTGAAATTTGAATAGGTTAATGTTGAATAAATACTAATAAAAGGGGATTTTTTGGTAATTTCCATTTAGTAAATGGAAATAAGAGGATATATCTACAAATGTCAGGCGGATTTACTAAATACATATTGTGGTAATAATGTGATTTTTGTTACTATTGATTATTTTCCTAAATATTTACATTTTATTTGAGATTCTATGTCTTTGGATTATCTTTTTATACTCTATATTAAATATATATTCAGATTACATGGATTTCCTCTGTCTATTGTATCTTATCGTGATCATATATTTGCATCCAATTTTTTTAAAGGACTTCAAAAGTCATTGGTTACTAAATTCAGTTCAGTAAATCTATTCTCTCTAAATCTAATAGAATGTAGGAGTAGAAAAAGTTCACATTGTAGGATATGATTTATTATTTCTCATTATATTATCTGAAAAGTTGTGATCAACATATTTCCTTAATATAATTTTCGTATAATTGAATTTTTTATTCCAGTATATAGATGGAACCATTTTAATAATTATATGTTAAGTGGTGGAGGAAATTATTGGGACTTGAATTGGTGAAATAGATAGTTAAAAAGGTAAAAAATATTCAATTCCATGTGAGGATGGCTCAGAAAAAGTAGAAGAGCTATTTAGATGACCAAAGGAATGATCTTTCATCTGTTATAGGAGATCATGTTTCTCATCAAATATATCCATAGAAAGATGTTGTGAATTTTGGAAAAAAAGGAAAATTTAAGTTTAGTGTTTTTTAGAATATATAAACTTTTGGAGAATGTGTGATCATTTTCTTATCATGTATCCTTACCTATGATTCTTTCTTAGGTATAAAATTTATTTTATGCTTTGTTGTTATGAAAATATATACTTAATGTATCTCATGTTTTGAGTCCTGAAGTAGTTCAACTAGATAAGAATATTTCTTATGAGTAAAATATAATTTTAATTATTGTTCATATAGATCCAGTGTTTTGGAATGAGGTGACTTACATGAAAATAGTTTTATGGAAGAACCATATTATGGAAAAATAAACATGATAATCTAAAAAGGCTATGAGAGGAAAATACTCCCACCTTTTTGTTTAATGAATAAAATTGATAGGAAACAATATATTTAAGGGTGGAAGAATTTGACAACCCAGGTAATGTTAATAATAAATAAATTTCATAAAATACTAATATTCATTATTATATCGTAAGGATTCATATTCACAGAAATAATGTTACATAATTTATCAATCTAAAAAGAAATAGTTTTACTCTAACTAAATTGATTCCCGTGAATTATATGGTTTTATTTAAGATTAAAATTTATAAATTATAGAATTTTATTTGATGAAATTGACTTCATTTTTTATATCTCTATTTAAAAATAATCTTCGAGTTATTTTTGTTGGCATTTTTTAGAAATATTTGACTTTTATGCGAATAGTTAAAAATATCATATTCTCAAATACATTAACAATTCATTTGTTTCAGTATTCACAAGGTATGTTTATGTTTTAATTTTTTTAGAATTCAGATAACTATCCTTTTTTATAAACCAATAATTATCTTCTCAGTCAATTCTATATATGATTTTTGGTGTAAAATAATTTTTCTTCCTAAGAAGACATCTTTTAACCAACTTTTTTTCATTTCATTTTGTATACTAATATTAAAATTAATTTTTACCAATTTTATAAATTGAATCATATAAAATGGATTGTATATTTGGAATCATTATATACAAATTATATAATAAGTATCATTACATTTTTATTACATAATTAATTTACAGTAGTAAAATTTAGTCACTGAGTTAAGGGATAAAAGGGATAAATATAGAGGCAAAATAAGATATAGGGATTTAAATATCGCTAAATATTTTCTAAAGTTTTTTTTATGAGTTGATTTTGACATTATCTTCAAAAAAAATTGTTTGTTTCCACTTTCCCTTTATAAAGATGTTTATAATATTTTAAAGTTATTATTATTTACAAGAGTTCCACTCCATTCACTTATATAAGTACATCTCCTCACTTCACTTATCCACACACATTAAGAACATTATATCAACCAATACCTACCCAAGTACATTTCCAATGTAATTATCCAGGTTATATATCTTCTTTTCTTACTAAAATACCAATCCATGATGCCATGAGGTGTTTTTTTAAGGATAATATCTAAGGAAGTGGTATATTTTCTAACCAAGACCTTTTAAATAACCATTCTAATATAATTAAATTGATATAATTACTGTAATAAAATATTATTATGTTGATGGAACAATGATTTTAAACCACTTTTCCATTCAATGAAAAATGAAAACTTCTCTCTTTCATACTTATGGACCATGGCCTCCATAAAGTGGTGTATCTCATTTTTCATCACCGCCTCACATGGTAAAGGTTCTGAACATGGTGAAATTGTCTTTTGTGTGAATAAAAATTAATTATTTTTTCGTATTTTATGGTTCATTTTCCAATTGAAAAATTCATAACCATTATAACCGATAAAATGATTCCATTGAATATGGACATATAAATCCCACAACCATAGAGGATCTTTTCTTGTTAAATTTATAATTAATCTATTCTAATTTGAAGAAATAATACCTCTTCTTAGGATCCTATTCATTGATGTTAATCATTTAAAACCATTTTTGTATTACAATCATTGTATAGGGAGGACCTAATATAGATCCCCTATAGTAGTGATCCACATGTGGTTCTTTGATCTATGAATGACATCGATGGAATATCAGGTGTTGGTGTGGTAGATCAATCATCTTTTGTTGTCCATATTGATCTCTTATAGTTCCCTTAGGATTAAAGGATCCTCTCTTTCTCTTATTATTCTTGAGATGATTTAATAAGGTGGAATCTAGATAGAAATGTGTTGTGTGAAAAGATTCTAAATTCTAAATTTACCCTGCAAAATAGAAATAAAAGCCTATTTATAGAGTTAGTGTTTAGGTTAAAATATTGTTTAATTTTACAGTGGACCTCAAATAATATAATGAACCTTATTTGACACCATTATATATAATAATATTTCTATTATTTTATGGTATGTTATTATTGGCATAATGATAAATATATTTTATAATATTTTAAATTAAATTTTATCATCAGAGTCTTTCTTGGTCTTCTCATACTACTTATAATTTATTAAATGTGTCAAATAATATTTTATTAAATATTTTTTCATTAAAAAATATTATATTCATAGTATATATAATAAATATTTATTAAATATTCAATACATAAATAAATATTATATATTTTTTTAATATAGAAATCACCCTCCAAATAAATATTCACTTAATTGATGTGATCATAATCCTAAATGAAATTATTACTCAGTATTGAGATTGATATTTATTCACATGATTAAATTCAAATAGAATTTAATCAAGATCAATGGAAACACTTAGTGTGGGAACCTCTGGGATTCTTTCTCATTAGAATTCATAAGGATTACCTAAAGTCCAATATTAATATCCA
Organism: Viscum album; assembly: GCA_963277665.1. Taxonomy (NCBI): domain Eukaryota; kingdom Viridiplantae; phylum Streptophyta; class Magnoliopsida; order Santalales; family Viscaceae; genus Viscum; species Viscum album. Next base: position 673,576,132 of record OY728127.1, read on the forward strand.
ATAATGGGTCAAAGAACCCCATAGAAATAATTTAAGGTCGTAACATTGACAACCACACGTGAATTCTTATTGTATAGTATATTGTCATTTTCACAATATCTCATCAAGTAGGTTGCACACACATGTCATCAACCTATGTTCCTGATATGTTTTTCATTAACTATATGAAATAAACACATAATTACACCATGGCAATAGAATTTTATACTATAGTTACATTTCAATCAGAGGGTTGAGTTATTAAATTCCATAAATATGGAATGGAAAATTCCTTCATTGATTTATTAATTAGTAACACATTACTCATGATGCACCCCACATATCAAACTTATCTACAAAATATATCTTAATGGTTTAAAAAATACATCAAATTGTGTGAGTCATGAAATTAATTAATGATAATCATAAAGTATAAATACCATTACACATGCTAATGAATAGGAAAATCTGATGATATTTAAACATGAGGAATTCCTACATGTGGTTATATTATTATAATCTCCCATCTTGATGATTACTAAGTGGGAACTTCATAAGAAGAAGTCTCATCTACTTATGAGTACTCACACCAGATAGTAAAAAATCTATGATTCCCATTATATTATGTTATCTGAAAATAAAAATATATTTAAGAATATCATCATGGAATTTTAGGGTTCTCATCATAGTGGGGAACTTCAATAACCTTATTAGTGTGATAGATACTCTAGGATAATATTAAATTAAATTTATATAGAACAATGAATAAAATATAATAATATGTTTCATTATTATTAAAATATTTTAATATAAAAGTGATCCAATATACAAATAGTTGGTTCTAGTACACCGGCTCCAATAGACACCCACTTGGACTAGAGACAACTATCTATTACTTTCATTCTGCTAGACCTCACATGATGATCAAGTTTTTGTTGAGTTAAATTTTATTTAATGAAACCTACATGTTGTCTTATGTGGATATTATGCTGATTATAACATCACCTCTTTGAGAAAAAACCCCTCAAAATAAGATAAATATAAAGTATGTTCTTCGTCTACTAATGTGGCTTTGTCTCCTTTGAAAGAGATGCTGCTTCATTTTATGACAATAAAATGTGATGGGATCATTACTATTAGGAACCAATTTAAGATCTATGATGAATTTATATATCCAAAGTGCTTCTTTATATACCTCATAAGTTTTAATAAACTTAAACTCTACTATAGAATATGTAACCATGTATTTCTTTGATCTCTTCTATCTCACAACACCTCTATTGTGAAAAAACATGTATCCTGGTTGGGATTTTAGATCATCTTGATCTATTTGGAAACTAGATTATTCATAGCCTCTCAAAACAAGTTTCTTATCTCCTCCATATACTAGGAACATATCCTTAGTATTCCTGAGAAACTTAAGGATGGACTTGACTTCCATCCGATGGTAGTTACTTAGGTCATATTGATATCTTCCTACAATACTTATGTTCTAGGAAACATATATCCTAGTATATAATAGAGAATGCATGACTAACCCAATCACTGATGCATGTGGATTAATTTACATCCTCAGTATTTCTTCATGTGTCTGAGGAAACATTTTCTTGGATAGATGAATGCCATGTGAAAATAAAAAAATATATCATCTTAGATTGTTCCATATGAAATATATTAATTATCTTATCAACATATATACTTTGATTAATTCCAAGAAACATCTTGGAGATATCATAAGGGGTCTTTATCCTAATAATATATTCTTATTCACATAATTCCTTCATATAGAATCATGTCTCTAACTACGATTTAATATACTGTTAGACAAGTATTTAATTTCCAATAAGTAGTATATCATCAACATAAATATTTGGAAAAATAATACACTGCCACTAAACCATTTATAAACACAATTATCATGTTCATTATTTATCAAACTAAAATACTTTACAGATTCATCAAACTTAATGTGCCTTCATTTTTAAGTTTTCTTTAATACATATATAGATCATTGGAATTTTTATACTATTTTAGCATCCTTTGGAGTCACAAAAACTTCAGTTTGTGACATATATTCATCTTCCTAATGGTTCCTATAGTGATGTAGGCTTAAAATACATGGATATTACATCATTTTATATTACTATTCAGAAAATTAAAAAAATACATGCCTAAGGACCATAATAGTTTGGTGTATTTGGAAACTTGGAACAAAATATTCTAACTTGATAAAAGATCTTAAAATTATACCATAAATAACTTCCCCTTTAGTACTTCTACTTAAAACATTTATTCATAACCTGGTGAAAGGAAACATAAGGGGTGAGCTCAGATGCTCAATAAGGGTAAAAAAGAAGATAAATAAGCATAACATAAGGGTATGAGAACATGAGAATGACATTTTAATATCATACTCTACATATCAAAAATCATATACATGAGTCGTGGCATAAATATTGGGAGTTCATAAGACATGAATCACAAGGGAATTAGGATCATAATCCATGAAATCATAACATAGTAATAAGACATAGAATTTTTGGTAGACACATAAATATATAAAATTATATCCATAGTTTTCAAGGAATCACATACAATACCATCTTAGTAGTATGGATTCACTCCCCATACCATCTTGTTATTTAGGGTTCACTCTCAAAGCCATCTAAGTAGTCAAGGTTCACTCCCAATATCATCTTAGAGGATAATGTCCTTTACTAAACTGGGTCACTCCCCATTCCATTCATGTCTATCTCAGGAGATATAAATCTTTACCCAATGAATAGGAGAGAGATATAACACCCAATCATATCATAATTAAATCATTCATGTAATGTACCAGATTCGGGTGCCACTCAATGGGTGCCCCAAACTCGGTTGGTCACATGACCTCAAGCGCATTTCCCCAAAATGCTAGAGGTTGTCGAATAGCAGTGAATACCTAGGTCTAATAGTGGGGAAACTATGCCCTCATTTGTCAAAGTGTAATGCAGCAAAACAAAATACAATCATACAGAAGTGGAAACAGTAAAAAATACTAATGCTGAAGAGAACACAGTGCTAAAATAAAGAAAAGACCAATAGTCATATATAATGATGCAATATGTGCCTAAGTCTAAGAAATCAGCCAAAACATGGTGCACTACAATATAAAACAATACAATACAAGGGAAAACTATGGAAAAGCAGAATAAAACAGTGTAGTAGGAACTCAGCAGCATCGCAAGCCTAAGCTCGGTCAAATGCTCTCCTACTCCTCTGCAACAATCAAGTATCTGCATTGGGACTCTTACCCTTATCTACGCCTATAGAAATATCTGTTTGGGCCCAAGACATGACCCAAACAGGGTGTGAGAAATAAATCCCAGTAGGCAACCACAAAAGGCCCATGCCCAACAGTTAGTGAGTTTGTGCAATAGTAGTGTGGATTAATGAAATGCAGTAAACCAGGAAGTAATAAAAAGTAAAAAATCCTACCAGTTCTATTTCCATTTAATTATTATTTAACAATTCAATATAACTGAATTATAAGTTCCCAAGACTCAGACTTAGCCTACAATCTTCTATAAAGTTCCACAGCAAAAAACCACTACAAGCTATTTAACAAGTACAAGGTAAAACAATACCAATCATGTGCTTCAGCTTGGCAGGTATAACATGTGAAATCACTATAGTGAATATACGAGTAAACAGAGTCCTCATACATGCAAACCATACCCTCAGGTAATTAGAATCAAAACCCTCAGGTGATTTTCCATAGGCATAATGAATATTTCCCTCAGGTGTACAAGATAATTCCCTCAGGCACGGAATCCACTGCCCACAGGCATAAGAAAAGTTTCCCTCAGGCTAAACAAAACACTTTCCATCAGGCATGAGAAACACTGCCCTCAGGCTAAACCAGAAACTGGGCTGAGCCCGACACATAAGTAAGAAATTATATACATTTTCTCTCAAGAAAACTCAAGCATGCTAAATCACGGCATACCCTCAGGTATCCTGGCCAAACGGATAAACAAGGGAAACGCACCCACGGGGTGTCCCTGAATCCAAGAAATAATCCCAGACAAAAATTTATAATTATCATTAGATTACCTATAAAATTTTATATATCTCAATTATCCAAGGCCTCAGCCATAAGACACCCCAAAAATGGGCGTGTAGCACTACGGTACACAATAACACTCAGTAGTTGGAATTAAACATCAGACCACCTACCTTGATCTCCTCTGATCAATATACATGAATGGCACCTCCTAAAATGTCTGAGAACAACATAGATCTGGGATAAATGAAAACGCGTTCAAACCCAAATAACTTCTCCTCGGGAAATACTTGGATGGTAAGGCTCAAGGAGAGGGAAGATCTTAGTCAGGCAGTTCCAACGAGATCGACGGAGGAAGAATCCGAGTTCCAACGTGTGATTGGGAGCTCCTCCAAGGTCTGGCCTTCTCTCTCGTGGTATTATGACGTCTTAAAATTCCTCTGTTGAAAGAGGAGGATACTTCCAGTTTATACCAAAAAAACACAACTTCATGACATGTACTCTCAAGTACACGGCATGTACTTTCCATTTTTTTTAATTGTTCCTCTGACGGATACTTTTCACCACCACATTGTTCATCTATCAACGTGATTACAAGGCGTGTATTTCTGAGGACACGACGTGTACTACCATTCCGCTGGAGGATACTTCCACCGCCTTACTTTTCACCTTTCAACTGATTACACGGCGTGTATATACTAAGTACATGGAATGTAGTGAGTTTTTAAACCCTTCATCGTCGACATCCCTACACTCCCTGTGTACTCATCCCACGCTGCCAAAGTATATAGCATGTGGAAAAGTACATAGCATACACCCAAAAATGTTGGGATTTTTCCCCACTTTCCTTATTTTCTCAAAAACAATTAAGGAAAAAGGAAAAGAAGAAATGCATACCTCAAGAATAAGAATCGGGTTCTTACAAACTTCTCCCCTTAAAGCAATTCATCTTTGAATTTCCCTTCCAAGTGTGGTGACGATAAAGTTGTGAACAACTCTGGCCACTGAGCACGTACGTCGGTCTCCCACTCCCATGTTTCATCCTACACTCGGTGATGCTACCATAGCACCCGTATGAGAGGAACGGACCTGCCTCAGAGAACCTTTGTGCTCTTATCAACAATACAAATCAGATGCTCCTCAAAGGATGCATCAGCCAGAAGTTCAACCTCCTCAGGCTGAAAGACGTGAGATGGGTCTAAGTGATAATGGTGCAGCTGAGATACATGGAAGACGTTGTTCATGGCTCGGTACCTTAATGGTAATTTCAACCTGTAAGTTCTACTAGGCTAGATACCCTGAGAGGAAGGGTGAATCATGGTATGAAAGATTAAAACAACTTCCCCTTTATATCTTATTTTGCTATAAGAAAAGACACTCTTCTCTCTCCTTCCCGATGCAGAGTATGAATAAAACTTAAAGCATGCACAGGACACATCGATTTTTACTTGGTTCACCCTCACTGGGCTACATACAGGGAGAATACACCGGCAGTGTGTCGATGTACCAATTTCACTATAAGCACACTGCTTTCTACAAGTTCGAAGCAGACTCACTGTCCCTCCTGGTTTACAACCACTCACAATTTGAGAACTCACTGCTCTCTCAACTGAAGTGAGCTCACTACTTCTTCAGAAGATCCACTCACAGTTTATAGACCTATAGCTCTCTTCATTTTCATGAAATAATGCATCCTCAACTACTTATATATGCTCTATTGATGTTCAAAGTTCATCCACTGATGAATACCCATTTTCCCCTGAACACTGAGCAATTCCTTTTCAAATACCTTCACAAAGCACCCTACCTCACGAGGCTCTCAATTTCATGAATCTCAAACAAGCCTTTAAGAAGCTCTTGCCTTTTCATGAAGCTCAAGCCTTTGAAAATATTAGGTCTTCGCGAAGCTCCAACCTATTCATGAATCACACTCCTTAGAGAATGCAGCCTCGTGAAGCGCACTTCCTTTGCGGAGGTAGATTAGCCGCCGCAAAGCACCTCTATTTTGCGAAGAACACTACCTTTTCAAACCACCTTTGTGAACCAAGAGCAAAATATTTTCTTTGAAAACTCTATACTTCTCTTGAGGGGATAGACCTCTATTTATAGGAAATTCCACCGACCCTCGACCATTCTGCGTGAAGTTAGCACCACGTCATCTCCAATCACGAAGCTCTGAAATTTCTGCCGGAATTCTCTCAAAATCGTGAATCACATCTGTAACACCCCAAGTAAATAAAGAAAATGACATTTTCATATTTATCCATATTTTCAAATAAAATATTAATATTACTTTAAAGGGGACGTTATGCTCGATGGTGTACCCAATACGCAACAACGAGTTTCTTGAGAATCATGCGTTGCACTCTAATAATAATATAATATTATTTAAAATGGTAGTTACCTCCTAGACGTTGTAATGGTGGGAATGAACGAAACTAACTAAAAAATGATTATATATGTTTTCCAAATATTTTTACTTTTATCCAATAAATGTTAGAGGCTTAAAATGTGAATGAATCCAATTTTAAGCGTAAATATTCTAATATTCTTTAAAAGGTCGATTAACCACCTTTTGATGGCGAACGTTTTTTAAATCCACTTTTTTACATTTTCATATGTTATATTGGACCAACTAAAATTCTTCTTTAGAATCGGGACATCAAAATTTACATTGTGAAAATTTTTGGTATTTTTCCGATAAAGTTCATTTTTTTAATGAATAGTGAAAACTGTTGTATTTTAATTCCAAACCTCTTTTTAATCTAATTTATTTATATGATTAGATTATCTTTTAAATTGGTTTTAAAGTCCAATTATAATATATTTTTACCATTTAATCCAATAGTGGTCATTGGAATTAATTTCACTTTGAAATTGGAATTAAAATAGTGTCAATCTTTTAATAGATATTGTTTCTTCAAAACACGCTATTTGTTTTGACAGTGGGAATTAATTATTAAATTAATTAATGAAAATTATATGTTTTTAATTTTTTAAAATAGAAATCATTTTTGAATTCAGAATATCAAATATATCTTAGGGTAAACTTTTTGTATTTTTCTGAAACAACTTCAGTTTTTGATGAATAGTGAAACCACTAAGTGGTAGTTAAAGAAACTGATTTTTCGTTTAAATTAAACTTTGCCACTTCTGTGATTTGATTTTCAAAAATCTGACATACATGGTTGTCATTAAGAAGTAAAATGTGGTTCAATGAGATTAAAATAATTTTTGGTGAATAGTAATTTTTAAGTTTTATTAATCGCGATTAAAGGTAATTAGTGTAATTTAAGGTAAAAATAATGTTTTAATAATATTAAATGACCTAGAAACATGTCCTACCTTCATTGGATGTGTCATGGCAGACCAAGACAATCCATGGGTCAACTTGGGGACCCCATGGAGCCACTTTGGTAGGAAAATGACATAAATAACTTTTTATTTAATGTTAAAATTAAAATGTCACAAACATGTGTTTTTTTACTAAAACAATTTTTACATGGGGTTATACAAGTCATATATTTTACTATAAAAATTCATTAAAAAGATAAAACGACTTCATACATCATGATATTTTTTTTATAATTTTTATACACTAAATAAATTTTATTATTTATGACACCATGATGATGCAGCGATTACCTCATTATTTAACGATTTAAATAAAATGAAAAGATAATGTAAAATCTAAGACCTACACTTGTCGAAAACCTATTGGATGGGTGTATTTCGAAACCTTATCACATTATCCTCGAAATATATACTTTTGGGACCTTTAAAATCTGAAAATCATTATATAATAAAGTAATATTTTATAACTTTCCAAGAGTGCCCCTCCTCTCCTCTTATAAAAGGCCCCCACCTCTACCACCTTACACACACCTCTCAGGCCTTTGACTTGGACAAACCCTGCCCATTTCATCTATCCACATCCCTATCTTCATCATTTAATCCTCTCTTTGGGCATAATCCTTTCCAAGGAAGCCTTTGAGCTTAAATCAAAGAGAGTTATTTGATTTAAAGGTAATGTCTTCCCTTGTGTTCTTTTGTTTTATTTTTCTTCTCCAAACCCCTAAACTCTTTTTATTACTTTTTTTGTAACAACACCAGTATCATAAATATACTAGGATGTTTTTATAAGAAGTATTCGAGCTACACTTACACACACCTTCATCTAATGGTTAAAGAACATACTATTTCTGTGGATGGCGAATTACTGCCTCACGAAACGATGATTGTTCAATATTGTTTTAACACCTTCAAAGGTGGCCATTAAGATGTCACTATATTTATATATGATATATAATATGTTTATTTTTTCATTAACCTTCTGTATTTTTCATTTATTCCATACCTTTATGGTTTCCATTATGGGTAAATGTGATATCTTCATTTTAGGAAGTCCGGACTACCGCCCCCTCAAAGTGATTTGATTCGTTAATGCCATATGTGGGACATATAAAGTATGGAATTAATGGTATTACATATGATATACTACTGGAATTATAATATACCTTTATAAAATTATTATTTCATTCCATTGAATACAAAAAAAAGAAATTAAAGTGGCGTTCATGCGTACGTACGGCTTACCGTCTCCATGAACGGTACATTTCATTTCCTATCTCCAAATGTTATGTACTATTATAAGTACATATATATAATGGATATATATGTAATATATTACGTATAAATTATGTATATCATTCTGGAATTATAATATATATATCTCTGATTTTGTTTTAATTCCATTAATATGACAAAAATGAGAGTAGTGTTCATGCGTATGTACGGCCTACCGTCTCCATGAACGGTGCTTTTAATTTTTTATCTCCAAATGCTATGGAATAGTATAAAATGAATATATACTGGATATATATGATATTTAAAACATAAATACTATTTTGGATATTATGTATCTATAACTACATGGAAAATTCTTTTCCAACAAGTTCGATTTTTACTCATGTACCGAACATCGACAAAAACGTCTGATATGAACTCACTTTATTAACGAATTATTATATCATTATAATATGTGATATTAACTGAATAATAATCTTTAAAGTAGTTAATTAATAATTTATAAATTGACCAAATTTTATTATTCAGGAGATTAAAGAACGATCGAGTCATGTCGGACACGTGGTAAGGGATCTTACCCCTCCCTTTCTTTTTAAGTACTCTCCTTTATGTCACTTATTTTAAGCACCTCTTTGTTATGTTGGGGGATATTATTTTATATTACTATTGCTGTAAATTTTATTTTAATATGATGAGAGACCCTATTTGATCTCATCAATCCATTTTTGAAGTTTTAAGTGGCGTCGTTAGGCTGCCGAGTTTTCGTAAGGGATTTTTCATCTCACTTTTATTCCCGTGAGATTTATGCTACATTTTCCACCATTTCCTTTGAGTGGTGTATGTAATGCCCATTATTATACTAATTTTTTAATATAATTCCATTTATGGGTATTTACTTATTCATTGTATGACACTTATTCAATGGGGTGTACGTTTCGAAAGTCACCCAAGTCGGTAAGGGAACCTTTCACCCTCCTCTTTTTAAAAGACTTCTTTTGATATGTCTTTTAATTCACATACTATTATGTTGGGATATGTCCTTCTATATCCTTATTGATGTAAATTTTATGTCCAAGTGATGAGATACCCTTTTTATCTCTCATCAACTCATTTTCTGAATTTTGATGTGACGCCGTTAGGCTGTCAAATTTTACCAACGGAACTTTCTAACCCAATTTCGATTTCTTTCGGTTCAACATGTAGTTATTGAATATGTCATAATTTGAATATGTGTGAATGACATTTTATTGTTTTACACTTAATATCCATTTATATTGGGTGTATTTATATTTTTCAAACATAATTTTGAGATTGATTTATCCTTAATTTAAGGATACCTTCTTTATAAGGGATTTCATCACATTTTACATTTCTATTGAGACTTCATTGTTGTTATGAACCAATTAACTATTATATGGTGTATATACTATCCTTTGAAATATTATATCATGAATACATTTATTCTCATGATATTATAAAGTTCTTATTAAATGTTATTCCTCAATTATTGTATTCAAGTGTCTCTAATTTTGGTAAAAACCCTTTAACCAAAATATCACTTTAAATGTTTTAATTATTTGTTCTTATTAATATCCATGTTTTCAAAATGGTTTTAAGGATTTATTTATATGGATATTAATGGTTTAAAATTTTAAAAGCTTCAAGGAGGTATGTGACACTTTGATTCAAAAATCTCTTTATTAAATGTTTTAAATGGTTTTGAAAATGGTTTTTTTAATGGATTCATTATTTCAATATCCTAAAATGTTATATTATGATTGAAATGTGGAAATGTTATGTTTCTTTTATGCATGTTTTATGTGACATGTTTATGTTATGGTTCTTGGTCATTGTTATGAAAACGGGTGGTTCCGTGATAAACTAAGGGCGGGTGATCCTGATATAGCTCTCTAATGCATTGGGTAATGTGAAGGGGTTAAACATTAAGGTTTATCCAAATAGATTTAGGGAATATAATATGATGGGTATTCCAAACGTAACCAAGAGGGTTACTCCCTACGTAAGAATGTTATGAATTCCTCAAGTTACCTTTATGCCTTATGATTTCTATGTTTTATTCATGATTTGATGAGGTATGTTAAAGTGCTTATGTTTTATGAGTAAAGTATGATTTCATTGATTCTTATGTATACATTTACTCATGTTTCCTTTCCATATTTTTTATATACCTTACTGAGCTTTTTATGCTCATCCCAAGTTTTTGAAATGTTTTACATAGGACTTAAAGATGAATAGGGTCAAGGATGGGATCAAGGAAAGACATGCTATCTATAACCTGGAACTAGACATGTTTCTTTTAAGAGTTTTTTTTTATGGAAACTTAGTAGAAGTGTCTACTTTGTAATCTTTTGAGATGTAATAGTTATTTCCTAATTCTATAAAACTCTAAACCTGAAAATATCCTCAATGTGAATTAATAATTTAATTCAATATTAAGTAAGGTTTAAGGTCGGGGCCTTATAGTTGGTATCAGAGTTCGGTTTAGATAACTTTAGAGGATAGGGTATTCTCTAGGCATAAGTGACATTACCATAATGGTTAGGATTTCAGAAAGAGCCCTAGTTTTAGATAAATTGAATGAGTAAGTATATCTTAGTGTTTATCTTCCTCATTAGTACATGATGGTTTTGTTGATATACTCACACTGACATTTCTGTTTTTAGTGAATGGATGGATCTAGCAGGCACCAAAGTGAAAATAGGTTTGAAGGAAACTGTGGTGGTTCTCTGATTAAGAGACTGGATGAAATGGGGGATTCAATGAGGAAACTCGTGGTTGTTCTAAACCAACTATCAAGGAGTCGTGATCAACCACTTGTACCTTGGTATGTTCTGTAATGCATCATGTACGAGATGACCAATCGATGTGGATGTTCAGGTAATAATTATAAAGGTAACCATTATGGTTTATATGATCCTTACTTTTGAGGTAATTATGGGTTATTATATTTTATGATGGAAAATGAAAGGCATGAGATAAACTTGATGTTAAAATATGTTATGATTATTTTTGAATATTTTATCTCATTTTGGGGAATGTTTTAATAATAGTATAGTTTTGGAAAAAGGACAACACACAGACCGTGTGACAACCCGTCGCATCGGAAAAATCTACGGGAATCGAACCCATAACCAAAGTGCGACTGGTATTTATCGCCTACCACTGGACTACGTGAAGTCCCTGGTTAGTTTGACTAATTATTTTTTTAGTTAGATGATTTTAGGAATCAAGAGTAAGTTTATTTTGGGTTATCTATGGAAATGATTAACCTATCATCGAGGATATGTGATTAGGTTAATTACTTTTCAAGATGAGAATTTAAGAGAAACTGATGTTATTTGGAGATAAAAGTTAATTTGTACATTGGAAGACTATGTGATTACATCCTTAAAATATTTGGGTTTCAATCTTAGTTTGGTTTACTTTGAAGAATTTTATGGACAATTGTTTATCGAATGGTCTTCGTTGAACTTTGGTTTTTTTTGGTCAAATTTTGGAGATTAAGAATATATTTTCTTTTTATAACGGATTATACTTTTGTGGATTATCTGATCTCATAATAACAATTTTGGTTTTGGTTTTATTCTAAAGACATGGAAAATATATAGTTCTATTTTTTGTATTAGGTGATTCTCAAGAATTTGATTATAGTACTCTTAATGCAAACAAGTATTCTTAAATACTTGTCTTTTGGAGAAAATATGAGTTTGATTAAGGAATCTAGTAAAAGTTTAAAGTCTACGTGACAAGTAAGTATGTTTTATTATGATTTAGTTAAGCTAAAAAATAAATTCCTCAATGAAGAATAACTTAAAACAAAAATGTAGTCTATTAACTTTTCCTACTGGGGAATCAAATACCGTTTAACCCATCACAAGTTTGTGATTTTCTTATGGTTAACTTTCTCCTAGACATGTTTACTATCACCCTCCCTCAGAACATGACCCTTTGTTTTTTATTCCATGTCCATGTTTTCCAACATGGAATCCTAGTATGGGTTAACTCGAGTGACCTTTTTAATTCTCCTTTTTTATTTTAAAGTGATAATTTTACTGACTCCTGTTCCGATGTGGGATTTTCAATGAAGTTTCCAATCCCAATTTTAAAAATTGCGAGGACGCAATTCCCAAAAGGGGGGAAGGATGCAACACCCCAGGTAAATAAAGAATATGAAATTTTCATATTTATCCATATTTGTGAATAAAATATTAATATTACTTTAAAGGGGATGCTATGCTCGATAGCGTACCCAATATGCAACAATGAGTTTCTTGGGAATCTTGCATTGTACTCTAATAATAATATAATATTATTTTAAATGGTAGTTAACACCTAGCCATTGTAATGGAGGGAATGAACGAAACTAACTACAAAATGATTATATATGTTTGTCAAAAAAATTTACTTTTATCCAATAAATGTTAGAGGATTGAAATGTGAATGAATCCAATTTTAAGCGTAAATATTCTAATATTCTTTAAAAGGTGGATTAACCACCTTTTGATGGAGAACGCTTTTTAAATACACTTTTTGAAATTTTCATATGTTATATTGGACCAAATAAAATTCTTCTTTAGAATCGGGACATCAAAATTTACATTGTGAAAATTTTTGGTATTTTTCTGATAAAGTTCATTTTTTAATGAATAGTGAAAAATGTTGTATTTTAATTCCAAAACTCTTTTTAATCTAATTTATTTATATGATTAGATTATCTTTTGAATTGGTTTTAAAGTCCAATTATAATATATTTTTACCATTTAATCCAATAGTGGTCATTGGAATTAATTTCACTTTGAAATTGGACTTAAACTAGTGTCAATCTTTTAATAGATATTTTTTCTTAAAAACACGCTATTTGTTTTGACAGCGGGAATTAATTATTAAATTAATTAATGCAACTTATTTGTTTTGAATTTTTTAAAATAGACACCATTTTTTAATTCGGAATATCAAATATAGCTTGGGGTGAACTTTTGGTATTTTTCGGAAAAAACTTCAATTTTTGATGAATAGTGAAACCACTAAGTGGTAGTTAAAGAAACTGATTTGTCGTTTAAATGAAACTTTGCCACTTCTTTGATTTGATTTTCAAAAATCTGACATACATGGTTTTAATTAATAAGTAAAATGTGGTTCAATGAGATTAACATAATTTTTGGTGAATAGTAACTTTTAAGTTTTATTAATCGCGATTAAAGGTAATTAGTGTAATTTAAGGTAAAAATAATGTTTTAATAATATTAAATGACCTAGACACATGTCCTACCCTCATTGGATGTGTCATTTCCGACAACGAAAATCCATGAGTCAACTTGTGGACCCCATGGATCCACTTTGGTAGGAAAATGACATAAATAACTTTTTATTTAATGTTAAAATTAAAATGTCCCAAACATGTGTTGTTTTACTAAAACAATTTTTACATGGGGTTATAAAAGTCATATTTTTTACTATAAATATTAATTAGAAAGATAAAAATATTTCCTATATCATTATATATTTTTTTATAATTTTTAGACACTAAATAAATTAAATTATTTATGACACCATGATGATGCAGGGATTACCTCATTATTTAACGATTTAAATAAAATGAAAAGATAATGTAAAATCTAAGACCTACACTTGTCAAAAACCTATTGGATGGATGGATTTCGAAACATTATCACATTATCCTCTAAATATATTCTTTTGGGACCTTTAAAATCCGAAAAGAATTATATAATAAAGTAATATTTCATAACTTTCCAAGAGTGTCCCTCCTCTCCTCTTATAAAAGGCCCCCACCTCTACCACCTTACACACACCTCTAAAGCCTTTGGCTCGGAAAACCCTGCCCATTTCATCTCTCCACATCCCTATATTCATCATTGAAGCCTCACTTTGGGCATAATCCTTTCCAAGGAAGCCTTTGAGCTCAAATCAAAGAGAGTTACCCGATTTAAAGGTAATGTCTTCCCTTGTGTTCTTTTGTTTTATTTTTCTTCTCCAAACCCCTAAACTCTATTTACTACTTTTTTTGTAACAAAACCAGTATTATAAAAATATTAGGATGTTCTTATAATAAGGATTAGATCTAAACTTACACACACCTTCATCTAATGGTTAAAGAACATACTGTTTCTGTGGATGGAAAATTACTGCCTCACGAAACGATGATTGTTCAATATTCTTTTAACACCTTCAATGGTGGCCATTAAGATGTAACTATATTTATATATGATATATAATATGTTATGTTTTCCTTAAGCTTCTGTATTTTTAATTTATGGGATACCTTTATGGTTTCCATTATGGGTAAATGTGATATCTTCATTTTAGGAAGTTTGGACTGCCACCCCCTCAAAGTGATTTGATTCGTTAATGCCATCTATGGGACATATAAAGGATGGAATTAATGGTATTACATATGATATACTACTTGAATTATAATATACCTTTATAAAATTATTATTTCATTCCATTGTATAAAATAAAAAAAGAAATGAAAGTAGCGTTCATGCGTACGTATGGCTTACCGTCTCCATGAACGGTACATTTCATTTCTTATCTCCAAATGTTATGTACTATTATAAGTACATATATATAATTTATATATATGTAATATATTACATATAAATGATGGATATAATTCTGGAATTATAATATATATATCTCTCATTTTTTTTAATTCCATTATTATGACAAAAAATGAAAGTAGCGTTCATGCGTACGTACAGCCTACCGTCTCCATGAACGGTGCTTTTAATTTTTTATCTCCAAATGATATGGAACAGTATAAAATGAATATATACTGGATATATATGATATTTAAAACATCAATAATATTCTGGATATGATGTACCTATAACTACATGGAAAATTATTTTCCAACAAGTTCGATTTTTTACTCATGTACCGAACATTGACAAAAACGTCTGATAAGAACTCACTTTATTAACCAATTATTATAACATTATAATATGTGGTATAAACTGAATAATAATCTTTAAAGTAGGTCCTTAAGAAATTATAAATTTACCAAATTTTATTATTCATGATATTAAAGAACGATCGAGTCATGTCGGACACGAGGTAAGGGATCTTACCCCTCCCTTTCTTTTTAAGTACTCTCGTTTATGTCACTTCTTTTAAGCACCTCTTTGTTATGTTGGGGGATGTTATTTTATATTCCTCTTTCTGTAAATTTTATTTTAATATGATTACATACCCTATTTGATCTCATCAATCCATTTTTGAAGTTTTAAGTGGCATCGTTAGGCTGCCAAGTTTTCGTAAGGTATTTTTCATCTCACTTTTATTCCCGTGAGATTTATGCTACATTTGCCACCATTTCCATTGAGTGGTGTATGTAATTCCCATTATTATACTCCTTTTTTAATATAATTGCATTTATGGGTATTTACATATTCATTGTATGACACTTCTTCAATGGGGTGTACGTTTCGAAAGTTACCCAAGTTGGTAAGGGAACCTTTCACCCTCCTCTTTTTAAAAGACTTCTTTTGTTATGTCTTTTAATTCAAATACTATTATGTTGGAATATGTACTTATATATCCTTATTGATGTAAATTTCATGTCCAAGTGATGAGATACCCTTTTTATCTCTCATCAACTCATTTTATGAATTTTGAAGTGACGTCGTTAGGCTGTCGAATTTTACCAAGGGAACTTTTTAACCCAATTTCGATTTCATTGGGTTCAACATGTAGTTATTGAATATGTCATCCTTTGAATATGTGTAAATAACCTTTTATTGTTTTACACTTAATATCCACTTATATTGGGTTTATTTATATTTGTCACACATAATTTTGAGATTAATTTATCCTTAATTTAAAGATACCTTCTTTATAAGGGATTTCATCACATTTTACATTTATATTGAGACTTCATGGTTGTTATGCACAAATTAACTCTTATATGGTGTATATAATGTCCTTTGTAATATTATATCATGATTCCATTTATTCTCATGATATTATAAAGTTATGATTAAATTTTATTCCTCAATTATTGTATTCAAGTGTCTCTAATTTTGGTAAAAACCCTTTAACCAAAAGATCGCTTTAAATGTTTTAATGATTTGTTCTTATTAATATCCATGTTTTCAAAATGGTTTTAAGGATTTATTTATATTGATATTAATGGTTTAAAATGTTAAAAGCTTCAAGGAGGTATGGGACACTTTGATTCAAAAATCTCTTTATTAAATTTTTAAATGGTTTTGAAAATGGTTTTTTTAATGGATTCATTATTTCAATATCCTAAAATGTTATATTGTGATTAAAATGTGAAAATGTTATGTTTCCTTTATGCATTTTTTATGTGATACTTTTATGTTATGGTTCTTGGGAATTGTTATGAAAACGGGTGGTTCCGTGATAAACTAATGGCTGGTGAGCCGGATATAGCTCTCCAATGCATTGGGTAACGCGAAGGGGATAAACGTTAAGGTTTCTCTGAAGAGATTTAGGGAATATACTGTGATGGGTATTCCAAACGTAACCAAGAGGGTTACTCCCTATGTAAGAATGTTATGAATGCCTCAATTCACCTTTATGCCTTATGATTTCTATGTTTTATTCATGATTTGATGAGGTATGTTAAAGTGCATATGTTTTATGAGTAAAGTATGATTTCATTGTTTCTTATGTATACATGTACTCATGTTTCCTTTCCATATTTTTTATATCCCTTACTGTGCTTTTTATGCTCATCCCAAGTTTTTGAAATATTTTATGAACAACTTAAAGATGAATAGGGTCAAGGATGGGATCAAGGAAAGACATGCTATCTAAAACATGGAACTAGACATGTTTCTTTTAAGAGTTTTTTTTATGGAAACTTAGTAGAAGTGTCTACTTTGTAATCTTTTGAGATGTAATAGTTATGTCCTAATTCTCTAAAACTCTAAACTTGAAAAGATCCTCAATGTGAATTATTCATTTAATTCAATATTAAGTAAGGTTTATGGTCGGGGCCTTATAACATTAGAAATTCTCAGATCGCGGATCTCGTCATAATTGTGGAGCGTTCTGTCAATTACCCCGCGCTGCCGCCGCGAATCTCCCTTGTGTTTCCTTTCAACACTGTCGTTCACGAAGCTCGTCGTAAATGCGAAGCTTCACCGTCAACATTTTTCTTGTCTGCATGAAATCCAATCCATGAAGCCTATCTTCGTGAAATTCATGCCTTTAACATATTTAAATTAGATCTCCAAGGAAATCCAATTTTCGCAATTCTTACCAAACTCCAAATTTTAGAACCCAAAAATTTGGCAAACACTGGGAAACGGCTCCACCTTGTACTACTCTTTTATACCGCCTCCAGATCGTTCGTTCCTTTTTCACCATTCTTTGTCAACATGGGTTATCAAAAACTTCTATGGAACTTGACAATTATCCATAGAAACCTTCTTTTTCAACAAACACAGTCAACCCAAAAATAATGCAATGTTACCTTGAGGAATTTTTTCCCAACAATCTCCCCATTTTGGTTTGTTGACAACTCTTCACATAATGATTTTCTACACTTTGATACCTCTCTGAATCTCCTTCCAGCCGCTACTACCATTCGCCTATTGCGGTTCTAATAGCGTTAAAGGAATCACTTAACATGTACTCTATGCCCCCATGAGCAATGATCGCCGTGAGAAACAACATTAAATGAAAATATCATCAATGAATCAATTCATTTCAACCACCTTTTTTGACACCCAACTGATACCAATTTCCAAACTGATACCAGTTGTTGATACTGCCCTAATACCAATTGGT
The DNA here is from genome assembly GCA_963277665.1 of Viscum album. Lineage (NCBI taxonomy): Eukaryota > Viridiplantae > Streptophyta > Magnoliopsida > Santalales > Viscaceae > Viscum > Viscum album. The sequence continues at coordinate 673,594,547 of OY728127.1, forward strand.
GATAACTGGAATCCTTAAAACACCTTCCCATCACCACTCTTATGCTTTTATCACAATCCTCAATCGTAGTGATATCTATTCTTTGATCAATCACTTCTACCATCGTCTGATTTAAAAACGATCCACCTATCTCAATGCTCTCCCCCTATCTCGATGCTCCACCTATCAGCTTCTCCCCGTATCATTCATGATTTATAAAATATCCACACTGTCTCCCCCTTGAAAAATTACTGTTTTCTCCCCCTTTTTCGACGAACCCATAGGGCACTCCTCTGCGTTCTGTAACAGGGTAAAAACACATATGAGAACATTAGGGAAAAACACTTCATACCTCCAGGAGAGGGGGGGTTTCACATCCACATTCTTTTAAGTGTGGGGAGTTGACTGAAATCCCATATCCAGTCGATGCCTTTCAAACTCTTCCTTGGTTAAGGCCTTTGTCATAATGTATGCAACCTGTAGTTCTGTAGGCACATTGTAACACCCGAGACTTTTATGTTATATAAATCATCAAAGGAATCTTTTTCTACACAACACTTGCTTGGCTTGCTTTACACTCAATCGCGACCTTCCTCGATAGCTTGCGTCGTACGCAATACCGAGTTTCACTAAACAACAATATGCTATTAAAACTAGCCGTTATGAATAGTAATAACCACTTTTTGAAATTTTATAAATTTTATTTTTCAAAATGGACTTCATTTTTGGACTCAGAATATCGAAATTATCCTAGGGTGAAATTTTGGTATTTTTCTGAAAACTTTCAATTTTTGATGAATAGTGAAACCACTAAGTGGTAGGTTAAAAACTGAATTTTGCATAAAACATAATTTTACCGCTTCTGTGAATGGAATTTCAAAAATCCGAGAGACACGGTTAATATCAAGAACTAAAATGTGGTTCAATGAGATGAAAATAATTTTTTGGTGAATAGTAACTTTTTACTATTTTTACCGCGGTTAATAGTAAATAGGGTAACTAAGGGTAAATATGATATTAATATTACCCTAACACATGTCCTAATTCTATTGGACAAGTGTAATTCGACCAAAAACAAACTTAGGAATAAAATATGACCATTTAGGCCCACTTGGATTAGATTAGGACATTTATTATTAATTTATTTAAAGAAGGGTTAAAATAGTTAAAATCAAAGTTTAATAAGTAAATCATTTTTCATATAGGGTTATACATAAGATAAATTCGATTGTAAATATTCATTAGAAAGATAAAACGATTTCCTACATGATGGTATTTTATTTGTAATTTTTAGACATCAAATAATTTAATTTATTTATGACACAAAGATGATGCAGTAATTATCTTATTAATGAAATATTGACAAAATTGATAATATAAATACCAAAATAAATGTAATTTGAGACTTTTTATGAATTCCACTAATTTTCTAGGTTACTATGATATATTAGTATTGATTTAATCAACTTGGTTCGAACATATAATTCTGTTATGACTTTCACAAAAATCATATATCAAATAGTGTCAAAATTGACACAAAATAGTTTTTAAATCAAATATTATATTATTAATTGTTATTTTATTCCTAAAAATCTAAGGTTCGGCCAAATGACTTAGATAAAGATATATATATTAATAATAAAAAATTTGGGGTTTGTTTGGCATGTTATAGTAAGTGTATTAACCATATAGTGAAAGAAAACAAAAAGACACGGTATAAGTTAAATTAATTAACTTAGAGTTAAATCTAATTGATAAGGTTAAAATAATACCCTAAACTTGTCTAAATCCTATTGGTTGATAGGATTTTGACCCATCCCCACTTTAGCTTCGAAATAAGACCCTTTGGAACCATTATAAACCGATTTTGACTTTAATATAAAATAATATTTTGAGATATTCCTAAGGTGCCCCTCTCCTCCCTTATAAAAGGGCACCTCCTCCCCCTCCTCCTCACACCAAATTGAGCACTCAAGCTCGGCCAACCCCTGCCATTTTCTCCTCTACACTTCCCTAGAATAATCCTAGAGGTCCTGGTCTTCTCCAAAGACCAATATTAGTTCCTTAAGTGGAGGATTCAAAGAGGCGTTCCAAAGAAGAGGTAATATCCATTACCGATCTTTTCAATTTCTTTCTTCTTCAACTTCTTCTTATTTAGTTGTTTCATGATAAAGAAATAACATCAGTATTACTTACATACTGATATGTTATTATAAATATGAAACAACCCTATTTCACCTTCAATCCATCCTACGGAAAAATGAAATCACCACGCGTGCGTACGTACGGAATACCGTCTCCACGCCGTGGTGTAATCTATTTTCCACCATCACCTTACAAGGATGGTTATAATGGTGTAATGAGTAACTAAATATGATTATTATGAAGTAATATTTATACTGAAATAATATATATATACTCCAATACAATTCCACGATCATAGGAATGATATCATCACTCGTGCGTACGTACGGAATACCGTCTCCACGATGTGGTGCGACTCGTTCTACATGATCTTCATTTCATAATGATTATATAAATGAATTGAATGAATGAATATGGTATATAATACACTAATACCATTCTGGAAATGAATTATCTATAACCTAAAGATAAGAATAAGAATTTATTCGACAAAACACGCATAAGAACAAAAAGTTATAAAGACCCGAGTAACAAGTAACAATGAAATATTACTAACAAGAAGCTAATAATATGACCATATATGATATCATATAAATATGTATGATTCTGGAATAGGTCAATAACATTATTTAAACCATTATACAGGAGCTTCGGACACGTACAAAGCTAATCGGACCTAAGGTAAGGGAAATATCACAATCTCATTTTTATCCGAGATTGTTTATTCATAAGTATTTACTGGGGTGTATTTTATCATCCACATCCATGTTTCATCAATATGTAATATTATTTCCATCCACCTACAATTGTTTAAATCCATTTTTACCCTTCGGTGAGTTTTTAGTAATATCTATGAAAGGAATCTTTTGTCATACGAGGTACTTTTTGACTTTTCCAACAAAAGTACGAAGAATGTTTTTTTAACTTATACGGCACGAACGGATTTCTACTGTTTTATAAAGCCTTATTTTCATGAAGCTTCCTCTAAAATATTTCATGTCTATTATCAATAAAATCTCTTTCTTTTAAAATTGCATGATGTTTTGTGAAAAGAAATTGATTTTGAAGAAGAAAGGATATTTTCCTCAAGAATTCAATTCAAGTGTTTTATCAAAATTATTTTCCATCTAAGATAATAAAGGGTTCTGTTTCTATCCATATTTTTACATTGATTTGACTATGTTGTGATGGAATTATGTTTATGAATTCCTTTATCTTATATGAATTGATTTATGATGTCATGATGTTTCAAGAATCCCATTTTTGTTACATGTGTTATGCGATGATGTATGTTTTATGATTATGTGGCACACATAAGAAAGGATTCATTATAAGATGGGTGGGACCTATATCTCCCTCCAATGCATTGGGTAAAGATTTTATATCTCATGAGATAGACATGGCTGGAACGGAAGGTTATTTCGGTTCAGTGATACAGGACTGAAACGAGGAGTGAACTCGGTTCAGAAAGGGACTTTGTCCACTAAGATAGTCTTGGCAATGAGTCATGACTAACAAGAAATGATTTTCCATGATTATGTGTGCATGCCACAAAGTTTCAAGTTTTATGTTATGATTATGGGGATCTCATTTTCACTTCTATGATTTATTCCATGTTAAGATATTATGATCTCTTTTGCAGGTTTTGATTTTCATAAAGATATGATATGATTTTTATTTCCTTTATTTGCCCTTGCTGAGCATTTGAGCTCACCCTTTTATGTTCTCTTTTCCCCAGGTCAGGAAGATGGATATTAAGTAGAATATGCTAAAAGGGACCCTAGATATGATGAAATAAATGGGAGACACTGTAGAAGATTTATGAACCAGTTGTTTATGTTTCCCAGTTTCTAAAGACACTATACCTATACGGTCCTTTGTGGTTTTGTCATATGTTGTAATAAGTGTGCTTCAATTTCGAAGTATTAACAATGTATGTAAAGTATGGGTCGTTATACACATACTCCAACTTCACAATTCCTTGCTCAACCTTCTCCTTGATAAAATGATACTTTATCTCAATGTGCTTTCTTCTTGAGTTATGGATGGGATTTTTGCTGAGATTTATATCACTTGAGTTATCGCACTGGATTCCGATTGGAGACTTCACTTCAACACCCATATCATCAAGTTGTTGTTCCATATACAATAACTATGTGCAAGATTGAGTGGCAGCAATGTACTCAGCTTCTGCGGTGCTCAATGAAATGAAATCTTGCTTCTTGCTTAGCCAAGAAACACACAATCCGTAAAGATATAAAGAACCTCCTGACGTTGACTTCCTGTCATCCACTGAACCATCCCAATCTGCATCAGTATATCCCAATAATTCTGACTGTTATTTTCCATTATACATCAAGACGAAATCCATTGTGCCCTTGATATACTGAAGTATTTGTTTCACTACAATCATGTGGCATTCCTTGTGATTGATCTGATATCGTGTTTCTTGTAATTTTGTGAAAACAATGCTAGGTCTTGTCACTGCTAGTTACAATACACTTCCAATGATTTGCCTGTATTCTGCGATATTAACTGCCTTGTCATCTTCATCTTTTGATAGTTTCATCTGGGTAGCAACTGGAGTCTTCATCTCCTTGGAATTTTCCATTTCAAATATTCTTAGAACCTCCTTGGCATATTTGGATTGAAAAATGAATGTTCCATTCCTTCCTTATGTCACCTGTAAACCAAGGAAAAATGTCATCTCATCAATCATAGACATTTTGAACTAATGTTTCATGAATTCGGAAAACCGCCTTCACAGTGCTTCATCTAATCTTCCAAATATTATGTCATCGACATAAACCAGCACCATCTTCCTTTGATTAATTTTGTTGTTGAAATAGAGATTATAATCAACTCCACTATGTTGGAAACCAGTCTTCTTCAAATACTGATCAAGCATTGAGTATCATGTTATCGGTGCTTGTTTCAGTCCATATAACGCCTTCTTCAACCGACAAACTTTGGTCTCATCCTCATGAATGAGAAAACCATCTGGATTCCTGATATAAACTTCTTCCTCTAGAATCCCATTCAATAATGAATATTTAATATCCATCTGGAACACTTTGAACTTATGTTGCAATGCAATGGCTAGGAATAACCTGATTGTCTCTAGCCTCGCAATCGGTACAAATGTCTCATCAACATCTATTCCATCTATCCGGGAGTATCCTTTTCACACTAATCGTGATTTGTTTCGAATCACTATGCCATATTCATTCATCTTGTTGCGATAGACCCATTTAGTCCCAATGACATTCTTGTCTACTGGACTCGAAACAATCTCCCATGGGTGATTCTTCTCAATCTGATCTAGCTCTTCATTCATTGCCTGAATCTAGTTTTCATCTTCAGCTGCATCAATGAATAATTTAGGCTCAACCTGAGATAAGAAAGATGTCTGATGAAGTGATTTCATTCTTATTGTCTGAACTAGAGGTTCCTGATCCCCAATGATATTCTTCCTATCAATTTCAGCTCGACTCCTTGGATTTTTTGCAGATACGGACTTTACTTCCTCATGCTCATCATCAGTATCTTCTTCTGAATCAACATCATCCACTGCTACTCCTTCTACGTTGCTTTCTTCCTCATCAATCTCATCAGGAAATTGTTCATTACGTTGTTGAATGATCTCCTAATTCTCCACTACATTAACATCATTTCTCTCAACAACTTTTCCCAGCCTTTTGATAAATCATTTATATGCCTTGATTTTGCATGAGTATCCAAGAAATATCCCCTCATCTACTTGTGATTCATATTGCCTATGTTTTTCCTTGTTGAGTATAATACACTTACTTCCAAATATTCTAAAGTATTTCACTGTTGACTTATTTCCATACCACATCTCGTACGGAGTCTTTCCTTCATTCAGACACAACAGAGTCCTGTTAGAAATGTATACCGATGTCAAAACTACTTCCTTTCAAAATTTCTCTGGTAGGTCTTTCTCAATGAGAATCATTCTAGCCATGTTGTTGATGATCCAATTTCTACTTTTAACCACTCCATTCTGTTGGGGAGTTCTTACTGGGGAAACTTGATGTCTTATCCCATGTTTCTCGAGATAGTCTTCCACATGAATGTTTGTGAATTCTGTACCATTATCAGTACGAAACTTAAGAATTTTCTATCCAATCATCCTTTCACACTCCCTTCGGTACTGTTTTAAGCAGCTGAACACATCAGACTTATGGGAAATAACAAATACCCATTCCATTCTGCTATAGTCATCAATGAAAAGAACATTGTACCTATTTCTGTCAATTTCTCTTGGTGTGATAGGCCCAAAAACATCATCATGCACTAATTCGAGCACTCTTGTTGACTTCTTTTCTTTTTCCTTATACATATTCCTGATGAGATTCCCTTAATGGTACGCATCACACATGTGAGTGCGATCACGTGATAGCTTAGGGAGGTCTCTTGCTGCATCACACTTTACCAGATCTTCCAGGGATGGTTGGCATAGATAACCAAGTCATTTATGCCACAACTTGTATTCTTCTTCTCTGGACATAAAACACATATCTTCTTCTCCACTTACAAGGTATAGATTTCCCTTTTTCCTTTTTCCCTATAGAAACACTTCCCCGTCTCTTACTTTACGATACACACCTTCTTAGTAAACCTTATAGAATTTCCAGAGTTACATATTTGATTAACGCTGAGAAAATTGTGAATGAGGACTTCTACTACTAAGAAATCATCACGTCTCATCTCTTTTCCCCCAAACTTGGCCTTTCTTGAGCCAATTATCTTCAGGCCTTCATCATTTCAAAACTTGAAAAGTCCTTATTTGTCATATTTTATGCCTGCAACGAGATCTTTATTACGTGTCCTATGAGATGTGCAACCGCTGTCAAGGATCCACACACCAGAGCGATCTGATGCTTTAAGGGAAATTTCTACCACCACAGGCTTCTCATCATTCTTCTTCTTGGTCTATATTTTTTCCTTCACACTTGGCATAGATTGAGAATTCTGTTCTTTCTCAGAGTATGATGGACCAGCTTCATCTTGCAACTGTGCAGATCTATTTTTCATTTTCAACTCACCTGTTGGTTCATTGATCTACTGTTTGTGAACATTTTGGTTCTTCTTTGCCGCATTCCTTTGTATTGTCGAAGTGCAGTACCTATCCATGTGTCCAAATCCTCCGCACCAAAAAAATTTCCCTTCGAAATATGTTCTAGAGAACCTTTCTTTGTTTGGCTTCCACATTTTTTCTTGTGCCCTTAGATATATCTTGGCTATGGAACACACATACCGTGAATGTCCCATTTTTCCACAATAATAATACCTAATATAAGGTGAATTAATACATGTTACTTATGAACTTCTAGTTTCCCTTTGGGATCTCTGAATATTCTGAATCTTCCTTGTGCCCAAATCCCCCTTCATTCTCAGAGTGGGTGCTTACGATCTCACGTCAACTTTTATAGCTTTCTGTTTTCGATCAAGCCCCCCCATCAGTATTAGCATCTGAACAAAGTTGATTCTTTTTGTATGCTGAACCACTATTCTCCACTTTCAGCTTCTCGGTTTTCTGAGTGATCAGCTTTCCTGATGACCCAGTAGGAGTCAAGAGTATTTCTTGATCTTTAACCTTTTTCCTCAAACAGACAACTTCTCCTTCGAGTTCTTAAATACGCTTGATTTGCTATTTCCTTTTGTTATTCAAGATATTGATCTCCCTTTTTTGTTCTTAAATTTTTATTTTATACTCACCAACTGATTTTGAGTCCTTTGGTGTTGATGACTTGAGTTTCTTGATTTCTTCCATCAAATCAGACTTCTCTTCTTCCTACTGCTGCATATAGAGTTTGGCATCGTGAACAACATTATTGACTTTCTTTGTTTTGTCTCTCTAAACATCTATCTCTTCAAGAGCAGCCTCTAAGTCTACTTGCATATCAACTTTTCCCTCAACTTCTTCTTCTTCTTCATCCGCTTCGGTTTCATTCTTATTTTTAGAACTACTGACAACTTCCACCATAAAATTTTCTCCTCGATCTCTGCAGTTCTCTATCTCTTCAACCTCCTCAACCTCAGACTCGTCTGAACTGTAATATTATTTTGAAAGAAGGTTATTTTTCTTAAAGAAATTTCTCTTGAATTTTTTCTTTCCTTTCCCATAGGCTGGAGACTTCTTCTTATGAATTTCGATTTCATCAATTTCATCATCCTCTAGGAATTTTTTGTTGCACCTTGCTGCAATATGTACAACCTTTCCACATCGAAAACAAGGAAGTGTAACCTTCCCTTTAAACTTTCCTTTTCTTATTTGAACATTTTAGGAGAGGAATGACATCACCTCATCTGTCTCTTATTCTTATTGAGAGTCTTCAATGGTGAGCTTCTTCAGGGCCTTGAATGCCACCTCTTTGGATTTCCCCTTTTCCATAGCATCGTTATCATCATTTCTCATTTTATATGCAATAAGGGTGTTGTGCAGGTTATCCAGTGTCAACTCTTTCGGGTCTTTATCTTCCAAAACCGAAACATTCTGATTGAATCGAGGTGGATGTTTCTTGAATATGCACTTCACAATATTTATGTCTTCAATAACTTCTCCAAGACCTCGCATGTCTTCTACTACAACATTTACCCTATCGAAGAATGCATCAAAAGACTCATTCGGTTTCATTCTCAGATCTTCATACTTATTCCACAACACTTGAAACTTTTCCTCTATGAACTTTTTATCCCCTTCATATATATTCAATAGCTTTTCCCACAAGGCATGTGATGTTTTACATGACATCACCTTTGTTTAGATAGGATTGGATAGGGCTCCCCTTAAGGAATTGATTCCTTTGGCATCAGCATCCAACTCTCTACGATCAGCTTCTGATAACACACCACTATTAATATCAGCTATTATTCCATGCATTGGTGCTGTGAACACATCCATTCCCAAATATCGGAAGTAGTGTTGCATCCAATTCTTCCATAGTTGAAAGTTGTTCCCGTCAAAGATTAGAATCCCTTTATGATTGGTAACCTCCATTTGAGAGTGAAATACAGATATTAACCTTTCCCTCTGATATCAATTGTTAGGTCCACTAGGCTAGATACCCTAAGAGGGGGGTGAATCATGGTATGACATATTAAAACAACTTCCCCTTTTGATCTTGTTTTGCTGTTAGACAAAACTCTCTTTTTTATCCTTCCCAATGCAAATTATGAATAAAACTTAAAGCATGCACAGGACACAACGATTTTTAATTGATTCGCCCTCACTGGGCTACGTCCAAAGAGCATACACCAATAGTGTGCTGATGCACCAATTTCACTATAAGCGCACTACTGTCTACAAGTTTGAAGCGGACTCACTATCCCTCCTGGTTTACAACCACTCACAATTTGAGAACTCACCGCTCACTCAACTGAAGTGAGCTCACTGCTTCTTCATAAACTCCACTCACAGTTTATAGACCTGTAGGTCTCTTCATTTTCATGAAAGAATGCATCCTCAACTGTTGATATATGCTCTATTGAAGTTCAAAGTTCATCCACTAATGAATACCCCTTTTCCCCAGAACACTGAGCAATTCCTTTGGAAATACCTTCGAAAAGCACCCTACTTCACGAGGCTCCCAATTTTGTGAAGCTCAAACAATCCTTCGCGAAGCTCCTTCCTTTTCTCAAATCTCAAGCCTTTTCAAAGCTTAGGCCATCGTGAATCTACTGCCTCTTCGTGAAGCACACTCCTTAGAGAATGCGGCCTCGCAAAGCGTACTTCCTTAACAGAGCTATATTAGCCACCCTGAAGCACCTCTCTTTCACGAAGAACACTACCTTCGCGGACCACCTTTGCAAACTGAGACCATAATATTTTCTTCGAAAACTCTCTACTTCTCTCAAGGGGGTCGAACTCTTTTTATAGGCAATTCCACCGACCCTCAACCCTTCCGCGCGAAGTCAGCGCCACGTCATCGCCAATCGCGAAGCTCCAAAATTTCTGCCGGAATTCTCTAAAAATCCTGAAGCACCTCATCAATTCTCAGATTGTGGAGCTCGTCATAATCGCGGAGCATTCCATCAATTACCACACACCACTGTCGCGAAGATCCCTCACGTTTCCTTTCAACACTGTCATTCGCGAAGCTCATCATAAACACGAAGCATCACCATCAACAATTTTCTTATCTTTAAAAAATCCAATCCATGAAGCCTATCTTCGCGAAATTCAAGCCTTTTCCATATTTAAATTATATCTCCAAGGAAATCCAATTTTCGCGCTTCTTACCAAACTCCAAATTTTGGACCCCAAAAATTTGGCAAACACTGGGAAATGGCGCCACCTTGTACCGATCTTTCGTACCACCTCCAGATCGTCCATTCCTTTTTCATCATTCTTTGTCAACATGGATTGTCAACAACTTCTATGGAACTTGAAAATTCTCCATGGAAACATGCTTTTTCAACAAACACAATCAACCCAAAAATAATTCAATGTTACCTTGAGTGATTTTTTCCCAACACAACTGATAGGTAACTGACCCGACTCTCTCCAGAATCTCAAACAGCCCCACATACCTCGGTGAAATTTTACCATGTCTTCTGATCCTCCAGTGTCCCAACCTCAGTGAAACACATAAGAAAACCTGATCCTCGACCATGAACTCCAAGGGTCATCTACAGAGATCTGCATAAGAATTATGAAAAGACTATGCGGTAGCCATCTGCTTCTGAATCAACTGAACCTGCTCTGAAGTCTCTTGCATGAGACGTGGTCCTAGTAAAGTTGCCTCACCTGCCTCCAATCATCACAAAGTTGATCGGCATGGCCTACCATATAAATCCTCGTAAGGTGCCATCTCAATAGTTTCCTGAAAACTATTATTGTAGGCAAACTCGACCAGGGGTATGTGATTCTCCCAAGATCCCCCAATGTCTAGGATTTATGCACGCAGCATGTCCTCTAGGACTTGTGTCGTATGCTCTGACTAGAAATCGGTCTGAGGGTGGTAAGATGTGCTCAGAAGCACCTGTGTACCCAATTCCCTCTGAAAACCCTGCCAGAAACGAGACGTAAAATGGGTGTTCCTATCTAAAGGGATAGAACGAGGGACCCCATGAAGATGTACTACCTCTCGGATATACAACTTTCTAAGCTCGTCAACACTAAATTCCTCCTTGATCGGAAAAAATTGAGCCACCTTCGTGAGTCTGTCCACAACTACCCACATGGAATCGTTGCCTCGAGGTGGCCTCAGCAACCCGGTCACGAAGTCCATTACGACATCATCCCATTTCCACTATGGGATGGGAAACTATTGTAACAGTACGGCTGGCCTCTGATGCCCCGCCTTCACCTACTGACTGGTGGAACATCTCGTAACAAAACCAGCTACCTCTCTTTTCATACCTGGCCACCAATACTGACGTCTCAAGTCATGGTACATTTTGGTAACTCCGAGATGCACTTCCCAAGATGAAGCATGAAACTCCCGCATCAACTCTTCATGTATATCCCCTGGAACCCACACTCGTCCATGGATACACAGTACCTCATCATCATCTATCGTCTAACCAGGAGGAGGGTCCTCACTTTCCACCCACTCGCATAGAACTAGGACTTCAGAATATGATAGTTGTCTCATCCTCACTCTATCCAGGGGGTAGAATTCATAGCTAAGGAAGAAATATAGGCTCTCCCCAAACAATCATGCACCTCCAAATGCATCTCAAAGAACAAAGCCATGAGCTACCACTCACCGCTGGCCTCCTACAGTACCTGCAACTGAGTTCTTCTACTCACTGCATTAGCAACTGTGTTACCTTTACCAGGTTTATAGGGAAGCTCAAAGTCGAAGGACTGAAGGTATTCAACACACCTTTACTATCTCAAATTCAGGTCATGCTGGTTGAAAATGTATTTGAGACTTTTGTGGTCCGTGAACAACACAAAATGTTCTCCCAAGAGAAAATGTCTCCAATAGCATAAGGCATGAACAACTGCAGCCAACTCGAGATCATGCGTCGGGTAATTCCTCTCATGTGGCCTAAACTGCAGAGACTCGTACGCCACTACTCGATCACCTTGCATCAACACTACTCCCAGCCAAATACCTAATCCATCACAGTAAACTGTATAGCTCTTCCCTTGCTCTGGAAGTATCAGGACTGGTGCTAATGTCAACCTTCCCTTCAGATCCTAAAAGGTTGTCTCGCAATCTTCTTACCAAACAAACTTCACACTATTCTTAGTCAAACCCGTCAACATCACTGCTAAGTGGGAGAAGTCCTGTATAAAGTTCCTATAGTAACCAGCCAGCCCCAAGAAACTCCATATTTCAAACACGTTCTTAGGCTGCTCCCAGGAAACTACTGCTCTCACTTTCTCTGGGTCTATAGAAACTCCTTCCATTGAGATAATATGACTCAATAAGTCTATTTGGTCCATCCAAATGTGGCACTTTGAGAGCTTAGCATATAACAGATGCTCTCTTAGTGTACTCAGAATGGTCTCAAGAAGGGTGTCATGGTGGTGTCAAGTGTGAGAGTACACTAAGATATATTCCATGAAGACTACCAAAAAAGAATCCAGATATGGATGGAACACACGATTCATCAGAGCCATGAAAACCACTAGCGCGTTCGTGCGTCCGAACGGAATCACCAAGTACTCGTATAGACCATATCTGCTCTGAAAAGCTATAAGCGGTATGTCCGATGGTCTAACGTGCAACTTATGATATCCATATCTCAAGTAAATCTTAGAGAACACTCTTTCGCCTTGAATCTGATCAAAAAGATCATCAATCCACAGTAAGGTATATCAGTTCTTAACCCTCAACTGGTTCAGCTTCTGATAATCCATGCAGAGTCTGAGTGTATCGTCCGCTTTCTTCACAAACAGAACAGGTGAACCCCAAGGAGCAGTACTGGGTCGGATGAAACCCTTCAGTTTTAACTCCTCTAACTATTTCTTGATCTCCTTCAATTCTGGTGTAGTCATCCTATAAGGAGTAATGGACACCGGTGCCACTCCTGGAACAAGATCAATAGATAAATCCACCTCTCGCTCCGGAGGAAGACCTAAAAATTCGTCCGGGAAGACATCCCCGAAACGATCAACCACTGTAGGGAAATCCTTATAACATGTTCCCTAGTCATCCAGATATAAACTCGCAATCTGGGCTATCGCTCCACATCGCCCATGATGCTCGGGTCCATCTCGGCTCGCTTGGACATCCGATTCGCACTTGTATTGAAACTCTCCGCCCTTAGGTGACATGAAACTCACCCAACGATGATATAAATATACAAAGGCTCAGAAGGGTACCAACCAATCCATCCTGAGAATGACAACATAGCATGTCATCTCTAAGAAATAGAGGTCCCATATAAAGTGACAGCCACTGACCTCTAGGGGGAACTCCTTTCACTGACGTACGCCAACCGTTCTAATCCCCAACAGAGTGTCTAGCATCATGATATCAGAAGAAGAAGAAACACAGAGACCAAGTAACTCCACAAAGAGCACCGATATAAAGCTATAAGTAGCACCAGTATCAAAAAGTAATGAATACAAAATAGAAGAAACTAGAATAGTACCTCTGACAGTGGAAGGTCAGGGATCTTGCTCATGCTAGGTCTGTTACACTGCATATGTTTTCCTAGTGTCGCGGCCCTACGACACAGCCTGGCTACCTAGAGCTGACCCACCCTGTTGTCTCTGAGATCTTGGTGTCTGGCTACCGCAGCCACGACCACCACCTTAGCCTAAACATCCCGATGTATCCCAATTCCCTAACTAGTAAGAAGTTTTTGGCCCTACTCCTGTATGCAGAGTCTGCACAAAACCCCTCTCACTTTCCACTGGTGGAAACACCCTACATAAATGCTGCAGATAACCCATCTTGCCGCAAGTTCAGCACTCCACTGGGTCACGTAGACACTGCAGTCTCTTGTTCTCCTCTTTACCACACTGGTAGCACATGACCTGGACACCTGAAAAATTCTTCTAACTAGTACTGCCACCATGAGAGAAATCCATCTGCCTCTTCCTCTTACCGGTAGAAATAGTACCAGAAACTGGTGTTGAACCATCCTGGCCTGCACTACTAGCTTTCCGTAGGTTCCGCTCAATAATCAGTTCATGGTTCACAATAGTATACACTTTATCCAACCTTAAAACATTCACCAATTCTCATATTTCATATCGAATACCATCCTCAAAGCGTTGATCCCTCAATGCCTCATCTCCCACCAGAACAGGTGCGAAACATTGTAGCTCGGTGAAGCGGGCAGAATAGTCCATCACTGACATAGTGCCCTACTACAGATTCATGAACTCTCGAGCTCGATATTCCCTTAGTGTCTCTGGGAAGAAAATTCATAGAAGACTGCCTTAACATATTCCCACGCCATGTCCATGTGATGCTCGGTCTGGGTGGTGACATCCCACCATCTCTTGGCAGAATCACGCAGCATATATGTAGCGATCTTGACCCTCTGCCCCGGAGGCGTCTTCAGATGATCGAAAATAGTCTGCATCGAACCCTTCCAAGACTACCATCCCCTAAAAATGTAGGTGGATTCTGCTGCTGGAATATATGAGTCAACTCTGCCATAGATGTGGCAGCCGGTGGTGCTCCCTGGAAGGTCTGCATGAACCACACGAAGCCTTCATGGAACTGCGCCTCTGCGCCTGTGTCCGGTATAATGGTTGGTGTTGCATCTGGCTCTAATGGAGGATTCATTAGTATTCTATGGCCCACCATGTCTGGAGTATACTCATTGTCACTTTCTTGGAGAAAAACTCAAGGTCGTCTCAGTGGCATGACTCTACAAGGTCAAACCCACGACTTAGATTAAGATAATCAAGGACTAGGTACTGGAAATGTAAAAAGGGGATAGGAGAAATAAAGAATTCAAGTTTTATAAAGCAAGACTACACGGTGTGTATAATAACTACATGGCATGTTCCCTTAAGTCTTTCACATGGGCAAGTACCTCTTCCAGAGCTGGTCGTGTAACACCCCAAACACATGGCATGTTGTTCACACACATGGCCTGTACTTGAATTTTCTTTCCCTACCCGAGTCCTTCTACACAGCTTAGCCACACGGATCTCTTATGAACGAGACTACACGACTTGTATAATATCTACACGGAATGTACTAGATAAGCTTCACAGACCTGTGTTGTCTGTTACATGGTCGGGTACATGGCTCACACTACGCGGCGTGTTCCAGATGGACAGGGCGTGTACGGCTTAGATTCCAATTGTCCGTATTGTTAATGACACGACCGACTACTCATCTGACACTACACGGCATGTTACATTTACGCATGGTGTGTACACCACCTTGTTTCCCCAGCAACACAACCAAGTCCACACGGTCTCTCACCGGTCAATACTACACGGTGTGTCCCACAGGTACACATTGTGTCAAAGAAAAGGTAACATTGACCTCTATTTGTTAGTGACACGGTCGGATCCCGATGTCAAACTACATGGTGTGTTCATCATTGACACAAAGTGTATAAGCTCATATTTTTCTACATCCATGTTGTTAGTTACATGGCAGACACAGGGTCAACATGCACGGCGTGTACAACTGGTACATAGTGTGTTCCCTCTAGAACTTCCCCATCTTTTGTCTCTGACCACACGGCCTATGACATGGTTAGATACTACATGGCGTGTACTTAGGGTACATGGTGTATAATTAGTGTACAAGGAATGTACTTAAAAAAATTTATTTTCTTCTCGAACAGAAGAGTACATGGCATGTAGTCAAAACTACACATCGTGTATTCTGGGTTTTCCAGATAGTAAGCCTTGGAAACTACTCTAGAGCCCATAAAAACACTGAAAACAACACCTAAGTGCCAAATTCTGATCCGTGAGGGCCCATAATCCTCACGAATCAAATCTTGGCATCTTATGCATGTTATAACAAGGTAAACAAGTCGATGATCTACCAAATTCCGGTTGATGAGGGCCCATACTCCTCAAAAATCAAATTTTGGAATTAATTCACAGAACATTACATAACAATACCCTATCAAATAGCAGCTATTTTATCAAGGAATCTATCACAAAAGCATGCATTTTCTAGCACGACATCTATCACAACAACATGCAATTTCTAATGCACCTACATGGCATGGAAACTATGCATGGCTTGTGATTCTAACTTGTTCCTAAATGATGCATGAGATGGCATACCCTCATCTCATTGGGTTGAAACTAAATAGAACCCAAGTATAAATATATAAACAACACACCACAAGTGTGTCACCCAACGGTGAAATCAACTCAACTGTAAAAGTGAAAAATCAGAAAAATTGCAACACGAGGTAAATTGGCTTTTCCCTGTACATGAGTAAGCTACTCCCAGGCACAACTTATTACCAAGTGTCTATTTCATCCTATCCCTGGCTATAGGATCCAAATAGTAAGTCAATGAAAATAATCCTTTGATACCACTTTTAACGTCCTGGATCTGGGTGCCGCTCAATGGGTGCCCCGAACCCGGTTGGTCACATGACCTCAAGCGCATTTCCCCAAATTCCAGAGGCTGCCAACTAGCAGCGAGGGCCTAGGTCCAATAGTCGGGAAAATATGACCTCATTTGTCAAAGTGTAATGTAGTGGAACAAAATACAAGCATACTGAAGTGGAAACAGTAAAAAATACCAATGTTGAAATGAACAGAGTACTCAAATAAAGAAAAGATCAATAGTCATATATACTGATGCAATATGTCCCTAAGTCTAAGAAATCATCCAAAATGGGGTGCACTCCAATCTGAAACAATACAATAAAAGGGAAAAATATGGAAAACCAGAATAAAACAGTGTAGTAGGAACTCAGCAGCATCACAAGCCTAAGCTCGGTCTCATTCTCTCCTACTTCTCTCAAAAAATAAAGTACCTGCATAGGGACTCTTGCTCCTATCTAAACCTACAGAAATATAATCAGTTTGGGCCCAAGACATGACCCAAATAGGGTGTGAGAAATAAATCCCAGTAGGCAACCACCAAAGGCTCGTTCCCAACTGTCAGTGAGTTTGTGCAACAGTAGTGTGCAGTAATGAAATGCAGTAAACGAGGAAGTACTAAAAAGTAAACATTCCTACCAGTTATATTTCCATTTAATTATTATTTAACAATTCAATATAACTAAATTATATGGTTCCGAGACTCATCCTCATCCAAAAATCTCCTATACAGTGCCGCAGCAAAAACCACAACAAGCTATCTAACAAGTACAAGGTAAAACAATACCAAGCCTTTGCTTTAGCTTGGCAAGTATAACATGTGAAATCGCCACAGTGAATATACGAGTAAACAGAGTCATCAGATATGAAAAACTTACCCCCATGTAATCAGAATTGAAATCCTCATGTGATTTCCCACAGGCATAATGAATATTTCCCTTAGGCGTACGATATAATTCCCTCAGGCACGGAATCCACTTCCCACAGGCATATGAAAAGTTTCCCGCAGGCTAAAAAACACTTGCCCTCAGACATGAGAAACACTTCCTTAAGGCTAAACAAGAAATCGGGCTGATCCCAACACATAAGCAAGCAATTATATACATTTTCTCCCAATAAAACTCAAGCACAATAACTCGCGGAATACCCTCGGGTATCCTGGACAAATGGCTAAATAAGGGAAATGCACACACGTGGTGGCCCTAAATCCAAGCAATGATCCCAGAAAAAAGTTTATAATTATCATTAGATTACCTATGAAATTCTAGATATCTAAATTATCCCAAGGCCTCAGCCATACGACACCCCAAACATCAGCGGGTAGCACCACGGTACACAATAACACTCAATAGTTGGAATTAAACATCAGACAACCTACCTTGATCTCCTATAATCAATATACGTGAACAGAACCTCCTGAAACATCCAAGAATGAAGTAGATCTGGGATAAATGAAAACACTTTAAAACCCAAATAACTTCCCCTAGGGAAATAATTATAAGCTAAGGCTCAAGGAGAGGGAAGCTCTAACCCACGTAGTTCCAACGAGATCGACGGTGGACAAATCTGAGTTCCAGCGTGCGATCAGGAGCTCCTCCAAGGTCTTCCCTTCTCTCCCATGGTCTTTCGACGTCCTAAGAATCCTCTGTTGAAAGAGGATGATACTGACGGATTATACCCAAAAAAACACAACTACACGGAATTTACTCTCAAGTACACGGCGTGTACTTTATATTTTTTTAACTGTTCCTCTGAAGGATACTTTTCACCACCACATTGTTTATCTATCGACATGATTACACGGCGTGTATTTATGAAGACACAGTGTGTACTACCGTTCCACTGGCGGCTACTTCCACCGCCTTACTATTCACCTATCGACTGATTACACGGCGTGTATATACTAAGTACATGGCGTGTAGTCAATTTTTACACCCTTCATCACCGACAGGCCTACACGCCCTGTGTACTCATCCCACACAGCCAAAGTACATGAAGTGTGGAAAAGTACATGGCATGTACCCAAAAAATTTGGGATTTTCCCCATTTTCCTTATTTTCTCAAAAACACTTAAGGAAAAAGGAAAAGAAGAAACTCATACCTCAAGAATAAAAATCCGGTTCTTACAATACATACATGTTTCAAGAGATCATAAACATTCATATCATAGCCCATAAAATGAAATGGGTATCAAAAACAAGTAACAATATCATAACCTATGGAAAGAAAAGACAGGGTTCATAGTCATTTTATCAAATCATAACTTGTGAAAAGAAGTGGGTTTCATAAGAATATAACCCATGAAAAGAGAAATCGGTTTTATAAACATATAAAACCTGAATGAGAAACATGTTGCATAAAAATCATTCCATAAAAACTTAAATCATTTAGATAAATAATATGAATGGAACCTTTGGATCATTTCCCATAAAGGATTGATTAACATCAATAGCTATCATGTTAGATGGAAAATAATTTTGAAATATATTTTAAAAAAATCACGAGGAAAATATCCTTTTTTCTTTCAGAAACATTTCTTTTAACATAAAACATTTTTATAGAAATTTTCTTTCAAAAAAACATTGAAAACTAATAAATAATATTGAAAACATTTTGAAAACATTATTTATTTAAAACTTATTAAAGAACAATGAAAAACTTTTTGAAAACTGTTTTCATTGAAAATACTTTGAAAATATATAAAAAATCATTGAGATTATTGAAATACATTTATTCCAAAACAACCCTTTGAAAACATATAAAGGACTCTTTGAAAATCTTATAAAACACTTTTTAAATAAAAAATATTTTTTGAAAAAAAAAATTTAAAAAAAAAATTATAATATTTGGAAGAAAATTATCTGAAAAAATAACCTTATAAACATACAAAGAAAGTTTCAAGGAAATAATGGTCAAGACGGAAGGTATGTCAGTACATGATGAACATTCCTTTTTCACCATAAAAGTTTAGAAAAGTGTCTTGATCAAAAAATGAAAAGAATATTCCTTTTAAAACCATTTTTTAAAAAGTTTATTCATGGGTAAAAATTAAATTTAAACATGATATTATAATATTAAAACATTTTTGAAATTTAAAAAAAAAAGTTTCACAAAAACATAGATTTCAGATCGAAATGAGAAATTAAGTCGGATTTTCATAAAAATAATGTTTTTTCTTATATTAAGTACCAATGAGTGGTAAAATTGTACCATTACATGAATATTCATTAATAATAAATTTTTTAATAAAATTTCTGAGATTTTTTGAGATATGGATCTTAATATTTCATCAATTGAAGCATAATCATAAACAATATCGATAAATGCTGAGATTATAGCAATAAATTGTTTCCACTTTGGTAACGTTGAATCATAAAAAAAAATAAAAGGAATAAAATTACATTAAGCTCAAAATATAATGAAAATGAGTATATTAATAATATAACATGTCAACGGTAGTAAATACACCTCATATAAAAATATAGTTTCATAACATGGCATGTGTCTCAAAGAAGGAAAATTAAGAAACAATTGCCTTACAGATTTGGTAAATTTTGAAACATAAACCCTATGAAAGAAATATCATCAAATTGATATGTAAATACTCATAAATTTAAATATTATAATCATGTAATACGTTAATTGTTAGTATACACACCATATATAACAAATAAGAGGTGAACATGGCTTGTTTCTCACAGAAAATAAAAACGAGACGAGAGAACCCATACCTTATGTATTTAATATCATCATACTCATACAAACCTCCTATATAATAAATATAATTTTATTTTAAATATATTAAGGAACAATTTTTTTATATCTAAAGTCATATATTATTTTATTATGATGTTATATTACTCATTAATTAGTAAGTTAACGTTAGGTTTCATGTAATATCAACGTTGTTTTTCATATATGTTTTGAATTGTTATTCATAATAATCTTACTTAGATCATGATTTAATTATTTCTAAAATAAAAAACATTATATAAGTATCATATATAATAAATATATAAATATTTATAATAATCTATAAAATATATAATCATGAAATTTAATACACTGTTCTTGGAGATGGTAGGTCGTACGTACGCATGAACGTTGTTTCGGTTTTATTGATTTATTGAAACAAATAAAGTAAATGAAATATATGAATTTAAATATAACATAATTACATTAGAATTATTATTTAATATATATCATATGATTTTACTAAACTCATAATTAAAAAAATCAATGTAAATTGTTAATGAATCACATCGCTTTGAGGAGGTGGCAGTCCACACATCCGAAAACGAAGTTATCATGTTTTAAAAAAATAGAAATAAAGAAGGTATGTTTTATATAATAATTATATAAGATTAGATAAATAATAAATATAATATATATCATAAAAAATATATTTTACATCATAATTATCAACCATGAGAGGTGTTAATGGAAAAAAATGAACAACGTCATTTTGTGACACGGTAGTTCATGGTACACAAGAACGGTAAGTTATTTACCCATTAGATATAAGTGTGTGTAATTTTATATAGAAAGAATATAATAAAAAACTTATTAATATACTTATTATAATTATTTTATTATATAATCATGAAATAAGAAGATATTAGTGGGTGTAGAATGAAAATAAAACAAAAGCTCTTGAGGAAGGATCCTTCCTCTTCTTTGGGTAACTCCTTTTGGTTTGCACCAAAGGGATTAATTGGATGAATTTATGAAAAAATTGAGGATTATAGTATGAATTTATGGATTTTTGGAGCTTATTTGATTAGAGTTTTAGTGATTCAAATTTCCTGATGGGGGTGAATAAGTGGGAGGAGTGAGTGCCTGTTTATTATGGATGAGGAGTGGCATTCTTGTAAATTTTTGAATGAGGAAATCCCACTCATGTTCTTCCCATGTAAAGTGTCACAAATAATTTTCCTTAGTAGATACAATGTATTATAAGGTCTAAATGTGGCTAACCAATGGCTTTTTTATAAGTTTCTAGGTCATTTTGGGCCTTATTTTTAGGGCTTAGTCCTTTTTTAAGCTAATTTTTCTCTTAATCACTATAATTATTTTTCATTACATTCACTAATATTTTTGGTAAAAAAATAATTTTACCTTATGAGACATTATAAATTATTCTGACTCCAAATATAGAATCCATTTTTCCAAATTCTAATCATATAAGTGGCATAAATTTATTTAAATTTAATCTCGTGGACTGGATGGCAAAGCAGGATTTTAAAGTAAAAAGGTCCAAAATTTTGGAATGTTTTTATATCCAATATCAATGTGAAATTTGTTCTAATGAAAAAAGTTGTATTAATTTTTTTATATTTTATCTAATTAAGCTTTAAACCCAAATTAAAATATAATTTAACAATATATTTAAATTAGATGAGTAAGAAGCTTCGAATTAAAATTCAGTATTTTTCACTATTAATCCGAAAATTATGTTTCGAAAAAATAAAAAAAATCGCAAAAAGTAATTTTTTATATTTATATTTCAAAAATTAAGTTTATTTTTTCATATAAAAATTGAAAAAGTTTCAAAAATAATATTTAAAATTTGTTCTCCCTTAAAAGGTAGTAAAATTACTTTTTAGAAAAATAGATCTTTTTATTCATAAAATTTGATTTATTCTTATCTTATAACTATAAAATCTATTGGATGACTATCAAAAATATTTATTGAATTTATAATATTTAATTTTTATTTAAAAACTAATAAAAAGTGTGTTTTTTAATTTATTTAGATAAAATTTTGTTTGTACATAGAAAAATAGTTTTCATAAGGAAGTAATTTCTTTATTTTCAAATAGTTATTACATTAACATATACTAATTGATAACAAAATGATTTATTTTATATAAATTTTTAAATGATATTTTAAAATTTTATTTAATCTTATTCATATCTTAGTTTCCAACATCTATGTAGTAGCTATAATAATATTTTAATAATAATGTTAAAAGTGTATTATTGTTTGATAAAAACTCAGCCTTCCGTGTTACGAAGGCTATCAAAGGAACTCAAAATTGTGTGTTACATAATCCAGACAAATAGTTACATGTACAATAATCTAATCTAAGTGTTTCTTGTGGAACAACATTAACTTGGTGTTTCATATAATGTAATCCAAACAGAGTTCTTTTATAAAAAATCTAGATTCAGTATTGTATAATGTGTAAAATATCAAAAAGATTGAATTAATTTGAAAAAATATATTTCAAAAAATCTTAGGGTGTTAAATTATACCCCACTTAATATGACTTTTTCCCTCAAAATTCATTTTGGTTATCAAAGTTTTAATACTTGAATTCTTTTTTCATTGAAACCCACATCGTAAAAATGAATACTAAAACTTATTTTAAAAAGGGAAAGTTAAAAACATAATGGTTACCCAAAGTAACACGTAACTAGGTTTCCATATAGGATAACAAAGTTGGGAAGTGAAAACATGGAAATAATAGATAAATATAACTATCATGTTCTGATGGAGAGTGATTGATAACATGGTTAGGATAATGTTAACAATCACAATGTCATAAATATGTGATGATCTAATGGGACATTTGATTCATCAAAAATGAAGGTACTAGGATAAAAAATTTTGTTTCAATATCCTTTTTCATAAAGTTGAGTAATTTTTATGAAAATATATACTTACATGATTTCAAGACAACCTTACCTATTTTTGTTCCATGATTAACTTCCACTTCATCTCTAATTCTAATAAATGAAGGTGAATTTCTTATTCTTGAATCATTAATAGATCATGAGATCCATGAAAATAATGATAGTTCATTACATATATTCTTATCACAAAACATGGTTAGCATAAGTTATCCAATATGAAAAAATCCCAATATGGTGAGATAATACTTTAATCTCTAAAACCTTTTTTTAATTTTAACATAATACATACCATATATGGTAAATCCTATAACCCTTATAGAAGATGAAATTCCAATACTCTATAAAGAATGTAACTAAATTTCTCAAAATAAACTTAACATTGATCCCCCATAAATCATAAAGTATCTCTTATCTGTCATATACCAAACATGTCAATAACATCATCAATTATTATCATGAAACATAGTAATAACCTGAATTACCATAAATCCTTATTGAAAACATACATGTTTCTTTATTCCAAAGTATATTGGATATATTAATTAAATCTAAAAATGTTGCAAACTTAATCAAAGATAGCATAATCCAATTTTAAATAGGTCATTAATTAGTTCTAAGGTAATCAGTACCATCCAATTTAATTATACATATCCAACATATATTTATCCAAAAAAACATTATCTTAACATAATGAACATATTAAGGGTTGTTTTTTCCTTAATCATGTGTTTCCCATGAACATCACCATGCCATTAAATTACTTTTCTAGTCTATTATAACCATTCAACGTATTCTTGTAAATCTTTAGTGACAAACATAACTAAACAATCCTTACATAATTCATCATTCATAATTCTTGAATATAAATACATCAATACTTCAATTATTCAACTTTATCATTAATCCATAACAAGGATAACTCATCCTATTACTTAATAACTCTTTCCTTCCACATTTTATATGTATTCTCAACATGATCAGTAATATAACCATTACTCATACAACCAAAATGATTCTCTTTGGTAGCTTTCCAAATAGGACATAGATTTTCATAATGTCCAATCACTCTACACCTAAAGCATTGGACCACAAATGATTATGTCTTAGGGAGGCCAATATTCACACACATTATTCTAACTGATCACTTCATTTTTCCTTTGTAGTTACTTGGTTTATGTCCTTCTTTTCCACAATCAAAACAAATTTTTGTTCCTCTATGACATTCTCTACAGTGATTATTTCCACATTCTTGACATAAAGGAAACTGAATATTATTTCCTCCATGGTCTACATTACCCGAAATCTCATTAAAATCATTCCTTATCTTCCTTAGTGAGTCTTATAAATGGATACGGTACACCTTGTTAATCGTGTTCTATGAAAACTAACTAGGAATGATCATAACATCATTCACTCTAGTGACCATCCCATTTTAATGCTCATTAGAAAATTTTATGTCACATTCAACATTAACCTAGTTTTTTATAGTTCCAAACATTGACTAAAACCAAAAATCATTATGTTAGAAACTCTTATCATAATGTAAAACCACATAATCATGAAAAATAACTTATATTATTTATAATTTATGACACATTATTTTAAATCTAACACATGATCTACTTATTATTAGAGATATCCCAAAACATATCCTTATAAATATCACTAGGGATATCACTAATGTTTTTTCATAATAGTTTCCAATGGTTGAATAAACCATTCCTTTGATTAAAACTATATATACCTAGGCTTAAAAAACATGGATGTTACATCATTCTTGATGAATATTCAGTACACTACAAAAATACATGCCCAAGTACTATAATATTTTATGGTATTTTAAAACTTAGTACAAAATATTATAACTCGGTAAAATATCTTCAATGTTTCTCAAAAATATATTTACCTTTATTACTTTTAATTAAAACCATTATTCATAACTTTATGATTGGAAACATAAGAAATGGGTGAGCTGAGATTCTTAGTAAAGGAAAACAAAGAAGATACATAAGCAAAACATAAGGGTATGAGAACATGAAAATAACATTTGTAGATTATACTATGTATATAAAAGATCAAATATATTAGTCAGGTCATAAATATTGGCAGTTAATAAGACATGAATCATAAAGGAATCATGAGAATTATCCATAAAATCATGACATAGGAATAAGATATAGATTTTTTGGAAGACACATAAGCATATAAAATGATTTCCATAGTAGTCAAGGCATCGCTTCCAAGGACATCTTAGTAGTATGGGTTCAACCCTCATACTTTTTTGGTAGTCATAATTCAATCCTTTGATCATCTCAGTAGTAAAGGTTCACTCCCAAAAGATATCAATAGACAAAGTCCTTAACTAAAACGAGTTTACTCCCCATTCCATCCATGTTAATAAAATGAGATATACATATTTACCCAATACATTGGAGGTAGATATAAGTCTATTATAGCATTGGATCAACATAAATGGATATTACGTCATTTTTTATGAATATTACTAATATTAAAAAAAATACATTCCCAATGACCGTAATAGTTTAGAGTCTTTTGAAACTTGGAAAAAAATATTCTAACTTGGTGAAATATCTTCAATGTTTCAAAAAATATATATTTCCCTTTAGTAATTCTACGTAAAACCTTTATTTATAACCTAGGGAAAGGAAACATAAGAGAGAGGTGAGCTCAAATGCCCATTAAGGTTAAACAGGGGAGACATATAGGCATAAACATGATAATAAGGGTATGATAATGTGATCATGAAATTAGAATATAACACCCAGCATATCAAAGATCAGAAAACATGAATCAGGGCATAGATATTGTTATTTTATAAGACATGAATCATAAGGATGATAAATCATAATAAATCAATAATGAACCATAACATCATGTAATATGAGTATGTCACCAGCATACATATAGAAAAAAAATTTATGTGTTAAGTTTAATTACCAAGACCATCAACATAGTGGATCAGGACACACCTATTTCCAATAGTGGATCAGGACCCACCTATTTCCCATAGAGTATTAGGACAAACCTTTTTCCTATAGTGGATTAGGACACTCCTATTTCCCATACTGGATCAATCATATAGACTAGTTTCCCATCATTATCTCATGAGATATAAATCTTTACCCAATGAACTGGAGATATATATAGGTCCCAATCATATCATAATGAATTCATGAATATTTGCGCCATAAAAAATCATCTAATCATGAACCAAAAAAAACTTATGTGTTTCACAAACATCATATCATAACCCATAAAATGAAATTCTTATCAAGAACATTTAATCATATCATAACCTATATAAAATACATAGGTTTTATAATAATATTATCCAAGAATAACTCGTGAAAGGAAGAAAGATTCATAAGAATTTATCATGTTATAACCCATTAAAGATAAATGGGTTTCATAAACAGCAATCCATTAAAACATACACCATTCAGAGAAATAATATGAATGGTATCCTTGTATCATATCCTTATTAAAGCATAAACTAAAATCAAGGATGTTATCTTATATAGATAAGGATTTTATAATATAACATGGAACGTATATGTTCATTGAAAATCACTTTTAAAAACATATAATATTTTCAAAATCATTTTCCTTGAAACCACATTGAAAAAATATAAAGTAATCATGAAAAAAAAAATTAAAATATTTCTTAATGAAAATATCCTTTATTATTTGAAAAACACTTTTTAAAACATAAAACATTTCAAAGACCATTTTCATTGAAAATAACCTTGAAAACATATAAATAATCTTGATAAAATTTTCAAAAAAATTTATTTGATAATAATTTGAAAACATATAAAAGAAGATTTGAGATCGTTGGAATCCTTTTCTTTGAAAAAATTATTTTGAAAACATATAGAGGAATCATTAAAAATCATTTAAAAACTTTTTAAACATAAATTTTTTTTAAAACCCATTTTTCCTTGAAAACCTTTTTAAAATAAAAAAATTCATGAATATTAGGAAAATAATTTTCATAAAAAAACTAACCTTGTAAACTTGATGTAGATTCATCAAGTAAATGATTTTAATGATGATAGGTAAGTCCATATATGTTGAAGAATCCTTTTTCACCATAAAAGATTAGAAAAGTGACCTGATCCGAAAATGACAAGAAGATTAATTTTTAAAAAAATTAAAAAATAATAAATGGATAAAAAATTTATTTAAGAATTATAGGATAATAGTGAAATGTTTTTAAAAATATATTTAGGAAACATAGTTTTTAAAGAATATATATTTCTAACCTAAGGATGAAATAATGTGGGGTTTTCATAAAAAACATTTTTAGAATTGTATTAAGTACCAAATAGTAAAAAAAATAGTAATATTACTTGGATATAAAATTAATAAACATAGGGTAATAAAATTACTTAGAGTTATTCAGAGATGGATAATAATATTTCATCAATCAAAGCATAATCACAAACAATCTCGATAAATAATGAGATTGTTTCAATAGATTCTTACCACTTGGTAACTTTGAATCATACTCCCCATAAAAGAAAATGAAATTACATGAAGCATAAAATATACTAAAATTAATTAAATCCATGATATAACATTTCAAATGGTAGTATATACACCTTGTAAAATAATATATGTGTATAAAAAAACATGTGATGCAAAGAAGAAACATTGAGATAAAACTATCTTCCTAATTTGGTAAATTGCTATTGTAAACCCCCATTAAAGAAATATAAAAAATGTATAAGTAAATACCCATAATTTTAAGGATAATAATTATATAATACATTAATTTATATTACATACACCACACAAAGGATTAAATGGTGAATAAATCTTAAGTCTCACAGAAATAAAAGTGAGACTAGAAACCCTTACCTTATGTCTTGACTCTTGTCATACTCATACAAAACTTTTGTATAATAAATATAAGTTTATTATAAATATGTTAAATATTCATATTATTATATCTAATACCATATATTATTTTATTATGACTTTATATTACCCTTTTATTAACAATTCCATGTTAATTTTACGCTTCCAGTAATATCTATTTTTTCGTACATGTTTTGACTTATTACTCTTGATCCTCTTACATAAATCATGATTTAATTATTTATATAATTTAAAATATAAAATATATTTAGTATATAAATATTTATAATATTTAATAAATGGTATAAATAGAAACTACATACATCGTTCTTGGAGATGGTAGTTCATACGTACGCATAAACGTTGTTTCGGTTTTGTTATCGTATTGAAAAAAAGAAAGTAAATGAAATTTATGTGTATATATATATATTATCATTCCGATATAATTATTATGTCATATATATAATATAATTTCACTAATAGAATACTTAATACATTTCATTTAAAATGTGAATGAATCACATCACTTTGACTAGGCGATAGTCCAAACAACTTCAAACGAAGTTATCATATTTACACAAAATGGAAAGCATGGAGGTATGTTTTATATAATAATTCCAGAGGAATAAATACATAATTAATATCATATATATCATATATAAACATATCTTCCATCATAATTCCCAACCATGAGAGGCGATAAAGGAAAAATGAACAACATCATTTCGTGAGGTTGTAGTTCACCGTACACAACAATGATAAGTTCGTTACTCATTAAATGGAAGTGTATGTAAGTGCGGGTATAAACCTTAGAACAAAAACATATTATTATATTTAGGATACTTATGTTATTATATAATAATGGAATAATAATAATTTATGTGTTGGAGTATAAAAATAAATTAAATGAGCTTGAGGAAGGATGTTACCTCTTCTTTGGGTAACTCTTATTGGCTTACAACAAAGGGCTTCGTTGGTTGGACTTCTTACCAAAGATAGGATAATAGGATTAAGGGAGTAATTATGGGGGCTTATATGAGTAGATTTTTGACAATCCAAATTGTTTAATAGGTTTGAATAAGTGGGAGGGGTAAGTGGCTTTTGTAGTGGAGGAGGAGGGGTATTCTTGTAAATTTATTAAAAGGGAATTCCACCCATATTTTTTGCATGTCATGTGGATTTAATAATGGTAAAAATTAAATAAAAGTTATAATAGGGTAATAAATTTAATAGTTAATAGATTTTGGACAAGTTTCTAGGACATTTTGTGTCATGACCCGTCCTCGGGGCCCATGCCGTGACTACCCCAAGCCCGCTTTCCATAGGCCAGGGGCTGGCGACTAGCACCAAGGCGTAAATCCTGGTAAAAAGGGAAGGCATTACCTTTGTAATGTAAACAAGCACCATAGAGTAAGTAAGCGGAAATTAAACACTAAGTAAAAACATAGTACAACTGAAGAGCGGAAAAGTAAATGGGCCAGTATACAACCCAAATTGAAAGTAAAGTACAACTCGAAAGGGAAAATAGCAACTGTAAAGTAAAAGCCGCTACACCGAGCTGTCCACTGGAAATCCCACCTGAAGGGTGGGTACAGATAGCTCCACTGCTCCTCGGCTCTCGTCGTCCGCTCTGAGCACGTCTCGCCTAGTGGTCCACCTCCAGGTACTGTCCTGATCTGCAAGCCTCAACCACAATCAACGTTGTCCGTCGTCTGCAACCAACACAATGTAGTGCGGGCATAACCCGTGTAGGGGTGAGTATAAGCTACTCAGTAGGGACCCCAAGACCCCCAAAGGTCTCCCAAAATCCACAAAGGGTAAACCACACGGATAGATACAAACACGAAGTAATAACCGACACTGCTTAGGTATATGCCCATACATATACCTAAGTCATCAATTCCAATATGCTCCAACCTCCGAGCCCAAGTACAACTCAGTCCACACAGGAAAGTAAACGTATTCCACATAGGAAATCAAACGTAATCCACACAGGATAGCACAACTCAATCCACACAGGAAAGCAACAGGATTCATCTCACATAGGTATACTTCTTCGAAAGACGATAGAGATGATCACTGATCCATCTAAGTCGTCGGACCCACAAAGGATCGATAGGTACTAACCCCCGCAAAGACCCACACAGGATCGGACCCACACAGGATCTGTAGGCGCTGGTTCACACAGGACCGCTGAGCGCAGACCCACACAGGATCAGACCCACACAGGATCGGGCCCACACAGGACCTGTAGCACTAATCCACGTAGGATCGCTGAGTGCTGTAGTCGTCGTCATCGAATCCACTGAGGATCTCTGCACTGTCGTCGTCGCAGTCACAGTAGAAGTCGTAGTCACAGTAGCAGTCGCAGTCACAGTAGCAGTCGCAGCCAGCTCTAGGGTTCCCGCACACAGCAAGCTCGTTCGGGAGGGTCTGCTCCATGAGCCGAGAGGTTGATACATCAACTGTCACAAAGTCCAGAGTTGATATATCCAAAAGTTCCGTATCGTCAACCGGAACTCAATGCAACAGACGGCGCGTTAATCAGACGCTCGGTCTGAGAGTTATTGGCTTTTTCGTTCCAGGGGCCCGGTTGGTTTTTAAGGAAAAACCAACCCGACTGTACTCCACCTGCATCCAAACCTCGGGCGGAGTATGCCAAAAGATCTGTCTCACTAAGAGGAACTCAACAAAGCTGACTGCACGTCGATCGGACGTCCGTAGCTCAAGATATGAGCGTTTCCGCTCCGAGGGCCCGGTTGGTTTCGTGTACGAACCAACCCGGCCGAACACAAAGTATTCTGAAACCTTGAGTTTGATATACTGAAACAACCGTCTCGATCCAAGGATCGCATCGCCGCTGACGGCGCGTCGTTTGGAAGTTCTTAGCCCGAGTTATGGGCATTTGAATCCAAACTGTTCGGTAACGGGGGTTTCGGGTCCGGGCCGTCCCGGCCCGAGACCCCCCGGTTGGCCCGAACCGGGTCGACCCGGCCCGGACAGGGTCGACCCGTCCCGGCACGGCCCGGCCCATCCCGGCCTGGCGGACCAGCCGAGCGCGCCGGTTCGGCGCAAGGCAGCGCGCTGCCAGCTCGGCCGAAGGCCGAGCTGATTGGAAAACGGGGGGCCGCCTGCCCCCCCTTTGTGAAACCGGCCCCCCTCATTATGGGGGGCCAATTAAGCTGCCCGGGGGAATTTAATTCCCCCGGTTTCCACCCTTTTGGCCGGCCCAACTTGGCCGGCCGGCTTCTCCTCAACAGGACCGGCAAGAGCCGGTCCTCTTCCGTCTTCCGACACCGGTGGCCCGGCTGGCCGCCGGTCATCACGTTCCGCCACGGCCCGGAACCGGCCACGGCCTTCGTCGTCCGGTGCGGTGCGACGGCACCGTGCCCCTCCGCCGCGGCGCCTTTGGTTTCCTTCGACGCGGAACGACGGTATCGCGTCCATGAAATTCTTTCCACGGCGTGGCGCGACGGCGCCGCGCAATAATTGTTGTGTGATTCCCACGTGGTGCGACGGCACCACGACATCTCGTTCCATCCGCAAGAACAATCAAGAACAAGGAGGGGGGGAGTTCGACCGTGTTTGTGCGGTTCACCCCCCCCCCCCCCCCTCTCGTTAAACGATAACACTTAATCGTTTTTCCTCAAAATTCGTCATGCTAGAACCAAGAACAGAAATAATTAAATAAAACAACAACACACCCCTACCTCGGTTTCAAGTGCGGAGCACGTCAACAAGCCGTGGAAGACAAGCGTCGCGGAGGTCGGGCGTTGCGGAAACCGAACGTCGTTTCCGTTGACGTCGAGGGGCGTCCGAAGAGGTACGTCGTTGGAGAAGCTTCGTAAGCTGACGGAGATAATCCGAGGAGGAAATGACATCTCCTTTCATAGAAATGGGAAGAAGATTGAAGATGCGGCGTCGTCGATCTTTGGAAACACACCGGCTACGAAGAAGAGAAGCGGCGTTCTTCTTCGGAGCTTAAGTGTTCTTCGTGTTCTTCGTCAAAGTTGAAGAAGATGGAGAGAACTCTTCAAAACCTCTCAAGATGGCTAAGGAGACCAACCAAAATAAAATAAGCTTAAGGCTTATTTTATTTACTCAACTAAACACTTGAATTTCAAAAGTTTGAAATTCAAACAACTCAACACAATTAATTAACCAAGTTGTCAAGTTAATTAAAGAGGAGTTATAGGGAGTTTAAAAAGAGGAGATGAAGTGTTGGGGTTCGTGTGGGCCCCACCACACTTAATCCTCTCGAGGGAGGTTAAGTGGATGTGGGTCCCACCCCTAACTCCCTTTGGGAGGTTATAACCAAATTGGTTAAAAATAAAATGTGTTTCCACATTTTATTTAATTTCATTTAAAAAAACCCAAAAACTAACTCACAACCCGCAATAAACGCAACCTCGGAAAAGGTCTCCTTAAGCGAATATCGGCGCTGCGAGTTCATCGGTGCCCTCGGAATTCGATTTTGGGCACCGGTTCAAAAGTTAGAAAATCCCGCTCGTTCGTTCACTGAACGTACCTGAGCCAAACTTCAGAAAATGATTCCGGGCACTCCGGCCCTCGGAATTAAGTGCCGTCAGAAACCGCGCTCTTGTAAAATTCCAAAGAAAATTAAGAAAAAATTTCCCTTGAATTTTACGGGTCTTTACATTACTCCCACCTCAGGGATTTACGTCCCCGTAAAGATACATCAAAAATAGGGAAACAAATTAGGGTACTGAGAACGCATCTGAGCCTCCCGCTCCCATGTGCTCTCCTGGAGATTCCCGTGCTGCCATCTGATGCGCACAAGAGGAATTGATCGCCCATGTTGGACCCGCTCCTGTCGATCCTCTATCTCCACCGGGACCTCCGTAAAAGTCACCTCATCGTCAACGTCAAGCTCCCCATGGTCAATGATGTGTGTCGGGTCGTGCACGTATCTCCTCAGCTGAGACACGTGGAAGACGTCGTGCACCCAGTGTAACTGAGGTGGTAGAGCCAGGCGATAAGCCACCTCGCCAATCCTACTGAGGACCTGGAATGGTCAGATGAAGCGCGAAGATAACTTGCCGCCTCGGCCAAATCTCCGTATACCATGTTGATGTGAGACCTGCAAGAAGACGTGGTCGCCATCATCGAACTCTAGTGGCCTCCGCCTCCTGTCAGCGTATGACTTCTGCCGGCTCTGAGCTGTCCTCATCCGCTCGTGGATGACCTGGACCTTCTCTGTCGTGGCCTGGACCATCTCCGGTCCCACTAGTGCTGACTCCCCAGGGTCTGTCCAGCACAAAGGAGATCTACAAGGTCGGCCGTACAACTCCTCGTACGGTGCCATCCCGATGGTGGAGTGGTAACTGTTGTTGTACGCAAACTCCACCAAGGGTAGGTGGTCCTCCCAGCTACGACCAAAGTCGAGGACACATGCGCGGAGCATGTCCTCGAGAGTCTGAATGGTCCTCTCTGTCTGACCATCTGTCTGAGGGTGAAAGGTTGTGCTCAAATGTAGCTGCGTCCTGAACGCCTCCTGTAACCCCTTCCAAAGCCGAGAAGTAAAGCGAGCATCTCGTTCGGAGACGATAGATGATGGCACACCGTGGAGCCGCACAATCTCCTGAATGTAGATACATCCCAAGCTCTCCACTGAGCCCTGCTCTCTGATGGGTAAGAAGTGTGCCGACTTGGTGAGTCGGTCAACAATCACCCAAATGGAGTCGTGACCTCTGGAAGTGTGTGGAAGTCCAGTCACGAAGTCCATAGATATCCCGTCGCACTTCCACTTTGGGACTTCCAAGGGCTGTACCAAGCCTTCTGGTACTCGATGCTCAGCCTTCACCTGCTGGCAGGTGAGGCATCGAGAAACGAACTCTGCCACATCCTTCTTCATGCTCGGCCACTAGTGTTGTCGTCTGAGATCCTGGTACATCTTCTCTACTCCAGGATGTACAACTAAAGGAGAAGTGTGAAACTCTCTCAGAACCTCCTCTCGCAAAGAGACTGGTACCATGGTATGTCCTCTGAAAAGGATGTCGTGCTCTGCTCCAAGGGAGAAACCATCAAGTGCCTGTCCTGAGGATATCTGTGAACACTGCGTCTCACAGTCAGCATCCCCACGCTGTGCCTCACTGAATCGCTGCAGTAGTGGAGGAGTGACTGTGAGAGACTGAAGGAAGGCTATTCCATCTCTATCCACGAAGGATATCTTCAAAGAGGCTAGCTGCTTCGTCGCCTCCTCAAGTAGCTGAATGCCCGTACTCCTGCTGAGGGCATCGGCTACTACGTTCCCCTTCCCAGGAGTATAGACTATCTCAAAGTCATAGTCCTGGAGGAACTCGAGCCATCGCCGCTGTCTCAGGTTCAGGTCCTTCTGCGAGAAGATATACCTGAGACTCTGATGATCAGAAAATACTGTAAAGCGCTCGCCCATCAGGTAGTGTCGCCATGTCTTCAGAGCGAAGACCACTGCTACTAAATCCAGGTCATGGGTAGCGTAGTTCTGCTCATGCGGACACAACTGACGTGATCCATAGGCGATCACTGCCCGCTCCTGCATCAGGACACATCCGAGTCCAGTCCCTGATGCATCGCAATAGACTACATACCCTACTCCCTCCTCAGGCAACCTCAAGATAGGTGCGCTGGTCAATCTCTGTCTCAGCTCCTGGAACCTCTACTGACATCTGTCTGACCACACGAAGGGTTTCCCCTTCTTCGTCAAAGCTGAGAGTGGTGTTGCAACTCTAGAGAAGTCTGGCATGAATCTCTGATAGTATCCATCTAGTCCCAAGAAACTCCGCACCTCCGTCACGCTCCTAGGTGGCTCCCAAGCTAACACTATCTCGATCTTCGTAGGATCCACTGCAACTCCCGCCTCAGAGATAACGTTCCCCAAGAAGTGGACCTCACGTATCTAGAACTGGCACTTCGAGAGTTTACCATAAAGCTGGTGCTCTCAGAGTGTGTCTAGTACAACATGCAAGTGGTAGGCGTGCTCCTCCTCAGTCGTCGAGTAAATCAAAATGTCGTCGATGAATACCACAACAAATCGAGCGAGGTATGGCTGGAAGATCCTGTTCATGAGGGCCATGAACACTGCTGGAGCATTGGTTACGCCGAAAGGCGTAACCAAGAACTCATAGTGTCCATACCGACATCTGAAGGTCGTCTTCTGCATGTCCTCATCTCTAACTCTGAGCTGATGATAGCCTGACCTGAGGTCTATCTTCGAGAACCACCATGCTCCCTTGAGCTGATCAAAGAGGTCATCAATTCTCGGTAGAGGATACTTGTTCCTCACTGTCACCTGGTTCAGGCGACGATAATCGACACACAGTCACAAGCTCCCGTCCGCCTTCTTGGCGAACAATATCGGGGAAGCCCAGGGTGAAACACTGGGTCGGGTGAACCCCTTTCCCTGCAAGTCCTCCAACTATACCCGTAGCTCTCGAAGCTCAGCGGGGGCCATCCGATATGCTGGAGTCGATATCGGGGTTGTCCCGGGGTACAGGTCAATATAAAAGTCTACCTCTCTACGAGGAGGTAGCCCTGGAACGTCGTCGGGAAAAACGTCCGCAAACTGATCCACCACTGCAGGAAAACAAGGACTCTGCACGTCAACTGCTCCTAGGATGAGGCTAGCCAACTGATTAGTGATGGGTTGTCCTCTCCTCCGCGGAAGTCCATCCTGTTCTGAAAATGCTCCCTTCTCGTCGGTGAAGGTGAACCTACTCCCGTCGGTGCGTACACATCGCACCTTGCGCCTAAAATAGTCAATCTGTTCATGGACCGTAGATAGCCAATCCATGCCCAAGATGACGTCATAAGGCCTTGACGCTGCTACAAAAAGATCACAGTCGAAGCTCTCGCCTCCTAGAGTAAGCTCACACTGCTGGCACCAGTGCGTAACTGTCGAGTCTGCTCCCGTAGGAGTCTCTAGCCGTAAGGATCGAGCCAACGGCTCTATCGGAATCTCCGAGTTCCGAACAAGGGCAGCGGCTATGAAAGAGTGACTCGCTCCTGTGTCTATAAGTACTGCAGCAAGGGTGGAATAGACACAGATAGTACCTCGAATCATCTCGGGTGCGCCGTGGTCGTAGGCCTCTGCTGCCTGGATTTGTGCCTATCTCTGCCCGCCAGCTCCATGTGGTCGGGGTGCACCTCCTGGTGGTGGTGGTGGTAGAGTCTCAAAGCGTCGCCCACCACCAGCTGCTCGGCCAGCTCCTCTGCATCGTCCGCCTCCTCCCTGCGGACCGCCACGGTCGACCCTCTGTCTCTGCCTCGGTGGTCCCTCAACCGTCTGCTGCTCCTCGGCACGACGGGTCGGGCAATCACGAGCCATGTTGCCCTGCCCGCCGCACGAGTAGCACTGTCTGCCTCTCGAAAGACTGGCTCCGCATTGTGTGCCCCGCACTGCTGAGCCAGTGTCTTGAGGTCATCTTCCTGAAGGTCTGGTCTTCCTGGACCCCTGAGTCATCCGTCTACTGCCTGCTGCAGATGACTCTGCCACGTGCCGCCCTGCGGTGGGACTCGGTGCTGGTGTAGACTCAGCAAGGAAGCTCTCGGTCAAAAGGGCCCGCTCCAGTACTCCCTTCTGAGTCGGAATGCTGAGGGAGATCAGTGATGCCCTGATCTCGTGTCTCAACCCCTGCTCGAAGGTCCGGGCCCGGAATAATGGGTCTCGTACCATGTCGGTCGAGTAGCGCAAGAGATCAGTAAATCTCGCCGAGTACTGAGTGACCGTCATGTTTCCCTGCCGCAGCTGAAGAAGCTCCTGGATACGCACCGCACGAAGGGTGGCTGGGACGAACTCCGAGCGGAAGAGGCTCTCAAAGTCCGTCCAAAGTAGAGATGCCTCATCGTTCACCTGGAGCATCAAGCTCCACCATTGTCCTGCTGCTGCGTGTAGTAGGCTCGCAGCGAGGATCACCATGAGGTCTGCAGGTGTCCTCACTAGCCTAAAAACTCGTACCACTGCCTCCAGCCAGTCCTCTGCTACCTGGGGGTCCGTCTCCCCACGGAACCTAGGTGGTCACTGGCGCTGAAACTCATGCAGAGCTCCAAGGCGACATGCATCGTCAGCGGCTGGTGCTGGAAGCATCGGTGGCTCGGTGGGTAGTGCTACCACCGGTGCCACTGCTGACAAAGGGCACTGCACCGAGGCCTCGTCGCTCGGTGGGCTATCGTCACGCTCGACTCTCGGAACCCTAGCTGGCTGCCGTCGTGGGGCCATCCTAAAAAGGAAACAGGTGCGCCACAGTCAGAACAGTATACCTGGTGAGCTGATATAAAATAATCACAAAGAAAACTTTGAAACACACATGCAATCAATGTTTTCGTGCATTAAGTCGGAAATCAGAAGTCAGGGTCCTGGTGTATGGATACGTCGGCCGCTGCACCAACACTGGACTCCCTAGACTGATAACCACACTCAATACGTTAAACATTATTGCTTCACATAGAAAAGATCAGAGTTCGCGGTAGAACCGAACTCCTCTGATACCAATTTGTCACGACCAGTCCTCGGGGCCCGTGCCGTGACTACCCCAAGCCTGCCTTCCATAGGCCAGGGGCTGGCGACTAGCACCAAGGCATAAATCCCGATAAAAAGGGAAGGCATTGCCTTTGTAAAGTAAACAAGCACCATAGAGTAAGAAAGCGGAAAAGTAAACACTAAGTAAAAACAGAGTACAACTGAAGAGCGGAAAAGTAAATGGGCCAGTATACAACCCAAACTGAAATTAAAGTACAACTCGAAAGGGAAAACAGCAACTGTAAAGTAAAAGCCGCTACACCGAGCTGTCCACTGGAAATCCCACCTGAAGGGTGGGTACAGATAGCTCCACTGCTCCTCGGCTCCCGCCATCCGCTCCGAGCACGTCTCGCCTAGTGGTCCACCTCCAGGTACCGTCCTGCTCTGCAAGCCTCAACCACGATCAACGTTGTCCGTCGTCTGCAACCACCACAACGTAGTGCGGGCAAAGCTCGTGCAGGGGTGAGTATAAGCTACTCAGTAGGGACCCCGAGACCCCCGAAGGTCTCCCAAAATCCACAAAGGGTAAACCACAAGGATAGATACAAACACGAAGTAATAACCGACACTGCTTAGGTATATGCCCATACATATACCTAAGTCATCAATTCCAATACGCTCCAACCTCCGAGCCCAAGTACAACTCAGTCCACACAGGAAAGTAAACGTATTCCACACAGGAAAGCAAACGTAATCCACACAGGATAACACAACTCAATCCACACAGGAAAGCAACAGGATTCAGCTCACACAGGTATACTTCTTCGAAAGACGATAGAGATGATCACTGATCCATCTAAGTCGTCGGACCCACAAAGGATCGGTAGGTACTAACCCCCGCAAAGACCCACACAGGATCAGACCCACACAGGATCAGACCCACACAGGATCTGTAGGCGCTGGTTCACACAGGACCGCTGAGCGGAGACCCACACAGGATCAGACCCACACAGGATCGGGCCCACACAGGACCTGTAGCACTGATCCACGTAGGATCGCTGAGTGCTGTAGTCGTCGTCGTCGAATCCACTGAGGATCTCTGCACTGTCGTCGTCGCAGTCACAGTAGCAGTCGCAGTCACAGTAGCAGTCGCAGTCACAGTAGCAGTCGCAGTCACAGTAGCAGTCGCAGCCAGCTCTAGGGTTCCCGCACACAGAAAGCTCGTTCGGGAGGGTCCGCTCCATGAGCCGAGAGGCTGATACATCAACTGTCACAAAGTCCAAAGTTGATGTATCCAAAAGTTCCGTATCGTCAACAGGAACTCAACGCAACAGACGGCGCGTCAATCGGACGCCCGGGCTGAGAGTTATTGGCTTTTTCGTTCCAGGGGCCCGGTTGGTTTTTAAGGCAAAAACAACCCGACCGTACTCCACCTGCGTCCAAACCTCGGGTGAAATATTCCAAAAGATCCATCTCACTAAGAGGAACTCAACAAAGCTGAAGGCACATCGATCGGACGTCCGTAGCTCAAGATATGAGTGTTTCCGCTCCGAGGGCCCGGTTGGTTTCGTGTACGAACCAACCCGGCCGAACTCAAAGTATTCCGAAACCTTGAGTGCGATATATTGAAACGACCTTCTCGATCCAAGGATAACATCGCCACTGACGGCGCATCGTTTGGAAGTCCGTAGCCCGAGTTATGGGCATTTGAATCCAAACTATTCGGTAATGGGGGTTTCAGGTCCGGGCCGTCCCAGCCCGAGACCCCCCGGTTGGCCCGAACCGGGTCGACCCGCCCCAGACAGGGTCGCCCCGGCCCGGCACGGCTTGGCCTGGCAGACCGGCCAGGTGCGCCGGTTCGGCGCAAAGGCAGCGCGCTGGGCGCGCTGCCAGCTCGGCCGAAGGCCGAGCTGATTGGAATTGGGGGGCCGCCTGCCCCCCCCCCCCCTTTGTGAAACTGGCCCCCCTCATTATGGGGGGCCAATTAAGCTGCCCGGGGGAATTTAATTCCCCCGGTTTCCACCCTTCCAGCCGGCTCGACTTGGCCGGCCGGCTTCTCCTCAATAGGACCGGCAAGAGCCGGTCCTCTTCCGTCTTCCGACACCGGCGGCCCGGCTGGCCGCCGGTCATCACGTTCCGCCGCGGCCCGGAACCGGTCGTGGCCTTCGTCATCCGGCACGGTGTGACGGCACCGCGCCCCTCCGCCGCGGCCCCGCTCCGGCCGCGGCGCCTTTGGTTTCCTTCGACGCGGCGCGACGGCATCACGTCCATGAAATTCTTTCCACGGCGCGGCACGACGGCATCGCGCAATAATTTCCGTGTGATTCCCGCGTGGTGCGACGACACCACGCCATCTCGTTCCATCCGCAAGAACAATCATGAACAAGGAGGGGGGAGTTCGGCCGTGTTTGTGTGGTCCCCCCCCCCTCTCGTTAAATGATAACACTTAATCGTTTATCCTCAAAATTCATCATGCTAGAACCAAGAACGGAAATAATTAAATAAAACAACAACACACCCCTACCTCGGTTTGAAGTGCGGAGCACGTCAACAAGCCGCGGAAGACAAGCGTCGCGGAGGTCGGGCGTCGCAGAAACCGAACGTTGTTTCCGTTGACGTCGAGGTGCGTCCGAAGAGGTACGTCATTGGAGAAGCTT
This sequence comes from Viscum album, assembly GCA_963277665.1. Lineage (NCBI taxonomy): Eukaryota > Viridiplantae > Streptophyta > Magnoliopsida > Santalales > Viscaceae > Viscum > Viscum album. The sequence continues at coordinate 673,634,784 of OY728127.1, forward strand.
CGTAAGCTGACGAAGATAATCCGGGGAGGAAATGGCGTCTCCTTTCGTAGACACGGGAAGAAGATCGAAGATGTGGCGTCGTCGATCTTCGGAAACACACCGGCTACGAAGAAGAGAAGCGGCGTTCTTCGTCGGAGCTTAAGTGTTCTTCGTGTTCTTCGTCAAAGTTGAAGAAGATGGAGAGAACTCTTTAAAACCTCTCAAGATGGCTAAGGAGACCAACCAAAATAAAATAAGCTTAAGGCTTATTTTATTTACTCAACTAAACACTTGAATTTCAAAAGTTTGAAATTCAAACAACTCAACACAATTAATTAACCAAGTTTTCAATTTATTAAAGAGGAGTTATAGGGAGTTTAAAAAGAGGAGATGAAGTGTTGGGGTTCGTGTGGGCCCCACCACACTTAATCCTCTCAAGGGAGGTTAAGTGGATGTGGTCCTACCCCTAACTCACTTTGGGAGGTTATAACCAACTTGGTTAAAAATAAAATGTGTTTCCACATTTTATTTAATTTCATTTAAAAAAACCCAAAAACTAACTCACAACCCGCAATAAACGCAACCTCAGAAAAGGTCTCCTTAAGCGAATATCGGCGCTGTGAGTTCATCGGTGCCCTCAGAATTCGATTCCGAGCACCGGTTCAAAAGTTAAAAAATCCCGCTCGTTCGTTCACTGAACGTACCCGAGCCAAACTTCGGAAAATGATTCCGGGCACTCCGAGCCTCGGATCAGGTTCCGTCAGAAACCGCGCTCTTGTAAAATTCCAAAGAAAATTAAGAAAAAAAATTTCCCTTCTATTTTACGGGTCTTTACATTTTGGTCCTTAAGTATAAGGTTTTATCCTTTGTTAAGCTAATTTTTCACTTAATCATTGCAATTAAATTTATTCACTTTCACTAATCATTTTCGTTAAAAACTAATTTTAACTGATAATAAATTATAAATTGTTATTTTTATAAATATTTAATCCATTTTTTCAAATTCTAATTGCATAAGTGAAATAGATTATCTGAAATTTAATCTTGAAACTGGGACGATAAAGTGTTTTTAACGTAAAACATGTTCAAAAGTTTGTTAAGTATTTATATCCAATTTCTAAATGAAATTGATTATAATGACCTAAATTGGATTAATTTTTATAAAAATGATCTCATTTAACCTTATAAATATTAAAAAAAATATAATTTTACCATATGAATAATTTATATGAATATTTTTTTTGGAATTAAAATTCAATGTTTTTTTATTTATCAAAAAATGAAATTTATGAGAAAATACCACAAATATACCCAAAGTAAATTCTAACATTATGATTCCAAAAATTATTTTTATTTTGTCAAATAAATATTATAAAACTTTAAAAAATCATATTTAAAATGGGTTCTCCAATAATAGGTGGTAAAATTACCTTTTAGAAAAAAATACATCTTATTATTCATAAAATTGTATAATCATTTATCTTAAACCTATAAAATATTCTGGATGACTATAAAATATATTGATTTAACATATAATATATATATATTGTTGAAATTATTAATCAATTGTTGTTTTTTATTGATATAAAAAAATGTATATAGAAAAATAGTTTTCCTAAAAAAATTAATTTCTTTAGATTCAAATAGTTGTTACATTCACTTATACTAATTGATAACCGATGGATTCATTTTATATACATGTGTAAATAATATTTTTATAATTTAGTTAATCTTATTAAAAACTTTATTTCCAACATCTAGGTGGTAGCTATAATAATAATTTAATATTCATGTTAATAATAGACGATATTTTGGTGAAACTCATCCATTTGTATAATAAAAGCTATAGAAGGGACTCGATATTGTGTATAATAAAAGAGAAACATAGTATTGTGTGTACCAAAATCTGACCTAAGTGTTGCATGTGGAATAATATTAACATAGTGTTGCATATAACTCAGTCCAAACTTAGTGATTTTATATAAAAACAACTATATTCAGTGTTGCGTGAAATGAAAAATGTTAAAAAGATTAAATTAATTCATAAAATAATAATGGAAAAAATCTTGGGGTGTTACATTCTACCGTATTAAAATTAATTTCCCCCAATAAATTCTTCTGGTTTATCAAAGGTTTAATACTTGAAAGTTCCTTTAATAGATACCCACATCGTAAATATGAATATTAAAACTTAATTTTAAAAAGAAAAGTTAGAAACATAATAGTTACCTAGAGTAACACATAAATAAGGTTCTATATATGAGAACCTATGTGTAAATTGAAAACATGGATATGTAATAGAAATCTAAATATCAGGTTTTGTGGGAGAGTGATAGAGAACATTATTAGGAGAAATTTAACAATCACAAATCCATAACCCAAATAATATTCATAAGGTTATTAATTTCATCAAAAATGTTGATAAATTGACAAAATTTTATTTAAAGACCCTTTTTCTGAAAGTTGAATAATTTTCATGAAATTATATACTTACAAGATTTCAGGAAAACCTTACTCTTTTTTCTACCTTGATCAACTACCACTTCATCTCATATTCCATGAAATGAAGGCGAATTTTTCATTGCTGAAGCATTAATATAATGATATATAATTCCATATGTATTTATCACAACAAAAAATATATAAAAAGTTATCAAATATGCATAAATCCCGATATGGAAATATAATACTTTAATTTCTAAAACCTCATATGAAGTTTAGATTAAACCACTCCACAAATGGTTAGCCTCATACCCCTTCCAAAATATAATTCACCCGTTATTCCATAAATAATATTTTATCTTATACCATAAAAAAATTTGAAACTTGGGATCATCCTTACACCAATATAATATTAAGTGTGATTTTATTATTCCAAAATATATGTTGTGGGAGATAATAACATTAAATTTCACTAAAGGATGAACAGTAATATTTTAAAAGAGAATATTTATACAAAATCAAACATCAACTTTCCAACTAAGGGGGGAAGGATAAGTGTTCACTAATTATCATGATTCACTTAATCCATTTTTATTTCATAGGATTTAACATTTTCCTTTTTTTATGAGCTTTTTGTTTCTTATCATTTATATTCTCCCATATATTAGTGTATTGATTATCATAATTCCCAAACTCCTTGTAGTTGAAAAAATATAGTGTGGGTGGATCATTAGTTGTAATTCTCTTCTCAACCATTATATTAACCATTCCATTAATCGTATTTAAACATTCATGGATTTTATGACATTACTTTCCATATTTAATGAACCTCCTAGTTCTATTTAAGCAATTACCTTGACTATTCTTGCCACATTCCTAGCATACAGATGTCTGGAATTTATTTCCACTATTTGAGTTTTCATGAGACTCAATCTTCCTTTTCTTATAAAACCTAGAGGAATAGTGGGAATATAAAATTTTCATTTCTATATTTAGTGCCCATAAAAAAACTTCTTAATAAATATTAAAGTTTCTTATAATCAAGGAAATTCAAAGACATGGTTTCAGTCCATCAAAGAATCAATCGATTTTTCTTTTAGGGATGAGGATCAAACCAGAAGCGTACCCTGAAATTCTTGTAAAATTATCCTCATAAGTACCAATATATTCATGTCCTTTTTTAATTAACTCAATTAATTTCTTCTAAATATTTGAATTTAGAATGAGAGGGAAGTACTTACTGAAAAATACCCCCTAAACTTTTTCCATTCCATAAATTTAATTTCTTATTGTTACTGCATGTTCTTAATAAGATTCAACCACTGATATTCTTCACCTTCCAAATGATAAGTATCCAAAATGAAATTTTCATGCTATGATCATTAGATAATTGAAAATTTATTTTTATTGGTACTGAACCATTTCTCAACTACTAGTGGATCAGTGTAACCACTAAAGGGTGGTGGGATTTTCCACATAAAGAAATCAATATAACATTTTTTCTTCATTTTATTGTGTGGAATTTAAATATGATTTATATCTTGGGAAATTTGTTGGAGCATATCAATAAAAAATTTCAATCCGTCTCTCGTGTCATTTGGTTTCTCAGTAGGAAAATCATTACATTTTATATTGAATTCTCCATCGACATGGTTCCTTCAGGTTCCATCCATTGATTAGAATTTGAAAGCATAAATTGAGTATCACTTTTCATAGAATAAAATCAAATAATCATGATAAATTACTCATTTCATGTATAAATCATAACTCATGATCCTTTAATCTATAAAACCTTATGTTTATCTTTAGATACATCCCTAGACATATCCTTATAAATATCCCTATGGGTCTCACTAATTTTTTCTCTTCCTAGATCCCAAAGAATTAATAAACCCTTCTTTGTTACCAATTATAGTGACCCAGGTTGAACATATATAGATATTACATCATTTTAGATGAATATTCAACACATTACAAAAAAAATTCCCAATGACCATAATAGTTTAGTGTCTTTAGAAACTTGTAACAAAATCTTCTTACTTGGTGAAAGATCTTTAATTTTTTCTGAAAAAGATCTTCTCTTTTAATACTTCTACTTAAAACCTTTCCTTATAACCTTGGGAAAAGAAACATAAGAAATGGGTGAGCTAAAATGATTAATAATGGTAAACAATGGAGGTGTGTAGGAGTAAACATGAGCATAAGTTAATTAGAATGTGATCATGCCATTGGAAGATCATACCGTGCATATCAAAGATCATAAACAGGAATCATGAAAAAAAGATTGGAAGTTTGTAAGATATGAATCATAAGGGTGATAAATCATCATAAATCAATCGTGAACCATAAACTCATGTCATATAAGGGTGGCTTCATCATATATGTAGAAAAACATTTCATACATCTTGGTAAACTATCAAGAACATCAACATAGTGGATTAGGATGTACCTATTTCCCATAGTGTATTAGGACACACCTATTTCTCATAGTGGATTTGGACACACTTCTTTCCCATAATGTATTAGGAAAACCCAATTTAAAATAGTGGCTCAAGTTCATCAACTTGTTTCCCATCATTATCTTATGAACCATAAAAATAGATTGGTTTCATAAACATTATATCATAACCTCTGAAATCAAAGGGGTATCATAAATGTTTAATCATATCATAACCTATAGAATATATATATGATTCATAATCATTTCATCATAGAATAACCCATGAAAGGAAGTGGGATTCACCAGCATTAATCATGGTATAACCTGTTGAAGAGGAATAGGTTTCATAAACTAAAATCAATCCAAACATTGACCATTAATAGAAATAATATGAATGGTATCCTTAGATCATATCCCTATTAAAGCATAAACTATAACCAAGGATGTCATCTTAAATGGATATAGATTATGAAAGATCACTTGGAAAATAAATTTTCATTGAAAAACAATTTTAAAATGATATAAAATTTTAAAAAAAAAATTCTGTTAAACCACTTTGAAAACATATAAATTATTCATGAAAAATATTTTATAAAATTTCTTGAGGAAAATATTCTTTATGATTTTAAATACAATTTTTAAAATATAATACATTTTGAAGACCATTTTCCTTCAAAATTACCTTGAAAACATATAAATAATCTTGAAATCATTTTGAAAAAAATTTTACTTTAAAAAACATTGAAATATTATATAATAATATTTTATATCATTTAAATACTTTTCTTTAAAAAAAATGAGAACATATAAATGAATCTTTGGAAGTCATTTAAAAAACTTTTAAAACATAAAACAATTTTAGAAAACCATTTTTTATTAAAAACTATTTTAAAATCAATAAGTTTCAAGAATATTAAGAAAAATATTTCATTAAAAAAATATAATTTTAAACTTATAGACTAATCATCAAGGAAATAACGGTCATGATGGTGGGTAAGTATGTACATGCTGAGCATTCTTTTTGCACTATAAAAGTTTAGAAAAGTTCCTTGATCGAAAAATGACAAGAATATTGCTTTTAAAACTATTTTTAAAAAGGTAATACATGGGTAAAAATAAAATTTAATCATAATAAGATAATATTGATACAATTTTGAAAAAAAAATTAGAAAACATGGGTTTTAAAGAACATCGATTTACAACCAAAATGAGAAATAATGTTGGGATTTCAGAAAAATATTTTCTTAATTATCTTAATTACAAAATAGTAAAAAAATGGTACCATTACATGGATATAACATTAATTACCAGAGGATAAGAAAATTTATGATATTTATTGAGATATGGATCATAATATTTCATCAATGGAAGCATAATCAAAAATAATCTGAATAAATGATGAGATGGTTTCAATATAATCTTACCACTTTGTAACTTTGAATAATACTTCCCATGTAAGAAAATTAAATTACATGAAACTTGAAATATAATTAATAGAATAATATTCATTATATAACATTTAAAATGTATTTATATACACCTTGAAAAATAATATAGTTTTATAACTAAACATGTGTCTCAATGATGGAAAATTGAGACAAAACTAACCTTCTAATTTTGGTAACTTTAGAGTGGTAAAACCCCATGAAAGATATATAATAAAATGGATATGTAAATACCCATATATTTAAGGATAATAATTATAGAATATATTCATGTGTAGTATATACACCACACAAATTAATGAATGATGAATAGAGCATAAGTCTCATGGAAATAAAAGCCAAACTAAAAACCTTTTCCATATACCTTGAATCTCATCATACTCATAAAAACCTACTGTATAATAAATATAAGTTAATTATAAATATATTAAATAACCACATTCTTATATACAATAATATATATTATTTTATTTTGACTTTATATTACTCATTTATTAACAATTCAATGTTAATGTTACACTTTGGGTAATGTACACTTTGTTTTTCGTACATGTTTTCACTTATTATTCATGATCCTATTACTAAGATCATGATTTAATTATTTACAGAATGTAAAATATCATATATATTCAATAAATAAATATTTATAATAATATATAAAATGTATAAATAGAAATTAAATACACCGTTCATGGAGACGATTGGAGGTACATATGCATAAACATTGTTTCTGTTTTATTGTCTTTTTTAGAGAAAAAAAGTACATTACATATATGTGTATATATATATATAACATCATTACAGTAGAATTATTTTTTCATATATATAATATTATTTCACTAACCCCATCCTTAATACATCCCATGTAAAGAGTGAATGAATTTCATCTCTTTAAGGAGGCGGTAGTCCACACGTCCACAAATGAAGTTATTGTATTTACACAAAATGGAAAGAATGAAGGTATGTTTCACATAATAATTATAGAATAATAAATTCATAATAAATATAATATATATTATATAAAAATATAGTTTTTATCCTAATTCCCAATAATGATATGCGGTAACAGAAAAAACGAACAACATCGTTTCGTGAGGTGGTTGTTATCCATACACAAGAACAATAAGTTTGTTACCCATTAAATGGAAGTGTGTGTAAGTTAAGATATAACCCTTATAATAACAATATCTAAGTATATTTTTTATTCTAATGTTATTATATAATCATTAAATAAGAATAATTCCATGGTGAATAATGAAAATAAAACAAAAGATCTTGAGGAAGGATGTTACCTCTTATTTGGGTAACTCCTTTTGGTTTCCACCAAAAAGCATCCTTTGTTGGATTGATTCCAAAAGGAAGGCTTATATTATGGATGGATAGATTATAGGGGATTATTTTAGCATATATTTTGTGATATAAATGAATTTATAGGTATTAATAAGTTGGATGGGTGAGTGCCTTTTTACAGTGGAGGAGGAGTACCATTCTTGTAAACTTTTTAAAAGGGAATTACACCCATGTTTTCCTCATGTAAAGTGGATAAAATAATGGTCCCAATTAATTAAAATGGATTATATGGTCCAAATATGAACATAAAAGTGATTTTTTACATGTTTCTTGGTCATTTTGAAATTTAAGATTAAGGTTCAGTCCTTTATTAAGCTAATTTTTTTCTTAATCATTTTAATTAATTTTAATCAATTTAAATAATGTATTTGGTCAAAAACTAATTTGGAACTATTAAAAATTATAAATTATGAATATTAAAAATATTTAATCTATTTTTTCAAATTATAATCATATAATTGGAATAATTTAATTTAAAATTAATCATATAGATAGGAAGACAAAGAGGGTTTTTAAAGTAAAAATGTTCAACAGTTTTCTATGTTTTTATATATAATTCCTTGGTGAAATTAATAAAATGAACTAAATTTTTATTAATTGATATATAATTGATCTAATTAAACTTTAAAAGTAATAAGAATATAATTAAATATTAAAAAAAATTATAAGAAAAATCATTTTTGAATTAAAATTCAATGTTTTTCATTATTCATCAAAAAAATGAAATTTCTCATAAAAATACTAAAAATTCATCCAAATTAATATTTTATATTATTATTCCAAAAATATAGTTTTTTTTAAATAAATATTATAACTTTTTCAAAATTCATATAAAAAATGTTTTCTCCAATAAAAGGTTTCAAAATTAGCTTTTAGAAAATTACATCTTTTTATTCATAAAATTGGATTTATCATTATCTTATACCTATAAAATATATTCTATTATTATAAAAAATATTAATTTAAAATATAACATATTTATATTAGTGAAATAATTAATCAAAAGTGTTTTCTATTGAAATAAAATTGTGTTTTCAATAGAAAATATTTTTCCTAGAAAAGTAATATCACTATTTTAAAATAGTTCTTACATTCCCTTATAAAAATTGATAAAAAAAATTAATTTTATGTAAATTTATAAATAATATTTTCATGGTTTAGTTAATATTATTTTTAACTTCATTTAAAATGATTAGATAGTAGCTATAATAATATTTTAATAATAATGTTAATAGTATATTGTAGTTCGGTAAAACTCATACTTGCATGTAATGCAGGCTATATAGAAACTTAGTATTGTGTGGAATATAATACAAACATAGTGTTTTGTGCACCAAAATCTAACCTCAGTTCTTTTTGTCCAATATTAACATGGTTTTGTATAAAACTCAATTGAAACATAGAGATTTTATAAAAACTATCTTCAGTGTTGCGTGAAATGAAAAATGTCAAAAAGATTAAATTAATTAGAAAAATAGTAATTTGAAAAATATAAAGGTGTTAAAAGGTCACACCCATATCATAATGAAATCATACATACATTTTCCACATTATTGTAAACAATCCTATCACAAACCATGAAATGAAATGGGTATCATAAATAGGTAATCATATCATAACCTGTGGAATGAAAAGATAGTTTTCATAATCATTTTTTCAAATAATAAACCATAAAAAGAATAAAGTTTAATAATAATATAACCAATTAATATAGAAAAAAAATTCATAAACATATAACTTGTGATAGAGAAAATGGTTACATAAACATCATCTCATCAAAACATAAATCATTCAGAAAAATAATGTGAATGGAACCTTTGGTTATTTTTCTATTAAGGCATGAGTAACATCAAAATATTTCATCATATAAGGAAAATAATTTTGAAATATCATTTAACAAAAATCTTGAGGAAAATTTCATTTACCCTTTGAAAAAAAATTACTAAATCCTAAAACATTTTGATGATCATTTTCCATGAAAATAACCAAGAAAAATTAAAAATAAGATTGAAAATAAATTTAAAATCATTTTCTTTAAAAACATTTAATGTAAGATTGAAAACATTTCTTAAATCCTATTTCAATTAAAATAATTATAAAAATTAAAAAAGAAGCTTTTACCTCATTTAAATTCTTTTCTTTGAAAACAAACTTTTAAAACATATAAAAGAATATTTCAAAATCATTTAAAATTCTTTTTAAAATTAAAAAAAAATTGGAAACCCTTTTTCTTTGAAAAAAAATTTAAAATAAAAAAATACAGAATATTAGTAAGAAAATATTTTAAAAAAAATAAAATTGTAAACTTACAAAGGATGCACCTAGGAAATGACAGTTGTAAAGTTGAGTAAGTTCGTACATACCGAACAATCCTTTAGCACCATAAATGTTTATAAAAGTGTCTTGATTGGAAAATCAAAAGAATGATACTTTTAAACAAAATTAGAAAAATGGTAATACATGGATAAAAATTTCTTTTAGGCATCATATGATAATACTAAAACATTTTTCAAAACATATTTAGAAAACACGATTTTGAAAGAACATGGATTTCTGAAAAAAATTAGAAATAAATTTTTATTTTCATAAAAACATTTTCTTAATTATATTAAGTATCGAAGAGTGGGAAAATGGTACCATTTAGTGGATATAATATGAATAACCATAGTTTATGAAAATTATTTAGTGTTATTGAGATATGGATCATAATATTTCATCAATGGAAGTACAATCATAAACAATGTCAATAAATGATGAGATTGTATCAATAAATTGTTATCACTTTGGAAACTTTGAATCATAATAAAATTGAAATAATAAGAATAATTGGAGATTAAAATATCACGAAAATAATTAGATTCATTATATAACATTTAAATGTAATTATATAAACCTCACAGAAAAATATATTTTCATAACATGGAATGTGTCACAAAGAAGACAAATTGAGACAAAATTGCATTACTAATTTGGTTGATTTTGAAACATAAACCACCTGAAATAAATATCATAAAATGGATTTTTAAATAACAATAAATTTAATTATAATAATCATAAAATGAATCCATGGTAAATATACACACAACATATATTAAATAGGAGGTGAACATGGATTGTGTCTCATAAAAAATAAAAGTGATATGAGAAAACCCTTATATTATGTCTTCACTCTTGTCATTCTCATAAAAAATCATGTATAATAAATATAAGTTTATTATAAATATATTAAAGAACTATATTATTATATCTAATATCATATATTATTTATTTTATGAATTTATATTACCCAATTATTAATAATATAACATTACGTTTCGGGTAATTTTTGCATTGTTTTTCATATTTGTTTTGAATTTTTATTCTTGATGCTCTTACTTAGAAAGTAATTTACTTATTTAAATAGTTTATAACATTATATAATTATAATACATAATAATTATATAAATATTTATAATAATCTATAAAATATATAATTATGGAATGGAATACACTGTTCATGGAGACGATAGGTTGTACGTACACATAAAAATTGTTTCTGTATTATTATCATTTTGAAAGAAATAAAGTAAATGAAATATATGTATATATATGTATATTACATCATTAAATTAGAATTATTATGTCATATATATCATATAATATTACTAAACCCATCCGTAATACATTCCATGTAAAGTGTGAATGAATTGCATCGCTTAGAGGAGGAGGAAGTCCACATGTCCACAAACAAAGTTATCATGTTTACACAAAATAGACAGAATGAATGTATGTTTTATATAAAAATTATACAAGCTTAAATAAATCATAAGTATCTTATATATAATATAAAAATAGAGTTTAAATCATAATTACCAACCATGATAGCTGGTAAAGGAAAATCAAACAACATCATTTCGTGAGGCGGTAGTTCACCATACACAAGAATGGTAAGTTTGATACCCATTTTATGGAAGTGTGTGTAAGTATAGGTTGATCCATTATAATAATAAAATATAAGTATATGATGGATAATGAGGTAATTATTTTGTCATGTAATAATAATATTTTTTGGTTGGATAATGAAAATAAAACAAAATATCTTGATGAAGGTTACCTCTTCTTTGGGTAACTCCTTTTGGTTTGAACCAAATGGAATCCTTGGATAGATTTCTGCCCAAATGGAGGCTTCTAAGATTCATTTAGTGATTTTGTAGCTTATTTTTAGTATATTTTGGTTGATAAAAAGGGATTTAGATGTTTGAATAAGTTGGATGGGTGAGTTAATATTTATAGTGTAGGAGGAGTTTCATTCTTCTAAGATTCATTTCAATGACTTTTTTGCCTTATTTTTAGGGCTTAGTTCTTTCTAAACCTGGTTTTTCTCTTAATTGCTATAATTAATTTAAATTACTTTCACTAATATTTTTGGAAAAAAATAATTACAACTTATAATAAATTATAAATTATTCTTATTCCAAAAATGGAATTCATTTTTCCAAATTCAAATAATAGAAGTAGCATACATTATTTTAAATTTAATCTCATAGATAGGATAACAAAGCGTGTTTTTAAAGTAAAAAGGTCCAAAATCCTCTAATGTTTTTATATCCAATATCAAAATAAAATAAATAAAAATGAAATAACTTTTATTAATTGATGTTTTTTAATCTAATTAAACTTTAAAATCAATTTAAAATATAATTTAACTTCACAAATAAATTAGATGAAAAGGCATTTTTGAATTAAAATTCAAAAAAAATCATTATTCATCCAAAAAACGGAGTTTCTCATAAAAATACCAAAAATTCACAAAATGTAAATTTTTATATTTTGATTTAAAAAATGAAGTTTATTTTATCAAATAAAAATTATAAATGTTTCAAAAATCAGATTTAAAATTTGTTCTCCATTAAAAGGTGGTAAAATTACCTATTAGAAAAATACAACTTTTTCATAAAATTTGATTTATTCTCATTTTATACCTATCAAATATATTGGATTAGTATAAAAAAATATTTATTGAATATATAATATATAAATTTTATTGAAAATAATAATAATAAGTGGTTTTTTTAATTTATTGAGATAAAATGGTGTTTGTACATAAAAAATAGTTTTCTTAGAGAAGTAATTTCTTCATTATATGATAGTTATTAAATTTAATTATACTAATTGATAACCAAACTATTTACTTTATATACATGTGTAAATCATATTTTCACAATTTGTTTAATTTTATTTATAACTTACTGTCTAATTTCTAGGTGGTATAAATAATAATATTTTCATAAAAATGCTAATAATATATTATAGTTTGGTAAAAAATTGAAATTGTGTGTTAGTTTAGCTGTCGAAAGAACTCATAATTGTGTATAACTTAATAAAAACAAATTGTTTCATGTGCCTCAAGCTAATCTAAGTGTTATTTTTTCAATATTAACTTTTTATTGTGTGTAACACAATCCAAACATAGTTCGTTTATAAAAAAACTATATTCAGTATTGTGTGAAGAAAAAAATATCAAAAATATTAACTTAATTCAAAAATTAATAATTCAGAAAATTTTACGGTGTTACATTTCCCATTATGGAAGGCTATTTTTGGAATCCATTTTTCAAATCTCATAATCGTGGTAATCCACAATGGCATATAGAATTTTGATTGATTTCGTCATATCAATTAGTGAAATGGTTGTGTTATAGTATATACATTGACATTGTTTGAACCCTTTTTCAACCGGTCATTCCTTATAAGTTATGACTTGTCTATCCATGTATAGTTTATTATTGAATACCCATTTAAAACCAGCAGGATTTACATCCACTAGAGGATCAATGAAAATCTAGACTTGGTTTCAGTATATGGAATCCATTTTACAATTCATTGCTTTTTTATTTTTGGAAACATTTGTTCCACTTACAGCTTCCTTTTAGGTTATAAAATCATTATTATCAACTAATAATAAGTCACTATTCTTTGTGACTAGAAAACCATATATTTATGATTCTCTAACCCCTCATATACTCCTACATAGTACTTATGTCCATGGAACTTCTACTTCCCTGAGGATTTATGGAATCTATTATTATTCTAACTCTTATTTACCTTGTCCCTAGACTTCATCTAAGTTTATCACTCTCCTACAAAATTATTTTTATATTTTATCCCCTTCAGGAAATGTGGGAATTATTTTAACAAAAAATTTATTATCTATGGGGTCATATGAGTAATAACATTTAGTTTCCTTATAATACCATATGAAGATAGACCGTGTGCCTTTTGGTGTATGTTGGTTTCTAAAAATGGCCCTAATAAATAATTCGCAACCCTGCACTCATATATGTGACAGCATTGGTAAATATACATATCAAAGAAGATATGGAATGTTATTTTCTTATTTATTTTTCACCAAATTTATTATGTATGATATCATTTATAATTTTTATCCCCAAAATGATAATGGAATAATCACATGACTCCTCATTGATCTCTTTATATCAAACAATGTGTGGTTTCTCTTTTCACATACACTATTCCATTATGGTGTATAAAGAGGATTGATTTGGGGAAAAAATTTAAACACCCATAAATAATCAATTATGTATTGATTAAGATATTCTCCAGTCTGGTATAAGAATAGTTTCTTAAGATTCTTGCCTAGATGAATCTCAACTTCATTCTAATATTACATGAATATGTTAAATGAATTTGACTTATACCCAATTATATAGATGTATCTATATCTAAATAAATCACAAAAAAAAATTATGATGTATGAGTACAAATCCATATCTATATAAATCATCAGTATAAGTTATGAAGTATGGGTACCCACCCCTTACGTCAACTGTAAATTCTCCACACATATCAGTATAAAATAATTCAAGAAGCTCAAAGTCCCTTTCTCCTTTTCAACTAAATGGGTTTTTGGTTATTTTTCCTTGTAAACATTTGTGATATAAACCAAGTGGTTTTAGTTAAAAGAATCCAAATATCTATCTTTATGTAATTTAGTCAAAATATTTTAATTTAAATGACCTAGTTGGTGATGTAGTATTTGGGAGTGGTATGATTCAGGTGAATTATTTTCAATATCAATTACCATTACTTTTTTCATGAAATAAAACACATAAATATCATTATTAAAACATGCCTTACCATAAAAAAATTGTCCTTATAAAAGAAGATAAATTTGTTACAAAATTTGAAGGTAAATCCATAAATATCAATTCTGTATGATGAAATAATATTTTTGGTAAAATATGGCACAAAAAGATAATATTTTAAACCCAATATCATTCCCATTATAAATGTTATGTTGTAGTCCGTGAAATCTATAGCAGTAATTTTGGATCTGTTGTTTTCTCAAAAGTCTACCTCCCCCCATTCAAACTTCATAAATCTACTTGGTACCTATATTCTAATAGATATGTGAGAACCACATGATATATCCAATAACCAATTTGTAGAAACAGATAAATTACACTCAATAATAAATGCATCTACTGTTTTTCCTTTCTTCTTTTTTTGGGTTCAGTTTTTCTTCCAGTAACCCTATTACTACATATGAAACAGATTTCATCATGTTCCCATGTCCATCCCTTGATCTTTCTCTTCTTGGAAGATTGTTTCAAATAATATTTGACAAATATATCTTCACTTGACATTTCTATTTATTCACTATATTGACGAAAGTGTTTTCATACTACATTTCCTTATCATCTTGGTGAAGTAGTGTGCCAATATCTAGAATGAAATTATCTATATTTTTTATATTTTAATTAACAAAAAAAATATAGAATATATGAGGATGTGATGAAATAATGACATTATAACACAACTCTTCTAGAAATTTAAACCCTAGAACATTTAGGTGCCCAATTTAGCCAATGATTTTGACTATATAGGGCCTAGATGGAACACATTCTCTAAGTTTACTCTGAAAGAGAGACTTAGATATCGAAAATTGTTCTTTTCATTCTCTCTCTTTGTAAAGACCGTAGATATTCTAGAGAATTCTATATGAATAGATTTATTCATGATACATCATGTGTTCATTAGACGTGGATGAAAAATTAAACACAAAATTTAAACTACATCACTCAAATGTTTATCATAAATTGTGAACTCATCCTCACTTTCCTCCTTTGAAAATAGATCAATTAGTGAGTATTTTATCATGTAAAATTATTTTACTAGTGCTATGTAACCCATAGGTTGCAATACCATTTAAGGAAGTTACTTCCAGTAAGGATATGGTCTTTCTCCAAAATTGATCATAGGTATAATGTGGTTAATGAAAATTTTGTTATTCTATAATTATAAACGGGAAGATTATTAGTACTTTAAATTATTATAATTTATGTGAGACATAGTGAATTTAATTTTATTAAGTCTCCCAATATTTTATCAAGACTCAACATCCCTCTCCATTTAACTCATAATAACCAATAACTCAAGGCATTCTAGTGCAAATGATTTATATTTCTCTTCTTTATGATCTCGACTATGGCCACGAAAACCATAAGAAGGTATTTAGGTAGGTGGTCTTTCCAACAAAAAATGGTAGCTTCATGAACTTTTGAATGGACTCAAAAATATAGAAATAATAACTATTATTTCTTCTAAAATTACCTCTAAATTTTTATTAAATGTAATATGGATATTAAATTAAAAAGATGGTTAATTAAAACCATCATATTAGTTAAGACTCATTATTAATTAGAAGTACCAATAACCATGGCCAGAACTAACACTTTAACTATAGATTTATCTTAATTTAGATGATGGAATGAGTAATGACTTAATATTAACATAATAGATTTTATTTATTATGCATAAATATTTTCTATTTTATCATTTACATGACTTTTCAATATTAAGTATATTTTACTTAAGTGATTAACCATGTTTCAAAAAATATTTATGTACAATCTATTAATTTAAATTCAATATTTTTATATTAATATATTTATTTATGTGATTGCATCCATAAAATAAATAATTCCTAATATATAAATAAATAAATATATTGCCTGATCATGAGCTTATCTAATGGTTGATTTATTTTTTGGATAATAAATCAATCTATATCCTTAGAGGAAAACACCTTGTGTTTATCTTATCATAAGTTATAGCATCCCTCCTATCCATTTGTGTATCACCTGGGTAAATTTCATCTCAGTTCCATCTTGAATAACCTCCATGCACCTTGGGATACTCCTTTTATTATATATTTGTATAACTCACACGTATTTGAGGGTAACTAAATGATTGGTTGATGGGAATTACATAAATAACATTAGAAACATATGTACTACATAATAAAATATGGAGGGATGACATGTAGTCCTTCATTTTTAATTTAATATTAAATAATTATAAACCCATTAATTAAAATTATATTAAATAAAACCCACACATACAGAAGTCTAATCAAATCTCATTATTGGTCATACACAAGAAATGGTTACATAAAATTCCAATATCTAGAATTCACTTCCGTTTATTATTTATTATTAAAATAAATGTGCTTGTATTAATTAATTAATTCACTTCATCTTAATGACCATTATAATTCTCTTGGAGATACCCATCATAAATGAATTCATAGAAAATAAAATGTTAAACCATTAATTATAAATAATTACAATTAATTAATTGAGCATTTATTAATTCTTTATAACCTTCATTAAATAGTCAAACGCATATGGTTCCTATAGTTCAATGAGGATTTAATGCTGAAATTATTTATTTTACTATAATTACTCCTGTATTTTATTGGTATAATATATAACATGCAGTTATAAGATACATGTTATATTCCTCTATGGTCATGTATCTAAGATAAACACATGGGGATTCATCATATATCCCGACAAGGTTTCATGGTGTATAATAAATAGCTACACTCTATGTATTACACTTGTGTTTTGCTCGTATTAAACTCAAAATAGACTCATCGTGTTCTTCGGATGTGAAACTACATAACAGGTACTCCAGTTACATGCAATATGTTCCTCTTTTTGTTTATCAATGTAACTCATTAAATGACTAGACATGTTATTTGGATGTGGAAATTAATGAGTTACACACCATGTACACTAGCTATATTCATTGTGTTCCATTTATTATTTAGTATTTCAGCATCATGTAGTTAGAAACCATGTATCTAACCATGCTATTAGTGTGAGTTTCCCCAAAAAATTGTGTATACTACATGATGTGTACACCAGCTACATGTTGTGTAATATAACAAACTATATATCAATTTGGACTAGTTTACACACAGGTTATAGTAAATTTACCACATGTAATAGCTTCTTGGTGGGTTGTGTATCCTATGACACAACCTGGTGTAGTGAACATGGGTATATAGTGTATACTCTAGCTACATGTTGTGTATCCCAATCAATCGGCCAGAAATGTTAGATCTTCCCGATGGAATATCCGATCATTTTCCATCAATTCTTGGTCTCCGATAAAATTATGAATCTTGAACAATGAATATTAAAATGTAAAAAACACATAAAATGAAACATCTAACAACTATTTCAAATAATCGATCAATAATCAAATAAATAATTAGTATTTAAATGTGAATGCTCTGACACCACTTGAAGGCTATGAATGCAAGGGAAGCACCTTTTGGGTTAATAACCATTAAATTTTTGTTGTATTTTATGGAACTTTCTCTAATTGTGAAATATATAAATTTCATGACCAAGAAAATTTTTCCATTGAATATAGGCATATAAATATCACAACCATAGAGTATATTTTTCATATTAAATTTATATTTAATTTAATCATATTTGAAGAAATAATACCAAATAATATGATCCTTCTTCATTGATGTTGACTGACTGAAACCATTTTCATATTACCTTCCCTAAATAGAGAGGACCTAATGTAGATCCCCTCTAGTGGTGATCCACATGTGTTCTTTTGATCTCAGAACAATACTGATGAAATATCGAGTGCAAGCATGGTAGATTGATCATCTTGTGGTGTTCGTCTTGATTGATTCTAGTTCCTTTATACTTGATGTATTCTCTTTTATTTTTCTCATTATTGAGAGGATGAGAGAAGGAGGAATATAGAGTGAAATGTGTTGTCTTCAACGATTCTCATTTCTCAATTAACCCTACAAAAAATACATATAAATCTATTTATATGGTTGGGGATTATGTTAAAATATTATTTAATTTCACAAAGTCCCTTAAATAATATAATAAACCTTATCTAACTACATTCCATACAATTCTATTATTATTATTATTTTATGTCATGCGTTAATGGGTGAAATGATAAATATATTTTACCATCTTGTAAATAAATATTTATTGTCGGGCTCTTTAATAGTCAGTTCTTCTTCCTCAACATTTATTGAATTCCAGAATAAATTTTTCATTGAGTATTTTTATTCATAAATAAATATTTTTTTCATCATCTAGAAAATAAATATTTATGAAATATTCAGCAAATAAATAAATATTATATATCTTCATATTATAAAAATTACCTTGAGAATAAACATTTATTTAATTTATGCCATACTAAGTCTAAATAAAATTATTCCTCTGTCTTAAGAATAATATTTATTCCAATAATTAAATTCACCTAGAATTGAATCGAGGTTAATGGAAACACTTAGTGTGTAACCATCTAGGCTTATTTCTCATTCACATTATCCAAATTTTTCTAAACTACAAGATTAATACCTATCAATGGATCAAGGCACACAAGAGAAAGAATTTAAGGTCACAACATCAATAACCACACATGAATGTTTATCATGTAATATAATCCCTTTGTCACAATATCTAATCAATAAGGTTATACACATGTGTCACAAACATATGTTCTCGATACTTCTTTCTATGACTATCTGAAATAAACTCATCATAACACCATGGATATGGGATTTAATGTGATGGTTAAATTTTAATAAAACGGTCGAGATATTAACTTATTTAGATATATAAGGGAAAATCCTTCCCTGTATTATTAATTAATAACACGTCATTCATAATAGACCCAAAATATCCAACTTCACAATGAAATGTATCAACATGTTTCACAAAATATATCAAAGCATGTGATTCAGGACATGCATTAATAATAATCTAAAATTCCAAGGAGCATTACACATGCTCACAAATAAGAATATATGCTGACACATAAACATAAGGAATTCCTTGAGGTATACTCTCATAATCTTATATCTTGGATATTACTAAGTGTGAACATTATGAGAAGAATCTTTATCTTCTTATGAGTAGTCTCACCTAACATTGAATATTATATGTGTCCCATTATAGTATGTTATCAGACCGTAGAATTATATTTAAGAATATTTTCATGGAATTTTAATGTAATCACCATAGAGGGGAACTATTATATCCTTATAAATTTTATAAACGCTATAGGATTTTATTAAATTAATGTTATGCAGAATAATGAAAAATATATAGTAAGATGTTTTATTAATATTCAAATCTTAGAATACACATGTAATCTAAAGTACAATTATTTAGTTCAAGAACACCAAATCCAACACATGGATTGTTATATAGATGGATATAATAAATATATATGATATTTAGGACATAACTATGACTTTGTAAAGATAAAATATTATTTAATTTTCTTCTCTCCCAACTATTATAAAATAGAAATGTCACTTGTGTGTATGTGCGGATTACCACCTCTATGAATGACATGTTTAATTTTGCATTGTTTCCTTACATGGTTAGTTATAAAAGTGTATTTGATGAATAAATAATATTTTTTTGATATGATTATTATTTTGGAAAGATTATGGAAATATTTTATGATCCCTTTAACCTTGGTTAACACACTGAATGAATTTTGGAATGAACGACCCCAAAACTTCTAGTATGAACTTAACTAATCTAGTAACTAAATCAAACATGACAATTAAGTAAATAAAGGGAATAATGATAATTGAATAAACATAAAAAAGGTTCATAAGAAAATAAATAAATAATATATTTTTATTATTCAGAAAAGTTAAAAACATACATAGAGAGTTGTGTTTTATGAATATATAAGGAAATACATAAAATAAATGTGGACATAGCAGAGGAAGATTCTGAACCATAAAGTGGTGGGTTTGATTTCACATACGAGCATCATATCATGTAAATTATATACCAATGCAAATGAAATATAGATAGAAAATTTAAAAACTCAATAATAACCTTAGTATAAGAAAATTATTAGGTTTTCTAAGATAAATATAATACAAATTACCCATATGTATTATCATTCTAAAGCGGTCTTGATTTAAAAATGGGATTGGTGACAAAACCCTTACAACTTCTGTAACCATTGACCCAAAATTCCTTACAAGATAATACTTATGATTTATGATAATCCAT
The DNA here is from genome assembly GCA_963277665.1 of Viscum album. NCBI lineage: Eukaryota > Viridiplantae > Streptophyta > Magnoliopsida > Santalales > Viscaceae > Viscum > Viscum album. The sequence goes on from OY728127.1 coordinate 673,655,825, forward strand.
TTTATTCTTATTAAAATTATGATAAAAATATATCCATGGTAATTATATTCACCGCATAAATGAAAACAAGTGGTGGATATAGCATAAGTCTTAAAAACATGAGATGATAAAACCCTTACCTTAACTATTGGCTTCCAATAAATTAATTTAACCTCAATTATAATAAACATAAATATCTTAAATAATTTTTTTTAAAAACTTATTCATATATCTAACACCTTTTACTCTTTTTTTAGTAATTTATTATACATTCATTAGTAGGTTATCTCTTATTTCCATTATCAAATGTAGTAATTCTGGTTTTTTTACACATGTTTCATAATGTAGATGTTGAAACCCATTATTTGATACTAATTTCATAATTATAATATTATATAATATATTTCAATCATATTTTTACAATTAATTAAACATCTCAAGTTTCATTTTATTGGAACTGCAGGCATGGTTCGAGAGAACCCAATTCATGATGAGCTTGTTTCTGGTAATATACTAATAATAACATATTACTTCCAAATGTTCATCAATTTTGTTTCATAGCGTTAAAAACATATTCACGATATGTATATATGACTCCTTTATTTAATATATATTCATCCAATATTTTTTTATAACAAGACATGTATAGTGGTCGTGAAAAATGGAATGTGTCACTCAAGGAGGTGGTAGTTTACATGTACGCATAAATGATGTTTTCATTTCACATTGAATGGAAAAAAGATAGAAATTGGATTTTATTTTTAAGAATATTAAAAATCAATATTTTTAATATTTTTAATTAAATACCCCATTTGGGTTATCCATGTAATGTGATTTAGTAAATCTAAACATGTCACTTTGAGGAGGTGGTAGCCCACACATATGCACGAATGATGTTTCCATTTTTCTAAGGGAAAAAGGGGAAAGGTGGATAATAATTATTCCATAAAAATAATAAAATTCATTATATCAATAATTATTATTTAATTATATAATAATAGAAAAATTATATTTTGAATATAATGATATAAAATAAAAGAGGTTAGGCTGTGATTAGTATTCACATTTAGAACTTAAACTTTCCCTTGGATGACATCTTAGAAATGTGGAACTAAGGAAAATTTCTTGTGAAAACGGGATTATGTTCATTGAATAGGATTATATGTGAAGTAAAATGGGAATATTTAAAATGAAACTTCTCTTTTTTATAATGTATTTGAAGGGGTGGTGTAAGGCCCCTTTTATAAGTGGTGAGAATTGCATATTTGTAAATATGAACTCTTAATATAAAAGGAACACATATTTCAAACTCTAAATTAAAAAATAAGGGATAATACACAATGTTTGGTCAATCCAAAAAACAACCACTCCTTTAGAGGCGTTTTTTAACATTTTAACCACTTTTTCACTTGGATAAACTTGTTTTACCTTAATTTAAATTTATCATGGTAACTATATTTTTAACTTCAGTAAGTAATTATTATGATTAAAAATTAATATAACCCTATTAACAAATATGGAAATTATGATTTTAAATATGGAAAAAAATTATCAAAAAAATCTATGGTTTGGAAAAAAATTTCATATTAGCACACATTACTCATAAAACCCATTTTTAGAAATTACATGTTTTTACGCATACATGTAATTTTTTGGATAAAATTATCAATATTGTTATTTACATGAAATTAATTGGTTTATTGTAAAACAAATAAGTTTTATTATTTTAGATAAATCAGAAACTGAATTTCACCATGTGAATACTTAATTAAAATAAAAGTCTAAAAACATTTTTCATAGAAATAAAATAATACTTGAGTACAAAATGTTAAACATAGGTTTTATAAATTAAAATCATCATTTTAAAAGTATAATTTAAATTTTAAAATATATATTTTATTAAAAAAATTGTTTCATAAATTTCAAATCAATTATTATATCCTAATGATGTTATAAATGTTTTGGTGTTTGTAAAAAAATGTATTTTGTACTATTAAGCTAAAAATATTTTTTTAGGAAAAATATAAAAAAACTCATCTTAAGATAATATCAAAATTATTGATACAAAAATAAAGTTCATATTTTGAAATGAAAATTCTAATATTTAATAATTTAACTATTAAGTAGAAATATAAAATATAATGAGAACTGTTTTTAATAGGATAATGAATTTTTTATAAATTAAAAACTATTATTAATAATTCCTATAAATTACTAATTAATTTAGTGTTAATATATTTTTTAAATAAAGAATATCATTAAATAATAATATATTTATTTTCTTGAAATAAAAATATATAACGCCTAAAAAAGAAAGTTTTTTGAAAATATATAAAATGAAATTATTAGTTAATTAACTAAACTAAATGAATTTTTTAGTAAATTAGTATTAAAAATGTACTTATTATTTTCCTTTATATATTTATTTAAAAAAAAAGTGGAATATTTTATTTATACCCATTGATTCAAGGGCTATATTATAAGGGTTATATTTATAACTTAGAGTTTTATTTTAATAAAATGTATTCATGATTTTTAAGATCTATATTGCATGTGAATAAAGCTATCAAATAAATTATATTTATTTAAAGTAATGTTATACAGTAAAATATTGGGGTTTTATATTCTCCCCCCTTAAATAAGTTGTTTTCTCATAATTTAAATTTTAATTCCCCAATGAGAGAAGCTAAGGGATCCATAATAAACCCAAGATATATTTTCTATTGAGATATCAACCTAAAAATAATAGATACTATGAGACTCATCATTTCTAGTATAATATTAAAGTATTTATATTTTCCTTTATCTCAAAATTTTCTTCCAAATATTATTCCGTAGTTGTTTATAAGAGTTTCTAATTGCATACCTTTCACAGCTTTAGTTTCTCGATCATATTTCCAACAAAATAATAAAATCAAAATGGTTGTGATAATATTCAATAAAATAATGTTAAATGATCATGTGAATATTAAAACTCAATCCAAAGATGAATTATATAATGAAACCATCATTTAAATCCCCATATTATTTGGTTTATGTATAATATAATTGGATGAGCCTATATCTCATTCAATTTAACCTTAGTTTCCCCTGGTATTTTAATATATTAGGTTTTCAAACCTAACTAGTTATACATTTCATCATCAAAGACCTTACCAATTTATTCATAATTTTTTGTAAATTGAATGTGGTTGACCAAATCTTATCCCCCATAAGTGTAAAATTAGGTGTGTAGTTATGCCTATTTTCCATGCATCAGGAGAAGATTGAGTTAATACTTAAATAGCCTTTTCAGGGTTATTACCGTTAGGTTCATCTATTCCCAAGTCAGTATCCCCATATTGCATACAGGAAATGATTTCATTACTAAGAAATCATACAATATATTCTTAATCAAAATATTAGTATGTTATCCTACACATATACTTATACTTATATTTTTCACTAAATTTATCCCAACCTAATACCAAAAAATAATTAAAATAATACCTAAAAATAACCAAACTCTACTCTGATACCAAATAAGGTTCCCTAGACCCACACTCCCAGTTCTAGTGCTAAAAACAATTATTCTACACATAGTCCTGATACCAAGTAAGACAACTCAAGCTATACATATCATTATTTTACATTAATTCCATAATTTAAACATTATATCTCATTAATAATCACATAATTCTAGTAATGGAAGTTTTAGTGTCTTTGAGGATCAGGTACATAACAAACTTATTTTATCATACTTGTGAATATTTATCCACAATCTAACCACACTAAACTCCCTTCTATACTTCTTATAAGTTACAATCATCTTCATAACTTGGGGAATATAAACAAATAATAGGGTTGATCTCAAATTCTCAAAAAGGGAAAACTTATCAATAAGTAATCAAGGGTTATATCATAATCATATGAGAAACCATACGTGTGGTATAAATTTCTTAAGAAAAGAACATGGAACAATAATAATTTTCCCTAATCATGATATTATGACATTTAATCTCAAATTAATAAACATGTACAATATCATAAGAGTTTAAGACAATAAACATTATCTATGGAGAATAATAATAGGAAAATGATATAGAAATATAGTATGTTATTTTAACATAGCATAATAAGAAATTATAGCACAAACATAATCATAGGAAAACATTACATAGTGGTTTCGGTATCAATATCGGACAACCCACTAAATGATGGTTCATGCGTTAATTTATAAGACTAATTAATAACTTAAGAATCACAACCTATGGCCCATTATTGACTCTAGTATCATAACTTATGGTTCATTATTTAATCAAGAAACATAATTGGCATATTGTTATTGACTTTAGTATCATAACTCTCAGTCCATTATTGACTATAGTATCACAATATATGGATTATTTTTACCTCATGAGGTATAAAACCAATGCATTATAGGATGATATAGGACCCCACCTATCATCATCCATACATATGTGTTCCATAAGATATCAATAATTCATTATATCATGAAAAATCATGGAAATAATATGGGTTTTATGTCATTTCCAAATGTTATCACATAACATGATATCAAAAATAGATCAGTTGATGCCAAAAATTTAATCACCCACAAAGAGAATATATTATGTGTCACTTTTGAGAAATTGAGAAAAAATGAAATTTAAAAACCATAATTTAGAAATAAATATAAATAATTAATACTTGAAAAATAAAAAAATGTTTCAAAAAGTTTAATTAAAAACATTTTTGAAAACATTTATTTTTACAAAGAATCGCCAATAATAAATCCTTAAAAAATAATGTTTAAAATCAAAAATTTATTTATAAAATCAATATTTTACTTTTGAAAATATAATAATATTTAATTTTAATTTAAAAATCATTAAGAATCAAAATTATTTGTAAAACCATTTTAGAACTTGAAAATGAGGCTTTATAAAGAAGAATTTTTATAATGATGAAACATTGTGCTCACACAAAAAACATTAAAATAGAATTATTTTTTCAAAGAAATACTTGTGGAAAATTCTAAAACATTATTTCAAACTATTTTAAATAAATTAAAATATTATAAAACAATTTTAACCAATTATTTGAATTGTTGATAATAAAATCTATAAAATTAATTTGAATATAGCAGAGGAAGATCAATGACCGTAAAGAAGAGGTCTGTTCGGATTCACTTATATGTGTAATGTTAAGTAAATTATATATTAAGGGAAATAAAATTGAAATAAGACATATAAAAACTATATAATAATTATAAGATAGGAAAATGATAGTCAAATTAGAGATAAATTTCATAAAAATTCTCAAGATGGATTCTCATTCAAAACCAATCTCGATTTAAAAATGATATTGGTGACGAAACCCTTATGGTCATGGTAACCCTTGAACTAAATGTCCTTGAAATATAATACATGATATGGATCTATAATACCTTGTGTAATTATTTAAATTATGATAAAAATTTATCCATGAGAAATATATATACCACAAAAAAACAAGTTGTGGATATGGAATAAGCTTCAAAGAACAAAAATTGAGATGGGAAACCTCGTACCGTAAATCTCGGATTCCACCAAAGTTATTTAACCACCTGTATAATAAAAATAAATATATTAATAATTTTTTTTATAACCTTATTCTTTCATATATACCTTTTTAATATTTTTTATAATCATTTATTTTACATTTATTAGTTGGTAATTATTTATTTCCATTATCAGATATTATAATTACAATTATTTCACACATGTTTCATAATGGAGACGTGAAACCTCATTCATTGATAATAAGTTCATAAATAAAAGATTATAAAATATATTAAAATAAATATGTTCCAATGATTTATAAATCCCCATGTTCGTTTTATGGTAACTATAGTCCAGGTTAGAGAGAATAAGATCCAGGAAGAGCTTGTTTCTGATAATATACCTATAACAATATATTACTTCATAATAATCTTCAATTTTGTTTCATAACTTTATAACCATATTCATTATATATATAAATATATATATATATAGGAATCCTTGATATCATATTTATTCATCAAATATGTTTTTTAAATTTTCATGTAAGTTTGTGCTGAAAAATGGAATGTATAGCTTGTAGGATTGTAAGAGTGGCTTAAATGGCTATACTTACAAGAGGGGTGAATTTTAGTTTAAAAATTTTAAACTAAACAAAAAAACCCCTTAAAGTAAATTTCTTAGAATTAGACTTTGTCTGATGATCAGAGTAAGAGAATCAAAATCAAAATTGATCTTCTTAAATAAAATTATGTTTTTATTGTATTTAGAGATACTCTAATAAAAAAAATTATGGAAAGATAAGTGTGATTACTAACTTTTTATTACATTAATATATGAATATACTTCTGAAAATAAGTAAAAGAATAGGTAACAAAATTATTAATTACATACAAACTATATTAAAAGTATACACACTTTTAACATTTAAAGAAAAGGTTATCAAAAATCTTAATTAAAGGTATCCAAAGTTTTATACATACTGTAAAGTATGTCTTTTCTTCATGTAAGGTTTCCCCCTTTGTCCTTAAAAGTGGGCTTATCCAAAATTAATAAAAAACGAAGCCTTCAGGAATTTTAGTCAGTCAGTCTTTTCTTACCAGAAAAGTGATCGATATGATGATCGGAAAAAGCTATGTCTACCTATCCTCAAAATCCATTAATACAATGATTGGAATCTATCTTTCTATCCTCGGAATCCCTCCATTTGATTGATTGTATTCACTTTCTTCCAATCCCTTAAATCCCTTGATCATAACAATGATTGGAATCAATTACAAAAGAAAATACATACTAAAGGAAACAACCCTGACAATGATTCCTTATAACTAAAACTCTCTAAAGTATTAAAACTACTTTGGAAAAATATATTCAACTATAGAAAAAATTATACATATTTATTTTTGAATTTTATCAGCTCTAAACTCTTCAAATGATCAACTATTTATAGGAAAATCTCTAACAGTAACATTTTTGAGTTAGTTATAATGGCCTTGGATAGTCGGTTCTTGACAACTCAAAATGTTCTGTCATAACTGAATTTCCAACATCATTTTTGTTTAAGCACCATTACAATTCTAAAACTATTTCTTATGATAGAAATAAATCTTATTTATTATGATTATAAACTTTACGTAGTCTAAAGGAATTCTTTATTGATCATAAATATGATAATCTTTATGAGGGTTAGTCCGATATATCGGTACCAGAATCAGTCTAATAGTCAAGACTTTTTCCAGTATGATAGACAAGAGAAAATTCTAACTCTTGGTCTGATTAAAGGTAAGTCTAATTAATCTGACACATTCTCAATCTTATGATCGTAATGACGAATTATTGGTATATATTCGTAATAAATTATAATTATTATCAATGTATAGTAAAAGGTGATGTTTTCTAAAAAAAATATTAAAATTATTGGGACCTAAAAATTTAGTAAACAAAGGTTTAGTAGAGTGTTAATGATTTCAAAAACTAAAGGAATGTAAAAGGTAAAAAGTAATACTACTCACTCAATAATATCACCCTTTTTGTAAAGCACAAACCAAAATCACTTAAATAAAATAATATAACTTTAGAAACTTCCATCCCTTAGTTATTTTAATAACTTTGATGATATTTTTTAAAAATATTTCCTTAGTTTGTAATTATTTTTAATATGATGGAATGATATTAGAAAAAATTCCCTTTAAAGAAAAATCTCCCCCTAAGAATAATATCTCTCAATTTAAAAGAAGTTATCTACCTTTATAAAACATTCTTCCCCTTAATAAAACATTCTACTCCTTTGTTATTTTCAAAAATTAATGGAAAATTATACAAATTTCCTAAAATTTTAGAAAAAATAAATTGAAAAACAATATTTAACCAACTAATCATCCATGAATAATATGAAATAACATATAACCAATAATAATTGGAAAGTGTTCAAGAATAAAAAATTTGGAGGAAAAATAATTCATAATAAACATCCATTCAAATTTTTTAGAAAAATATACATTGATAGTTCAAAAACTATTCATTATTTCTTCATTAAGGACTTCATGGAGGCCTTTATCATTTTATACTCATGTTGATCCTTCTCTAGCTTCATGACATTTTCTTCTAAACAAGCCTACTTCTAAACTTTATATTTGATTCTTCCATATTTATCAAGCAACTCCTTATTATGTTCCCTCATTATGATCAATTAATCTTCACATGATCTCATCCTTCTCATCCCTAAATATATATTTCATATATTTTATTTCAAGACACTCACATCCTATGTCCAGTCACCTACAGTATCTCTAAATTCTTATACAAACATTAATCTATCAGCCATGTCTGAGGATAAGTAGTTAAAAGAATAATCTGATTCTAACAAAAGGTTCTTTACTTATGAATTTTTTTCATCATTATCATGTATATAGATATATATTTGGTTAAACCATTTAACCATCTAATTTTAAGAATACTTTTTAACTTTAAAATTTTCTCGAAAAACTTTTAAATCAATTTCTATCCTGATCATTATATCATCCAATACTTTGATTGTCTCTAATTTCCCATTCATAGCATCCTAAAGAAACTTATATCTTGATTCAATATTTAGTAAATAAGGAATATGATCAGTCTACCTATTCAAGGAAAGTAAAATAAAAACAACACTATTTTGAGAAATGTTTTCTTCTAAATCTACTTTATTAGGCTCGACTTGAGGTGATTTAGGTCTAATATTTCTAACATCCACTCCTTTGTATTTCTTTTCAGAATTATTTAAGACTTTCTTATAATCTGATACTTCATTAATTCCCACATCCATATTGGTTTTTTATTTTTTATAAACATTTTTATGAGAAATTCAATATTGTTCTTCTTTGTTTGATGGTTTTTTTCCTTTTCTGAGGATGATTTGTATTACTGTAAACTTTTCAATTTTCCATCCTTATCAGACAAAGAAGTTAAATTTGATGAATATTATTATATAGATTCCTTATCCGACTGGGTTTTTTCATCATCATCCTCTTTTTTTCTTCTTTTTCATTTTCTTTTTCATCTACTTCAACTTCTTCTTCTTATTATACTTCTTCAAATTCTTCTTCATCTCTTTATTCAACTTCTTTATCATGTTCTTCTTATAACTCTCTGGTATTTCTCAATCATCCATTTCCATATAACTTAGGTTATTAATATTTCTTAGATACATTTGTAACCAATTCTTTAATAAATTGTATTCATTTACCCTTATCAGACATAGAAGGAACTACTAAAGTTTCTTCAAAAACTAATCCAGCTTCTGGAATGACTTTACTGCCGTTGTATATCAAAAGTAATGGATTTTTAAAATCCTTCTCAATATATTTCAATATTCTTTGTACTATATTAGTTTCGTGAAACCTCTTTCATGATTTTCTTATTTTATATTATTCTTCCGGTAGTTTTTCAATCCAAAACTATAAACGCTTTGCCTCTATAGGGTCAATAAATAACTCCAACTCCCATATATTATTTTGAGACTTATGATCCATAAGCTTCTCAAAAACTTCATCCTGGATTTTATTTTATTTCATTTGTTTAACGGGTGGGGATGATTCATCATTTCTCTTCTTTTAATTATCCTCGTATTTCAATGATATTTTTTCCTCTAATACAACACTATAAACCTTTTCAAAAAATTTCTTTGACTTATAATAAAAAACCAACTTCATCGTTGACATTTTATCTTCACTTATGAAGGAAATATTTTCCATGATTGGATATTATTTATCCTCCACCTTAAACCCCCATTCATTTTACTATCATATTACTTATAAAGTTTGGGAACATAATTATCTTCGATTTGATTGAGGAATTTTTTACATTCTACACCATAATTAATATGAACTTTACTGATTCAATATTCCCCATGTTAACAAGATAATTGATAAAACATTACATCTGAACCATTCAAAGTATCCTTATTTCCTTTCTTAGGGATAAGATACCCTTGAATCCATAAATTAATGACTCTATTATACCAAGTCAGATGAAAAAAAATTATAAATTTCACATAAATGGAAAATAAATAATCTTCATCTTTATTCTTCTAAAATGTTTCAAGACTATTTGGAAACTTATATGATGGTAACTAGGCTTCTCCATTAGATGGTACACTAACTATGTCCACTAATATTTTATAAAAATGTTTTTATCTTTTACCAAACATGGTAAAGGAACCTTACCACTACCATCTTCTTTAGAGAATTGAACTAAATCATAAAAATATGAAATTACCCCAAGAAGAAAATACCAAAATCATTATTAGGATTTTCAGCACAAACAGATTCCTATCCTTGAAATGAAATAATCCTTTTGGGAGTATAATCAAACTTATCATACAAAGATCTTTCAAAAATTCATTATCTGGAAAAAAAATTCTTGTAATCTTCTTGAGTTTCTATTAGAATGAGATATGACACCATTCATGGGATAAAAAGGAAAACAATCATACTAATGGATTTGATGGGTGTATTAGCTAAAGATTGAATACACCGATAACCTATGTGGGACAACGGAGTTAACCACCCATATATAGGTATTGGGGGTGATGATTATGAAAACAATGGTTAATATTAAAAATATTTATAATATGATGGAAGAGATTTAATCGAATAAATTTTAAATATTTATTCGATATCTAAAAGTCTCAAAACTTTTATCAAATTGAGAATCATTCCAATAAAGAAATTTTTTTGAATGTTGAAAAGAAAATAGAGTTTTTATTAAAAAATATCAACAAAATTTTTAAACTAAAGTAATGAAATAGTGAAAAAGAACTAAAAGAATAGAAGACTACCATTCAGATTGGAAATATTGACGCACATGGATTTCACAAACATTATTAATATTTTTTTAATTTAGTTTTAATTATTTCTATAACCGATCGTAGCAATTTTTTATTTTGTTTTATAGTATTGTATTATTTTAACTTTTTTTATAATTTTTAGTTAGTTTTTATACTAATATCAATAATTTGGTATTTAATTCTTGTATTTTAAATTTCATTTTTATAATTGAAAATAGAGAATGGCAGAACGCGGTCTCAGGAGTGGTCTCTATGAATATGGATTTTAGGGTATTGTATCTCCATGGTGTGGTCACAATTTCTCAGGTTCAATCTGATCTTTGGTATGAATCCCCTTCTGAGGACTCGATGCATGGATGCCTTTATAGGAGGGAAAATAACCAGCGATACATACATGGTTAGTATATCTCTGATTAAGGATGAAATCTAAAATTCCTCTTCCCCCTTGAAGTCTAGAATCCCTATTGTTTCTTCTTCCAAAAAGACAGCCTCGTATCAAGTTAAGCCCTAGGATCTAAATAGTATGTTTTTACCTTCCCCTAATGATGATGAATCGGGTCATATTTTCTAATGAGGTAACACTGCTCTTGTTATTTCTAGGCAAGATACAGTTTCAGAATGAATTTATCTTTTTCATCACTCCATTATTGGATGTGTGGTGCTCTCCAAGGGGATGAAACCACAGAAATTGTGTGATCTAGTAAGAATACTATATTGGATTTAGGGATTTTCAAACTTGAAATGTATTCCAGTGGGGTGTGGATTATTTCACCTTTTATTTCCAAATTTAGAGTTGATGAAGAGGAATTAGGGATTTGGTTCTATTTCATTGAATATAGGTGTTCTAAGGATTCAAGAATGGAGTTATATCTTCAATCCCTTTGAGTTTAGGATGTTTTTTTCTCAAGTATGGGTTATATTTTTTGGTATTAACTAGATCTATTGGCACCCCCAAATTTAGTTTGATTTAGATTCATCAATTGGAGTTCAAATTAAAATAGATAGAAATATGGATCATGATAGTTTCATTGATTTTTATAGGGTCTTATTGGAAGTTGATTTGAGTACAATTCTAACTAAGAAAGTGGTTTTATCCACACATATTGAAAATTTGAACATTCGTGTTGTTTCTGAAAATATCTCTTATTGTATTTTTATTGCAAGGAAATTGTTCATAACAGGAATTCTTCTAGGAAGTACATAACCTAAGAAACATCCCTTAATGGTAGTCATGATGCCTATATATGTAAGATATCACCTAATCATGAAAAAAAAATTATAGTCCTTCTGGGTATCCCCGTTCCAATGATGAAAATGAGAAGACATTTGGGAAGTTGTCTATTAATTCTGATACTTTGGCTAACGATTCCCTAAATTAGAATAGTTATATTGTTTCTAAGTATTATATTAAAGGTAGGTCTATTCTTTATGAGTGATACTTAATTCATAGGAGTTGTAATCTATCAATACAGGTGATAATTTAGTAGACCATGGGATTCTTGGTGCCCCTCCAATTGATGTGGAAGTTGGGCTTCAGCATGGAGTTGGGTTGGTTGTAGATATAGATTTTGTCCTACCTATGGTCATGTATTCTCATACCCAAAGTGAGGTTATTCAAATAGAGGTTTCTAGGAATATTTATGATCTTGATCTCAATCAATCTTCTGCTCATTTTCAGCAGGAGATCCATAACATTTTCATTTCTTCAAAAATCTCTGATAATTGGGGGAATGTTTCTAATGAAGAAAGGGTGAGTGATATCACTCCCATTAAGGATTTTTGCAGTATTCATAGATCATTTAAATATTCATTAATCTATGGAATGAACAAGGTGACCGACAGTGATGGATTCACTTTTTCCCTACAAAGAGAAGGTCGTGGAAGGACTACTCTAACCTACGTAGGGTTGTGACAACTAGATCATCCTCTAAGATGCCATAAATGAATAAAGAGATCTTTAAGATCTTCAATCAAGGTAATTCTCAATTTGAGTGGGAAAATACCGATGACTATGATTATGAAAATGATCCCTCATACAATGATATGTAGTTCTTCAGTCTCCTAGATGATGGTAACTCCCTTTGTTTGACCCCATCCATCTCATGTCTACTTTTTTATTTTATTTTTAATAAATGGTCAAAAGATTTTATTCTAGATGGAATTTTTGGGATTATATTTTATTATTTATTATGATGTGTATAATTATTAATTTAATTTTACATGTAACCCTATTTTATTTAATTTTATGTTTCTATATTTATTTCTATCTCTTTAACTTTATTAGTTTTATATAATTTTTATCTATTTATATTAATTTTATACAATTAGTTTTATTATTAGTTTATTAATTTATTTTAGTAAATTAGATTCACATTTTATTATTATTATTATGTGTATAGATTAAATTGTTTATCTGACTATTTATTTTATTTTATTTTATGTACCTATATATATTTATGTATACTAATAAATTTTGGTTGAGTAATTTTTTACATAAATTTATTTTTTTCTATTATTATTATTTTAATATAACATTTATTAATATTAAAATTCTTAATTTTCTCTAACAACTTTTTTATTTTTTTTATTTAAATGTAGACCATTTTAACTCATTTTAATGAGTTTCTCTATTTTTTTACTATTTAAGTGCAGTGGATCCCCACCTATATAGATCTCTCTGTTGAAACTTTGTAAGACCCCCCCCCCCCCCATTTCTCTACAACCAATCACATAGTCCCCCTCACCCCTCCTCTGCACATTGACACCCCCTACCTCCTACCGAGTGCACCCACCCCCTTCCCCACCCATCCCCTGAAGCCCCCCCCCCACACACACTCCAACACTCCATCTCCCTACTACAACATCACACCGATCTGGAACCTCCCCCTCTATCATCTCATCCATCCTACAGGAGTACACCAAATGACCTACTTTTCACATCAACCAGCGCACACCACAACCGGCAAACCCCCTCTAATCTATTGCGCACCAGTGGAAAAGCAGGGAGCCACCTCCTATGATCCTCTCTGATTTCATCTCATCCTCTGCAAGACCAACCCTGCTCGAAACCCATCTAGTTTTTCTACCACATCTCCTCCTATTCGGCGCACCTCTGTGTGGGTGCAATATTATTGGTGGTCTATTTTTAGGAACAACATTGAAACCTATAGAGGATTATCTTTCCATTCAGTGATTGATGGATGGTGAGTTCTCTGTGCGATGAGAGTATAGACCAATGTATTTATTTTTTCGATAATGCTGGTAAAATTTTAATGTATTGGTATTTTATCACCTCACACATTTTTTAGGTCGTGATTTCCGGGTAATTTCTATCTATCAGTATGTTAAACTGAATAATTAATCTGTTGTGCATGCAATGTGATGTTTTTATTTTGTGGTTAATTTTCAATTGAGTTTATTTTTATTTGAAGTTATATATTATTTAATTATATTTTCATTGAATTAATTTCTAAAAATTAAAATTTCCCATTTTGATTCATAGTCAATTTGGTGATACCGAAAAGGTTAACCATTTTGATTGACTATAGTGTAAATAGGTGGAGAAGCTTTGTGAGAAAGAGGCTATGACATTTTTTGATTCGGTTTGGTACTTGAAACACATCTCATAATTTATTTATAACACCAGATAATGGGACCTTAAATAAATTTGGAGATAAGAAAATAATACTCTAAAAAGGATTACTAAATTTTGAACTAGTGATAATTGAGCTAGATAAATATTTGATCACATAAGAAAATAATTTTTCATGGCTACATAGTAGTTTTATTACGACATCATCATCCCAGAAACATTTCACTGACTAATAGTTCATTATCATTTTTTCCACTATATTTTATTTTTCTTCATTCATTTTCTAAATTATTAGTTTTAATTAAATAATTAAAAAATATGAATTATCTAATTTTATTTTCTATATGAAAATTTTCCAATGTGATAATTATAGTGAAACAAAGTCTATGATCTCTATGGTTTTATCCTCCTCACCACTTTCATAGTATCCTTTTGTTTATAAAAATTTTAAAATTGGACAGGTTGTGATGTACATACCAAATTTATGGTGTCATTTACGAGGAGCATGTGCACGTCTATCGTTAAAAAAATTTCAAGTAAACCTTGTTTTAGATATCATTTTCCAAAATAGTGAACACTCATAATTCAAATCCAATGAAAAATAATCCACCTCTTGATCAAGAACAAGAACATCAAAGAAAAATGAAAGTTTTTATTGGTAATTCTACCAAAAACAAAATGAACCAACGGGGGGAAAGTGTTGAGACTCACATTCCAATGCTTCTGAGTGGAAAATTCCACCCACTTTTCCAAATATATATCAACACTTAAATATCCCAGACTACTGTGAAATAAGAGATGCAGAACAACACGGTCAGAGTCGTCTCAGGCATAAAAAGACTAAGAATTCGATAAATGCATTTTAAACTGAATCTATCATAAATTAACCTTCTCCAAAAACATGAAAAACTTAATTTCTTCAGTAGTGAATACCCTTATATGCATTTGAACATATTTCTCAAAGTCTTTGACACACTTAATTATAATGGGGTGACTGAAGATGCGTTAATAATGAGTTGTTTTCATTCTCCTTACAAGGAAAATCAAAATACTATTTGGAAATTTTTGACCTAGATATAGTATTAAAATAGGAAGTACTGAGAAGAAACTTTATTTATGGGTATTACACAACCATAAAATCATTAAAAAATAATAGATACATATAATACTTTTTTCCATATTGAATATGAATCATTAGAAGAATATTGGAAAAGATTAAATTCCATGTTAAGGTGTTGTAATCATCAGATAATGAATTTGAAAAACCATTTGCAAGATTTATACTATAGACTTTAACCCTAGAGTAAGTCATCACTTAATACAGCTACTGAAAATGAGTTCATAGAGATGGATCCTTAAGAGTTGTACATTCTAATTAAAAATATGGTAGAACACACTTTCTAGTGGACAAAATATTTTTTAAGACGGAAAGAAGGATTGTGTCATATTTATTCTCACACATTCATGGATGCACAATTTGAACCACTCAACAAGAGGATTGAAAACTTTTCACTGAGTTTTCCAATGTTAGTTTCAGTCTAGCTAGTTCAAGATAAACACTACCCACACTATGGTGGTCCTCAAGAATATCCATTGTGCCTATATAACACATTTGAGAACAATATGTCTAAATCTAATGTTATCAACTAAAACAAAGGAAATTATGGAAACAATTACAATACAAACTTGAAAATCAATAAACAAAATCAATATTGGAAGGAACTAGTGGCTACTCAACCAATGAACTAGAACATGGGTCCACCTGGGTTCCTTGATCAGTATTATTTTAGACCCTTTATATAGTCACAAGAGAAAGGGTATAAATAGAAATATCAAACACCATTTCATCATCAAAAACAACACAATGAGAAAAAATAAAACAACATACATTTCCCCTCCTATAATGCATGGTCAACTAGATTATGGAACAACTACAGAAAAATTAATGATGTATAATAAATCAAGGTTTAAGTTACAAGAGCTGGAAACACAAAAAATTCCGAAAACAACCCAAAACATATAGAAAACACACAAAACATAAGAGAATTCATGCGCAACATTTAAAATCATGTCATTCAATTATCTGCACAAATGAAATCGCATCAATAAGGAACTCTACCAAGTAACTCTGGTGTTAACCCAAGAGAAGAGGCAAAATCTATCACATTGTGAAGTGGAACATAGTTTCTAGAGAACCAAATGTCTGATGCTCAACCAACATATGCGAAACCTACACCTATCACTGATAGTGTTGACTCAAAAAAAATACAACTTGAAGATAAATATTATGAATATCAAAATAAACTTTCAAAAATTAAAAAGGAAAGAAAAGGAAAGTAAAATGAGGCACTCGATGAAAGAGTGAAATATCAAATACCACATCCTCTATTTATATCGATACAGAATCAAAGGAACCGGGATGTTCAATTTTTAAAATTTATGGATATGTTGAAGAAGATTCACATAAATATCCCTTTTACAAAATTCATCACAAAAAATACCCCACTGTAATAAATTTCTCAAGGATCTTCTTTCAGAAAGAAGAAAAATAAATGATTTGGGGATAGTTTTAATACATAATGAATGTTAAGTAGTCATACCCAGATCCATAACTCTTAAATTAAGAGGCTCTGGTCGTTTCATTATCCCTTTCAATATTGGAGGATGTCAATTTGTGAGAGATTTATCTTACCTTAGAGCTAGTTTAAACCTCATGTCATCTAGAGTTCTTGAAGAATTGGGAATCATTGAATTAAATCCAATGAGGTTCACCTTGGAAACGGTGGACCAATTAGTAAATCATCCTTGAGGAATTTTATAGGACATTCTTTTCAATGTTGATAAATATTACTTCCCTATTGATTTCATTATCGTTGATATGGAAGAAGATAAGGGAATCTCCCCATTATTGGGAGACCTTTAATATCAACATTAGAGAATTGGTTTATGTCCAAGAGGAAAAATTAATTTTTAGAATTGGGGATTAAAACATAACATTTGATGTCCTGAAATCCATGAAAAACCCATCTGCATGTGAATTTCATTTCTTGGATATGATTTAATAATGGGATAAATTAGAAATGGATACACCGAATCTAGAGGATTTACACAATGAAAATTCGGAGTTAACTAAATAAATATAAGAAGTAGAATTTAACATAAACATATTAAAGTCTTTGGATAGACAGGAGTTCACCTCATTGACTCTGTCACTTAAAAAGCCTCCAAAACTTGAGATTAAACATCTTCTACCAAACCTGAGATACATTTATTTGGGGGATTTAAACACCTTTACAATAATTATAAATTATAATCTTTCGAGTGAATAATAAATTAAATTTCTCAATGTCCCCTCTCAAATCAATCCATCAATAGGTTAGAATATTTCTGATTTAAAATGTATAATTCATTCCATATCCACTAATAGAATACATGTAGAAGAAAGTTCAAAACCATTTATCCAACCACAAAGGTTCTTAACACCTCAAATTAATTAATTATTCAAGAAAGATATCATTAAAATTCTCTATACTGGTTTAATTTTTTTTATCTCTGATAGTCAATGGGTTATCCCATTACAAGTGGTACCTAAAAAGGGTGGGACCATAGTGGTCAAGAATGATAAAGTAGAATTGATACCCACAAGAACAGTTACTGGATGGATAGTTTACATCGATTATAGAAAACTAAATTATGTCACTTTAAAGGATCAATTACCATTACCATTTATTGATAAAATACTTGAATGTATGGTAATAAAATATTATTATTACTTTCTGGATGGATAGTCAGGATTTAATCAAATAGTGGTGATGCTAGAAGATCAAGATAAAAGCACATTAACATGTTTGTATGTTACATTCACTTATTTTTTATTACCTTTAAGAATGTGAAATGTGCCAAACACATTTGAATGATGCATTATAGTAACATTCCATGACATTATTGAAGAGTTTTGTAGAAATATTCATTGATGACTTCTCTATTTATGGGAATTATTTTGAGGAATGTCTAGAGCACATGGATAAGTTTTTTGAGAGATGTGAAGAAAATAATATAGTGATTAATTGGAAAAATCACACTTCATGGTAGATAGTGGGAAAGTTTTAAGTCATAAAATTTCGAATAAATTAATTGATGTTGATGATACTAAGATTAGTATAATCTATGCGCTACCCATTACTACATCGTTTTATTCAATTCATGGTTTTCTTGGGAATTTTAGATTCTACTAATATTTAATTATGTATTAACCTATTACTTCCCTCCCCCTTACTACCCTATTGGGAAATATGTCACATTCCACTTTGGTCTTCAATGTCAGGAAATATTTAAATTGTTAAAGAAAAATTTGGTTGAATCCATGATAATGATTTCACCAGACTGGGAGCTTCCATTTGAATTAATGAGTGATGTCAGTGACTAGGAAGTTAGTACTGCATTGGGAAAAATAAAGGAAAGGATATTTATACTAATCTATTATTATATGTTCACTTTTAAGGAGGCTCAAAATAATTACACAACAAATGAAAAAGATATTCTAACAGTTTTCTTCACTTTCGATAAATTCAAATATCTCCTGTTGTTCTCAAAATTCATTGTCTATATAGACCACTCTACCCTATGGTATCTAATAACAAATAAATATAATAATCCTAGACTCATTAGATGGATATTGTTACTTTATGAATTTAATATTGAGTTCAAAGAAAAAAATGGCACGGGGAATGTGATTACTAATCATTTATCAGGACTAGACCATGAAATAAGTGAAATCAATGTGGAATTAATCAATGAAACATTTCCTGATGAACAACTCTATGCCACTAAGATAATCAAACCTTGGTATTATGATTTCCTAAATTACATATATTCAAGAGTGGTACACTAAGATTTATTAAAGGAGTAGAGACAAATATTTTTTAATAAATCATGCAACTACTACTGGGATGATCCATTACTTTTCAACGACTGTGAAGATGGAATGATGAGAAGATGCATCCCAGAAGAAGAAGTTGTTAGTGTTTTGAAATTTTTACATGATAAATAATATAGAGGAAAAAATATAATTAATTTAACAATAAAAAAACTATAAAAATGTGGTTAGTACTAGACTACCATGGATTATGATATTCATTATTTTAACATCAATTGTGATAAATTCCAAAGAACTGGGGGTATAAGCTATAATCATGAGACGCCACAACATTCAATCATGGGCATTGAAATTTTTGACATATGGGGAATCTACTTTAGGGATTATTTTATTAATTCTATGGGAAAATAATATATACTTGTCTATATTTACTATATATCCAAGTTCAAGGAATCTGAAGTGTTTATGGAAAATAATTCTTGAGTTTTCATTAAATTTTTAAAGCAACACATTTTTACCCAGTTTGGAATTCCAAGGCTCATCATTTGTAACTGTGGTACCCACTTCAATAATGATATATTTCATAAGACAAGGACTCTACATGGATATCACCACTACATGACCACCCCATACCATCCCTAGACCAATGGACAAGTTAAGGTTTCTAATAGAGATATTAAGGGAATTTTAGATAAATTTGTGATTACATATCAGAAAGATTGGGCCTCCAAACATGGTGTCACACTCTAGGATTATAGTAATGTGTATAATACACCTATTAGAATGTCCATGTATCTCATAGTCTTCATAAAAACCATAAACCTACCTGAATAACTGGTACATGAAGCTTATTGGGCTATGAATAAGGTGAATTTTGATTTCAAATCTTCCTATGAGAAGCTTTTTTTGTAGATCAATGAGTTGTAAAAGATTAAGAGAGAAGTGTGTGACATATTATTTGATCTATGAAGAGAAAACTCAATCTTGGCATGATAAACGGATCTAATAAATAAATTCTCCACCTGGAGACAATGTTATACCCTTAAACTCAAGACTTTGGATCATATAAAGAAAGCATAAATCAATGTGGTTTGGTCCTTACACTGTAATAATTGTTTATTCTCATGGTTTTGTTGAAATATCTGATGGTAAGAAGCCTCCATTTAAGGTTAATGGTTAATTCCTGAAACATTATCAAACTTCTAATACAATAAATGTAATTTATAAAGTTCACATAAAATGATTGTTTCCATATAGCTAAATATTAAAACTTAGGGCTTCCTGAGAGGTAACCTAAATTTTTCTATTTTTGTTATTTTTTATTTATTTATTCTAGTTTGTTTTAGAAAATTAACCTGAAATGTGTGAAACATTTTTTGTTACTATCAAAATTTATGTCCACTTGTTTTTGTCTCATGTATCTATATTTATTTGTGATCTTTTGTGTTACCTTTTTGATATGATGTTAGTATGTGTTATCCATGTGTTGATTTTTCAGGTACATCGTTCCTGGAGAGTTGTTGGATACAAAAATACATTCTATTTCTATCTTAACCTACTCAGGGAAGTGTTTTTATTTTCATTCATATTTTATGCTTCCAAAAACACCATGTAATATAATAAAAAATTTGAAAAAAAAATAATAATAATAACATTCCTGTCATTTATTAAACTCATATAAAAGATGTTGTATTTTTGTTGTAACATGGTTAGAGGCATACCACTTGTCTCTCTGGGTAGTTTGAGCACATTATTATTGTTTGAAATGATTTGATTCTTGATACCTTTATTTAAATTTTTACTAATATCACTCTATGATTTAAAAATGTTATCAAAAAAATATTTAATTTTTTAGACAAATTTTTTCACCCATGATCATCTATATTATCCAAGATTTTAATTACATTCCTATGAGGATTGTATCCCATTTTTCATTATTTTCCATTTCTATTTTTATTTATGAAATCATGAACATGTTATGTCTTCTTTAAATTTCCATTTTTCTATCAAAGTGATAGGAATTTTGAAAGTTTCACTAAAATGATTAAGGAGTTTTTTTATTCTTTAGCCCCTTTGACCCACTGATCAACCCATACATTTTCTTCATTGGTTATTCCTTAGAATCCATGAATAATCCTTTTAGTATGATCCCAAAAATGATACCCATCCATACCTATTTCTGGAATGTTTTTCATGATGATTTTAAATCTAAGTGTGGGGGTGTATTTTTTCATGGGGTGGTTTGATTAATGGGTAGTGATTCATTTGATGCCATGGATTGACATTATATAATAAGGATAATATGTGTTATATTTCATTGTATCCACATTCATTACATATATATTGATATTGGAATGTAGATTCATTTTAGTTCCAATAATGATTACTTTTGTGCTCGTTATGTGGTAACCCTCACTTCTGGGATACCTATGAAAGTAATGACTCATTACTCCAGGAGCTATAGATTTTATATATAACCTACTTTCACTAATATGATACATCATACGCTCTACTTGTGTACCTTTATTTGGAATTTTTTTTACATTTATTTCATGGGGTTATGGAGTTGATACGCACAAGTTTTTCCTTTCCATTATGTTTGAGTGAGATTTGTACAAAAATATAGAGAAGAGGAAAAATAAAAGAAAAAAATAGAAAAACATTTGATTATCATATTCTTGGGGAAAATTAATGTTTTTTCTATGGGGGATAGAGAGTATAAGGGAGAAATTTGGATTGAAAATTATCATGCATTTATTTCATGATTCATACCTATTTTTTTCCAAAAATTGTCGAATTGTTTTTTATGACCCACTATCCTAGAGCCTCAGATACATTTGAACCTAATGTGAAGTCCTTGATATTAGTGTTTTCTTTTTATTTCCACTAGTGGAGATGTAAAATATATGGCAATCCTATGGTAAGCATGCATGCGTATGAGAATTGAGAAATGATTTGATCAAATTTTTTGAGCAATTAGAGTGATAGCAAGGTAGGTGACATGATGAATGAGTGTATATTTTTTTTGGAAAGAATTTTAGTGGAAGGTGAAATATTTTTAAAAAAATTTAATTTCAAATGAAGCATGATATTTTATGGGTAAAATTGATTTGATGTTCTGATTTGTCTAAGATTTTAGTTATGTATTCTTTTTAATTATTTTCCCCATTCGTGAAAAAGTTAATGTGTGGGGGATTTGATGCACATGGATTTCACGTGAATTTTTAATAATTTTTTAATTTATTTTTAATTATTTTTCTAAATGATTTTAGCATTTTTATGTTGTTTTGTAGTTTTGTACAATTTTATAATTTTTTGAAATTTTTTAGTTAATTTTTATAATAATATCATTAATTTGGTATTTTATTAGTTTATTTTAATTTTATATTTTATTATTTATTATTATATTTATAATTATTAATTTAATTAAACAAGTAAACCTGGTTTAATTAATTGTATATTTATGCATTTATTTCTATCTCATTATCTTTATTAGTTTTTTTATTATTTTAGTTAGTTTATATTAATTTTATACATTATTAACATTTAATGTGTAACGATTTTTATTTTTAGAATTTAAATTTTTATTAGTTATATTAATTTTATATATTTAACACTATATTATTATTATTTTTATTATTTTCTCTAACATTATTTTTTTATTATTTTATTAATTTTTTTATTAAAGTATATTAACATTTTATTATTATTTTGTGTATAGATTAAAGTTTCTATCTAACTATCTATTTTGTTTTATTTTGCGTACCTATATACATTAATTTATTCTAATTAATTTTAGTTGAGTTATTTTTTAAATATATTTATTTTGTTTTTATTATTATAATTTTAATATAGTAATTATAAATATTAATGTTATTAATTTTTTCAAACTCCTTTTCTGTTTTTCTATTTAAATGCAGTCTGTTTTAACTCTTTTTAATTATTTCTTTCATTTTTTTATTTTTTCTTATTTAAGATAAGAAGATCCCTACCTGCAGATATCTCTCTTCTACAACTATGCACATCTCCCCCCCCCCAATTCCCTTATACCCATCACATCATCCCCCTCACCCCTCCTCCGCACATCCCTCCTCCCTCTTACCCAACACACTACCCCCTCTCCCCCCTTCCCTCCAGCACCCCCTAACCTTCCCCTAATCATGTCTTTCCCTTACCCCTACACCTCTAGGTGTATCAACCTATTATTAACATACATATACAATACATTACTTTTGTGGAATTCTTAAAACATTACAAAAACAAATGCCCAAATACCATATTAATTTTATGCCTTTTGAAACATGGAAACATAAACACTGGTACATAAATGAGCTACATTATCTCCCATTAGGTTCTCCTTTAATAGAACCCATCTTATATACTTCAACTATACTACATCTCTTCATAACCTGGGGAAGTAAACATAAGAAAGGGTGATCTCATATACTCAATAAGGGTAAAAAAGGGAGACATGTAAGCATAAACATGAGTATAGGGGTATGATAACATGATCATAACATTATAATATAATACCCAACATATCATAAGATAATAAACACGAATCATGGTATAAAGATTGGCAGTTCATGAGACATAAATCATAAGGAAACAAATAACATGAAATGTGAAAGTATATCATAGGAATAAGACATGGAATTGTAGCATACACATAAGCATATAAAAACCCTATATCAAGGATGACTACCAAGACATTAATAACATGATAGTATTAGGATAATCATCGATGTACCTTATTCAGGATTGGGATTCCCTCTTATGTACCCTCTTATTTTCAGGATTGGGATATCCTCCCATGTACTTTCTTGTTTCAAGCTTGGGATTCCCACCCATGTACCATCTAGTTTCATGCTTAGGATGCCCTCCCATGTACCCTATTATTTCAAGCTTCGGATTACCTCCCATTTAACCTCTTGTTTCGGTCTTGGGATTCCCTTCCATGTACCCTTTGATCTTATAAAATAGTTATCATTACCCAATTAATTGGAGAAAGATATAGGTCCCACCATTCTCATAATAAAATCACTCATACTTGTTCCACAAGATAATAAAACTTTTATCATATCATGGACCATAATAAGAGATGGGTTTTATAAACATCCTATCATAATCCCATGAAATTAAATGGTTTTCATAAAATTGTAATCATATCTTAACATGAGGAAAAATACAGGTTTTAGAATCATTTCATCAAATTATGACCTATAAAAAGAATCGGGTTTCAAAAGCAAATAACTCATTGAAGCGAAACATGTGTCTTAAGAATCATTCAATCAAAAAATAAAACATTCAAGAAATAATATTAATGGAAATATTGGATCATTTTTTATAATGTAAAGAGTAACATCAACAGATGTCACCTTAGATGAAAAATAACATGGAAATATATTTAGAAGACATTTCTTAGGGAAAATAACATTTCTTTTTTGGAATTGATTTTTCAATCATAAAACATTTAAAAAGAAATTTTCTTTGAAAATTCATTAAAAACATTGAAATAAGCCTTTAAATCATTTTCAAAAAAAATTCCCTTGAAAATTTATAAAATAATCTTGAAACAATTTTAAAAACAATTTCTTTGAAAACACTTTGAAAACTTCTAAAGAAAGCTTGAAAACATTTTGAAAATAATTTTCCTTGAAAACTTGTAAGAGAAGATTGAAAATATTTTAAAAACCATTTATTCGAAAATACTTTCAAAACTTATAAATAAATATTCAAAAAATTTAAAATACATTTTTAAACATACAACTTTTTTAAAAACCTTTTTCTTTAAAAATAGATTTGAAAACATTTAAAGGAAGCATTGATGGCCATAAAAAAATTTAAAAACATTTCAACTGAAAAACACTTGAAAAAAATAAATTTTAAAAATAAAAAAGATACTTTTAGTTAAAAATAAAATTTTAAATATACAATGGATGCTTCAAGTAAATTACGGTCATGACGGCGGGTATGTATGTGTATACCAAACATTCCTTTTTTTACCATAAAAGTTTATAAAACTATCTTTATTAGAAAATTATAAGAATATTCCTTATAAAACCACTTTTTAAAAGGTAAAAAAAATGTGTAAAAAATTACATTATCATCATATGATAAAAGTAAAACATTTTTCAAAACATTTTTAGAAATCACATTTTTTACATATTTTCGACCAAATAGAGAAATAAAGTCAGATTTTCATAAAATAGTTTTATTAATTATCTTATGTTACAAAGATTTGGAAAATTTTACCATTACATGAAGATAATATACATATAAAAGGTTAAAAAAATTCAATATATTTATTTATATATAGATCATAAAATTTCATCAATGGAAGCATAATCATAAACAGTCTCGATAAACTATGACATTGTAGTAATAAACTATTACCATTTTGGAAACATTAATTCATGATGGAAAGAATAACATTACATGAAGCTTAAAATATCATTAAAATAAATTTATTCATGATAAAACATGTTAAAAGTTATTATATAAACCTCATATAAAAAAATATAGGTTCACGACATGGCACGTGTCTCAAAGAGGGAAAATTGAGACAAAGTTACTTTACTGATTTGGTAACTTTTGAAATATAACCCCCATGAAATATATAACATAAAAATATATTTAAATACCCGTAGAAAAAAGTTTAATAATAATATAATATATACATGGTTAGTATACACACCACACAAATGAACTGAGTGGTGATTAAGGCATGTATCAAATAGAAATAAAAAGTGAGATGAAATTCCCTTACCTTGTGTCATGACTCTCATCATACTCACTCATATATCATGTATAATAAATATAATTTTATTATAAATCTATAAAATAACCATATTAATATGTATAATGCCATATATGTTTTTATTATGACTTTATATTACCTTCTTATTAGCAATTCTTTGTTAATGTTTCACTTCAGGTAATATTCGCTTTGTTTTTTCACATGTGTCTTAATTTGATGTATATTTAGTCTATATACTTATATAATTATTTATATAATTTTAATAAGGACATAAATATAATTTATTTTCAGTATATTTGTGTTATACAAATCTATATAATATATAATTAGGAAGTGGAATACACCGTTCTTGGAGACAGTTGGTCGTACATATGCATTAACGTTGTTTCTATTTAATTTTCATATTGAAAGAAAGAGAGTAAATGAAATATATTTATATATATCATTATTCTATTATAATTATTATATCATATATATCATATATTTTTAAAAAATCCATACTTAACACATTTCATGTATAGTGTGAACGAATCACACCACTTTGAGGGGGAGGTATTCCATAATCACTACTGCAAATATGGACTTTAAAAGCACTAGAAAAGTCTATTTACGAAGCTAAAAATGATTTTAATATTAGCTAAGATAAAGGGGTTACCTTTTATCAGCAATAAAAAAAGCGCAGATAAATACCCCTTTTATCAGCGCTTTTTTAAAAGTGCTGATAAAAGTAAAAAACATTAAAAAAATAAAAAAAAATATTTCTACAATTCATGGAGGGACTTCAATAATGCTTGAAGCCCCCTTCAATATCCCCCCCACCCCACCCCATCCCGTACGTCCAAGACACCCCCAAACCTTTAACAGTGCTTATCCCCATTTCCACCTACGCACGCGCCCTACCTGTCCCTGGATTCGAACCCAGAACCTCTTGCATGAGTGCCTAAACCTTCACCACTCCACCATATTGCTTTTCTCTCCATTTAATAATATATATATTTATTTATTTATATACAGTTATATTTACTCGTATATTAATATATATTTAAATTAACATATATATATATTAATATATATAATTAGTTCTATTTATATATATATTTATATCTTCATATTTATATATATTTATATCTATTTATTTTTATATATTTATATTTTTTATCTGTATATTTATTCATATATTAATAAATATTTATAAGATCGGTTTTGAATGCATTTATAAAATATGCTTTTTTATGTGTTTTTATAAATAAATAAATACATATATACAACACGCACACATATATATTATATGTTTATATGTAAGTATAATTATATATATTTATATATATTTACAAATATTATATATTAATATGTATATACATTTGTTTAGAATATATAGATAGTATATATCAGTTTGTTTATACGGACTCACACAAATATATATATATATATATATATATATATATATATACATGTACATATTATAAAGGTATATAAATATTCATATATTTGTATTTTAATTAAAATGGATATTGGTTTTTTATTTAGATAAGGACTATGTGTTGGGAAATATATTTTATATGTTAATATGTTTAATTATTTATTTATAAAATTAAATATTTATGTGCAAATATATAAAAAAAATATGTATATATCTTTATATATTTGATTATAAATAACATTAAATAATGAAAAATGATAAAATTTAAAATCCATAATATGTATATGGATGTAATCCATTAAAATAAATTCATTACCCATAGAAAAGGGGGAAAAGACCCCCTAAAACGAGGCTAAAATTCCATCGAATGTTAAAAAAATTGGATATTCAGACTAAAAACTCAGTTTTGGAGGCCTTTTTGGCCTTTTTGGCCTTAAAAATGTGGAAAAAAAGGTTCCCTTAGATCATTATCATGTAGATCTCATCACAATCTTTGATTTGATATGCTGTAGGCCTCAAACGGGCACCCAGAACAAAATTTATGGTCGTTTGAAGTTGGAGTGACATTTTCAACTTATTTTAGATCTTTTATTAATTTTTTTGATATTTTGTGTCTTCAATTTTTTATTAAATGATTATTAGTTGATGATAATTAGAAAATTATTAATTAAAAAATTTTTAAGATATTTTCTAATTCATTTTCACTACATATCTTATATATTAAGTGAAAATGTTTATTTATACTTATCTAAAACATAATTAAAATATATATATTATATTCATATCAATATAAATATATTTATATATTTATATATCAATATATTATTTTTCATGAATTTTTTTTTTTGAAATATAAACTTTATCATCTCTAGGGAAAAAACACTGATAACCCCCCTCATCAGCGCTACTAAAAAATCACTGATAAAGGGGCCCTCTTTAACAGTGCTAAAAAAAGCACTAATAAAGGGGGTTCCATTATGAGTGCTAAAAAAATTCTGATAATGGAGTTCTTTTAATAGCATTGTTCAAGGGTGGAACTGTGGAAACCTAGTTTTGTGGTAGTGAATTCCTAAAATGAAATTATTGTATTTACACAAAATATGAATTATAAAGATATGTGTTGCAAAAGAATTAAAAAAACTTAAATAAATAATAAATATAATATATATCATAAATTAATAGTTTTTCTATCATAATTTTCCCCATGATAGGCAGTAATGGAAGAATGAACATTCATCGTTTTGTAAGGCAGTAGTTCGTCGTACACATAAACAGTTTGTCTGTTACCCATTAGATGGAAGTGTGTGTAAGTGTGGGTCGAAAAATTAGAATAAAAATATATAATTATATTTATTATACTGGTTTTTTTAAATAATTTAATAATAAAATTTGATGGGGGTGGATAATGAAAATAAGATAAAGGAGCTTGAGGAAGGATTTTACCTCTTCTTTGGGTAACACCTTTTGGTTTTAACCAAAGGGCTTCCTTGGATTGCTTTTTGGCAAAAGGGATGCTTCAAGGAGGAATGGAGGTAATTTGGGATGTGTATTTTGTATATATTTTCCAATCCTAAGTGGTTTTATAGGTGTAAATAAGGGGGAGAGGTGGTGGCCTATTATAGGGAAGGGAAGGGACACACTTGGCATTTTTTTAAAACAAGTTAGGTGTACCCACGTTTTTAACTAAAAAATTCATTAAAAACAAACTAAACTCAAACATGGAAGTTCTATGGCCTAAATATGGTCATCCAATGGATTTTTTACAAGTGGATAAGTCATTTGGGCCCTTAAGTTTAAGGTTTATTCCCTTGGTAAGCTTAATTTTACCTTAATCACTATAAATGATTTCAACTGGATTCACTAATATTTTTGGTCAAAAACTAATTTGACCTTATCATAAATTATAAATTATTTTTATTATAAATATTAAATTTATTTTTTAAAATTCCAATCATATAAGTGGAATAAATTAATTAAAAATTAATCCTGTGGATGGGACGACACTATGGGTTTTTTAAATAAAAGATCAAAAGTTTAATAAGTTTTTATATCCAATTTCAATTTGAAATTGGTTACAATGAGATAAATTATTGATATAATTTGCATTTAAAAATAAATTAAAATATAATTTACACTATACATAAATTATATGAAAAATAATTTTTGAATTAAAATTCAATATTTTTCACTATTTATTAAAAAATAAAAATTCACATAAAAATATCAAAAATTCACCCTAAGCTAATTTTTATCTTTCAATTTCAAATATTAAGTTTATTTTGACATATATTATTTATAAAAGTTCCAATAATAATATTTAAAAAATTTTCACCATTAAAAGGCGGTAAAAGTGCCTTTATAGAAATATAGTATTTTATTCATAAAATTAGGTTTGTTCTTATATTTTTATATCAAATATATTATATAAATATAAAAAATATTTGGTTGAATATATAATATATATATTACATTAATATCACTGGCTAATTGAAATTAATGTAATTAATTAGGATATAAAATCCTTGTGAGCATAAAAATAGTTTTTTTATAATATCATTCCCTTTATATTTATTTGGTATCTATATTAATTTTCAAAAAATTAGACCATAAATTATCATAATTTATTTAATAGTATTCATAAATTCTTAATTTAATATCTAGGATATATCTTATTATATTAAATAATAATTTTTTAATACAATTTTGTTTGGTTAAACTAGGTAATGTGTGTAAAGAAAGTCATCAAAGAAAGTCAGTCTTCCATGTAATGTAAATTAACCTAAGTATTATGTGTAGAGAAAGATATAATTTATATTGTGTGTAGTGAATGATTAACTTTTTGTTTCATATAACATAATAAAAACATAGTGATTTCATAAAAATAAACAATTTTTATTGATGCATGAAATGAAAAATATCATAAATATTAAATTAATTTGAAAAAATATTTCACAAAATCTCAAGGCATTTCATTATACCCCCCGTAAAATTATTTCTCCCTTGAAATTATTCTAGGTTATCAAAGGTTTAATGCTTTGATGTTTCATTCATAGAAACCCACATCATAAAAATAAATATTAAAACTTATTTAAATAAGGAAATTCTGAACCATAATGGTTACCCAAAGTAACTCACAACTAGGTTTCCACACAGGATAACCAGGGTTGGGAGTGATTATTTGGCATGGAGGAAAAGTTTAAATATTTATAGGGAGTGATTGAGTCCATAAATCACAAAAAAATAAATGATAAAAGGAAATTTGAGGGACTTAAAGTCATAAAGCTATGATTGTTTAAAATGCCACCAATATGATAAAAATTAAGGTATTAGGACAACATCTTATTTCTAGATCATTTTCCTAGAGTTGAATAATTTTCATGAAAAGATATAATTGCATGATTTCAAGACAACATTAACCTTTTTTCCTTGATCCACTTTACCACGTTCTTTAAAAAGGTAGGTTAATTTTTCATTCCTAAAGTACTAATAGATCATGGGATGCATGATATTAAATCCCATTTATCTTTGGTTATCATCAACACAAAGTAAAAAAAGAATAGGTTATACAATATGCATAAATCCTCATGTGGTGAGATAACACTTTAATCTTACTGACTTCATTTTAAGTTTATCTTAAACTTTCCATAAATTGTTAACCATTTAACCCTTTTGAAAGATAAAAATTCAATTCTTTATAAAGATCCGTGATATTCAATCCCATTTATCATTGGTTATCATCAACACAATGTAACAATAATGGGTTATCCAATATGCATAAATCCTCATGTGGTGAGATAACACTTTAATCTTACTGACTTCATTTTAATTTTAACTTAAAATTTCCATAAATTGTTAACCATTTAACCCTTTTTAAATATGAAAATTTAATTATTTATAAAGAAATTCATGAAACTATCTTAACATTGATCCCCCATACATCAAAAAGTTATGATTGGTTTTCACATTCCAAAACATGTGAATACCCTCATCATATATTCCCTTAAAACATGGTAATAACCTTAATTACCTTATATCCATTTGGAAAACATGCATTCTTACTTATTCCAATGATTACTAGATATGTTATTGAAATCCAAGAAGTTTTAAACCTCAACCTTGATGACATAGACCACTTTATCAATAATCAGTTAAAGGATAATCTATGCCATCCAATTTACTTATTCATGTCCATCATATATTTATCCAAACATCATTATCTCAATGTCATGAATTAATTAAGGGTTACCTTCCCCTAATCAAACTATCACCTTTCAATGAAATCACCTTTGTATGTCTTCATCATAATTCAATATGTCTTTTTTAATCCATAATGAAAATATATACTGAAAATGCTTATATATTTCAATATTCATATAATATAATCTTTGAATTCCAAAATATAAATACTACATTCATCCAAATTTATTCTTAAACAATTACACATGCTTCGTCAACTTCTTCCTTAATACATCTTTCATAGAATATAAAATATGAATCATGTATTTAAAATAATTTTCCTTGAAAACTTATAAAGAATTATTTAAAAAAAAATTAAAAACTTTTCCCTTGAAAACTTATAAAATAATCTTGAAAATATTTTTAAAACACTTTGAAAACTTATAAATAAACCTTCAAAACGTTTTGAAAATTATTTTCCATGAAAACTTGTAAATGAATATTGAAAAAAAAATTGAAAACCATTTCTTGGAAAATAATTTTAAAACTTATAAATAATTATTTAAAACTTTTAAAATACCTTTTAAAACATAAAATGTTTTTGGAAACCATTTTCTTTAAAAAAATCTTTGAAAACTTTTAAAGGAAGCATTGATAACCATAAAAAAAATTAAAACCTTTTTCATTTAAATCCACTTTAAAAGAAATTAATTTCCATAATAAAAAAATAGTTTTACAAAAAAAATAAACTTGTAAACATACAATTGAATCTTCAAGTAAATTATGGTCATGACGGTGGGTATGTCCATACATGTTGAACATTCCCTTTTTTACCTTAAAAGTTCAGAATACGGTCTTGATCGGAAAATGACAAGAATATTAATTCTAAAACCATTTTTAAAAGGTAAAATATGGGTAAATATTTCTTTTAAATTCATATTATGAAATTAAAACATTCTTTAAAATATTTTTAGAAATCATAGTTTTGACAGATTTCTGACCAAATTGAGAAATAAAGTCATATTTTTATAAAATCATTTTATTAAGTATATTAAGTACCAGAGAGTCAGGAAATGGTACCATTACATGGATATAACATGAATATACATAGGGTAATAAAATTATTGATCTTTCTTGGGAGGTTTATCATAATATTTCATCAATTAAATCACAATCATAAATAATCTCGATAAATGATGATATTGTAGTAATAAATTGTTACCATTTTAATAACTTTAATTCATGATGGAAATAATAACATTAAATGAATCTTAAATTATCATGAAAATAAATTTATTAATGATATAACATGTAAAAAGGAAGTATATACACCTCATAGAAAAAAAATGTAGGTGCATGACATGGCATGTGTCTCAAAGTAGGAAAATTGAGACAAAGTTACTTTACTGATTTGGTAACTTTTGAAAGGTTTACCCCATTAAATGAATATCATAAAATAGATATGTAAATACCTATAAAATAAATTATAATAATAATATAATGCATTCATGGGTAGTATACACACCAAGACAATGAAATGAGTGGTGATTAAGGCATGTATTTCACGAAAATAAAAAGTGACATGAAATCCCCTTACCTTGTGTCTTGACTCTCATCAAACTCATTCAAACCTCCTATATAATAAATATAAATTTATTATAAATCTATCAAATAACAATATTATTATATCTAATAACATATAAATTTTGATTATAACTTTATATTATGTTATTATTTTCAATTTTATGTTATGGTTTCTCTTCGAGTAATATTCACCTTTTCACATGTGTCTTAATTTGTTGTATCTTTGGTCCTTATACATAGATCAAGATTTATAGAACACAAAACATGGTATAAATATCATTTATATTCATTATATTTTTATTATAAAAATATATATTTTTTATAATTTTGAAATGGAATACGTCGTTCATGGAGATGGTAGGTCGAACGTATGCAAGAATGTTGTTTCTGTTTTATTGTCGTATTGAAAAGAAGTGAGTAAATGAAATATATATATATATATATATTATTAAAGAATAATTATTATATCATATATGTCATATAAATTTACTAAACCCATTCTTAACACATTCCATGTATAGTGTGAATGAATCACATTACTTTGAGGGGTGGTAGTCCACACTTACTCAAACGAAATTATCGTATTACGCAAAATGGAAAGTGTAATGATATATTATTTAAAAGAATTAATGAAGCTTAAATACGCAATAAATATAATATATATCTTATATAAATAGTCTGTTCATCACAATTCCCACTATTAGAGGTGGTAAAGGAAGAATGAATAATCATCATTTTGTGTGGCGGTAGTTCACCATACATATAAATAGTATGTTTGTTACCCATTAAACAGAATTTTGTGTAGGTATTGGTAGAAACCATAACATAAAAATATCTCCGTATATTTATGATACTAGTGTTGTTTTATAAGCATTGAATAATAAGATTGTAGGGGTGGATAATAAAAATAATATAATGGATCTTGAGAGTGGATGTTACCTCTTCTTTGGATAACTCCTTTTGGTTTTCACCAAAGGGAATCCTTGGATTTATTTCTTCCCAAAGGGAGGATTCAAGGAGTAAGGTATTCATGTCGGTAAGTGTATTGGGCATATATTTGCCAAACCTAAGTGGTTTGAGAGGTGTGAAGAAGGGGGATAAGTTGTGGATTTTTATATGGAAGGGAGGGGACACTCTTGGCATGTTTTAAAACAAGTCCGTTGTACCCACATTTTACCTAAAAAAATTCATCCCATGTAGAAAATTGGGATATTCCTTGTAAGATTTTGTATTATTTCTATATATATTTCCAGAGTTAGGTTCTAAAACAGAATGTGTTTCCATTGCTCGGTGTTTCTAGAATAAATTTTAAAAAAAATTAATTATTTTTATACTTTGAACATGGAGGAAGTGGGTTATCTCTTCAACAGTAGCTCAGATCAAAAAAACTGAGGCCACAGTTGAGTACAAAGTGTTCTATTTACCCTCAGTGGGATATAACTTTTGTGGGCGGATTCCTTCTATGGAAAACTCTATCAAGGAAGTCATGGTAAAAAAAATAGAATTATTTTATTTTGAAATTTGACTGAATATATCCAGAACCGTGTCTCATATTGAATTTATGAGACTGCGGTTTAGTTTAGAATGTTGTGTTTACACTAGGCGTGACATAAACTTTTTCAGTTCCGGGTGTCAGTTCAGAGGACATTCATGGTTAGTATTATAATTTTAGGGGGTTTAATTAAAAAAATAACCTTCTCTCATACCCCACCCCTTGGTACACACATATTAAGTACCCCCCTCCCTTTCTCATCACTAATGGATGACCTGAAGGCCGAATCGAGCAAAAAAAACATCGTTGATCTCAGATCTTGATGGGGATCACTCCCAGATCATGCAGCAGCTACTCTAGAGTGTGGATCAGACCCCGATGCTTCTGTGTTTCTCCCCAAGGTAGGTGGATTTGAGTTTAAATCCTAATCCCCTGGTTTATGCTTCATTTTTTTCGAATCATCACTAGATCTGTGAGCAGAGGTCATGTCTATGTAGATCAGGTACTAGGTTTCGGGAAATGATCTCAGATTAATTTTTGGAGCACCGAGGTGATCCTAGTGGTCCACTGAATGTTTTTCGGCATGTGGAGGTCTGCGACAGATAACGGTGGCTAGCGATAGTGGTGTAAGAAACCGTAGGTGGAAGCTGGGGCGGCGCGGAGCGCTGGAGGGTGGCAGAGGTCTCTAGGTGGTGCGGCGGTGCGGAGCACCAGAGTCCAGATGCCGGCGGGACAGAGGCAGTAGGGCCGCAGTGTAGTGGGCCGGGTTGAAAACTATGATGCGGGTTGGCTGGATGAGCTGAGCTGGTTGGAGCGGGCTGGCCCAGGCAGAACAGACCGGCTGGAGCGTGCCGATCCAACCAAAACAGACCAAGGGAATTTTAAACCCCCAAAACTCTCAGACCAGAAGTCTGATTCACAAGTCATATGTAGAAACGTGATCCTTACTTCAAGGAGGACCTTTTAAAGATATTTTGAGAACTTTACACTTCGAGCTCGAGGCTCGGTGGTACAAAATTTCCAATTAAAATAATAATAATTTAATTATTATTATTTGGCGATTCTTACATCAAACATATCTCTAGCATCCAATGTCTGATTCACGCATTATCAATGGTGTTGCAATCCTGAATTTAATGTTGAAATTTCGAGACAAATTTCGATTTCGTAAACTGAAATCAAGTTAGGGGCCCATGACGCTCGGTTCGGGCGTTTGCGGTGAAATGTGAATTTTTCACTAGGTGTCTGTTTTGGATGATTAAATAGGCTATCCTATGTCTTTTTCTGCATAAAATGCAATAGTGTCCATAGTTTGGGTCTCGGAGGCATGGTGTGTAGGCAATGTTGTGTGGGTCACTTGGTCCAGCGACACCTTGATTAGAAGGGATAAGTGATTCCCCCTGGTCCTTACACTAGGATGGATTTTGGTATTACATCCTCAGTATAGGATTGAGATCCCATTACTAGGACGATCTTGGATAGAGTTATAGCATCCCTCCATTGAGGATGGGGCAAGCTCCTCTAGATTATCATTTCCCTGGATCGAGTTCTTGTTATCGCTGTGACCAACTCTACACGGGCGGTGATCCCCTATCTAGTATGACATCCCAGTAGGGTTTTGTTTCATCTTTAGGTATATGATCCCTTATGCATCAGGTGATGATAGTAGGGTTTCTATATCATTGGTTATATGATCCCCTACTTAGCATTTGGTTTCGGAATGGTTTTTGGTATCATGGGTACAATCCCCTACATTGCGAGTTATAGTAGATGGGGTTTTTAGCATTATCATGACCGCCTATACATGAGCGAAGATCCTCTATATAAGTGATGTGATCTTTAGAACATTAGATTGGGTTGTAGTATCCCAGCAGATCCTGGGAGTGATTCCCTATCTGAGAGATCTTCGAGTTACCGTATTGTTTTCTAGTATCTCATAGCAGTCTCTAAGATTGATCCCCTATCCGAGAAGTTTTTTCCAATGAGTTTCAATGTGACGTTCTTAGCAGAAACATCTGATGAGCGTGTTCTCTCAGATGGTCCATCTAGGATGGTGGTGTAAGACCCAATGGAGTGTACCTCTCGGATGAGTGTCCTATGAGATGACAGGGCTCGTGGAGTGTGTGTTCTCTTATTTATGTGTTGCCTTAGAGCCTCAAGTATAATTTTTCACTTGTGATGAGGTCAGAACCTCATGAGGCTAGGTTCCTGAGACGAGTATATCTATAGGTTTTATGGGTTTCCTTTTGGTGTTGTCACTTTTGGGATGACACACCCTATGGTTCGAGCTTAATAGTCATGTTTAGCCAAAGATGGTCTCGAGATGATGTTTCTTTATCATTTGGGTTCCCTCTAGTTGGGATGAGCGGACCATTTCCTTTTAGTTCCTCCTTTCCTTTTGGTGTTTTTGGGTCACCTATTGAGTATTCTTATACTCACCCCTACATGGTCTTTTCCCACACATGTCTTGTGTCATGTGTAGACCACAAACCTTTTGATAGAGTCCCAAGAGAACCCAAAGTAGGAAAAGCTTAGTGAGTCAAACTGACTAAGTTATTTACCAGAGCTTATCATTAGAGCCTTCTAGTGGGTGAATTTGATAGTGATCTCCTCCTTCTGAGCAGGTTGGATGCTTTTGTAGGTTTAGTTTGGTGGGCCTGTATTTTCCCTTTTTGTACTTCTGGTGTACTCAGGTTTGGGATAGTTATATGCTTTAATTTTCTTTTTAGTTATTATATATCTATGAATTATTTCATAGAGGTGCATGTGTGAGTGTTCATACAAGTACCTTAGTCTAAGCCCTCCCATGAGAGTGATAGCCTACTCTTCACTAGTCACTAGCCCCTGGCCTATTGAAGGCGGGCTTGGGGAGTCATTCATCGAGCCTCATTGGGTCGGGTCATGAAAAAGTGGTATTAGAGGTGGTCGGTTACACTTTGGGACCGCAGTGTTGTGAGCTTGGATTGGGTTTCATAGTGAAAATGTTAGGATGTTTTGATTTTGGCTTTCTGGCCAAGGAATCCAGTGTTGGTGTTGTAGCTGACATATCCATTCACCAGGTCTCTGATAACCTACCTTTCAAATTGGTACATTAGGACACTGGTCATAGGGTAAATCAATGGTACATGCATCATATAGGAATGAGTTTTGGGTTTTTCCTATCCTTATTATGTCATATCACCAAATATACTCTTTGACTATGGTACATCTTGATTGTATTTCAGGATTCCTCCATAAAGACAGCAGACCAATATTCCGTGGTGGGATTGTGGTGACAATCTGTCCTGAGTAAAGCCTTTAGAGAAGGGAACTGCTTATAAGGCAGGACCTCCGGGTGGTCCTCTAGTTGATCCACCACTTTTCAAGCAGCAGGATGTGTCGGATGTGCAAGAAGAGGATACATGTAGGCTGAGTGCATTGCATGAGTTCCAGAGGCAATGACCCCTAAGGTTTTCGGGTGACCCAGACCCCTAGGTAGCTTATGACTAGCTTGAGATAGTCACGTGTGTTTTCTTCATTGTGAGGACACCTCATGATAAGAGGGTGGTCCTAGCGGTGAGCCTTTTGTAGGGTCGGTTAGGCACTGGTAGAGTCTTTTGACACAGACCTAGGATGAGTATATGCTCTCTTGGGAAAAGTTTGAGTGGCTCTTCAGGGAGTAGTTTTATCTAGCCGTGCTGAGGTGGGTGCGTATCCAAGAGCTTCTGCATCTTTGTTAGGAGAAAATTAAAGTGGAAGAGTACTCGATACAGTTTATAGACCTAGCATGTTATTCCATAAATATGGTTTGGGATCCTTTCTTCCAAGAAAGGACCTTCGAGCGGGGCTTGCACAAAGAGATCAGGGTATCAGCGGTGCCGATGAGCATTCCCATTTATGTTGGAGTGCTAGATCGGGACTTGGTGGTGGAGACCTTTATAGATGAGAAAATTATGACCATAAATGTTGGTTATGTGGGAGATGAGACCTTGGTATCTAGTTCAGTAGATGGCAATCGGCGGTAGGATCATGGGTCCAGGTGTGCATGACATTTCAAGAGGTGACCCCAGGATGGAGGGCCTGAGGCTTAGGAAGATCAGGCCAGATTTGGTAAGCTGTAGAGAGGTATTGTTATTCTTGTGATTGTTGGGGTCATCTTTGTAACACCCCAAGATACCATGGTACACTTCTCTTTTAATAATACAGTAGCATGTGTTGTATGCAACTTCGAGTTCTAACACACATCACAACCAATCAAACTAGCCATTATGAATAGTAATACCCACTTTTTGAAATTTTATACATTTTATCTTTTAAAATGGACTTCATTTTTGGATTCATAATATCAAAATTATCTTAGGGTGAATTTTTTGTATTTTTTCTGAAAACTTTCAATTTTTGATGAATAGTGAAAATCACTAAATTTTAATTAAAAACAACTTTTTTAATCAAAATAATTAATAGTCATAAATTATGAATTTGAGTGGTATTAAAGTATATTTAGAATATATTTTTACCTTTTAATACAATTTTTTTCATTGGATGTAATTTCACATTTAAACCGGACATAAACAAGTGTCAATCTTTTTATAATTATTATTTCTTAAAAACACGCTTTTTGTTTTGACAGCGGGAATTAATTTTAAATTAATTTCTGCCACTTCTGTGTTTTGAATTTAGAAAAATGGATTCCATATTTATAATCAGGAGGTGCAAATTGTGTAAATAGGTAACTTTTATTTTTAGACATTTTTAATAATTACTTCGGTAAATATTTTATTTACCATGGTTAAAGGGTAAATCCGGTAAATAAGGGTAAAAACAATATTATAATAATAATAAATTACCCTAAAACGTGTCCTAACCCTATTGGTTGATACATGTCAGACCATGGGCATATTTGGGTTGATTTTTGGACCCCATGGATCCACTTGTAAGTGATAATGACACTTTATATTAATTAAGTTAAAGTAAATACAAAAATGACATAAGCATATATCTTTTATCAAAACAATTTTTACATAGGGTTATATATGTTATATTTTATATTATAAATATTCATTAGAAATCTAAAAATATTTACTAAATAATGGTATTTTATTTATAATTTTTAGACATTGAATAAATAAATTTATTTATGATACAATAATGATGCAGTATTTTCCTTATTAATGAAAGAATCAAATAATTAGTATTATAAATGTTAAAATAAAAATAATTTGAAAGTTTTGATTCCATAAACTAATTTTATTAGTTAATATGAC
Source organism: Viscum album (assembly GCA_963277665.1). Classification (NCBI taxonomy): domain Eukaryota; kingdom Viridiplantae; phylum Streptophyta; class Magnoliopsida; order Santalales; family Viscaceae; genus Viscum; species Viscum album. The sequence continues at coordinate 673,695,795 of OY728127.1, forward strand.
ATGTTATTATTGATTAAATGAATTTTTTTATAATTAATAAAGTTTTTAAGACTTTAACAAAAATCAATTATTAAATATTGTCAAAATTGACATAAATGAGTTTTTAAAACAAATATTATATTATTAATTGATATTCTATTCTTAAAAATATAAGGTTCGGAAAAAGGACTTATATAATGATATTTGTATCATTAATGGACCACTTTGGGGTCACTTGGAGGTATATAGTAAGTTTATTAACTCTATAATATAAAAATACAAAGTGATATGGTAAATGTCAAACTATATAACAAGAGTTAAATAAAAACGATAAAGTTAATATAGTGACCCAAACCTATATAAAATATATTGGTTGAAATTATTTTGACCCATACCCACCTCGGACTTTTAATAATCCACTTTGGATCCATTAGATACCTAATATGAATTTATTATAAATTAATACTTTAAGTTTTTTCTAAAAAGCCCCTCCTCCCCCTAATAAAAGGACACCACTTCTAACTAATTATTCATACCTGCAAATCCTTTTGGTTCGGCCAAACTCTACCCAAATACTCTATAAACTATCCTACCTTAATCCTAGAGTCCTTCCATTAGTCATAAATCCAACCTAAGGATCCCTTTTGATCAAATTAAAAGGAAGAACCCGAATAAGAGGTAATGTTTTCACCACCCTTTTTCAAGTTCCTTTCTTCTTAAAATTCTTCTTTCTTTGTTGTTACATTATAAAATAATAACTCCAGTATCTTCTATATACTTTTATGTTATTATAAATATGGTACAACCATATTCAGTATTCTATCCATCCTTTGAATGACATGTCACCATATGTGCTTACGTACGGCCTACCGTCTCCACGTCGTGGTGTAATTGTTATTAAATACATTATTATTTGGATGGGTATAATAATGATGTGTAATTCATGTAAATAATGAATATAACATTATAATTATTCTGTATATATTATATACCATCAAATTATATATTATTTTAATATCAAAATAATGATATTGTCGCGCGTGCGTACGTACGGACTACCGTCTCCACGAACGCGATGAGATTCATTCCCCATAGTATCCATTGAAGTCTAATTCTCATTTGATGATTAAAAATATTGTTTTAGGACTTTATATCGTTCTGTATATGAATAATATACAACCTACCCATAGCAAACATAACTTATGTAACAAAACATATAAAATAAAACGAGTAAGTTAACACCCGAAACGACGATAATACTAAGATATTATTAACAAAGCAATGTTAAAAGATCATATATGATATCATATTAATGTATATGATCATTGTATAATTCAATAAAAATTATTTCACCATTATACAGGAGGCTAACCTACCCTCTACCAAGGAAAAAGTACAATGTAAGGGGTTTCTTATCTCACTTTTAATTCGGTGAGATTTCCATTGTTCACCACTTATTTATTGCATGTGGTGTGTGTACTTCCCATGATTATATTCACAGTGTAATATACTTTAATTTATGTATATTTACATCATCATTGTATTATTATTATTTTTCATGGGTGTATGTTTCGTAAGTTACCAAATCGATAAGTTAATTTGAAATTTCAATTTTCATTCATTCGGATTTACGCATACTTCATTGATTATTTTACTCCAAGATTATGTGTGGAATCACTATTCATTTTCTTATGTCATAATTTCCACTCCCCTTTCTATGTATATAATTTTGATACACATAATCACTCCATTTATAATTTCTCAAGTCATCGATATGAATTTGATAAGAGTAATTTTTAACTCATTCTCCATTTGTTGAGTTAAATATCCAATTCATTGGTGTTGTCTTTACAAGAATATGTCTAAATGTTTTCTGATTGATTTACACTGAACATCCAATAATATTGAGTGTATTTATATTTGTCACACATAATTATTCCGTTGATTTATCCTTAACCTAAGGATACGGTCTTTATACAAGATTTCATCTCAATTTACATTCCATTGAGACTTATTGGTTGTTATACACCAATTCACTTTTATATGGTGTATATAATGTACTTTGACATAGTATATCATGAATACCTTTATTCTCATGATATTATAAAGTTTTTATTACCTCAATTATTTGTATTCAAGTGTCTCTCTTTTGGTTAGAAGATCTAACTAAAATATCATTTTAAAATTTTTTAAAGATTTATTATTCTAAATCTTTCTCATTAATGTCCATATTTAAAAAATGGTTTTAAGGATTTATTTATATGGACATTGAATTTTTAAAACTAAAATTCATTTTAAAAGTTTCAAAGTGGTATGAGAAACTTTGATTCAAAAATATATTTTTAAATGCCTTCTTGACAAATAGTGTGACTTTTAAATGATTTCAAGAAAAAGGGGGATATTTCTCTCTAATAGTTTTGATGATTATTTTCATCTATGTCGATATCCTTCATTATTCTCAATTGAGGTTAATATGATACAATAAAATCTTCCATATTGTATTGAATGAGTTATGTTTGACTGTGGATGTGCTATTTTTATACTATTCGTGGTTTGTGGATAAAGTATTGACATTTCGTATGCTAGTTTTAATACGAATGTTTATATTATGTTTAAACCTATTCATATGAGGAATTAATTGGACTTATTAAGTGATGGGTGGAGCCCGCTATAGCTCCTCGATCCATCAGTAGGTCTCATGAGACAAACTAGTGTCTTGTCATAAGGCCTTGACAAAATTTTATTTGTAGTCTTGGCAAGAGGCCTTGAATATGTGGTTATGATAGTCTAGCATTATGCATTCCATCATTATGAAAGTAGTTACTGATATTGAATGTGGTTATTCGACTAGTAGAATATCCATCTGAATAAGTAAATGGAATTATTTGATTTCATATTTTCCATATTATGTTGAAGTTCAAGTTTAAAAGGATTTTTTTAGTTATACATTACCTTAAATGTTTAGGCTTATCTATGAAAGTTTCCGCTATATTTTTATCCTTACTAAGCATCTGAGCTCACCCCTTTCAATGTTTTATTTTTCCCAAGATGTGAAGAAGTAATTTATGAATGACCTGCAGGGACAGTATGAGGGGATATGAAGACAAGATGTTGTTGTAGTTTTTTTTACTTTATGATGTAATGTAAGACTTATGAATATATCTAGCGCTTCCAAGACTACTAAACTAATCGGCCTTTCGAGACTTGATCCTTTGTGATCATGCCAATGTTATGTAATAATGCACCGACTCTGGGTAACTGGGGTCAGGGCGTTACATTTGGTATCAGAGGAAGTTTAGTAAAAACCTTGGAAACTAGATTTAGATAAACTCTGATTAGATCACATAGCCCTAAGATAGACTTTGAGGATTAGTATAGAATAACTTCCTAGAATTTTGCTATTGTATAGATTTTGTGAGTTTTCAAAGAAATAAATACCTGTCTGGATACGAGCAGGTAGAGGTGGCTCTGGGACAGATGTACCTAGGGGTAAAACCAGAAAACACCACTTTGAGATAGACTCGAATGGGAATTGGTACATGACAACGGACCTTGCTGCACTCTTGGTTACAACACTCCCGGGGGATATGGTTAGGATAATTTACATTTTATTTAAAAACCAATTTGAAGTATTTTAATATAAGATGATAAAAAATGACCATGGTTAATCCTAAGGTGTTTCAAATTGAGAATATGGTGTCATAATATTCTCTAAATGATTTTATGACTACTATTACTCACACAATGATTTTTGGTTTTATTCAATGGCTGGAGTCCAAGGAAGTCATAGTAACTTTGAGAATGATATACAATGTGGGAATGGTGGTGGAAATGAGAAAAAAAATGGAATTTTGATAGGCATAAAAGATATTGTGTTCATTCAAAACTAGTTTTCCAAAAATATCATCAACAACATATATATTAACCAGCTCCCGGACTCAACAAAGAATAGAAAGGTGATGAATGATAAGAGCTCCAACAGTGGAGACCATGGAGAAAAGAATCCTAAATTTCCATCATGCAGGAAATGTAGAAGGAGAAACCCAGGAAAGTGTCTCAATGGAACAAAGAAATGCTTTACGTGCGGGAAAGAAAGACATAAAGTGAAGAATTGCTAAGGAAAAATGAATAGTACTATGGAAGAAAATAAAAATGGTCCCAAGAATCCATTTACATTCATTTACCATAAATGTAGGGGACCTGGCCATTACTCGAGTGAAAGCCCTATTTTATAGGATATTTTCTTGTTCAAAGAAGAAGCTATGTGGAGATAAATGGTTGGAGAAATGTTTAAAATTATTAGTGCTCCTTGTTGATGGGATTACTTTGGAATAATTTTCTCTTGTATTTTTAACCCCGTAGTTTTCCATGTGAGAATGATATTTGAGGAAGTATTATCTTTTCCCTTGTGGATATAGTTATAAATAACCATTTGGTTTTATATGATCATTGGGTTTGAGGCAATTACAAGTTATTATATTTTGGGATGAAAATGAAAGGTATGAGATATCATTTCTAGTTAAAATTATGTTATGGTTATTTTGAGGAATTTATCTCATTTTGGTAATGTTATAAAATATAGTTTTTGAAAAAGTATAACACGCAGACCATGTGACAACCCGTCGCATCGGACAAAGCTGTGGGAATAGAACCCACAACCAAAGTGCGATTGGGATTTATCGCCTACCATTGGACTACGTGAAGTCCTAGTTAGTGTGACTAATTATTTTTAGTTCAAAGATTTTATTGATCAATAATAAGTTGATTTGGGTTCTTATGTCTAATCAAATGAATACCCTTAGTATAGGAAAATGATTTGGTGATTAAGTGATAAATTTTATTTTGGAAGATGTTCACTTTTTTGGGAACACTATATGCCCAAGGAAAATAGAATACTCTGGGGTTTCATTTGAGGAGTAATGGTGTATTTTTATCTATGTTTTTGTTGTGGATTTATGGTGATTTGGGTTATTTATGGAAATTATTAACCTATAATAGAGAATGTGTGATTAGGTAAATTACTTTTAAGTATGTGACTTTAAGAGTAATTGATGTCATTTGGAGATACAATTTAACATGGAAGACTACATAACCAAATTCTTCTATGTTTTGAGTTTCAATATTAGTTTGGATTATATTGATGGATTTTAAGGGAAATTGTTTATTGAATGGTTTTTATTTAACTTTGGGGTATTGTTGGTTTAATTTTAGAAATTAAGATTAGTGTTTCTTTGTCTAAAGGAATATCCTTTTGGGGGATCATCAGATCTTATACTAACCATTTTGGTTTTGATTAATCTCTAAAGACAAGTTAAATATATAGTTTATCCTTTATGGATCATGTGATTCTATATAATTTTATTCTATCTCTTCTAGTGTGACCAAGTCTTCTTGAATACTCATCATTTAAAAAAATTAGTTAGTGGTGGAAATTTATTAAAGAATGAAACTCTAATTAAAAAGTATGTATATATCTTTATTTTCTTATTAAATCTCATAAATGAATTCCACATCTTTATGTAATGTAACTTTAAAAAAAATGTTGTCCATATACTTTTCCTACTGGGAAACTAATGATCATTTGTCCCATCACAAGTTTGTGGCTTTCATGTTGTTAAATTTCTCCTGATCATATTTTATATCCCTCTCCATCAGAACTTGACACTTAGTTTATCTTCCATATCCATGTTTTCCCACATGGAATCCTAGTATGAGTTATCATGGGTGAACTTTGTACTTCTCTTTCTTTCTTTTAAGGTGAAAGTTTTATTGACTCTTTTTCTGATATGGTACTTTACATTATATTCCCAAGCCCAATTTTAAAAATTTATAGGTAGAAATTATTTGAAGGAGGGGAGAATGTAACACCCCAAGCTTCCACGGTACTATTCTCTTTGAATAATATAGTAGCGTGTGTTGTACGCAACTTCGAGTTCTAACACACACCACAACCAATCAAACTAGCCGTTATAAATAGTAATACTCACTTTTTGAAATTTTATACATTTTATCTTTCAAAATGGAATTCATTTTTGGATTCAAAATATTGAAATTATCTTAGGGTGAATTTTTTGTATTTTTTCTGAAAACTTTCAATTTTTGAGGAATAGTGAAAATCACTAAATTTAAATTAAAAACAAATTTTTTAATCGAAATAATTAATAGTGATAAATTATGAATTTGAGTGGTTTTAAAGTAAATTTAGAATATATTTTTACCATTTAATGCAATGTTGGTCATTGGACATAATTTCACATTTAAACCAAACATAAACAAGTGTCAATCTTTTGACAGTTATTATTTCTTAAAAACATGCTTTTTGTTTTAATAGCTGGAATTAATTTTAAATTAATTTCTAACACTTATGTGTTTTGAATTTAGAAAAATGTATTCCATATTTAGAATCAGGAGGTCCAAATTGTGTAAATAGGTAACTTTTATTTTTAGACATTTTGAATAATTACTTCGGTAAATATTTTATTTACCATGGTTAAAGGGTAAATCTGGTAAATAAGGGTAAATAATAATATTATAATAATAATAATAAATTACCCCAAAATGTGTCCTAACCCTATTTGTTGATACATTTCTAACCATGTTCATCTTTGGGTCGATTTTGTGACCCCATGGATTCACTTGTAAGTGATAAGGACACTTTATATTAATTAAATTAAAGTAAATACAAAAATGATATAAGCATATAACTTTTAGAGAAAAAAAATTTACATAGGGTTATATTTGTTATATTTTTTACTGTAAATATTAATTAGAAAGCTAAAAATATTTCCTAGATAATGGTATTTTATTTATAGTTTTTAGACATTGAATAATTAAATTTATTTATGACACAATAATGATGTAGTATTTTCCTTATTAATGAAAGAATCAAGTAATTAGTATTATAAATGTTAAAATAAATATAATTTGAAAGTTTTGATTCCATACAAGAATTTTATTAGTTAATATGACATGTTAGGATTGCTTAAATGAATTTGGTTCGAATTAATAAAGTTTTTGAGACTTTAACAAAAATCAATTATTAAATATTGTCAAAATTTACATAAATGAGTTTTTAAAACAAATATTATATTATTAATTGATATTCTATTCCTAAAAATCTACGGTTTGGAAAAAGGACTTATGTAATTATAGGTGTAGAATTAATGGACCACTTTGGGGTCTCTTGGAGGTATATAGTAAGTTTATTAACTATATAATATAAAAATACAAAGTGACATGGTAAATGTTAAACTATTTAACTAAGAGTTAAATAAAAAATATAAAGTTAATATAGTGACACAAACCAGTCTAAAATCTATTGGTTTAAAGGATTTCTACCCATACCCACATTATACATTGAATAATCTACTTTGGAACCATTAGAAACCAAATAATAATTTATTATAAATTAATACTTTATGTTTTTTCTAAAGAGCCCTCCTCCCCCTTATAAAAGGACACCACTTCTAACCAATTCATCATACCTTAAAAGCCTTTTGGTTCGGCCAACCTCTGCCCAAATACCCTATCAACTATCATCCCTTAATCCTAGAGTCCTTCATTTAGTCATAAAGCCAACCTATGGATCCCTTTTAATCAAATCAAAAGTAAGAAGTCGAAGAAGAGGCAATGTTTTCACCACCCTTTTTCAAGTTCCTTTCTTCTTCGACTTCTTCTTTCTTTGTTGTTACATTCTAAAATAATAACTCAATTATAGTATATATACTATGATGTTATTATAAATATTGTACAACCATATTCAGTATTCTATCCATCCTTTTAATGACATGTCACCATACGTGCGTACGTACGGCCTACCGTCTCCACATCGTGGTGTAATTGTTATTCAATACATTATTATTTGGATGGGCATAATAATGATGTGTAATTCCAGTAAATAATAAATATAACATGATAATTATTCTGTATATATGATATACCATCCAATTATATATTATTTTAATATCAAAAGAATGATATTGTTGCTCATGCGTACGGACGGACTACCGTCTCCACGAACGCGATGAGATTCATTCCCCATTGTATCCATTCAAGTATAATTCTCATTTGATGATGAAAAATAATGTTTCAGGACTTTATTTCATTCTGTATATGAATAAGATACAACCTACCCATAACAAATACGACTTATGTGACAAAACATATAAAATAAAACGATTAAGTTAACACCTGAAACGACGATAATACTAAGATATTATTAACAAAGCAATGTTAAAAGATCATATATGATATCATATTAATATATTTGATCCTTGTATAATTCAATAAAAATTATTTCACCATTATACAGGATTCTAACCTACCCTCTACCAAGGAAAAAGTAAAAAGTAAGGGTTTTCTTATCTCACTTTTAATTCTGTTAGATTTCCATTGTTCACCACTTATTTATTGCATATGGTGTGTGTACATCCCATGATTGTATTAATTGTGTAATATAATTTAATTTTTGGATATTTACATAATCATTGTATTTTTTTTTCATGGGTGTATTTTTCGTAAGTTACCAAATCGATAAGGGAATTTGAAATTTCAATTTCCATTCATTCAGCTTTACGCATACTTCATTGATTATTTTACACCAAGATTATGTGTGGAATCACTATTCATTTGCTTATGTCATAATTTCCACTCCCCATTCTGTGGATATAATTTTGATACACATAATCACTCCATTGATAATTTCTCAATTCATCGATATGAATTTGATAAGAGTAATTTTTAACTCATTCTCCATTTGTTGAGTTAAATATCCAATTAATTGGTGTTGACTTTACAAGAATATGTGTGAATATCCTCTGATTTATTTACATTGAACATCCAATCATATTTAGTGTATTTATATTTGTCACACATAATTATGTCATTGATTTATCCTTAACCTAAGGATACAGTCTTTATACAAGATTTTATCTCAATTTACATTCCATTGAGACTTCTTAGTTTTTATACACCAATTCACTTTTATATGGTGTATATAATGTACTTTGACGGAGTATATCATGACTCCCTTTATTCTCATGATATTATAAAGTTTTGATTACCTCAATTATTTGAATTCAAGTGTCTCTCTTTTGGTTATAAACTCTAACTAAAATATCATTTTAAAATGTTTTAAAGATTTATTATTCTAAATCTTTATCATTAATGTCCATGTTTAAAAAATGGTTTTAAGGATTTATTTATATGGACATTGAATTTTTAAAACTAAAATTCATTTTAAAAGTTTCAAAGTGGTATGGGACACTTTGATTCAAAAATCTATTTTTAAATGGCTTCTTGACAAATAGTGTGACTTTAAAATGATTTCAAGAAAAAGGGGGATATTTCTCTCTCATAGTTTTGATGATTATTTTCATCTATGTCGATATCCTTCATTATTCTAAATTGAGGCTAATCTAATACAATACAATCTTCTATATTGTATCAAATGAGTTATTTTTGACTGTGGATGTGCTATTTTTATACCATTCATTGTTTGTGGATAAAGTATTGACATTTCATATTCTAGTTTTAATACGAATGTTTATGTTATGTTTAAACCTGTTCATATGAGAAATGCATTAGAATTAGTAAGTGACGGGTGGAGGCCGCTATAGCTCCTCAATGCAATGGTAGGTCTCATGAGACAAACTAGTTTCTTGGCACAAGGCCTTGACAAAATCTTATTTGTAGTCTTGGCATGATGCCTTGACTATGTGGTTATGATAGTCTGGAATTATGCATTCCATCATTATGAAAGTAGTTATTGATATTGCATGTGGTTATTTGACTAGTAGAATATCCATGTGAATAAGTAAATGGAATTATTTCATTTTATCTTTTCCATATTATGCTGAATTTTAAGTTTAAAAGGCTTTTGTTTTAGTTAAACATTACCTTAAATGTTTATGCTTATCTATGAAAGTTTCTGCTATATTGTTATCCTTACTGAGCATCTGAGCTCACCCCTTTCAATGTTTTATTTTTCCCAGGATGTGAAGAAGTAATTTATGAATGACCTGAAGTGATAGTATGAGGGGATATGAATACAAGATGTTGTTGTAGTTTTTTTTACTTTATGATGTAATGTAAGACTTGTGAATATATCTAGCATTTCCAAGACTACTAAACTAATCGGTCTTTTGAGACTTGATCCTTTTTTATTATGCCAATGTTATATAATAATGCAGCGACTCTAGGTAACTGGGGTCAGGGCGTTACAATCTTCCTAGAGATTTTCTGACTCATCGTGCTACTAATAGGGAGATAGTCAATTGACCGGCTCGGAAGATGCAGCATTTCAAGTAAAAAGGTTTGTAGGGTGGCGGATGTGGCGAAGGAGCAGGTGTATAAGTGGGAGGTGGAATACAATATGAGTTCCCACCACCACGCCAGGTGGTCCATGCCAGTCTTATGGAGCTAGAGGATGGGGTCGGGGACTACTACAAGCTATAGATATTTTTGATCTAGAGGCTCAATGAATGGATAGAGCTATGCTTTGTGTTCTTTCTACTTTCTGCAGTAGTTTGGTAAACACTTTTATGTGGTATTCTTTTCATTCCGCTATTTTCTTGAGGTTTGTTCAAAGTTACATAGAGTATTGGTACGACCCTATATTGGTGTTTTTTATTGTTTCATTGAATGCATGAGGAATAGGGGTCCTTCCCCTAATGAGATTTGTTTTTGTGATGTGACTAAAACTATACGGGTGAGTCAATGCCACGAAAAGTAGATAGTGTCAAGGTCTGGTGGACGATTCCCTCTAACTTGTGTGATTGGGGTGGGGTTTTATTTTGTGAAGTTTTTGAGAGGGGCCTAGTAAGACCTTGGGTGTGTTCTTGTGAATCCCTATTTTATTCATTTATACCCTCTTGTATTCAGAGTCATCTTGGAATGCGATTCACTTAATGAGGTAGTGGTGTGGTTTGACGTGTCTTTGACTCACAATAATGGGGGATTCTTTCCCCACTAAGATTCATTCTTGAGACGTGATAAAAAACTATGTGGGGGAGTCAGTGCCGCCCAAATCGGATAGTATCGAGGTGAGGTGGATGAGTCCATTTGACTTTCATGTTCGGAGTAGATTTGTTTGTCTCTCCATCAGGTTAGTGAGGTGGCATAGTACTAGACCCTATGAATGTAGTAGACCCATCACTTAGTGTTTCCCACCTACCTCATTTGAGAAGATATGTTCCCAGTTTCATGATGTCGAGCTGGGATCAGCTGGAATTGGGTGTGGTAGCCCTTGTGGTTCCCTTGCGTGTGTGCTTGTCAGCAGCATGGGAACCCTTGGTGGCTTTGTGGTGGTATTTAGTGAACTTGATGGCATGGGAGACCCAGTTGAGAGTTTATTTTCTTTCCCTAATTCCTAGAATTTTTATTTTTGGGGACAATAATATTTAATGTGGCGAGGATTTAGTGACTCGAGTTTTTCCTTGTAAGACTTTGGAATATTTCTATATATATTTCCAGAGCAAGGTGCTGAGATGGCATTCATTTCCGTGGCCTAGTGTTCCCAGAATAAATTTTATAAAAATATTAATTATTTATATACTATGCATTTGGAGGAAGTTTTTTATATCTTAAACAGTGGATCAGATCAGAAAACTGAGGCCACAGTTCAGTCTAGAGCCTACTGTTTAGCCTAGGTGGGGTATAACTTTTTAGGGAGGAGGCCTTCTGTGGAAAACGTTATCAAGAATGTAACTGTAAATAAAATTATTAAGTAAAATTATTTTATTTTGACGTTGGCTCAAATAAATCATGAATGGAGTCACAGATCAAATTTTTGAGACTGCAGTTGAGTTCAGAATATCATGTTTACCCTAGACATGACATAAACTTCGTTAGCACTGGATATCGAGTCAGAGGTGAGTCGATGCCAGGATTTTAAGTGGAGGGTATTTAACTAAAAAAATTAAATCACCCTCTCTCCTCCCCCACCTCCTAGTGTGCACATAGGAGGTACCCCCCCCCCACCTTTATATTCGTCGATGGATGACCTGGAGGCCGAATCAAGCAAACGAAGCGTCGTTGATCTCGGATCTTGACGGTGATCCCTCCCAGATCATGCAACTACATCTCCAGTGTGTGGATCTGACCTGAAGCTTCAGAATATCACCCAAATGTAGGTTAATTTTATTTTTAATCTTGATCCCCTTATTTATGCTTAATTATTTTTTGAATCATCAATGGATCTGCTAGTAGAGACTATGTCTATTTAGATCAGGTATCGAGGTTTTTGGAACTAGTATCGGATTAATTTTTGGAGCACCAGGGTGATCCTAGTTGTGTGAAAAAGGTTATCCAATGTGCAGAGGTCTGCGGCGACCAGTGGTGGTTGATGCCGGTAGTAGTGGGCTGCGCGGTGGCGGCATAAGTCGTCGGAACAGGTGGCTAGGGATGCATAGAGCGTCGAAGGGTGACGGAGGCTGCTGGGTGGTGTGGAGCGCTGGAGGACGGATGCCAACGGGCACACGGGGTGCACATGCCATTGATCAATGGTCCAGAAACAGCTGGGCCACAGTTTGGCAGACCGGGCCGGTGGCTGAGTCGTGGGTCAATGGGACGGGCCGGCCCAGGCGAAGGAGGTCGGTCGAGCCAGAACAGGCCAAGGGAGATTTAAACCCCCGTAACTCTCAAACCGGAAGTCTAATTCATGTTTCATATATGGTGACATGACCCTTGCATTGAGGCAGACCTTTTGAGGCTAGTTTTATAACTTTATTCTCAGATATCAAGGCTCAGTGGTACAAAACGTCCAATTAAAATAAAATAAAATAATTATAATATTTGGTGATTCTTTCATCAGACGTATCTTCTATTCCCTATGTCATATTAACGCACTGTCAGTGGTGTTTCAATCCCAAATTTAATGTGTAAATTTCAAGACATATTTTGAGTGCTTAAACCAAAATCAAGGTGGGGACCCATGAGGCCTGGTTTGGGTGTTTCTGGTGAAATGTGACCTTTTTATCAGGTGTCTAATTTGGATGAATAAATATTATATCCTATGTGTTTTCCATATAGAACGTTATGGTGGCCATAATTTGGGACTAGGGGGTGTGGTGTGCAGTCAATGTTGTGTGGGTTTCTTAGGCCAGCAACACCTTGTTTGGCAGGGATGAGTGAGTCCCCCCAGGTCCTAACACTATGAGGCTTTTTGGTATTACATCCTTGGTACAGGATTGAGATCCCCTCGCTAGGATGATCTCTGGTAGAGTTGTTGTATTATTCTGGTGAGGTCAGGCCGGGATCCTCTAGATTATTGATTCTCTAGATCGGGTTCTTGGTATCATTCAGACCTAATATACATGGGAAGATATCCCTTATCTAATAGGACATCCTTATAGGTTTTTGTGTAATCTTTGGGTTTATGATCCCCTATGCATCGGATGATCATAGTATGGTTGTGGTATCTTCAGTTATATGATCCCCTACTCCACATGTGGTTTCTGTAGGGTTTGTGGTGTCATCGGTATGATCCCCTAATTTGTGAGTTATACCAGATGGGGTTTTCGGAATCTTCATGACCACCTTTACATGGATGAAGATCCTCTAAATGAGTGATGTGATCAATAGAACATCATATCGGGTTGTATTATCCCCCAATAGATCCTGGGATTAATCCCCTGTCTGAGAGATCTTCGAGTTACTAGATTGGGTTCTAGTATCTCCTAGTGGTCCCTTGGATCGATCGCCTAACTGAAGAGTTTTTTGTTTCCACTGAATTTCAACATGACATTATCAGTGGTTATATCCGACAAGAATGTCCTCTCAGATGGGCCATCTATGATGGCGGTGTGAGACCTGATGGAGTGTACCTCTCAAAAGAGTGTTGTCTGAGATGACATCGCTCGTGGAGTGTGTGTTCTTCTGGTTATGTATTGCCATAAAGCCTCAAGTAGAATCTGTCTCTAGTGATGAGGTCAGAACCTCATGAGCCTTAGTTCCTGATATGAGTATATCTAGTTCTTTTCTAGGTTTCCATGTGGTTTTTTCACTTCTAGGATGACACACCCTATGGTTCGAGCTGACTAGTCATGTTTAGCCAAGGATGGTCTCAAGATTGATTTTCAATCTCATTTGTGTTCCCTCAGGATGGAATGGCCAGACCATATCCTTTCAGTTTCTTCTTTTTCTTTTAGGTTTTTTGGGGTTCCTACTGAGTATTCTTACACTCACTCCTGCATAGGCTTTTCCCACAAATGTCTTGTGTCTTATTCTGACCATAGACCTTTCAACGGAGTCCTAGGAGGACACAGAGCAGGTGGAGATTAGTGATCTCGAACGACCTGGGTCTTTATCGGAGCTTAGGTGAGGATATTTATAGTGGGTGCATTTGATAGTGACCTACTCCTTCAAAGTAGGTTTGACACTTTTGTAGTTTTAGTTTGTTGGGCCCCATATTTTTCCTTTTTATACTTATGTTGTACTATGGTTTGGGATAGTTGTATGCATGCATTTTATTCTTAGTTTTTAAATATCTCTGCACTAGTAAATGGGTTGTATGTGGGTAACTGCGTACAGGTTCCTTATACTAAGGTCTCCCATGTGTGTGATAGCCTACTCAGCACTAGTCTCCATCCCCAGGCCTATTAAAGGTGGGCTTGGTGAGTCACGGCTAGAGCCCCATTGGGTTGTTCCATGACATCCCAGACCAAAAAAACTAAATAATGGAGGTTTTATGGTCTAAATATATCAATAAAATGGGTTTTAGACAAGTTTCTAGGTCAAATGGACCCTTCATTTTATTTTTTATTCCCTTGTTAAGCATAATTTTACCTTAATCACTATAATTCATTTTAACTACATTCACTAATTTTTTTGGTAAAAAACTATGTTAAACTTATTAGATAATATAAATTATTATTATTCCAAATATTTAATCCATTTTTTCAAATTATAATAAAATAAGTAGTATAAATTAATATAAAATTAATCCCGTAGACGAGACGACACTACGAATTTTAAAGTAACAAGTTCAAAAGTTTTCTAAGTTATTATATACAATATCATTGTGAAATCGATTCCAATGACATAAATTGGATTAATTGATGAATTTTTTATATAATTTAACTTTAAAAACAAATTAAAATATAATTTAATACTATAAATAGGTTAGAAAAAAAATCAGTTTTGATTTAAAATTTGTTATTTTTCACTATTCACTAAAAAATGGAACTTCAAAGAAAAATACCAAAAATTCACCATATGATAATTTTTATATTTCCCATTCAAATAAAATGTTTAATTTTACATATAAGATTTATTAATGTTCCAAAAAATTGATTTAAAATTGGTTCTCTATTAAAAGTCAGTAAAAGTGACTTTATAGAAATATATTATTTTATGCATAAAATTGGGTTTCTTTTTATCCTGTGTCTATAGAATCTATTATATTAATGTAAAAAGACTTTGGTTGAATAATACACATATATTAAATTAATATCACTCACTAATTGTAATTAATTTAATTTATTAGGATATAACAGCTTTGTGAGCATAAAAATAATTTTTCTGTAAAATCATTCTCTTTATATTTAGTTGGTATCTATATTCATTTTCAATGAATTCAACCATATAATTTCATAATTTAGTTAATTATATAAATAACCTACTAATTTAATTTCTAGGATATATATTATTATATTAAATACTAATGTTTTAATAAAATTTCATTGTTTAGTTAAACTGGGTAATGCTTATAACGCAAGTCATCAAAGAAAGTCAGTCTTGCAAGTAATGTAAGTTAACCTAGGTGTTCCGTGTAGATAAAGATAAAATTTATGTTGTGTGTAGTGCACAATTAACTTGGTGTTGCGTATAACACAACCCAATCATAGTTATTTAATAAAAATAAACAATTTTCATTTATATGTGAAATGAAAAAAAAAATTAAATTAATTCAAAACATATATTTCAGAAAATCTTGGGTTGTAAAACGAGTGCCCCATATCCCTATTGTAACAGAACACTGAGCATACCCCTCCACCCACCTTAATCCAATCCTCCATCCTATATCAGTATAGTGGATGGACACATTTTCACATCAACCAATGTGCATCACCACCAGTGCACCCCCCCCCCTCCCATCCATTGTGCACCTGCAGACTAGCAGTGATCCAACCCCTCTGATCCTCTCCACAATCATCTCCTCCTACATGTGAATAGCCTCACTCAAAACCCATCTAGCGGTTCTATCCCATCTCCTCTTATTCAATGTGCCTCAATGTGGGTGAAAATATTTTGGTGGTTCGTTGTTAGGGAAATACATTGGTACATATAGAGGATTCTCTTTTAATTTAGTGATTTAAAGGTGGTGAGTGCTTTATATAGAAAGAGTAAAGACTAACATGATCATTTTTTAGTAGTTTGGTTACAATTTTAATGTATCGTTTTTTTATCACCATGTGTATTTTTTTTAGTGATGTCGGGGTAATTTCTATGTTTTGGGATGTTAGACTGAATAATTAATCTAATGATCATGCCTTGTTATGTTTTTATTTTGTGGTTAATTTTCAATTTAATTTATTTTTATTTAAATTTTTATATCCTTAAATTATTTTCTCATTGAATTAATTTCAAAAAATTAAAACCGGTCATTTTGATTAATAGTCGATTTGGAGATACTGAGGAGGTTAACCATTATGAACAAACTGTACTGAAAATAGGTAGTGCATCTTTGTGAGAAACGGTCTATGTCATTTCATCGTTCGGTTCCGTATATGAATTTTTCACTTAATTTATTTATAACACCATAGAATAGGACCTTAAATAAATTATAAGTTAAAACAATAATCCTCTAAAAATGTATTTATAAATTTTGAACTGGTGATAATTGAGATAGATAAATATTTGATCACATAATAAAATAATCTTTCATGGATGTGTAGTAGTTTGATTATGATTTCAGCATCCTAGAAACATTTTTTTAACTCATATTTAAAAGTAATTTTTTCCGCTTTATTTTATTTTGATTCTCTCATTTTATCAAATATTATTTTTAGTAAAATAATTAAAAAAAATATGAATTCCCTCATTTGATTATCCATATGAAAATTTACCAACTATAACATTAAAGTGAACAAGAGTTTCTTATCTCTATGGTTCAACCCTACATGACACTTCTAAAATATCCAGTTGGTTATAAAAGTTTTCAAATTTGACACGCTGCAATGCACAAACCAAATATCCATCGATATGATTAACATGTTCTTTATGGTTTTTATAAAACAAAAAAATTATTATAGTTTTGTAATTATTTATAATTATGATAGTTTTGTCTTGAAAAACTAATTATGATAGTTTTATTAGTAAAACTAATTATGCTAGTTTTATTATGAAAATTAATTATGATTGTTCGTTATAATTTTTGAGTTTGTAAATTTTATAATAATTTATATGTTTGGAAAACAATTTAAGAATTATAAATATAAAAATTTTATAAAAAATTGAGTCCATAAAACTCATTATGATACAAAATTTTTAAGAAAATGAAAAATTTATTAAAGTAACATTTTTTTAATAAAAACATTTTTTTGGAAAAACATATATACTCCCCATATGAAAGTAGTATATTAATGTAAGGAGATTTTTAAAAAAGAATTGTATATGAATAATCACTTTACTTTGATCATCACTATATTATGTTTAATATATTAAAATCTATCAGAACTAAGGGGTTTATAAAATTATCACTAAGTTTTTCTTGCATTCTGATGAATTGTAAAATTATATCACCTTTATGTATGTGATCATGAAGTAAATGGTGTCTTATTTCTATGTTCTTAGAACATGGGTGATGTGCAGAGTTTTTACTTAAAGTAATGTCACATTTATTTTCACAAAGTATTTGAGTTTTAGTAAAACATGTGTTATAGTTTGTGAGTGTGTGTTGCATCCACAACACTTGATCACAACAACTTCCATCAACCGCATATTCATCTTCAGCAGTGGAAAGTGATACTGAGTGTTGTTTCTTAAAATAAAAAAAGCTAAATAATATCCTTTGAAATTACATTTCCTTGATGTACTTTTACTAACCATTCTTGATCCACCAGATTTAGCATTTGAAAAACTTCTTATTTCAATAAAAATCCATAATAATATAGTAATTCTAAATCCATATTTCTTTTAAGATAACAAAAAATTAATTTTATAGATTTAAGATGGGTTTATTTTGTATTATCTTCATATATTTCACATAAGTATACTGAAAACATTAAATTTATATGGTTGTTAGTTAATTAAAGTAAACTTCTAATCATACCTCTAAAGGTTTTCTGATCAACTAGTTTCCTATCCTCATCAAGACCTATAGTATTTGAGGTACCAATAGAAGTACTAATACATTAAGTATTTTCATATCCAAATTTATTAAGAAGATATTTTATATAATTATTTTAAGATATAAAAATTCCTTCTAGATTTTTTGAAATTTGAAAAATAATGAAATATGTTAACTCTCCCATCATAATGATTTCAAACTTAGACTTCATAAGGTCTACAATGCAACTTGTTAAATATTTTTTATTTGAATAAAATATAATGTCATCAACATAGATTTGAAAAACTATAATATTTTAATTAAATTATTTTATAAAAGGTTTTGGATTAGTGGCTCCATTAACAAAACTATTTTGTAACAAAAATCTAGTTAACCTATCATACCAAGATCTAGGAGATTTTTCAAGTCTATATAGTACTTCGGTAAATTTATAAACATATTCTGGATGTTTTTTATTTTAAAAAAAGTGGTTTTCAACATAAAATTCCTTCTAAACATATCCATTATGAAAACAAAACTTCACATCCCTTTGAAATAGTTTGAAATTAAAGAATGAAATAAAGGATAGAATTATTTGAATATATTCAACTATTTCTATCAGATCATATGTTTCTTCATAATCTTTTACCTCTTATTGATTATAACCTTTATCAAAAAGTCTATATTTATTTCTAACTATTATTTCATTTTTATAAAATTTATTCTAAAATACCCATTTAAATTCAATTATAGAAGTTTCTATAGGTCATTCAACTAAATTCCATACTTTGTTCCATTCAAACTCATTGAGTTCATCTTGAATTTCATTAATCCAATCTTCACCACCTAATGCCTTATGATGATTCTTAGGTTGAAATTGGGATAATAAATCTAGATGTTTAATTTCATTTATTAATGAACTTCTAGTCCTAACCAATTGATCTACATCACTAATGATACTTTCACTAGGATGATTCCTAAGAAACAACTGACTTCTAGGGTTTTTAAAAGTTTTTTATTCAATAAAAGTTAGAAAATATTCTTGAGGAATAACTTAAAAAACTAATTCCTAAGTTATTTCCTTATAAGAATAATTTTTTAACAGTGGTTGAAAATCAGTTTTACAAATAATATACGATGATGCAGGTTGAGGTTTTTTTAAACAAAGGGATTAGTTTCATCAAACATAACATGTATTGTTTCCTCAACAGTATAATAAATTTTATTAAAAACTCTATAATCCTTAAAAGTAGTGTAATAACCTGAAAATTTTACTTCATCATATTTGGTAAAAACTTACATAGATTATTTTTAGTATTTAGAATTAATACTTTGAAACCTAATACTTTTAAGTAAGAACAATTTGGTTTTCTTCCTGTCCAAAAATCATAAAGTATTTTATTAGTAAAAGGTCTAAATAAAACACTATTTATATTATATTAGGTAGTACTAACCAATTAGTCCCAAATATGTTTTTAAACTAGGTATTCACTCTATATTTTTGTTGTAATCTCTTGAAGAATTATATTTCTTCTTTCAAAAAAACAATTTTTATATGGGGTTCTATGTGCTGAAAAGTTATGCTCAATTACTTTCTTACTACAAGAAGTTTCAAAATAATAATTTTTAGATTCTACACCATGATCACTATGAATAGTTATAAAAAAGTGGTTTTTCTCATTTTTAACTCTGCATACAAAAGTTTTATAATGAATAAAGGCTTCGTATTTCTTTGTAAGAAAATAAACTTAGCTACATCTAGTGAAATCATGAACTTAAACACACACACATACACACATATATATATATAATATTTTATACCAATAAGTCCTATATTTTAGGACCAAATATGTCAATGTGTACTGACTATAAATTCTCCAAATTTGATACAGCACAAATAGATTTAAAACATGATCTATGTTACTTAACATATTGACAAATTTCACAGAATTTTAAAGTATCAAACCTATATTTTTGTAGATCCTTAATTAGTCATTTCTTAGTTGACCTAGATAAGTTTATAAAGTTATAATTTCTTAACCATATATTCTATAACCAATATTAATCTTCCATTTTACTAAGTAATGGTAAGTCTTGGCTCCTGAGGGCTTCTAATTTTAGTGTGTAAACATTCTTGTGTAAATTCAAAGAAAGAATAAATTCATCCTTGGAACTATGTGTATTACATTTATCAATCCTATAGTACACAATGTAACCATAATCACATAATTGAATTATGTTTATAATGTAGTGCTTAAGACCTAAAACAAATAAAACATTTGAAATATGATAATTTCTAAGAAGAACAATGTTTCTTATTCCGATAATATCACCTTGAGAATTATCTCCAAAATTTACATTTCTACCTTTTATCTTACTTATTTTCTTGATGAAATATTTTTTTCTAGACATGTCCTTATAAAACCCACTATCCATGTACAAAATTTTTGTTCTCGTTGGTATAGTATTTATTTTCCAGAAAATATAAAGATTATTTTTTTTAAACCCAAACCTTCATGGGTCCAGTATTGTCATAAAACAAAACTTTAGGTAAATACATTTGTCTTATTTTTTTATTGAGAAACTATCATTTATTTTGAAAAATAAGCAGTATAAAATCGTAAATATTATACTCTATTCAAAGGAAAAAAATTTCTTCTAGTTCCCACAACTTTAGCACTTAGGGGAAAATTGTGCACTTTTCAAAACAAAATAATCATTACTAAAAATTGGTTTTTTGTTGGTAAAACCCATTTTTGTATTAAAACTATAAGGAAAAATATGCATTTACATTTTGTTAAAGTTTTCTTTACCAGTGGTAAACATTTATAAAATTTTCTTCAAGATATAAATTTCATATTTTAGTTTCAAATATAAATTATTATCCTCATTAGAAACATTTTTGGAAATAAGTTTTTCGAAATTATTTTGTAAACTATTTTTCTTAGAAAATAATTTTTCAAAATCTTTTGAAATATATTCTTTTTCAAAATTATTTTTATTAATATCACTATAAAAATATGATATTTAATTTTTCAAAAGATTTATTAAATAATCTTCTTTGGAAAGTTTAGTTTTGACATTTTCAAGGTTTTTGAAAACCTTAAAATTTTTATTTTCTAATAGTTTTGAAAATATGGAAACATCATAACTGGGTAAATTATTATATTCTATTGAGCAATATCATTCATCAAAATCTATATAATTTATCTCATCATGATATTCTTCATTCAGATACATATTAATAAGTTATTCTACTATATTTACCTTTTATATTAGATAATGATTTACCATGGGTACATTTTCAAAAAGACTAATGTTCCTTTATCTTGAATATTCATTATCAGAAGATATTTTTGAAGAATATCCATCTCTGAAACTCCATGTGTCTGAATCTTTCAAAACATTCTTTCCTTTTGACTTTCAGTATTTCTTGGCATTACTTTATAAATTCCTTCCCTTCTTTTCTTTCCATTTCAACATTGGAAAATCAGGTTAGATATGTCCAACTTTCTTACATTCAAAACAAGTGACCAAAGAATCCTTATTATAACATTTATCCTTATGACCTTTCTTATATCTGTATTGGAAATATTTCTTCTGAAAAATATTTTTCATCATTCTACCTAGATTAGCTAACTCATTCTCAGAATGTTATGATGTAATAGAATCTAACTGAACAAAAACTTTCTTCTTCCTTTAATATTTCACAACTTTCTCAGGTGATTGAACATTAGAAGGTATATTAGATTTTGTGGAATAATAAACACCACCATTTTTATTTTTATTTTTATTAACATCTATTTTAATTCTTCATTCATATTGCATAAGGGTACCAATAAAATAATCAAGAGTATGATTGATAACCTTTATTTCATCAGGACTGGCTGTTATTTTTTATTCTCACTCATTGGTCATTATGTCTATAATATTTTTGGCTAAACTTTCATCATCAAGACCCTATTCCCTAAGAGACTATAAACTATTGATAATAGTTATGATTCTTTAGTGAATCTTGGAAACTGACTCTCTAGTAATAAAATCAAAGTATAAGTAATCAGCTCTAATCATAGCTCTTCTTGTTTCCATAACCTTGGATGTAACAAAATGTGTTTCAATAAATTTACACCAAATACTATTATAATATTAACAAGATGACATCTTAATGTAGATATTTCTCATCAAAGAAAATAAAACTAATTCTGAAAAAAGTATTTATTTAAAAATATTTTGGAACTCTTGATATGGAAGTTATAAATGTTGGAACTCTTGATCATAAAATTTTTTATTTTTGTCCCTCCAATATTCATAGTCATTACCATAAAAGATAGATGGTAAACTAGGATTCATATTATCAAAAGTTAAAAAATTCATACCTTCCATATCAAAATAATAGAAGCTATCTTATACAAATACACATTAGTGAAACAAAGTTTTATGAATAAAAATTTTATATCAAAACATAAAAAACATACAGCTTGAAAAGATTATAAAAACTTAGAAAGTATATAAGTAGTGAAAACCTACTCTAATACCAATTTCAGGATTATAAGAGTATATTAGATGTATATACATACAAATTGGGGGTAAATTATAGTTTAAAAAATTTAAACTAAACAAAAAAACCTATTAAATTAAATTTATCAGACTCAAACTTCATCTAATGATCAGAATAAGAGAATATGAATCACAATTGATATGATTAAATAAAGTATGTTTTTATCTTATTCATAGATACACTAATAAAATAAATAGTATATAATGATAAGTACAATGAATAACTTTCTATTACATTCACATCAGAATAGACTTGTGAAAAAAAGTAAAAAAAATTACTAATAAATGTAAGAATGACCTATAAGATATATTAAAATAATACACTCTTTTAGTCTTAAGAGAAAAGGTAGTAAATAACCTTGAATAAACGTATACATATTTTTATACTTAATGTAAATTCCATATTTCCTTACCATAAAATATTTCAATATGATGATAGGAATAAGATCTATATTCTTATCCTCAGAATCCCTCAATATAATGATCATTGTCTTTCTTCCTAGCCTCATAATCCCTTGATCTAATAGATCAGATTCACTATCTTCCTATCCCCAAAATCCCTAGGTCATAAAAATGATTGGACATGATTACAAAATCAAATTATTTCAAAAGGAAACAACCCTGACAATGATTAATTAGAACTAAAACTCTCTGTGTATAATAAATACATTGGAATGATATGTTCACATATAGAAAACTTTATACAGATTGGGTTGTGAATTTGATTAGCTGAAAACTCTTCAAATGACTGGTTATTTATAGGCAAAGCTCCAACGGTCATATTTTTGAGTTAGTTAAAACTACCTCCGAAATTTGCAGTTGAAAGATCATAAGGTTATGGAATAACTAAATTTCTAACATTTCTTTTTATCACAGTTACAATGCTACAATTATTCCTTATGATATAATCAATTCTTATGTATTCTAATTATAAAATTTAGTTAGTCTGATAGAATTCACTGTTGAAATTCAATACAGTAATCCTTATGAGGGTTAGTCCAATATATCATCACTATAATCATTCTGATAGTCCATAATTATGTTAGTAATATATACAAGACAAAAGTCTAACTCCTGCTCTAATTAAATGTGAGTTTGATTAATCATACACATGCTCAATCTGATGGTTGTAATGAAGAATGATAGGTTTATATTTGTAATATAAAAGAAATTTTCTCTATGTATTATAAAGGTAATGTTTTGTAAAAAAACATAATAAAACACTTGGGAAATAAAAAGTTAGTAAATAAAGTTTTAAGAGAGTTTTTTTGATTTACAAAACTAAGGGACTATAAATGTAAGAAGTAATACTTCTAACTCAACATAGCTCATGGAGGCAGTTGTCCGCACATGTGTATAAATGATGTTTTCATTACCATAGAATAGAAGTAAGATATAAATTGATTTATAATTACATAATTTTAACAATGTTATAAATAACATATTTATTCATTAAATAAACCCTTTTAACGACCCATGTAATATATTTAAGGAAAACAATATACATCGTTCCTTGGAGGAGGTAGACCGCACATATTCATAAAAGGTGTTGTAATTTTTCTATGGGAAAATGGGGAAATGTGGATAATAATTCTTCCCTTGATATATTAAAATTCTTTATACCAATAATACTAGTGTCGTTACATTATAATGTTAAAATTATAATTGAAATATAAAAATAGATAACAAATGAGTTTAGGGAGTTATTAGTACTCATGTTGATAACTTAGGCATTCCCTTGGTAGAATTCTTGGAAATGGATGAATTAAGCTAATATATTGTGATAAAAGGCTTATGTACATGGATGATAATTATAGTGGACGTAAAATGGCATAGTTTTAAGAATCATTGAATTTTTATAGTGTCTCTAAAAGGCTGGTCGAAGGCCCCTTTTATAAGATGATGAAATGGATTTTTTGTAAATATAACCACTTAATATAAAAGGAACACATGTTTCTCATGGAAAGTGGACTCCAAAGTGGAAAATGATAGAGAAGAGATAATTTTTTGTCAATCCACACTTCATAATTTCTTTTAAAAGACATTTGTTTCAACTCCCTACTGTAGAACCCATCCGAGTTGATGTTCTATGTGGCCTCGGGCATGCCTCCTTGTACGCTAAAGGATGTAGACTGAAGATGATGGAATAATTCATACAATGGGGATACTATTACCACAAATTAGAGTCATATAATAATATAAAATAAAAAAATCACATCAAATTATGTATAATAAATAAACACTTCCAATTCTATATATAATCTTTTCATACATAACATACAACCAATAACCCATAAGGCCAAATCCAAATACAAAATAAACCAAAATAAAACACACACAAAATGACCATACTTACATCCTTGGTCATTATCCCAATATCTTGATACCCTTGAGTAGAACATTCTTGACCCTCTACATGTCATTTTATCAACCTAAAATGCATACATAAGGACTTTACGCACACTGAGATGCATGTGCAGGGTGTGAGCATAAAATTCAGTAGGGTATCAGTAAGATCCCAAAATATATGTTTGAATATACATGTTTATGAATGATTAAATTAAATATATAAATAGATATTCTCTCAAATTGATCATGTACTAACTAGTATACCATGATGCCTAATGAGGTACACATGCCCATTGAGGCCATCGAGCACAAATTAGTCCACCCTGACCCCAACCATAACTACATTGACACCATGAAAGAATCAACTTGTTGCCTTTTTCCATCACAGCTATAAATTATTCCCAACCTATACCCAAGTTCTTAGGTTATAGTGTAATCCAAAATCTCAACCTGATACCCGTAGACACTAGGCACAATCATGTGTCCATAATCCTCAACTCATCCCTTCTATCATAAGAAAGGCCCATCAGTCATGCCTCACATCATCCAACAACACATCCCCTGTCACAACCCAATACTCACCTATAAAGTTAAAATATCATTCATCAACCCACATCCCCTCACTTAGTATGTGCTCATCCATTCCATCTTATGACAACTCATCTATTTAATACACTTTTTTCATGATTTATTACATATTGGTACACATTATACAATACCATAAGATCATGAGGCCTATTGTATTTGGGTAATTTGGTACATAACATAAAAAATTTAAATATAAATAAACAAAATTATTTAAAAACTCCAAAATATGTGCTTATATTCCTTGGGTCTTCTAAAATTGCATAGGATAACCTGGAGATGTGAATAAGAAAAGGGTGAGCTATAATGAAAAGTAAGGTAATAAAAAACGCATAGTATAAGGTATATCAGTACGTGTGATACAAGAGTAATATCAAAGTAACAAAATAGGGGTGGGAATCATAATATTTAACAATGAGACATCATATACATGATAACATAAAGGAAACATAGGAATGGGGAAACAACATACAACATGACATCATAAACATATGTCAAGGATAAACTCAAAGAAAACATAACATAGTGTTCTTAGGATCTCCTCCCATGTACCATACATGTTATATCATGTGATAAAATAATTACTTAATTCATTTGAGTGATATATAATTTGGGTCTCTCCCATCACTTTCATATCATTTACATGCATAAGTGTGACTCGTAGATCATACAACATAAGGATGTATTTCATCAATGTTAACCCAAGAAATAAGGAGTGGATGTTACATACATGTAAACACCTATTCAATTAATGATAGTTAGAAATATTTTAATACCCCTGAGTGTAACTGGATATGGGTATTTTTTAGAAAAATATTTGTAATAGAACTAATAGGAAATTTCAGCAGCATAACAGGTGTACATAAAGGATTATAGAAGCATTGAATGAGAGAGAAAGGGGTATCCCATTACTTGTGAATAATAATATAAATAATATGGATGTGTAAAAAAATATCCCAATTTGAAAAAATGGAAATAAAAAGTCATGAAATAAAGAAGTTGCATGAATAAAAAGGCAAAGGATAGGATCCCTTACCTTCAGAGGGTGCTTACAAAAGCTTAGGAGGATCTTCTTAAGAGTTTTGGGGGACTTTGTAGGGATCTATAGAGAGAAGGATGGATTAAATGTTTGATCCAGTATTTTTTAATGAATATTAATGGGATTTTGGGTTGGTTTATATCACAAAATAAAGGAGACTTATTTATTAATTTCCAAACATAGGTTTTGGAATCTATATGATAAAGTAAAAAAAAACCAAAAAACTTACCATTGTTTTTTGCACGGTTTCAACCAAATATTAGTGGTTTTAATTATTTTATAAGGCTATGAACCTAAAACATTAAAATAATTCCATTAGTGATGTGGAAGTGAGTCCTTTTTATAAAAAATTGATTTCTGAAACCTTAAAATATAATATAGGTTTTGGAGGATTCATTAAGGGTTCATAAAATTAATCAAATAACTTTAAAAAAATTATTTTAAAGGAGAGACATTATTTTTGTTTTCAAAAAATCTTTGTAGTATCTTTTACATCACTTTTTGGGTTGTACGATGTCTTAATACATACTTTAAAATTATACCATATTTAATTTTTACCCAAAAATTCAACTATCTCGGAAAATTATGGAAAAATAATTGTTGGATAATTTGGATACGATGATTTAAAAAATAATACTTATTTTATCAAAATTATTCTCTAAATATAATAATTTACATATCTAAATAAAAATTCTCCATTTATCAAAAAATACTAGTTTTTTTATAATAACAATTTTCTAACCCTAATAAAAAATATATTTGACTTCATTAGATTATATTGTCATTTAAATTTAATAAATATTATTAAATAATTATATTTTATTAAAATATTATTTATTTCAAATATTTATTAATTCATCAAAAATATTGACCTTCTTTAAACTATACATATCCCAAAAAATACAATTAATGTTTGGTCATATCAAAATCTAATTTTAAAAAAACTTATTATTAAATTGTTATAAAGGTAATAAAAAAGGAATAAATATAATCATTATTTTATTTAAATAAAATATAAAAAATTATATTATTAGGGTCTAGATACATATCTCTTTATTATAATATAAAATTCCCTAAAGTCAAGGTGTGAAATGGTAAGATTTTCTTAGGGTCATTCGATAAACATGGTATGAGTCATGATCTTGATGACCTTGAACTTCACTCATAAATTTTTAAATTCATGATTTAGTTGTTAAATCTCATATTGGTCTTTCTATAGGTAAAATCCTAGTGATTGTATCTCCCTCAGAAGCTTTGATAAATGGGATTCATAGGGTATGATCCTATTGGTTGAGGTCATCGCTTCATTTTTTATGCCAAATGGACTTTATCCTAACCCTTAATATACTAATCTTAATTGTAATTATAAAATGGATATATTATAAATCGTTATGATTCTTAATGTTCTTATAAATTATCTAGACTATATAACGGTCCAAAATAACAAAAGTAGTGCATGTTATTTCTATAACAGCATATCTTAATAAAGAATTTATTCATTCAAAAAAGGAATTTCATTTATAAAATTTTGGGTCGTTAAAATATTCCTCCTATATAAATTCAACACTCTAAATTTCAATCATTAACTAAAATAGATGAGTGTACTTATGCTTTATCGCCTCTTCTTGTTCCCATGTTGCTTCCTTGAACTTGTGGTTCCACCATAACACTTTGACCATGTGATTTTTCTTATTTTAGAGAACTTTTTTATGATCTAATATATTCATTGGATACTCCTCGTATTAATGATCATTCTATAATGGTACCACCTTTAGATTTAATACATTTGAGGGGTCTGGTATGTACTATGTTAAGAGGGATACATGGAAAACATCATGTACTTGGGATAGGTTAGTTTGGTTTTCTAGGTAATAGGCCACCAATCCAATACGATCACAGATCTCAAATGGGTTGATGTATCTTAGAATAATCATTACCTTATTCCTAAAACTCATGAATTTATTCCATGGTGATATATGAATGAACACTTTATCTTTGACCACAAAATCTTTGTTTTTTTTATGGTTGACTACATAGATTTTTTGTCAACTTTGTATAGATCTCAAATCAATTTGAATGGTTTAAACCTTATATATTATATCTTGGATAACAACAAGTCTCATCAGAATCCTCTATTTAATGTTATCCCATCATGTTGGAGTATGAAAACTCTTCCCATACATAGCCTCATAATGCCTCATTTGGATGCTAGAATGGAATCTGTTATTATATGATAACTATACTAGGGGAATGTCTTGATCCCAATATCCATGTAAATCCATTGAAAATTATCTCAGCATATCCTCTATAGTTTGAATGGTTCTTTCATATTGACTATACATCTAAGGGTAATAAGTTATGATAAATCTTAGTTTTATATCCAAAAATTGCTAAAGGATTCTCCAGAACCTCGAGGTAAACCTCAAATATCAATCAGAAATAATAGAGATCGGAACTCTATGAAGTCTTACCACTTTCGTTTTGTATGTCATGGTGACTTGGTTGAGAGAAAAATATTCTTTGATATAAATAAAATGAGATGACTTGTTAAAGAGGTTGACTATAACCCAGATGGTGTTATTTCTTTTGGGTGTTCTAGGGAGTCCTATAAAAAATCCATGGTTATGTTTTCCTATTTCCATACTAGTATGGGAAACAGTTTCATCATAACCTTATACTTCTTTCATACCATGTTGAATTTTTGGCATACCAAGCATCGAGATACAAACTCTACAATATATCTCTTCATGTTATCCCACTAAAATTTTATCTTAAAATCTTTATATATCTTAGTAATTTGTAGATTAATAGGTAACTATGAGATATGAACATCATTTAGAAGTTCCATCTTTATTTATAGTTCTTATGGGACACATATCTAAGTTACAAACCTTATAATTCTATATTCAGAAAAGTTAAACTATGGAATATTCACTACCTTATTCTATATAATCTCATCATATTTTTGGGCCTCCTTCCTCTTATTATTATCATGTCCATATTTTTCATGTCCAATAAGGTTGGATCCCTTTTAATCCTCAACATTAATACAATAGTGAGATCCTTTCTACCCATTCAATTTTCCTCTTTGTTTTCATTCCCAGTACGGTAATAGATTGAACAATTAGAATCCTTGATCATATTTGACCACCACTATTGACACATATTGGTCTTCTTTATGTGAATATATACTTCAAGGTTTTATGATCTTTATATATGTTACACTTCTCCCCATAGAGATAATGTCTCCAAATATTCAATGTGAACATCACTCCTCCTAATTCTAGTTCATGAGTTGGGTAGTTATGATCATGCATATTTTATTGGTATGAGGAATAGGTTATCACTCTATTATATTTCATGAGTTCACAACCCAAGACCTTTTTATACAAATAACTTTAGATCATAAATCCTTCCCCAATTATGGTTAACGTGAACATAGGTACAATGATTATCCTCTTATTTATTTCTTTAAATATTTTTTTTCATTCATTAGTCTAGATAAAATTAACTCTCTTCTAAGTTATCCTGTTTAGTGGGCTTGAAAATCATGAGTTGTTTCTAAAAAATCAATATAAGTACTCATCTAATCCAATGAAACTATGTATTTATTTCACTAATGTTGGTATGGTCCATCATTCAATTCGTTCTTTTCTAAAGGATCCACATATATCCATTTTTGGGGATAAAATTCCCGAAAAAAATTACTTTCTCCAAAAAAACATTCATTTACTATACTTTTTATATAAAAGTTCATTGTTCAAGTTCTTCAGTACAGTATTTAAATGGTCCTTTCATTCCTTCTTACTTTTGGAGTGTATACAAATAACATCTATAAAGACTACAAAAAAGAATTTAGGGTAATCCCTATATACTATTTTTATTAATTCCATGACCATTAATAGAGAATTAGTTAATCCAAATTGAATCACTATGAAATCATAGTGCATGTACCTTATACAAAAAAAATTCTTGGTGATATATTCCTTCTTCAACTTTACTTGATAATATCCCAAAAAAAGATCCACTTTATAGAATTATTTTTCTATACTTATCTAATCTAAAAATTCATTAATCTTAGGAAGATGATATTATTTCATTATCTTGATATTGTTTATCTTGTGATAATAAATGTAGAGGTGAATTGAATCATCCTTCTTCTTGAAAAAGAGGATTGGTAAACCTCATTGTAAAGTAATTTGGCATATAAACAATTTATCTAGATTCTCCATTAATTTTTTATTCAAATCATAAATTTAAATAACATCCATTCATTATGAAGTTTTTTATATTGGTAAATCTCTAGGTATGATCTTGATAGAGAACTCAACCTTGTTTCTAGGAGTAAGACTGGGGAATTTTTTGGGAAACACATCAACAAATACCCTTACAATGGGAATTTCATCAAGTATGATCTTTTATTTAGTCTTAATAATTTTATATAGATATGCTTTCTTATAAGGAAATAATATCCATTATTGATATGTTGGTACCAAGAAAGATTCCTCTTCCTCCTTGAACTTGTATAGAATCAAAATATGATTTAGGATGCAGAGGGTGATTTACTTCTCTCAAAACCTTATATTATCACTATATAAGGAAAGAAAATCCATTCCTATAATATAATCAAATTAATATAAGGGAGGTATTATATAATTTTATAGGAAATTAATCCCACATATTTGGATAGGGGATGAGTTATGTGCTTGGGATACAACAATTGAACCATTTTCCATCTTCATTGATAACTTGAATTCCATGTTTTAGGTGGTTTTTGAATATTGTTACCAAACTTATGAAATATGAAGGAATTAATTGACCCAAAATCAAGTAGTATATTCTCTTTCCTTGAATGAATAACTGGTATACTTTTTAAAACTTCATTATTGGGATCCACCTCATTAGTTGCGAAGGAATTCACTTTTCCTTTATCTTTAGAACATATAGGTTATCATCCTCAATTATCATAGATAACCATTGGATTATTAAATTGATTCACATAGTTTATGTGTTCCTTGAAGTTGAAATACTGAATATGGTATGAGGATTTATTGGAGCATTCCTTTCTTCCATCACATTGGTGGATTTCTCCCACTGGAAATTTCTAGCTAAGTCCCCTTCATTCCCACACCTAAGGCATTACCTTGTACCCTTTAGGTAATTTTTGGGATACTTCTTACCAAACTTTTGACATAGGGGTGATGTAATTTTTTACCCCCATGATATTTTTCCATCATACCTCTAAAATTAAAATATAATCTCCACTTCCTATATATAGTCCTCAAAGACCCTTGAGATTATCTGATCTTCATCTTGACTTTGATGGAAAATAAAAAACAATTTTATAGCTATCAAAGTCTAAAATATCCAACACCCTTCATATATTCAACTTAATCTCAATAGATAAGTGGTCAAAATTAATTTTGGGGGTAATGACCAAGATAGAGTTGTATCATGAAAGTCTGGTGAAGTTTTCAATGTATACCCTCATGGATTCATTATCCTTTTTCTTGAGGATAACTAAATATCTCTCCATTTAAATTCTAAGATTGAAAGGAAAGTATTTTTCGATTGACATTTTCTAGATTCCTTTCACTCCATTACTTCGATCTCCTCCTCAAGATTCTTATTTTTAACCAATTTACACTATTAATCACCTTCTCCCTCCATTCAACAAATAGCCAGCCTGAACTTCTCTTGCTTAAATCATTTAAGTATTGATAATATATTTTAAATGGATTTGATACATTGATCCATGATTAAGGGATTAGAATATCCATTTAAATTCATATGCCTTTGTCACAAAAAGGTCTCAATTGCAACTTCATATTTCATATGGGGATTCAGGTGTTCCTTCTGATTCATGTTTTGATTCAAAACTTGAGTAAAATGAGAAATTATTATGACAAAGTTTTTGATTCCTTCTCTCATAGGGTTGGTCATATTATTTGGGTTGTAATCTCATTCCACCTCACATATATTATTGAATCATTTTCTCCAATTTCTATCCATTAACTAGAAATAAAGGGAAAAATGTGGGTGAGAGTTTTTTAAATATTAAATACATAAATGGGAAACCATGAACATTAAATGGATAACTCATAAATGACATATATTCTTTAACCTATGAATTTATATGTTTCCATCTATATTATCCCTGATCTATTTAACAACATAAAATCTTATGGGTATTTTTATTCCCATAATAATGGCTCGTAATGAGCATGAAAATTTACCAAATCATATACCATGGGAGTTTCAAACCTGGTGTACAAAAATGCCTATTTTCATGCACAAGGTAATGATTGATTCCAGCTAAATGTTCCCTTTTCTGGGTTATTTCTCCTAGGTACCTCAACTATATATCCCCATCTACATGTAGTATCCATATAGGGATGTATTTTCTAAAAAACCATTTACTCTATACTTAACAAAAATTTAGGGATGTTTTCCTATGATTAGTCTTATCTTTAAGGCTTTCACTAGAGATTTCTAATCTTAATCCCTGAAAATAACTATAATTTTCTTAGATACCAACTATGTTATGACTCTGATTTTTTTCTTTTATTGCTTTATAATAATATATGGAAAATTTTCAGAGCCATGTGCTGAGACGACATGAGATTCTAAGGCCCAATGTACCACAAAAAAATATAAAATATATTAAATATATTAAAATCATTCAAATGAAATTTTCATGAAAAAGTGGAATAACTCTTTAATGAGGCCCTAGATCAGAAATTTTAGGGCACCGTTGAGTTCATAACAATATTTTTACCCTAATAATGACATAACCTTTTTTGATGTTGGGAATTTGTGAAAAGTTTATCGTGGGTGTGAAATTAATAAAAATAATTAATTTATTTTCATTTATTCAGTGACTTGTTTTGTATATTCAAACATGTTTATGAATCAACACTAGTTTTATCCACATAACCTAGGGATTGATATGAACCATTATAGAGGATACATTGGAGGATCATTGGAAGACGACGTCGGATCTTATCGGATCAAGGATAATGAGCCAATGGATTTCATAGATCTCACCATCGATGAAAAAATATAACCATTAATCATCATCAATTGATACAAATGCTAGGTTGGAAATTTCATTTTTTTTATTTCCTTCTTATTTTTTTATCCAGTTTAAATTTAGATCAATTACATGAATAAGAATTGATTCATGCATTGATAGTAGATTTATTTGTGATGTATTTATTTTTTTCATTGGTTATTCTCCTATTAATTCTTATATTTATCTGAAAATGGATTGATTTCAAATGAAAAAAGGATAAGGTTCATTCCTCGCATATTTTGGATTATGGATTTCTCCCCTGTTTCTTCACATGTTCATCAGAGGTATTTTCCTTAGCTCATGGTTTAATGACTAAATGATATTCGATCATTGTGAAACCGTTATTTTGAAAAATGGATCATTACTGTGGGTATAGATTACAATTGAGGTTGTGATTTGAGAATCGATTATCATGGTGGATGATTCTAGGAGGAATGAGAATAGATCATATTGATGGATTTGTTCCCATGATGGATATATGATGGCAGCTCAATGTGGTGATGGATTTTGCTTAATAGATCAATTTATAAGAATATTGAAGGCATAAATCCAGTGATTGGGTGATAGTGAGGCCAAGTGATCACCTATCCATGTTTCATGGCTAGAATCATGGCTACATAGGCATTTATGGATAACTGGGGAATAACTCAAGTGTTCTAGAATTTTTTAGGTTACATGGTGTGTAATCTGAGAACACACATCGTGTGGGACCCCCTGGTTGCAATGTTATTATTTCCACAAAAGTTAAATATCACATTTTGTGTGACCCTATCACGTGTCATTTGAATTGTGCTAGGTGGATCAGTGTGTAACTCAAAAGTTAAACAGGTACAGGCAGGTCGAAGTACACGTACATGGCTAGAGTACACAGATAGGGTCTATTGTACACTGTCACGGCTAGGAGGCAAGAGAAGAGTGTTGTATGATCTCTATATGTTATTTATTATTCCTATACACCATTACTTTTGATATTTTCATGGTATGTGAGGCAGAACCACATGGGAAAACTAGGTGTTGGATGGATACACCGTGTAAACCCAGTGCATATCATGTACCCCCTTTGGTGTTATTTAGAGCCCTTAATTTATTCATATTGAATTAGTGTTCATTTATTGAGTTCTCCTTGGTCCTTTACCCTCAAGGTTATAGTGTGGAATTATGTCCAAATCTCTAGATTGTGATCCCCTCTAGAGGATGAGTCTCATATTGAGTTTGCGGTATCCCTCCATGAGACAGAATAGTAATCCTCTATCATTCCTTCTTATACCATAGGTGGGGTTAGTGGTATCATCATGAACTCCATGAATGGGTTGTTGATACTCTATCTACAAGGACATTTTAGTAGGGTTCATGGTATCATTGTTATATTATCCCCTACATAGAGGGTTGATCCATAATGGGTTTGTGGTGTCGCGCAATGATCATAGGTATGATCCTCTATCTGTGGATCATGATCCTTTGATACCAAGGATATTTCTTGGGTGGGGACCAGTGATCATGACCTATTGGGTGAGTTCCTTTGATGATTGAATATCTTGTGGAGTGGCTTCTCCCAAAATGATCATTGGTTCGAGCAAAAACGTGTCGCTAGCAGTTTGGTTGTGACCACCCAGAGGTGTGGAGTACTTCTTGAGTATATCTAGGTTTTTGTATGCATTGGTTTTTGTATCCTTTTTATGATCTAACTATTCTTGATACTTCATTTTTAGTGTTTTCTAGGTATCCTACAAGGTATTTTTATACTCACCCATGAATTGGATCATCCTACACGTGTCGCGTTATATACAGACAATGTCCCATTTCATGATGTCCTTGGAGGAAAGGGAGATTATAGAGAATAGATTGGATAGACATACCATGGTGTTTTCTAGTTAGTTTCATTTGATATCATTCATTTCATTATGAGTAGGTTGGACTCTTGAAAGTTTTTGGGTGGACATGTATTTTTCACTTTATAACTTTTATTACTTTAGTGTCATACTATGGTTGTGGGATCATAGATGCATTTATGAATTAGTATCAGTTGTTTTATATTTCTTCATTGTATGGGCTTAGAGATGTGTGTGTGTGTGTAGGTTCATTATGATAATGTATCTCATGTGTGTGATATTCCTACTTGGTTTTGGTCACCAGCCAATGGCCTATTGGAGGTGGGATTGGGGTAGCCATGGTTTAGGCCTTGTTGGGTCAGTTTGTTACATAGTGGTATTAGAGCAGTCGGTTCTACCTCAGGACTAGATTCCATGTGATTGGATTCTGTTTTATAGAAATAATGTTAAGTGTTTAGAGTTAGAATTTTATGAAATAGGATCTAGTATTGGTGTGGTGGATGATGTATCCATACACCAAGACATTGATCACCTACCTTTAAAATTGGTACTTTTAGACATTGATTATAGTGAAAACATTAGTATATGAATCATATAGGAATGGGATGTGGTGTCAATTTATTTCTTGATTCATCTCCCCAAATATACTCTTTGAATTTGGTGAATCTTGTTTATTTAAAGATGCCTCCATGAAGATATACATCTTAAATTGCACTATATGATCATGAGGATTATCCTATGAGGATGGGGCTACAGTACAGGGGGTTGAATTAGAGATAGTACCTCCGGGGGTTTATCAGCTATATCACTGCCCATTGAGTAGCATCTAGTGTAAGAAGTTCCAACTGAGGATTCATACAGGGAGAGTGTTTTTAATGAGTTCTATAGGTAGTAAATTCCTAGGTTTTTGGGTGATCCAGACCCCTATGTGGCTAAAGACTGGCTAGTGGCAGTCACTTGAGTTTTTTTCCAAATGAGGATTCCTTCATATCAGATGGAAGTCCTCATAGTGAGTCTTTTTCAAGTATCCATTGGGATATGGTGTATTTTAGTGACTCAGGCACATAATGAGATAGCTTTATCCTAATCATTCTTCAAGATTCTATTCAGAGAAGAGTTTAATCTAGACACTTTGTAATCAGTGCACATCTAGGAGATTTTGTATCTGCAGCAGAGTAGTATGATTGGGGTGAGATATTCAGAAATTTTTTTTGATCTCCTATGATACTCCATAGATATAGTACATGATACATTCTTAAGATATCAGACCATTAAGTATGGATTACTCCCGGATATCATGGATTCTTTGATATCTCTCTACATTACCACTTATGTTGGTGTTCTTGAGTGGGACATAGTTGGGGAGATTCCTTCCATAGTAAGCACTGATGGTGGGTGTTGGTAGTGGGAACCTAGGAGCTGAGACCCTAGAAGAAATAAGTTGATAGAATTCATAGGGATCTATATGTGTCATACGGTTTAAGAGATGATCCCATGACAAAGGATAAATGGTGAAGGGCTCTTAGGATATCCCAAGTCAGCTGAGGGAGAGGCATTTTTTCTCCTGTGATGGTTGAGTATATCCTGTATATGATTGTATGAACTATCATATGGCTGATCAAGAGGCATTCGAGGGACCACCTAGGTAGAGGAAATGGAAGGAGAAGGGTGGTCCACTGGGTGGAATACATGGAAGAGGGTCAAGTAGAGAAGCATGATGGGGTCAAAGTTTTTTCTTATAACCGCCACCACCCCTAGGTTTTCCAAAACATACTTAAGGAGATGATAACCCCAAGGATCCAAGGATGATATGGGGTATTGATCTGTGTATTTTCTCCCTTAGCTATAGTATTTATAGACATTGTTTCAAGTCATTCATTTCCTTCCACTTAACTATTTTTGGGCTTAGAGATTCTGATTGATCTTTTGGATAGACCCATGCAGTTGGAGACTCTGATAGGAGGTGACTTAGCAATTGCGCACTTCTACCAACAATGTGATTTGATAATTATAGGAGATATCTTTGTATGGGATCTATTTGTAGAAGTGATGTATCCTTATGACATCAAATTAGTTATGGAATCAATATCCACATTTCATTCCCATGTTGATTATTTTTTAGGAGGATGTGGTGTGTCTATAGTGATGGGATGAGTTTTTACTTTGTGGGTGAAAAGGAAACCATGGAGGAGTTGGAAGGGATCAGGATAGAGAAATTACATTTTATTACTCACCAGTTGGCTAGAATGACTCTTAGAGCAGTGGATTCTATGGGATAATAGTTCCCTAAGGTGGTGGAAGGGTATGAGTGTGTCTTTCTTGAGGAAGTTTCAGGCTTACCTCCCCACTGAGAGATAGAATTATGCTTTGAATTACACCTTGGGACAACCCCAATATCTACACCAATATATCTGATGGATCCCTCATGGATTAATTAGATGATGGTTCAGTTATAAGACTTTTAGGAGAAGGGATTTGTGAGACCCAATTTTTCCCCCATGATCAACCCCAATATTGTTCACTAAGAAGGTATATGGAAGCTTGAGGTTATGTGTGTTTTACCAGTGCTTGAACTAGGTGACCATGAAGAATAAGTATCCACTATGAATTATTGATGACCTATTCAATTATTTGAGAGGGGTGAAATGGTTATTAAATATTGACCTCAGATCATGCTATTACCAGCTATGAGTACGGTACAAGGATATACTGAATACAGTAGTCATATGTTTCTACGATCACTATGAGTACTTGGTAATTCCCTTTGTCAGGAATAACACCCCAGTAGTGTTCATGGGACTCATGAATTAGATATTTTATACTTTCTTAGACCGGTTTGTGGTGGTTTTCATAGAATATGTCCTAGTGTACTCAACATATGAGGAGGATAACATGAGACACATGATGATAGTACTAGAAACACTCAAAGAGCATCAGATTTATGAGAAGCTATTGAAGAGCTAGTTTTGGATTTGAGATGTCCAATTCCTAGGAAACATCATCTCAAATCTAAGAGTGGTAGTGGACCTGATTAAGGTTGAGGCAGTGCTATCTTGGGATCCACCCAAGAGTGTTACTAAGGTGTAGAGTTTCCTTGGGTTGGTAGAGTATTATCAAAGGTTTTTACCTAATTTTTATATAGTGTAAGCACCCTAGAAATATTTTACCCAAAATGGGTATCCTTTCATATAGATGTAAAGGTTCCAACAATGTTTCCAGGATTTGAGGCAGAGGTTGATGAG
This sequence comes from Viscum album, assembly GCA_963277665.1. Lineage (NCBI taxonomy): Eukaryota > Viridiplantae > Streptophyta > Magnoliopsida > Santalales > Viscaceae > Viscum > Viscum album. The sequence goes on from OY728127.1 coordinate 673,734,718, forward strand.
CACCCCCATATTGATATTTTCATAGGAGGGTGTCGAGTACATGGTCTTCTATAATGCCGCAGGAATAAAACTTGATTGTGTTCTGATGAAGAGGAAGGAAGTGATTGACTATAGGTTAAGGTAGTTGAGATCGCATGAGTATAACTATGTGACCTAAGATCTTGAGCTAGAATCCATAGTATTCATACTGAATATGTGGTGACATTACCTTATGGGCGAGTGGTTTATCATCTATGATGACCACAATAGTCTCAATTATATATTCTCTCATAAGGATCATAACTTGAGATAGATGTTATTACTAGATTTCCTCCAGGACTATGACTTCTAGATTTTATATACTCCTGGAAAGGGGAACATTCTAGAAGATTCTCTCATCAAGAAATCATGTTCTCATTTTTTGGTTGAGGTATCAGACTAGCTGTCCTCATTGACATTGTCCTTAGTGTAAAAGGATGGTTCATCATATCTTCATTTGATGGTTATTACCCCCCACCACTTTTACACGATTTTAGGTAATCTTAGCATGGAGACACTAATTATGATACCTTACATACTTAGATATACACTAGACACACTCCTAATTAATATTATGAATGTGGAGAGCATATTATTCTTTTCTTAGGATAGATGATGGTACCATTAACGTTTTGGGGGTAGGTGTGGTGGTGATTTCAGACATTCCCTTTGGTGGTACATTCAGGTGTGGATAAGATGTACCAGGACCTCTGACATCATTTTTGGTTCCCATGAATGAATATTTTTATTGCATAGATTGTCTATCAATGCCTCACTTATTAGGAAGTGAAGGTTGAGCACCAGGTTCTAACATGATGATATCAAACCCTTTAGGTGGAAGAGTTTAAGTGGGATGGGATATTCATAGACTTAATTATAGGGTTACCACATACGTCCAATAGAAACTATTCCATCTGGGTGATCATAGACCAAATCACCGAGTAATCCCACTTCCTAGCCATTCGAGAGTACAGTTCATCAGAGAGCTTGGGACGCTTGTGCATGTAGGTGATAGCCTGGCTTTATGAAGTCCGTGAAAATTGTTTCAAGTTGTGATACTCATTTCACATCTTCATTGTGGATAGGATTTCAGCAAGCCATTGGGACTATGTTTTGTTTGATCACTATGTTTTACCCCCATACTTACGTTCAAACTGAGCATACCATTCAGTTCTTGTAAGAAATGTTGTGGGATTTCATGTTAGATTTTGGTTGTAGTTAGTAGGATCACCTACCCTTGGTGGAGTTTTCATACAACAAAAGATATCATTCCACCATTGGTATGGCACCATTCGAGGCCTTTATGGGAGACACTATAGGTCACCAATTTTTTGGACTAATCCATGTGAGTCAGCACTCATGGGACCAGAGTTGGTGTGAGCTATAACAGAAAAGGTGCAGACCATCTAGGAGCAGATGAGGATTGTATAGAGTCATCAAAATTCTTATGAGTATTAACAATGTACACCTATATTGTTCAAGTGGGGTGACCATGTATTCTTAAGGGTATCACCTCAATGTGGATTATGGAGATTTGGATGGGGTGGAAAGATATCTTTGAGATTTAAAATCCCTTTCCAGATAATGCATAGAGTGGGATAGGTGGTGTACCACTCAGCTCTACCAACATATTTAGATCAAGTACATGACATCTTCCACATGTCATAGATGAGGAGGTATATTCATGACCCATCACATTTTATCGATTGGTTTAAGCTAGAAATCAATTATGAAGATACCTTTGTTGAGTACCTAATTCATATCAAGTATTGGTAGGAGAGGATCATTAATGGGAGATCAATTACCCTAGTGCATGTATGGTGTAAGTATAGTAAACATGAGGAGAGAACCTGGGAGTGGGATAACCATATACATGCCCAGTACCCTCAATTGTTTTAGTATATTTTCAATTTTTATGATAGAAATCCCTAAGGTGGGGATAATGAAACAACTATTATTTTTTCATGTATTTCTTTACAATATTATATAAATTATTTTCATAGAAATACACTAAGACATAATGAGATTATGAGGCATAGTTTTCCCAGAATTAATTTTTGAAATATATTAAAAATATTAAAATCATGTTCATACAATTTTCATGAAAAACTTGAATAAATTACGAATGGGGCCCAAATAAAAAATATAAGGGAACCATTGAGTTCATAATGGTTTTTTACTCTAAGCATGATAAAGCATTTTTTTCGCATCAGACGTTTGTGAAAAATTTGTCTTGGGCACAAAATTAATAAAATTGATTATTTTTTTTATTTTTTTATTGATACAGAAAAAAATTTCCTCTATTTAAACAGATTTTTTCCTCAAACCTATGGTTAGCCTCATAACCTAGGGATTGATAGGAATCAATGCATAGGATCAGTTGGATGATCATTGGAAGATGACGTCGAATAATAACATTTCAAGGATCATGCACTAATGGATTTCATAGATATTTCCAATGATGTAAATATATAACTAGTATTATTCAATGATCAATACCAACTTTAGTTAGGTCATTTTATTTGTGTATTTCAATCCCATTTATTGATATAGATAGAATTCGGATCAATTCCACGAACAAGAATTGATTCATGAATCAAAGATATATTTATTTTTGATGGACTTGTTTTTTCATAGGTTATCTTCCTCTTCATTCATATATTTCTTTGATAATGGATCTATTATCAATAGAAAATGGTCAAGGTTTGATCCTCACATCTTTTATATTATGGATTTCTCCCTCGTTTATTTTCACGTTCAAAGAAGTCATTTTCATTAGCTGGTGGTTTGGCGATTACTTGGTATTTGATCATTTCATGACCTTCATACAAAAAAATAGATCATTAAAACATGTATTTCTTGTGATTGAAATTTTTATTTGAAAATTAATTATTATGGTAGATTATTCAGGTAGGTATGATCCCAAATCGAACTAACTGTTATTTTCACGCGATGGATATGCGATATTGGATTGATGTGGCGATGGATTGGGCTTGATGCATCAATTTTTGAGCATAAAAGATGTCAAAATCTAGTTAACGGGTGATGGTTATGCTGGGAAACTTCATATACATGTTTCATGGATGGAATCATGGTGGAGGTGGTGTGTTTGGATGAATAGGAAAGAACCTGAGGGTTCCAGAAATTTTTGGGTTACAGAGGATGTGATTTGGAATCATATGTTGTGTAGGAACCTCAGGCTACGGTGCTAGGGTTTCCACCAGATTTAAATATCACATGTTTTTTACACTTTCACATACCATGTGACTTGTTCTAGGAGGCTCGGTGTGTAACTCGAAGGTTACATGAGCACAGCAATTCCAAAGTATATGGATACAACCAGAGTGCAAGAATGAGGTCTAGTGTGTAAGGGAATGGCTACGAAGCACAGGTGGAGTGTTTTCTGATCTTTAAAAATCATGTAATATTCCTACACACTATTTATTTGGATATTTACATTCCTTTTGAGGCATCACCACACGGACATAACAGGGGTTGTCTAGACATTTCGTGTACCACCAATACACACCGTGTACCCCCTTGAGGGAGTTTGGAGACCTTTGTTTCTTCATTTTTTACAATTTTGGTTGTGTAAGTTTCACTTAGTCTTATGTACTTGAGGGTATACTATGTAATTACTTCCAAATCCTTAGATTTTTATCCCATGTAGAGGATGAGTCTCAAACAGATTTTTTAGTTTCCTTTTGTGAGACAGGGGTGTGATCCTCTATCATTACTTCTTAAAAAATCGGTTGGGTTTCTGGTATTGGTGTAACCTCCATGCACTGGGAATTGATCCTCCATCTAGTAGTCCATTTAAATAGAGTTCATGGTATCATTGGTATATGATCCCCAACATAGCAGGTTGATCCAAATTGGATTCATGATGTCCCCCAGTAGTCTTGGGTGTGATCCCATATCTATGGATCGTGATCTTCTAAGACCAGTGAGCTTTCATAGGTGGGGACCAATGATTATGACCAATTGGGTGAGGGTCACCAATTATGGCATGGATAGTGGAGTGGTTTCTCTCAGAATTATCATTTCTGTGAGTATAATCCTATGGATAGAAGTTTTGTTTTAACCACTTTGAGGTGTGGTGTTCTTCTTGAGTATATCTGGGTTTTTTATGCATTTATTGCAATATCCTTGTTATGAGATGACTATTATTGATGGTTTTTGTTTTTTTTTTTGGGGTTTCATACTTGGTATTGTTATACTCAGCCATTTATGGTCTATTCCCACATGTTTCAGGTCTAATGTAGACAACTGCCCCTTTTATGTTGTCCTAGGAGGATAGAGAGCTGGTGGAGCATAGTTGGGCCATAAAAACCGAGGTATTTTCCGAGTGATTTCAATTTATAGAATTACTTGAATTATATGTTGGTTGTAATGTCAGTATTATTTGGTTGGGCTTTCATTTCTCTCCTTTATCTCTTTCATTACTTTAGTATCGTACTCTGGTTGTGGGACATAGATGTATTCACACATTAGTTTCAATTGTTCTACATTTCACCATTGTATGGGCTTGAAGATATGTGCATGTGTTGATTATCCAATAAAAACACATATTTTAATTAAATTTTAATGGTATTAAATGTTATTTTTTGAACTTATGGTCCTGAGTTAGTGGATTTTAATTTTGAACATCTATTCTCATCATTTGTGCACTTCATGCCTAATGTTCACCAATTTAGGCCCAATGATTCATCTGATTTTAAGGAATGTAGTTATCCATATTTTAATATGATATTTTGGGAAATGTATATTCACTTAAATATAAACATTTTTCATTCAGGGATCAATAGAGGATTCATAAATGATGATGGAGGTATTTGGCGATGAAAGGAAACAATTCTGGAGATGGAAGATTGGACACCATCCCACTGATGAGAATGTGGGCCCCAAATACTAGCCCAATGAAGACCAAATTTCATGGAATTCTAGAATACATATAGAGGAACAAATAATTATTCAGTATCGAGTGCTAATTCAGCCTCCATGGTGGTTATTAAGGCAGCACAAATAGAATTTCAAAATATGGGCCAGAATCTGTGGCTCTGAATGTTAGCCAACTAAATCGTCTATAACTCTTGATACACAACTCCAAATGGGCCCAAATTTCACAGAAGTCTAGAAGACATCTGGGAACATAGAATACACTTCTATGGACCACCTATATTCGGAGATATTATTTCTTATAAAGGAATATATTTCCATGGGATAAAAGGAGGAAAAAAAGTAAATGAGGGAATCAATTTCTCTACTACTTTCCACCACCCTAAGGCCTAAATTAATTTAATAATTTGGCATACATTGATTGAGGCTCGGCTTAAGGCTTACCAATTTCCAATTTAAGGAAGTGGTGGTGATGTGGAAGATATCTCTTATTTTGGATGTAATTTTATTATGAAAAAGTTCATTTGCAATGCTTTCAATTTCCATGTAAGTTTCTTTTTGTATTTCTATGTTCTTAATAAAAATATTTCTCCTATATTATTCCCATTTCTTTAATTAAAACTCTATAATAACAAAGCACAGTTATATTTCTGTGTTTTGGTGAATTATTTCACACATTGTTGTGAATTTCATTCACACACATGGAGGAGTGCTCGTTATTCCGCAGTTTTAATTTCTTCAATCCAATTCTTGTAAGCCATATTTCAACAATAATTGATAGTATACCATCAATAGAGGGATAACCCTGTAATGGGTTGATCATAGGAAGATGAAAATGATAGATTGAATGTTATTTTATGAATTAATTGTTGTTAATTGAATAACTAATTTAAGACTTCCATTCTTCAGTAATTTCTACTCTTCATCTTCACTATGTTTGAGGAAGCTAAATCCAAGTACTAAAATGACCATATACCTTGGAGAGATCATTAATTTGGTTCTCTAAGTGTTTATGGGATTATTAATTGATTTTAGTTAGCATAAAACCAGAAAATTATGAAGGTAGTGTTATTTTGAAGAATGGATTCATTAATAATTAATAAAACCAAAATTGTCTAAAGAAGTAAAATTCATTCAATCCACCCCGAGCATAATACTAAGATCAACCCAATTTCATTAAATTGAGTTCACTTAGTTTTCTTAGTGTTCTTTAAAACCATATAAAATAAAAAGAAATTTGTCCACTTCATAGCCAAAATCCATCTCATAGGTTGTGTGTGTTAGGTATCTTCTTAGGTCTCAGTGGATTCGACAACCCAAGATAGACTACAAGGACCGTTCTACCTTCATCTCTTGGGTAAATTTGAGTGTGAATCAAATTTTAGAACCACAGTCAGGGAAAGAGTAAGTACCATAGACCAAAACCTTCTTTCCTCACCCTCATTCTTCTATTCTCACCCAAGATCTATTATCTTGTCCCTTTCTCATTTTTTCCTTTTGGCGCATGTCCGTCAACACCTGCGATAATTCAAACAGGATAGTTAGGGTAGAAAGTCCTAGTATAGGGGAGTCAAGTGAACCTAGGGTATTTTTTCCATTAGATCATAATCTTATTGATACTCTAGAATCAAAAATTGAATCAATTCTAATGTAAGGTCTTCCAAGAAATCAAATTGTAAATCCTAGGGGAAATCAAATGGGAAACCAAAATCAAGAAGATCCAAACCTAGGGAATGTAGTCGATCAAACCATTAATGACTACCTCACTCTAGCTTGGACCAATTCCCCCTCATGAATTAGACATAATTAACTAGGAGATACCAATTACATCTTTAAAACCCATATCCTAAACCACCTTCCAAACTTTCACGGGATGGATTCCGAGATTCCCTACCTTCACGTTAAGGAGTTTAGTGACATTGTAGAAACCTTATAAAGCTTAAAACTCTAATGAAAATTCAAATGAACCACATGATCAAACTAAAGAAACTAATAACAATGTGAAAAAAAACAACCCTTCAACAAAAAAACCCCTACCCTACACAAAATTTCCAAAACCATAACCAATTCCAACCACAACCAGTCCAATACCAACATCCTCATATCCAATACCAACAACCCATCCAGAAACCCATCCAACAACCAAAGTGTCCTCCTGGGATAAACCAACCAACACAAGCCCCCACCCAATCTGTCCCTCTTCCAATCCTTGAACAGTTGTGTAAACAAATGGACAAAATAAAATCATAATTCTCTTCCCTTAAACAATAACATCAAACCATAAAAACTGGAAAGGCACCCATTCCTACTCAGGAGGTACCGTCCTCAACTTTAAAGGGAGAGTCAATTTTCACTCAAACAACTCATGAATGACTAAAGGTTGTGACAGTTTTAAGAAGTGGGAAATCAATTGAGAAACCTGAAAAAATAAGTCAGAAACCATATAAAGCTTCAAACTCTAATGAAAATTCAAATGATCAAACTGAGGAAACTAATAACAATTTGAAATAAACAACCCTTCAATAGACAAACCCACAACCTGCACCATTTCCTTAATTCATGAGGAGGAAAACCAAGCCTGAATTGAATGAAACATTGAGGTAAATTTTCTCACAATTCAAGATGAACATTCCACTCCTTGATGATATTAAAACCATTTCTACATACTCAAAATACCTAAAGGACCTCTGCACATTTAAAAGAAAATTCTCACATAATAACTAAGTCCTTCTGGAAGAAAATGATAGCACAACAATCCAAGGAACCCTTCCACCAAAGATTAAAGACCTAGGATGTCCTTACATCAATGTTGAACTTGGAGTGAAAAAAGTTTTCAAGCCTTGTGTGACCTAGGCTCTAGTGTTGATCTCATTCCCTATGTTGTGTACTTTCAGTTATGAATGGACTCTAACCCACATCTGTCACACTTCAACTTGTTTATTGTAGCATTAGGGTTCCAAAGGGAATTTTAAAGGATGTTCTTGTAAAAGTAGAAAACTTCATCTACCCTACTCACTTCATTTTCCTTAACAACAATCCAAATTACGCAACAAGTAACCAACCCTCGTAATCCTTGGTCGTCCCTTCCTTGCAACAATCAACTCTATTATCTGAGTCCAAAATGGGAACATGACCATCACCTTTTGAAACATGAATCTAGACTTGAACATCTATAATTCAATATCACAAATAGGGGATGATGAGGATATTCATGATGTAAACATGATAGGAAGCATTAATAATGAATCCATAGAACATCAAGGAACATTTGATTAATGTTTAAGTCAGGATGACATTAATTTCCTTTGTTCACATGAAGGAATTTTATCTCTATGGATAGAATCACTTTCATATTGCTCCTATGATGAAATTTTAAGACCAACAATCAATGAAATCTTTTAGGAAACCACATTCATGGAGACCACTCAAAATACCTTCTCTAACACTGATCAAACCAATCTAGTATCTCGAAACATATACACATGTGGAATCAATCCTATTTGAAACTCAAAAAAAAGAAATTGATATTGAGCCAATGTCCCAATATTCTGCTGAAATTTCCAACCAACCTAATATTGAATTGAAAGAACTTCCTTCTTCACTTAAGTATTCCTTCCTAGGAGAAAATCAAACACATCATATTGTCATTTATTCTTCTCTTTAATCCAATCATGAGAGGATGCTTCTAAATGTCGTTAGAAAACATTAGAAAGCCATTGGTTGGGCCCTGTTTGATATTCATGGGATTAGCCCACTTATCGGGACTCATAGGATTATTCTCAAATCTGATTCAAAGCGATGTATTCAACCTCAACGAAGACTCAATCCTAATATCATGGAGGTAGTAAGGAAGGAACTGCTAAAATTGTTAAAATCTGGTATCATCTATCCCATAGCTGAGAGTGAGTGAGTGATCTCAATCCAAGTGGTTCCCAAGAAGGTAGGAATCATAGTGATAACCAATAAGGATGGAGAGATTCTTCCAACTAGGTTTAGTAGTGGATGGAGGGTCTAAATTGACTATATTAAGCTAAACTCATTTTCAAAGAAGGACCATTTCCCCTTACCATTCATTGACCAAGTCCTTGAGAGAGTTTTAGGTCATGCCTTCTACTATTTTTTAGATGGGTACTTGGGGTAAAATCAAATTTTGGTCTCCCTATAGGATCAAGGGAGGAAAAAATTTACCTATCTATTCAACACCTTTGATTTCAAACGTATTACCGTAGGGTTATGCAATACATTTGGAACTTTACAACGGTGCATGATGGGAATATTCTTGGAGATGGTAGGGGATTTTCTAGAGGTCTTCATGGATGACTTATCTATGTTTGGGGATACATTTGAGGGATGTCTAAGGAATGTGAAGAGAGTCTTGTCAAGATGTGAAGAAAAGAATTTGATCTTAAACTGGGAAAAATTCCATTTCATGGTTAAAGAGGTACTAGTCCTTGTCCATCTAGTCTTAGGTAAGGGAATTGAAGTTGATAAAGCCAAGGTTGACATCATTTGTAACCTTCCATCATCCAAAACTGTTAAGGAAGTGAGTTCTTTCTTAGGACATGATGGTTTCTATAAAAGGTTCATTATAAATGTTAGCTCTATTTCTCGACCACTTTGTACTCTATTGGTGAAGGATTCTCCATTTTTATGGACAGAAATCTGTGAGGAATCATTCTCTACACTCAAGTCATCTCTTATCTCTCCACCTATCATGCAGTCTCCAAATTGGAAACTTCCATTTGAGCTCATGTGTGATGTGAGTGACTTCGCTCTAGGAGGATTATTAGAACAACGGTGTGATAAAACTCCATGTGTCATTGCTTATGCAATAAAATATTTAAATGATGCACAAATCAACTACACCACCACTGAGAAGGAGTTACTTGATGTTTTTTTTTCCTTAAAAAGTTTAGGTCCTGACTCTTAGGATCCCCCATCACTATGTTCACTGACCATTATGCACTAAAATACCTCTTCCAAAAACAAGATGCTAAGGCTAGAATGATTAGGTGAGTCCATCTATTACAAGAATTTGACCTCACAATCAAGGATAAAAAGGGTGCTGAAAATTTTGTAGTTGATTATCTCTCTAGGATGGAATTCAAAGAAAACTCCAATCACTTTTTTGTGTCTGATTCATTTCCTGATGAACACCTCTATTCAGTGAGTGATTTCACATGGTATTCCGACATAGCCAACTTCTTATTTACATGAGTAATTACAAAATTATTAGGGACTCGAGATCGAAGGAAATTCCTTTATGATGTTAGGAACTATGTGTTTGATGATCCATAACTCTATAAGTTCTTCCCTGACCAAGTCATTAGGAGGTGTGTCCCAGAATCTGAACAAGAATCCATCCTTAATTTCTGTCATAGTGAGGCGTATGGAGGTCACTTTTCCTCTAAAAAACTTCATCTAAGGTTCTTCAGTGTGGTCTCTTCAAGACCACCCTCTCAAGGTACTCCTACACATTTTTTTCAAAGTTGTCCTAGGTTTCAAAAAGTAGGGTCAATCACAAAAAGGAATCAAATGCCACTCACTACCATCTAAGGGATTAAAATCTTTGACTGTTGGGGAATTAATTTCTTGGGCCCCTTCCCAAACACTAGGGGATATTTTTACATCCTTTTATCTATCGATTATGTATCCAAATGGGTTGATTCCATTCCTACAAAATCCAATGATCATCAAACTGTGATTAGATTTCTCAAGGAAAACATCCTCTATAGATTTGGAATTCCTATGGCAATCATTAGTGATCGTGGAACTCATTTTTTCAATCTTCCATTCTCATCACTCATGGAAAAGTAGGGAATTTATCACAAAGGGTCCACTAATTACCACCCATAGACCAATGGTCAAGCTGAGTTAGCCAATCGAGAAATCAAAAAAAAATCTTGAGAAAACTATTAATCCATCTAAGAAATATTGGTCAAGAAAACTCTTAGATGCTCTTTAGGCCTATCTAATCGCATATAAAACCATTTTAGGAATGTCCCCATATAGGTTGGTTTATGGTAAATCATGCCATTTTCTAGTGGAGATTGAACATAAGGCCTTTTGGGAAATTAATAAAATGAATTATGACCTCTCATTGGCCAAAACAAAAAGGAAATTAGATCTCAATGAACTTGAGGAACTTAGGATGGAGGCTTATGAAAATTAAAGGATTAATAAAGCTAAATCACAAGCCTACAAATCTAGAAATCTTAAAACTAGACACATTGAACCGAGAAAACCTATTCTTTTTTATAATTATAATCTTAACTTACACCTGAGAAAATTGAGGTCTAGATGATCAGGTCTATATATAGTGCATAAGGTGTACCCCCATGGGGCTGTTGAAATTCAAGATACCACCAGTGGTCAAACATTTAAAGTTAATGGTCATAGAGTTGGACCATTCATAGAACCATTCCAAAAACTTGAAGTTGATGAAGAATTTTGTGAACCTACCTTAGATGACGAAAATAATTAATCAATTAGGGGTCCAAGTCGAGATAATGACGTTAAATAAAGAGTTTCATTGAGGAAACCTGTGGTTTTAAAGTTTCCAATCATTTTTTTGTTTTAATCAACTTTATATAGGATTAGTGGATCATTTTGATATAAAATTATTCTACCTTAGACTGTTGACATGTTCTTATCTTATGAGTATGGATTGGTATTAAAGGGGAGCACTATATTCATCTGTGTCACGCGGTATGATCCCTGAGTACAACCTTACCCAGAAATTAAAAAGAAGACAATTTATAATCAATTTGATTTAAAAAAAAGGAAAACCATAAAAATGATGAGACTTGGTATTAAATAAATTGTTCTGTTTTTTCTAGTTTTTTCTTGTTTTTATGGTTCATGGACTATTTTGGGTGATACATATTCAATCAAGGAGGTTCCTATATCTCCCATGAGAATAAAAATTGATTTGGGAGCACCAAAATCATCATTATTAAGCCACCAGGTGAACTTGTTCCATGCCCTTTCCAACTCATCCCCCCCCCCCCCACCCACATTCTCCTCTATTTTATTTTTAAGAAACTAGGTACAGTTTCATTCTAAGTTGGGGGGTGTGGAAACAAAATTTTTGTTAAAAAAACACGTAAAATTCCTTTATCACTAATATAATAACATCTTTTCTCACATTAAAACTACATAGAAAATATTTTTTATTTCCCGGACTCGTAATTTAATTCATGATTAAGTTTACAAGCATTGATTTTTGAAGTTTGGTTGTCCAATGAGAATTTTCATCATTTTTATTTTCACCTATTAAATCAAAATGCCACAATGCACGTCCTCTAGACTGTGGGGTACAAATTTGAATTTTTTGGGTCCCATAATAAATAGCATATGCTAGTTTGAGTTTTATGAATAATATGAGTATTCAAAAAAGAAAATAAAATAAAAATTCGCATGTAGAGAAATGGATTGATAAAATACAAGTCTTTCGACACTTGGGGATCATGAGTCTAGAGTTGTCTAGCCCTGAGTTTTTCACTCTATCTTTATTTATGGTAATATGAATTTGGTTTTTAACAAGTTAACTCAAGATGATGTCTGATTATGTGGGATTCACTTGGTTCCCTAAGGCCTTTGATCCTGGGAGTCATCGGCAAAGTCTTCCTATATGGGTTAATTTGATTAGCTATAATCTCAATTACTATGGAAACATTGAAAAAAAATCAAAAAAATCAAAATCAAAATAAAAATAATACTCATATTAGGATTAAATGTGATTCCACCTAGCGATTCCCCGATTTCCCTCTTTAATAAAAATGAACCCCCATATCTATTGTGATTCACAACACATCATTTCACCTAATTGAGTTAGATGAAGTATGATGATGGATTTGATCAAAGTAATGGGATTTGGATTGATATATACTTTTAAATTTATCTTGATTTAAATTATTTTTATAGTTTATAAAGATATATTTGTGTGTAGTTTACATTGTGATCACTCTTTGTCATAATGTGTTTGGAAACAAGAATTCAAATATAAACTTCGAATTATTTTCTCGGGACTAGAAAATATAAAGTTGGGGGTGTGATTATAAAACAAAAACACATATTTTAATTACATTTTAATGGTATTAAATGTTCATTTTTTATCTTATGGGCCTGATTTAGTGGATTTTAATTTTGAACATCCATTCTCATCATTTGTGCACTCCATGCCTAATATACACCAATTTAGGCCCAATGATTAATCTGATTTTAAGGAATGTATTTATCCATATTTTAATTTGATATTTTGGGAAATATATCTACACTTCAATATGAACATTTGTTATTCAGGGATCAATGGAGGATTCATAAATGATGATGGAGGTATTTGGCGATGAAAGGAAACAATTCTGGAGAAGGTATATTGGACACCATCCCACTAATGAGAATGTGGGGCCCCCAATACAGGCCCACTAAATCCCACATTTCTTGGGATTATAGAATACATATATAGGAACAAATAATTATTCAGTATCCAGTGCTATTTCAGCCTCCATGGTGGCTATTAAGGCAGTCCAAATAGAATATCAAAATATGGGCCAGAATCTGCGGCCCAGAATGTTAGCAAACTAAATAGGCCATAACTCCCGATCCACAACTCCTAATGGACCCAAATTTCACAGAAGTCTAGAAGAAATCTGTGGAAACAAAATACTCTTCTATGGACCACTGAGATTCGGTGATATTCTTTCCCATAAAGGACGATATTTCCAGGGGATATAAGCAGGATAAAAATTAAAGGAGGGAATCAATTTCTCCACTACTTTCCACCACCCTAAGGCCTAAATTAATTTAATAATTGGGAATAAATTGATTGAGGCTCGTCCTAAGGCTTCCCAATTTCCTATTTAAGGCAGTGGGGGTGAGGGGGAAGATATCTCTTATTTTGTATGTAATGTTATTATGCCAAAGTTCCTTTGTAATGTTTTCAATTTCCATGTAAGTTTATTTTTGTATTTCTATGTTCTTAATCAACATATTTCTCTTCATTATTCCCATTTATTTCATTAAAACTTTATAATCACAAATAATAATGATATATCTATTTTTTGGTGAATTAGTTCACACAAAGGTGTGAATTTCATCCATGCACATGGAGGAGTACTCGTTATTTCTGCGGTTTTAATATCTTCAATCCAATTATTGTAAGCCATATTCAGCCCACCATTGAGAGTATACCATCAATGGAGGGATAATTATTTAATGGTTTGATCTTAGGATGATGTAAATGATGGATTGAATGTTATTTTATGAACTAATTTTTTTTAATTGGATAACTAATTTAAGACTTCCATTCTTCAGTAATTTTTACTCTTCATCTTCACTGTGTTTGAGGAATCCAAATCCAAGTACTAAAATGACCATATACCTTGTAGAGATCATTAATTTGGTTATCTAAGTGTGTAAGGGATTATTAATTGAGTTTATTTAGCATCAAACCAGAAAATTATGAAGGTAGTGTTATTTTGAAGAATGGATTCATCAAGAATTAATAAAACAAAAATTGTCTAAAGAAGTAAAATTCATTCAATCCACCATGAGCATAATCCTAAGATCAACCCATTTCATTGAATTGAGTTCACTTAGGTTTATTGTTTTTCTTTAAAACCATCTAAAATCAAAACCAATTTTTCCACTTCAGAGCCAAAAATCCATCTCATAGGTTGTGTATCTTAGGTATCTTCTTAGGTCTCAGTGGATTCGACAACCCAAGATAGACTACAAAGACTGTTCTACCTTCATCTCTTGGGTAAATTTGAGCGTGAATCATGTGTACATGTTAATTATGATAAAGTATACCATATGTGTGATATGACTACCTATAAATAGTCTCTAACCCCTGAACTATTGGAAGTGTCCTTGGGGTAGTCACGGTTTTGGCCATGTTGGGTCAGTTCGTGACAAACTATGATAACCCATACCTTTTATACACTTTATTTCATGAATCATTACATAAAGGTACACATTCTAAAATCAAAAAATATCATAAATCATAGTTTATTTTTTTAAGTAGGTGCATAACATAACAACTTGATGTATAAATACAAAAAAAAATATTTAAAAACTCAATAATATGCACTTATAATCCTTGGATATTCTAAAATAGCAAGGGATAACCTAGGGATGTACATAAGAAAGGGGTGATCTAAAAATCTCGGTAAAGTAATAAAAATTATATCATAAGGTAAAGAAGTACATGTGATCCAATAGGTATATAAAGGTAATATAAGAGGGATTAGAATCTTAATCTTCAAAAATGAGGCATGATCTAACATGATAACATAAAGGAAACATAGGAATGATTCAACAACATAAAACATGACATCATAAACATAAGTCAAGGATAAACATAAAGAAAATATAACATAGTGTTCTTAAGATAATCCCCAGTGAACCAAACATGGAATACCATGATATTAAAATATTACCCAATGCATTGGAGGTCTATATAATTCTGGTCCCCCTGTCACTTTCATATCATGTACTTGTATAAGGGTGTCACATATATCATACAACATAAGGATGTATTTAATCAATTTTAACCCCAAGATTAAGGATTTTACATTACATACATGTAAATACCCAAAAATGAATGATAGGTATAACTTATTGAATATGCTTGAGTGGAAATGTAGTAGGTTATTCACTACAAAAATGTTTGGCATGAAAAATCACAGGAAACTTTTGGCAACATAACAAGTGTAAATGAAGGATTTTATAATGGTTTAATGTGAGATAAGAGGTATATAATTACTTTTACATCATAAGGATAGTAATAGGTATGTTTAAAAATATATCCCATATTGAAAATTTGGAAATCAAAAGGCATGACCAAAAGGAGGTTCTTGAATAAAGAGGTAAAGGAGAGGATCCCTTACCTTGAGAGGGAGCTTCTAAATGATTTGGAAGAGATTATAAAGATCATGGGGTACCTTTTGAGGGATATAAAGAGTTAATTGTAGAGTAAATTCATGATCCATGAGTTTTTAGTGAAGATTAATTATATTTGGTTGGGTTTATATAGAAAAATGACAGATAATTCTTTATTAATTTCCAAACATAGGTTTTGTACTCTATATGATAAAGTAATCAAAAATACAAACCTTCACATGGTTTTTGACCATGGTTTCCACCAAATATGAGTTTTTTTAATTATTTTATATGGATAAGAACCAAAGAAATTAAAATAATTCCCATGGTAATGTAGAAGTGAGTCATGTTTATAAATAGTTGATTTTAAAACCTTAAAATATAATTTTTTTTGAGGATTCGTTAAGGGATTATAAAATTAAAAAAATAACTTCAAAAAAACATTATTTTAAATTAAAACATAATTATGGTATTTTTTCACTTTATAATATTTATTACATCACTTTTTAGATTTTATAATGTCACAATACATACAGTATAATTATACTGTATTTTATTTTTACCCAAAAAATCAATTATCTAAGAATATTATAAAAAAATTAACATTTTATAATTTAAAGGGGTTGATTTAAAAAAATATTTTTTCATAATAATTCCCTAAATTTTATAATTTATACATTTTTTAGAATCCCGTGTTTTTGGACCGGGTTTTTTGTAGGGAATTTGAATTTTTATAATTACTGGATAGATAGCTTTTAAAAATGATCCTCATAATGAAATTATGAAATTTGGAGCACTTAAATGTGATATTTTTGGGCTTGGATAAAGTCCTAAGAAGTTTACTGGGTGGCTCGAGGAGTTTCAAGAGTTCCAGACCCAGAAAGGTCAGGTTTTAAAGGGTCTGTATTGGGCGCATGGTTTGTTTAAAACCATATGGTCCAAGAAGGAAACCGTGAAAACTTATGTAAGTGGAGAAGTGGGGGTATTCATGTACTATACACTATTTTTCAAAGTGTGTGGTTATCCCCTATAGTTTTTTTGGAGTAAGTAGCCTCACAATGTTCACCACACGGTTTGCACACCGTTTAGAAAACCAAGTAGGATAACCTATGTGGTATGTTCTATTTTAATAAATTAATTAAATTAAACATAAAATAAAAATAAATTAAAATAATAAACCCTACTCACCCCTCTTCCCCTCACTCATAAGACACCCCTTGGGTGTTCCCCGTTTAGTTGTGTGTGACATACCACCCAGTTCCCTCTTCGTTGTCTATTTTCTACTTGATCCTTCATGTTTCTCGATGGATTCATCAAGGTAAGGAATTCTCCTCCCTTCCCCTTCCTTTCTTGCGATGATTTTTCTTTCTCCATATCCCTATCTTGCTCGTCCTAACCTAGGTTTTGGGATAATTTTTTTCTTCATCCAATTTTAGGGCATGCGAAAGGCTTATTGGGTCATCTTGGGTGTGTTTCGGTGTTCACCGCCGAAGGCGATGCGCTTCGGTCCCGTTTCGGTTTTCCACCACAATGTGAGGTAAGTTTTTCTTTCCATTTCATGGTTATTATAAGTTTATATAGGGCCTTTAACTTATTTTTAGTCCCTTGTATAATCTATCGAGGGTTTGGTGACTCAGTGGATACTTGTGCTCATATACATAGGTATAGATATATATAAATATATATATCTTCCTTGTATATATTCACTGATGGTGAGGGGAATATGTGAATTGGGTTAAGGGATATATATGAATGTATGTGCAAAAAATTGTTGAGCAGTTTGAGTGGTTTCCGGTAATACTATCAAGTTCCAAAGTGTTTCACTCAGTTTGGTTTTCTTTTAAGGTAGGGTCTCTAACCTTCACCTTTTATTTAAGAATGAATTAGTTGACTACTTAATGCTCATTTAATAATTTGAATTGAAATTTTGGAATGAACTATCTAATTGTTATAAATTATTTTCTTGATGAAAAAGTCGTGATTTTATAATAAAACCCCTCCAACAGAGGTGCACTATCTTATAAGCCAAAAAGTATTAATTAGATGTTTACTGCTTGCTTGGATTAATGATTTGTAGATTCCATAAGTTGTGATGAAATAGTGTGATGTAAATAATGTTTAGGACATGGAATATAATTGAATTAGGAAATTAATTTTTTTCATTATGAACATTATTAGAACCTTTTCACATTATAAGTGTCACTTGGCCCCTTTAAATTTAAATTTCCCTTGATTGAACCACCCAAGGGGTGTGTTCTTATGATTTCCTTATTAGAGGAAGCTTATTTATAACTAAATGTAATTGGTTTAGTTAGTTTTATTATGCATTGTTTCCCTTTAATTTTTATTCTCTTTGGTTAAATGGGTATATTGAACTTGAATCGCATAATGGATCTTTTGGTTGATTTGATTTGTTTAAAGGTTTAATTAAACAAAAGTAAATAATGAGTGGGTATACTCATTAGATATTTTGATTATAAATTGGGATACATGAGTGGATATAATCATAATATGTAATTGGCTATGTTTATGATCAATGAGTGGGTATACTCATTGTATGAATTGGTTGTAAATGGTTATATATGATTCGGTAGACTCATATACTATTGAATGATAAATGATATGAAATGGATGAATGATTATATAGATTCCATGGACAGATCTCCATGGATATTGAATACGGTAGTAGACCCCTTGGGTTGAGTATGCCTCTTGGGTCTTGATTCTGTGGGATGCCTTGGGACTTGCTACCCCTTGGATCCATCTTTCTTGGACTCACGTAGGACATGTCCAATATGAAATGATCCTAGGACTCCAACTATTAACTAATCAAGTTTCCAGCGAGATGCTCCTAGGAATCAAATTATGATTCCTTGGTCTTTGAAACCTTGGATTCGACCCTTTTTGGTCTAATACATTTCCATGCAGCAAGACCATGAGATATATAGTATATTTGGTCGTATGGCATGGTTCTGGTAAATTGTGACATGTGTGATTATATAGTTTAGCCATGAATGTTCTGATTTTTATAGTCGTATATAAAGGCCATTATTATATGGTACTTGGGATATACAGTAAGGCCATGGTGGTGTGATGTGTTTGGATGAACGATAAGGCTCTGTTATTTATTTGTGAAATATTTGTAGTTTTCTTGTTATGGGAGCATGACTATATTGTGAAGGGAGACTTGAGGGGCTATTCTAGTATCATTAATTTAGAAGTTTACATGACATGGGAATATTTTCTTATATTTACTGCTTACTTGTTTACCTATACACTGCCTTAAATTACATTGCACGAATTGGATTGGGCTAGACATTTTCGGTACCAACCTATTGAGATGTTATCTCACACCCTACTCAGGTACCATTGGTACTCAAGTAAACCTTCTTGTTTTTAAGGATATGAAGCTTTTATTATGTTATTTTTATTTCCCATGAGGAGTTAGGAGAATAGGAATGAGATGGATCGCAGGATTCTTATGGAGATCACTTTGGGGTTTTTAGTTCTTTTCTTCACTTGATTCCTATATTGTAAAGAATGTCATAAGTTTAATGCTTTATATAATGAATCATCATCTATAATTCATTATTTTTATAAACTGTAATTTTCCATATTTAATATTCATTTGATATTACATTTTTCTTTCCTTTATTTTTCATTTTCTTTTACTGCTTTATCCATTATCTGAGTTTAGTTATCTGATAAACTATTTTACTACTCAGGCATGAAGGTATTATCTTCCCACTGAACTACCATTACACCTTCTCTACTAATCAGTATTCTCTGGAATATGTGGAGATTCTCTTTATGTCATGTTGTGACTGATATGGATATCGTTTTAGTGGTAAGTCGGGCCAAGATGTTACACATTTAAATCAAAAATCCCAATTTATTTAAAAATACTATTTTTTTTACAAAAACATGGTAACTTTCAAGTAAAATACCCTTAAATGAAATATTTATAATTGAAACATAAGAAATAATTAATTGTGATGATTCATGATATAAAATTTAGAGGTGAAGTATATACACCATTTAAAATAAATAGGTGTGTAACTTTAAAATATGCCTCAAAGAAAGGAAAGTGGGACGGAATCCCTTACGTCAAGTCTGACTCGTTATATACGTAATTTATATTCTTAAATAATAAAGATATTTTAATTATTTAATTTCTTTATAACCTTTTTAAATTTCCTCACTTTCTTTATTTTATTTATTATCTGTTATATTTAATTACTCAATCAATTAATTTCATGTTGGACATTTTGATGATATTCAGTTCATATGTCCAAAATGACTTTGATAGTTTGATTGTGGTAAATGTGTCCATAATTCCATTATCATCATAATAATAATAATTTAATAATTTAATTTTTTATACATCAATTATATGTTCAAATCCAACCATGAAATATAGTTATGAAAAATGAACTATGTTACAATCATGGAGATGGTAAGTCGTATGTACACGAGATTAACATTTCCATTTTTCAAAGATCGTAATGGAAAGAACATAAGTATTATTTTATCTTTAAATAATGATAATTATCAAATAAATATAATATTATTTCTTTAAATATACATATATATAGTATTCATGTAATGTGGATATGAAAAATGAATCACATCGCTTCGTCGAGTTGGTAATCCACATGTACGTATGAACGATGTTATCATTTTTAAATGAATGGAAATGTAAGAAATTATATTATATATTGATTTTAAAAAATTATAAATAATTAATGAATAAAATATATATATATATATATTAAATAAATCATTAAAAAATTTATTAGTGGTGATGTAAAACAAATAACATTGTTTCATGAGGTAGTAGCCTAGCGTACACACAAATGACAGTTTCATTTACCATTTGATGGAAGAAGAGATGGATATAGGGTATACCATTAAAATATAAAAATCTCATTATATGGTATATAATGATTTTATTATATCAGTGTGGTTGAATAAAATTTAAAGGATTTGGAAGATTAAATAAAACAAAAACGCCTTTTTGATAACGATACCTCTTCTTCAAACAACCTTTTTAGGTTTACACCAAAAGCCTTCCTAAAAGGTTTTTATAATAAAATTAATGCCTCTATGATGTGGTAAGTGAAGTATAAAATGGATTTTGGTAGGTATTGGATGAAAAATTTCCATTTAAGTGTGAATAAAATATCAGATGAGGTTCCCTTTTATAAGTGAGTGGAGGGGCACTTTTGGAATTTCTTAAATTATTAAATTATAATAAGTTAATATTTAATTAAAATACTTTCAAATGGATATGGATTATAATTTTTAATAGTATTAGGTATAAATATGTCCATAATGTAATATTTATTCAATTTTAATTAGTAATTAACTCTTATCTCTTGGTTTAACCTCTCAGTAAACGCGTTTTAACATTAACCACGGTGACAACTTTTTCAAACTGAAAGTGTTGTGATTTTACTTATAATATGACAATTAGATAATGGATGTAAATTTATTACATTTTAGACCATTTATCATCCTAATTTTACTCTTTAATTATTTTTATGATTTCTAAAAAATATATAAAATATTATTTAACATAAAATATCATTATTTTCATTTTTGACACAATTCATTTAATTTGACTTTAAATACATGAAGATAATAATTAATTTAGAATATAATAAATTAAGACTATAATAATACACCATTATTAACTCTAAATTTATTTTGAAACTATAAATTATACCAAATACATTAATTTGTATTTTTTGAAAATCATTTAAGTTTTCCACTATTTGCACAAGCAATGTATCAGCATTGTATAAGCGCTTAAGGTAACTATATAATAAATAAAAATTAAAATAAATTACCAAAATTAAAATAATTTAATTATACTCAAAATATAATTTAATATTCATTCTCTAATTATTTTTATCCTTATGTGAATATATAATAGATATTTAAAGGAAAGAGAGTGACATTTTGTATTGTTCTTTACTTAAAATAATATATAGGTCTCTTTCATAGAAAAGTGTACCATAAATAATTGAATATATATTAAGTATATAATATTAGAAAAAAATCCATCCAATAATAATTAACATGAAAATTTTTGGCCTTATCACTTATTTTTAACCAAGGTTAACCCGATTTACTCTTTTACCTTGGTGAAAAAAATTTACTATTTTCAGTATTATTTATGACCAAAAATTAATTTAACCTTATTAAATAATATTAATTATTGTAAATAAAAATATGGAATCCATTTTACCAAATTCAATTTACATAAGTGGTATAATGTAATTAAAAATGAACCCAAAAAACATGTTGAAAAATAGTTTTTCAAGAAATGTATTTTTCAAGAACAAGATGATATTACATTAACCCTATAACTAGTAATCATCATTATATTAATTTAAATTTATATATATATATATATAATATATTTCATTTAAATAATTTCTTATTGGATATTATTTTAATTAATTAAACTGAAGATTCAGTATGCACTTAAATACAGTTTTCAGAATAATGAAATCTTAAGATTAAAATATAACTTATACCAAAATTAAATAGAAAGATGATTAAAATTAAATTAATTATATTAAAATTAAATAAATAATACTTATTTTACATTTAAATCAAATTAAAAAGCATAATGTGACTTTTAAATTATTTAATTTGTTAAAAATAAATGATTGTTTTACAAAAAATCGTATTTTCACTATTCATAGAAAATCTCTCTTCTTAGAAAAATCAAAAAATTTCATTATAAGTTAATTTTTTACATGAATATTTTAGAAAATTAAGTTACTTCTTTATAATAAAATTTTGAAAATTTGAATAAATTAATTATATTATTTTCTCATAAAAAAATAAAAAAAAAATTGGCGAAAAATATATTTTTAAAGCATGTAAAGACTATACTAATAATTTATTCCTTATTTACTAATATAATTTCTTCATTTAAAATATTTATACATTATTTTCAAAAAACATTACTATTCATATTGGCTATTTTAACGTCTATCATATAACAATCATGTTTAAATAGTATATCATTTTTTGTTTAGTCTCAATGTTGAATGTTGTATATGCTATAAAACATAATGTTATTATTTTAAAATATTAGAGTTTTACATTCTCCCCAACTTCAATACATTTCATCTTTGAAATTTAAACTTTTTCTTGGAAATTAATGTTTTGACATTTGAAAATCCCTTTGTAAAAAATAACATTATAAAAGGGTTAATAAAACTTTCTCTTAAAAAGAGGGAAAATGAAATAAAAAAATCATCTAGAATAACACAAAAATATGTTTCCAAATTGGATAATATTAATGGAAAGTAAAAAACATGGACATGGATGAGAAAAATAACACCAAAGGACTAAAAAAGAGTGATAGAGAAAGAAATTTAACGACCAAAGAACCATAAATCTTTGATGGGTGAAAGACTATTGATTCATTGGAAATGAATATAGAACGTTTTTATTTCAAGGTCCTTTTCCTAAATTTATGGGGTTATTTTTATATCAATATTGATAACACCATAAAATATACTTACTTGATATATTTTTATTTCATAATCATAGTTTAATCCTTTCATTGTGCTTTGATTAATTTCCACTTCATTTCTTACTCCAAGAAATGAATATCCAAGATGAATTTTTTATGAAAGTATAATTAAAATTAACTTTTAATAGATCATAAAATCCATAAAATATTTATAATTAAATCCTTAAATCTCTAAATATTTACCAAAACCAAAATGGTTATCACAAGTTATCAAATATAATATATTAATCTCTAAAATCTCAATAGTAACACTCAAATTTCCACTTAATCCATTCCATAAATAATTAACCATATATCCCAAATAACCTCGCTATTCAAAATTTTGATTGTTTTCTTTCCAAATAATATTTAATATCAATCCTAATGGATACATATACATCAACCCAATAATATTTCTCTCAAAATATCATTAATCACATCAAAATCATAAAAAAATAAAAAATATTTGATTGTAAAATGTGTTTACTAAAATAAACTTAATATTTATCCATCAAACCATTTAACTAAAAAATTCATACTAATAAGGAAAATGCATAATCCAGTGTTTGGTGCCACACCCTTGTTTTCCTTTGGTTGTGGGTTAAATCCCTACAACCTTTCTGGATGTGACAGGTTTTCATACGACATGTTTGTTTTCCTTTTTATAAAACTATATTAATATAATCCATATAAAATTCCCAACAATATGATTAAAATCCTAAAAATGGAATTAGTAATCAAATTACTTTTTAATCTCATGGTTTTCTATAAGATAAAACATATGTTTCCAAATTTTAAAAACCCATAATTACCTCATCATCAAAGATCATATAAACCCAAAAGGTTATCAATATATTTAAACTCATGTCCATAAATTAAAATATGTGTTCCTAAAATAACATTTTCACCGAAACATAAAATAAAACAAAGGGTTTCATTCCAATAAATATCTCCCAAATTATCCTTAATCATGTTAAATTACCATTACACAAAATCTTAAAAGGGGTATATATGCCTTTAAACTTATAATCATCCTTAGAATTATTAACCCATGATAGAACATAAAAATATTTAATTACACTCATATGAATCATAGTCTTAGTGTCTTTGGTAGATGTCCCCAAAGTATTTCATACGGTTATATACACTAATCTATGTTTTACTAAATTTTGACCCCAAGTTTTCTACTAAATGTTCTTTTATATCAACTGTAAAGACCATGACTGCAGTAACCTAGAGCTGGTGGTTAATTTAATACATTAGTACTAGATACAAGAGATATCAACCCAAAAGGACTGAATAGTTTACTATTGTTGGTAAACTAAATACATACTTGAATCTCACATTATATTTGAAAACATAATATATAAAAAATTGATATTAAATATTCTGCATCCTTTAACTCATTCAAAGATTCTTTATTTATATCTTGGGTAAAGGAAACAAAATATGTGTGAAATCAGATTCTTAGTTAGGGTTATGTACAATGGAATCTATTATCAGTAAATAAGGTATAATCAATTTGTCGAGGTAAATAACTAAAAACACATATCATTTAATAAATAACTTGAGTACTAAATGAATCCATGGATAATACCAATGAAACAATATCATCGATAATAATTATTGAATTCTCAATAAATAAAATGATTAATATTGGACATCATGATCCTAGATATCATGATATTTATAGTGTCAATACCTTGCACCAATACAGTTTAATTGATGGGTAGGTATACACCAAAAATACATTTTAATAAGTGAAGGAAACTTTTTTGTCTCATGAGACATATCGATGCATCAAGGAGCTACCTATAACTAGTCCTCACCCTTCATTGAATTTCTAACGCATTCCTCTTATATTCAATGGTCAATTCAATTCATAAATAATATTCCTTATTAATAAATATTTGTATTGAGAAAATAATATGGATTTACTATGATTTTCTTTGATCAATCAAATAACCTTTATAATAAAACAATATATATAAAAATGGTATATGGTTTAAAAAATAATTTTATCCATAATACAAAGAATATGTATATTTGAGAGAATTGTAATGTCAAATGGAAAATGATCATATGAAAGTAAATGTTTTAATATAAATTTAATGACTACAAAATTAATCAAAAAAATGAATTCCAATACTTTCCCTAGTCACAATAATCATACACCATCAAGAGAAAGATTAAGGATGGTATCATTACAATATATCCCCAGTATAGTATAAGTAAAATAAAGGGTTTTTTATTAATGAATATAAATATAATAAAAAAATCATTAAAAAAATCCTTGAGGAGAATAAACTTTTCACTTTGATATCTACTTTTAAAAACTAAAAAGTTCAATAATATTAGAAAAATATTTTATTTGAAAATAATCTTGGAAACTTGTAAAGGAAGATTCAAAGTAATGGTTAGTCATGACGGTGGGAATGTAATGGGCCATAATTCTATAAATGAGATTTCCCTCCTTATGTTTATTTAATATAGTATAAATCACATAAAATTACTTAGAGAACACAATAAAAACTTTATAAATGAAGAATGAATGAAATAATAGGTATTTCTAGAAGTTAAGGAACCTATACCGATGAAAAAGTAACATGACCTTCAGAATAGTATATGACCCTAATGAATATTAAATCGATGAAATAAATAGTAACCTCACCAATTAAGGTATAAATAAAATTTATTCATCTTATAAATGAAAGTATGATATAATTATATCGTAGTATAAGTAAATGAATATTTTAAAAATTATAAATTAAATGTTGGAATTTTTATGAGTCATAAATATTTATTTAAAATTTTATAATTAGTAAAATGATTTTAAATAAATTTCATTTTCATAAAATTTATTCATAAATCAATATATCTTTTTCTTATGATTTTCGTATAATTTAATGAGACCTTAGTTAATTTTTTAGAGTTACAAAAGCAGTTATAATTTTAAAAACTATATTTTTCGAGTAACTGATGAATTTAATTAAAATTTTGATTTATCATATTTAGAAAAATATTTTAAAAAAATGTATTTCATTTTTTAATACTAAATTTTGAAAAAAAAAATTAGGGTGAATTTTTTGGATTTTTCTAAAATACATGAATCTTTATGAATAATAAATTACAGTAATTTATGGTATAAATATGTTATAAGTTAAATACATTATTCCTTGATTCATGAATGATGTAAGAAACATAATATAGAAATAATTTTCATTATTTTAATATATTTTCTAATAATTATCAAGTTATACATAGTCTTGAGCCAAAATAATAAAAAAAATATATTCAAAAAACACATCTCTCCTCCACTATAAATATTACCCCTTCTTATCACACTATAAAAGCTTTGGTACTTGTAAAATTTATGACCAATAGTCTTCCCAAGTCCCCCCCCCCCTACCCATGTCTTGGAGCTCTTGGTATCATCAAAATATTAAAACCATTTTCCTAATGAGGTTCTCAAGGCGGACAATTCAAGAGGTAAAATCATTTTTCTTTTCCTTTTAATTTATTTTCAAGTTTCTTTTATTATTATATTCTCACCTCCACTCATCCAAATAGCATGATAACTCTAGTACCTTATATACACTTGAACATTATTATTATGATGTAATAATCCATCATGAATCCCTTTCTCCACCCCCTTTTATTTTAAAAATGGAAATGTTATCCGTGAGGTGTTGTTTTATCTCCTTCAAGGATGACAAGTTTTCATTTTCCTTCTCCATATTCAAGTATTTTCATGAAAATGTTTTAATGGTTAAAAAATATTTTAAAATGTATATTACAACCATTTTTATGTTTTTGAAGTAACATATTTACATAATAATAAATGATAAAATAAAACGAGTTCATTGTGATCTAAAACTGCTATAATTAATCTAAACAGTTATTATTGACATGTTATTTATTGATTCATCCTCATATCTAGAGGAAAACAAAATATAAAAGCAGATTCACTTCTATATTTTCATTAATAACATATAATTCCAATTCTAGGTAATTATACCCATTTTACATGTACTTCTTTACTTATAAACAAGTGAATCGATCGTGAAAACTGAGAAATTAAACGCTCCCAAATGATGAAATTAAACTCTATAACTCATTAATAAGGCCATAAATGAACATAATAAAACTATAATTAATAAAATATATATATATAAGGTTCCAAATTAATTAATTGAGGGATTTAATTTTATTATAAAATAAATTAAGTTCAAGTGTAGAACACAATCGTACATAAGGTAAGGGTTTCTTCCCGAACATCCATTTTCATTCGGGTTATGATTTCTTCCTTTATACACTAATTTAATTCTTCCTTATTTTGATATAATTATTCTTAATTATTTTTATAAATTTAAAACTAATTTTTTCAGATCATTTCATATTTAATTTATAATAAATACATGTTTTTCAAGGTTCCCTTCCCAATTCTTCCCAACACACAAGCCCAATTAAAGGGGAAGTCTCAATTTCTTTCCATTTTCAAGTACCATACATAATTTGTTTTAAGATACTATTATTTTTCTAAAATCGCTATTTTTTCATGAAGAACTAAATTTGTTCATTTCTTGTTTTATACAAATAATTATGGAAAATACAAATGATTTTTCCAAAAGAACACTTCTTTGCAAAGTAAAAAATGGTATTTCTCTCAGAAATTCCTTGATGATTTTTTTTATATTATTTCCATATATTTCAATACCATTTGTTTAATATTTTACTTAATTTGGATTAATATTTTAAGATATCATTTATCATATTTTATCTAATAGTTTGTGATTATTTTGATTCGGATTTTATATCTTGATTCCATACGCCATGTTACATATAATGGTTAGTGATTATGTTCACTGATTGGGGAAAGTTATTTACATATCATATGCTAGTTTTAATATGAATATATATATATATATATTGATTATGTTTTCCCCTTTCATATTAGGAATGAATTGGAATTATTAAGTGACCATTGAGGCCTGTTATATCCCCTCAATGCATTGGTAGGTCTCATGAAACAAACTAGACTGGGTTTTTACCCATTTTGTATGGTGTCTTGGATGAGTCATTGATGGTATTTTTATGATGTCCTAAATTATGAATTCCCTCATTATAAAGCTATTAATTGATATTCCAAGTGGTTATTCAACTAGTATAATACCCATGGTTATGTTTTGTTATAGAATTATTTAATCATATTTTATTCCTGCCATTTTATGATCAATAATATGTTTTAAATACGTGTGTTTTTTTATAAACCATGTATTATTATTTATGTTTATGATAGATTACTCTATATTGATTACCCTTACTAAGCATTATATCTCACCCTTTTCTTATGTTTTACTTTTCCCTAGTATGCGACGATGTATATTATTATTTAATTTCATGAATAATCTTAAATTTCATGGGTTATTCAAATGAAATGGCTATGTTGTAATTTCTTTAAAGTTGTAATGAAAAGTTCATGTATGTAATCTGGTTTCTAAGATTTATAAACTAATTGATCCCTTAGGATTCCTTCATTGTATCTATGAAAATGTAATAAGGTAAGACACCATATCTAGGCTACTGAGGTCAGGGTATTTATAGTTGGTATTAGAGAAAGTTTAGTATAAATCTTGGAAACTAGATTTAGAAAATATAGATTATAGAATATAACCTTAATATAGAATTTGAGGATAATAATATAAAAATATCCTAGAACTTTGGTAAAGTAGAGATTATGTGAGTCTTTATATAAATACATCTCTATCTGGATACTATAAGTGGATGTGGTTCTGGTACAGATGTATCTAGGGGTAATAACTCTAACAAGGTATCTCATGTCTAACTCAAGGTAACCAGGTCCACAACAACATCCTTACTATGCACCTAGTTTGACACTCCTTGGGGATATTCTTATGATAATTCAAATTATCTTTATAAACAATTATGATGGATTTAGAAGTAAATATGTCCCCAAAGAATCCATGTTTAAGATTATGATATTATCTATATATAAATTTAAATTTATGCTAAGTCTTTTTCTAGTTTGAAGTTATGCATTATGATTCATGACCTAATTTAGTATGCTCCATTATTTAGAAATGGATCCTAGTGGAAGAAATGGAAATTGTATCAATGTGAATATCCCATATAAGTATTTCCATCCTATGCAAGATAATAATGTTGGTACTAGTGCTGCGAATGGTATTGAGAAACTTATTATTATACTGGTGAAGCTGACTTAGGTTATGAACAATAACCTTACTCGTATGGAGAAACCTGATCTACAACATGGAGGAGTAACATTATAACTCTTTATGTGACAATAGTCACTATCATTCAAAAGTACTACAAAAAACTTTGTAGTAGAGTAGTGGATAAGTTCCTTGGAGAAAATATTTCTTACTTTTGGAGGTAATGCAAGGGAAAAGGTTATCATGGTATTTTATCATCTCTTGGGAGATGAGAATTAGTGGTGGTCATTAATTCAAAACACAAAGGAGGAGGAAGAAATATCAAATATAGAATGGAATGATTTTAAGGAAATTTTCTTAGAAAAATATTTCCCTCACCAATAGCAATTGGATATGGAGATCCGATTATTGAGTCTAAAGTAACAAGTTGTTGAAAATATTGTGAAGTATGAATCCAAATTTACATGATTATCATGGCATGTTTTGGACAACATATGTAATCCAAGTAGTAATATTGATTGATTATTTTATGGTTTAAAACTATTCCTTTTAAGGGAATTGGCCTCCCAAAATTTCTCATCATTTGAATATATAGTCTCACGTGCTATCAAGACAGAAAAATAATTTCCTAAGTATTATGACTTAAAAGGAAAGAAATAGAAGAAAAGGATTGTTGAAAACTATAGTAAAGGAAATAAGGAAAAGAGGAATAATGGAAGAGTTTAATTTCCATACTATGATAATTATGTGAAGAAACACCTTGATACTTGACTGAAGGGTATTGGCGTTTATTAAAAGTGTAGAGAAAAGGCCACCAAGCCCGTAATTGCAAGGGAAAGAAATAATATACCAATGTTCAATGCTACAATTTCAAAGATATGGGACATTATGAAAATGATTGTCTTAAGCATCAAGGAAACTTTCCCTAAGGAAGGCCAAGAGAGAAAGGATAAGCTTTTGTGGTCACAACTACTGAGGTTGAAGTTTTTAATGATGTGTTAGTAAGTACTTTAATCATTTACTAAAACTTAGAAAATGATTTATTTGATTCTAGGTCATCACATTCTTTTATATTTTCCTAGTTTTCCAAGAAAATTAGACATTTCCATTTTGATTTAATAAAGTATTTTTCGATAAAACTCCTAATAGAAGTGTAATTGCAATAAATATGTGTCATTCAGTCCCCTTTATGACACACAAACATGATTTTTTTTTATTATCTTTTCATTATACCAATGATTGAATTTGATATAACACTCAATATGGATTGGAATTCAAAATATGATGGAAAATCTATTGCAATAAGAATTAAGTAAAAATTTGTGAGGAAAATGTAGAATCCCTTATCTTTAGAGAAGAAACATCATCATATGGTCCTTACCTAGATCCACCTTCAGTGGATCGTCTAAATGAAATCCATGGGGAGGAAGAGAAAACATCATATATGAATATTAAAATTTAAGATGTTCAAATTGTACAAGAAAATATTGATGTATTTCCAGAGGATTTACCTGGACATCCTCTAGAGTGGGAAGTTGAGTTCTCTATTGATTTAATTTCTAGTGTAAGACAGATATCAAAGACTCCTTACAGAATGGACATTGTGGAATTAGTAAAGCAGAAGAAACAACTATAGGAATTGAGTGATAAAGGATTTGTTGACCATGGTGTTTCTCCCTGGGGATCCCTTGTTCTATTTATCAAGAAGAAAGATGGACCCATGAGTTTGTGCATTGACTATAGAGAAATAAATTCAATTAAAATAAAGAACAAGTGTCAAATTCTTATCATTTATAATTTATTGGATCAACTTCATGGATCTCAATAATTTTTTATGATTGAACTTATATTTGGATATCATCAATTGCGTGTGAGGAATGATGATATTCAAAAGATAGTATTTCGAACTCGGTATGGACATTACAGGTTTACAGTAATTCCATTTGGACTTACTAATGAACCCTCTATTTTTATGGATCTAATGAACATAGTTTTTAAGGAATAGATTGATGAATTTTTTGTGGTATTTATTGAGGATATCTTGGTCTACTCTAAAAGCTACGAATACAATGAGAATCACTTGTGGATTGTTCAGAAGAATTTTAGAATAAATTAATTATATGGGAAGTTTAGAAAGTGTAAATTTTAGCTTCAATCAGTTTCCTTTCTTATCCATATTGTCTCTAAGGATCGAATCTCAGTTGATCCTATGAAGAAAAAGGTGGTTCAGGAATGTCCTACAGAAATAAACATAACTGAGGTAAATAGTTTCATTGGTTTATTAGGTTACTATCGGTATTTCATTCAAAAGTTTTTCTTAGGAGCTAACCAATTAACCAATATTATGCATAAAGGGGTTAAGTTTATTTGGAAAAAGGAATGTGAATAATTATTTGAAGAATTGAAGAAGATATTAGTGAATGCTCCGATCTTGACTCTACTATCGAGAAATGGTGGATTTGTTATTTATAGTGTTGCATCAAATAAAGGACTTGGTTGTGTCCTCGTACAGAATGACAGAGTTATTTTCTATGTATTAAGAAAGTTAAAAATTCATGAATAGAACTATCCATATCATGATCTTGAGTTATAACCTCTAATATTTTCTCTGAAAATATGGATACACTTTCTCTATGGAGAAATATGTGAGATATATATAGATCACAAGAACATGAAATATATTTTATCACAGAAATAACTCAACATGAGGAAAAGGAGATGGATAAAACTACTCAAGGATTATGATTGTTCAATACATTACCACCTAGGAAAGTTTAATAAATTAGAAGATGAATTGAGCAGGATGGATCATGAAGTTTCGAACAAAATGAGGATTGACAAGGATTCTAAGTACATAGATATAGAAAAGATAAATATGGGAATTATCAAGTAAAGTAAAACATCATCACTTTTCAATAGGTTTCCCAACCATCTTTATTAGAAAGTATTAAAATTTCTTAGTCTGATCATGATAATATTCAAAATAAAATTAAAGTTGTGGATGATGGGATGTTTCTAGAATTCATGTGTAATAATGAAATTCTGATATTTGGGAGGATGTTATGTGTTCCCTCTATACCTGGTATAAAAAGGTAGTTATTGGATACTTACCATAGGTCAAATTTCTCTATACACCCTAGTTGAAATAATATGTATATATATTTGAAGGAACATTTCTGGTGGGATAATATGAAGTGGGTAATTGCTAATTATGAATCAAGATGCTTAGTCTATAAATAAGGGAAGGTTAAAAGACAACATCCTATAAGAGTCATGAAACCATTGATTATTCCTACATATAAATGGTATGACATCACTATGTATTTTTTCACTGGATTACCAAAAATTTTAAGAAATAATGATGCAATATGGGTGATTTTTGATCAACATACCAAATATTCACATTTCATCACTATAAGAGAGTGTTTTCCACTATATAACCTTGCATGAATCTGTATTAATGAAGTTGTAAGACTTTATGGAGCACCTATCTCAATTTTTCCTGATCAATATTCATGATTTACATCTAAATTCTGGAAAATTATTCATAAATATTTGGATATTGAGCTTCATTTGAGTTCTTCTTATCACCCTCAAACTGATATGAATTCATAAAGGAAGATCCAAATTTTAGAAGACATTTTGAGATCATGATCACTTGATTTTCAAGGTATGTGGGATCATTATTTACCTTTAGTAGAATTTTAGTACAATAACAGTTTCTATTCTAGTATTCAAATGGTAGTATATGAAGAATTTTATGGAAATAGATATCGTACACCAACTAGTTGAGATTAAGTTGGTGAAAGGAAGCTTGTAGGCCCATAGATTTTGGAGGAAACAATATAAAAGGTAAATAATATTCAAACAAATATCAAATAATCTCAAAGTAGTCAAAATATCTATGCTAATAATCGAGGTACGTGGGATCATTATTTACCTTTAGTAGAATTTTAGTACAATAATAGATTCTATTCTAGTATTCAAATGGCACCATATGAATAATTTTATGTAAATAGATATCTTACACTAACTAGTTGGCATGATGTTGGTGAAAGGAAGCTTATTGAACTATAGATTTTGGAGGAAATAATAGGAAAGGTAAAGACTATTCAAAAAAATATAAAATCATCACAAAGTATTCAAAATATCTATACTAATAATCAAAGGGGGGATTTGGAAATTTAGGTGGGAGACCGCATTTTCTTGAAAGTATCTCCATGGAAGTGAGTTATAATATTTAGAAAGAAATGGAAACTGATCCCTAGGTACATTGGTATATTTGAAATTTTGTAGAGAATTGGAGTTGTGGATTATCATTTGTAAATTCCAAATAGCCTTTCTAAAGTACACAATGTGTTCCACATCTCTTTATTAAGAAATTACATTCCATGACCAACGCATGTCCTCACTTATGAAGGAATAGATTTGGAACCTCATTTATCTTACTGTGAAGAGAATATACGGATTATAGACACTAAAGAACAGGTTTTGAGGAAATGGATGACTTAGTTGGTAAAGGTAATTTGGATAAATCATAAAATTGAAGAGGATATGTGAGAGCCTGAGGAACTTATGATGAATAACTACCCAAATATTTTTATGAGGTGACATTCTAGAAATTTTGAGGATGAAATTTTCTGTAGTAGGAGAGAATGTAATGACCCCAAATTCTATCAATGAGATTCCCCTTATTATTTTTATTTCATTTAGATTAAATCACATAAAATCACTTAGAAAACACAATACAAACTTTATAAATGAATAATGAATGAAATAAGAGGTATTTCTAGACGTTAAGGAACCTATACCGATGATATAGTAACAAGACCTTAGAAATAGTACATGACCCTTATGAATAGTAAATTGGCTAAATAAATAGTAACCTAACCCATTAAAGTATAAATAAAATTTAGTCATTTTATAAATAAAATTATGATACAATTTTATCATAGTATAATTAAATTAATATTTTAAAAAAATTAATTAAGTGTTTGTATTTTTATAAGTGATAGATATTTAATTGAAATTCTAAAATTAATTAAATGACTTAAAATAAAGTTAATTTTTTTAAAATTTATTCATAAATCAATATTTTGTGCTCTTATTATTTATGGATAATTTAATGAGACCTCAGTTAATTTTTCAAAGTGTTACAAAATCAATTATAATTTTAAAAATTGTATTTTTTTAGTAAATGATGATTTTAATTAAAAAGTAAATATCATATATTTATAATGTTATTTTCATAAAATGGACTTCATTTTTAAATTATACATGTCTAAAAATGGTTAGGGTTAATTTTTGGGGTTTTTCTAAAATACTTTAATTTTTTGTGAATAGTAAAATACGGTAATTTACAGTTTAAATACATTATAAGTTAAATACACTATTCCTTGAGTCATGGTTAATTTAAGAACCATAATATATAACTCACCTTAATTATTTTAATATATTTTGTGATAATTATCAAACTATTCATAGTCTTGATCCAAAATAATAAACAAATGAATAAAATATTCAAAAAACACTTCTCTCCTACACTATAAATACCACCCCTTTTCCTAACACCTTCCAAGATTTGAGCCTTGTCAAATTGATTCCCAATAATATTCCCAAGTCCCTCCCCTAGGTTAAATATATCTTGGTCTCATCAAAAGAACAAAATCATTTCCATAATGAGGTTCTCAAGTAGGAAATTTCAAGAGGTAAAATCCTCTTCCTTTTCCTTTTAATTTCTTTTAAAGTTATTTTATTTTATTATTCTCTCCAAACCACCCCTAATAAAAATATAATAATAACTCCAGTAAATTAAATATAATTTAATGTTATTATGATAATTTAATAATCCATCATCAATCCATTTCTCCTCTCTCTTTTATTCTAAAAATGGAAATGTTGTCCATAAGGTGTTGTTTCATTGCCTTCAAGGATGAAAAGTTTTCATTTTCCTTCACCATATTCAAGGATATTCATGAAAAAAATTTAATGGTTTAAATATATTTTAAAATTCATATTAAAACCCTTTTTATGTTCTATAAGTAACATATTCACATAATACTTAATGATAAAACAAAATGAGTTTGTTGTGATCTAAAACCGCTAAAATTAATCTAGACGATTATCATTAACATGTTATCTAATGATTCATACTCATATCTGGGAAAAAATAATATATAAAACCAGTTACACTTTTGGATGTTAATTAATAACATTTAATTCCAATTCTGGAGAATTTTATCCTTTTTACATCATTTTCATTACTTATAAACAAGCGAACCGATCATGAAAACCAAGAAAACTAATGCTCCCGAATGATGAAATTAAACACTATAACTCATAAATAAAATCATTAATGAAATTAATAAAACTATAATGAATAAAATACATGTATATAATGTTATTAATTAATTAATCAATATATTTAATTTTATTACCAGGACGTTAAGGTCATGTGCAGGACACATTCAGATATAAGATAAGGGTTTCTTCCCGAACCTCCATATTCATTCGGGTTATGCTTTCTTCCACTATAAAACAATATAATTCTTCATTGTTTTTATATAATTCATATGAATTATGTTTATACATTCCAAAATAATTTTTTTATATCATTTCATCTTTCGTTTATAAGAAATACATGTTTTTCAAGGTTCCCTTATCAATTCTTCCCAACACGCAAGCCCAATTAAAGGGGACGCCTCGATTTATTACTCATTTACAAGTACCATCCATAATCTATTCTAAGATACTATTATTTTTATAAAATCACTAATTTTGTCATGGAAACATTATTTTTTCATTTATGGTTTTATACAAATAATTTGGACAAATACAAATTATTTCGCCAAAAGAACTCTTTTTTACAAAGTAAAAAAGGGTATTTGTCTCAAACATTCCTGGATGATTTATTAGATTATTTTCATCTATTTCAAAAAAATATTGAATATTATACTTAATTTTTATCAATATTTTATTATATCATATAATTTATTTAATCTAATGGTTTATGATTATTTTGACTGGGATTTTCTCTCTTGATTCCACACATCATGTTACACTGAATGGTTAGTGATTATGTTTACTGATTGGGGAAAGTTATTTACATTTCATATGATAGTTTTAATATGAATGTATAAGTTGATTATATTTCTCCCCTTTCATATGAGGAATTCATTGGACTTATTAAGTGATGGGTGGGACCTTCTATATCACCTCGATGCATTGGTATGTCTCATGAGATAAAAAATACTGGGTTTTTACCCATTATGTATAGTGTTTTAGATGAGGCATTGACAATATGTTTATGATGTCCTACATTATAAATTCCCTAATTATGAAACTAGTATTTAATATTCCATGTGGTTATTAAACTAGTATAATACCCATGTTTATTTTATTATTATGGAATTATTTAATCATATTTTATTCCATCCATTTTACGCTAAAGATTATGTTTTAATGACATGTATTTTTAGTTATTCACCATGCCTTATTATTTAGGTTTATGATAGCTTCTGCTATATTTATTAACCTTAATAAGCATATAATATCATCCCTTTATTATGTTTTATTTTTACCTAGGATATGAAGATGTATATTGTGAATGAATAGCA
This sequence comes from Viscum album, assembly GCA_963277665.1. Lineage (NCBI taxonomy): Eukaryota > Viridiplantae > Streptophyta > Magnoliopsida > Santalales > Viscaceae > Viscum > Viscum album. Next base: position 673,771,866 of record OY728127.1, read on the forward strand.
TGAATAATATTGGATTTTATGGGTGCTTATAATGAAATGGCTATGTTGTTATTTCTTTCAAGTTATAATGAAAAGTTTGTGTATGTAATTTGGTTTCCAAAATTCTAAACTAATCAATACCTTGAGATTCATGTCTTGTATCTATCATAATATGGTAATGTAAGGCATTGGATATTTTCTTCTGGGTTCTTGGTCTTTATAGGGAAATTCTATTCTTTCCTATTATGTTAAAATAAATATTCCTTTCACATTTTAAGTAAAAAGTCAAAAAGCACCTTGTTTGGAAAATGAAAAGAAGATTTATTTAAAAAAATTTGTCCAAATTAAAACATGATTAAAAATTTCATTAATAAATATTTATATAATAATAAACAATTATTTAAAAAAATTAATGAAAATATGGATGTGGAAGAAAAATATTCCAAACTAAGTTGGAAAAACAAATTGGTTTTCCTTAAAAAATTCTTTTGGTATCTTGTGTATTTAAAACATGAAAATTAAAGGAAATTTTATAATTTTAAGAAATAAAAATAGTATAATAAAATATATTTGTTTTAATATGGAAATATTATATAATTCTCTCATCAGATACTTGAACATAAATAATCGTGAATAATGATGAGATTGTGAAATAAACCCTTACCACTTTGGTAAATTTTGAATCATAACCCCTATGAAATAAATAAATTAAAATGAAACATTAAATATCATTAATATAAATAAATTCATGATATAACATGTCAAAGGGTTATTAGATACACCTCATAAAAATAATTAGGTTCATAATACTAAATATGTCTCACTAGATTGGAAAATGAGACGAAATGTCTTACAAAGATCATACCATTGAAGTGATAATTGATAAAAGAATTGATTTTTTGTACAAAATTTTAATCTCTATAAAACATGTGTAAATAAAACATAAAGTTATCAAAAATAATTAAATACATAATATTATAATATCAAAGACAATGAAGAAGTAATATAACCCAATAAAAAGAAATTGAGTTATGAAACCCCTTACTACTTGGTAAATTTCAATTCAAATCATGTTTGATGAAAGAATTAGAACTGAAACTTAAAATATCATGAATTATAAAGGTTTAATGATATAAAGTTTAAAGTGGTGGTATATGCACCATATAAAAAATGGTGCATAACACTAAAATATACCTCAGAAAAAGGAAATTGATACAGAATCCATTACCTTAGGTTAAACTCGTCATGTATTTTATTTATATTCCTGAATAATAAACTTACATTAATTATTTACTTTATTAAGAACATTTTTAAATTTTACTATTCCTTTTATTTTATCTATTACCATGTTATTTTTTATTACATAATCAATTAAGTTCACATCGTACATTTTGACGATATCCAATTTTTATGTCCTAAATGAGTTTTATAGTTTGACTATGGTAAAAGGGGTCCTTTTATCATAATATTCACGATAATAATCATTAAATAATTATAATTTTTATACATCAAATATAATTTTAAAAACAACCATTAAATATGGTTATAAAAATGAAATATGCTACAATCATAGAGATGGTAAATTGTGTAGTGGGGTGGTGCCTGAGTGGTAAACCCCATAATACTACATCCATAAGACTAGGGTTATTATCATGGAAATATAATTGGGGGATTTACTATGCAGTTATGAAATAGGAAGGTAGTGATGTATACATTATGTAGGTAGGCGGTGATGCAGGCATGACACAAGCCTAGTGATGCATGCATGATGATGTAGGCATGACACTGCACTGGGTCTTCGGTCCATGTTCTTGGGACACTTGGTCTTGGGAATATAGGATATATAGTGTATCTACCTATATCCAAATATAAAGAGTTATTTTATTTCATAATAAAAATATGATTTGGCCACAAGTTTTATAAAAAATGGAGATGGTAAGTTATGCATACGCATGAGCAGCATTTCTATTTTTCAATGATCATGATGGAAAAACATAAGTATTATTTTATCTCTATATAATTATCATTATAAAATAAATATATTATTATTTATTTAAATATACTAATATATATCATTCATGTGATGTGGATATGAAAAATGAATCACATTACTTTTTGAAGGCGGTAATTCACATATACGCACAATTGTCATTATCACTTTTAAATGAATAGAAATGCAAGAAATTATTTGAAATGTTATCTTAAAAAAATGGTAAATATTTCAAGAATATAAAATTTATATTAAATACATTAATAAAATAATCAATTATCAGTGGTGATGGATAATGAATTATATCGGTTCGTGAGGCAGTAGTCTGTTATACACATGAACGACAACTTTGTTTCCAATTTGATAGAAGATGATATGGATATATGGTATGAAATTAACATAAAAAATTATCATTATATGGTAGATACTTATTTATTATATCATGATGGTTGAATAATATTTTAAGTGGGAGGAAGAAGAAATAAAACAAAAATGCATGGTTATGAACGATACCTCTTCTTCGGATAACCTCTTTGGGTTTACACCAAAAGGATTCCTAAAAGGGTTTTATAATCAATCCAAGGCCTCTAAGATTTCGTAATAAGTGTAAATAAGTTATTTGGTCATTTATAGTCTATAATATATGGTTATTGAAGTGTGAATAAAATAGGAGATGAGGTACCATTTTATAAGTGAGGGGAGGGGAAATTTTTGAATTTCTTAAAATTTTAAATTATAATAAGGCCATATTCAATTAAAATAATTCCAAATTACTAGGGATTAGAATTTGGGATTTGATAAGTTCTAAATATGTCAATACAATTGGATTTATACAATTTTCATTATCAATTAATCCTTACATCTTGGTTTAACCTCCAGGTAAACCGATTTTAACAATAACTACAGTAACAACTTTTTCAAACTGAAAGGGTTATCAATTTAATTATAAGATAATAATTGGATCATAAATGGTAAATTTGTGAAATTTTAGACCATTTATCATCCTAATTTTCCTCTGGCGTTATTTTTTTTCTTTTTTAAATAATTTAATAAAATTTTATTTCACCTAAATTGTCATTAATTTAATTTTTGACACTATTTATTTAACATTAATTTAAATACATGAAGATATTAAGGAATTTAGAATATAATCCATTTAAACATAAATAATAAATCATTATTAACTATAAAATTATTTTTTAATCATCACACATTAAAAATACATTACTTTTAATGTTTTCAAAATCATTTACCTTGAGTTTTCCAATATTTTCACAAGCGTTGTGACAATGTTGTATATGTGTTTAAGTTAAATATATAATCACTAAAAATTAAAATTAAATTAAATAATTTAATTATATTAAAAATATCCTTTAATATTCATTCACTGATTATTTTTATCCCTATGTAAACATATAAGATATATTTAAAGTAAATAGACTTGTATTTTATCTTTTTCTATAAATTATTATATAGGTCATTTTAATAGAAAATTATCTCATAAATAATTTAATATAGAGAATAAGATTATAATGGTTTAAATATATTATTTCTATAAAAATTGAGATAAAAAATTGTGGGCTTATAACTTAGTTTTAACCTAGGTTAACCTGATTTATGCTTTTACCATGGGGACAATTTTTTACAATTTTTCCTATTAATTATGGTCATAAATTAAGTTGACCTTATTAAATAATATTAATTATTTTTATTCAAAATATTTAATCCATTTTATTAAATTAAATTCACATAATAAGTATAATTTAATTCATAAAAGAACCCACAAATTGTGTAGAAAATGGTTTTTCAAGAAATGTATTTTTCAAGGATAAAATTGTCTTACAATAACTCTATAAATAGTAAAATAATTATATAAATTTAAATTTTATATATATAATATAAATTTTATTTAAATAATTACTCAATATTATTTAGTTTAATTAATTAAATTGGATAACATTAGGAACATAAAAATAGTTTTAAGAAAAATGTGTTTTTTATCCTAAAAATAAAATTATAACAAAATATGATATAAAGATGATTAAAATATAATTAATTAGATTAAATATAACTAAAGAATAATTATTTTTCTTTTCAATAAAATTCAATTAATAAAATTACTTTGAAATGAATTAATTTACCAAAAAGAAATGACACTTATAAAAAATGGTATTTTTCACTATTCACTAAAAATCACTTTTTTAGAAAAATATCCAAATTTCATCCAAAGTAAATTTTTTCATGATGATTTAAAATATAATGTTAATTATTTACAAAAAATATATAAATTTGGTAGAAATTAATTATATTATTTTCTCACAAAAATCAATAAAAATGTTTTTGGTGAAAATATATTTTTGAAGCATTTAAATACTTTACTAAAAATTGATAACTTATTTACCAATATATTTTATTTATATAAAATATTTATACATAATTTTGAAGAAAAAAAATCATTTTCATACTTCATATTTTAACATCTAGGTTATGAAAATAACATTTAAATAATATATTGTGGTTTATTTAGGCTCGGTGTTGTGTGTCATATATGCTATTGAACATAATTTTATTCTTTAAAAATATTAGGGGGTTAAAAAGGGGACATATAATTTTAATCCCCACATATAAATAATTAATTTCAATTCATTCATCTTATAAAGTAATGAATAAACAATATAATTCATAACAAAAATGCCTTATTAATCAATAAACATATCAGTGAAATAACAAGTATAGGGAATGTTAATATTTCCTCAATCAGTAAAATGAGTAAATTTATTTTTAATAACCCTTCAAAATGAGATTGTATATAGTATTTAGTAAATTTTTTATTTATTGTAGAAAATTTCCTTACCATGGTTAATATCCTAAATAGATCTAATATCAAGGAGTTGTTCTATGAGGAATTTGGAAATGTTTATGGACCTCCTAAAGTTAAAGGAAATATTTTAGGTTAAGGAACTGAGTCTCATGATGAGGAATAATAATCATCAGTAATGGATGATCAAGATGACACTTGGTAGGCCCCAAAGTAGTGTAATAGAGGTAGAAACCCCAAAGGTCTGGGTGGCTCTAAAGGAAGGGGTACAAGTCATAAGGTGATGGTTGAATGTTTTTGTTTCTAGTGGTGTTGTGTTCCACTTTTAGCATTATAATCCCCTAGATCTTCTCTAATGTTTTAATTTACATTTAATAATAAATTTTTTGGGACCATGTATTTGATTCAAAGTTCACACCATTCTAAGTATATTTTTAATTTAATACTCTAAAAACAATATTTAAATAGTTTAAGTGATATATAATATATCCATGGAATTAAAGAATATAGATATGGATGAAAAATTAAATCCAAGAGATATATGAAGTGTGAAATATAAAATAAACCTTACGAATAAGGTGAGGTGTGAATTATTAATTAATAAGATCATTTATAGGGTAATAAATGAAACATAACTCTAAAATAGATATATCTTTTAGAGTTTGAGAAGAAAATGGAAACAAAATTATAAAAAAATAATAAATCTTTTGTAATATGGTTGTAAAAAAACTCCAAATTCACTTTTAAAAATACATTTCAAAGGGTAAAAAATTAAATTCAAAACATTTATTTAAAATAATATAAATATTAAAACCTTTAAAAGATATGAGGTAAAAAATAGGAAACATGGAGTATAAGATAAGAATATACATAAGTGGAATGAAATCCAATTATTTATTCTTCTAGAACATTAACCATTATTTTTAAGAAAAAACTTATTTAGAGTAACGGTAATAGGATTTCCTCTGAAAAATCATAGAAACTTAAATAGTTTTATTTATTAATAAATATTGTTATAAAAATGGTAAAATTTGCTCATGTGGTAAACATTAAAAACAAGATTATTTTCAGACTTTGGTAAAGAGAATAAAAAATGACTCATATACAAAAAATTAAAAATATTCTATTAAAACATTTTAAAAAAATTAATATATGATGTAAAATTACCTTAAATAATTATTTAAGTATAGGTAATAATAATATTAAATCTATCTAAATAATATGAACATGGTAGAGAAATATTCTCGACCATAAAGAAGAGATAAGGTCAAGTTCATAACCAAGCAAACATTTGGTTTAATTTTAAACCAAGGGGAGGTGAAATATAAATAATAATTTTAAAACCTAGAAAATAAATAGGTAATATAATAAAATTCAATCATAGGATTAAAGAAACAAAATACAAAAAAGATTATGTTCAAGAATAAAGGTTATAACTTAAAGAAATTAAATTAACTTAACAATAACCCTTATAACATATGTAATGAATCAAAGGAAAAGTAATAGGGAAAGAATAAATGAAAGTGAAACACCCAATAGTAATAAGTTATTTAATATATAAGAAGTTATTGGGTAGTATTTACACTTTATAAAATTAAATTCGTTCATAATAAGAAATATATCTCAAGGAATTGAAATTGAGACAATGAACCCCTACCTTAAGTCCTGACTTTCTTGGTGTGTATGTATAACCTCCATAATAACCAAGTTAATTTTATTAAATATTTGATTCAGAACCTTTTTCATGATTATTTCTTTATTAAAGTTCCATTTATTATCATATTTAATTCATTTATTGTATAGTTTTTTCTCTCATCATCCACTTGGTATTATTTGGTCAATTCCTCCAAAATTGATTTAGAACATTGACTATTGAAAAATTTGTTATAAAATAGTATCACCATCACCAAAATTGTAGATATATATATATTATTTATCATTAAAATATCAAAAAATTTGAATATTTCAATATTTTGTTAAAATAGATTCAAATTAAGAAAAATGTCTTTGTATGATTGTTTTAGGTAGTTGAATTTATAATGTTGATTTATTTTAATATTATTATTAGAATTAGTAATTTATCTTTATATAATATTAATAATGTTATAAATATCATATTTATTTATTAAATATACTTTTAGAACCAACCATGTAATGAGGTGTAACATCCCAACCCAAACCGTTGGGTCTGAGTCGGGGTGCCACAAGGCCTCATGTGCACCTCCCCAAAAACAAGAGGTTTCCAACCAGTAGTGAGGGTATAAGTATGTAAATGGGAATACTATACCCTTGGTATCATTTCCAAGAGAAAATATGGATATATATAATATACCATTATAGTAATCTTCTATAAACTAAATAATAAAAAGAGTACACATGTCATACAGATAAAAAACAGGCTCCCAATGTGACAAGCTAAACTATAGTATAAAGTGTAGCAGGTAAATAAATAAATAAAACTATGATAATGCCAAGATTTTGTATCATTAATACCTCTATATCCATAATATATGGATCCAACATCTTCCATAATCCCCTTTCCCTTTCTTGGTTCCCTATACATGTAATATGCATGTGGATCGAGATGCTCGTGCAGGGTGTGAGTATGAAACTCATTAGGACACAACTAATGCATCCTTAAACCATGTTCACATTAATAAGAGAATTTAAAAAGATAATAAATAAATTTTCACACAAGTAAAAAATCATACCGATCATTTGTTCACTAACTAAGTCACCACAAACCCAGTTGTACCAACCTCATCTCCTTGTAGGGAGATATTAGACCAATTGTGGATATGTCACAAATGAAAGATCCAAACTCAAAGATTCTCAATAGCCATATAAGACCAAAGACTCTTAGTCATACCACACTTTTCCATCATAAAAAAAATATCTCTAAGGTTATTTCACATAGTGTAGCATCATAAATTTTAAAAGGAAGCGCAATGGTCAATAACATTAAAGATACATCACATCGAGCTTAAACAAACAACTAAATATTATTATTCAAATGTAACTCTTATAACCTAGCCATTAAATTTGTGGTTATAAATAGGATTAAATAATTTATGAAATAAATATAAAAGTATTACTCTATATAAATATATTGAAAAAAAATTATAAAATAGTCACTTATTTTTAAGTAAAGTCATTTTATTCTTCAAAACATTTTTTCTTCACAAATAATTTTTTTTTCTTTTTATATAAAAATAATATAATAAATTTCTGTAAATTTTATAAAATTTATTATATAAGTTTTACTTCATTATTGAAATAAATATATAAAAATTATCGTGAGGTGAAAATTTGATAATTTTCTGAAAAGTTTGGTTTTTCGATGAATAGTGAAAAATTCTGATTTTTAATAAAAATTATATTTATCAAGTATTTATAAATTAAAATTCATCTTTGGATTAGTTTTAAATTTTAATTAGTTAATTTTTATTTAAAATAATTGAATTATTATTTTTTAAATGGATTGTATACTTGAATTTAGCATAAAAATATTTTATATTTTAAAAAGGGGATTTTTCTAAAAAATTGTTTTTCGTTGCATTTTTTGGTTTAATTTTAAATTAAATTATGAAACTTTATAGTTTTGAATTTTGAAAAATTGATTCAATATTTTTAATTAGTGGGCCCAAATTTAGTAAATATGTCCCTTTTATTTTTTTCAATATGAATAGTAAACTTAATAATTTTATTACCACAGTAAAGGGTAAATCGAGTAATTTATGTTAAAAATAAAAAGATAAGAACCATAAAATGACCCATAAACTTTCCAAAATATTATTTTATGAGTATATATCGACCATAATAATAAAATGGTCTAATTTATGACCTTTTGGTACACTTTTATGTGATCATGACTTTTATATATTTTATTTAAAGAACTGTCAAACATGTCACACTCTTGTTTTTATTAAGTGTAATATTTTTAATGTGGTGTTATCCAGAGGATGTGTTTGACTATAATAAGTATATTAAGAGATAAAATATTTATATTCATCATGGTAATTAATTTTTAATTTTTACTGAATAAATAATTACCTTAAATGCTTACACAACACTGATGCAGAAATTATTTAATTAATGGAAAAATAAAATAAATGATATTAAAAATATTTGAAAAAATATAATTTGAGATAAAAGAATTTTATATATTACCATGAAATTTTTGGTATATAATAAAATATTTTTTTCTAATTATATTTTTTTCCTTGATATTATTAAAATCAAACTCATAAATTGTTCTAACAATTGACATTAATAATATTTTATAATAAATAATATTTTATTAAATGATATAGAATTCCTAAAAATCATAGATTCATCCAAATTAATTTTATATAGTTAATTACAGCTACCATGGTTCATTTATGGGTCTTTTTTCATTTTATATTAATATTATTGATTCTTAGAGAGTAGAAAATTTCAATAGTATGGTAATTGTCAAAAGGGTCACTAAGGGGTTAAAACTAAAAGATAAGGCTGGAAACATATCCATAAATTATCCAGATTTTATTTTATGGAATTATTTAGAATTTTATTCACCTTATATTTGAATTATATCAATTTTTATGCATTTTTACATGATATCTAATTTTTATTAATTTAGAATTTTAATAAATTTCAAAAGTGCCCCTCATCCCGATTATAAAAGGACACTAATTCCTTTATTTATTTACACCGCTTTGAGACATATAAACTGACCAAAAACAACCCATTATAATTCTAAATATCCTTATCCAGTTTCTTAAGATACTTTACATTCTAAAATAGAAATCTTATGTCCCTTAAAAAGAGATATAAGTCCACCAAAGAATAGATATTCGTCTTTACCAACTCTTGTAAGTATATTTCTTCTTCTACTTCATCTTTATGGGTTTTTCCATAATAAATTAATAAATATAATATGATAAATATAATTATATTTTATTATTATGGTAAAACTATATTCTATTTCTTTTTTCATCCTATAAAAATTGAAAACATTTCTTGTTCATATGTACGGCTTATCATCTCCATATAGCGGTGTAATTCGTTTTTCATCACCACCTTACATGGATGCTTATAAACATGGAAATAATGAATATATATGATATATATGACATAATCAATATTATTTAAATTTTAATTATTCTTTTTCTTTCTTTTTTCCCATCCATAAAAAAATGAAAAAACATCCATGCGTACGTACGGCTTACCATCTCCATGAATGTTGTAATTCATTTTTCTATATCGATCATTTATAGATGAATATAATTATATCTATATTTAATAAATATTATATTTATACCATTAATAATATTCTGAATATGATGGAATTATATCATACACACAAGAATGGGTACTAACATGATAAAACATGTATGGGAAAATGAGGCAGTTAACACATGAAATAAGGGTGATAATGAAATATTATTAACAAAAAGGTAATAAAATGGTATAAGAGGATAATATATGATATAATAATTATTGTATAAATTAATAACATGTTTAAAACCATTTTAAATGAGTTTCTAACACATTTTATGTAATTCAAACATGAGGTAAGGGTTTCTCGTCTTAGTTTTACTTCTGTAAGATATATGTCATATTCACCACTTATTTCTTTTGTGTGGTGTATATACCACCCCATTTATATATTATATCATGAATAAATTTGTTTTCATGGTATTTAAAGTTTTATTTGAAGTTATTTCTTTCATGGGGCATATGAATCAAAATATTCCCAAGTGTTAAGGGTTTTATTTCATAATCTCATCATTATTCAGGATTGTTTATGTTTAAGTATCCACTGGGGAATATTTCTCTTCCATGTACATGTTTTTAAAAAAATCAAAAAGATTTTTAATTTTCTCATATAATTTTTAAAATAAATTTTTACCTATTATTGTAATATTTCTTAGCATGAGGCCTTGATGGTATAGTTATGATGTTCGGAATTATGCATTACCTCACTATGAGATTAGTCATTGATGTTCATGTGATTATTCAAATTGTTATAATATCCATGTAAAAGTTTTAAACACATGTGATTACATATATGAAATTATTTTATCATTATTTATTCCTTCCATATTATTTTCATTTTATTGATTGAATGGAAATTTTTTCAATTATTTATCTTACTATATTGTTTACTTTTATTTATTCATGACAGATTATTTTATATTCATACCCAAAACAAGAATTAGATATCACCCCTTTCTTATGTTTCCTTTCTCCAAGATTCCAGAAAATTTATTATGATTGATATGAAGGTATATGCTAAAGAAAATAATGGTGTACTCAAAAAAATACAATGATTTATTTTATGTTTTCCATTTTAATGTGTAATTCAAGAATATATCTTGTTTATCAAGGCTAATAAACTATTCAATACTTCAGGATGTGATTCATTTTATCTAGTGACAATGTAATAAAGTGTCCACCAACTCTAGGCTATTGGATTTAGGGTTTCCACATTTGGTATCATAAGAAGTTTATTAGAAACCTTGGGAACTAGATTTAGGAAAACCTATATTAGGTAACATAACCCTATGAATGAATTTGAGTATAATTCAATGTATTGGATAATATCCTAATCATTAGATGAGTAAATATTATGTTGTTTCCAACTATAATAATTTTTTCTCATAATATATTTTTTGGTTTTAGTTAATGGTCAGAACTTGGAGGAATCATGCTAGCACCGAATATGATAGACAATTTGGTGATTATGAGCAGCCAAATTAGAAGATGGCTAGTTTGAAATATATTATGATTATTCCTAATTAGTTATTACTATATATGATTAACAATATTCACCTTTACCAACTCTTATAATCTCCAAAGAATATAAGGATGGAGTCCTCTATATGCTTGAATAGTGGAGACCATGGAAGAAATGATGCTCGATTTCCTTCATGTAAGAAATGTGGAAAGAGACACCCAGGAGAGTGTGTAAAAGAAACAGGGAAATTTTTCAAGTGTAGAAAAGAAGGTCATAATAAAATTATTTGTATAGGATAAATGAAAAGTTAAGTTAACTTACTGCATAAGAATAATGGACTCCATAAGTTGTTTTCAGCAGTCGAATGTTTTAAATATGGAAAGTATGGGAATTATGAAAATAAATGTCCTAGGGGGTCTCATGAAGAGAATCAGAAATGTTGAACAAGTAATATTATTTATGATGAAGAGACTACAAATGACATATGAAATAGAGGGGGTATTAAAGAATAAGATGATGAATCCTAGTTAATGGTTTATGAATGAAGTTGAATGATTAATGTTATTGTTTTTGGATTGAAGAATTATTTTAATAGAATAATTTATCAATGAAAATATAGTCATAAGAATTATGAAATATATAAGGATTGTACTATATAACTATTTATTTAAGGATTTGAGAGCATATTTTGAATGGTATTGATGATAAAGAAAAGCGATTCAGTGGCAAGGTAATCTTTTTGGAAAACACAATATTGAAGGAATATAACCCTTGATATGTTCTCGATGATGAGATAATAATGATAAATATGTGTTTATCACCTATTATTACTGACCATGAAATTGGTTAGTTATTTGATGGATTGTGTTATCTTTATTGTAGTTCACTGCATATTTGGATTTAAGGAATATATTCTATAACCTGATATTTTATTTTTGGAATCATTATAGTTTTAAAGTGATCAAAGTATTCATATATTTAGTATGTTTCATTAATAGATTTATTATATTTTGGGGAAATCTAATTTTAGGTTTATTTTGGAAATTTAGTGACCATATTCCTAAATTTTTGGATTTTGGATGAACCTTAATATTGAGTACTTATGGAATGGATTAAGTTGAACTTTGAATAATATTTTTATGGTAAAATTATTATTTGTCATATTGGATAACTTTTTATAACCATTTTGGGTTTTTTAAATATTTATTGGATAAAGTAATGACTTATTGATCTTTTAATTCATTAAAAGTGCTTCAGGAATGAAAAAGTTCATCTTGAATATTCATTTACTTGCGTATGATATGAAGTGGAAATATATTGAAGTAAAACCAAAGGATAAGATTATTCTTATGACATGGAAAGGATCGGGTAAGTTAATTTTATCTAATTCTTTATTCTGGTAGTAAAATAATCCCTAAATTTTAGAAAAATACCTTAAAAATATTATTTGTTTACTTTTATTGATGATAAATCAATAGCCTTTTATCCCATCATAGATTTATGGTTTTTTGGTGGTTAGATTTCTCATGCCCATGTTCTCTATCACTCCTTATTAGTCCTTAGGAGATATTTTTCTCTTCCATATCCATGTTTTAACATCCCACTTATGTTCTCTTGCTTGGAAACCAATTATGTGTTACTCCAGATGAATTTCGTACATCTCATTTCTCTCTTATCAAGAGAAGGTTTTATTAATCCTTTTTATGATGTGGGATTTCAACAAAGGTATTTTATAAATTAAAACCTTGATTATCAAACCTGATTTCAAATTTTGAGGTATAAATTTCTTAAATGGGTGAGAATGTAACATCCTGATATTTAAAAGGAAACACTGTATTCGATGGCATACAAGATATATCACATAGAGCTTAAATGAACAACAAAATATTATTATTTAAATATGACTATTATAACCTATCCATTAAATTGGAAGGTATAAATAGGATTAAATAATTTATAAAATAAATATAAAGTTGTTAATCAATATAAATTTATTGAAAAAAATTCATAAAATAGTCACTTAATTTTTAGTCAAGTCATTTTATTCTTCAAAAACATATTTTCTTCAAAAATTATTTTTATTACATTTAAAATACCAATAATATAATTATTTTTCAGAACTTTTAGATTTTTTTGGATAAAATGAACTTAATTTTTGAAACCAACATATTAAAATTATCCTATGGAGAAATTTTGATAATTTTTTTGACAAGATTTATTTTTCAATGAATATTGAAAATAATGATTTTTATTGAAAATTATATTTTTCTTGTATTTAAAAATTCAAAATTAAAGTTTGGAATAGTTAAAAAATTTAATTAGTTACTTCTGATTTAGAATAATTCAATTATGGTTTTGGAAATGGATTTTATACTTGAATTGAGCATACAAATATTTTATATTTTAAAAGCGGTATTTTTCTAAAATACTTTTTTCATTACGTTTTTCCAGTTTAATTTTAAATTTAATTCAAAAAATTCTCTGTTATAAATTTTGAAAAATGGATTCTATGTTTGTAATAATTTGTTACAAATTTATTAAATATGTCCCTTTTATTTTTGTTCAATATGAATAGTAAAATTACTAATTTTATTACCATAGTAAAGGGTAAATTGATTAATTTAGTTTAAAAATAAGATTATAAGAACCATAAAATAACACAAACACCTACCTAAATGTTATTATATGATTATATATCAACCATAATCATCTAAGGATCTAATTTATAAACTTGTGTGTCCACTGGGATGAGATTATTACCATTATAGTATTTTATTTAACGAATTGTCAAACATATCACACCCTTGTTTTTAATAAGTGTAATATTTTTAATATGGTGATATCTAGAGGATATTATTAACTATAAATAATATTTTGAAATTTAAAAGTTTTATATTCATCATTATAATTTATTTTTAATTTTTTGTGAAGAAATATTTACCTTAAATTTTTGAACAACATTGATGCAGTAATTATTTAATTAATAGAAAAATCAAATAAATAATATTAAAAATATTAAAATAAATATAATTTGAAATATATAATGTGATAAATTAATTTTCTAGATTATCATGACATATTAGATATATAATAAAATATTTTGTTTGAATTCTATGTGTCATCTTTATATTATTAATGTCAAAGTAATGTATAGTTCTAAAAACTGACATTATTGATATTTTATAATAAATAATATTTTTTTAAATGATAAAAAATTCATAAAAATATTATATTCATACAAATTAATTTTATGTGGTTAATTAAATTCATCATGGTTCATTTATGGGTCTTTTTTTATTTTATCATATCATTATTGACCCTTAGAGAGTAGAAAATTTTAATAGTACGATTATTGTATAAAGGGTTAATGAGGGTTCAAAACTAAAGGATAAGGGTGAAAACATATCTATAAATTGTAAAAAAATTATTGTATGAAATTATTTTGACTTATATTCACCTTATCTTTTAATAATATTAATTTTTATTTATTTTTATAAGATAAATAATTTATATAATTTAATATTTTAAGAAATTATAAAATTTATCCTCACCTTAATTATAAAAGGACACTCATTCATTCACTTATTTATAACACTTAAAGCCATATATCTCAACTAAACCATGAACATTAATATTATAAACATCCTTATCCAAGTTATTGAGGGTTTTTTCTTCTAAAATAGCAATCCTAGGTCCCTTAAGAAGAGATCTGAAGTGAGTCCACTGCAGAAGAGGTAATTGTCTTTACAAACTCTTTCATGTTTATTAATTCTTATACTTACTCTTCATGTGTTGTTTACAAAATAAATTAATAAATACAATATTATCAATATGAAGATATTTTATTATTATTTTACAACCATATTCCATCTCTTTTCTATCCTATTAAAAGTTAAAACATAACTCGTGCATATGTATAGAATATTGTCTCAATATAAGAGTGTAATTAGTTTTTCATCGCCACCTTACATGAATGGTTATAAATATAGAACTAATTAATATATATGATATATATGAAATAATATTGATTCAATAAATGTTAATTATTCTTTATCATTCTTTTTTCTATCCATCAAAAAATGAAAACATCATTCATGTGTACGTACGTCCAACTATCTCCTTGAATGGTGTAATTAATTTTTCTATCTCTATTTTTTATGGATGAATATAATTATCTATATATTTAATATATATGATATTTATAGCAAGAATAATGTTCTATATATGATGGAACTATATCCTGTGCACAATAACTGGAACTTACATAACAAAATATTCATGGGAAAATGAGATAGTCAACACCTGAAATAAGGTTAATAATGAAATGTTATTAAAAATAGGTGATAAGATGATATAAGAGAATTATATATGATATTATTGTTTTTTAATTAATTAATAACATATCTAAAACCATTTTATATTATTTTCTAATACATATTAAGGAATTCAAACCTAAGGTAAGGGTTTCTCGTCTCACTTTTACTTCTATGAGATATATGTCATATTTTCAACTTATTTATTTTTTGTGGTGTATATAATTCACCTTTGATATATCATACCACGAATAACTTTTTCTTCATGGTATTTAAAGTTTAATTTTAATTTATTTATTTTATGGGGCTTATGAATCAAAATATACCCAAGTGGTAAGGGTTTTATTTTACAATCTCATCATTATTCAAGATTTTTTTGTTTAAGTCTTAACTTTGGAATATTTCCCTTTCATGTACATTTTTTCTAGAAAAAATTCAAAAAAAAATTACTTTTCTCCTATAATTTTTTTAAGTCATTTTTACCCATTTATGTAATATTTCTTGGAATAAGGCCTTGACAGTATGGTTATGATGTATAACATTATGCATTCCCTCACTATGATATTAGGCATTGATGTCCATGTGATTATTATAATAGTTAAAATATACATGGAAAATATTGAAGCTCATGGGATCAAATATATGGATTTATTTTCTCATTATTTATTCAAGTCTTATTTTGTTCAAATTATTTATTAAATGGAATGTGTTTCGATTATTTACCTTTCCATATTGTTTATTATTATTTATTCATGATAGCTTTCTCCATACGCATACCCTTACTAAGCATTATCTCTCACCCCATTCTTATGTATACTTTCTCCAAGATTCCAAAAATGTGTATTGTGATTAATATATAGGGATATTCTAAAGGGAATAATGGTATACTCAAAAAAATACAATTTTGCATTTTATGTTGTCAATTGTAATCTGAAATTTAAGTATGTATCTATTTTACCATGACAACAAAACTATTTAGTCCTTCAGGTTGCGATTCATTATATCTAGTATCAATGTAATAAAGTAGCCACTAACTTTGGGATACTATATTTTGGGTTGTTACGCATATACCATCATTCCCCACTACTTCCATACAGGTCCAATCATATATGATCATCATACCCATAGGTCAATACACATTATTTCATCATACCCCAGCATCTATCTCGATACTATCATCAAATCACATGAAATGTCTAAACACATATCCCCTCTAAGGCTACTCATCCATGATGGGTCCATGTGACTCCTCGATACAATTCATAGAACAAAAATAACAAATCATATACCAAAATATAACATAAGGAGACCATGGTATCAAATCCAGGCACATATAGCATATCATGAGTGTGAAAAAATCCAAACATGAACACATGGGATCTAACTCATCATAGTTTAATCACATAATTATTTCATACTAACAGTAATAATCTTGGACTCAACACGTTAATTAACTTCCCACCTCATATTAAAATGTTAACATCAAGGATAAACCACCCTATGTAGTTTAAAAACTGGATTGGGAACCTCTAAAGATAACAACACCTCCTCCTAGTCCTTTTTATCATGGTTATTGACACGAAAACATTAAAGGTTCATCAAGTATTACTAAAACCAATTATATCATTTTATTTACAAAATTAAATAAAAACATACATGTGATAATATCATTCTCACTACTATAAAATCTATAATAATCAAGATAATTCCAAATTATCCTTCATGATAATTCTGGACTATTTCTTAGAGAATAAAATTAATACCACATGTGATAAAAATCGCTCTCTAAATATTATTATGATATAGAAAATAATTTTTTTTATTATTTTTTTGTATAATTATTTGTTATTATAATTTTAAAAAGACATTATCCTTTTCTTAAAAACCTAAAAATTCCAATTTCACATACAATAATAATTTATATCTGCATGATAATCCTAAAAAACCTAAGATAATAAATTCTTTATCATCCTTTAATAATTTAAAAAGTATTATACTTTTAGAATTATTTGTCCACAATTTCTAGAAACTTGAGAAGAACTATATTTTGAATCACACATAAATATTACCTAGAATTTTCTACTTAAAGAATATTTCCCTTAATAACATAGGAGATAATTATTTAATCACTCTTAGAAAATAAGAGAAAAACTAGTTACACATGATTTGGAATTTTTAGATCTCATGTAAAAGATACTTTACTAGTTGAACACAACAGGTCAACTAAAAATGAAGGTTGTAACAGTTTAGATATTTTTAAGAAGCACAGTCATGTGTTGGTTCGCAACATGAAATACCAACAACAAAACATTATAATTTACTTTTATTTAAAATTATTCTTAAATTTATAGTGTTTATAATCTTAAATAATATTAATCAAGAACCTTGAATGATTCAGAGGATTTATTTCCCTGATTTTTTGGGTTTTAAAATCATTAAAATAGATAACAAGGTGACCTGGGTAAGAAGAGGAATTTCTGGAAAGAATTGAGTAAAATAATTACCTATGCGTATAGATTTTTTTTTTGAATAAGGGTAAATTAGTTTTACCCTTAAAAATTGGAAGGTACCCATTCACAACCTATAAAAAACCCCATTTACCCTTACACATAGTTTGGTTTCCCTTATAAAGTGCTTAGATACCATTATGAAATGTTCAACTTACATGTATGCAACACTCTCTTACCCTTATATGGCCTTTGAAAAACTATGGATAGCCTTATGAAACACCCTTACATGAGCCAATACCCTTAAATTAATACCCTTACATGATTGAGTTTTCCTTACATGGTACATTGGTACCATTACGCATCACATATATATGATTTCTAGGTACCCTTAAATATATCATCTATATAGGATTGACAGGGTATAGTTTTACTACAATAATGATGAATTTTAGTTTATAAAATAAAAAATACAATTCACTTAACCTATTTAAGATGATATTTCAGACAGAGTCTCTATCTGATTTATAATAAATTAATCAAAAAAACTTATGTACCGATATACTATATATTATAAGAGTTTGGGAAAAAATTATAGTAAACAATATTAACTTAAATTATGAAAAGTGGAGACTTATAGTTAATAATAATAAAAAGGTAAAATAGGTTTTATAAAGGGTATAAGAAAAGCATTAAAAAATCCTAAGAAAGTTATTGCACTGTAACCTTCAGTCTAAATGGATTTTTAATAAAACTCAAGATATCCATGTTTTTTACCAAAGCATAAATGTATAACCTCTTGTCTATAAAATTTCTCAATCCCTAAGATTGGAAAAAAATTTGTTTCCCTATACCTGGGAACCCTCAATCACACCATATTGGAATAACCTCTATCTATCAAAACCAAGAGATCCCTTGATCAAGATTAATCATACATAATGATTAAAACAAAAAATAGCATGATGAGTTTACAAAAAATATATGCCTTAAGAAAAACTCTCTAAAAATTAAATTAAGCATTCAATCATAAAAAGATGTTACAAACTCTTCATAAAATCTTTATATATCTTGGGTAATGCTCTTCCTCCTCCTTGAATTCCACTTATATTTATAAGAATTCATCCAAGAGTCATTCTATGTTATTTGGTTTTGATTACAATGACATCATACAAACTTTTCTTTTACTAAATAGGTTCAGCACATATTCTTCTTATGATGGCCAATTTTTATGAAGCACCATTACAATTCTTGAATGGTTCAATCTGGTAGAATAAATTTTCATCTCTTGATGGAATGATGTTTCCTTTTTCAGTAAAATGGAAATTTCTTCATTCGGTGGATTTTATAGAAGTTTTTCAGGAACTAATATCTACCTCCCATAAATAAAGTTCAGATAGTAGACTTGTAAAACTTCATTGGGTGGTAATTTATTATACTTAGTTTTATAGACATTATAATTCGATGTCTAATAAAATTTATAATCATACTTTTGACATATAGAATACATGTACATCTGATTTATGAATCTCTATCTGATGATAAAATGTTTCTATGTCTCGTAAAAAAAATTCCTAAAAACATACATATAACTTTTGAATTGTTTAATTTATTAAAATATATACCTTTAAGGAACTATATTGTCATATTAAAATTTATGTTATAAAGTGTTGAAATTTATCCTTTCGACTCAACAATCTCTCACTTTTTGAAAAACACAAAATAAAACTTTTAATGAGAAAAACTAAAGTAAAAAAAACTTTTAAAAGTCTTACTTCCACTATCTTTTATATTCTCCCATTTTTTTAATTTCTTTTCATTTTTTATAAAGATTATAATATTTCTCAAAAAGGACCTTTCTTCAAAATATTTATATCCTTTCTCTTAAAAATTTAAACTCTTTCTCCCATTTTGTGATTTTTTAAAATAATTCCAGGGAAGTAGAAAGTGTATCTGAAATTTTAGGGAAAAAGTATACACAAAATAATTTATAAACAAAGAAACATTCATCTAAAATATATGTGAAATTCATTCATCCAAATAATATAGGGATGGAAATTAATTAAAAAAATTAATGGAAAACATTCATTCAAAACATAAATTACTTCATTGAAGTGATTCATTTTCATTTCCATTCACTTGATATTATTACTTAGGGTAGATTTAGTGGAATATAAGGAAACATAAGGAATGGACAGAGGAGGAGGTATTAAGGGACCTCTTTCTTCTATTTTTTAATCAAATTAGTTTTTAGAAATTTTCACAACATCTAAATTTTTATCAGTTTATTATTTATCAGATTACTTTTTTTTGTAATACTGATCTTATTTTTATTATGATGACTATTCACTATCTGAAATTCTTATAGAAATATCTTTCATAGAATTAGAGGTAAGGATATTGTGGATTCAGCTGACATTTCCTCAATATCTAAAGGCTTATTATTATTTTTAATATCATATTAATTCCCCTTCATTATATTTCCTTACTTTTAAACTAATTTTTGAATTTCATTGATTCACGCCTATTGTGGATGGGTGGAAAAAAGCAATAATTTTCCTAGTGTAGCATAGAGGCTAACCACGGTTATCTCTCTTGAGAAGCCTTCTCAATGTAGTTCACCTACTTCTTCTATATCACCTAGCCAATCTCTTTTTTTGGTTTTTGATTATTAAAAACAATGAAATATAAAATAGGAATTCTAAATTTATACCAAGAATCAAGTCTAAAAACTGAAGTTATGAAGAAAGATATTGGTTTTGGGATTCAGTCTTGGGTTTAAGCATTATTCTCCTTTGTATGTTTGATTCTAGTTTGATAACTCAAATATGAAATCTCATGTTTGAATCACTATTATTTTCCAGAACAGAAATAGCTTGAGTCACATTTTGTTGGGGACCATCACCCAATTGGGGAAATTCTCCTCGTCCAAGAATACTACTCAAGTCTATCAACAATTTAGAATAAATTGTAAGGGAAATTCAAGAACACCTTGACCTCCCCTCGGGTCAAGCCTTGGGGTCAGCCTCTCATTTCCGAGAGTAATAGATCACAATGATGGATGGATTGGAGGGATAGAGAGAGAGGATAGAGGGAGATAGGAAGAATAAATAATTTATAATGAATATAAAAATAATAACAATAATAATAGTATTACTTATTATTTTTATTATTAATTAAGAAAATAGGGAAGAAAAAGAAAGTAAAATAATTTGAAATTAAGATTAAGATATTATAAATAACAATTATAATAATATTCATAATATTAATAATATTTTTCAATTATTATTATTATAATTACAGATGAAATTAAATGGTGGAAAACAAAATAAAAATGCATGGATTTATTTAAAATAAATTAAAATTAAAATTAAAGTTAAAACTAAAATAAAATTGAAATGAAAATAAAATAAAATGAATAAATTATGGGGGAATAGAGGATTAGCAGCGGCCCGTGCCCCGGTGGGATCCCTCCTTGGTTGTGGGTGTCGAGCTGATGATTTGGGAAGGAGGCAAGGGCCTCCTTTTATAGGAAAAATTCTTCTTCTGAAACATTTCATGATTTTTGTCCCATTAAATGGCTGGTTTAGGAATGGGCCCCTTCATTAAAGTTGTTCAAAACTGTACTTTCCATTCACCCTCCAAATTTCAACTCATTTGGACACTAGATATGTGAGTTATGATTTTTTCATTGGTGGTTTCTTTTTCTGGATGAAGGTTCCAGGAAGCTTCCTCCAAAAGTATAACATCCAATGGAAACATTAATGACTTAAAAACTCCCTAAAATTAATTTAATAAATGATCATATATGTCATTTTTCTATTCTATGTGGAATAACATCCATTAAAGTTGTGTAGGCTAAGATGGTTCTATTACGGTGGTGGGGTCCACATTGTCCACCCCAAAAAATCAATAAATTCATTGATTTTTTAAGGCCTCTAGATTCCATAATGAGATCTTGGTCCAGAAGAAAAAGTTTAAGGAAATAAAATAAGTATTATAAAAAAGTGAATCACTAAATTTGTAAATATATTTTTTATGTAATGACCTAAATACCCTTGATGTAAAAATCTGTCAAAAATCAGAATTATGCACTATTCACAATTTAGACCATTTTCATTCTATAATTCAAAATACCCATTATTTTAATAAAACATTTAAATACATGGGGTTTATCATTGAAAAAATTGAAATAATATTCATTATTTGATTAAAAATATGCTCATAAATTTTCTATGTCAAATACCCCCACACTTAAATCATGCTTGTCCTCATGCATAAAATCTCAACATGGAAATAAGAGGACACCAATGTTACCAATATTCAAATTTCAATGAAATAAAATCAAAAAAATAAATGTGAAATTAAAAATTCAAAAATATTCATAAAATATCAATTTAATTTCCCATTTTTCATAGAAACAAATAATTCACATATTTTACGTTTCCCCTTTTAAAATTGATGGAGCTTCTCCTTTCATTAATTAAATATCCTTGATTCATTATTATTAAACATGGAAAGTCATTATTTACCTCATTTTTTATTCTTTTCTATCATCACTCATGATACAATTCAATTAGAGTTATGCTCATATCCTAAGAACATGCTCCTTATCAATAGTCTTGTAAATGAACTAATTTCTCCACTTTGTAAAGACAAAAGACACATAAAATCATGAGGACTTTCAATAAAGCTTCAAATGTCTCTGAGGCTTAAGGTTTGTAGGATTTTATGCTTTAAAAATTAAGGCTCAAAGAGGAGTTTTATCTCTTAAGTACAATGCATGATATCAAAAAGTGTAATGAAATTCTCCCCTTCAAAGTAGCAACACCCACTTCCCCCAAAACTCAAAGTAAGGTCATGATAAAAGTAAATCATAATGAATGATTAATGCACCCTCTTGATTTTTTTTTTATTTTGTACTTTTTTTCTTTTTTTTGAAATTTATGATTTGATCAAACCTCACATCCATCACCTAACCACATACGATTAGAAGATCATCAGTTTGGAAAATGGTGATTTTTTGTTTTCCCAAATCACAACCCATTTTTCTCATTTTTTTTGTTCTTTTTTTGTCATTTTATTTAATTTTTTTTAATTCAATAGTAGAAAACAATGAAAAAAAATGAATGATTCCAAAACCTTTTAAAAAAATTTCAATAGCACCCCCACACTTTTTCCTTGCAATTTATATCATCCCATCCACCATCATTCCCTTTACCCCCACACTTCAACTTTAAAATATCATGAAAATACTAAGAGGATGGTAGGAATGGATAAAAATGGATTGAAACATGTCTCATATCTATAAAGTTCATTCATCATCTCTATGGTCTAAAAGAATGATTGATGTAAAGGTGGTATGTTAAGGGAAACTATATTTTAAAAGGATACCTCAATCATTATAAATGTGTTTTTTCACATTCATAGCTTTGACATATTTCAATACAAGTTCTGGTCAGTTACATGTCCCAAGATCACTCCGGAAATATGATCAAGATAAATATTAAGTACTTGGTATAGAAATCCTCTTGGGAATGAGATATATGATATTATACAATCACTCAAGGCATGATTAATAATAATAAATCAATTCACATAAATTTCATAAATTCAAAGAATGAAATATGGTTAGGGAATTTCATTTATATGAATCAATTAATTCCATCAAATCATGGGTCATCATTTCAATATCTATGCTTCATATTTAAATTTCAATTCCCCATTTAAATCATTTAATCATATCAACATTGAAATCTAATACATGGAATCACTGGGTTCCTAAGAAACTCATGTCTCCTAGATTAGTCAATTAAAGCATAATTCAAGTGTGGGCATGTAATTTTATCTTTAAATCTCAAAACATGTTTTGGAAAAAATTGTGGAGAGTTTAAAAGATAAAACACTAAAATTGAACTCCATTTTTTCATGAATCATAGTCCTTACCCTTCACTATTTGGGACTTCCATCTAACATTATTAACCTATAAAAGAAAACAACTCAAGTAAGCATAAGGATCATTTCATTTAAGCTTAAAAAATATTGAGGGAGTTTTCTTAATGCTACACTACTTCTAAGAAAAGAAATTTAAATCTAAATTCATAAAAATAAATTAAAGATAAATATTGGTATGATCCACCAGGTGGGCCTTGAATTTTTTACTTCCTCTAGAGGGCATTACCAGCTGTTATCAAAAGTCTGATGGAGGATGAAGCTTCTTTGATTTGAACCAACACATGTAGATTTTCCTAGCTTGTGTTTTATCCTTGTTCTTGAGTTATGATCCATGTATAGAGTACACCATATCCTCCCCCTTCACAATGAGTTAAAAATTTCATGGTGGGGGTAGGATGAAGTACAAATCATAATATTTCTTGGTTGATACTTTTGAAACCTCTTCTTCTCTATCCAGTGGTTTCTCAAGGAATGTTGCATCAAAATAATAGTCAATGGGAAGGTTATAGTGTAATTATATTTGAATAAAATTAAAAAATGAATTATCAAGATCAAATTATTCCCCATCAAAGTAAGTATATTTTGGCATGGTTTCTTTAAGAGAATACACAAGCATCTCCTCATGAACTTCCTTGAAAAGATATTCATCGTGTCTAGGGAGCTCCATATGTTCCTCAGCAGGTGCACATCTAGGTTATTATTTTTCCTCAAATGCATAGCTGAGATTGTCTAATTCTATATAATAAAAACCACAAGTAGTGATGTAGAATTCAGATTCAAAAAAAATTAGAAGAGATAGAGTTAAAGAAAGATTAAACTCCCTAATTCAGTTCAGCTTCAATCTCTGCCTCAGTGGTAAGTGCCTCTTGGATTAGACTCTCTAAGGATAGAGGCAAGTAGTCGGGCTCCTCCATCTTAACTTCAAATTCCACCACTTGGGCAGTTTCTTCCTTCTTTTATATCGGCTCTTCTTCTTTGTATTGTATGGGTAGATCGCAAAATTCTTCATAATTAATAAATAACTAAACCAATCATTGTTGATCTCCCACTTGTAGCTCATCAGGTATGTATTCCTCCTTTTCCACCTCATTTTCTTGCTCCTGCTCAGGTTTGGGTTGCTCTATTAATGCACGAACATAATAAAATGCTCTTTCAGATTTTGTCGTTAGTTGTTCAATGGTTTCTCTAAGTTCTTGCATCTGATCCCTTCTAAAATCATCTTATTCTTGTTGTTTTTTCTGCACCTGTGA